>JAUPFZ010000005.1:8265000-9632500 GCA_036937285.1 Euphydryas editha
CAATATGACGTCATATAATTTCTCTATGTATTGCCATCTTTAAATTTTGTATGCATTAAATTAAGTAGTACTTAGTAAGTAGTACTTATGACTTGTTCCTTGTAATAATATAATTAAATAGGCCCCAAGTGATACAAGTTAAATTTTCTAATTTTGACAATGTTTATTTGCAAATGTTTGTTAAACAAAATTAAAACGATACAAGCTTGTCTTATTTGATAAAAAACTGAATATCGTAAAGTTAAAAACGTATTTATACTAATTGTTAATTTGTTTTTAATGGTGCTGAAAAACTAGCATACACTAAGGCATAAGAGTAATTTATTAAATAATTTTGAAAGTTATGGTTATTATAATCTTATTAATAGCACACATATTAATCTCAAAATCAATAATGCATGCCCAGGACGAACCTGCGCAAATTGTACTTCGCCCGTTTGTCGATAAAGCTGTGCTTCCTGGAAATGCATTCAATTTATATGATGCGTTTCTGTAAGCGGATTAATTTGAAGCGTGTAATTATAACCTTCAATAACAAATTGTACTAAGTAAATAGCACGCAATTTCCGTATTTATGTTTAACATATACATTCTAAAGTTTCATACATGATTTTACATTAAATTAATTATGAAACTTTATATTTGAAATTCAAATTTTACTAATTATACTCTCAATAATAATTATTAACTTCAAAACTAATAAATTTATTTTAATGATTCTCTTTTAATTGAATAAATTATAATTCGATGGTAGACTTATATATTTTAAAAAAAAATTAATGTATGATTAAATCTTGTAAACGTGTTAATTAAATGTTGCAATTAATGCAATTGTACTAAAGATATGTAATAGAAAAGTTCGGTATATTTTATATTATAAATATTACTTATCGTATATAGATATCATTTAATATATCCGAAAATATGAATGAAAATTTAAACAGTTGGCTCTAGCGGCCGCGTGTTCGATCCTTTCTCATGACTAAGAGGTATAGCAAACGGCGTATTTTAAACGCGCCGACGACGCGCGTTTTAGGTACGCGCGTTTTCGGCGCCGTAGATGCTGATTATTGCGTTTGCATTGCTTCAAACGTGCGTACAAAGGAGCGGAGAAGGGGTAGAGAAGAGACGCGCGCTCACCAATCGCACGGAAGCTACGAGCCACTACAGCACGTATGTATGGCTGTAACTGCGCGTATACGCGCAATAAAGGCGCGTTCCACGCTCACCCCGTGTGCGTAGGTTACAAGGTTGCGTTCGAATCTCGTTTAAAATGCGTATACGCGCGTAATCTGCGCGTCTTTTGCACGTTTCAAATACGCCGTGTAATTAGGCTCTTATGTTTAAATAGAACAAACAGATGTTTGTCGTGGCGTGTCGTCTGAGTGCGTCTAACAATTTACTCGACGTTGATTAAAAATATATGTATATATGACATAGTTTAATAGCAGCTGTAAATTTTTAAGCCTTTAAGAAATAGGCCAACTGATTATATCTTGTCTATTTTAGAGTGTTAACAAGACTTGTATCCGTTAATACTCGTCGAGCTCGCAGCTTAAGCGTCCAGTTGCTCTCCAGCCGACTAGCGTGGGGCGTTAACAGCGAGCAACTAGTTCTTTTACTGCGATTACTGAGAGAAAGAACGCCCGTTGAAACGAAATCGCCCCCTCCTGCGCCTAAGCAGATGAACGTACAAGCTGCGCCATTACGTTAGTAATATTTACATTTATATGGTTACAATACTATCTTTAAGTCTGCGTTTTCATTCACATTGATATTACTTAATTCAAAGAAATATTATATAGCATATGTTGCAAATATCATAACAAAAAAAAAGTTGGGTCAAAAACTGCCTTAACTATTTTGAATTTTTTAATACTTTAGAATTAAATTATCCTAGACTTTCTATCTATACTTAAGCCAAATTCGATATGGAATATTTACCAACTAACCGTTGCTTAGCAACCAACAATAGGTAGATGTTAAAAACCTATTGAAAAATAATTATAATTATTATATTTTTTAATATTTATACACAGTAGTACAATCTACATAAAACTTGAAATAAATAAGTCAGGGAGTTAGATATATTTATATATTATCTATAATTATGTGTTATGGAGGTAAAATTTACTTGTTAATGTGGGTATAACTAATTTCCCACTGAATGATTTCTAAATATTTTCGTAAATATGTTACATATACATTAAAAATAGCTACACTATCCCTGAATAGCATTCAAAATGAAACAACATTTGTTTTAAAATGGATTTTTTTCAAATCTATGTTCAGACACTCATTCTCTTTTATTATTTATTTTATTTTACTTACGCTGAATAAACATAATAATCATTATATTTAAAGTTGTGTATAAAAATCGATTACAATTTACCTTTAACAATATAACGACTGATAAAAAAATAAAAAAACCAAAAGTTGCTTATCTGCGAAATTTTCCCGTCAGTGCTAAAATTTAGGGTTGTTAATATCTTAGTAATAAAAAATTTGTAAATTTTTGTTATAAGCCAATTTTCTTGAATATAACGTATTTGGCGGTTAATTTAAGTTCTAGGAAACAGTGTTAAAATATTATTTTTTTTAATGTATAACTAGGAAATAGGTAATAAATTACAATTTTTCATTAATAAAAGTGTGACAACCTTATACACGATGACATTTGGTTCGTTTACAAAAATTCCACATCGAATTTGACTTAAGTATAGTAGCCTAGTCGTCCAATAAGTAACTCGTAGGTCGTTTCACTATGTTATTGCTAACAATTTATATTATGAATAATAATAATAATTGGATAGAGATTAAGTTATGCATATACATATACACTCTATTTGTACCTAAATGTAATGTACGTAGTGTATGAAATTAATTTGTGTTAAGGTGATATATATGCTCGCGGCTTCGCCCGCGTGGATGTCAGTTATCGCGACCAAAAAAAAAAAAAAAGAAAGTATCCTATGTTACTTCTAATACCTTCAAGAATATGTGTACAAAGTTTCATGATGATCAGTTAAGTAGTTTTCACGTGAAAGCGTAACAAACAAACTTCTTTCGCATTTTACAATATTAGTTTGATTTCTCTTAAACTATTGTTTTATGGATGAACAAAATTTCTTACCGTCACGGTTGGTTAAAAGAGATTTCTATCAAAGATAATTTTTTATGTAAAGTATATGTAATTGAGCAGATGTGACAGCGTCAACTTCAGCCGAACCGGCTCGTAGTGAGAGCTGGTCGGAGTGGGCGTGGTCATGGTTGCCGGCGTGGGATCGCGACGGAGTAGACGAAAGCCCTGCGCCTGCGACTCCAATACCGATCGCTTTCACCGCGCATTTCAATCTAGTCTCCCTCGTGTTTAAGGTATTTTCTTTATTGTTGTTTAAGGTAAGGTTTCGTAATTGTATGCGAATATAGTATGCAATCTTGCTATGTTACCATAGTGTCGCGTACGATATTTGTACGGTATCGCGCGAGATTACGAGAATCCTGTATTTTTAGAAAACTATCGTTAAAATAACTGTACTGCATTTTACTGTATCGGCCTGTAAACCACCCACTGCTGAGCGAAGGTCTCTTCTCCATATAGAAGAAGGATTGGAGCTTAACCCACCACGCTGCCTCAATGCGGGTTAGCGGATAATTTCCCTACCATGGGTAACGATCGTTATCAGGGTCTATGATAACAACGGGGACCGACAGCTTTACGTGCTCTCCGAGACACGGTGGGGAGACCCACATGGACAGACCAGACCAGAGACAAATATTCGTACAAATACAAATATCTGTCCCGATCGGGAGTCGAACCCGCTACTACCGGCGCGCGGTGTTGAGGTAACTACTCGCACCACTACACCAGAACAGTCGTCGTAGTAAAATAATTATCCATCCCCTCCATTCCACGAACTTTTGGACCCCCCCTTCGTGTGTATTGTCTCTATATGTACATTTATTAATAAAAATAATTTGTATATCATGCGGCTATTACTTTAAACACAGGCATTAAGTTGCCCACCTTAGGTACAGACGACCATGTGTGTTTATGTGTGTGTGCGTGTGTTTGTGTGTGATTGTGCGCGTACGCGTGCGCGTGAGTGTGCGTGTGTGTGTAAACATATTTATTTTTATATCTCTTTTCCAACGGAAAAATGTATATTTTGTTTTATTTATTTCATTTTATATCGATAAATATTTAATTGGTGATGAAATAAATTAAAAATATCAAAAGGGTAATGCTGCCAACATTCTTACTATATATATTAAATTAAAAGATATTTGCGTTCAACAATCTATTATATGTGTAATTTATATAATCTCACACTGTTTCGATCAAAGTGAAATAAATAAAAATAATAAAAAACAATTTAAATAATATTGAACACAGATATTGGAAACTGAAGGCACGACTCGAAAGCGAGCCCGCAGTATACTAGAACTGACAGCAGCAGACGCAGTCGTAAAGAGCTTCATATGTTTCCCAACCTTACTTCGAGTGAACTTCGGAGCGCGCGGGGTCACACTCGCCTCACACGGGAGGTGCGTCTGCGGTCATCTCGACGCGAATTCTGTGAGTTACACATAACTTTAATTAAAATATACATGTGAACTGAATTGGACTGAATCCGCCTGTAAACATACGACTGCTTTTTTTTTATTGATTGGCACCTATTATTGTATAATTAATACTCGAGGGAAATGGTGCTGATAGTCGAAATACAGGCTATGCCTAGTTCGGCTACAGACGCTAAACTCATTACTTGTACCGAAATCGTTGCCACAATGCCATTGTAAAATAGTTATAAGTTTGTGGAAATAAACATATTATTATTATTACTGCTGAGCAAAAGCCTCTTCTCATAATAGAAGAAGATTTGGAGCTTAATACGCCACGGCACTTCGTTGAGGGTTGGTGAATATTTAATATTCCATGAATAACGATCGCTATCAGATGTCTATGATAACAAACGGGATCGACGGCTTAACGTGCTCTACGAGGCATGGTATGGAGACCCACGAAGAAATACAATATGCATGTATTCCGGGACAAATGTTACACTTTGAGTTGTTTCGGATAAGCAGCTTTCTACATACTAAATCGTAATCGTTTAAGAAGTTGTTAACTTTATATACTTAATAATAATTAAATATTCCTCCAAACTTTAATATTTTTAATATTTAAAGAAATCTATACATATATGTATTGCAACAGACGAAATTCAAAAAATAATTATCATTGTTAGTTTCTGTTTCATGAAATTTAACGCGAATTTTTATAGTTATGATATTGTATAACTAACTTGACATACGGTGTATATTGTATTTCGATACACCATTTACAAGTGGAGATATTAATATAATAATCTATATAAATTATTCCAAATATAATGCATACGAAATTGCGGATTGAATATAATAATTAAAGTATGAAGTACTTTTTTTTTGTGTAAGTTAAATAAATGTATCAAGAGCGAATAAACTGAACAAATTTGTAAAACTTTATTGCAAACAGTAATCAAGCAAATAAATTAGATATTATAATTTAGAATTTTCGATTAGGATTATTTGAATACCTTTAACAATTTTCTAATTGGTAAAATATGTTAAAAATAAATACAACGAAGTTCAGCAACCAGTATTTTTCAAAATATAACTGGAACACGGGAAACTGATACATTTATAATCTTATTAAAAATATACAGATACAAGACGAGCCGACGATACACTTGAATAAAATCGAAACAGACAATGAAGAGCCGTGGAGTTGGGTGGAGCAGGAACTGACTGAGCAAAGTGTGGAGCAGGCGATAGCGGTAAATGAGGATGAACAGTTCGAAGAATTAAATGATGAGGTGAGATAGACATTATTATTTTTTGGTTTTGTTTTTTTTTATGACTTACGATAAACTGTAACAATACGTCTATTTGCCATTGAAGCCTCATCTCATGTCAAGAGGTAAGAAGAACACTGACTTTTTTGTAGGGGTCCAAAACACTAATTGTATACATTTCTATATTTTTTAGAAATGTCTATATGTCTGTCTATGTTTCTTTGAACACGCATCACAGCTAAAGTACTAAGTGTGGGTTGTAAAATAAGAATCATGAAAATCATAAAGCATATCCTGGTGTATTATTTAGTCTTTATTTCATCAAAATCGCTTCACTCTATCAAAAGTTATCGTAATTTGAATTTTGTATTTTAAATGACTGCGTTAGCTAAGAATAGGTGGAGGTGAGTGAGATGTTATCCGAACGGTAATAACTTTGTGTAAAATAATGTTTTATAGTATTCAATTAATAATAATCAATAATTAATATTCCTATTCAAAACTCAGTAGACGAAAAAAGAAAAAAAAAGACTTATTTTGCGAAAAGTACAAGAGTTTGAATATAGAAGATGCTTATAGCGGTTTCTGGATCGCGATTTGTTAGTGAAATAACATTTATATTATAATAATATAAAGTAAAACTTATGTGTTTTTGACGCCGTGGGCACAGCTAGAGTTACTAATAAATAAATAAATAAATTGAGGCTTTTTTTAATACTATAATTTACGAATTTGTTTTTTAAATTTTATTTTACTAAATAGTAAGATAAGAAAAGCCATAAAAATATACAAAATCAAAAGTTTTTGCTATCGTATTATCAATTATTATCATTGAAACTCCGTTTTAGACTTGATTTAAAAGTACACTAAATTATTTTCAAATGTACTCGTATATCAGATATGTAAAAATACTTTCTGATTTTCGCATAACCATTATGATATATATATATTTTTTTTTAATATAACAATGCCTATCATTTGTAGCCACATGAATTTCCTGAAAGAATAGTTGGCACCAATCGTCAAGGTGCGCAAGCGCAAGCGGAGGTCGATGAGTTCTGGCTGAAAATGGCACCTGTTATATATTTCGAATATAGTCATGAAAGGACGCCTGCGAGTGACTTTATAAATCCATATGACAATCCGCCCAGAGACTTCGAATATAGGTAAATAACTTTTTAATAAAATATATATATTCTTTTATGTTGAAATATAAATATGTCATTAGAAACCCTTGTTGAATTTCAAAACTGTGTGACGTGTAAGTAGGTAATAGTCTCAACGTGTCTCCCTGGCGGATATTTTTTTTATCCCAATTAAAAAGAACGATCGGACTTAATTTACCTCTTTGCCTTAACTTTAGTAGTAATAATTTAAAATTAATGTTTTAAGTCATTTAATCAATCATTTTTTTAGTGATTGGGTCGAAGACTGCAGCTTAAAAATCACAATTCGACCAATTTTAATTAGCGTATCAACAGGACTGCTTCATCGTATAGCAGTAGTTAGGAAAGCGTTTGAAGAGGTTCCTGCATTAGAAGAAATGGGTAAATAAAAAAATATTTATAACTAAAATCTCAATACCTAATTTACAAATGAAACCGCGTACAATATTTTACGCTGAGCCTTCCTGGTAAGTAATCAGAGATAATTATAATTATTGTAGACATGACTCGTACCTTCCCAATTTGCTTACAAAGATTTCTTATAAATGGTAAACAACTTAACACCAACTTGTGACGACCGAGAATGAGAGAGCACGAGTAGCTGTGGATATATGAGACAGTAACAGTATATATTTGAGAGTGAGAATATATCTGTGTGCGTATATTTCGTGAGCGGGAGAGAGAGAGAGAGAGATAGACTTATATGTGTATAGATATATGTTAGAGTGAAGTCTATCCAGGGTGCAAGTTATTCCATATTAATATTTATGTGGTATTAAAGGCAACTTTGTGATTGAATTTTTCAAAATTCGTCGGTGTGACAGATCTTTTATCTTTAATTCTAGTATTTTTATATGAATTAACAATCATGTATATATATATATATATATATATATATATATATATATATATATATATATATATATATATATATACATGATTGTTATATATATATATATATATATATATATATATATATATATACTTAAAAAAAATCTATTAAAATGTATTTAAATTAATAATTACACTATAAAATATTCTTTTTTCTATACAAACTATTTCTATCCTTTTCTATAATATCCTTTTTCTATATAAATTCTATCACTATTTTTTTCTGTATAAAACTGTACTGTATATAAAACTGTACTTTTTAAAAACTCTTTATTAAAATTTACAAATAAACGAAATAATATAAAAGAACAATACAAAACGAATATCATAATAACTAACTCAAATATAAACTATTATTCTATAAATCTATTATTTTCGATCGTAATTAGTTAAAACAATGTATCCTTACGAACGACAGGGACCGCAACACTATGTTGTCTCGCTCGTTTCCGAGGGAGAATGACGGCAAGACTTGCTTGTCTCACTCACGCACGAGTGAAAGAGACCGCCTTCGACTGCTCTCCTCGGTTGTTTCGTACACATGTCAGTTATAGTATTTTTGATTTTAAAAACAATATAACACACGAAAATCAGGTGAGGTTATCCAAGTGTTGCGGATTGTATGTATTCCGAAATATGTATTAAAATAGTCTGGAGCTTTGAGTTTAATCTAGATCATTTTTCAGAACTCCCAATGCGAGTACTCACGGTGGAGGAGTGCGAAGCATTGTCAGAGAACCTGCCAGTACGTCGCACGAGCATTGACGTCAACGGGTTGCGCGTGCGCTTCATACCGTCCGCACACTCGATCACCGAGCGCTCGGCGCGTGCGCCGCTTGTACTTGATGTGCAACTACCCACAGCTTCGCTCATAATCAGCGCGCCTCTCTACCCTCATAGGTAGAAAATATTTTACTAGCTTTTATTTAATAACCCTTAATATTTATGTGCCAGTTATCATTTATATTGTAAATGCCCGGAAAAAATTATCAGTCCTGATCATGTATGAAAAATGACCGGGCCTGAACAGACCTAAGCGACCGTAAGCGAGTTACAGGCATTACAAGTTTATGTTTGTTCCTAGTATTGATGGTATGCATGTCGCAATTCCTGGGAAATTCGTGTATATTTTTATGAACATACATAACATTATCGTACACATATTGAGAAGCAACAGTCAATATTTTTATTTATTTTAGTGATGTGATATTATCTCTTAGTGATACTCTAGGGCCTAAACTATAAATTGCACGAATTACGTGCGTGGAGCCGGCGTTCATTGGTTTACAAGACGCTATCACGTCAAAAAATCTTTTTACAGGGTATGTTCGGCAGCGTGCCAGATTTTAGAAGAATCAGCGCCACTATTTCAAGGGGCACGATTACATACAACGTTCAAGTCGACGATACAAGTCGGCGTCAGTGCCCCCGACGAAGACGCTCCGCGACCCTGCGCGAGGACAGATATCCATTTCGTGACACACTCTCTACTGAACAGAACGTACTTCAAAAAACCGGAGACCGTTTTATTTGGGTACACAGCGGAGACACGTACGTATTTATTTTTATAAAACTCTCTCAGTTTAGATTGAAATATTACTCTGAGGTCGACCTGTTTCCTAAAAAGATAGAACCATATTGTGATCTGAACAAGATTTTTTATTTTTTTTATTTAATGTAATTTGACTTAAACTTCAGGGCTTACCACTTGTACTTCAGGGCAAAATTTTTCCATTGAACATGAAAAAATAATGAAAAGAGTTTTTTTTTTCATTCTTTATCTATGTATCTCTAACTAATCTTTATTTCTCTGTCTATATCTGTGTATCTCTATCTAAATACCTGCTTATATTTACATCTAAATATATATATTATAGTTTTTATAATAAAACAGAGGTCCTTCGTTTTCACTGCTATTGATATTTGTAACTATTTAAGTCACTAGTTATCGTCGCGTAATATTTATAAATTTAATAAGATCGGTTTCAGAATTTTTAAAATATATTAGTACATATTTGTATATTAGTACGTAAAAACTAATGAAGCATACTCATTCGAAATATTCTCATTCAGTAACTATTTTCTTTCTATCTCTGCCTCTCTCTCTCTCTCTCTCTCTCTCTCTCTCTCTCTCTCTCTCCTCTCTTCATATGTTTTATGATAATTATATATACTTTTTTATTATTTTTAGGAGAAGCAAATATATGCGGATCATCAGCACGCTTGCAAGCGGCTTATTATGTCGCTCAATCACTCATTAACGAGAAGCTGGCAGACCCGCTACGTAACTCCACTCTCGCGAAAGATGCGCTGAATGATGAAGGTAATATTATTTTTTTAAATATTCTACAAGTGTAGAAGTAACTTTTTTAAACATGTCTTATTACTGAAAGATGCTCATTATGCTCAAGAGTACTAAAGAAAACAAATTAGTATATTAATTACCTAAATTGCTAGCCAGAAGATGAAATTGTATTTTATTTTTATAAAACACTTTACCTTGCACAATTCATCTTAGGTCGCCCTGGTGCCTAAATATATAGAAACAGTACTGTGATCTAAGCAAAAATATAATTTTTTTCATGTTTATGTAGTTAACACTCGTACTTCATGGCAATATTTATCCATTGAACTTGTCAAAATATGGTAAACAGATTTTTTTATTATAAAAAATTGTACTGTACTGTATCAGTCTGTAAACTACCCACTGCTGAGCGAAGGCCTCTTCTCCATGTAGAAGAAGGGTTGGAGTTTAATCCACCACGCTACTCCACTGCGGGTTAGCGGATAATTTCCTTATAATGGGTAACGATCGTTATCTGTTGTCTATGATAACAACCGATACCGACGGCTTTACGTACTTTCCGAGGAACGGTGGGGAGACCCACAAAGACATACACCCAGACCGGAAACAAATATTGGTACAAATACAAATACCTGTCCCGCGCGGGAATCGAACTCACGACCACCGGTGCGCGGCGTTGAGGCAACTATTCGCACCACTACACCAGAACGGTCGTTATAAATAACATTAATAATTACTTTGATAATATTTCATCTAGAATATGTAGCGGTTGATGTTACGTTAGAAGAACTATCAATGCGTAGATTCACCACGAGAAACGTCAATACTCTTTTCATTATGATCAACTCCATCAAAGCCACTGCATTTCATTCTCCTGGTAAGCGTTTTAATAAAAACTTTTTTACAATATAATATGTTATATATGTTACATATAAGTCAGTTTTTAATTTATAAATATGAAATATATCCAACACTGTAGCATTACCAGTACAAAACCTTCATATTAAATAAATAATATTTTAGAAGAAGGTGATTTAAAGCAAGCGTGGATATTTTCTGGTCCTGACGTACCAACTGTTATGTAAGTAATATTTTATTATACCTTTATGAGCATATAGCATTGTTGTTTTTGTTTGGTCAATAATACTATTTTTTTATTTATTTATTTATTTTTTTTTTTTTTTTTTGAATAGAGGACTGTAATGACCATTATAAACTATATATAATTTTCGCTTGAAACAAACAGCTATAAAAATTGAATTTGTACATTAGGTCAATTATCGGTTGAATTTACCATGCGATATTATTAATATTGAAATAAATTTAATAAAAAAAGTTATAATTACATCCCAAAAAAAAGTTTAAATTTTTTTTCTTTAATATTAGGGAACATACTGTGGCATTACTTGTATTTAATTCGTTGTATTTTTTTTTTTAAATATACGTACGTTTCAGTAATAAATATTACTGAAAAGTTAATTAAACATATTTCTGAACGAAGAATTATTTTTGTATGTTTTTAGACCATACTTCGAAGGAGGGTTCCAATGGTGTAACGAACCCAATGCCCAAGACTTTACTTGTATTTAATTCGTTGTATTTTTTTTTTTAAATATACGTACCAGATATATAATAAATATTACTGAAAAGTTAATTAAACATATTTCTGAACGAAGAATTATTTTTGTATGTTTTTAGACCATACTTCGAAGGAGGGTTCCAATGGTGTAACGAACCCAATGCCCAAGACTCGTTAGAATTCATCCATTTGTGTATAAAGCCCACCGCGTTGAGCGTTGATCCGTTGCTAGTGGCTTGGTTGAGCTACCGATATAAACTGACGCCGGTCGTTGGTAATTATTGTTTTTTTTTTTAAATTATTTTCATTATTTAATGAAAAAACTGTGCCTACTAAGGTACATTACCTTTAAATAAATTCAGTATAGTAATTGAAATATAAATAGTAACTCAAATATATAAGAATCTTCAGTATCTTCATGTCACTCGCATAGTACTAAAATAAAATTTTTCATATAAGTATTTGTTCAATTTAATGTGTATTTTACATTTTCAGAATTCACACCCCAAATTCCAAGTGTTAAAACTTTATCATCATCACAGTACTTGTCCCGGAGGCGAGTCACACCGCCTGTGAGTAATATAAACTTCTTAATATTTAAAAAATGTTCATATTAATTTATAAACCTATTCAATTGAATTTTAATGATATGTCATTATTTTTATAACTTCTTACTATATTAGAGGAGTTTGCAAACAAAATATGTTCTGCAATGTATATGTTTTACAGTAGGTACAAAAAAATTAAATAATATTTACATTTACTATTTTGCCGTGCGGTGACCGGCAGAGAAGAATACTCCCGACCTCTTTCTTGCTAAGGTGTCGTAATAGGCTCTATAGTCTCCTAACTCTATAGTGGTGCGAACTATTATACACCAATCAGAATAGTGATGGGCAGCAGCGTCACCATATCCTGATACAACACACTGCGCTCGCCAACCCGCCTGCCAAGCGTGGCGAGTATTGGCAAGGCAACCCCCTCCCCCCAGAGGTGATGGCGGACACCTAAGTTCAGTAGGAGATATACAACGGCTGATGTGGTTACATTACTAACCTGATATAAAATATTGTTTCTCCTGACGAAAATTATACTAATATAAACTAAGTAAAAAGTTGTAGGTACGTTCAAAACTTACAAATACGTCACGTACGTACTGAATTGAATTGAATCAGCCTCTAAACATCCCACCGCTGGGCAAAAGCCTCTTCTTCATATAGGAGAAGGGTAACATTTTAATCCACCACGCTGCTTCACTGTGGATTTGTGGATACGTTCGTTTATGTTCGTTGCAAAAAGGACTTATATCGAATTTTTTCGTTATGTCCTCAACGAATAAGCATGTGCTTAACAAAATAAAAAGTTATTATATAGACGAAATTAATTGCAAGTCAAAATAAATAATGAGCAAGTAGACTTTAATAATACGTTTGTCTATATGTCTTTAAATTGTATTTCAGTCGTCAAGCGGTCGAGGAGCCAGTCGGTCCGGTTCTGGTGCGGAACTGGTACACATGAGACCGAGAAGTTTAGAATCTAGTAGTGAGAGAAGCGAAAAGAAGGAACCTAAGCATCCTCCACAGAAGGTATTTTTTAATTAACTGAATTGACTCGGCTTGACAAAGGCCTTTTCTCCATCTAGGAGAAGAGTTGGAGCCTAATTCACCACGTTACTCCACTGCGGGTTCGCAGATAAATTCCCTACCATGACTAAACTTTTCTAAATGAACTGTATTCAAACTTAACACTCCGGACAAATCTCCGCGATTTTTGGAGTGAATTATTGTAATATTTTATGTAAAATAAGTTAAAATAAATTTAAAAAAAAAAAAGATCGTTATCAGATGTCTATGACAACAATGGGAACCGACCGCTTCACATGCTCTCCAAGGCACGATGGGCATTATATATATATTTTTTAGGTTTTCTTCGTAATAAATCAATTAAGACGCGAAGTAAAGTGACTTCTTTTTTCTTCGTCGTAAGAATGGTACAGAATATATTATTTGTGTAAAATAAAACCAACTTTCAACTTTACTTTCTATTGTCGATAATAAGTTTTGAAAATACAAAAGTTAAAGCTTTTTTAACAAAATGGTATTATGAATACGGGGCATAATTTTAATATATATATATATATATATATATATATATATATATATATATATATATATATATATATATATATATTATACAGAAGAATTATATAGTTTTGAGATACCTCTTTGGCACACAACACACAATTTCTGACATTGCATTGTATTTTTTTAAGCGTTTTGTTTTGTTTTGATTATGGTAATACATAGTTTTGTAAATAAATATATTATCTATTTTCACTTATTCATGATTTTGACATTGCTTAACTATTTTTAACACAAGTTTATTATTCGTCTTTTCTGCTTGTTACATCTACAAACAATATTTATATATATATTACATTTGTTACGAATCATAGAAACCGGGAACTCAAACTTGGAGCAGTGACAATTTGCTACAATTGTACGAACGTCTCAACCGTTTGCTGATCATCGCTGAAGTGGGCTTGGTACAGCTGTATGTGGCTTCGACCACTGTATCCGCACTCGACTGCGCCACCATTAGAGATGCTATGGAGCGACACGCCACTACTGCGAACAATGTGCTAGTTGTAAGGTAACTACATTTCATTGTATTTATCATTATTATATGGAACTAGTTGCCATATACGGTATTTCCGAACCGATACGACTTAGGGACATTCGAGAAAAAAGCATACACTTATTTGAAAGGCCAGCAGCTAATCCTCTGATGTAGCGGGTGTCTATGGATGTCGCTGTCACTTATTAACAGGTGAACCGACTGACCGTTGGCCCTTTCTTCTATTAAAAAAAAAAGTATTACTGTGAACGTTTTTAGTTTCTAACCTGTCGATATAAAGTATTGCGGATTTTAAACTTTTAACGAATTTGAAACTCTTTTCGACATAAATTACCTTTAAGGATTTTCCCTAAAGAGAAATATTGAGCTTATATTATTACATAAATGTGAATGGACGTACGAATATACATATATCTCGGAATCACTTCTGAAACAACAGGTTTCGTGGCGATCTTATATTTAACTCATAATGATGAGTTGAGATCATGAGACAAATTTGAAAGAAATTTAATATAATTATGCGCAGAACAAAAAATATATAAAAGACTGGTTCTTATGAAGTCAGATTCATACCTGTCAACTTGTTCGTTATATATAGGTTTGTTTGAATTTATCATTATAAATAAGCAAAATATTGCTTATGTCGCTTCTAATTATCTTAAAATTTATTACGTTTAAATAATGTGTCATACTACATTGTACTTATAAGTATATATCCTTATAGAAACAAATAATATATCAAATCGCTATATATATATCGCTATCTATATTTTATAGTATAATTGTTTATTTTTCTATAAAATAAACAACAATAATAATATAGTATTGATATATTTATACCAGCCTCGGGCGGATTCTCATGGAATCAAATGTGCAAATTCAATATCTGTGGACAGCTGTCAAATTTGATCGTCCATCACATCGCACGCGGAAACGTGATCCCAACGGTACGTACATTTATGAAGAATTATTATAGCACTTTCGAAATAAATCAATTATACTAATATTATACATGCGAAAATAAGTTTGTTTGTTACGCTTTAACACAAAAACTACTTAACAGATCATCATGAAACTTTGTACACATATTCTACGAAGTATTAAATATAACATAGGATAATTCGTGATAACCGACATCCACGCGGGTGAAACCGCGGGCAGAAGCTACTCAAATATAAAAAATTAAAATTAATAGAAATAAATGATAACTTAAAAACAGAAAGTGTATAAAGCTAGTAGAACAGTTAAACGTTGAATAATATATTCATAAGTAAATTATTTTCGACTTTACTAATACACATAGAATTACGTATCTAAATATCTAGATTCTTAACTAAACCTAACTGAAATAATAAATATATCACTGTTGCGCATAGTCTCTGAGAGTCACGTCTACTCTCTATATACACACTCGGTCACCTCTTCTCTATTTAGAAAGGCTTGCTTATTTCGCCACTCTGCTCAGCTGCGTTTGGACAATTTTCCGAGCAACGATGGCTATGATAACAATCGAAAACGGTGGCTTACGGTGAAATATGGAAATCCAAAATTACAAATATCCAGACCAGAAACTAACTCGCGACCTTCAATGTCAATAGCACTTTTGTATCACTCCACCCGATAATCTCGTTTTTAATATATAAAAATAAAATAAATAAAAAAATAAATGTACCTTAAAATCATAGATTCAATATTTTTATATAAACAAAATTATAATATTTAATATTACGCTATGGTGAAACAGAGTGCGTATTTTATGTACATACAAGAATACTAATAAAACGTCATTGTATTATATTGCAATACGATAATGTCAATGTAACGCTTCCTCTCTCGACTCGACGAATCAGCGCATCGTAAAACACCTACGTTGTTTTGTCGAAGACATTAATTGTCACAAAGTAACACATTTAAAGTATGAGAAAAGTATGAGAATAAAACGAAAAACGGGTTGCCGCAGTGGTCACGGAAACTAACGGTCGCGATTTCGATTCCCGCTCACGGTAAATATTTGTATAGATCTGGCAGTTTGTGCTTGTTTCGTTTTTCCGGACCCCCGTCGCGGCATTTCATCCTAATTAATTAATTGAGTGCAAGATGTTTATTTATTATTACTTAATTTACTTATTATGAAATTATGAAACTTTGTACCAGTGAACGAAGAGTCATTTCCCTGGAAGATTGACGTATTGGATATGTCGTGTTACACGCTGGAAGTAAGGGCGGGCTCGGAACGTTCTGGACGGGAACGATCAGCATCAGGACTCAGGTCCCAACTGAAAGCCTCTCGAGTGGTCGTACCGCGACAAGTACTGGAGCTTGTCACGACCACTATCATGGTTTCCGTGGTCACCAAATCCCTTAAGATCAAGAGTTCGAAGAAAAGCGAAGAAAAAGTGAAGCGAGAGCACGCACGGGACCACGCAGAAGACGTAAGTGAATTTTATAAATGGTACAATTTTTGAAACGTAAATTTTTGTAATAGCTGTAATATATTTTTCAATCTGATATAATAATTATAGAATGCTGGTAGTATCAGCCCGCTGACGCATTTTGTAATTATAAATTTATGTATGTATATACTTATTTCACAAAAATACAGACAGATGAAAAAATAAAGCTTAACTGCTTTCTGTCTAGACAAATCCTATACTCATGGTTGCCTGTAAGAAATCGCTCTCAGTGATAAGGCCGCCATTGCACATTTTCTGTAATTTTTTTTCTTTCAATGTTATTATTCAATAAGGTGTGTAATAAAGTATTAAATAAATAATAAAAAAATAAAGTATAAAAAATAACTTACTATAGCCTCTTACACATTATGAATTTTCAAATTATAACCGAGTACTGCGGGTCACTCACTGTGTGTTGAGTTTCAAAGTTATTTTAAGTTACTTTCAAATTTGAGTTTTCTTTTTTTTTCTAATGCTCATTAAAAAAACTTAGAAATTAACTTAAAACATATACAATTTATACCTAGTAAGTCAGTATTTTCAAATATAATACTATGGGTATCATAAGTTATTTTATAGACCTTAGTATAATCTCTTGCACTTACAAAAAACACGTCTTAAGCTTTATAATTATAGTCTGTTCGCGTTAAGAAAATAGTGACTCATCAAAGTAAAGGTGTATTCATACTGGGGTAAAAATTAAACTATTAATATTAAAGCCAAGTTTTTATGACAGTATTTTAAAATATTAAAATTAAGTCGTTATTACATTAAAAAAATGATTAGAATCGTCAGAACCGTATTTTCAGAAACATTGCATGCACTAGCCTTTTTCACAACTATACTGTCCATAGTCACGTTTTGGTCACCACACTGTTTAAAGTACTTAAAAACATTGTAAATCACTCGTCTTTCTCCGCTATGTAATATTGATCCACTATTATTTTTAAGAATAGGTGAGGTATTCATTTTTAAAATTGGCAAAGAACACGTGCGTACTGTCTGAAGGGTTTCAACTGTTCAAAGTGAACACGACTTTATAATTTATTGTGATCTTATTGGTCAAGAGGCGTGGCTAAGCTGAGTGACAACGATGAGTCACTATTTTCTTAACGCGAATAGACTATAGTGTTGCCTAGCTTCACTCAGTTTACATGCACTATGGTATTATGGCCGCCATTAATTGACCTTTTTCGCAATTTAGAAAAAAAATCTATAATATTAAATCTCTAATAATAGGTTCAAAATTTTTTTTGTATTTGATAAAATAACACAATTGTCTTTTTTTAATATATATTTGTTGGTCAATTATCACTTAAACCTTTTTATTCTTAGACACACGCGGTTTTCAAACATAGTTTATTGTTAAAGATAAAAACGGATTCATACCACGTGTTTGTTTAATTCTTAATAAATAATTCTTAAATATGAGATATAAGCTTTTTATTCAATAAACATAATGTAACTTTTTTTATAATAATTTCAGAAAACAAAATACTTTACAACCGGAACCGATTTCAAACCGTCGTCCCTGAAAGAATTTATCCGGGGTCCGGCAAGGTCAGTAATATCTAGTATATCTATTGAGATAAATAACTTATTTTAAATTTTTGCGTCTAAGACACTATTTTCTTGCAGGAGGAAGAAGACAAGTCCGGAGGTATGTTATCTTTCATTTTTGTAATTTATTACTGTACTTTCAAATGTCTTGTAATGTAACTAAGGACGATTATTACAAATTTATTCAAATAAATTTACCTCAATCAGCTTATTAACAAGAATACTACATAAACTGTTTATTTAGTAAAAGATTGAGTAACCTATAAACTTTCAATAAATGGTTATTCGAGTTTTAAATTTAGAAAGTGATTAAAATAATCTCTTATAATTATTTATTGTAAACATTTAATACGATGACCACTATTAAAAAAGCACTTTAATATAATAAAGCCTAATTTCAACTTTCCATTTAACAGCCTGAAAAATCAGAACCCGCTCCCGAACCGGCCCCTACTAAAACCAAGATTAAAATTGGTCCAGTAATATCGTTGGGAGTAAACCTCTACGCCGATACCCCTCCCATTATCTTCAAACTGGATCAAGATCAGGTGAGAACACTGTGCTCATTATATTCGCTATCTTCGATGTAAAAGTATTTATAAAGCCATGTATAGACTGCGTTTCAGTATAGCCTTAGTCTAGCTATAGTAAGCATCGTAATTGGCATAAGTCTACTATCTAGCTTTTCATAAAGAATCTTTAGAAGGTTCAATTGTAAATATAAACAGTTCAAAAACCAATATAAATATGTATGAAAGATTTCATCAAAATCGATTCAGCCGTTAGGAGAAGTTTTTTTTTTTTTTTTTATACCACGACGGTGGCAATCAAGCATACGGCCCGCCTGATGGTAAGCGGTTACCGTAGCCTATGGACGCCTGCAACACCGGGGGCATCACATGCGCGTTGCCGACCCTTTAAAAACCTATTTACTCCCCTCTTGAAGGACCCCATACTGTAGTCCTGTGGGAAAACCTCGGCAGGGAGTTCATTCCACAGCCGAATGGTCCGTGGGAGGAAATTCCTCTGATACCGAGGACCATTTGGGCTGCAATGTGTGAGCATGAATTCCCTGTCGATGGCGAGCGGTGCGATGATAAAAAGTGGCCGTTGGTACCATTTCGAACAATTCTTCGGAACACAACCCATTATACAAACGATAGAGCACGCATAGGGATGCAACATCTCTTCTAAGACTTAAGGGCTCGATATCGCTCGTCAGTATTGGATCGTCGACAATTCTCACAGCTCTCCTTTGAACCGAGTCAAGAGGGCCAAGTTGGTATGCCGGTGCTCCCGCCCAGAGATGAGAGCAGTACTCCATATGGGGGCGGACTTGCGATTTATACAGAAGCAGTCTTTGCCCCGGCGTGAAGTACCGCTTCGCTCTGTTAAGCACACCGAGTTTTTTAGATGCCATCTTGACCTTGTCCTCCAGGTGACATCGGAACTGGACGTCGCTGGATATGTCGACACCAAGGATACCAATACTGTTAGAGATGGTAAGGGTTGTGTCCTGGAATTGAGGGGCCACAGTGAATGGGGTTTTCTTAGCGGTGAACGTACAAAATTGTGTCTTGGAGGGGTTGAATTGGACTAAATTGTCTCGACCCCAATCGGAGACTTTGGAAAGACTACTCTCGATTTGAGACACAAGTTGTTCGCGACTTTCTTGTTTTTTTTTTTCTTTTTTTTTCTTGTTCAGTATGACACACACGTTTATGAGAAATATATATCGCACGCGTATTAATAATCCGAAATAAGTCAATCGCTGTCAAAGTTTAGAGCCTCTACTTTGTTAGTTTATATAGTTTATAGTGCAAAGTGGTTATCTATATTTCTATACTTAATATTATAAAACTGAAGAGTTTGTTTGTTTGAACGCACTAATCTCAGGAACTACTGGTTCGAATTGAAAAATTCTATTTGTGTTGAATAGTCCATTTACCGAGGAAAGCTATACGCTATATAACATCATACTACGACCAATAGGAGATGAGCAATAATAAAAAACGTTACAAAAACGGGGAAAAATATAATTTTGTGAGAGCTTCCGTTGCGTCCTTTATTATTCCTCTTCCTGAGATATTTTTTACTATAGTTCCACTTTTAAAGTAAACATAACATCACGCTTTTTATTTCCCGAAGGTCTAGGCAGAGATGCACATATTAAATGTAACCCCCCCCCCCCTCCCCCTCACTTTTCGTTCCATGTAATAGGAGCTTATTGCCATACATCAGGCACCATTTCAGACTCCGTGCTATTTACTGAGTATTTTCGAAAAATAAAAAAAAATAATACGTATACCGACCCAGGAATCGAACCTGGGACCCCTTGCTCGGCATTAGCGCTTGCGACCACTCGACCAACGAGGCGGACACTCTTAGAGTAATGGTTTAAAAATATTTAAGTACGTTTTTTCCTCAAATTAACGCGTATGAAACCAGCACAGCTAAATATATATATTTCGCGTATATTTTGTTTTTTAGTTAGTTTAAATTAAAAAATGAAATCGATGTGAACTATTTTGTGACATTAATGACGTATCTAGTCTCATTATTTTAAACATTCCATCCCAATTTTCGTCACAGTAAGCTTCTAACGCGCTTGTACGTGCATGGTCTTTGGTATAGAGAACTCGTTTTATTAAGGTATTTCGTGAGATATAACTTTGAAATTTTAGGTTCAAACCGTCGCCCTTGCAATGCACTGCTTCGCCCATGTAATGACACTGCTTCGTAGACCGCCCGCCACTCCTAAACAAGGATCAACTTCGCTCGGAGGCTCTCAGAAATCTATTATCAGGTAAGTGTGCTTGTATATATGTAATTTTTTTACAGATCTTCCGACATGGAGATCGGTGATTGTGTCTGCTACTCGTTCATACCAGTTCTCGCTTTCATGCCTCTCGCACTTTTATTCCTCATACTATATGTTTCTTGCAGCCTTCTACAGTATCTAAACGCTTGTATATTAGCTTTACGTATCCTATATAATAATTACATTAATAACATATACGACTCTGGTGAAATACCCGATGATTGGTTGAAATCTGTTTTTATTACCTTGCCCAAAAAACCCAATGCTAGGAAGTGTTCCGATTATAGAACTATTAGCCTCATGAGTCATGTATTAAAAAATTTTCTTTCTATAATACATGACCGCATTAGAGCTAAATGCGATGACCAACTTGGGGCAAGCCAGTTTGGCTTTCGTTCTGGAATGGGGACGAGAGAGGCGCAGTTTGCACTTAACGTACTGGTCCAAAAATGCCGAGATAAGCAACGAAATGTGTATCTTTGTTTTATAGACTATGAAAAAGCCTTTGACCGTGTTAAACACGAGGAACTTATGAAGATCTTAGAAAATATAGGTCTTGACGACAAAGACTTGCGTATAATCCGGAGTTTATATTGGAACCAGAGTGCAACGGTAAGAGTGGATGGCGAGCCGACAGATCCAATCTCCATACAGAGGGGTGTAAGACAGGGTTGTATCATGTCTCCAATCCTGTTCAACTGCTGCTCAGAAGTTCAATTTCGAACGTTCCTCCTTGACAATTCAAGGAGGCACTTGAAGACGTGGAGCACGGTGTCGTAATCAACGGCCAATTTATCAACAACATACGATATGCTGACGATACCGTTCTGATCAAGCACTGAGGAAGGGTTGTGTGAGATAGTTAACAGAGTTTCGCTACACAGCAAAAAATTCGGACTGAACATGAACGTCTCGAAAACCAAAGTCATGGTGATATCGCACTCTCAGAAGATCCTCGCAAACATCCAGGTCGACGGCATCATGCTGGAAAACGTCGACAAGTACAGGTATTTAGGCTCGTGGCTCACTGACACTTGGGAAAGCGATACGGAAATCCGTGCTCGCATTGAAGTGGCCCGTGCTTCTTTTACAAACATGCAGAAAATCCTGTGCTGTCGACAACTCTCCATCGAATTAAGAACCCGGCTCCTTCAATGCTATATATGGCCCGTTGTTCTATATGGATGCGAAGCGTGGACTATAAAAGCAGAGCTCCGTAAAAAAATAGAAGCCTTTGAGATGTGGTCATACCGTCGCATGCTTCGCATCAGTTGGACGGATAAGGTTACAAATCTGGAAGTTTTGCGCCGTATGGGAAAAAACCTGGAACTTATTCGGACTATCAAACAAAGAAAAACTGCCTACCTTGGACATGTACTAAGGCATGATCGGTACTCCCTCTTGCAGATCATCATGATGGGAAATGTGCCCGGGAAGCGTAAACCGGGTCGACGTAAGATGTCCTGGCTCCATAACATCAGGGAGTGGACAGGTATTAAGACCGTCGAGCAACTGTTCAGATTGGCGCTGGACAAGGAAAAATATAAGAAGCTGACTGCCAACCTTCAGTAATGGAGTGGCACTTGAAGAAGAAGAAGATATAATAATTATACATAAATTAAAAATAATAATATGAATCACACTCAACGGCCCCATTTTGATGGGAATTCTGTGTCTGAAGAGCTAAAACACATAACAAAAGCACAAGCCTCGACAAAAATATGCATCTGCATATATTAACATTAATTGTCATGAGCTGGCACCGAATCCACAACCACTAGTGCAAAAGCTAGTTGTTGTGACCACTACGTTTTGACTACTACAATGTCATGAGAATATTATATTTTAATTATTTCTTTATTTTTATTTTTTTGTTTTTTTATTTTTTTTTTAAGTGTAATAATTTTGATAACTTTGTTATAAACAATGTGACTTCAGTCTCACACAAAATATGGTGAACTTAAATGAAGGAGTATTTATTTTTGAGTATTTACTGCAATATTTATTATAGTTGTATGAGAAGCTACTATTTGCATGTGTATTAATTAGCCTTATAAAAAACAGTAACAAATAAAAAATAAAAAAACAGTACAGTTCACAAGTTTTGAGTTAAATTTAACAACTTTATAATTAGCTAGATATAAGCAATCATCAATCACACTAGTTTCATTGTTTATAATTTACAAAATTCTATCCATATAAACTAAACTGAAACAGTCTTTAATATCCCATAGCTAGGCAAAAGCCTGTCCTTCTGTAACTGATAGTTTGAAACTTAATCATAATAATGATCAGGACCGAGGGCTTTACACGCAATCGGAGCACGTTGAGAAGACACAAAGAAATAACGTCGAAAACTCAGACCAAAACAAGAAATTTGAACTAATATAAAATATAAATATCTGCTCTGAGCGGGAATCTAACACGCAACCATCGGAACGAACGTTTCGTCACCAATACAACAAAATGGTCAGCTTGTACAGATTTCATTAATAGTTAATTTTGGTCACATATGTAGGCGGTGTATTATTATTTTTTCCTTATAAATAGTTAATACCTGCTTTATTAGCTCTTACTATCTCTTTCATTTAAAATAAGATAAAGCTTAGAAGATAAAATATTACCGTTTTAACGTACCGTATAGTTAAGCTGGCATTAGGCATAAGCTCAAGATGAGCTCTACGTTCAAAGATTTCTGTAAATCATTCCGAGTTTCAACTTATTTGGAATTAATTGAGGGTAATGGTATAATCTGTAATTTCTGAACTGTCTAACCAAAGACCTTGAAATATGAATGGGATAATCTTTAAAGTATAGGAGAAATTTCTAACAAATAAAAAATAAATAAATAATAATTAATAAAATATACGCGTTAATAAATTATAACAAAGTACAAATTTTCATCCCTTCTCCCAAAATTTTAGGATAAAAATTACCCTAGCTCCTAGTACGAACTCTTAACGTGCGTAGTTTTTTTTTTTAATTCGTTCTGTAGTTTTGGTTTGATGTACGACTAAAATACAGAGAGATAGACAGATAGACAATAATGAAAAAAAATTTTTTTTTTTCTTCAGTATCGACTATTGTGTCCTGCAAAAATTTTTTCCAAATATTTTCAATGTGCCGAATTGGACCTGCCGCAGTTTTGGTATAACTATGTAATCTACACAAAGAAAAAAGGTTATTTAAAGCTCCTATAAAAGTGTTTCTTCACAGATCGGTGTCGGAGTTGGACGCAAGACAAAGTATATCGGAAGAGACAGCGAGCGAGAATCGTTCAGAGCCTCTCATCAGTATATATGAACCTCATAAAATTCCGGAATCGGGTAATTATTAAAAAAAAAAAAAAACATTTAAAAAAAATGTTTAAACGTCAATTTGGTTTGATTTCAATTTTTGTGCACTAATCTCGAGTTCTTCTCAAAAATTTAAATCAAAATTTGTAAACCTTAATAAAAGTCAATTGCTAAGAAACGTCAAGCATCGGCTTGTTAAAGCTGTCAGCGTAAACGTCAGTCTATAAGTTTAGAAATTTAGCGTATACATTGCTTAGAAAGAGACCTTAAACCAAATAAATACGTATAAATATTTTGAAAGCGAAAATTATAAGTATTCAATACACTATTACTTACACTAAAACTACTTAACCGTTCGTGATAGAACTTGATATTTAAACATGTCCGAAAAAAGCGATTAGTCGGTTAAACGGAATTGTGACACACGTGTAAAACGAGGCATCGTTAGTCTACTGTTTTTGTTGTTGTTTCAGACACTGAAATGAAGACTTTCTTCTGGTTCCAATGGGTGGTCAGTCGAGCCACTCTCGTGGTCGCCACTCCTCATTTGAAGCTGGCTTTCGAAGTTGACGACATAATCACCACCGTGGACTTTCAGAATCATTACAACCAACTCAAGGTCAAAGTGGCGTCGGCTTCTGTACGATATTATAAATGGTATATTTTACTTTTCTTAGGGATATATTGAATTCCAAGAATCTTCAAGGTCACTGCAATTGTAGTCCAAAAAACTTACTTTACTATAGATGTATTAATAATCGTACTAGCCCTTCTCAATTTCGACCTATATCAATTTTTCCTTTTGTCTCCAAAGTCCAAGAATCCGTGTGCAATAGATCGAACCTAGCTCACTGCCATGATTCTGCTGGACTTTGGTATGACTTTAACTCTGTTGACTGTTGATTAGGACCTTTTTCTTGTTATTCTGAGCGCAGTTAATATCTCATCTGTACTTATTGACTAGTTTCACTCATATCTTTCGAACGTACCATTCGTATAACCATTTTCTATTTGGTATTAATAAACTTTCACATGTTATTGCTTGTCTCTTCCATCTGTATGCAAATGACCCACACACGTACCGACACTTCAGGATGTCTGAGTTACATGTGACTGTTGAAAATTTAAATGATAACCTTACTACAGCTTAGGCCTGGGCTAAGTCTTTTGGACTACTGGTTAAACCTACTAAATTACAAGAAATTATTATTGGCAGCAGTCTATATAAAAGCAAAATTGACCGAAAATCAGTCCCTATAATGTGATACTCTTAGGGTTTTTGATAAAGTTAGGTTCTTGGGCCTTATAATGGACTGCAACTTGTCCTGGGCATTACAACGATTATGTATTTTATAAGTTGTTATTTTTTATATATTTTCATATTTATATGTATCTAAATAAAAATAGTTATTTATTTAAGCTATTTTATACCTCTTGCCCAGTCTGTCCCGCTATACGGCAAGCTTTTTCATAATCATAGTTTGACTGGAAGAGATCTCTTTTAGAAATAACTCCATAAACCTGAACCTGAACTCCTCCCTGAACCTTATTAAAACATATGAACATATAAAAAATTTTAAGTGCAAAATATTATATATGTGTGTATGTATGTATTGTTTATGTTTATATTTCAGCACGGACAACGATGAATGGACACCAGGAGTATTAGGCGGTCGCATCCTCGAGGTTCGGGAACCGACTAACGCGGAGGAAGACCACTTCCTTACTATTACGGTCACGCAAGCCCAGTAAAACTTATCAATATTTAATTAGTTTAATGTCACACGTATAGTTTCATAATTTTTTAAATATTAGTTATAAGGTATAGCAAGTATTAGTGTGTTGTATTATTTTTGAAAGATTCCTTTGTCTATCCGATTGTCCTATGGAACACTTGGCTCTTACAGTACAATACTGACAAAATAATTATTGCCATTCATTCAGTCATTAAATATTTAAAAAAAATGTCTGATACCTAATATTAAATCGAAATAATAATTTGTAAATATTTAATTTTCTTTTTTGTTACTCCCAGAATATCAAACTTACCAGTTAGTTGGAAAGAAGAACTACATCCTAAATTATTGGAGCACAATGCTGTAAGTACTTCTACATATTATTAATCTATAGCACATAAAACACATGAATAGTAGTATAGTATATACATGAAGTCAGTTTGATTGATCAATGCTAAACAACACTCGAATATTTCATTTATTATTTTTTTTACTAAACTGTATCTAACTATTTCGCCTCTCAAAGGATAGTAAATCCTATGCTCGACTGATTGACAACCTTCGCTAGTGCCTTTCCCGGGCACTTCAAGAAGAAGAAACTGTAGCCATACTTGTGACCACAAATTTGTACATTTTTTTTTTACTGTACTTTAAAAATAAATTTTCACTGTATTTTTCGTATTATTGACGTATCAGCAAATCCGATCTATTGTGAAATGTAATAAACCATATCTAAATAAGCAATTCACTTGCTTTTGCAATATCTTTAAAATCGAAAATCATCAATTAAAATAGGCTCTAGAAACTGTCATACTATAAAAAATTCGCAATTTTATCTCCATACCATTACCATACCATAATATTGTTATATGCTCTATGTTAAAGGACAATATCGTGAGATGATAATATGCTTGTTTTCGGAACAATTCTAAGACATGGGATACATTACCCACTAATTAGCGTGCCGAACTCTTCTAACTTTATTCTTTCATATATTTAAAAAAAAAACGCATGTACCCAGTATTAGAACGTTTACTGGCTGATTTAGTAGTCGATACTTAAGCCAAATTCGATATGGAATGTTTACCAACAAACCGTTGCTTTGCAACCAACCATAGGCAGATGCCAACAGCCTATTGGAAAATAATTATAATTATTATATTTTTTAATATTTATACACAGTAGTATAACCTACATAAAACTTGAAATAAATAAGTCAGTGAGTTCGATATATTTATATATTATTTATAATTATCGGTTATAAAGGTAAAATTTACTTGTTAACGTGGGTATAACTAATTTCCCACTGAATGATTTCTAAATATTTTCATAAATATGTATATGCCTATATTAAAAATAGCTACACTAACCCTGAATAGCATTTAAAATAAAACAACATTAGTTTTAAAATGGATTTATTACGATTAAAAATCTATGTTCAGACACTCATTATCTTTTATTATTTATTTTACTTTACTTACGTTGAATAAACATAATAATTATAATATTTAAGGTTGTGTATAAAAATCGATAAGAATTTACCTTCAACAATATAACGACTGATTAAAAAAAGGCCAAATGTTGCTTATCTGCGAAATTTTCCTATCAATGCTAAAATTTAGGGTTGTTAGATGTATATTGGTAATTAAAAATTTGTTAATTTTTGTTATTAGCTTATTTTCTTGTATATTTCGTATTTGGCGGTTAAGTTCTAGGAAACAATGTTAAAGTAAAATTATTAATGTATAACTAGGAATTTGGTGATAAATTACAATTTTTAATTACTAAAAGTATGACAACCCTATACACGATGACTTTTGGTTTGTTTACAAAAATTCCACATCGAATTTGGCTCAAGTATAGTTTTACTAATTTTTGGTGTTTTGACCACTATTTTTCACTTATTACTATTGATAAATTTAACAGAATGCAGATAGCATGTGGGAGGTGTACGCGACTCTTGCGCCGTTAGAAGCTGTGCTGCGACCAGACATACTCGAAAATTTAATGACTTGGCTGCACGAAATGACGCCACAATCCTTATGTCCTTTAAAAGCTCAGGAAACTAAGTATGTTGACCATTTTTATTTATAAATATATCTATACTGATGTTGTAAAATGTTTGTAAGTTTTTTTGTTTACAGTTTCTAAATTAGAGTCCAAATTAAGAAGAAATGCCTTTTTAATTTTTGCACTAGAAATACTGATCATAGAAAATTATAGACTGTGAAATAACAGTGGAATAGTAAACATAAATGCAGACAAAAACGCGCGAATAGTATAGTATGATATAGATCAAATAGATTATTCATATTTTGTTTAAATTATAAGTACACGAGGCTGTAAGTCATAGTAAAATGTAGAACTTTGTTAAAAACCAATCTAAATACAATAATAAATGCTTTTAAATATTTTGACTAAGTTTGAAGTGTATAATTGAGTTAATATTGCATTTTCTGGTAGGCCTGGTGAATGGCAGTGGCCATCCTGCTACGTCACAGCGGGAGGTCTCAGGCTATTGATGACTACGGGTGAAAATGTTGAAAACACCTGCGATGACACTTTAATGCTAGTTGTAAGTATTTTTTTAATTTTTATTATAAGTAAAAAATTAAATACTAATACTAATATGACTAATGACTTATGAATAATGACTGAGATAATAACAACCTTTACTATTTCAGATTGGCAAAGTAACCGTCAGTCCACACCCAGAAAATCCTATTTGCAGGTATGTTTCTGTTTGATATACATACATAGTTTGATGAGATGTTAATTACTTAAGGCTGATCTTAATAATCTATTTATCGTAAATTCGTATAGGTTTATGCCCTCTGTCCCTTAAACTCTATTTATAAACGCCCATTAAAGGCGTGTACATAAATTTTTATATACGTTTCCAAAATTATGAGCAATCGCGCATTACTCTTGTTAATATGTGATCCAACAATTAATGTTACCATGTCTTTTTACAAAAAAAAAAAAATCAATATATACTTTTTCATTATTTTAAAAGTATTTTGCTGCTGCAACCAAAACCTTAAGAAGCAGATTCATAAGAGAAGAGTCGATCTAATTCTTGATATTAACTTTTAAGAAAAAATAAGAAATGTATATCTTATACAGAATAAAAACGATTAAATACTTTGTAATATGCTCTTTAACATATTTTTAATATAAATTTATATATCCAGACAATCAGTGAACCAGGGTACAGACACAACCTGGACCCCTCTGAGTCCAGGCATGGACGGTCGTCAGTATGAAGTACTTATAAGACACCTGGCGATCAGGTCAGCACAGTTTAGCCAACTCGTTAACCAGGAGGTAATTATCAAGCAAAATTTAATTTTTACTTATTGTTAATTTTTATCCTGTTAAATAATTATGTGTTTTTGTACTTATCAATGTAAATCATAATTATAGTCATGTATTAATAGTAAAAAAAAAAACAAAACATAAATGTTTAAATTATGAAATACTTAGTAATACATACTGTAAAAGCAAAATTAAAAATAAAGGCTAAAGAATTAATTATATATACGTTTCATAATAATTTTTGAATACGATCAAAATTTTACACTACAGGCGATGGAATCGGAAACATTAAAAGGCACCGGTAGTGAAAATCCCGCATTAAAATGGAGCCAGCCTGTTGTCTCACCGGTTATAACTCCACTCTTGCATTCGTAAGTAGCAATTTAATCAAAGAAGTTTTGGAACATGTATATCTTTTTTTTTTTTTTTACTGTAGTATTCTGGTGTAGTGGTGCGAGTAGTTCCCTCAACGCCGGCGGTCGCGGGTTCGATTCCCTCTCGGGACAGATATTTGTATGTGTGCAAATATTTGTTTCCGGTCTGGGTGTGTGTCTTTGTGTGTTTTTACACCGTGCCTCGGAGAGCAAGTAAATCCGTCGGTCGCGGTTGTTATCATGGACACCTGGTAATGATCGTTACTCATCGTAGGGATATTATCCGCCAACCAGCAGTAAAACAGCGTGGTGGATTAAGCTCCAACCCTTCTCTTATATGAGGAAATGGCCTTCGCTCAGCATTGGGTTGTTTACAGGCTAATACAGTACAATACAGTAGTCGATTATTGTTTCAGCGACTTGTTGTGTAATATTTTCTAATGTAACCCAGCCGTAAGAAATAAAATTTTTATTTAAGTTGGTTAAATAGCTTTTTTTTTTAATTAAAAGACTAAATCGGATTTTATAGCGTTTATTGAAAACTTTACAGTTTAACGATTTTTTATTTTATTTCCTAGCTTTTTTTTTGTTAATATATAAAAGATATAACTACATAACACATAATGATATGTGCTGTAATTTTCACAATTTTCAACAATAATAAAAAGTGAAAATGCTAATAATAATCGATGTAATGTAATGAATATCCCAACAGAGTAGACGTCGGTTGTATCGTAGCGCCTGCGATGTACAGCGGAGGCGCTATGATCAGCGGACCCGCAATCGAGCTCAACCTTCTGTCCGACTGCTCGGTGGAACTGGGCGTCGAGCGCATCGAACTTCTGCAGACTCTCATACAGAAAGTACTACACGTGTTTCGGCACAGGTAATAAACCATTAATACTACATTAATCCCTAACCCCTAATATTATAATTGAAATGTAAATTTGTTTGTTACGCTTTACGCGAAAACTTAACCGATCATCGTGAAACTTTGTACACATATTCTTGCAGGTATTAGAAGTAACATCGGAATACTATATATTTTTTACGAAAGACAAAAAAAAATATTTCTCAAAAAATCTCAAAATCTAGCTACTTTAACACCATCTAGCATTCCAGTAATTGATTCATTTCTATTGTAATTATTTCTGATTTAATGGCTTCAATGCGAGCGAAGCCCCGGGTAAAAGCTAGTGTTTTATATATATATATATATATATATATATATATATAAACAAACTCTACTACCATCTGTACAAATATCATTTATTACAGATCAAAAAGTTCGTTTCTACTGGAAGAGGAGAATACATGCCCATATGCTACACATATTGGAAATCAAGAAACAACAGAAGCCGTCTCTAACGAGAGCGAACCTACACTTACTGAAACAGAAGGTACATACTGTCCGATTATTATTACTCTTATACATGAGTACATTAATATTATTAAATTAGTAATATAAAGTATATCGGTTAGTTTAATTTTGCTTTACTTACCTGGCAATCATCGAGCGATCGCAATAATTGTGCAATTATTGCTAACAGATTGCTATTATTTGACAATGACCGTGTGTCTTCGTGTAATGCGGCTGCAATTGACGTGAACCAATTATTCGCGTACCGACTGCGCAATTGTTAAATGTGCTTAATTTCACAGCTTTTATTTTTTGTGTGCAGAGACACCAAAAAGTTCCATCGAACCGAATCGTAGTTATATTTTCGACTCCGGCGTCGAAACGACTACTTCCCAATCCACTTACAAGAAGCGTCGTGATTCAGTACCAATAAAGAAATCGGTCTCTATCGTTTGTGCTGATCACACGTGAGTTTATATTAAAAATAATAATTTTAAATACTTTAATTTATTCTTTATATTATTCAAAATATAATTTTACAGTATCTATTAATGTGTAAAAAATTGTTAGGGCGATACCTTCAGACTATTTGGAGGTTTACGTAACTATGGGAGTTATCGACCTGTCCTTGTACGTGAAAGACGACGATTCTCGTGAAGTGAGAGTATTGCGACCACCTCCCGGCCAGTATAACACACACTCTGAACCTCGGATAAAGGTATATAAAAATTTACTTATCACTTGATTATTTTGACTGGCCCATTGGTGCAGTTGACAGTGACCCTGCCTTTTATCCCCTCCCCAGTTATAGGTTCGATTCCCACCCTGAGTCTTGAGTCTATATGTGTAATATATATTTATTTGTATTGTTTATGTGTATATTTATTTAAAAAAATATGTATATCAGTCAGATGTTACCTGAAACACAGGCATTAAATTGCCTACCTTAGGAACAGACGACCCTGTGTGTATGTTACACATATTTATTTATTGTTTATTATTATTTTTAACTAAATCCCCGTTATCTACATTCAAGAGGGTCATACAGGTGGACCATAAATAATGGTGTTTAAAATAATATATTTATTAAAATTTATTATGATAGATACCCTTTAAGATTTCACACCCTTTTGAGTTTTGATACTTATCAAACTATTTAACGATTATGAATTCCTTTCCGTTCTTAATGATCGCGATGTCTTTTAATTTTTTATAGGCTATAAAATTTTTCTAACGCAAATAATAATAATAATAAAGAATAATAAATAATCGTGTTCATAGAAACATACTTTTTACATAGCTTTAAATTACCAGTGTAGAATCTGTCTTTGTTTATGATTAAACAAGTACTAAATTATACTCGTCTAATTAATTTATCTCTCTCTTTAAATGACATTTCTATTAGTCTTAATTTTTTTTTAAATTTTATTATGTTACCACACGGTCGTCTGTCGCTAAGGTGCTAACTTAATGCCTGTGTTTTAAGTAACAGCCGGCTGATATATAATTAAATATACATACAAATAACACATATATAAATAAATATATATTACACCCAGACTCGGGGCGGGAATCGAGCCCACAATCCTGGAGCAGAAAACAGGGTCACTGCCAACTGCACCAACGGGCCAGTCAATCACCCGTAAAAGTAATTTAAATATTGTACTGGTGTAATTGAAAACAGGTTGTGATCGACGAATCGAAAGATATGAAAACGGAAGACGGTAAAGATTCGATGGCAGCAAGCAGAAGTCTTACAGAAACTATCCGTAATGTGGATATTGGGAAAACTAAATTGGAGCTAATGGTAAAGTTTTCTTTATTTTATAGCGAAATATTTTACTATACCTTTATAAGAGCATTAAAAATATATATAATGTTCAGAAAAAGCAATGAGTTTTGTAAATGTCTTTATATTATGATATTAAATTGAAGCAATTGTCGCGGCTTCACTCACGGAAGTCTTAAAATGAAAGTTTTAAAATAACAACGCATTTTTCCGAGATCAAAGCTCGATCGACTCGTGAGAGTGGAACAAACAAACTCACGTTCATATTTATATTATTACTGAGGATGTTTATGATAATAATTACATACATAGTGAGACAAAGTTTGAACTTCGAAATGTTAGTATTTCTGTAATGATCTATATATATTTAATAGAAAATAATTGACCTTGTTAATATTTTTCCAGCATATATTACCATTAGCGCGAAAAGCCGAAGGAAATATTCCCTTACTACACGCGACACTCCACCAACCTAACTTATATTATTGGAATAGGAAAAAGCAGAAAACGATTCAGGTTAGTGAAATAATTGTGTGAATACTTGATATTTTACTTATGATTGTACTAATTTTTTCTTAGAATTTTATTCTAGTTCTACGTCATTTTTTATAATATGATATACTGTTATCGAAAAGTTTAGAAGACAAAGAAGTTCTTTTTTTCAAGTTATTTATTTACCAACGTTCTAAACGTTATAATAAATATTATTTTTTTTAAATATGGATAGCATATATTACGATTGTATCTGTATGATTGATATACTCGACAGAAATTATCTAGCCCTAATTCTACAGAAGCCTTTTCAGTCTCTCGGATATTTTTTTTCTTTGGAATTATTATCATATAAAAAACAAATTACCAGTATTTAGAGTTATTGAAACATAAATGACCAAGGCCCTCAAGCCTTTCTCATGTGATGAGAATTTAATGTATCAGCCAGCCAGCCAGTGATGAGTTAAGCACGATATTAAAAAAAAAAACAACAATTTCTAGATATCCCTGTTCAATGCCTGGATCGGACTGGGAGAAGGACCAGGCGAAGATCATTGGAACGCTCCATTGTTGACTACTACAAGAGGGTCGCCAGATCCCGTCACAGACATACCGCCAGCTTTGGCGACTTTACGCGTTGATTTATCACCAGGTAACTCAAAATATCAGGTCAATCAATAAATTTTGCAATACTATATTTACTAAACATTTAAATAATTTGTGCTAGTTCTGACATGCTGCATTTAGCGTTGATAATACACTTTCACAAACAAAAAAACAAAGCAAAGTAGCCAAAATAAAGTCTGAACTGTAAGAAAACGACAAGAGTGCCACAAGAGCGAACGATGTGTAGGGATATTGTCAGTATGAAAACACCAAGTATTAATTATTTATCGTTTCAAGTATGCTGTTGAAAATAAAATTAAGTCAAACTTTGGGCAGAAATTTTTTACTCACTAAAACTCGGTTAAAATAAGAGACTGAGACAAATTGTTTTACTTTACCGTCATATTCCTGTTTGTGTTTCCTGTTTTTTCAATCATTATATTTTACTAGCAGAAATGTGCGGTCTTACCCGCTTTGATTTTAATAGTTTCTGCTCTGCTTACATGTGTCATACCGATCAAAGACTTTTATGTATATGTATAGTATACATAGGAGTCTGTAGTCTCGACATTCATAGTAAAACAACACAATCGATATTTCAAAACAAAATATTTGTACAAAACTAATTCGTTACGATTTCACAATTGTTTATCGTGTAATAACTCCACTTCTAGATACTGTATTAAAAAAAACTCGTGTGTACGGAGTACACATGTCAGAAGTGAAACATCTTACCTCCAGGATCACAACTGTGAAATCTATATCCAATTTTATGCAGTAGATTTCGCGTGAGGCGGGTACAAACTTTCAAACAGACAGACAATATAATTTAAAAATAATTGTTTTGCTTCTATTGCTATTACAAAGACCCATACAATTCGTTTTTCCTAAACATCTTTCATGTCCAGATATCGGTCTGTTACGATTTTATTATATGTATAGATTTTTAAGATTGAATAATTCGTTAATTATCATCTAACATTCTAACACATAAATAACCAAAACTTATTTTCGAAACATTATGAAAAAATAATAAATACTTATCTGTTGTATACCATACTTATATATACTTTATATAATATATACCTATACGTAACACTCAAAATTGTATAATATCTTTTTTATCACTTCATAAAAAGCTTTTCACAGAGAACGATTACTGTTATAAATATAGTATTTTACATAAATTTTAAGCCCTTATTTTTAAATTTAGGTGGATTTCCATCATTTACCAGCTCAAGCGGACGAGGTAATGTTCAATTAGATGTTGAACGACCAGTTATGTTAGAAGTCAGTATGGACCGCCTACAAAGACTTAAAGGAATTATTGCTTTGGTATGTGCTACATATATATTTTAATTTTAATCTGTTTATAAATTTATATATTAAAAAAATATTTATTCTCTTCAGGTTGACAAGAATGTTAAAATTACAAAAGTGACTGCGGAACAAAGATTACAACGACCAGTTCCACTTTTATATAAAATTCGACAAAATATGGGTTCGTATCTATGCACATAATCTCGCATATCACAGAAGAAACAAAATTATATGTAATTTATTAAATTATTTAATACAAAAATGTAATATAATCCTTTCAGTTCGGTATGAAATCGAAAGCGTGATAGTACAGACGGGTCAGATAGGCGTCCGCGGGTCGGAGGGTGCGATCGGGTGCGACGGCGTGCGGCTGCAGCTGGCGACCGGCGAGAGACCGCAGCGGTTGACCTGCCGCGCCCTGCTCACCGCCGCCGTCCTCACCTCGGGCCCGCACAGCGACAGGCGACATGTCGTTCTACAACCACTTATGGCTGGGTAAGAACATCTGAACTGAACTAGATCAGCCTGTAGACAACCCACAGCTACGTCAAGGCCTCTGCACCATATAGGAAAAGGGGTGAGGTGGCTCCACTGCGAGTTAACGGATAATTTTCCTACCATGAGTAAACGGTCGCTATCAGATGTCTATGATAATAACCGTGATCGACGGCTTTAGGTGTTCTCCGAAGCACGGTGGGGAGATTTCCAAGAACACAACAATTATTTGTACAAGTATCTGCCCCGAGCGGGAATCGATATCATAATAATGTTCAATATTCAATTGTCGCGGAACGAAAAAAAAATTTTTTTAAAGAAAGAAATCAATAAATCACGAATCTTTAGCATATACTTTATACAATATACAATTAAAGTTCATAATACAAACCGTGTATGAAATTTTGTTATAACAATTAACTTCTAATCGAAATCAAATATTTATAATTATTTTTGGACATTATTAATAGGGCGGTAATCGACGCCACTTGGGAGGCGTGGAAGCGAGCGGAAGGCGGTCCTTCGGCGTGCGAACCGACTCTTCGTGTTGGAATAGATTTGGATCGGATCATCTTGGACTTGCGACCGTTAGATCTTGCAACTGTAGCCCGGATACATAACAACGCGAAAGAAATATTCGGTTTTACAAAGGTTTGTTACAATTGTACAAATATATGTTAAATATTACTGTTATTTAATACAGACACGCGATAATCATAGAAAGAGAAGAAACACTTTAGAGGTTTTAATAATAACAAAATTAATATCATATTTTTAGCTAGCAACTTATCGGTATCGACATATCTATTATTTTTTCTAGATACACTTTCTAAAGCTAAAAAACCTGTGTGACTGTGTAAATACATGTTTTATTCGGTTCTTAATTTTGTTATTATTTTTCGTAATTTATTATATTTACGTATTGTGAACCTTCTTTATTATAGATACTGTAATTTGACTTCGTACCTTAATGTTGCTTAGTTATTAATTAAATATTATTTTAATAATTTTATTCTTACCTTTTTTTTTTTCAGAGTCCGACCCCGTCAGAGTCGACCGACAGTCAGGCGTCACTAAAGTCACAATCAAGTGGTTCAACATATGCCAACCAACAATCCGCATCCGAAACCGATCCAACAAATCACTTTTATAAAGACGATTTGAGGTAATTAATATTCACTAACTATATATAATAAAAATCACGGTAAAAAATCATTTTCTAAGTCAAAAGACTTTTACTGAAATCGCTTCCCGTTAGATTAATACATTTTCGTTCAAGAAACCTACCCTACCCTTTAATTTTTTATACAAATGTGTATTTTAGTCGTTTAAATTATTAATTAAATAAGTGTTAAGTCTTGTCTACAATAATTTAAATCTATGATATTACCTGTAGATATGATTTTTTTATATTAATATATATTATGTTATAGTAATTAAACATATTAAAAGTGATTATCTGAGGGTAGTGTTAAAAAAATAATTTTACTTGTATTTTTATATACAGAAGCGGCGCATTCAAGATAGTGGTAGGCTGTCAATTGCCGATGGCCTACCAAGTCACACTGCATGGAAGCACAGTATCGTGGCGTTACCCACACCCGCGGGCCATCACACGTCTTATTGCATACCCTATGCCTAATTTGGAGGTGATTATAAACAAATAATATTAATAAATACATGTTGCTTTTCAAATTTTTAAAAATAATAATTGTGTTTTTTTTTTCTTATGGTTTTTTTTTCTCTTTATAAATACCTATCGACTGCAGACATAGTTATTATAAACATTTACACATTATTAAAATGAAATTTACAATATATATATGAAAAAATAGATCACTGAAAAGTAAATGAATTTTTCAATTACTTATCATATTCTTACTTTGAGTATTTTTTGTTGTAAACATTAGAAGAATATATTCTTTCCATACCTACCCATGCTTACCTTTTTTTAATGAATTTCGTATATTTCAGGACGAACAAGTAGAATGCGTGTTGGAGCTGTATTGCTCGATGTTAGCGCGTTGGGAACCGCACACGTACTTCAAACTGCCCGTCACAGAACCAAGAGAAATGGTACTAAGCTCGTCGCCTACTGGTATGAAAAATATTCACTATATCATATATACAATAGATATAGATTATTCAACTCGTCTTTGTGTATGGCTGTGTATAGATGCATCGCAGTAATGCCTCGAACTTACGCGATAGCTTGGACCGAGTCGTGACTGTTAAGTCGAATTCGTGTAAGTCGAAATACTGCATTGTATATGTATAAACTAGACGTACGAGGTTGTTTTATCCGTAACCTCTTTCTTTACTCTCATAATAATTCAGAATAATATTATGTATTTAGTTTGATAACACAAAAAAAATAGTATGAATAAAAGAACAAATCTAAGGAATTGTATCGTACGTCCGAATGCAGGTAAGTCGGTGTCATAGAGATGCGGCAGTCTTTCGAGCAACACACTAATATTAGACACGCACACATTACTGTATATCTACGAGCTTGCGTACGCATACGCACATAACAAACTAGGGATGAAACGGATACTGGTTTGGCCGGATACCGGATACTTGGCAAACTACTAGGCCGGAGTGCCGAATATCCGGCTACCGGATTTCTTGCTATGAAACCGTTTTCAGGATCACACACTGAAGAAAAATAGCAAATCTTTTGTCAGCGATAGCGTTAAGTTCTACTTAATGCTATCGCTGGGATATTGAGAAAAATAAAATTCATTTACTAATCCATGATAGTGGCGCCAATATATTAAAAGGAGCTCAAGTTGCAGAATATGATTCTGCTAGATGCTTCATACATTCGCTTCATCGAGTTGTTAATGAGTCAATGAAGGTCCAAGCTGAAGTATTAGAAGCGATTGCTAATGAAAGACGTCTAGAAACTCATTTCAATCATTCAGGCTTAGCACAAGAAAAACTGCTTGAAATTAAAAAGGAATTAAATTTACCGCAACATCAGTTAGTACAGGACATCAAAACGAGGTGTAACTCTACCTTCTATCTGTATATGGCAGAACGCTTGTTGAAACAAAAAAGGGCTATATCTCTCAGGGTTCGAGGATATATATCAATGGATATATATCATGATATATATCGTGATATATATCTGATATATATATATCCGATATATATCAAATGATTTTTTATGATATATATCAATACAAAATTGGTTTAAAAATTTTATATTATTAGGTAATTTTTGGCGTTTGTTACTGTATTTCTAATTTTCTACTTCCTAAATGTAGAAGGCGTTGGCGTAGAGTTAAAACAAACTCCCTAATACGGAATTATTTTATTATTTTATATTGAAAATTAACAGTGTATTACGAATGACTGATAACTGATTTGATAACTAAGACTTTTTTGATTATGTTCTAGAGTTATTATTTATAATGTTTGTTTTATAACAATAACCTTTAATTCAAGACTATCCCATATAGTGTTAGTTACAAAGTTTTTTTATAACCGTTAATAATAACTGAACTGAAATTTAAATCGAAATTAAATCAACGACAAAATTCAATCACCTAAAAATTAAAAATAATCATACTCAAAATTAATACCAAAATTCATTAAAAATTAATTTTTTTTTTAATACCTCGACGGTGATAATCAAGCATACGGCCCGCCTGATGGTAAGCGGTTAGTGGTTACCGTAGCCTATGGACGCCTGCAACACCAGGGGCATCATATGCGCGTTGCCGACCCTTCAAAAATCTATTTACTCCCCTCTTGCGGGACCCCATACTGTAGTCCTGTGGGAAAACCTCGGCAGGGAGTTCATCCACAGCCGAATGGTCCGTGGGAGGAAGTTCCTCTGATATCGAACTGTACGGGATCATTTGGGCTGCAATGTGTGAGCATGAATTCCCTGTCGATGGCGAGCGGTGCGATGATAAAAAGTGGCCGTTGGCATCATTTCGAACAATTCTTCGAAACACAACCCATTATACAAACGATAGAGCACGCATAGGGATGCAAGATCTCTTCTTAGACTTAAGGGCTCGATATCGCTCGTCAGTATTGGATCGTCAACAATTCTCACAGCTCTCCTTTGAACCGAGTCAAGAGGACCAAGCTGGTATGCCGGTGCTCCCGCCCAGAGATGAGAGCAGTACTCCATATGGGGGCGGACTTGCGATTTATATAGAAGCAGTCTTTGCCCCGGCGTGAAGTACCGCTTCGCTCTGTTAGGCACACCGAGTTTTTTGGATGCCATCTTGACCTTGTCTTCCAGGTGACATCGGAACTGGACGTCGCTGGATATGTCGATACCAAGGATACCAATACTGTTAGAGATGGTAAAGGTTGTGTTCTGGAGTTGAGGGGCCACAGTGAATGGGGTTTTCTTAGCGGTGAACGCACAAACTTGTGTCTTAGAGGGGTTAAATTGGACTAAATTGTCTCGACACCAATCGGAGACTTTGGAAAGACTACTCTCGATTTGAGGCACAAGTTGTTCGCGACTTTCTACCACAGCGGAACGAGGGATGTTTGCACGGTCTGTGTAGAAAGCGTCTCCAGTGCTATCGTCCGCATAGCAATGAATGCCATCAATAGAGAGGTAGTCATTGATAAGACAGTAATTCATTGATACAAATTAAAATTAAGAATTCAAAATCAATACTAAAATTCTGTCAAAAACTAAAATTATAAAAGAATTACTAAAATTTAATTAAAATCACAATTAAAATCTAAATCCAATCAATATACCTACTAAGTTTAAATTACAATTCAATCAAAATTAAAATTCAAAATTAAAACCAAAACCAAAATTAAAATCAAGACCAAAATCAAAATCGAAATCAAAATCAAAATTATATTTATGGCAACTTACGGTGCCCCGATTTGGGCGGATCGCCTCACCTCGAAAAATAAGGTGGCGCTGCGCAGCGAATAATCGCGGTGAGGGTGATTCGGGGGTACCGTACGGTATCATGGGCTGCAGCTACTACTCTAGCCGGTGACACCCCGTGGAGCTCGTGGCGGAGGTTCTTGCCGAGACCTACTTATACGTCTCGGGTAGGAGGGCTCTTGGTGAGAACCCTACGTTGGACGGGATCCTACGGGTGCGTCGGATAGGACAGGAAGCGCTAATGCGGAGGTGGAGGGAGGACCTGGCGGTGTAGCTGCGTTACGCCCGGTCCTTGAGCGGTGGCTGCGCCGAAAACGCAAGCCCCTCACCTTCCGTCTGACGCAGGTTCTCACCGGGCACGGTTGCTTTGGTGACTACCTGTGTCGGATGGCCCAAAGGGAGCCGACGACTGAATGCCACGATTGTGGCGCGGCGGTGGACTCTGCCCAGCACACCCTCGAGGTGTGCCCGAGATGGGCGGCGCTGCGTCGGGGTCTGACGTCAGTCCTCGGAGGGGACTTGTCGCTTCCGAGCATCATCACCGCAATGCTCGGCGACGACGAGTCCTGGATGGCGATGGTCTCCTTCTGCGAGACAGTAATGTCCCAAAAGGAGGCCGACGAGCGGGTGAGAGGAGGCCGCCGACGTGGCCTCCATCCGCGGGCGACGAATGGGGGTGCGTAGGAGGCGCTACTTAATGCGCCTCCAGTAACGCCCCTGTGCCCGTGTCGGGCCGGGATGGGAACCCGGTCCTGCTAAACACGGCGTCGTTGGGACTGTTCAGAGGTGAGCCGGACAGTCCCCATACAGGAGAAGTCTGGCCTTTTCGCCGAGGCAAGCCTGTCGCTGGAGGGATCCTGTTGCCTGCAGATCCGGGACCCTCCAATTAAAGCGGCTGAAGGCTCCCGCAGGGGTTTAGTACGGTATTGCACTCCCAAAGTGCCGAGTCCGACATAGGTCTAGGACTGCCACCCGGGCGTCCTGGATATCATCCGTAAATGGATTCCCATGCGAAAAAAAAAAGAAAGTATTTGCCGGATTAGAATTTATAAAAAGGCTTTATGTTTTTAAGTTGATTTTTTAATATATTAGATTTTATGTTTTTTAGTTGATTTTGCCTGATCTAGAAAAAGATTTTATGTTTTGGTTTCATTTGTCAGATTTTAAGTACCTAAATAAATAAAACATTAAAAGCATTTTAGTTTTTTTAAATAATTAATTATGTTTATGTAACACGTATGCAAATAGTATACATAAATAATAATAATAACAATAAATTAATAATATAGCTTTCATAGAAATTGGATATATATCAAAAATTTTGATATATATCGGATATATATCATAAATATCCGATATTTTGATATTTATAATAAATATCGGATATTTTCGAACCCTGATATCTCTTTATGTCGTTGAACATGACACACTCACTAATTTGACGATACAACAGTGGGGCCTGATGAAGCAGTGTACAATTTTTTTTACAACCAATTGAAAAAATAACGAAAATTACAAGTTCTGGCTTCTCCTGTATATCCGAGGTGATCTTCTTTGCGAGCGGAATTTGAAAATTGTTTTAAATCTTTATGAGAATCTAAAATACCTAATTTCTACCTTTTTAGATCCAAGATTCAAGTCAAGTATTTAGGAGTTCTTGAAACTGAAAAAGCCCGACAGAAACTCATGATAGAGTATATAAAAATAAAAAAATAAATAAAAATAAAACCTACGACGAATCTTCTTCTCGAAGTAACAGATCAAACAAAGTAACGAATGAAAGAAAATGAAACTGGATCCAACTTCACACGTGAAGCTCATAACACTTTTTGAGACTGTTTCAATGAAGTAGCAAAGAATAATAGTAGTGATTGCCGCGATCAGGAAAAACAAAATCAAAATATGATTAACGACATTGACTTTTTCTTAAAGACATCTCGAATCGATTGCAATCACGACTTATACATTTGGTGGAATTTGAAACAACAATTTGAAACAGTACCCGCAGTTGTTAGGTTGTCAGTTGCAGGTTTGCTAGAATGCACCTTAGTATTTGACTGGCCTGTTGGTGCAGTTCGCAGTGACCCTGCTTTTTGCTCAAGGGTTCCCGCGCCCCGAATCTGGGTGTAATATATATGTATTATTTATAGGTATATGTACATTTATTATAAAAAATATATGTATATGGAACAGACTACCGCTGACCCCCCATGGGAGCTCGTGGCGGAGGTTCTTGCCAAGACCTACTCATACGTCTCGGATAGGAGGCTTGTGGTGAGAACCCCACGTTAGACGGGATCCTACGGGTGCGTCGGATAGGGCAGGAAGCGCTAATGCGGAGGTGGGGGGAGGACCTGGCGGTGCAGCCGTATTTCACACGCGTAACGGCTGCCCTGCGCACGGTCCTTGAGCGGTACGCGGCCTCTATGGGCGACGAAACTCCGTACGTGCGTAGGAGTCGCTACTTAATACGCCTCCAGTAACGCCCCTGTGCCCGTGTCGGGCTGGGATGGGAACCCGGTCCTTCTAGACACGGCGTCGTCGGGACTGTTCAGAGGTGAGCCGGACAGTCCCCACGGAGGAGAAATCTGGCCTTCTCGCCGAGTCCAGCCTGTCTCTGGAGGGATCCTGTCGCCTGCAGATCCGGAACACTCCAATTAAAGCAGCTGAAGGCTCCCGCAGGGGTTTAGTACGGTTTTGCACCCCCAAGTGCTAAGTCCTAGATAGATATCTAGAAGGGTAGGCAGTCCTAGAAGATATCTAGGACTGCCTACCCGGGCGTCCTGGATATCACCCGTCAATGGGTTTCCCTATGATACAAAAAAAAGGAACAGACTATCGTGTGTGTATTAAACACATTTATTTATTATTTTTAATATCTAATACTAGGAAACGAATAAAAGCTATTGTATTTTTTAAGTGTGTTAATATCAAATAATATAATTAATACCAAAAATAAACAAAATGTTCTTATTGTATGACAAAAATGCCTCATACTAATAATGGAATAGGACTTAAATCTAATGGGGGAGTCCCCGAGTGTTTATTGCTACGTCCACGTTGTCTCCCCTGGACCCTGACCTGACCCCGGTAACGCAGGTGGCAGGCAGGTGACCGAACGCAGTAAACTGTACTTGGGTGTATTAGAGTGTTTTGTCTGTGTGACTACTAAGTGGTTTTTGCGATGCTTACGCGGAGCAAAAGTGGAGCTACCAAAGGCCCTTCTCAGGGCCAACCCAACGGCCCTTCTCAGGGCCAACCCAACGGCCCTTCTCAGGGCCAACCCAACGGCCCTTCTCAGGGCCAACCCAACGGCCCTTCTCTGGGCCAACCCAACGGCCCTTCTCAGGGCCAACCCAACGGCCCTTCTCGGGGCCAACCCAACGGCCCTTCTCAGGGCCAACCCAACGGCCCTTCTCAGGGCCAACCCAACGGCCCTTCTCAGGGCCAACCCAACGGCCCTTATCAGGGCCAACCAGAAGGCGAGATGGAGGTTCTGGAGAACATCTCCATCACCTCACTGTCCGAATCGGACCTGGGTCGGAAGCGCCTGTACTCCGGGGACTCGGAGGATTCCGGCTTGGAGACAGAGACGGGAGAAACCACGGGGGGTAGATCCCGGACAGCGGCCAAGAGGGGCAAGGCGCCCACCCTTACTAGCGCCAGAGCGGCTCTAAGAGAGCGTGTAGAGAGAGTCCGGGAGGACGAGTTTGAGGCGGTCCTCCAAAAGAGAGCTTTTGTAAAGCAGAAGGAGGTGGGGGGTCAAATGGAGGAAGCTCCCATCGAGATTGACGACGTGGATAAGCGAGGGGCTGAGGAGCTGAGGGTGGCTTCGGAGGCCAACCTAAACCTGATCCTCAGCCTGACCGGTAAGTCGGTCAATCTGCGGGGGGGCTATGCCTCCAAAATAAGGAAGGCAGCGGGATCTATCAGGGAGGTGCTGGAGTCCCTGGTGACCCGCACTGAATCGGAGGAGGTTCGCCGATTGAGGGCCGACAACAGTCGGCTCGCGCGGGAACTGGAGCTGATAAGGAACGAAGTGCGGGCCTACAGAAGGGAGTTCGAGGACAGTCGCAAAAAGGCGGCTGAATCCGCGAACACGGTGGGAACTGCCGACCTAATGCAAGAAATTGCAAATATGGTCGCCAACACCGTGGATGATCGCCTGGCGGCTTTCCAGCTCCCGGCAGCCCCTCCTTCCCGCCCCCCACTGGCTGGGGACAACAGGCCGCTGGCAAGAGCCACTAGGGCTGCCATTGCGGCGAAGGACCAGGCGGCGGCGACTCTCAGCGCGAGCACAGTGGACCCGGTGGAGTTCCCCGCCCTTCCACTAACATCGAGCAAAGGAAAGGGGAAGGGCAAGGGGAAGGGCAAGGGGAAGGGCAAGGGCAAGGAGGTGGAGTGGACCGCGTTCGGTACCTCCACCTCAAAAGAATCGGCTCCTCAGGGAAAGGAGAGAGAGGAGGCCAAATCTCAGGAGGAGACAGCGGCAAGCTGGACAGAAGTCGTCCGCCGAAAAACGGCGGCCAAAAAGCGGACGGCTTCAGTGCCGCCGGTAAAGAACCCGGCGACCGAAAAACCAGCGGCTTCAGCGCAGAAGGAGGCTACAAAGCCTAAGCTGGCACTCCCCCGCTCATCGGCCGTAATAATTAAGTTACGGCCGGAGGCAGCGGCCAAGGGGGCCACGTACGGGTCGACACTGCTCAAGGCCGAGAGCAGTATCGACCTAAAGGAGCTGGGAATCGGCCCGCTCCGGATCCGCCAATCGGCCACCGGGGCGCGCCTCATCGAGGTGCCTGGCTCCACGAGCGGCGAGAAGGCCGATGCCCTCGCCGCTCGTTTGAAGGAGGTCCTAGCGGAGGAGGTGGAGGTGCTCAGGCCTGAGAAGAAGGTGGAGATGAGAATCTCAGGCCTGAGCGACGCGGTCACCGCGGAGCGTCTGGCTATCGCGGTGGCGAAGGAAGGGGGCTGTTCCCCCGGGCAGGTCCTTGTGCGGAACATCCGGACGGGGCAAAGGGGCCCGGGGTCAGCCCACATTGAACTCCCGGCGGCGGCAGGTAAAAGGCTGCTGCAGGCCGGGAGCATAGCGGTGGGGTGGACCAAAGCGACGGTCCACTTCCTGTAAGCGCGTCCTAGGCATTGTTTCCGATGCCTGGGACTGGGGCACGTCGCCGGCGCGTGCCCAGGTGGCACTGACCGCAGCACTCTGTGCTATCGCTGCGGTCAGGCAGGCCACAAAGCCGCCGGGTGTTCGGCCGCCGCCCATTGCGCGGTGTGCGCGGACGCCGGCAGGCCGGCGAGCCACGTGATGGGGGGCATGGCATGTAAGCCCCTATCAACCCGCGGGAAATTCCCCCCGCAAACGTCACAAGGGGGGAACCGAGTGGAGGCAGCAGACGCTGATATGGCCGAGTGATGCCCGGTCATCTCAGCGTTCTCCAGGCGAACGCCAACCACTCCGCCGGGGCCCAGGACCTTCTCCTGCAGTCCATGGCGGAGTGGAGTATTGACGTCGCGATCGTCGCCGAGCCTTACGCCGTGCCCCCTAGTGCCCCCACACTGGGCGGGGGACACCGAGGACTCGGTGGCGATCGTGGTGAGGCCTGGAGCCGGTCCCCCCCTCGTCGTCAAGGCGAGGGGCCGCGGGTACGTGGCGGCGGTTCGGGGAGAAGTGGCTTTCGTCGGAGTCTACTTCTTCCCGAACCGTGACCTGGCGGCCCTGGAACGGTTTCTCGACGTTCTGGGGCCGCTGGTGGGGCAGCTAGCTCCCCTCCAGGTAATCGTGGCCGGTGATCTCAACGCTAAGTCCACGGCTTGGGGTAACCCGGTTACGAACCCAAAAGGGAGGGAGGTGGAGGAGTGGGCGCTAGCTGCCGGACTGTGCCTGCTCAATGTGGGGGCAGTCCAGACGTGCGTGCGATGGTCGGGAGGTTCCGTGGTGGACGTCACGTTTGCCACGCCGGCCATCACACGCAGAGTGGAGGGGTGGAGGGTGGAGACGGAGGTGGAGACTCTCTCGGACCATCGATACATAAGGTTCGAGGTGTCTCCAGCTCCTGTCCGTCCGGCGTCATCATCGTCGTCAACGTCGTCCAGGGGGCGTAGCCAGTTTCCGCGTTGGGCACTCTCCAAGCTCGACCGGGAACTGGCAGAGGAGGCCGCAATCGTCGGCCGCTGGAGCCTCCCGCTGCTGTCGGAGTTTGGGGTGGATGAGGCGGCCAGCCGGCTCTGCGACGCATTCACTGCTGTCTGCAGAGCGGCCATGCCGCCCGCGAAGTGTCCATCCTCGCGGCGGGCACTCTACTGGTGGTCGGCTGAGATAGCCGGTCTCCGGTCCGCCTGCAACGGGGCTAGGAGACAATATACCCGGAGCAGGCGGCGACGCCCCCAGGACGTGGACAGGGACGACAGGCTGCGCAGGATCTACGTGGAGAAAACGAAGATCCTGCGGCAGGCCATATGCCGAGCCAAGGAGGAGGCCTGGTTGGAGTTAATTGGGGGTCTGGAGAGAGACCCCTGGGGCCGACCGTATAATTGGGCGCGGAACAAGCTCCGCGCCCAGTCGGCCCCTATCAGCGAAACGCTCCAGCCGGACCAACTGGGGAGGATCGTCGGGGAACTCTTTCCCGACGAATCCGAGGGCTTCGTGCCCCCCAGAATGGCTCGGCAGACGCCGGACGAGGAGGATGGTGTTTCGCCACCCGTCACAGAGGCTGAAATGGAGGTGGTGATTACCCGCCTCCAGGGTAAGAAGAGGGCGCCGGGTCCAGACGGGGTGCACGGGAAAGTCCTCGCGATTGCTCTCGGGCACCTCGGCGACAGCCTCCGGGAGCTGTTTGATCGCTGTATGCGGTCTGGCCAGTTCCCGGGGGCCTGGAAAGAGGGTCGGCTCTGCCTACTTCCTAAGGCAGGGCGGACCCCGGACTCAGCTTCGGCAGTGCGACCGGTGGTGCTGCTGAACGAAGCTGGGAAGGCCTTGGAGAAGATAGTGGCCTCCCGGTTCGTTCAGCACCTGGAGGAGGGCTCGGGACCCGGACTGTCGGAATTCCAGTTCGGGTTTCGAGCACGCCGGTCGACTGTCGACGCCCTCAAACGCCTACGGGCGGTGACGGGTGAGGCGGAACATGGGAGGGAGGTGGTGGTCGCGGTGTCGTTAGACATCGCGAACGCCTTCAACAGTCTTCCGCACGTGGTAATACGGGAGGCACTAAAATACTTCGGAGTGCCCCCGTATCTAAGGAGGCTGTTGGAGGCGTACCTCTCTGATCGGAGGGTAGGCCTCGAGAACCGGTCGGGGTCCGTGGAGTGGCGGCGAGTCGGCTGCGGTGTCCCGCAGGGATCGGTTCTGGGTCCGATCCTGTGGGACATCGGGTACGACTGGGTCCTGCGAGGCCGTCTTCTCCCCGGGATGGGTGTCATCTGCTATGCGGATGACACCCTCGTTTATTCCCGGGGACGAAATTACAAGGAGGCGGCGCGGCTGGCCGAGGTCGGACTCGACCTCGTGATCAGCCGCATAGAGAGTTTAGGGCTTCGTATCAGGATTGACAAGACCGAAGCCCTGCTCTTCCGCGGGACCGGCCGCAAGGGACCTCCACCGGGGGCTACCCTTCAGATCGGAGAGGGGAGAGTCAGGATGAGCCCGCAAATGAAATATCTCGGGCTCATCCTGGACGGAGGGTGGACCTTCGGCCCACATTTCGCGATGGTGGGACCGAAGGTTGTAAAGGCGGCGAGTGCGCTGGGCAGACTCCTCCCGAACCTCGGAGGACCCAGCGCCGCCTGCAGGCAGCTGTACTCCGGAGTCTGCCGGAGTATGGCGACGTACGGTGCCCCGGTTTGGGCGGATCGCCTCACCGCGAAAAATAAGGCGGCGCTTCGTGCTGCGCAGCGAACAATCGCGGTGAGGGTGATTCGGGGGTACCGTACGGTATCGTGGGCTGCAGCTACTGCTCTAGCCGGCGACCCCCCGTGGGAGCTCGTGGCGGAGGTTCTTGCCGAGACCTACTCATACGTCTCGGGTAGGAGGGCTCTTGGTGAGAACCCTACGTTGGACGGGATCCTGCGGGTGCGTTGGATAGGGCAGGAAGCGCTTATGCGGAGGTGGGGGGAGGACCTGGTGGGGCAGTCGTACGGCACACGCGTAACGGCTGCCATTCGCCCGGTCCTTGAGCGGTGGATGCGTCGAAAACGCAAGCCCCTCACCTTCCGTCTGACACAGGTTCTCACCGGGCACGGTTGCTTTGGTGACTACCTGTGCCGGACGGCCCAGAGGGAGCCGACGACTGAATGTCACGATTGTGGCGCGGCGGTGGACTCCGCCCAGCACACCCTCGAGGTGTGCCCGAGATGGGCGGCGCTGCGTCAAAGTCTGACGTCGGTCCTCGGAGGGGACTTGTCGCTCCCGAGCATTATCATCGCGATGCTCGGCGACGACGAGTCCTGGAAGGCGATGGTCTCCTTCTGTGAGACAGTAATGTCCCAGAAGGAGGCCGACGAGCGGGTGAGAGAGGAGGCCGCCGACGTGGCCTCCATCCGCGGGCGACGAATGGGGGTGCGTAGGAGGCGCTACTTAATGCGCCTCCAGTAACGCCCCTGTGCCCGTGTCGGGCCGGGATGGGAACCCGGTCCTGCTAGATACGGCGTCGTCGGGACTGTTCAGAGGTGAGCCGGACAGTCCCCATGGAGGAGAAGTCTGGCCTTTTCGCCGAGGCCAGCCTGTCGCTGGAGTGATCCTGTTGCCTGCAGATCCGGGACCCTCCAATTAAAGCGGCTGAAGGCTCCCGCAGGGGTTTAGTACGGTATTGCACTCCCAAAGTGCCGAGTCCGACATAGGTCTAGGACTGCCGACCCGGGCATCCTGGATATCATCCGTAAATGGATTCCCCTGCGACAAAAAAAAAAAAAAAAAAAAAAAAAGGACTTAAATCTAATAATACTAACTGCGAAAGTTTTTGAGGATAGACGTATGGACGTTTGCTCTTTTACGCACCTATAGGTCGAGAATAAAACACAGCCTGTCCTTATCTTGAAATTATATAGGTGTTAAGAATTACACGGGTAAAACCACAAGACACGATTACTGAATAATAATTCTGTGTTATTTTATAGTTACGAAAAACCTTGGAATCGTTTTCTTTTTATTTTGTTTATTTATCAAAGAAAGATATATTAATTTATTTATTTTTTAAAGATGCTGTATTCGCGGTGATGTGGCGTGTACGAATTTGTCATGAAACGGAAAGCTATCCATCCTTTGTATTTAACGCCAGGAAATTTATGCCCCGACAAGATCCTTTGGTAAGAAATACGATGTTTTTGGTATTAATTTTTATTGGTATTGTTCCACATAATTGTGTAGTTTTGACAAGAATTTAATATAGTAATAACAGTCAGTTGTATAATAATAAGAATAAACTATTAAACGACTAAAAATAATTTATAGCATATATGAAAATAATATCGTTGTGGGTCTCCCCACCGTGCCTCCGAGAGCACGTAAAGCCGTCCCGGTTGTTATCATGGACATGATAGCGATCGTTATTCATTCATGAGATTGAAGAAATATTATCTAGGTCTTTTTTATTGTGGAAATACTTAAGATATTAAATTAACATGGTTATTTTTATTACTTAAATTATTTAAAACGGGATATTTACCATGTTACCAAAATATCCAAATCACGTGTTTATCCTAATATGTTAAAATATAAAAAAACCTTGCGTAACTTACTATTAATAAATAGATTTGAAATGACTGTGTTTCTAAGATATTTTAAAATACTTTAGTTTATAATTGATACTACAAAACAATAAAATGTAAATTGCACCACACTTAATATTATTATTTTATAAAAGTATTTTTTAAGCTTACATACTCTATGCCATATCTATTTTATACGTAGTCACCTGAGCCTCCACCCGCTGGGAACCACAAGAAGTTGATCGTGTCAGCGGAACAGTTGTCGGGTATACTGCGTGTTGACTCGTATTTCGCACCGAGATTCCTTCCTAGAGCGAGGATAGCTTTGCGTATTGTTGCCATGGACATACATACACACAACGACCTGCCTCAAATACCTAAGTAGGTTATTAATTTATGCTAATATTTACATACATATTTGTATCGTTTTTTATATATCAGTTTAAAAAAAAAGTAGTATTAGATATATTATAACGGCAATAGCAGATGTTTTGTTTTTTCTGCATTTTTTTATACGCGAAATGGAATGTGACTTTTACAGTTAGTTATGTTTCTTGAGGACCCATTATAAGTCGGGTGTGTTTTATCTTGATCACCGACTATACTAGTAACTTAGAATTTTATTATTACATTACAAACTATATTTTATAATGTAATAATAAAATTCTAAATTAGCGGACAAAACAAAATTGTTTAAAAATACTTTATTTGTTGCGGGTAGTCTAAGAAATTAATAATTCCACTTGTAGTTTTTAAATAAACAGACATACATTTTATTGACTTGAACAAAAAATAATAATAATTTGTGAACAGGCAATCATCAATCCTCGAAGGGTACTACGTGTCGCGGCCTCTGATGCGCAGTCACCGCATGCTGACGTTGAGCGCGCGCGACACGTCCGTGCACTGCGTGTTCGCGGCCTCGTCGAGACTACTACTTGACACGTGCCTATCGTAAGTTGCATTTATATACTGTACTCTACTGTATCAGTCTGTAAACAACCTACTGCTGAGCGAAGGCCTCTTCTCCATATAGGAGAAGGGTTGGAGCTTAATCCACCATGCTGCTCCACTGCGGGTCGGCTGATAATTTCGCTAACATGAGTAACGATCGTTATCAGGTGTCTATGATAACAACCGGGACCGATGGCTTTACGTGCTCTCCGAGGTACAGTGGGGAGACCTAAAAAGACATACGCTCAGACCGTAAACAAATATTTGTACAAATACGAGTGTCATGGTACCTGATCGGTTATATACATGGTATCTGTAACTTTTACTATGAAAATACAATTATAATTCGTTTATATTTATTTCTGTTTTATTTATAAATAAAAAAGAATTATTACCATACCGGTCAAAGAGACATCTAAATGAATATTCAAATAAAATATTAAATTATGTTCCATTCATTTTAATTCTTATTTGTGTAACAAACTATACTATTTTTGTTTTTCTGTAAGACGCTAGCGCCTGACCTAAGTCTTGCCTTCAAGTAAAAATTAACTGATTATTAAAAAAATATAATATTCTAAAAATGCTTTAAAAAGCTTGATTAAAATTTTTATTTAAACATTAAACAACTTTAAAAAACACTAATGATAATTTTCGGTATGTAATAAAATTTGTCAATCAGGAGCGACATAATAGACTCCGCGACTGGTACAATGGAGCAGTTCATAGAGGAGTTCCGCATCCAAGGAACAGTTTCACTGTGCAAAGAGCCGCGGCTTCGCTTGAGAGTCGGCGATGTACGCGCTACATTGCTCGTGGCTCGCATGTGCACGCTCCGAGCGCTAATCGATGACTGGAGTGCCGTTTATAAAAATGTATGTATTAAAAAAATAGTTCAACAAAAATATACATGTACCCATTTTATATACTACTAGCTTCTGCCCACGGTTTCGCTCGCGTGGATGTCGGTTATCGCGACAAAAAAAAGTATGTGTACAAAGTTTCATGATAATCGGCTAAGTAGTTTCCGAGTGAAAGCGTAACAAACAAACTTACTTTCGCATTGATAATATGTATTAGTATGATTTAGTACTTTTATGGATATCTTTTTTTTTTTAAGTTATCAGAAATAATTTACAAGATATTCTCTAATTATTTTTATTTTATTACATACACATTGTCAATTATACTTAAAATTAATAAATGATAAATCCACAAGCCTTGATATTATAAAAAGTATAAACTGTATTTGTAGTTTAATGCGAATCCAGTAAGTGATATATGTATACATATTTTGCTACCATGACTATACTATTTCAAATATAGATTTTTCTGTCATTCGTTGAGTGTGTGTACCTTATAGCAACATAAATACACCGTACCGTTTCATTCTCATTCTCTTTTAATGATGTGAATTTAAATTATTTTGACAATAATAACTTTCTTTTATAGTGCATTCAAAATAATCCAGAAAATAAAATAGATAAGGAAAGCAAGTGTAAAAAAGACGCTGCTACTATTCTTTCGGGCCGCGTGGCTTTGTGGATACACAACGGATGCGCAAGCGCATTGCGTATAGGACAGGAGGCGACAGATGAACTTATACCTTTGAGTGCGGGCCTTTCTCTAGCTTATAGGTAAGTTTAATATGTAACTTTTTTGTTTTTTGTTTCCTGATAATAAAAAAGACAAAGATTAAGGGCCAATTCCACAAGTCTTTCAATATATGCAAATATAGTTTCTCTTATGTTTTTTTTTTCTGTTTCACCATCAAAAACTCCACTTTATCTGTCAGATATTTTTATTTTCGACCTGTGAATTCAAAATCCCAAATGGTCTGTTTCACCTCCTGCTTATAAAGTCTACTAAATTTCTACTAACTTATGTTCGCATTAAAATTATTAAGTTTAAAATTTTATTTTGAATATTTTAAGTATTTTTAATATTTCTTATAATTTTTTTACATTATAAATTATCTCATTAAATATAATATGTTATATTATGTAGATATTTAATTGATTTGGATAACCACAATTGTCGACATTTTTTTATTATGTACTTTATTCATAGATGGCGCTCGCCGGGATCACCAAAAAAATTAAGATTCTCATTAGTAACGCCGTCAATGGACTGGCGTTGGTCAACCAGTACGTATATTATTTAAAATCAATAATTATATGTTTCTATAAACATATTATTTAAAAAATTTCTGGTGCACTGTTATCGTAATTCGTGTGTTTTTGTTTTAAATTTCTTTTATATATGTATAAATGATAATAGCTTATTATATTAAAGTCTCGCTTACTGAGTTTTTTTGGTCATAGGTGTCCGTTTCGCCGCCGGGACGTATCGAGTTCGTCTCGAAGACACAGAGCCGTCCCGCGCCGGTAAGGGGGGAGTGTACCTATACATTCGCGTGAAGGACAGCGGCTCACGGCGGGACATGTACATATCCGGGAGGCTGATGCTAGCCAACACGCTGCGACATAACCTCTTATATAAGGTAATCGTATTTATTTTAGAAGAGAGTTTGATGCAGTGGTCACATCTACCGGCTGCTATGCTTGCAGTTGCGATTTCGATCGCCGCTCATGAATGTTATATGAATTTTATGATTTGACTAGCCCGTTGGCGCAGTTGGCAGTTACTCTGCTTTCTGCTGCTGGGTTGTGGGTCTGATCCCCACCCCGAGTCTGGGTGTATGTTATATTAAATAGACCATACAGGTGTTTAACGTTGTCCTAATATTTGTTTGTGTTGTGTGTGTTTCCGGATCCCTGACACAGGATTTCACTCAACTAGAGGAAATGCTTATAATATTAAAATCAGTTTATATTAAAAACGCACTTATGAAACGTTAAGCAAGTCTATAAATTATAAAGGTCAAGTCTATAAACTTTAAAACAAATCCGCATTAAAAAAAAAAAAAAACAACTTTAACAATTAGTAAAATCCACAAACATTACAAAATTAATATTTTGGTATTTACGTTATTTACGTTCTATTTTGAACAAATATTTCTCGTTTGTTTTTACAGAAAATTTATCTTCACATACCTCTTTATACTTACGAGTGTGTAATACGTTATTTTAAGATATTGATATGAAATAGTTTAAACACTAGGTTCGAGTGCGTTGTTCAGAAAAGAATGTGTGGCAAACGATCAGTTCGGAAGAAATGCAAGCGGAAAGCGTCGGACTGAGCGTACTCTGTAACTTGGACTGCGAAGCTATTTTGAAGTAAGATTTATATTATATTTATATGTACTTAAGAAATTTGAATACTTTGAATGTAATTACTTATGTATCTTATCCGGTTATTATAAAACTTTTATATTTTATTTTATCTCACTCACAACAGTAAGTTTAAATAATATTCCAAATAAAAACACTACTTTTTAATAATAATATAATGATAATAATAATATACAGCCCTAACCCCCGGCCGTTTGATCTCCCTGCCGGATCGTAATTCTCCGCCCGCTTATATTTATCTATGTAAGTTTATGTAAATTTATTATATGCCTTATATAAGTATTGTATTATATATAATATGTATAGATTGAATGGATGGAGTGAGACAGGTAGGATAATAATATAACTTATTACTTCCTCACAAATTATTTTTTAATAAATTATCGTCTACCAAAGATGATGATCAATCAAAAAGATGATAGTGGTGAACTTATAAAGTAAATCTTCTGGAATGTGAGCGCAGATGACACGAAAAACTAAATTTTATATAATAGTAATCACCCGAAGCTGTTTTAAACATACGTGTAATTAAAAGTAAGCGCTTTGCTTCGTGAACACGTAAGTGATCCGCCTCAAATGTCCACCAAAGATGCGGTGTGTAACGAAGACACAACCACATCAGTAACATTAAATTACAATCGCCATTTCAAACTTAATTTTTTTTAAATGAATCTTAATTTATTTACGGTTGGTTTCAATAAAAATCTATCTCAGCTTTTAATAACTAGAGACAGAGTTTGTATAAATTTCATATAAATCGTTGAAACATTCTGTATAAACAAATTCAGAGATAGTTTCTTGAAACAGGTCGTAAGATAGTAGTAATTTAGTTAATAATTTAATAATAATTAATATTTATAGGGTGAAATTTCCAACACACGAGTCCGGCTGGTCAGGTGACATACCGCTGAAAGAGTGTCGGAAAGAAAACGTTCCTTGGCTAGTGAAAGGTTAATATACTTAATTTAACAATAATTGGCAATAATGATAATTAAAAAAAAATCCTAACGACAATGACGATAATTAAGAAAAATTTAGCAATCCAGTATTGCTTACAATAATTTATCACGTCATTAAATATTGAATCGTCTTTTTTTTATAGCAATCTCAAAAAATAATGTATTATTTATACATTTTTTTTTTAAATAAACAAATGAAAATTTATTGAGGAAAAACTATTACATTCGACCTTTGACCCCGGTTAAAAAAATTACCACTCAAAAAAAAAAACAACAGAATATAAAATTTCAGCTTTTTCTATTTTTCTTGATCTTTTGTCGAACATGAGTGGACTTGCACAGTTCCGAGTAGGGACACGATATCGATTAGAAAATATCGATACTCTACTCATGAGTAATATCGAAAAAAAGTATCGTACTCATAAATGTATCAAAATAAAAGTATCGATACTTCAAAGTATCGAGTACTTTTGTTCGAAATTTATCGGATATCATCGGATCGATATTTCGGATCATCGGATATCATCGGGTTTTCTTTTATTCGATACAAGTGCACACGAAAAAAAAAACGTTGTCTCAACTCCGTAACGATGTTTACCTCTGTAGCCAATCCAAATTCGTAAAAAAAATCGTGTATGCCTCGATCTCTAGGGTATCCGTATTCCTAAAAAAAGGTCATCTTAATCCTGGAGTCAGCATTCTTCTAACGATTTCGAGTGCAGTGTAATGATTTTGAAGGTTCAGTACAATTAAACTGAATGACGTTGCCTTCCAAAATTAATTCGATACGATACCCGTTAAAAAGTACTCATTGAGTAAAAGTATCAAATACAAAGTATCGAGTACAAAAGTATCGGTATCGAAACGAAACGTATTCGATACCACACAAAGTATCGATACTTTTTTCGTGTCCCTAGTTCCGAGTGAAGGCGAGGTCTCGTACACGTCGGTGTGGTGTCGCGTGGTGCGCGCTCGTAGCGACGGTCGAATCATAGCGACCATTTGGCCCTTCTACGTACTACGCTCACATCTTCCTCTAGATGTCGATGTAAGTATTATTATCTCTTTATCGTAAACCAATCAAATCCCTACTATAATATTATAAATTTGAACGTAAGTTTGTTTGTTACGCTTTCACGCGAAAACTACTTAACCGATCATCATGAAACTTTGGTATATTCTTGGAGGTATTAGAAATAACATAGGATACTTTTTATTAAAAAAGAATATATTTTTTACAAAAGATAAAAAATTGTTTGTCAAAAAATCTCAAAATCGAGCTACTTCAACGCCATATAGCATTCCAGTAATGAAGTTCCAACCCTGAATACTGTAATACCTTTGCACTGTATTAGCGACGATCACGTCAATATTCTATCAAATTTACTATAGTTTCAGCTGTTTGAATACTTTTTATCAATACACTCGCGCGGGCGAAGCAGCGGGCGGATGCTAGTTTATAATACATACAACTTTGTGGCCCAATTCGTGATGTTTATTAAGTGAAAAAACTTGCTTAAATTAAATGCTTACTTACTGAATTGACATAGCCAAGTAGACTGAAACAGAAGGTATTTAATTTGGACTAGCATTGATGAGATTTGAACTGAAATTAATTAAAATGTTCGTAATCACTTGTGATAGTGCAAAATAATATGCATATCACAGGAGTTCTGAGATACGTATGCCATTCACAATTTCTGAAGTAACTTTAAAATTATGTTTAAATTGACAATGGTAGGATGTTTTAAGTTTTTGCTGTTCAGCCCATAAAAAAATTATAAGCTCACCGTAATGCTGGAACAGACCAAGATAGATAATGTTTTACAGGTGCTAATATCATCTGAGACTGTCAGTCCAACAGACGAAGCAAGCGATCCGCCGCCTATAGTTCAGACGGCGAGCGGTCGCGGCAATACTACACAAATTATAGCTCCAGGGACAACTTCTGCGAGACATACACTAACATTCCAGTATAGGTATGTTTTTTAACCCAAACCTTGAGGAAGACGATATTAAGCTTGACGAAAGTGTAGATTTGGTCAAAGAGTTATCCAGTCTCATATTTGCTTTTACAGAACGTAGTTTCCACGAAATTATTGTTTTAAGTCAATCAATGGTCGAAGATTGCAATCTTCTTCAAATATCGTTTATAGAATTACATAAACAGATGTTAAGAAAATTAATTTCCAAGTCCAAAAACATGCATATGTTGAATATTAAATGTTTTTATAATATATAATCTTAAATAATCCAATTAATTGTTTAGAAACATCGAATGTCCAGTAACTCGTGAAGCGGTGCCGTTGCACTACGGTATGACCGAAACTTCGGTGTTCGACAAACCGACGCCCGTCGTCAATATAGAAGACGCCGTAGACATGATACAACAATGGTCAGGACATCATTATATCTTAACAATAAAGCTTGTTGACATACACACGCCACTTGCATCGGTTTTTATCTATTCATTATTTATTAACTTAAGTATGTAATAAAAGTTCCTATCCAGTAATTATAATATTTCAAGGGCTTCCCTATAAAAATTTGAATAATGTTAATTTGAAAAATTATACCATATAGATAATGTAGTATTTGAGATTGATTGATTGAGAGATTGATTTAAAAGAAACAGAAATTATTGATTTACATTTGAGATAAAATTAGTAATATATTTTACATTTACGTTAAGATCGTAAATATATAAGGTGAGTTTTTTAACAACTTAATTCACAGCTCACAGTTTAATCTATTGACAAATGATAGGAACGAAAATAATTTACGATATTTTATTAAATAGGTTGCAAAAATCTAGTCGAGATGCGCACTCCAACTGGCCGTATTCCATTGTTACCAATCATTGGCCCGGCGAATGGCAGCCGGCGCTTTTACAGCCACGATGTGACGTCACTGTAAGTATTAAAATATACCATCACTCGCGGTCCCCTACCACGTTAAGTAGCGATACTTTTACATATACAATATATAGCCTATATTTGTGAGAAATAATGTACCTTTTAAATGGTATTTCTTAATGTGGTCAAGTAATTCCGGATATTATAGATACAGACTAAATATTTAAAAAAAATAGGACGATGAGAGAACCATATTTGTATACATTAAAATAAGAACAAAGGGATATCTATGAGTATGAAATATTTCATTAATTTATGTTGTAAAAAATAATCTTATGTCCTTTTCTAAGTCTTAACTCGAGATAGTTCTGTGTAACATTTAATATCATAACAGTAATATTTACTACAGGCTTCATATTAAAAATATTATTACAGTTTGAATTATATTTTTCATATCTGAGGCATATATATTTTTGACGTGATAACGTCTAGTAAATCGATGAAAGCCGGCTATACTTCACGAAGAAGCATGATTCATTGTCACGTTCCGCGAGCGAAAGCGCGCAACAAGCGATAGAGAGGCGCGATTAGCTTAAGCGTTCGGCTTCCAATGTTTTCTAATGACGTTATCACGTAAAATTATCGTCCGTAAACCGTCTCTACAGACAACCACTTTATATATATGTTCTGTACTGTATCAGCCTGTAAACAACCTACTGTTGAGCGAAAGCCTTTTCTCCGTATAGAAGAAGGGCTTAGCTCCTTGGAGCTTAATCCATCACGCTGCTCCACTGCGGGTTGGTGGATAATTTTCCTACCATGAGTAACGATCGTTATTAGATGTCTATGATAACAACCGTGGCCGACGGCTTTACGTACTCTCCGAGGCACGGCGGGGAGACCCACAAGGACATAGACCCAGACCGGAAACAAATATTTGTATAAATACAAACATCTATCCCGAGAGGGAATCGAATCCAAAACCGTAAGCGCGCGATGTTGAGGCGACTACTCGCACCACTACACCAGGACGGTCTATATACATGTATAAAGGTCTATAGTATATACATATATTATAATATTTTGTTGTACACGATAGATTCGCTATGAAGCGGTACGAGCAGGCGGCGGTTGTTCTCTAGAGCTGCAACTAAGTCCCGTGGCATTGCTCGCGAACGCCTCTCCAATCGCACTTACGCTACGTGCACATGACGCGACGCCGCTGTGCAGACTCGAACCTGGGTTTGCCATATCGCCTCCGTCGGCTGTGTTACAGGTAATTAATTTAAAAAAAAATACTAGATATTTTTTGTTCACAATTCACGCAATAAGCGAGATAAAAGAAAACGTAAACATTTAAACTCGAATTTTATAGAGATGAGACATCTTTATCAGTAGATCCGCAATGTATCCGCAATTTGATTCGCTATAATTAACTTTACTACTTGTGATTTTTTTAAATGTATGTTATATTATATGTATTATAATTTGTTATATGTAATTATGTACATTATGTATTTAACAATGTGTTTTTTCAATGTAATATAAAAATACGAATAAAATGATTATGAAATAATAAATAGTTATTTTTTTATATTTATATTTCCAATAATCATCAACAAAATTCATAATAAATTACTGGTATTTTTAATACGTATGTTAAACCCACTTGACTAATGTCTTGCTATATTAATATCAAATAAATATAGTTTTAAGTTCGCTTATGTAAAAGACGGCTTCAAAATTCAATGTCTTCAAGGTACCCAATATATGCTAGTATTTGGTCCCAAGTCTTATGGAAAATTCTAACATAGAATAACTCGTATATTTGTATTTTATTTTTCAGAAACCATTTTTCATGTCAGTGGAAGTTGGTCGGGAAACGTTCGTAAGTGGTCAGCTACAGGTGTGTAAAGAGGAACAAGGACGATACGGTCAACCTCAACCTGGATATATTGCACTAGAAAAGGCTGCCAATTTCGCAGTACAATGCAATCAGAAGGTAACATTTGTTTTCTATTACTTTTTTGTAACGTTTTTTTAAACTGACTGCCTGAGTTATAACTGACTGACTTAGTTAAAACCGAAACGAATTTATTTAAAAAATAAAATTTTTTATTTATAAAAAGAACCAATTAAATTGGTTACCCATCAACTACGATGTATTAAAAGTATGTAGTCTATAAAGTATTTAGCTTGATTTTTAACGGAATTTTTTAATTATTTTAGAGTGTTTGTTAATTTAAAAAAAATGTATTATTATTTTTTTTATCCAGGTGGCCCTATTGACAATGTACTACGAAATAAAGGAAGAAATCAACGTTCTGGGCATCACTTCTACTTATATGTTGATTAATAGACTACGTACTGATGTTTTGGTAATTTTTTTGTGTATATAAATAAAAAAATATACGCTTCTTAAATGGCACCCAGAAGTATGAAAATTCTGTGTCGGGGTTGCGAAAATTCACGCAACATGACAAATATATACAAACGTATACACAAATGTATAGACCATACATGCATTTGTCATGAGATATTCTTACTGTCATTAAATACACTTCATGTTTTATATCTCCTAAATAATATTTTTCTAACATATTACCAAAATTTTCTTCGAATTTTTTATCTAAATCTGATATGGTAACAATTTTATTTCGAATAATAATTAATAATAAAAGTTTTAAAAGCGGAATAAAATTAAATGTGTGTATCTTTGTAATATGTTAATCGTACGTACTGCTCCTTCTATGATTATAGTCAAGAATTAAATTGTTTATGTTAATGAATTATGTTATTCTTATAAGAAATAAATAATTCTTAGAACTCATTTTAACATCACGTAGAAACAATGTGAACAAAAGTCGAATAGAAATAACTATACGGCTTCCGTTATTGAGTCTGCGAGTATTTATTGGCTATTATTTATATGTATAATAATAATAATTTTAACTATTTTTTGTTAGGTCTCAGCAATAGCAGCGCCGAAAGAAATGGAAAATGTGACTTTACGACCGAAAACATTCAAAATTGTTCAACCAACTAGAGAAGGAAGGTACCTAATATAAAAATAAATATTAGTCCCGCTGAGTTGCTTTCGCCAGTTCTTCTCAGGTCAGAGGCTTCTTCTTTCCGAACTGGTGGTAGACTCATGACGTTCAGTAAATAATTGTAATAATTTTATGCTGAATAAAATATTTTGACTTTGACTTTGGATCATACTATTACATAAATGTGAAATATGCTACATAATAAATATATAACTAATAACAGTCTGTTTCCACATACCTAACTCCCTCTCATTCTCTTTAATCTCTTTAGCCATATACGCATTTGTGAGCCTTAGACCTTTTAAAACGCCTTAAACACACAAAAAAAAACACAGCCAACCTGCAGTGGAGCAGCATGGTGGATTAAGCTCAACCCTTCTTCTATATAGAGGATAGGCCTTTGTCCAGCCGTGGGACGTTTACGGGCTGATTAAGTTCAGTTCAAACCACTTTACAAATAAATTAGTTTTTATTTTAAAAATATATCTCATCAAAATAAATAATAAGAATAATACATAATTATGTAGCTAGAAGACAAAAACGCTTTTCCTGCCTTTATACTGGGTTTGTTGGATATAGAGCTAGTAAATAGTTGTGGAACAAATTTATGTACTCCTCTTTTACTATTATAAATATTAACATTATGATTTATTTTTATGATAACTATTCTTGTGTAGTGGTGCGAATAAATAATGCGGCGGTCATGGATTCGATTCCCGTTCAGGGCAGATATTAGTATTTGTACAAATATTTGTTTTCGGTTTAGATGTTTGTCCGTGTGGGTGTCCCCACTGTTCCTCAGAGAGCATATAAAGTCGTCAGTCCATCTCATGATATTATTGGAACAATTTTCCTTACAAAGTTGTTTTTTCCGTCATTTAAGTAATCATTTTTTCAAGGAACAATCATTTTGGATTTGAGGTAGCAGCATAATATTGACATTTCGTAGACATAGTTTGATTGTTACTCATGGTAGGGCAACTATCTGCCAAAATTACGCCTTAATAGGGTACTTTCGGTAGTGAAAAATAAATTATGAGATTTGATAAAAATTAAAATTTATGTAGAAATATACTTAAATATTCTGATTTTGAGCCATAAAAGCACATTATTGTTTTATTATCTTGAAATTAAAAGTCGTAATTTTTAATCTGTATATCACGTGATCTAAAACACGAGCCGCCATGATATGACGTCGTAAAGACAATGTTTCCGGTATACACTGCGAGCACTGCTCAGTGCTCTCACTAGTGAAAAATTCGTTCCTTTATTGAGTGCCAGTACACTGCCACAATACCATATAGAAATATATGACGTCATAAATAGCATAATTTTTGTACTGTGAGCACTGGCGCTTTCGAAATAAGGTGCTCTCAGTACTTTGATCATCTGATTAAAAAAAATAACAGCACGAATGATTTGTTATTCAAAAATGTCAACAATATTCAAAAATTAATTTTTGAATATCTTTGAATTTATTTTTGAACAGAAAACGTATACATGATAAATATTTTATTTGAAAACAATGTCGAAAAATTAGGATGATAGTATACTGGACTGCGTTCCGTTTTCATCATCATCATCAGTAACCAGTATAGCATAGTATAGCAAACTAAAAAGTAACGGCTTCGCAGTATACTGAATTAACGTCACACCTCAGAGTGCTCTCAGTGTATAGCGGAACACAACTTTACGCATATTACGTCACCAAAATAGGTGACCGCGTTTTCGCGGGAATTAAAAAGGTTTAAAATTTAATTTAATTTTATGGCAAGAAAGCGTGTTTATTTTGCCGAAATAATTTGTTTTGTGGCTTTTTATTACGAAAATTAACATTTTGAAGTACTTTTTCAAACATAGTAGAATACCCTATTGTTTACTTAAGTCAGTAATCAAAGGTTGATAAATATATGATAATACTATGAAGCGGAAGATATTATTTGCTTACTAACCTTCACTAAACACAAACTAACGATCACTAACCTTCCACTCGTTTTGTCTAGTTTACAAGGCACACCCCTCTGCCGGTTCTGGATGAGCGGTCGCTGGCGAGGCGGAGACGCGGACGAACTGCGAGCGTATCTCTGTCTCGCTCTACCGACGACAGCGTACCAAGCCGACACACCGGTGCCGATACGACTGGGCGTCGCGCCGATACGACGAGCCGTCGCTCTGAAGAACGAAGATGGACAATCGGTGGGTTTTATTAATGTCTAGATTCTGTATAATTTATAATATGCTAGGTTCCATCCGCAGATTCGCCCGCGTATTTATATTTAATAAAAGTAGCCTTCGTCCTTTCTCAGGCTTCAGACTATCCGTATCAAATTCTTACAACAAAGCTCGGTGACAAAGACTCTTATACAAAAAAGTTCCTCCCCGCCGCTCCCAGAGTTCACAGTAATAAATGCTCTTAGTCGACACTTTAGTGAATTCTCGCAGAAAGAAGGTCGTAAGCGATGTTATATAGGCGACACTTATGCGTTTTCGTGTAATAATTTATAAACTTTGTAATATTATGCTCAAATTACACAAAATCCTTATAAATTGTAATCTTTGTGTTATTCTGATGTATAAACTACATTACTGTAAAGTTTCATCTAAATTCGTCCAGTAGTTTCTGCGTGAAAGATTAACGAACTTTTGCATTTATAATATTAATAGGATTCGAAGTGTTTATTAAATGTAAACTCCTCAAACCCAATGGTCACAGTAGGACGAAATCTGAATTGGCGCTCAAAAAACACCCAATTCAAACGAAAACCTAAACAATACACAATTTTAAAAAGATTTTTTTTAATTAGTTAGTAGTAGTAATTAGTTAGAATCAACATAAGTATTAGTAACACATTTGAGACAAAAAAAAATGGTGTAACGTAGCTGTTATATATGAATTTTATTTTTAACTTGTTACACCAGCTACAGTAACATCCATCTCTCTGACAGACTTACAATCAGCACCGTATTTATATGACCATGTTTATCACCATTTGGGTATAGAACATTAAAAAATAATATCGATCCGTTCCTACCAGGTTCCCGTAGTGATAACACAAGTGAAACACGAAACTCGGTGGCTGATAACGATAGCAGAAGACCCGTGCCCGCAGTTCGTGGTGCACAATCGTACTAAAACGACGCTGGCCGTCGCTCAACCCGCTAAGGACGACGACAACACGACTCTCGTAAAGGTACTTGTCGATCTCACTTCCAGATACCTAACTTCTATATCCACTATATAATATAGATGGAGCTTTTTTTATAAATTTTTGTCTGTACGAAGGAAACTTTTTTTTAGAATAAAAAAGTAATTTTACATCAGAAATCCAGTTTTTCTCGGCTATAAAGTTTACCAATGACGCTGGTGAAATCACGTGGTATGTCTAACATAGTTGAAACGATATACTTTTTCAATATGTTCAGTATATTTTTTTTAAATGAATCGGTATCGACCTTAATTTTTATTTTGCTTGCTTACGACATCCGATGTTTATTTCCTACTTTCGTAAGAAAATTTTATAAACAATTGGGTTTTTAATAATGATAATTTCATTTTTGTTAGTTTTTTCATAGTTTATTCATTTATGTTCAAATATAAAATATAAATGATAAAAAAAATTTTTAGCAATTATTATTTTATGCAGGAATTATGATTAAATTTATAATTCTTAAAATTGCGTATTGTCAATTTTTAAAAGCAAGTTGCGTTTCTTGTTGTGTCTTCAAACTACAATTACTTATTATTGTTAAATAATGACTCAAAATTTCTTTTAAGTTTTTATTGAATAAAATATATTTTTTGCTTCTGATTTTATTTTAAAACTAATGTGAGATACCTATTTATTACCCAGTGTAGGGTGCCTGAGCCTTAGCGAAATGTTTTATGTATAAATATTAAATTAGAAAGAACTATAGGTTTAAAATGTTTATTAAATTTAAATGTTATTTACGTTAATGTTATTAATGTTAATGAGCGCATCTGATTAAAGACACGGTAAAATATGCAGTGAAACTAAATGCACGGCGTTAGCCTAATTTATTCAGTGCAGCGCCATGCGTGTGTGATGTTGTTTTCCTAAGCAACAGCTAATGCTTGGTAACTGACCGAACACCCAGGATCTGTCGAATTGATTTTAAAAAATCTTTTGCATTAAATATTTTGATTTCTGAAAACAGCTGTTGTACATTATACAACATCATACTATCCTCGACGTGTAATTATTTTAAGGTAATGTTAAATAAAAACATTTTTATTAACTGTAATAACTCTGAAACAACAGAACTGTCTATTAAATATACATATAATACCCTTTCAAATAATTTGTCCCGCTCTGAGCTGTTTAATTTTATCACTTTAAAAGAAAATGTAACGGTCAGTATTTTTGAAACAATTTCATCGGTTGGTTATAAGTTTCAAATAGTTATCTGTCGTTTAAATCCATCAGATATTTTTAAAAAATATAATGTTAGTTTCTATTCGAAACCTGAGTGTGTATGTATGTATGTGTAACCAAAACTTGTAGTAAATTAATTGATGTGGAACAGTCCCTAAAATCCTGTTTCACCCCCTGCTGATGAAGTCTCTGTTAGCCTATCGGTAACTTACATACGAGATAAAGTTTATCAGCAACCGGTGAAATCGGCCCATAGATTTGCTCTTTATACTCTTCGCATTCAGTGTCGATATGACGTTATCAAGGCGAGGAGAAAATATCATCCTGACCAAGTGTTAGGTCATTTCACTGTCACAGACGGTGCAAGACTGCGTGGGCGTTCGTTGGTGTTGCGTTGTAGAGTCCAACGGCGTGACGCACTACTCGACGCCGACGCACTGCGCGCGGTATCCGCCCCCCGCGCACGCCGAACTGCGAAACCCCTTGCCGTTCCTCACCGTTGGACACTGCAGAGGTAATAATACTCTAGGTATAGATACACATGCTACTTAGTAGCATACTTTTTTTCAAAAATCATCCAGATGTCATTCCGAATCAAATGACACCTCAATCATAATTTCCGGAAACCGTTGAAAGAAGTTGACCAAAATGGCACCTTTTGACAAAAATATAAGCATGCTAGTAAGTAGCATGTGTATCTCCACCTTAATATTATAAATGCGAAAGTAAGTTTGTTTTTTACGCTTTCACGCGAAGACCGATACCTTTAACCGATCGTCATGAATCTTTGTACACATATCTTTGGAGGTACAAGAAGTAACATAGGACTAACTGGTCGCGATAACTGAAATCCACGCGGGCGAAGCTGCGGACAGAAACTAGGAATACAATAAAAGTTATATACAACCATACAAATACACCATATTATGCTATTTTCTATTCGAGAAGATTGCGTAAAAATATAAGTAGCAGCTTAGTACTTTTTGTGTTTACAAAGACTGGAGTATAAGTTGTGTACGATATGAATAATAATTGATTAAATTCAATAAAGAAATACGATATCAGGCCCGTTGGCACAGTTGACAGTGACCCTGCTTTATCTTCCAAGGTTGTGAGTTCGATTCCCGCACGAGTATGGGTATAATATAATTATATTTATGTATCATTTATATAAATATTTATTTAAAAAATGTATATCAGGCGGTTGTTACCTAAAACACAGGTATTAGTTGTCTACCTAAGGGACAAACTACCTTGTATGTGTGTTAAACATATTTATATCTATGTATTATTATTATTTTTATTTATTTATAACTTTACGTCGTTTACTCGCTAATAGTTACTAAAAATAAAACGGCTCTAATAAAAAACAAAAAAGAGCCTATTTTTTATAAAGTGCATTTGTAATCGTCAAAATATACTGTCATAATATATATTTAAATGATCTATAATAACAGATGAAGGGAGCTACGAATGGTGCCAACCGATCGCGATAGCAGATGGCGAACAACTGTTACAACTAAGCGGTGACGTTACCGTAAAGTTGCGCGTGCGCACCCACCCGCACTCGACGCTCATTGAACTACAGGATGTTGACCAAGTATATGATATTTTAATACTTTCTACCTTTCTATTTCATTTTCACACTAAAACGTATTAGTAAAAGATAATAGTATATTCTATACACAAAAAACCATTCAATAATTAAAGTCGTAAATACTTTAACAAAATAGAAAATATGTAGGATATTTTCTATGATACCTATGTATAAGATGGAATCTATACAATACAGTACAGTACTCGAAATACATATTGTTTTAAATAATTTTATAACTATAAACAATACGCATATTTTCTGCGAGTAAATTACCTGTAAAGTGTGGGTGCACTTCACGCTATAACGCTGTTAACCTATATATAATTAAATAGTATCATACATATCAATAATATAATTCCATTTCTCGTATAATAAACTCAGTTTGTACGAAAAAACATTGTATTTCTTCTTTTCTCAGAACGACATATCAGCTAGCGATATTAGACGTCGACTGCTCGGCGCCTTCGAAGAGGATACGTCTCAACAAAACGTAAGTTCTAGGCCCGAGTTCTTTATGAATCTTTCTTCAAATTCTATCTATGAAATGGTGCAAGGAAAACGCGTGTCGTCACAACGAGGTCAGAATGAAACGGTTCTCGTTTAAAAGTATGACAAACACACAAGGTTATGGCTGCTCGTGTGTGTTTTTATCATCCATTCTAATACATAATTTTAAATACGAAAGCATTTCTGTTTGTATGTCTTAGCCTTTTACTGTCAAACCCCTAACTCGACTCTATTGAAATTAAAAATGAAGATATCTTGAAACCAAGGGTAGCTAAATGTGACGGGATAATAATGGTAATAGGGTACACGGGAAAACAAAATTCTACGCGGAGAAAGTCACGGCTTAATACTATATAAAAGCTGAAAATAGTTATAATCACTTATTTACATAATACATTCAAAATTTTTATTAACAGAAAGAACCGCTTACTGCGGAAGGTGAATACCGACGACTTAGCGCTGATAGTAAACGTAAGTAAATATTTTACACTTAACGTTATTTTGATGACCGTTCTGGTGTGGTGGTGTGAGTAGTCGCCTCGACGCCGCGTGTCGACGGTCGCGGGTTCGATTTCCGCTCGGGACAGATATTTGTATTTGTACAAATATTTGTTTTCTGGGTGTATGTCCTTGTGGGTCTCCCCATCGTACCTCGGAGAGCACGTAAAGCCATTGGCCCCGGTTGTTATCATAGACACCTGATAACGATCGTTACTCATGGTAGAGAAATTATCCGCAAACTCGCAGTGGATCAGCGTAGTGGATTAAGCTCCAACCCTTCTCGTATATGGAGAAGAGGTCTTCGCTCAGCAGTGGGTTGTTTACAGGCTGATACAGTACAGTACAGTTATTTTAGACAATAAAAACAACTTAATGCTATTTATAATATTTCGATAGTATATTTTAATGTTAATTTGTTTTTTGTTTTTAACGGTGACATCGTAGTTGCCACAAGAAAAATCTGAAATTATATTAATGTACCTACATAAAATGAAATATTAATTAAATATGTGTAATCTGATCTACGATCTGAAAAAAAAAATCTTTAACTAAAAAGTAATAAAAAGTAATAAATTAATAATTATTAGAATGATTATTATGTTTTGACAGTTATTTAAAAGAATTGTAATATTCCATTAAAAAGTACTTCTATCTGCTATCGCGAAACAAAATATTAATAGTACTTACATTAATATTAAATCAATTATAATTAATACAACTTAATATTATAAGACTGAAGAATTTATTTTATTGTATATTTGAATTTCAGGTTTTACTAATATGATTTTTTCTTGTGTTTTATAATCTGAATATTTCTAAAATAAACGCAAGTAAAACTGCGTGAGACGTTAGTTTATTAATAAAATTAATTTCTGTAACAACAAGCGTCCTCATCGGGAGCGAGTGTGGCCGAGTACGTCGGACAAGTGTCGACGAACACTCAAGACAAGGCTTCTACATCTCAACAAGTAATTATCTAATAATGTCGAAGAGATTTTGATGTGAAACATCTATAGCCGCACGTAAAACCGATTTCTGGCGTGGCGACGCATGCCGCGTCGCCACGCTATACGATGGTATATATATACAGTCTATATGCAGTAGTGTGTGCGGTGTGACGACGCGTCGCCATGCGCAATCGAAGTCACTGATTAAACGAATTAAGTAGTCACGATTTGAAATAAATTCGTAAATTTTTGTATTTAATGAAAATAAATGTTTATTCAATAAATAGTCATCGTTATCTGGAAAAAAATCGTAATATTTTATTTTATCATTATGACATATTTAGTTCCTATCACAATATGTTCTTTTCTGCATATTACTTTTACAAAATAATGTCGATGTTTCACATCTGCCAGGCGTCCCGTGACGGCTCACATTTTTTTATTTTTGCGATTCGAATAAATGTTATTGTAGTCTTTTATAATGAAATTAATAACTTTAAACGTCCAATCATAACGCGAGGCACTCTCTAATTAGAAATAAAATTAAAAAATATTGATATAAATCAAAAAGTATTTATTTATTTTCTAACAAATAATATGTTTAATTTTTAGGCAGAATCGAAACAAGTGATGGTGGCTTCAGCTGCGACTACAAACAAAACAGACGACTCGTCAATCCTAAAACTCTCGGGGACAGTACGTGATGACATCGCACGTAAGTCGAAGTTTTTATCTTTTAATATATACTAAAATAAGAAATATCACATTGAAAAAGTTAAAAAGTATGCTACTTAATATATTTTTTATATTATTGTTGATATATTTTTATTTATTTATTTATTTATTTATTGAATTAAAAAAGGAAATAAATTACAAACATCAGTAAGATGTCACATAAACTCATTCGAGTTTTACCCGACATCAGTTTCGTTAATATCTATACTTGAACCTAATTAAATTTTTGTAAACAAACCAAAAGTCATCGTGTAGGAGGGTTGTCTCACTTTTATTAATAAAAAAATTGTAATTTATCACCAATTTCCTTATTAAACATAAAAAAATTACTTTAACACTGTTTCATAGAACCTAACTTATCCGCCAAATACGTAATATTAATCATTTACAGTAGATTTTACCTACAACTTCGGATACCACATGCAACATACAGTTAACAAACAAAAAACAAACATACAGACAGACAAAAATGATGAAAATAATTGTTTTGGCTTCTATTACTCTTATAAAAATAATTATATTTCGTTGTTTTTTTTTTTACTTTTTTTGTGTTACACATGAACACATGAACGGTCGATGTCATTTGGTTACATTTTTGGATTCGTCTTGTCTGTCTGTCTGTCTGTCCGTCCGTCCGTATGGGACAGCCACTTTTATGTGTATAGTTTAATATTAGAAGAATAAGTAAATATCAATACAACGAACTAGGTATTCACAAAGTTGTACATTATTTAAACTCAAGACCTCATTTAAAGGTTCTAGTTATTAAAATTTTCCCTCGACATATAGGCGTATAACATACACAAAATATTTATGAGGACATTGTACTTATATAACTGAAATATGTGACATTGTAATCGTTTTTTGTGTATTATCTTATCTCAAGAAAGAGAAAAAAATCCTTTAATAATGTTATTAAAGAATAGTTATTAATGAATTAACTGTTAACAAGACTTTTATGTTGAATAATTTATGTATTTTTTTTTATAAATTAAGATGTAAAAACGTATAATAATGTTTGATTTTTTATTAGAATATCTTTTTATTGAATACTTTCTATGCACACATATAAATTGTTATTTTTATTTTTATAACTTTTATTTTAAATGAAAGAGTTTAATAATAATGTATTAACACATAAAATAATCCACAGAGGAGTATACAAACGAAATACACAGCGCTACGACGGTCGCCCGCAAAGACTCGACCGATTTGTCTGACACTTCATACCTATTGGAAGCTGTGTCTGAAAAAGGTTTTTGTTTTTCTTTTTCTTTCTGTTTTTTTTTTCTTTATTTCTTTTTTTCTTTATATATATATATATTTGTTTTACAGCAATATGTTTTTGCTTCAAAGTTACAATACCCAGTGATAAATATTGCACATTGACCTTTGAAAAGAGACCATCGGCTAATTTCGGCTTCGTAGAACGTTATCTCTGTCGCACACTACCTATGTGATGTTTTTCAGTCGTTGTTAGGGACACGATATCGATTAGAAAGTAGGTAGTTGGCGACTCAAATAAATCCTATAGATTTGTTCTAAAATCATGACCTTAGAATGACCTTAGAATTTAAAACTCTGTTATTAGTGTCAAAGTATTGACCAATTACTAAAAATCACTGACCAATTATTTTGTGACCAATTTGGACTATTTTTAAGAGACTAAATTTCACCATTTTGGCCGCTAAATAGACGGTGCTGGTAAAAAGTCCAATTTCAAAAGGTCAACGTTTTATAATTGTTCATGGGGGGAATGAAAAAAGCTTTGTATCCGGAGCCTTTTTAATGTATAAATCCACGGACACTACTGGTGATTACCACAATGAAATGAATAACAGTGCCTCTAGGGGGGGGGGGGGGTGCGACCCGGGCGCCAGGTACTACAGGGCGGCGCGCGCGCCAGCTCAACTTGACCACTTAATTTGAATGCCTATTTTTATCGATCTAAATGAAAACTAGACTTAGCGTATTAACTTTTATAATATTACCTCGTGGAAGTGATTATAAGTATTCTATGTCTAACAAACACGACCTGTAATTTTCTTGCTTGTCGTATATCTAACTAAACAATGCAGAACAAAATAGAACCAACAGGCGAGAAATTTCAACTAAAATTAATAAAAACTTATTTGCGACCTACATACAATGTCTCAAACAATATTGACTGGTTTGTCCGCGCTATCTATCGAAAATCAAGTTGAAAAAATCTAGATTTTGCCAGTCTTATCAGAAATTTGCTGATAAAAAATCTAGAAAAATAATTATTAAATTATTTTAATGGTTCGTGACGTGACTCACAGGCAATATAGATAGGTAAGGTGCATTGTTTTGAGAATTAAAGGTTAAAATATGTAATTGTACTTTTCGATTAATTCAATAAAAAATATGTTACAAATTCAAAATATGTAAGTTTTTTATTGTAATGAAATAAGTATACCCAAAAAAAGTGGCAAAGGCATGAATCGCCCCCGGGGCGCCTTGATGGCAAAGGCCTGTCATAAAGGCCATTTACGATATTATTAGTCAGCACAAGGAGAGGCTTATAGATTTTCCGTGGACGAGGTACTTGCCGAACACGGCCTACTGTGTTACAAAATTAATTCGATGATCTAAGACACTACTATGGCCATTGTCTATTAAAATTTTGAACAAATAATTTTATTCAACTACTGAAGGCTGGCACACGAAAATAACATACTAATATTTATAACTTTTTAAAAGTCAAATATATTGAACACAATATCTCCTATGTTTAAATCATAGTTTTAGCACATTAGTTACTAATAAGGCTTTATCAGCAGGAGGTAAAACAGGCTACTTAGGGCCTCAACAAATAAACTACAACTTTTGGCTATCTGACAGATAAAATGGAGTTTGATGTTGAAAAAGAAAAATATATTAATCTTTTATCTGTTGGATACCGTTATACGACAAATAGATTTATCAACAATCTGTAAAACAGGCACTTAGTCTAAGAGCGAAATCATTATATACTAAATCCTTATGAAACCAAAGTCTTAAGTAAAATTTATCAACATGCAAGTCATTGTGTTTCATTTATCGTTTTCAAATTAGTACATTCTATATAAATAGTCTATTGTTCTGCAAAGTATGTTCTTAATATGTAGTTAATCCTATAATAAGTAATTAATATAAAGGGAATAATAACTGATTGTTGATTATAAGGACAAATTATGAATCAGTTAACTTGAAATAAAGGATGTGGACAGTTTGTGTATGGGCTTCTGTCTAGTGCTTAAAGTATTTAATTGTTTTTGTTTGTATTGTTTTTTCCCTGACAAAAATTATATAGCTGTTCACTTTAGGCGTATTTTTGATAATGACTTTATAGTCATGAGTAGGAAAACAAAAGGATTAAATGCAAAACATTCTGACCACTTCTCGAGATTTATTTTTTAGATTTGATTGAAGACTCTCATATACAATAATAAAGTACTTTATTGCTTTTAATAAATGAAAAAAAATATTAAAAATACGATAAAAGAAAAGTCAAAAACTGATTGAATACCTTTTTTTTCGTATTTAATATAGTTTCCAAAGAGGTAAATGTGTGAGGAAAATATTGATAATTAATTTAAACACAACCTCATATTTTCCTTAATCGTCTTATATAAATGAAATGTTCAAAACAGTGTATAATAAAATTGCATAAGCTAATAGCTATTGATAAACGATACAGTGGTAAAAACCCAATAAATATACAAAAACTAACAATTTAATAAGAGCTGACGTTTCATTGCGTTATGAAATACAAGTTATACGGCGAGTTGCACGAAACCGTCACTAACTTTCCGTTAGTTAAGTTGCAATTAATCTTAAAATTAGTTGATCTCATGATTAATTTAAAGCTGTTGGAATTAATCATCCGTTAGATAGGTCTTTAATTAAACTAAATTTTTTTGTTAACTTAATCAGATGTAGGTTTCGTGCAACAGATAATCATGATTCTTGTGATTAAATTAGTTTAATAAACACTTAAATTTAAAATTTGTTTCGTGCAACTCGGCGATAGTTGTGTAAAATGTTATTAATTTTATTTATTTACTTTAAAATTTTGATATAATTATAATAATAAATTCATATGAGTTTTTCAGTACACCTGTGCCGTAGATATTAGGTCGAAGCTTAACACTGATTACATAACTTAATAATAGACTACAAACTAATATGTACTAGATTTAAATAGATATTATTATAAATTATGTTTATAATATGGGTTTTGAACAAAACAAAGTTAAACAAATATTAAAGTAAATGTAGGTAGTGCGACATTTATCATATCGGACCACCCATGACTAACACAAAATTAGCTAGCAAACTAGTTACTACAACGTACAGAATGACTAATTTACAATATTCTACGAACACACCAAGTTATTAAATAGGTACCTATATTTATAGTTGATTTTAATCACGGCTCTGTTATGAGATACGACTAAGACTCGGACTCGGGGCGAGAATCGAACCCACGACCCTAGAGTGAAAAGCAGGGCCACTGCCAACTGAGCCAACGGGTCAGTCAATTTTATCCTCAGATTATCTTAAAAGAACTCTTGTCCTCGTTCAATATAAGTTAAAGAAAATAGATATTAGACACTATTTATATCAAATGACGACCGTTCTGGTATAGTGGTGCGAGTAGTCGCTTCAACGCCGCGCGCCGATTTTCGTGGGTTCGATTCCCGCTCGGGATAGATATTTGTATTTCTACAAATATTTGTTTCTTGTCTGGGTATATGTCCTTGTGGGTCTCCCCACCGTACCTCGGAGAGCACGTAAAGCCGTTGGTGCCGGTTGTTATCATAGACACTTGATAACGGTCGTTACTCATGGTAGGGAAATTATCCGCCAACCCGCAGTGGAGCAGGTTGATAGATTAAGCTCCAACCCTTATTCTACATGGAGAAGAGGTCTTCGCCCAGCAGTGGGTGGTTTACAGGCTGATACGGTACGTTACGGTACGGTATTCATATAAATAGTATACTCGTTTTATCATTAGATTGGTCGGACGGTAACGAGGTGTGGCCAGAGAGAGAGCGACTTAGATGCCTCGTGAGCAGTGTCGTGGTGACTGTTGGCGCTAGTTCTGACGAGCTGCCTTTGCTTGCTATGCATCTGCAGCGCGTTTCGGTGCTCGTGCAGACGGATGCCAGGGTGAGAGTCGTTAATATACACTACTAGATAAGTTCGAAAATAGAATTTTTTAATTTTTTTAAGATAGTTTGGAGAAAAATGGAGAGTTTGGTGTAGTTTAAAAATATGTTTTGTACTAATTATACTGTTTTATCCAGTAGGATAAAATACAATGTTGGTAGTCTGAAATAACATACAATAAACATGTTTATTTGCAAAAACGTAACTTTATATATTTAGTTTAAATATAAACTATTTGATTAATTTGCATCACAATTTCTTTTTTCTTTCTTTCTTTTTCTTCTATTTCTTCACGTCACATGTAGTCTAATACAATAAATTTTCTAAGAATATCTTTTCTGAAACGAAAACAGAAGACAAAAACAACGCTATCGGTAGCGGACGTACAAATCGACAATGCCCAGTACGAAACTGAGCAGTACGACTTCGCGGTCGTGGCCACGACAAGAGCGGGAGTCTCGACTGTGGATCGCTGGCCAGCGCTCTGGGGGATGTTCAACGAGAGACTGCCCACTCACGGCACTAAAGCCAGACTCTATCTTAGGACATGTCACGATAGGTGGATAGCTGCGAACCGTGACTATCAAGGTGATATATTACTTTAAATGTTTCGATAAGACAACATTGATGTGTCCGTGTGTAATTTTAGTATAGAAGTTTCAAGACATCTTAGCACATATGTACGTTAAGCTTATATAGACATAGTAACTGTTTTTTTTTTTTTTCTTGTCTCTGGCCTCTTTTTTTCCTCCGCACATAGACATAGTAACTGTGTGTCTGTGTGTGTGTGTGTGTGTGTGTGTGTGTGTGTGTGTGTTTGTGTGTGTTTGTGTGTGTGTGTTTGTGTGTGTTTGTGCGTGTTTGTGTGTGTGTGTGTGTGTTTGTGTGTGTGTGTGTTTGTGTGTGTGTGTGTGTGTTTGTGTGTGTTTGTGTGTGTGTGTGTTTGTGTGTGTGTGTGTTTGTGTGTTTGTGTGAGTGTGTGTGTGTGAGTGAGTGAGTAAGTGAGTGAGTGAGTGAGTGAGTGATCGAGTGATCGAGTGAGTGAGTGAGTGAGTGAGTGAGTGAGTGAGTGAGTGAGTGAGCGAGTGAGTGAGTGAGTAAGTGAGTGAGTGGGTGAGTTAGTGTGTGTGTGTGTGTGTGTGTGTGTGTGTGTGTGTGTGTGTGTGTGTGAGAGTGTGTGAGTGTGTGTGTGTGTATGTCTGTGTGTGAGTGTGTGTGTGTGTGTGTGTGTGTGTGTGTGTGTGTGTGTGTGTGTGAGTGTGAGTGTGTGTGTGAGTGTGAGTGTTAGTGTGAGTGTGAGTGTGAGTGCGTGCGTGTCAAGAGGTACAGTGAAATTCTTTGTTACATGTTTATTCATTGTATAAAAATGTGAGTTGAATACATATATTTCTTATTCTTATATAAAATTCATCAATGTAATTAATAGGTAGAGTTGCTCTTGCTAGATTAATTTTGAATATAATTTGTAGTATACAAATTAATTGTAAATAATTTTTATATTATTTACAAAACATTTAATATTTTTAAGTTTTTATCTAAGATGCCAAACACACAATATATCAAGAATTGAACCACTGCACTACATTTTCTCTGTAAATCTTCGTATTCATAAGACACTATTAAGATCTCCCTTTAAGAGTCTCTATTTCATCTCATAGCATATTATGTTATTTTATAATAAGTTTTTATTATATACTATTTTAATAAAATCTAAATGTCTGTTTATATAAATGCGCTAATCTACTAAATCGATTAAAAAAATTGTTTTTATGTTAGCAAGCGTCATCGAAAAATGTTGTTTATATAAGACATCACGCTACAGTCCATAGAAGTGAAAATAACAATGTATATTATATGTGTATGTTTTATATATACCTGCGAATTCGTCTGTGTTGCTTATCATATTAGAAATGTATTTCATTTGCAGATTAAAGAACATAAACACACATAAAACTAATATAATAACATTATATTAAACGAAAATATAACAATTTTTTTTTTCGTAGTCTAAGTGTCTAAGAAATGAAACTTAGAATATTTAATTAAAATTATACGACTGTTTTTTCGGACCAGAAACCTGTATCGTTTTATTTATAAAGATAATATTGTAAATATTGGATATTACTCCTGAACTAATAACGTTACACCAAATATTTGACCACAGAACTAACAGAGTTGGAAGTGCTCCTGGGCCCGTTGGGTCTGTACGTAGAGGACGCGTTCGTCGCAGCTGTGCTCGACCTCTTACACCTCGCCGTGCCCTCTACCGTTCAAACATCGGAATCTACCGCGATAGCAGAAATTTACACCCTACAAAATCCGCTAAGATTGAGAAAACTTCTATTTCATCCCCTCGACTTAACACTAACATTACATACTGCGGTAAATAAAATTTATGTACTCGTAATTCTGTTTATTTTATTCTACTTAATTAAGACAATAAGTATAAAGTCGCTTGTTAAAATAATACATTATTATTTCTAGTAACATATTATTTCTTTAATAATTATTTAGTGGTAGATATACTTTAAAGACAACCGTTCTGGTGTAGTGGTGTGAGTAGTTGCCTCAACGCCACGCGCCGGCTTCACGGGTTCGATTCCCGTCCTTGTGGGTCTCCTCACCGTTCCTGGGAGAGCACGTAAAGCCATCAGTCCCGTTTATTATCATAGACACCTGATAACTATCGTTACTCATCGTAGGGAAATAATCCGCCAATCCGCAGTGGAGCAGCGTGGTGGATTAAGCTCCCAACACTTCTCCTATATGGAGAAGAGGCCTTCGTTCAGCAGTGGGTGGTGTATAGGCTGGTACATATATACTTTAATACGCACATATGATTGTCGCAGGTGCGTATGTACATAGCGCTCGATGAAAGTCCGTTGCGTCTGAGCGCTTTCCAGCTTCAGGATGTGATGACGTCATCAGAGAGGCTGACGCATGCGCTCACCGTGCATTATCTCTCCGCTGCTATACTTGGTGCAGGTTAGATTAATTTCAGCGAGCCAAAAGCTTCTTCCAAAACCAACTACTTCTTATTTATTTCCTCATCTCTTTCCTTTCCTCTCTTCTGCACCTGATCGAATTGGAGAGAGTTACGGATTCAAATCCGACCAAGTAGAATGGAAGCACGACAAGCATACGAGCGAGAACTGGTATGGATGATTTGATAAACCAATTGTTAGCATAGACTCCGATCCATATTGGAGGGATAGATAAATAAAACAACGCTGTCTTTTAAAGTTTTCATGTGCAAAATTCACCTCCTGCTCGGTTATGAAGAAATATATTAAAACTTTCACGTCTTCATAAAAAATCTGAAGTCTATGAATTCCAACACGTATTCCTTAAAATCTTATTTTTAAATTAAATTTTCATATTTTGTAAGTTTTTATTTTAAAGTTGAAATTTTAAAAAATGCTACTGTAAATCGTATACTTATTTATTTATTTATTATTAAGGAGTCTTGAAACTTTCTTTTATCTGAAAATGTGTTTACTTTACTAAATTTTTCTGTTACGTAACGTTAAATATTCTATCGTGCCGATGTTTTGATACATTTTTCACAAAAACATAACTCAGTCACTCCTTCGTAGCTAACACCCACCAAACCATCAATGAAGTCGGATAATGCCCACGTTGTACTCTGTTGACTAATTGGGAAGCTTCCTTAGAGCTTTGAGCATATATACGGTCATTTTGTTTGTTTAAAACATTACTCAATTTTAAAAAAAAATCTCATCCGTAAGCAAAAATTTTCTGTGACCTCCCATTGCGTACCGGTTAAGTTAAATTATCACTTAAGAAATGACCAGTGCGTCTCTTATAGGCTACAGGTCGTGAGTCATCTTTTTAAATACGCGAAATGGTTATAGGTGCTATCTTCATTTCTCTGGATAAAATCTTTTGCTTTCGGACAGGATTTCTTCGAATTCTTTCCCTTACTGCTTTGATCGCATTTTTCGTACGAATACTACGTGGACGGCGAGATCTTTTTCTGGCACAAACAGACGAGGTTTCATTGTCAATAGCCCGGTACACAAACATTTGACTAATACCAAGCGTATGAAGACTTTTAAAAATTGTATTTGGCTCCGTACCTACTTTGTGTAATTCAATCACAGTGATTCGGTTATTTTTATCACTCCATTCCATTTTTAAAATCACAACATATTGTACAATATATTGACGCGAAAATGAGAAAACACAATGAACATTCATATAAAAATGACAGATTCCAAATTTAAATGTAATATTTTGTTTATTTTTCATTGTAACCGTATTTATGGCCAGACTATGTATATGTAATTTATTTTTGTTTTTCTCTGAATTTTCCTTAGTATAGTAAACAACAATATATCTTATATAATATAATGCAACGATTAACATAACAGTAAAATAACTTATAGTTAGGTAAACTAAAGAAAAATACTGTATTTTCTTGACGATTAAATTAATCATAATAATTCTCAATTAGTGCGAGTAATTGTTCATTATATTTTACATTGTTCTATTATATAAACAAAATATAATCTATTCTAGGATGGGTAGTAGGTGGTCTAGAATTACTAGGTGCTCCTGGAGCCCTGGCTGCTCGGGTCGGAAACGCAGGTGGCGGAGTCCGAGGCGTCGCTTCGGCCGCCGCCGGAGCCCTACTACGCTCATTGAGCTCCGCTGCCGGCTCACTAGCGCGGAACCTTGATTTACTCGCCGGTGACGACGAACACGCTAAGAGAGCTGCAGCCGCAAGGTATAAATCTGTACTTATTAGTTATAGTATAAAGCTAAATAGTTTATTTGTTTAAACACATTAACTCATGATGTGTCCAATTATTGAGAAAGGTTAAATGGCACTACACTGTCACTCCAAGTTATATGTAATATTGATGATCTTGCTTTCTAGTAACAAGTAACTTAAATCGAAAACTTAAGAACTATCGGAATATTCTGTCTTATTCTGAGTAGAATAAAAAATACCCAAGTGGAACCCAAAATATAAGTATAAGAGTTTATTATGGTAATCAATTTTTTCAGGCGACGACCACCACCAAATCTTATGGCGGGTCTAGTGGCTGGAGTCACCAACTTTGCTATTAATCTCCTCGGTAAGAGATATGTTTATATTATAATAACTATTGTCTCACAACAGTTCCACGTAAACTGTACTCATATAGAATTAGTATGTTGCGATTACGTATAGCAAAATGACTGGAATTAATTTATCTAGAATTTACCATATAACACGACTTTAATTAAAATGTAGAGTGGTGCATTTAGTTTTTGTCTAGTAGAAGGACAATTACAGGCATTACATATACAATACCTAAAAATAAAAACTATATGTCTATTTTATATTATGTGTCAATAGGTGCAGTAGGTGGTTTAGCCCACCATCCCCTGGTGGGAGTAGCGGTGGGTGAGAGCGAGAGCGGTGCAGCAGCTCTTAGACGAGGCTTAGTCGGCGCTATCACTAAACCATTGAGCGCCACAGCCGACCTAGTAGCCTACGCTGGACATGGACTGCTAACACAAACCGGCTGGGATCCTGTGCCTCAGGTAATATTATAATAATAACATTTTATCATTAACGCAGACTCGTTGAAAATTTGGCATCCATGTGCTGAGACACCTGAGTTAATAATAAAATCATATGTTTGGTTGCTGTTTGCAAATCTATTTGTGAGGCTCGTTGGCAAACTCAAGACAGTATATTGAAGTAATAGCTTCTTATTCGAGGGTAAACCGCTTCGTTACGTAACGCATAACGGCGCCAGTCTGTCTGGCTTCCCTTTCTCATGCATACGGCAGCGGTAGGCAGGCTCCTCCTCTCTCACTCTAACCCAAATTTCTAGCCGTATTTCAGACAGACACTTCCCCCTCTCTCTACTCAGTGTTTAGTGTGAGATAGACATAGACAATGAGCATATAACCTAAAACTATCACCGTTTTTGAAATTAATTGATATAAATAATTAATTAATTTCAATATTAAATGGTTCAACTTCGATTAGTTTAAGTTATCACTTCTGTCGGGCGTCCCGATACGCACAGTTTTTTATTATTATTGTATTTGAATGTATATTATAAAACAAATTAATTTGTACTTGGGAACGTAAAATTCTAAAGTACAGCTTAAAACATGTTTATGTGTTATTAAATAGCATGTTTATGTAATTTTAATTAAAAGACTAAAATGGATTTTATCGCGTTTATTGTAAACTTTACAGTTTAACGAATGTTTTTTCCAATAAACGCGGTAAAATCCGTTTTAGTATTTTAATTAAAATGAGTAAAATTCGCGTAAATATAAGAAAACAGTATGTTTATTTAAGTTTAAAGTTTATGTATCGATGTTTTTTCTATGTCTATCGTCTAAAATTGATAATGTTGTATAAGGATGCTTTTTAACTGATGAACGTGTATTGAAATTTTGAACATTTTTTTCGAAATTTATCATGAAATATATTGTAATAAATGTATATACACCAATTCGCTGTAAAATATCGTTTCAGATTAAGCTCCATAATCTTGCTTTTTAACATAATAAGTTTTTTCCCAGCTGTGGGACTATTTAAAAACTATTATATTTATATACAACTATTACTTACTTTAAAAAAAAACAATATCAATTTAATTCACAATGTACTACTAGAAAAAACTGTTTTATATTTTAATCAATTAATGGTTACGTGTGAACGAGCGTGTTTACTAACTTCCATATGTATTTTACATGCATAGCCAAAGGCAGGCACCATCCGTTCGTTAGAGGAAATAAGTATCCCAAGTGGCTGGAGACGTGACTGCGTTCGATGGGGTTTCCGTTTCGCCGAACTAGGCGTACTCACCGGATTCGAAGCCGAACTCGACGGCACTCCGCTACAGCTGCTTATCACGCACAAGGTTTGTATATATAATATACTATATAATATGCTATCGGACCTCCCTGGTATGTATATGTAACTAAACCTCCTGTAATATGTAACTAACCTTCCTCATGAATTACTCTATCTATTGGTGAAAACCGCATGAAAATCCGTGCATTACTTGTAGAGTTTTTCGCGAACAGACAGACCGACGCGGCGGAGGCCTTTGTTTTATCGTATTTAGTGATATATATTTATCAATCATGTATATAAAGGAAAAATGTTCAAACTTATTTAAATAAATACTTGTTCAAAATTTCAAATATGTTTAATTTTTAGATTTGTACACTATGCCTGAGGATATATTTATTTTTTATACCAATGTCTAATGACTTTTTTTTCAAGGTAAAAAAAACTTTAATTTTGCCGCATCTTCCAATTATTTTCTTTTAAGATTTTAGTCAATGGAAAATACGATATATAGTAAATAAAATTGCATAAAAATGAATGAATAAATATAAACCCAACCTTTTCGTATTGCCAAAATGATTTTATCTGTAAATAACTTTCAGTTTCTCGTCATGATCGATGCGGAAACGGAACGCATTTACGAAATGATAGACTTCAAGTTCTGCACCATCGGACCATACCAGGGCAATGTTATTGAGGTGAGTGTTAATTGATTTATAAAAATAAAAAAAGAGATAATATTAACGATTATTATAGCATTAACGATGCAGTGGATAGGGCGCATAAATTAAATAACCAATTTTTGTTGGAGTTCCATAATGTTGGAAAGCCGGCCCTGAACCTGTGATATCCAACAGTACAATATATATATATATATATATATATATCATATCCATACGTTGATGATGATTATGACACACTTTATATATATACTGATATTGACAACGAATTGATTGTAATATAATTACATTATTTGTTATAGCTATACGTAAAACAGAAGCGTCCATCGAGGGTGTCTGAATCGCGCGTCGTCGTCGATGAAGACAACGAAGTTCAGGTAAAATTATACATTTAGATGCGACGACCGTTCTGGTGTAGTGGTGCGAGTAATAGCCTCAAAGCTGCTCGCAGGTGGTCGTGGGTTTGATTCCCGTTCGGAAAAAATATTTGTATTTGTACAAATGTTTGTTTCTGGTCTGGGTGTATGTCCTTGTGGGTCTCCCCACCGTGCCTCGGAGACCACGTAAAGTCGTCGGTCCCGGTTATTATCATAGACACCTGATAACGATCGTTACTCATGGTGGGGAAATTATTTGTTAACCCGCAGTGGAGCAGCGTGGTGGATTAAGCTCCAACCCTTCTTCTATATGGCGAAGAGACCTTCGCTCACCAGTGGGTAGTTTACAAGCTATTACAGTACAGTAGAGTACAAGAAGTTATCACTTCAGAAAGCAATTTCGTCCATCAGATAAGCGCGGCGGCGATGGCCCGAGTGGCGCGGTACACGGGTGCGGAGGGTTTCGACACCAACGAGACCCGCCTACTGACGCTCCTGCCTCCCCCCGCAACTGCGCACGCGCTACGCGCCGCACTATGCGCACTACTACATGCCAATGTCGACACGCACTTCACTCTACTGTAAATTACGAGAACTATCATACTATATAATATTATAAATGCGAAATTAGGTTTGTTTGTTACGCTTTCACGCGAAAACTATTTAACCGATCATCGTGAAACTTTGTACACTTATTCTTGGAGGTATTAAAAGTAACATAGGATACTTTTTTTTTGTCGCAATAACCGGCATCCACGCGGGCGAAGTCGTGGGTAGAAGCTAATACATTATGAGCCACAACTTAGGGCTATTTAATTATCCGAAACCTATGCTTTTTGAAGCTCTGTAGCACAATTTATCTTATAATACCACAATTAAATGCCTTTTTGATTGTATTTGAAGGATCAAAATTAAGGTATATTCATCTAAAAACACAGATGGCTTTTGTGATTTGTGATTAAATCAAATTTCCTCTTCAGTGTCTGCAACTAACGGCTTATAAAACAAACTCATGTAATTTGTTATTGAATAAAAATCTTCTATGATAATCCAAATAAGTACTATGAAATATACAGAGTACACTATTGAGAGATAAAGAAAGATAATTTAATTATATAAAGCACAACGGAGGGTTTTTGTAATTTAAATATGAATTATAGTTTCAGTAATGCCATAAATAAGAAAGAGCTATTAAAAATGTCGAACCTATATTTTGGGCTATTTATCTGAAGTATAATAAAGAGCAATTATAATCCAGTGTATTCTATAATGTCCCAGGCAATTACTATGACATATTAAGAGAAATTGTTTATGGCTGTTTAAATTATGTCTAGTACTACCTAAGTTTTTAAAATTTGGACATAATGTTTTTAATAACGCCACAAGAAAATGCAATGTATAAAGAACCACTGTTGAGGCGCTATCCAATGAATTACAGGAAGTTTTATAAATGGACCCGATAATTAAAATGCTGCTGAGGAAATTACGGTACGATAAATTACGATTACTTTAAACTTATCTCTGTAATTTTATATGAAGAAAAGAATTAAGGCGCTTATCATAACTTACGCAAGTGCATTTTGATAACTACTCTAAACCTTATGTGTTCTATTTCCTATCTATTTTATTTTAGAAATTTTATAAGGGTACTTATTCGTGTTATCATAAAATTTCTAATTAAATTTGAAATCGTACCTGTAAAATAAATTAAAGTGTAATTCATTAATTATTTCATTACTATTATCAACTAGAATCTGACGATTAAATACGAAAATAAATTGGCAAGTTTTCAATATTTATGACATAACACATGAATTGTCTCAGTGTCGTTTTCTCCGTGATAGTCGAATAACTATCACATGATGACATGTATCATGTCACACAATGACGACACCAAAAAGGCCACGGTTCATAGTAAGATTATTAGAATTAATTCGTGATTTTAATAAATACTTTAAAATAAAAATAAATATTTCAAAATTTAATTTGTTTCCTTTATATTTAAGAAACAAAACCGTCAATTACAAAGTTCGATGATTATGTAAATCGCTATTAAAATCTAAAAGGCATTAGAACGAGAATTTATTAACACGAGTTGTCAAGTATTATATTATAGTATTTAGTTTGAACGGAACGACTGATATCGTTTTCATAAGTTTTATGGTTTTTACACCTAACAATTATATTTTAATTTATCATTTAATAATATTGTGTAAGTAAATACAACAACATAATTCTTATAAATTTCCACTATTGATTCCTAGAGAGATAAAATGTGTTGTCGCCGCCAAGCGCCAACGATTAATCATTCAAATTGTAGTCTTAGAAATATTCCATCACATTTCAATACGTAGAAATATAATGATTAAACAATAAACATTGAGCATCTTTTAAATATTAATTTTACAGTTTTAGCTTAAATTACATACATATAATTTAAGACAGTTTAAGTAATTTATTTAATATGTGTTAATAATATTTTTGTAAAACTACACTCAAAATGTTTAAGTAATTTATAATAAAGAAATAAAAATCAAAAGGATATGTTAATTAAATACATTATTTATGATTTTATTTTATATATTCTTAAGTTAAAAAATAATTCTTGTGTGCAATGAAATAGAATTGGCTGTTTTATGAGGTATCTTATAAATATGATGTCATTTGACAATAGTGATTAGTTTAATGTTTTATTCAGGGTAATTTTAAATTCTAGAATCTAGATGTTCTAATACGCTCTAGCCGATGCGTTGCCAAATTTTATCTTAAATTTTTATCTATAAATGTTCATTGATCGTCAATAATAATAATAAAGTAGTTGGAATAGGTAATGTTCGTTCAGTGTTTAATATCTTTTGTCCCGTAGATCATTCCATTATATGATAAGTATATGCACTGATTTTTAATTTTGTACTTCCTTCCTGTATCCATTTTTTTCGTTTCTACTTTTATAATCGCTATCTTGAGTTAAGGCTATTTACAAAATTATCGGTCGAGGAGAACTATAGCAAAGGAATTTGGACGTTTTTAACGCAATGTTTTAACAATGGATATTACGAAATAGAGGGACGACAATAGAATAACGTTTCGATGCGAGATTCTAAACGAGAGATTTTTACTATTAGACGTAGAATTTTTTTATTGTCTTCGTATTTAAAGAAACGTAAAGAGTCGCTTTAAATTAAAAAATATATATATAACTTATTTTCAAACTGTGCAATATATTTTACTTTTCTGCTTAACGGTTCTATAAACGCGTTTACTATACTGCAGAATAATTGTTGAATAAAATACATATTGACAAATAATTGTATATCTCCGTCGTAATGTTCCAAATTCTACATTAAACTTAAGAAATTATTGAAATTTATTTGATTATTATTTTATGAATATATTTAAAATATTGTGTCTGTGTATAGTTGGGATAATAAAAAGAAGTATTTAAATACGAGATTGTTTTATTTTATATTTGAAAACTTACTAAGTAACACAACTAATGTAAAAAACATAAGCTATTAAAAAAAAAAGATATCAAACAAGTTTTTATAGAAATACTAAGTAACTTTAAATATATATAACAAATTAAAATTTAAAGTGCATACGTACACTGACTAATAACTGATTACAAAAAATATTAAAACCTTGAAAACATCTAACACTTGTATTTTTATACTAATGAAGAAAAGCATAAGGCCCGGACTCCACCAGAGCTGAGTTGTGCGGAGATGTAACTAAACAACCAATAGATTTCGTTATTCACACACCTCGTCTCCCCACCGCTTCAGTGGATACCACTGAACAAAATTCTATTGGTTGTTAAAACACATCTCCGCTCTGGTGGAGTCACACCCTTACGCAGACGGAGAGCTACTCGTGTGTTATAAGTATGTGGCGTTCATCCTGTTCATGTTCCACATATTTCACAATAATACAAAGGATCTGTCAATCTTCATATATGTACAGACTACAGGTGAGTTGATAATCGTTTAAGTATTGCTTCATGCTACGGGAATAATGCGGCTATCTTAGTACACATTATACACCTACTTATAACACTTATTTGTGTATTAGATTTAATTTCAAAAACGACAGTTTTTCTTTATCTTAAACTAGCTGTGCCCCGCGGTTTCATCCGCGTTTATTTAAGAAAAATCATGTAGGTACTTAAATATTTTTAAACAATTATTCTAAGAGTGCCCGACTCGTTGGTCGAGTGTTCGCAAGCGCTTCTGCCAATGGTTCTGCCAATGCCAAAGGTTCGATTCTTGGGTCGTACAACGTATTATTGTTTTTTTTTATTTTTCGAAAATTCTCAGTAAATATCAAGGAGTCTGGTGCCGGTGTATGGCAATAGGCTCGCCCTTTATTACATGGGACTCATAACTGGCGAAAATTGGGTGTTACATTTAATATGTGCATCTCTGCCTACTCCTTCGGGGAATAAAAGCGTGATATTATCTTTACTTTAAAAGTGAAACTATAGTAAAAAAAGGTCTCGGGAAGAGAAATATTAAAGGACGCAACGGAAGCTCTCAAAAAACAATATTTTCCCCCGTTTTTGTAACGTTTCTTATTAATGCTCAACCCCTATCGGTTGTAGTATGATGTTATATAGCTTATAACCTTCCTCGGTAAGTAGACTATCTAACACAAAAATAATTTTTTAATTCGAACCAGTAGTTCCTGAGATTAGCGCATTCAAACAAACAAACAAACAAACTCTTCAGCTTTATCATATTAGTATAGATATTTAAACTTCTTTGTTAAGAAAGACTTATCTTTTTTTTTTAATAAGATCAACATGATCAAATAAAATATATTACCCCCTCTTACGATTTTGTAAAATATGACATATTATTATAGTGGTATAAATGTAGGTAATAAACGTTATTATACTTAATGTAAAAAAAAAAATGTTTCATTATATAAAATATTCGTAAGTATTTTTTTAAAATAAATAAAGGGGTAAACTGTAGATGACGAATCTATATAATATCTTTAAATTAATTATATATATATAATCTGAATCTCGGAAACGGCTCCAACGATTTTCATGAGTATGCAGGGGGTTTCGGGGGCGATAAATCAATCTGGTTAGGATTTATTTTTAGAAAATGTCGTTTTATTTCCTTTTTTACGCAATTAAAATATATCATTATAATACGAAGGTAAATTTTGCTGTCATTGACAAGCTTAATTATAATAGCTTGGATGGGAATCGGGCGGATTCGAAATCAGAAAACCCGGGTTCGAATCCAGGTGTCTACAGACCAATTTTTTTTTCCTTTTTTTTTTAAGTTTCTTCTTTTGTGGGAAAAACTATTATTGAGAGCTCTTATTATTTTTTATTTAAATAACCAGTTCCTTTTATTTTACTGTTATGTCGGTAAGATCGAAAATATTATTTATGTTTCATCAGTATGTAATGTATCTAAGTAAAATTTAACCGAGCAAAGGTCATCCAGGTACCTACTATTACAAATAGGAAAAAGTACGTCACATAGGTTAGACGCGTGAAAACCAGCTAAAACGAGGAAAATACATGCTATATAGTTCTTAAAAGTAGGCACATGACATATATAATAGTTCGACAATTAATTTTAATTCTAAATGAGCAATAGGTACTCTTAAAACCTTACTACGAGTAATACTCGTACATTATTACAAATATTGCATAAAATTAAAACGTAATTACTTATTCATTGTGTATATCATTCACACATTCATTCATTAAATACTTTGACGAATTTGTGAAATTAATAATGTCAAACACGTAACAATGACTACCGTTTTTTTTAGCGATGGAACATGCATTTACGCATCCCGCCGCAAAAACGGCGGATATGTGGGAATCGCGGCCAGACGCCAGGGCTGCACGTCAATCCCAGCAGACCGAATACTACATACTACAGGACTACATCTGATATTAGATTCTGAGCTAAAGCATTCTTGATTTCGGCAACTGGCAACATTCATAAGGTTTTCTTTATAAAATTGTCACTAAAACTGTTGCCAGGTCCTAATTGCTAAGTAAAAACTTATAAAACAAATTTTTACCTGGATCCCGGACCATAAGACTTTTTCGTGATAAAAAAATCCTAAGACCCTCCGTCTATATAGAAGTTTCACTGCAAAAATAAAGGTCGGGTTAGCTAAATTTACAAGTGTAAATCGTACAAAAACATGGCGAATATTCATTCACGTTTAAAAGCTGAAAATTTTTCATCATTAATTGCAAAGTAATATGATAAACAAAAGATAACCCGATATTTTAATCGGCTATAAAAAAAAAAAAAACATGAATATTTTTTCAAAGTTACGAGTGAGTTTAGGAATGGAAGACAACAACATTCAAATGACTGCCACGGCTAGCCTTACAATACCCATTCGATCAGTCAAACTTTTCAGTACATTTTCGTTTGTTTGGGCCTCTATTTCGTCAATAGCAACTGTGATTTCATATTTCAAGTTATCGATCGTCTCTGGATAGTCAGCGTTACACTGCTTAACAGCTACCCACAAAAAAAAAGTTCAACGGAGTCAAATCGCAGCTTCGAGGTGGCCAATTGAAAACAGCATTTCGGCTGATTTTGCGATTTTCGATAACAGTGCGCAAAAGATCTATTATTACGTTGGTTATATGGATAAAGATGTCTTCGGCCCATTAAGCAAACCGAAAACGCGTTGGATGTTTATGCGGCTTTAGCTCTTGCACTAATTAAACTTTGCACGCTTTCATACCGAGATCTTTATGCAAAATTCTTCTCAAAGAATTGCGTGAAATGTTTAATTCTTGAGAACGATGTTGAGTTGATGTTGATGGTTATTCACGCACACTCTGAGCAAATGCAGCGATGTTTTCGGTTGAGCACACTGAACGAGTACGTACCCGAGTTGTTTTATCCCACAACGATCCAGTTTCACGAACTTGTTTTACAAATTCATCCACAAACTGCGTTTTTGGCACATCCTTTTTGTCAAAGATTTTTCATAAATTTCTTACAGTTTTTAATATTTCCCAAGTTTATTCAAGCAAAAGGACGCATTTCATAAATGTCAAACATAAACTATCTGACACATCGGAAATGTTATCAAACCTTCCAACCTCAAAATAACCTAGTTCCAATTCTAAACTTTTTTTTTGTCGCAGGGGAATCCATTTACCGATGATATCCAGGATTCCCGGGTCGGCAGTCCTAGACCTATGTCGGATTCGGCACTTTGGGAGTGTAATACCGTACTAAACCCCTGCGGGAGTCTTCAGCCGCTTTAATTGGAGGGTCCCGGATATGCAGGCAACAGGATCCCTCCAGCGACAGGCTGGCCTCGGCGAAAAGGCCAGACTTCTCATCCATGGGGACTGTCCGGCTCACCTCTGAGATTCCAAACGTTAGCTGGCCCACCTTTATATCTCATATCAAATATAAATGTAATAGCTACCTACTTTTACATTGGGATCACATTACATTACATGGGACATTACTGTCTCGCAGAAGGAGACCATCGCCTTCCAGGACTCGTCGTCGCCGAGCATCGCGGTGATGACGCTCGGGAGCGACAAGTCCCCTCCGATGACCGACGTCAGACCTTGACGCAGCACCGCCCATCTCGGGCACACCTCGAGGGTGTGCTGAGCAGAGTCCACCGCTGCGCCACAATCGTGACACTCAGTCGTCGGCTCCCTTTGGGCCGTCCGACACAGGTAGTCACCAAAGCAACCGTGCCCGGTGAGAATCTGTGTCAGACGGAAGGTGAGGGGCTTGCGTTTTCGACGCATCCACCGCTCAAGGACCGGGCGAATGGCAGCCGTTACGCGTGTGCCATATGGCTGCACCGCCAGGTCCTCCCCCCACCTCCGCATTAGCGCTTCCTGCCCTATCCGACGCACACGTAGGATCCCGTCCAACGTGGGGTTCTCACCAAGAGCCCTCCTACCCGAGACGTATGAGTAGGTCTCGGCAAGAACCTCCGCCACGAGCTCCCACGGGGGGTCGCCGGCTAGAGCAGTAGCTGCAGCCCACGATACCGTACGGTACCCCCGAATCACCCTCACCGCGATTGTTCGCTGCGCAGCGCGCAGCGCCGCCTTATTTTTCGCGGTGAGGCGATCCGCCCAAACCGGGGCACCGTACGTCGCCATACTCCGGCAGACTCCGGAGTACAGCTGCCTGCAGGCGGCGCTGGGTCCTCCGAGGTTCGGGAGGAGTCTGCCCAGCGCACTCGCCGCCTTCACGACCTTCGGTCCCACCATCGCGAAATGTGGGCCGAAGGTCCACCCTCCGTCCAGGATGAGCCCGAGATACTTCATTTGCGGGCTCATCCTAACTAATAAGTATGTGCTTAATAAAATAAACACTATTTATCTAAAATTAGGAGCCAAAATGAATAATAACCAAGTATACTGATAATAGTATGTCTGCCTATATTATGTCTTTTAATTGTATTTCAGTAATCAAGCGGTCGAGGAATCAGTTGGTCCAGTTCTGGTGCGGAATTGGTACACATGAGACCTAGAAGCTTAACATGATTTAGTGAAAGAAGCGAAAAGAAGGAACCGAAGCATCCTCCACAGAAGGCATTTTGAAACACTGTATTGAATCAGCCTGTGAACGTCCCACTAATAGACAAAGGCTTTTTCTCCGTATAGGAGAAGGGTTGGAGCTTAAATTACCACGCTGTTCCACTGCGGGTTGAAGAATAATTTCCCTATCATGAGTAAGTATTGATATAAGTTGTCCATGATAACAACCAGGACCGACGACTTTAGGTCCTCTGTGTCATGGTAAGGTGATAGCGATAAGGCCTCCTGTTGCAGCTGATGCAACTTACATATTATGTTTTCCATTTTATTTTTATTTTATTTTTTTCACTTTTGTATTAGTCTGCAGAAAGTATAAATACTTTACTTACTTTGACTGACCCGTTGGCGCAGTTTGCAGTGACCCTGTTTTCTGCTCCAAGGGTTGTGGGTTCGATTCCCGCCTAATGCAAAAGTTATATATATATATATATATATATAACTATTTGCACGTCATGTTGTCTACGTCGCGCGTGATAAAATATACATATCTTTTCAGATTGTAGTAGTGCAGTGTGAAATCCTTTAAGCATCATTGCTGAGTTATTATCATCATGATCATAATGAGAAGGAGAAGCTCAAGAACTTCTAGGCTAGAACTAGAATCCGACTAGCCGCACCACTGCTGATTGGTGTAGTTTACAGGTCTCAAAATTTTTAACATTCCTTCAAAAGCTAAAAAAAAAAATTTCTTTTACAATAAAAATCATTTAAAGCGGAATATAATTAAAATAATTACATAGTAATAATTATCCTTAATTTGATGGAAAATTTACCTTATACTTAGGTACTTACGGCAATTTCGTGTCACGATCTATTATGCGCTATTAATTCGTTTAAGCATTCAATTTAATGACAAATTTGTCATAACAATTATAGCCCGGTCAAATTAGTAGGTCAAAGTAATAGGCCAAAAAATAGGGGTACCCATGCATAAACTCACAAGCTGAAAATTGACAGGCACATAAGGGATATCACTCTAATGAAAATAATCTTGACATGAATTCTTTCTCAGAGATGGTAAGTCTTAGAGATAAAAGTATAAGGACAATTTTAGTAGATAATTATCTGATCTACAATTTTAGTCTGAGATATTTTTATCGTCAAACTAAACGTTTGGCGAAAAAATCCAAAAAAAAAAAAACAATTTTTGCGACCTTTGACCTTAAATGAAATCGAATTCAATGAGGACTTTTTAGTATTTAGTATATAGTCTCTTCACCGCTAAAAAGAGCCCGTTTAACTTGGCTCCCACTTTCCGGGGTGTGCCTGTTCCAGTCACCAACCACCTTGAACTTCTCGGTATAGACTTTTCGTCCAACCTCAACTTTGGAAGCTATATCGAATCTAGGGCTAAGACTGTTTAAAAAAAAGTGGGCATCCTTTTTTTTTTTTTTTTTTTTATGACAGATAGACAGGCATTTGACCGCTATCTCACCTGATGTTAAGTGCCGATGCGGTCGAAGGTGGAGCATGCCTGCCTAATAACAGCCTATTCACTCTGGCCTTGAAGGCACCCAGGTTGTATCGTTCGGGAAACACAGACGCGGGCAACGAGTTCCATTCCTTAGCCGTGCGCATCAAGAAAGTAGTGCCAAAGCGTTTTGTGCGCGTAGGTGGCATATCAATGACATAAGGATGGAACGATCGACCGCGCCTAGTGTCCCGATGGCGGAAGGTTGTTGGGGGAATTAGATCGTGCAATTCCTTCGCACACTCACCAAAATATATTCTGTAGAACACCGACAGACGAGCTACCCTACGCCGATGATCGAGACTCTGCAACTTGGTGTCTGTCAGAGTAGGGTCACCTATGAGTCTCTTAACTCGTTTTTCCACCGAGTCCAAAGTTGCCAGTTGGTATTTGGCGGATCCATCCCAAAGATGGCAGCAATACTCCATACAAGACCGAACTTGTGCTTTATACAGTTGAAGCAGCTGTTCTGGAGTGAAGTATCGCCTGACCTTAGAGAGGGTACCTAGTTTTTTTGCTGCAGTTTTTGCTTTGGACTCGATGTGCTGCCCAAAGTTCAAATTGGACGATAGCTCTACACCGAGGAGCTGGAGGGAGTCGGTAATTTCTACAGAAACATTTCGGAAAGTCGGAGCCAGGTGTAAAGGGCTCCGTTTAGAGGAGAACACACTCTCCAAGGTCCGTCATTATTTCACACCGGACCAGCTGTTAAGTCTTTATACAGCTCAAGTCCGCTCCTGCATGGAGTACTCTTGCCATCTGTGGGATGGTTCCGCCCGCTATCAGCTCGAAGCCCTTGAATCTATCTACAGGCTTGTCAGGAAACTCATTGGCGATGAGATGTTCACTTCAAGACAGCTCCAGAGCCTCGCACATCGCCGTCTGGTTGCTAGTCTGTGTGTCTTCTACAGGTTGCATTTCGGTGAGTGTGCACAGGAATTGCATGAATTGATTCCCCCAGCACCATTCCACCATCGGACGACACGGCGTGGACGGGGATTTCATTCATACGTGGTCGAAATTCCTCCGGTTCGTACCTCGCGGTTCGCATCTTCCTTCATTATTAGAACTGCAAAGGAATGGAATTCTCTTCCTGCGTCACTGTTTCCCGATACGTATAATTTAGGGATTTTTAAGGCAAGAGTGAACAGGCATTATTTAAGTTTGCGTGCTCCACCTTAGACTTCATCGTTGTTTACCATCAGTCAAGATAGAGGTCAAACGCACTCAAATTATTGATTTAAAAAAAATTAAAAAAAAATTAGTTAGGATAGTATCCTTTACGTTTCTGTAAATTTTCAGCTTGTTGTGACTTTATGCCAGGGTCAATGTCCACTTTGATTGGGCTATTAATACTGCGATCTCGAATAGTAAACCTACGTACTACGTCAAAAAAAATTCTTAGAAATGTTTTCAAGTTTTAAACTAACAGGGAGTAAGGCTGAACCATATTTCCGCATGATATTATATTAGATACTAGTATTATTTAAAGAATTACTTAACATAATTTTAACTCGTTGTCTTGAACACTCTTATTAAATGTTTTACTTAATAAAGTAAATTTTCAACAATAGTGGGTTTTTCTTATTTTTAATTGTAATTCTCGTTAACGTTATCTTTAAACACGAAAATGGTTGTAATAGGCTTAATTAGCTTATACAAAAAAAAGCTAATTACGATTATCTTTTTATTATTATTAGCAAGATATCGTTCGCGGTTTTACCCGCGTTGACACATATTCCGCTTTCCGCTACATCGAGTCACAACATGTATAAAGATAAACTCGTATATATCCTATGCTTCTTCTGGAAATAATTTAAAAAATCTTATCATTATTTTATAATCTCTCTCTATCCTTCTCTTTTTCTCCTTCTCTTTTTCTCCTTCTCTCTTTCTCCTTCTCTTTTTCTCCTTCTCTTTTTCTATCTCTCTTTCTCCCCTTAAATATGTAGTTATAGTAACTTTTACTTTTGACGTGATAACGTCTAGTAAATTGATGAAAGCTACTGGGTGCATGTACGAGAAACATGACGTCATTGTCACAATTAGTGAGCGAGAGCGCGGAACAAGCGTTAGAGAAGCACGATAGGCTCGGCCTAAGCGTTCGGCTCACGATCGGCATATATCGAAGCAATGTCAAATAGTCAAAAGTTAATAATATAATGTAATGTAATAATATGACTTAATAATATATAAGTAAATAAATGTAAGTTAATAATATAAAAGTTAATAATAAAAGTTAATAAAATCATAAAATGGTTACCATAGTTTATTACAACAATAATTGCAGCAAAAAAGGTAATTAATTCTTGCATTTTAAGAATTCGATTAGCGATATAATCTCATATATTTGTTCTTTGATTATTAAAAAAGTAGCTTCGGTGGGCGAGTGCAGTAATAATAGGTTATATTACAATTTTGACTAAAAAGTTATTAGGACTCATATAATTACAATCGTATAAAAAGTAAACTGCTTTTATTTAGTATATTTTTACAATTTTCATAAGTGCGGTTAATAATAATCTAATTTGTTTTGCTAACTTTAAGTTACTAAACTTAACTTCTATATTAAACTTGATTATTTCTTGTATTACCTACATAGCAAAGTATTTAACTTTATTTCGCTTTTATATTAAATACAATTAATTACCTGTAGCTTATATACATAGATATACATATATATAAATATAAATATATATTATACAAAATAATGATAATTCAGTGATAATAATTCAATTCCATTCATGTTTTCTTATGACGTTATCACGTAAAAATTATCGTAAACCGACTTTACAGACAACCAATTTTTTTTTTCTATCCATCGGAATCTGTCCATAAAATTAACAGTATATACAGTTTATTGGTTCAGTGCCTCTTAAATTAAAATAATAATGCAAAGTCATTTCTACAGTCTAATAAAATAAAGTAATTGCGTCACATAAAACGAGTAATCTAACATATTAATATACACAGTTTGGAAGTTTCCTAAACCGGAAAATAATACTAATTATATGTGTTAGCAACACGTTTATATTCATACTAAGAATACGATCAAATATAAACTCGTTCCGAAAGGATAAACAAACAAACACACATAAAAATAAAAGAAAAATATGGTATTGTATTATACAATATAATAATATGGTAGACAGTAAAAATCCACATAAAGTAATTTTTATGTTAAGAGACGAAATTTAAATCATTGTTTGAATGCAGTTTCTATTTTACAAAGTAATTTATTAATAAAATTAATACAAAATAATATAAGAATACATTTCTTAACACTTTTGTCTTTTTAATTAAATTTTTTAATGTTATGGTTTGAATTATTGAATACTTATGTTCTCGACGTTAAGAAATTGTAAATTTACATAAAAATAATTGTAACTCACATTTTAAATTAACGTTTAATAATTTTTAAGCCAGGAAGTAATAGATCATAAGGACTAAATGTAAACGTAAACAACTAATCTAGTCGATAATATAAAAATTTACAAATACTACGGGGTTATAATACTATGGACACATACTCGGTCGTAAAGTTATGCGTGTGTAATTACTAATATAGATCTAAACTCTTTTACCGAAAGTTGCAATTAATCTTGTTTGGTTTTTTAAAACTAAAAAATTATATTCAAAACTCAAATCGGATATCACAAGATAGTTGTCACATGTCGTTGAGGTTTTCTATTCCAGACAAGACAGTTCTGAGATCTTTAAAAGCGTGACCTATCAAAGCAAAATCGTTCGATGTATGTACTAGACGTCACTCCCGATTTCACCTGCTATCATTTTTGATATGTTAACGTTTGTTATTAGATATATTGTGAGCCACCAAAAATCCTTTTAAGGGGACTCTTAAATAGTTAAATGGAATGTCCGTGCCTTTCATGACGAAATTCGGTATCCACTTTTCGGAAGTTTATCCGATACAAGTTACTGTTATGTGTTTAAAAAAAAGGCTATATGAAACAGGAATTACTATACAACATGAATTTGGAAAACCCGAACTAGTCACGAATTAAAATCTAAATTATTAGTTATCTATTTAAAGTTTTCCTCAATTTTATGTAAAACAATTTTGATTACATATTCTTTACATATTTTTATTTATTTAAGAATTGGACATTTAATGGCTGATATGATGATATTATACATTATTTAATAAATCCTTTCAGTCCTGTTAATTAATTAAAATTTCATCTTAAAGACGTTACTCATATTAGTTGTTATGTATTTTTTTTACAGTATTTTATTGTTACAGAAAAATGCCACATCTTCGCGAAAGAGCAAAGAGACTTAAGAGAGCAAAGACGGTCCAGATTGTTACAATTTATTCCTCTAGTGTCCTATGTTTTATTGATATTATACAAACAAATGCAAACGGTACAACCAAAAAGATTTTACTTCAATTTTATACATACAAAATACGAATATAATAAGTATATACATAAAATGAGCGAGCTTACTAGATAGAGAGATAACATCTTTACATCATACAACCCCAATTTACTCAGACACATTAGTTAAAAAACGTTCATTATTTTGATGTTATAGTAACTGGCAGATGTACATATTATGTATCTTTATCCTATATATATGTATTTCATAGTTACTTGACAAAGCGAACGGAAAACCCTTCTTGCGATGCACTTTTATTACCAAACAGAAAATATTACAAAAATATCAGCTGACATCAAAGTCTATCTTATTCCAGACATAGATATACATAAAAATAATAATTCGAATTAATTAACTAGCGACATCTAGAGTATGAAGAAGAAAAAAACTGACTGTAAACGATTGCGCAAAAACCTAAAATAAAAAATAGGATTTTAACAAAATTATTTTGTATTTACAATAATCTGTTAATATTTTATTTCTTCATTGCCTAGTCAAAACATCTTCGTGTACTAAAAATATATATAATTTCGATTGCCGTTCTTTACTATCTTTAATTTCTACTAATAACTATAATAATTACTATTTATTTGATATGTTCCCTTATGAAATTATTCCCTTTTTCACTGAAAATTCTGAAATTTCAGACAATATTTGACTTTATAAGAATTTCTCAGCATTTTTCAGAGTTTTTTATTCCAATATATTTCCATAAGGGTTTTTCAAGCAGTGTATAATAATCGATACATTTATTATTTGGGAAAGTATTTGTATTAGTTTTTTTTTTTTTTTGACAATGGTGTACCGTAAAGTAGTGTTTTCAATTAAAAATATTATTTTTGTCACTAAGGGTTACACATGTTCACATACAATTAAGGCGTAGGGTACAGGAGCGCAGGCTGGTACGGTGACGTCATGCCCGCAAGCATTATAAGTGCGCGCGCGCAGGTCTGCGTTCATTCGTTAATTCGCGCGTCGGCCGCGTATTGTGTTATCAGACGCCCGTAAACAGTGCGCCCGCGAAACAAACAAGTGATTTTTACAGTGCATCAAGATGCCGAAGAATATTTTAGCCGAGATGGGCTCCCAGGTGGGGTTAACGCCCGCACGACAAAATAAAAAGGTATGAGATATTTTTATTTGAAAACGTTTTAGGAAAATACCCCTTCGTATCGAGGTTTTATTCACACGCGTGCTTTTGATTAATGAATTCTTTTTCTTCTTTGTTTACAAACGAGTTATATATTTATTTATTATAAATAAATGGTCGATGTGAAACTATATTTTATAATACGAGATGGATCCTATATTGGCGATCGTATTTTCAGATCGACAAGTCCGTAACGCGAGTGAACGGCGGCTACCGTCTCATGGTCAGACATAAATAAACCATACGGACGGTAGCCGAAAAGCAATGCCAATACAGCATAGGCGCATACGTTTTTATATTATTCGAAACTTATCTTGGTGTAATTTAGTCCTTATTATGTTGTTTATATATTATTTATATTTTTCGATCTAAAATGTAATGGTTTTCGAATATGATATGTTAAAAATATATATTTTGACACGGGCTACAAGTGCGAATTTTGTATTTATGCTATTAATCGCGTTCAATTAAAATATTTAAAAAAAAATTATAGATTTTTTACTATTCTAAGCCCTGATTAAAACACAACTATTTTAATTTTACAATAATATGATCATAAGAATATTATTTAAGAAGAGGCGGCACCGCGGTATTAACGAATAACACGTTTCATCGTATCCACGCAATTTTCTCATTCCACACATTAGATGAGCCTGAGCGCCTGGAGCGGGGCCAAGATGTTTTTTATCCATTAACACCCATGTTACATTTTATGCATGAAGCAGACCACAACTTGACGAAATTACGTTTCATAAAAATCGAAGGATTCGATCGATCTAAACAATTAGGGCGCTTGTGCACTACACGGAATTTTACTGGCCGGCGTCCGATTTTTTACGGTCCGATTTGGCAATGAAAAACACGAATAGGCGTTTGTGCACTACACGGAATTTTACCGGTAGTACCCTTGCGAATTTTATATCACTGAAAAGATAAGAGATTTTAGACTAGTTATTTAACATAATTATTTTAATATAGTGTTCTGTGATAGAATAGAATTTATTAAACAATTATTTTATAGTTTAATTTAAAAAAAATGCAGATACGTATAGCGCCATCTTGTATATCAATAAGATACCTGTAGTTTTGAATCCAATGAAACCAATCAATAACTAATCACGCTCAAACGAGATGTGCGCTTAGAAGTGATTTTCTTTAAGATTATAATGTAAATAATAATAAAATATTTGTATAAAGACTTAACTGTGCTTAAATATGTAGATAAACTAGGTTTTAGATCGTTTTGGTAAATAATATTATAACAAAGTTGATAGACAAATCGTAGTTATGAAAATATATATACGTATAAATGTACATATTTATTTATTCGAATATTAACTAATAAAATACAATCAATTTATTGATAAATGTTCCTTATATATAATACTTAAATATTTTGTATTTTATTATTATTTATTTTTTAAGACTCAAAAAAAACGGTCCGGAATAGGGAAAAGTAAAATGTCGGACGGTAAAATTACGGATAGTGCACAAACGCTTTATACATTTATATGGCGTGCCATGTCGGACCGTAAAAAATCGGACTGCCGGACAGTAAAATTCCGTGTAGTGCACAAGCGCCCTTAGGGTACAAATCAAGTACCTACACGGTATTATTTTTCAAACGAAACCACAATAAAAACGTCGACGTCATAGTTTCGTTAAACTTGAATGAAAAGCCAATAAACGAAAAAGGCATAACAATTTTCGCGAACAACTTCTCAAGTATATTATTTCTTGTAAAAACGATTATCATTATAAACAACTGTACAATATGTAAAATAACTTTGTAGTCAATAATTAAGTTTAAAAGTGGTACAGTTGACTACTTGATATATTTATTTCTTTGTTACACGTGTTCGCTACGACTCGTTCAGTACACACTAAATAAATGACTGTAAAAATCTCATTGAAATCGTGTTTCTATATTAACAATGTATGTTAATCTTGAAGTTTATTCTTATGTATAATAGAGTACTCTTGAAAAGGAAACATTTAAATGTTAAAACTAATGTATACCTACATACGTTAAACGGTAAAAGATGGTTTCGGCTTTAAATTTTTTTAGTCTATATCATACCACCAAAATATAATTATTGATATACCACTTACTAACTAACATCGTACAGTCGAAGTTAAGTTTCTATCATCTTCAAATGGTAGATCAGTGACATTTGTCACGAGTTTCTTATAAATTTTTATTACATTGATACGTATGGATTTGCATAATACCAATCCTGTCAAAATACAAATACGAAATAATGATGGACTACTGATGTTACCAGAATTGCGCCTTTTAAGGCAAAAGGATGAATTTGGAAAGCTTTTTTTTTTGATTCGACGCACACGCTTATACGATTTTTCGATATCAGATTCCTAAAGGAGTGATGTTGGCGATTACAATTTTATTAACGAAAGAAATTAAAGAAAATCTGCACGTACCTATCGACTTAAATTTTAGTATGATAACTTTTCTTAAAAAATAAAAAAAGCTTTTTATCCTTTAACGATAAATCATCTCGGAAGAGATTCATCGATATTGTGAGATATTTTAAATGTATGGATTTACCTATAGGGTTTTTTCACAGCTGTGACGTAATTACTTGATAATTATGTGTGGGGCGTTTTATCTAGTTCCTTTTTTAATTTAAACGTTATGTCACTTTATTGGGAATAAAAAAAAATCTTACTCACTCTCTCTCACTAAGTTTGCTTATTAGGTCTTTTATCTAAAATTTTACATTTTTCTACGGTAGTAAAAAGATTTGTTTTTTTAATTATTTCAGTTTAAATTATAAAAAAATAAAATAAAAATAAAATAAAATAAAAATAGCCTTTATTACTGTTATCTTTCTTACAATTAATTGATGAATTAATGAATGCCTATTCAAAGTATTAGATGTTTACTGAAAAAAATTATTTAATATAGTTATAAATTTAAAGTAAATTATTTAAATTATTATCGGCAACTGGATGTTTGTCTGTAACAGCTTGTCTGTCGACAAAGGCCTCCTCTAAAGATATCCATGTATTCCTGTCTCTTGCTAAGCGGGTCCACATCGGACCAGCTATCTTCTTCAAGTCATCTTCCCATCTTTTAGTTTGTCTACCTCTCCTTCTTTTGCCATCTCTTGGATACCACTCTGTTATTATCTTTGTCCATTTTTCTTTACTCTCTCTTATCATATGCCCCGTCCATCTCCATTTCATTTGTCTGTAGATTGTGTGTGCATTTTTGAATTTTGTTGTATTTTTAATTTCTTGTAATTTCACTCTGTCCCTTCTTTTTATACCTAATACACTTCTTTCTATACCGGTTTGGCAGACTTTTAATTTGCTTTCCATTTGTTCTGTTAGTGCCCATGTTTGGCATCCGTATAATAAGCATGGCATAATGCATATTTCAAATACTTTCTTTTTTCCTTTCATAGGCATATCTTTATCCTTCATTATTTCGCTAAGAGACCAAAAGCGTTTCCAAGTACTTGTTATTCTTCTTTCTATTTCTTTATTCATACAATCTTCTGTAGATATTAGTTGGCCCAAATATATATATTCTTTTACATATTCTATTTCATTGTTATTTACTATTAGCGTTTCAATTTGTTGGGAATTCGTCATAATTTTAGTTTTAGTAAGATTCATTGTCAGGCCAGCTTTATTACTTTCATCAGATAATTGCTGTAACATTAGTTCTAGGGTTCTTGCATCCTCTGAGAATAAAACTAAATCATCCGCGAAGCGTAGGTGACTAAGATTTTCACCGTTTATATTGAGACCTTTTTTGGACCAATTTAGGTTCCTGAAAATCATTTCTAGCACTGCTGAAAATAGTTTAGGTGATATCGGATCTCCTTGGCGTACACCTCTTTTTACAGGGAATTCGTTTCCAATAGATTCAAGCTTAACTTGAGCTGTGCTCGCTGAGTATACATTTTTAATTATTTTTATGTATTTTTCTTGAACCCCTTGTCTTTCTAGAGAATCCCATATATACTCGTGTTCTAATGTATCGAACGCTTTATTGAAGTCAACAAATCCTATGTAATATCTTTTATTGTATTCTCTATATTTTTGTAGAATTTGTCTTAGCGTGTGGATATGGTCTATAGTTGAGAATTTGCTTCGGAAACCAGCTTGCTCCTTAGGTTGGTTGTCTTCTAGCGTATTAGTAATTCTATTTAATATGATTTTCGAGAATACCTTATAAATATTGGACATTAAACTGATCGGTCTGTAGTTGCCTATATCGCCCTTGTCTCCTTTTTTATGCACAAGTATAATTGTTGATTTATTCCAGTCTTCCGGGATGATTTCTGTTTCTAAGATCTCATTGAATATTTCTGTAAGTTTCGGGGCTATCACTGGTAGCGTGGTTTTCAGTAGTTCATTTGTTACTAAATCTGATCCAGGTGCCTTATCTAGTTTTTGTGTCTTGATAGCTTTTATTGTTTCTTCTTTTAAAATTGGCTTTACTTCATCTGTATTAACTGAATTGTACTCTTTCCTAACTCTTTTTCCTTTTGAACTTTGGTATAGTTTTCGATAGTATTCCGTAGCAATTGATAAGATTTCTGGTCTTTTAAAGGTCTTTACACAATCTTTATTTTTCATACTTGGAATCCAGTCTTTTTTATAATTCATCTCTTTCAGCGCCTTTTTTATTCCTCCCGTTTTTTCTATATGTTTTTTTAGTGTTAGGAACTTTTTTGTTTTCCTTTCCTTTCTTAGTTGTTCGCTTATTTTTTTGCTTATTTCTGCTATCTTTTGACGATTCCTGTTTGTTTTTTCTTGTTGTAAAAGCTCTTTCCGTTCTTGTAATAATTGCTTACTTTTAAATGATATTTCTTTCTTACCTGTGAAATTAACTTTTATAGTTTCTGTTTTTAATTGTTTAAGCAAACTGTCATATTTTTCTTGAGTCGATTTACCTACTTTTTGTTCGTCTTGTAGGGACATTTTGAGGTTGTTGAGAAGTAAATCGGTGCTACCTGTGCATTCAAGGGCTTTCATACTGTTGTGAAATTTCCTTGCTCTTTTGGCACGCGTCTTTGATAATTTTGCTCTTACCATTCTATGATCCGTGTTGAAATTTAAATTATTTAAAATCGCCACATCTTTAAAAACTTTTGCATTGTTAGACATTATATAGTCAATCTCGTTTTTATACAAGCTATTTGGAGAGATTCATGTCCATTTTTTTGATGATTTCTTTTTGTAAAAACTGTTCAGGATTCTCATCTTATTTTCTATAGCAAATGATACTAGTCTTGAGCCGTTCTTACTTCTATTGCCAAACCCATGACTTCCTACGGTGCGTTCTTCTCCTCTTTCTTGTTTTCCAATCTGTCCATTAAAGTCACCCATAACTATTATGTTTTTGGATGTAGTTGCAATGGTGGTTCGTAGTTCTTCATAGAATTTTTAAATTTTTGTTATGTCTTCTTTTTTATTTGATTCAGTAGGTGAATATGCCTGGATTATAGACCATACTTGTTCATCTTCGCCATCTACAGGTAATTTTATATTAAGAAGTGCAATCCGTTCTGAAATCCCTCTTACTTCTTGTATATTTTTGGCAAGGTTTCTTTTAATCATGAATCCTACTCCGTATAATCCGGGCGTCTCCCCTATTTGGTGTAATATATATTTTCCATGATCTTCTATTCTTTCCCCAAGTCTTCTAACTTCACTAATACCAATAATGTCCCATTTTATTTCATCTAACGCTAGTTCAAGTTCTTGCAATTTTTCTGTAGTCCCTAGTGATCGACAGTTTATAGTTTAAATTAAAATTGTTTAAATTATCATCAATTAAAAAAGGAATAAATAGAAATCGTATATTATAAAACGGTTCGGGATTAACTTATATTCAATTTAGATTCACTTTTCTTGTTTCTTGAAAGTTTTATTTATTTATTTAATGAGAAGACAATGACCATATCTGTATCGCTAACAATAAAATAGCCCGAGGACGGGTTATCTTTGTCGTTATCGTAAGATAAAAAAAATATTGTAAGTGGGTGAAAATTTTACGTGGGGGATTTCGCGCCAGGCGGCTACCTACTCATATAATGTCATGGGCGATACATTAAGACATAAGAGACAATACTTTTTACGGTCTATGAACAATGTTCACGTCTTTTTTCCAGGTAGGCCAGCTGTTCGATTGGCATTTTGCCACGTATAAAAACATGATGGCATAAAATGTAGAAACAAGATAGAAAGACTTTGTGTATTTATATTACATTATAATGTCAAAAAAACATCCTATAAATGCTTCACTGCTAAACTAACAAGGGGATTGAACGACCTCATAATTTTATTTGGAAATGAGACTTTGCAGGTTTGTAGTATACCTGAAGGGTATTAAGGGTATTAGGCAAAGCAAAAGTACTAGATGGCAAATGGTTTGTGATAAAAGCGGCCCTGAAATTTCACGTGCAGTTTATATAGCAGTAAGTTTGCTCACCGCAGCAGAGTGGAGTGGTGGCCGAGTGGATAGCGAGCTTGGTTACCGGACGGGCGCTCAGGGATCGAAACCACTAGTCGCTTCTTTTTTGCGTTTATTTATTAGAAATGCTAAATAAAATATTTTATGAATTAAATCATGTTCCGATATCTACGGTAATCAAGAATGGTCACGTTAGACAACTGGAGATTTAACAATAAGGGTAGGTAGTGACTAGTTAATTATAAGATTACCTCCAGTAGGTTCTAGAAAATTCATGACAGTTGGCTTGTATACAATAGGACCGTACGTATACACTGCCAGGTAGAAACAGGTTCTTCAAATGTACAACGAATATTTTCAATTATAGTCAATAGTATTTACAATTAAAATTTATCTTCATTAAAAATAAAATATTTGTAATTCAACTTTTCATAAATAAGTTACATTTTGATCAGCTCCAACCGTCTATTCAATGAAAAAAAAAAAGAAACTACAAGGAGGATTAATCTCTGGCTGCCCGCCTGGAAGACTTCCCCTTCCTTATGCATAAAATATCATTCATTATTGATAAAACACATGTCATAAAAATTTGGAGCCATTTTTTGCAAAAGCCGCGTTTGTAAATATTTACCGTAAATTCGATAAATTTCAAATAGTACATTAATATTACAATCATTAAAGTAAAATAATAATTCCTCATCACTTTAAACATGCAACGGTTGGAAATTTCCATCGTGTCGTTAGAATATAATGAGTATTTAAAACGACGATGTAGGAAATATAATCAAAGAACAAATTGAAAATGAATATTAAATATTACCGAAAATATGATTGTATAATTGGACTTTTTTAAAACATGAAGTTGTAACGATATGATATTATGTCGAATAAAAACTTTAAAAATATAGGTACCTATTTAAAAAATAAATCTTAAACAACAATGCTTACAAAAATAACAAATAAAATTTGTATTTCGAAATATAAAAAAAAGTAACATCAAAGGCTCAAAGCGCATATGATTTATTGTTAGAATAGATATTTTTATTTAGAAACTAATGTGTGCCGAACAGAATTAAAGGTCAATTGCAGAAACAACTACGATTTGCGAATAAGAAAATCATATGGAGTGGGAAACAAGACAAGGATGATAGAATTCATTTAATGATAATAATTAATATAAATTATTAACAACAAACAATACAACAAAGCAGCAATTTATCTCTTCCTTGATTCTCATGGCAACATGACATTTTAATCTTAAAAAAGAGCAGGGTTTTAAAATTTACATTTTTAACATCTTACATTGTAGGGCGCATAAGTAACACGTGTCGTTTCCTTTTAGTGTCAAAATTACAATAAACATTATAAATAATGTTTTTGTAATAAAATATATACTTAATTCTACATTAAAATTATACATAATTTTGATATCGATGATAATAATCTAAATTGTAGAAATAAACTTGTGTGTTAACATTTTCTTCAATGATTTTACATAACTATTAGAGGTAGGTACTTACATGAGAACTTAAGCTTGTGTCTAATTAACAAAAACGAGTATAAAAAGGATTTATTATTTCATCGTTCTTGTTATTCAAAAATCGTTTTCTTTCCCTCTTTTATAAACGTCTTTTGTTTTTACTTCATAGTACAAACGTAGAATGTTATGATCGGTAATTATTTATTTAATTAGATATAACAAATTTCTAATAAAATACAAGGTTGTCTTTACAAGACTTTAAATACTTTTTGTGTAAAGCTTGTGAAGGTTAAGAATCGACCTTGATTCCACTTGTTGGTATTTAAATTCAATTAGGTATATTTATAATTAAATTAGATACACACCTGTAACGAAACATATGTTAATAAGAATTTAGTTAAATTAAACAAATAAAGTATAAGACAATCATAAAATTTCAATTAAAATGAACTATTATTTTAAATTAACATTCAAGAAAAATATGGTGCCTTTACACTAAAAAGGAAAAATCTATGAAAAATCTTCCCTCTGACATTATTAATATTTATAGAGGTTTTTACCGGATATTACTCCTTTGAATTACTCCTTTAAATAATGTAATAGGAGTAATTGATTATAAAATTTTATATGAGAGCTTTAAATTTAATAAAATAAAATAAAAAATAGAAATACTCTCATTCATAAAAAGGTAACATTTTCATATTTTTTATAACTCATAAATATAACATAGTTTAAAAACAATTGATATAAATGATTAAAAAATTACATATGAATTATAAATCTACACAATGACTAGTACCTAGGGTTGCCAGATGGTCGGGATTCGTCGGGATTGTCCCGACATTACGTATGATGTCCAGAGTCCCGAAAAAATACAAAATGTCCCGACAAATAACAACAAATAATCTAAAATAAGAAGCTTGCTGTATTGTCCCTAAAAGACGAAAATTTATTTAGTTACTTGGGAAGAGCTCTCCTCGTTTCCCCGACGTCCTAAATATTTCAAATGAAATAGATCAAGAACTTTATATACTGATTAATGCTGCCTTAGAGAAGCATTTAACCACCTTCCGAAAGACAGAAACATGTCAAATGACAAAATCTGGTCATTTTTTTTTTTTTAAATCGAAAGAGCAAAACGACTTCAAAAACTTTAAAAAAAAAATATCATTTGTACTGTCAATTCCAGTAAGCAATGTTTATTGTGAAATAGTATTCAGTCTTTTAAATAACTTATATACCAAAGACAGAAATTGCATGGCAATCGACCTAATAAAAGCGGAGTTAATGATAAGCATGATAAGACTTAATTTTGACGAAACTTGTTCAAATTTTAAAAGTTATCTGAAAACTCCGCAAGGCTCGAAATTAGTCGATGCAGTAAAATGTAATGCGAAGTACCTACATGTGGCAGTAATTTATTAAAAAAGAGTTCAAATTACTAATAAATATAATACTTATTAGAATAAGTGATTGTGATAATTAACGATCCCAGAATCTGCCAAAAAGTTTATATATTTTTATAATAAAAAGTGTTTTTTTATATTTCATAATATTTATTCGTCCCGTCGGTCCCGACCATAATCCCAAAATCCCGACTTTTTGAAAATTTGCCCAGAAATTTTAGTCTTCCCATCTGGTAACCCTACTAGTACCTAGACATAATACTTAAACACATAACAAATACTATCTATATGCATAATAATAATGAGTTATGCTGACATATTAGTATGAATTTTATATCATTTTTAGTTAAACCATACCGGTATATTGTCATTGGTATGTTGACTACTATTTAACATCCTCATGGTCAATCGCGCGCAAACCTACATTATTAAACAACAATACAACGAGAATTAGCCCAATTTTATTATTTTCATTCACATGTAAATCGACTATTTTTATTATTATGCTTTGGGTACAATATTCATTCTGCAATCCAATTTTTTTATACCAATTATAGAACTTTTCTTCATATACCTAAACAATTTAAATTAGTACAGCTGATGCTACTACACTAAATTAAATTATAATAATTTTGTTTCAAATATGTATTACTTGTGGTTAAAATTGTATTCAATTGTCTTTGGTCTTGTCTTTTTAAACTAATGTAACAATTCGTATACTTATACCGTACCTATAGTTTGTTTACAATATATTATTGGTTCTATGGTGTAGTGAATGTCAGTCTAACTGTATTTGTTATTTATATGCATGATGTGTTAAAGTTAGCATTTCAAATACATAATAATCACAGTCAATTTTCTAGAGCAGCGTGTCATGGTCAACAAGACTCGTTGTAACCACTGCTTTGCGTTTAATTTGTAGACGTGTTTTAATAATATTCCCTTAGCTATCGCTCTATGGCTAAAAAAACTATTTTTTTTTTAATATCTACAATAATTCTGTGTAACTAACTACATTTCGTCGCAGCATTATTATAAATTTATTTATTTTGTTACATTGTATCAATTTAATACATTATTTAAATATAGTACATTATTTTAATATAATTTTATTGTAGGCAAACAATTAAATAGTAAGTAAAATTATCAATATTTTAGAATTTATCAACTCTTAAATGTTTTAAATTGCTCTCCTGTAAAATTGTGGTTTATAAAATATCACGTTATTCTTCTAAAGAGGCGATATATCTATAAAGAAAAGTAAACAAAAGTATTTATAAATGAAAATCTACAGTGTTCCGGTTCAGTAATAGCACGGTGTACAGAAAAAATTGGTTCCAAACTGTGGAACCTTACAAAACGAGCCATCCTAGGTTTCTAATGTCAAAAATATAATTATGTTGTTATTCAAACAACTAACACAACAATTTATTATTATAAGTAGATCTACTATAAATAATACTAGAGTCAGTAACAAAAGGATCTTAACAACTAAAATAGTTAAAATTATAAAATTTAAAATAAAATAGTTAAAATTGTAAAATAATAAAATTTAACTTTCAATTAATAGTACACATAATAATAAAACAAAAACAAAAAAGAAATCATTGTTTAGGGATATGAGTACGAGTATAATAATGGTGTGCAATTCTTGCATGACAATAAACATTGTTTTAAGTCTCCATCGGTGAATGGTATTCCAAGTACAATACATAGTACCACCACTCGCCACTAGATGTCGTTCTGTCACAATACACAATAGTAATTAAAGCGTATGTTTTCTTAGGTCGCACACTAGTCTCGCTGGAAATATAGTTAAGGGCAGAAAAATTGAAACTGTTTTGGCCCTTGGAACAAACTGATAAAATCATAATGGCCCTTAGGCTTCAAAGTTTCGAGACCCAAGGTGGTGTTACCCAATGTTCAGATTTATCCTAAATCATGGTATTTTTATTTTATAAGACGTTAAGTAGGTAATGAAACGATTTGACACAAAACATTGAATAAAAATAATACTTCAAATTATAATTCAACCGATCGAATATAAACAGCCAATCTCATTTTCTTTTTTTCTTTCAATACACTGTCTTTGAGTCATTAATACGTGCCTATATATATATCAATTTCTTCGTCGTTTCCTAATCAATATTTTATTATATAACTAAAAAGAAAAACAAAAATTGTTACGCAATAAATTATGAATTAAGTAAAAGAGCCTTTACTAAGTTTGGCACAAATTACCGAAGCTGAGCTGCGCTTGTGTATACATACATGTAATTGGCGAATAACAACATTCTATTTTAAAACTAGATATATTAGATTAATTAACTATATTTTGGTTCGAAGACGCATTAAATATTTTATGGCTCGAATGGTATTGCGAAAAATACTTATAGGTACATACAAAGGTCGTCATCCACTTACTTGAGTCTCATAATACTAAGATAATTCTGAAATAGTTTGGATATCTGTGCCAAATACATCGATTTTATGATTTATTTCATTAAAAATTTCTTTTTACTTAAAACTAATCTGGTGAAATGGAACATATTTTGAAAGAAAGAAAAAACATTAATTTTTTCCGCTTAATTTTACAACATAACATGTCACTTTATATTTGAAAAAAAAGTAAATTGTATAAAATAGAGAAACAAGACAGAAAAATAACGTAAGTACAAGATGTACTGCAGCACCGGGGAAAAAAGTGAACATACTACCCCGTGATTTTGTATCACGACTGCTGATTTTCATTGCGTCCATTTGTGTATTTGAGCATAATTTATTCGCCTAACCGTTGTAGAAAAGCATGAAGAGTTGAATTCCGTTTCCTCATTGAAGAACAATTTTTCTCAACTTAAATAGTGGGATATTTAATGGCTGTTATTTTATTTTCTAATCCCTCTATAAAACATACATATTTCATGTGTTAAACATACAAATAAGTTTAAATTACGCAATCATATATTCAGAGAAGAGTAACATCGAAAATAAACCACAACCTATTTGTTTGGGAGAAATTCTGACACAGGAAAGTGCGTCAATCCGTCAATGAAAGGACGTGATTATACTAAGCTTCCTTCTCGTAAATAAAAGACGCACAGCTTTTGTACATTTTCAGACCGTTTCATTACCTACATTTGATTACATATTCGTAACTTAAAATCGCAACAATAACTGCTACGTAATAATGTTACACAGTGTGTTAATCAGTTACTGTGGTTCGAGAGGCGCTAACGATCTCATCGTTAACATATCACACCTTTGTACACACGGTTGGTCACGATGTATCTGAACCATCTACATACTCTAATTAGTTATCAATTATTAAATTACGAATCGTATCCGTGAATATCAAATATTCTCAAGGACAGTGACGTAAAGGATTTGAACTTTGAGCTTATTTTGCAGTATTATCAACAGTGCCGGATTAACCAATAGGCAGAGTAGGCAATTGCCTAGGGGTCCCGCTTCCACTAGGGGCCCCATGCAAGCGACAAGAAGAAAAAAAGTTACTGGCACCGAGACTTTAACACCTTATGTGTAGTGCCGGATTAGCCTATAAGCTATTTAAGCAATTGCTTAGGGCATCCCGTCTTGGGGGGCACCGGAGATGACATGACAGAGACGAAATCATGTTGTGTCGACTCCACGTAGCCACCCACCTTATTTTTTTTAGGTATTCGGATAGGGTACGGAGGAAAATGTCCATACTGAAGGCGGCTTCAGGGTAAAGTACGTTACGGCTTACCACTTACCATCAGGTGGAACGTCTGCCAGTTTGCCTATTCACTTAACATTAAAAACAAAAGTAAAAAAAGGGGCCCGAGTATAGCATTGCCTAGTGTCCCTGACAGGGTTAATCCGGCTCTGATTATCAACCTACTTTTTTCAGTCTAAGTAACTTTAATATATTTCTCACACAAAACTTTTATAGGTAATTATAATTCTTAGAAAATATTTGCTCTTAAAATAATTACTATGCGAAGTTAAAATAGATATATAACTTGATCACAATGTTATTTAAACGATATTTCCTCATAGCTATTGCGAATCTTATGAACACGTGATGGTGAGCAAATAGGAGATTTATATTCTTAGAAATAAATGTATCTGTTTAAGAAATCGAAATAAAGGAATGTATATTTATCAAACATACAACTCTTAAGCTCGTGCCGATTGAACTTTTAACAAAACATTACACAAATCGAAGCTGATTCACGCGTGCGCTTAAAAGGTCCATGAGCCAAAATTGAAAGAATTTACGTAGGTATATACTTTCAATTCTATTGATAGGTTCCCACGAATTAATAAATTTAAAAAAAATCATTACATTTACGTGTTATATAAATAAATTATCATTAATTTGGTCTTTTTGAATTTGAAAGTTAAAAATTTGTGTCACTTCGTGTATACTTTAAACAATTATAAATGAAATCACTCTCAAAATCATGTGAAACTGACTTGGCTCTATATTTCTTATCATTTATCAATGGCCGATATGTTCTAATGAAATTAATCAGCAGTGAAGAATTTCAAGTGCCGAGGCCTATCGAAAAGACAACGGCCTCGAGTAAACACGAATTGAAAGGAAAACTTTGGAAATTATTTGTTGAATAAATCGTAGCTAATAAATTTTAATGGAATGATGATTGAGGTGTCATTCGATTCTGAATGGCGTCTAGATGATTTTTGAAAAAAATGAAGTACCGCTTGCAAAAGTGATTAACAAATAACTAAAAAAGGGGGGCTTTAGTTTTTTGCAAATATCTCAAAACTAATTGAGATTTTTAATTTTTTTAAATAAGATTCGAAAATAGGAGGAAATTTCCTTAAAAAAGTCCCAACTCCCGGAACTGTAGGAACAATATTTATAATTTTCCCAGAGGGATGAAAATACCTCCTAGAACGAGTGCTCTGGCTTGCGTAAGCCAAGCCTACTTTGGATAGGTACTTTATTTATAAAAATTATTTTAACACATTAAATATGAAATTTAAGAAATGAAAAGATGTAGAAGGTTAATGGATAGATAAATAAACAATAATCCGCCTGAATAAAATTAAATCATAATTTTTCAGTTATGTAATAGTTAAATAAAATAAAATAAAAAATCTGCTTGAACATGAACATTGTAAGTGTGATAATAACTATAATTTCAGATTTTTTTTTGCTTTCTTGGAGCAATTTTTGAAAGGTTTCAGAACAAATTACCGTTGGAAAAATAATATTGATATTTATTTTCGATGATTAATTGAAGTTTTTTGATTTTGAAACAATTTTAAACCTTATTAATAAGTTGACTAAAATGGCACATTTTGCGTAGACTAAAAGAAGTAAATGCAATCACGCATTAAGCGTTCAACTGAAAGAGGAGAAAAAAGCAACGGATCATGCTTTTTAATTTTTATTTATTTAATTTTTTTATTTATTTTTATAATATAATATAATATATAGGTTTTGTAAACGTTAATATTGTATTATTATAAATTTAAAGATACTTCGTTTCGATTTTTAACATTTTGAAGTATCTTATGTTAACTTAAATAGAAAGAATTTTATTTATAATACATCGGTATAATACTGGCGTAAATAATAACGTCTTGACACAGACTTGACATAGTAAATCTAAAAATTGTAGTGTATTAAAAATATGCTAATCAGTTACAAAAAAAACAAACAGACAATCTCCACGAACACATAAATACCCAGCAAAGTTAATTATGAGGTTAATCTTATAAATAACAATAAAAATGTTGAATGAGTTTTGTTATCATGCTATCTAATTGTCAAACAATTAACCTACTTTTACCAAAGAAAAGAATTGTGTACTTTAATCAGGTACAAATGCATACATAAAATATAATATAACGAATATTTGAAATTAAACAACAGAAATAAGGTGAAAGAAAGCGATGAAATATTAATTTTAAAAAGTAAATTTACAAACAAAAAGGAACATTCTTTGCGATACCTTGTCATCACGTACCAACAATTAATGTCGAATGAGTACAAAGTATGTAAGTAGGTACCTACGTAATTTTAATGATTTTCTTCGAAGCATTTTTAATATATCAGTATTATTTAATATTTCGATAAATCAATTTCTATTGAGGGTGCAAAATTTTAAATATTTTTCTCTTATTTAATATTATTGTATTGAATGTGTTTTTATTTGCAATGCGATCTTTTCTTGTTATGTATTGCGTTGCGACTGCTCTGCGAATATAAATTTAAATTGCATCTTTTGATAATTTACTACGATAGATGTTATTTCTTTAAATATAATGATTCATTTCATATAAACGCGCAATAAGATAACTTTCATACTGAAAATATAAATTAATATTACTTATTAATATTTCTAGATCAATTGACAAAATTCTATAGATTGTTTCAAAACTAAATACTATGTAGTAAGTTTAATTTTAAGAAGATAAATCAACATTTAAAAGTTAATTACGTTATTATAATAAGATTTTTATTTTTCTATTATTTTTTTTTTACGCACAAGTGTAAACACTGAAATATTTTTACTAAAACTTGGAGTGTGTGTATGTGTTGGTGTGTGTGAAAAAGGTTTTTTTTAATATTACAATATTTAATACATTTTTGAATTTTAGTTTTTATATATTCTGCACGTGTAACAAGTTCATACAATTTAAAATAAAGATTTATTTTGATATTTGCACATAATAAGGGCAATATAATATGATACATACTTATACCTTATATATATTTTTATTACAATCGTAGTAGCGTAGTAATACTAATTGAATCGTATATTGTACAATGAGTGTATTGATTGTTATGAAAATTTACAAACAAAACAATTTTATTAAGAAGATGAGTCCGTCGTTATTGTTCTATTCTCATTATACAGGAACCTTGATCTTGATTTCTACGATAGTAACTGTTACAAATAGGGTTGTGTGATAAAACTGTAAACATAGATTAACATATTTTTTTTCTCTACATTTTATACCTACATCTGATTTGGAAGTGAAATCTTAAAATCCAAATACTTTATTTGATTAAATTAAATGAATTTAGAATATTAAAAAATATCTATAGAATATGTTCAAAATTTATTAAATATAATATAAGTCTTATGAAGCACGGTAACCCTGTTTGCGGAATTACTTTCTGCATCCAGCGATGTTTGTTTTGATTGAAGATAAATTGACGTCTCATTAACATTACGTCACGTCAATTGGTTTGCACCAAACTCGACTACCTCCAGAAAATTGTTAATATTAGCCGTTGTGACATCATTGTTGCTTCAGAAATAAAAACATTTTATTTATTCTTGTACACAAATTCGTTACTTTTCAATTCTGATACAATATATACATATATTTATACTACATAAATATAATAAATTCACTTTCACAATCACACTTTTAATGTTTTTGCATTTTCGGCATCTATAGGTTATAATACATCTTCTGATTTTTTTTAGAGTTTTTTTCTAAAAATCCATGAAGTTATAACAATTTATATTTCTACTCTCCGGAAATCATATCACAATTATAACCTATATAATATAGTAGTCATAATATGGAACGAACATCTGTCTTAATAAGCTGGTAAGCCTTTTTACCATTTTACTAATTTAATAAACATAGTCACTATAGAGCTATAAAAACAGGTTGGTGGTAACTTTTACAAGAACAAAATTGTATTAGTTTATTACACTTTCATTTTATTCGTGTAAATACTGTAGAACAGTATCGTAATGCATGCAAATAGTTTTCATTACATTACAAATACACGGGAATAAAATGGTTATGTGCCGTTACTTAGTATACACTTAAATATAAAAATCAGTATTACACATTTTTGGCAATGACTTTAAAAGTATACGTGATATTTAATTTATTTTTATAACTACATGTTACGTTAAAAATGGTGAAAAAAATGATGTATAATACAATATTATAACCCGTTTAGGACACACGATATAACAGAAAAATGGTTTTTTGCTCTTCCTGTAAAATTTACTTTTCTCTATTACGACTTTGTTCCCCGGGGGCGTCGAATTATCCAAATTATTCGAATTTTTTTTTTTCGATTTCGAACAATGTGTGTCGCCATTGATGACATATGGATCTGAGACGTGATCTTTAACTATGGGTCTTTTAAACAAGCTCGCAAGTCGTACAGCGTGTAATGGAGAGGAGACCAGGGCTGAAACCTTTGAAAATGGTAAAAAGTGAAAAAAAAAATAATAGGTAGTATGATGAAACCCATTGGAAAAGGAATAATATATAACAAAAATGATAGGAAAAATAATTTACGGGGCGATCTGAGTTCGGGAAGTGGAAGGGGGTGAGTTTTAAGGGTAAAAAACTGTATATCTTAATTTCCCGCAAAACTACAAGTCCTATGGAAAGTTAAATGTTTATATAAAAAGTTAAATGGCAAAGTTATAGTAAATAAAAAAATCTACAACTTTTGTAGTTACACTTTTTTCACATAATCTTAAAATTTATGTGAAAAATTCAAATAACCAAGTTTTGGGTTTTTGATTTTTATCTTTTATAGACAAAATAAGTTGAAAAAATAAATATTTTAAATCAAAAAAATATCAGTGTGTTAAGTTGTTACCCAATTTCGTGATTATTTTATCTTGTGATAAAAATTGAAATAAGGTTCTCGAGTGGGGACCACGTACCGGCAAGCGCAGCGTCGGACGGCCGTCCACGAGATGGACAGACGACTTGAGGAAAGAGGCCGGAAGCCATTGGATGGAGGCTGCTTTGATCCAGTCGCTCTGGAGGTAGATGGGAGAGGCCAACGTTCAACAGTAGACATCCATTGGCTGATATGATGATGATGATGATTCGAATGATGTATTAAACAGGATAATCTACAGTGGCCGGCAAAAGTCAGTTGAAACTACAAAATAATAGGAAAAGTAAAGTACTATCCCATTTTTTCTCCTTTATCCTAATTTTTTTTCTCATATTTTGTAGCTTCAACTGACTTTTGCCGGCCACTGTATATAAATATATACCTATAAAATAAAGAGAACAACTGTACATTTCGAAATTAAATTAATGTTCTGTATATTCTAGTATAAATACAGTTTTGTTAGTATTTCATTCATTACTAGAAATTTAATTTTCATGCATCCGCTAACGAAATGCACCAAAAACCGAAGTTTAACTACTAAACAAAGACTTTATGCTTACAATATGTAGTGTACAAACACACATCACTATGGTCGAATTACGTAAATTATTTTGGTTTATTTTTTTATTATTATTATGAAGGGTAGACCGAAAAATAAAGCATTGCGCTCACAGACCTTACGTTATATTAGGAAGCTAGAAGCTAAGATTTTATCGGGTATATATCTTGTAGTCTTAGTTTTACATACATAAGTAACAATATTTTATAATTCGAAAAATAAGGAAGTAGGGGAAGAGGTGGTAAGACGGGGTAGTTAACGTTTGGAGCGGAATAAAACGCACGTTTTTAAGTATTTTGAATATTTTTTTATTTATAATTACTCTTACATTATCAATCTTTATAAATAAGGAACTTAAAAAACTTTACACTCATAGGAAAAGAAAAAAATAACCAGTTTTGTCAAAAAACGTCCAACACCCCATCTTGCCCCCTAGGTAGGGTAAGATGGGGTATGGCAGACATATACCATTTTTGGCTGCAAAACTTGCAAACAAATACAGCCTCGTCATCCTCGTCATCTATCCCAGCACAGTTATATTGTGCCCAATTCCTACAATAAGAATATGCGAACCATACTTCATTAGAATCCAAGTATTTTCCATGGCAGTAAAAACCAGGGATATTATCTTCTTCGTTGTCACAATCTGGTGAGGAATTAGGATTATTGTTATGTTTTCTTCTTATTCTTTTTCTTATCAACTTTTTTTTATTCTTTTACCTCTTTTTTCTTTGTTTTTGTTTCTTCTTATTTCTCTTTTTATTATCAACATAATTGCAAAGTTCTTTCTCTTCATTATCAGGAAATGTTCGCTATTTTGGGCCTAAAGGAACTTTCACCGAAGTTGTAAGAGCAGCGGGATCTTCTAGGGCTGCAAGAGCCTCTGACTTTTCTTTCAAAGGTCATTTGAGGCACAGAATATGTTTTCGATGCTAGTTTATACACCTTTTCCCTTCAATTACAACATTTACCGTATTTTTCATAGTTTCATAGTTCTGTTTACTCCAATTCCCCTCTTTTTCATTTTTTTTATAATGTTTCACTATCCTAAACAAGATAAAATTAAACTAAGTTTAAAGGATCATAAAGTCTCTTAGAGAAATCATAATTTTCTTCGAGGGGGCAAGATGGGGTACCTCATACCCCATTTTGCCCCCACACGCTCATTTCAATAAAATAGCATGCCTTAAAAAAACAAATCAAACTATGGAAACAAACATGTTCTTACCTGCTGGTGTAATCATTGATAGACAAGAATAACTTTTAATCAGTTCTAAAAAACTAATGTTGAGGTACAGAACACATGTGATGTATAACACGAAAATCACAACGAACTTAGCAAAAAACGAGTTTTTGGCGGAAGGGCGAAAACGCATGGACTCACAAGCTGGTCACAGCGCTGATTAATAAACAATATTATTATGCGTCGTTACGAGTCAGAGTGGCTGTAATTGGTCGTCCGTACGACCTACGAGACCCGATACCCCGTCTTACCCGCTACCCCATCTTGCCCCCCCTTCCCCTATAAATCGTTTGCAGCGGTATTTTAATTATGCGCCGCCGCATGTATTTTACCGATCCGTGCGTTTCCATTGACCGTTTATATATTAACATTTATTCATGCTGCATTTATTTCAATACCTACTATATCGCAATATCTAGATCGCAAGATTTCTAAGTTACAAGTAAAATAATATATAATATAATAAATAAAGTTATTGCACACATTTTGTTCTCAATTTCAATTTTTTTTAAATATTATATTCTAATTATTTTTTAAACATTAAACGTATATTTGTGCGACTTTTTTTTATACATAAATAAAAAAGCTAAGAATTACCCTTCTCCAGGAGCCGGCCGGAATCTTGTGATTAGAAGCATGCGGTCGGTTTTAAAACCGTACTGTACAAATGTACACACACATTATGAAGGAGAACGAGTTCGTTTCCGCGTTGCACTCATACAGACTTGAATATCATAGGGACATAAAATACATTCATAGTTAAATAAAGCCATCATTGTACAGAGTTTATTGTAGTTAATTATCTAGTTGTTCAACGATTTTATTCTTATGATTCGTTCTATACCTCAGATCTGAAAATTTAGACAAAGCAAATAATTAGAGTTAGTTGGTTGACTTTTTCACAGCAATTTTTACCATTAATTAGACATCAAAGTCAGTTTTATTATACTATTATTAGTGTTAATAACATCGAAGTACTTGAATGGCCTTCGATGTCGCCAGACCTCAATCCCATCGAGCATTTATGGGAAGTATTGTCATAAATCGTACATTAACATTCATTTTAATAGCTTATATTCGTTCAGTCGTCTTGTATTTTTCGAAGTCTATACTAATGTTACAATGAGGGTTTTTTTTGTTGGTTTTAACATTTCTTTAGCATTTGGAAGTCTTTAAAACATCATCATTACTTTATTAATAATCAAAAACGCGGGTGCTACCGCGAGATTTGTATAATTAAAAATATAAAATTGGTTACTTTATGCGTCAATGATAATTAATAATAACTTTGACGTCACATAAATGTTTATATTATAAGGATGTATTAAAATTTTCACGCATATTATAATATAACTTAACATTATGCAACGTTACAATTATAAAAATAAACAAAACCACGAGTCATTAAACCCTATTATTATCATTAATAAAAAAAATGGGATTGGCATTGAATTGACTCCAATTGCTCGAATCCTTTTCAAACCGGTGTTGCGTTAAGAAAATCGTTTGACACTTGCCCCTGATTTAATCAATTGCAATGCCATTCGTGGACTCGGTTCGATACTTTTATAATTTAGTCATACAATAGGCAATCACTTCGTAACAACGAGATGCCTGTTCCCGGTACTTTTCATACAAAATTGTCCTTGAAACTACATTAATAATAGTATACTACACTATTGTTTTTCGTATGTCGTTACTGTTGTTTTTCGTGTTGTAATTTTTATTCTCAAGTATCTAATGTTTGTAATCAAGACAAACCACAACAAAAATTTTTAGTCCAGTAATTGATGAGTTCTTTTGTTAGTTGCTATGAATTTGACTAAATACATTATATATAATATAAAAAAAATTATACACAAATCTAAAAATTAGTAGTTCTATAACATAAATATTATACAGAAGTAAACAAATAATTTCGTTCTACCTTCCAATCAAAGAAAATTATTACAGTTAAAAGTATACAATGAGACTTAATACACATTCATATTTATAACTAATCGCTATGAACTCAAATATAACTAAATTTTTCGGTAATTTCCCTATAGGGTTTCTATCGTTAACATTTTCTACTACTACCACTACACCAGAACGGTCGTCACAAAACACATAACGAGACATTAAAGGAGGATGGGCATTTTGGGCCATGAGCGAACAAAGATGACACCTATAGTAAAGTGTAGGTCTTATCAAGTTATGCATGCCGCTATAAGACATTTTCCTAAAAAAATACTCTTTGACTTAGTTATGGTACAATTATATAGTACCATAAAATCTGCTTGAAAATGTGAAGTTTCTTGACGTTTTCTAAATAGATACTAAATGAAATTGATAGATATTGTATTGAAATACCTTTTTAGTTATCATTTAATCTAATGTTTCTTCCTCTGAGCTTGTTTCTAGAACAGGGAATATATTGTCATGCTTAGTGGATGGAGTATAAATGTTTTGGTGAAAGTTTGCATATCCCAAAAACCAGATGAGGGTCATACATATTATGACCCTCATCTGGTTTTAGGCACAGCAGCCTACTGTTCGAGACCCATTCTTACACGTGCAATAGTATTCTAGTATTGCATCAACCCCTTCTCCATGTTTTTCAACGAGAATGTACACCTTGTTTGTCACGAAAAATCCTAATCATGTACATAACTTTCATTTATGTTCGCTCATGGCCCAGACATCCATATAAAATGCGCATGGTCCTTTAAAGCCAATATATAATCTAAATGAATTAATGAATGAGATATTATAAAATATCACCCGTTAGTATACGAGTAGCTCTGCATGCAAAGAATATTTTCTGTAAAAGAAAAAAATATTTTTTGCCTATAATGCAATGCTGAACGTATTCTAAAGGACCAACTACACTGCATAGCCAACAGCAAACGTACTTATAAGACTAATAACTAATGTATTATCTCTTTGAATTATATATAGTTATGTAATTAAAGCATAGTACCTGGATGACCGAGCTTTGCTCGGTTAAATTATGTATTTAGATACATGACATACTGATGAAACATAAATAGTTTCGATCTTACCGACATAATAGTAAAATAATAGGAACTGGCTATTTAAATAAAAAATAAAAAGAGCTATCAATAATAGTTTTTCTCATAAAAAAAGAAACTTGAAAATAAAAAAAGGAAAAAAGTCGGTCTGTAGACACCTGGATTCGAACCCGGGTTTTCTGATTTTGATTTCGCCCGATTCCTATCTGAGCTATATCTATAAGCTAATCAATGACAGCGAAATTTACCTTCGTATTCTAATGATATTTGTTAATTGGGTAAAAAAAGGGATAAAACGACAATTTCTAAAAATAAATCCTAGCTAGATCGATTTATCTCCCCCCAAAACCCCCTGCATACTAAATTTCATGAAAATCGTTGGAGCCGTTTCCGAGATTCAGATTATATATAATATATATACAAGAATTGCTCGTTTAAAGATATAAGATACAATATCGATGAGAATGTTCGTTTATGACCTCCGTGGTTTATGTCATATATAAGAAATCACGACACAACATCTATGTTTTATCACTATGTCAAGTCAAATGGTGGATATAATATTTTTTTTAGATTATAGTTTGAATATGGTTTCTGACAAGTAAAGATAAAATAAAATAATAATAAGAAACCGGTATGTATTTAATTATAAAATCAGTTAGTAATGTATGTTTAGCTATGTAATATAAATTACAAATTATTGTTTAAGATAACGTAGATTCCCATACGAGTTGAGGTTGAACACATACATACAGTTACTATATGGTTACAGCAGAAAAATTGCTTGTGATTTTTTTTAATCTTTAATCTACTCTGGCTAAAGACAATTTTGTATAGTATTCTGACCTACTTTGATAGAGGATGAGCCAAAACGCTGTTACACTTGCCCACTTCATATAAATTAATCTGTGTCTGTAATCTTTCGACTTCGTTTCGTACACATTCTACCATGACGTGATACACCATACGTGTTTATGTTAGTTATGAATAACAAAACCAATTTTTCGTTTTAAAATAACGAATCACCAATGACATTTACCATCGACAACATCTTATAAGCTATTCAAAATTGACGAATATGAATGTGAACTGTTATTTACACTAAAACTTGCTTACAATTTTAATAAAAAAATATAGTTTCATGTAAAATTATGTCAAAGAAAACAATGACAAAATTTTATGCTCATAACCAAGACTATTTATAATACCAACTAAGTGTGTTGTCTGCGGTGGGTACAAATCAGTGGCGTAACTACCGGAGGGCTAGACGGTGCCTTGCACCGGGGCCCCCCAATTTTAGGGGCCCTCAGAACCTGACCAATAAACTATACATTGAACTATTGAAATTTACCCTCATGTAGAACCTGGGCGAGTCCTGCTGTGCATGATAAAGAGCAGATAATAAAGTAGCTTTATACCTTTAAAATATTTAAATATAACTATTTATATTTTAGTTTGTATTGATAAAACTTAAAAAGTTTAGTTGGGGCCCTAGATTCTTTTTAGCACCAGGGCCTTTGGTTACTTAGCTGCGCCATTGGTACAAATTGACATTTTTCATTTGTAAGAAGATAAATATTTATAGCCTATGATTATACCATAATGTTTTTGCTTGAGGGATTAAAAACGACGGTATATATTTACATACATCATTGGTTAGTTAAACTTTTTTCTGTCAACAACATAACATAGCATATTTATGTATTGCCATTGAATTCGATGTCTTGATTATTCTGCGTTTGTAAATATTCGTCGCACAACGTCTTACCCGGATCTTAATCAAAGATCGCGTGTTCAAATTACTAGGAAGTACGAATGAGATTCGCAAAATCTTAACTAAAAACATTTTCAACAGTCATAGGTAATAAAAAACGTAACAAGTGTTCCACTCCATAATTCGAAACAAAAAGTGATATAATAAGAACAGAACGATTTCGTTAATTATCTCTGAATAAACTCAACCAATTTTTCCTTATTTTTATAGAATTTTTACAAGCTAGTATGTCTCACCGGCTTTACTCGATGTCACATGTTATCTACTTTACGTTTTACCTCTTTGCAATGGTAAAAAAATTATTAAAATTTATAAAATATTTAGAGAGTTTATATATCTTGATATTTTCCTGTCTAATGTTACTATAGAAAAAGATTAGATACTAGATAGATTAGATATTCGGCATACGTTTGTAATCTAAATCAAAAGGTAAATCTGTTTTTGTCTTCTTGATTTTCCTTTCTAGTTTGAAATTAAAATTTCAAGAAAATTTTCAACAAATGATTTGAATACCTTTACTAACGTCCAAACTCTAAAGTAAGATTTTCTTTTGCAATTTGTTCGTGGTATTCGCTTGATTAATCGCGATGTTTATTTGACCTTGGGATTATCACAATCGAAGAATCAAATCATTCACTTCTACATCATAACTCCCTAATTGACAACCCAGTGACCTCAGTCGTACGTTTCCTCGGTCTGGACATAAAGTAGACTGAGACTGTTCAGCACGAAATTATTAAATGAATTTAGTTTCATTTAGCTTACTTCCTAGTAAGCTAATAATACTCTTACTCCCGTAAAGTTCATTGTATTGACTAAAATTTAATAGAATCGTTTTCGTTTGTGTGTTTTAATAATATTATTATATAGGTTATACGCCAACTTTCAAAATTCTACGTCCATAATTTCCTATGTCCTATGGGATAATCAATTGACATAAAGCGACATAATAATTCACTTCCTATATTTGTTGTTGTTAAAAGATGAAAAAATACAAAACTAACATGACAGACCGGCGGACAGACAGCGTTACCACAGTAAAAGCGTCTGATTTCATCTTTTAAGTATGGATCTTGTAATAGGTATTAGTATAATAGATAGTAGATTTACACCTATGAGTTTAGTATAGCCTAAATTTCCGTATGTATATATTAATTATTGATAACATTTTATCATTATTGTTATATTTTTTTGTTTGTTTTTATTGCTTGTTGTAACCGTAACGGATAGTTATTTTTTTTTGACATAATATATTTATATAGCTATTTACTGAAATTGTCAAAAAAACTGGTTTCTGACGATGAGCTAAAGGTTAATGCTCGTTATGTTTAACTACATGTTTATTTTGATTTGAAACTGGTATGTTAGTGGTCATTAGCAGTTCCTTTTTTTATATACTATGCTTGATTTAATATTTGTAAATAAAGAGTTTATTCTTGTATTCATTTAAATAGACTAATGTAATCACCACGTTCTAACAGACCGATTTCAAAATGTGTATTGCTTAAGTAAATCTAAATATAGGACGATTACAACTTTAAAGAATTTCGATTCATTTAGACGTTATTGTAAATAACCGCTGATGAAACCACGTGTTTCAACTAGTTCATTACCGTAAATCTGTTTTATAAAACTATTAGGAATTTAGATATTACTTAAGGACGTATAAGTACATATACACATAAATAATAAATGAACAAAGCCTTTATTCACTGACCATATGTTTTAACTTAATTGGTACAATAATTAAATGAAATATAAAGTAAGCACAATAACAAAAAACTTATATAATATAATATTATTATATTATATATAATATATAATTATTATATAGATAAACATTATATACCTAGATAATGACCATTTTAGCAACCATTTTTCTTTGTCAGGTTGTTCTTCTACATATGTAAGCCTTCCCCAGTTCCTCCCATACTTTACAACAACAAGTATACAAATACTTAATATCAAAATCTAATAATGAGATAAAATTAAAAATAAATTATTTGTTGTTTACAAGAACACTAACGTTCTTAAAAATCTTTCTCGACACAAATGCTAATCTGGGATATATTAATCTGACGATTTAGCACTTAAGTGTTCAACTGTACCAGCTCGTTATGCGATATCTCGCGAATAACCTGTTCCTTGCGACGCCGACAAATCCCTACTTCCTCGCAATTAATTTTCACGTCCTCCAAACCTTTTTAAGCCAAAATTAAAGTGTTCGTCATTGTAAAGATATATTTTAAGAGTCATTTTGACATATCAGAATGAATAATTTTGCATGATTTCCGTCAATTTTTTCATAAAAAAGTGGTTCTCGATGTTTTTAATGATAAATGCGCTTCATATACATGACACAAACTCACACACACACTGACACGTTTGTAAATTATTATTATAAAAATTAAAATATAGTTAAAGGCTACCAATTAATTGTCTATTAATACGTTGTTTTGTAATATCTGTATATATATATATATATATATATATATATATATATATATATATATATATATATATATTTTGACATATCAGAATGAATAATTTTGCATGATTTCCGTCAATTTTTTCATAAAAAAGTGGTTCTCGATGTTTTTAATGATAAATGCGCTTCATATACATGACACAAACTCACACACACACTGACACGTTTGTAAATTATTATTATAAAAATTAAAATATATTTAAAGGCTACCAATTAATTGTCTATTAATACGTTGTTTTGTAATATCTGTATATATATATATATATATCTATTAATTAATGGAAAACTACATTTTGTAATCGAAATACAGTTTGTAACAGATAATGCACATTATGTTCAATCTTAAATTTGGTTCCAACTATGCACTCTAATTAAAGACTGATATATTACAAGTACGACTGATAAACAAATAAAACCTTTAAATGCAACCACCTATAACGCATGAGCGGGTATATGAAAATTATCTTATGAGCAACCGCGCAATTCCGTTTGCAATAGCATCTCATTACAGTCAATAAGCCCGCAATCAGAGTCATCGCTGAACCGGTTCAATCCGGATTTTACCAGTTACAACATTAAACCTGTAGCCAGTCTTGCGGTACTAAACTTTGATGTGTTTTTGCGACCAAGTTTAATGTTTACATTTCAACACTTTAAAGATATATGAACGACAAGAAGCGGTAGAATTATAATTATAAAAATCTATGACTTAACGATGTTGCTAACGTTGAAATTGAAATTCGTGTGCACTCGAACAGGACAATTATTATGATTATAAAGAATCGTTTCAAAAGTGTCCATATATGATATATATAATCTCATGTACAAGCAAGGTCAAAATATATATGAAAACAGGAAAAAAACATCAAGCATTTTTTCACAGTGAGAACAGTAATATATACATGTATAGGTTTATCTGTAACAAACGTTATGTAATCGCCTATCTATAGCTATATTAGTTGTTTCGTATTTAAAACATGTTCGCATAACATTATTATACATCGATGTCGCATAAGGATGAGGAAGAGCGGCGTTGATTTATTTCGCGAAAGACTGTAGAATTTCATTATAATATTGCAGACTTCTATGTGTAGTACCTATACATAGAAGTTTTTTTTTATTTTTTTTTTATCTTAAAGAAATCATTAACAATATTTTAGTTGATATTTTTTTCTTTATTTATCTTTTACTTTGCATTGTTGAAACCATTGTAGGTAATATTTTAAGGTGTTCATGTTTATTTTATTTTTTTATTTCACGGTATTTTTTAATAATAACCTAATATTAACATTTTAATTAAATAATGTTTAAAAATATGCACCTACCGGTTTCTAACAACCAAGTGATAAAAACGGGCCCAAGCTTATACGTGTAGTTCATTAGTATTAAAATTCAAGACATTTATTATTTATGTCTTTACACAATGTAATAAAACTATACCAAGTCCAATTCTATACAAAAAAATTTGGGATATTTATACTTCGATACTGAAGCCAATAATGCAATTTTTCCATAATGTATGTCTATCTTTATATAGATATTAGGGACGAGTGAAGTTAGTTTAATAATTTTTTTGTAGAAAAAAGTACACTAAGTTTTTAAATTATTTAATTTATGTTTTAATGCGTTCTTTATCAAAAAAAATAAATAATAATAATAATAATATTCGTATAGATGTGTTATCAAATAATTTAATTTAGAAATTACTTTTGCAATTTAATTTGTAAAAAACAAAACTGATAAAGCTAGTGCCTATTGGGCCCGTTAGGATTTGATAATTTAACTTGAAGCTCCCGTCACCTTTTTATTCGACTTCGACACAAAAGGTTGTTTAAGCAATATACAAATTTAATAAAAATCTTTGTAAATAATTGTATATACATGTATGTATGTAAACTAATTGAAATATATGTTTACATCTTTCATAATTCATTATACGAACAAAATATAAGAGACATCTATGTTGGGGCACTGATTAACATATTAAGATACATTGTTACACATTGGAGGGCTAGCTTGAAGGCTCCTTTAGTTCAGGGGCCCTCTACGTCACTTCACTTCTAGTAAACTGTGTCGCAGTGACGGCCACGTGCACGTAGCGGCAGACCGGTCGGCGCACACAACCGGTCTCAGTGGAAAATTTTTGCTTTCCTCCCTCTGTGGGACAACTCGGGATCGGTGAAAGGCTGGCGATCGAACTGTGCTAATCGTTGCGCTGTCGCTCTCCCTGTCTACTGATTTCGTTTTTATTGTTCATAAAATAGCAATTTTATAATTTTAAATCTTCAAAACTTATGATACTTTAATATACTCAAATACCTTTACTTTTATGATAAATGTTTATAAAAAAAAAAATTATAAAAAAACAAAAACCCGTCTGCGTAAAAAAAAAAACTAAAAAATACATGAAATAAAAAGAAACAAAAATGAAAAAAAGTAAGCCCAGTAGTTTAGAATGTTGCTTAAAGTAATACTGAACAACTACACCATAGAAATAGTTTTATAATCAACATAGATTGATAGATTAACAGTCGGGACCCATTTAAATTTTACAGGGCTTCTTGGGAAGCTTTGATTGGTTGAAGAATATTTTACACTTTCGCGTTATTAGAATTATAAGTAGGTAAATTTCGCAATCACAGCCCAAGGTCCAAGCCGAGTCCCGCGCTTTCCCGTGTGCTTTCGATTTCAATCCGACCTCTGCTTTCGCAGTCAGTGGTCATACCACTAGCACTAGGCTATCACTGCTATTATCCCTATGTAATAAGGGCAGACTAATGAAATACTAAAGTATATAAGTGCCTGTTTTATGTATTGACGACCGTTCTAGTGTAGTTGTGCGAGTAGTCGCCTCAAAGCCGCACGTTGGTGATCGTGGGTTCCATTCCCGCTCGGAACAGATTTTTGTATTTGTATAAATATTTGTTTCCGGTCTGGGTGTATGTCCTTGTGGGTCTTCCCACCGTGCCTCGGAGCACGCACGAGCACGTAAAGCCGTCGGTCCCGGTTTTTATCATAGACACCAGCTGATAACGATCGTTACTCGTGGTAAGGAAATTATTCGCCAACCCGCAGTGGAGCAGCCTGGTGGATTAAGCTCCAACCCTTCTTCTATATGGAGAAGAGGCCTTTCGAGATTACTTCAAACAAACAAATAAAAAAAGACAAAAAATAAATGTTAAATATATTTATTTATCTCTATAATTGGTATGGATTCTAATTTGCTTCAGTCACCAACCACATTCGATTCTAATAATATGAAATAATAAAAAAGGGTAATTTCTTTAAGTTATATTATCCTTGACATTTTTGAATTAGTCACATTATACTAAAAACTTCAAACTTCTCCCATGAAAACAGATTTACTAACATACCTAAGGAAAATAAAATAAAATCAAAAATATTCGCCAAATGATTTTTTATTCTCAAATATATTCAAGAGAACAAAAATGTGGGTACCTACTATCATTAAATATGTACATAATTAATAATTAATAGATTTTTAGAATTTAATAGATTTATATTTGAATATTTAATAATACTTATTGCGACAATAAAAAATCAGCTATAAAATAGAAAAATATTTTTCAAATGGAAAACTTTAAGGATATTAATTTCATGTTCTTTGAAATGCATTATCAGGTTAATTAGTAAACTGTTTGGAGTATTTGTGTAATCTTTAATTAAATAAAATATAGCATCTACTTGATATTGACGGCTCTGCCTACGATTTATCAGTATTTGATATTAATAGACATTGATTTATTTGATATTCAGAATGATATTTAATGAAAAATATAAAATGAAACAATTTTTTTATATTCCATACATCCAACAGAAACTTATATACTCTGTTTTGGTCAAATGAAGATGAACTAAAAAAAATTTGAACACAGTTTGAACTAGATACACTTACACACGCAATTATCTACTATGCATCGAACCTTCTAGCTCTCGATAGTTAATGACAACGCCGTATATTCCTTTCATTAATAATTTACAACATGTCTTTATGTAAAATTATATATATTATTACCGCTGTGCACCTATTATTTATAGCATTATAAACTGTAATAATCACAGGTCTGCGATGAAAAAGTTTTTTGAATAATTTCGCATATAATGTGTTGATATTAATGTATGTATTGTAAATTTAAGCTTTATTTGAATGTATCACGTCACATTTTTTTGCACTTAAGTTTAACAAATATAGTTATTAATTTAGTAAAGTCGCTAGTTTCTTTGCGACATTAATTCCATAATTTATATTAATATTTTTTTTTTCTCTGACCAACCATCCTATACTCTGTAGCCGATCATTCTAAAGACTATGATTAACCGTTTTATAGTTTATAACCACCCAGAGAAATTTAAAGCGTCTGAAAAAAAAAAGAAAAGAAAAGAGCGCCATTAAGAAACGTATTCACGTGTGATAAAAATATTATGTATATAAAAGTTTATGTTTAAGTATGGTTTCTAGGACTTGCAGAAATAATCCAAATATAATTTTCTAATTATGTAGACAATATACTGCAGTAAAACAAAGAAAAAATATAACCAACTTTGTAAAAAATGTTTATTACTCTTACTTTAGTTTGAGGTTATGTCACCAAGACAAGGCATGGGTTCTGGATAAATAACGCCGATCATGTGTGGAAATTTTAATCGCAATAGTTTGATGAAACAGTTTTTAAAGGCTTTACCACAAGATGGAAATACTTTTAAGTATCTTTGCTCATGTTTTCCTAGTTTATCTGATGCTAAGTTGAAAGAGGAAATATTCACGGGACCCGATATCAGGAAACTTATCAAGGATTTAGAATTTGAAATAGTGATGAGAACCCTAGAAAAAATGCTTGGAATGGCTTTGAGAATGTTGTTTCTAAGTTTCTAGGTACTATAAAAGATCCTGAATACAAAAATATTCTTCAGAATACGTTTAATGCCTATAACAACTTAGGCTGCAACATGAGTTAGAAAATTTACTTTCTGACGTCTCACATGGATTGTTTCAAAAAAAATATTGGCGATTACAGTGAGGAACAAGGTAAAGGATTCGACCAAGATATAAAAGATATTGAAAGAAGGTACATATTAAGGTCATTAGGACGTTAATATGATGTCCGACTATTGTTGCATGTTGCACAGAGATGAAACAAAAGTTCATAAAAGAAAACCAACAAATCTTAGCTTTTCATTTAAAAAAAAACAACGTTATTATTGATTGCTCTGTTTTAATATACTATTGTAATTTAGTTTGATAGCAATAACATATTAAAAGTTTGTAAAATATTCTTAAATGGTTATTGTTTATTTCATCAAACGTTTACTCCATATATTTTTAATCAAAAATGTATACCATCTATATCTTGTAAATTTGACGTGATACATATCATATGAATACTGTTTTATATTATTTTTAGAACATTTACAAGGAATAAAAACATTATTTGAAAAAAACTTTTAGAAAAATAAAATTCGCAGACCTGTGTAATTATTTATTTATTAAAAAGTTTCTTACAAAAACGAACTAGTGATTGGAGTCTCCTTTTAAGCATGTTGTTGCCTGTACCAGGAGACTCCGCTCTTCGATTAGCATAACAGTATATAAAAAAAAAAAAAATACATTATCATACACGCAAATAAAACATAATTAATTTGTAAATCATATATATACATCTTATTTCTACATCTAAAATAACAGGATATTACCTATTATATATATTTTAATTTGCTATTTTATATTCAAATTTCTTTCCTTTGCCACTTAACTTGACATTAAATTAATTTGAGTATATTTTATTATAAAACTATATTCACACTATAAACAGCTAAATTATATAAAATACGTACAATCTTATATAAAATGAAACATAAAAAGAAATAATAAACATCAATAGACAGAATTCTCTTCCATTAGTTCCATTGCAGTCATTTAAGGTACTTAAAATGTTATTAAAATGTGATTTTTTTTCTGAATTCAATTGATTTCTTTAGTTCGTACTTTTGATATTTTTCGCTAATTAGAAAAGATAAAAATTGTAGCGACATCTATCTCGCCACTTACGAACTAAAAACTGACGTATCCTACATTGCGCGCTATCAAAGTTATTCGAGCGATTAAACATATACGAGTATATACAAGAACCCGTCATAATCTGAACACTTAACCTTCTCTGTACACCTCCAAAAATTAATTGAAATTATTTATACGAGACGAATTTTTGTACCAATTTTCATACCCCACGTACTGAATGTATGTTTTCAAATCCTAGCTGAATTTTTAAAAATGATACTTGAGCATTAGAAAAATCAAACCGACGTTATAGAAGGAACTCTTGCATGAAAATTAGTTTCTTAGAAGTACCAAATCTTTGTCTAAATTAATTTGCTAGACCAAATGAAACTTAGTTTGTAACGATTGTGTTACACGTTGTCACCGCGTGATTTAATAATAATGATATTTATATATTTCTCACATGTCAAGATACATGCATACATAAATGTGAATGTGAAACGGTTACAGCTGTCGTAGTCGCGATAGAAGCAGGCACTTAGCCAACTGCACATTACTTAAATGTATTAGCACATTCCCATAAATACAGTTTCCTATTATACGTAATAGTTTATTACTAATGTGTTTTTAAAAAACTGTTCTAAATCTAAGTACAAGTGACAAATGCTATTGCGATATAGATTACTATAACAAATTGATAAATTCTTAAATATTTATTCAGTAAATTTCTATTATCAATAATGTAAGGTATAAATCTATTATCATGAAGCGGTGCCATAATTTTTGAATTTAAATATTTTAGCAAATGTATATTCATAGGATCATATATTAAGAAATAAAAATGTTAAAGACGCTTATGAACTTTTACTTTCGTTTGTCAAACTTATCAATCGCACACACACAGACAAATAAGAACAAAACAACGCTTAAATTAATAAAAAAGATAATATTTATTAATCGATAATATTTATAATGATTTTGAAACATAAGAGGCAAATGCCACAACAAACTTATATAACTGAAGATTTTACAAAAGAAACAATAGAAGTGCGTAAAAACCTACAACTCCAATTGAAGGAAGAAAAAAAACGTGGAAATATAGTGTTTATTAAAAAATAATAAGCTAATAATAAAGGAAAATTCAGAAGCTGAAAAACGAAAGAGAAAATCTTCTATGTCACCTGATAATATACGAAGAAATCCCCACAACGAAATACAGAGAAAATTGCTAATACAGCTCCTTCTAAAATGCACAAAACTGACGCATTTGCATATATGAGAGGCAGATCTTTTTCTCTGTCGGACGAACATACACAACAGAATAAGGCATAGGAATTAACGGACACCGGAAACGCGAAGAATGTAAATAATGTAAAAAACACACAAATAAGAAACAACCTGATCCCCAATACGGCTAGTCACCGCGGGGTGATAGACTATAACCCCCAAAAGCTTATGGAAATTAATGAGAAGAAAACACAACTCACAAACAATAGGTCTAAGCTAAATATAGAAACGCTTAACACAAGATCACTAAAGTCTAAGGACTCTCTATTAGAATTAGAACATGCATTAGAAACAGTAAACGGGGACATTATAGGATTGAGCGAGACATGAAGAGCGGAGGAAAAAACTGAAGAACACAAAAACTACATATTATATTATAAAAATGAAACTGCTGGGTTATATGGAGTTGGATTTATAGTGAAAAAATACCTTAAGAATAATATAATAGAATTCAAAGGAGTGTCAGACAGACTCGCCGTTTTAAATATTAGGCTCCCAGGTCACAAAAAAGCAACTTCAATTGTTCAGGTATATGCTCCAACCGAGATCACAAAAGAAGAAATAAAAAACGTCTTGGAAAAGATACTGGTCTCTAAAAGAAATAGTGAAGAACCCTGATATACCGTTAAAATATAAGAGAAAAATATTTGATTCGTGTATTCTACCAGTTATGACATATGGGTGCCAAACATGGAGTTTAACCGAACAAAATATACGCAAACTAGAGACTTGTCGACATAGTATGGAAAGAAGCATGCTCAATGTTAAAATAAAAAACAAAATAAAACTAAAAACAATTCGGAAGCAAACCAGAGGTGTGAATGAAATGTATTATATAAGATTGTTAAATAAAGGCTATAATAATATAATGATTATATATATATATATATTACGTATGTATATTGTGAAAAAACTGTATGTTCAGCTATGGAAGATCGATCCTGTTAAGGACCAATAAAATAACAGTGAAATTAACGGTTCATATATTATTAAAATTATAGAACTGAGTAAACTTTTTCAGAAGCGTTTTACACTTAGCTATGTAGCTAAGTTATGGCGTGTAACAGATCAGTCATACCGCAGATTTTTGACCACTCGGACATATATTCACATTAAAATATGTAGTAAAAATATTTTTTTTCTCAAAATCTTTCGATTCCAAGAAATAAGAGAATAGGGTTGATGACTAATTAAAAAAAAATTGTATGGCAATACTCATATGAATCTATGTAACCTAAATAAATATTATGTTTGCAAGAAACTATTGTACCTATTATTAACTAATAATGTTTTCTGTCTTTTTTTTATTCTCTATTATACTGCGCACCTAAACGGTCGATTCGATTGTTTTTGATTATTTCTTTGAAATACAATTAATCCCAAGGTGTATAAATGGTGTATGGTTCCTAATTGTACGAATTCATCGCTCAAACTATTTATGTTCCACATAAAAAAATGTGCGATCTATGTGCTTAACATTAGCACGACGAAATACAGCATCTAAAACACTTATGTCTCCAATTTATATATGTGAAGATCACTTTGATTGTAAGTACCTATTCGGTCTAGATAAACATCTAGATATCTAGATATATTAACATAAATATAGTAAGACCCCGATTAACGCTGTTTCGTTTAGCGGTGGTTCGGTTTAACGCTCTTTTATTTGAATTGTGGAATTCCCCGAAATCGCACGCAGTTTTAGGTTTCCTGATATTCGAAGCAGTTTATCTGTATTTATTCTGTGTAAGAAGTAGTGGAATTAGCGAAAGGAATCGGTTTAGTTGAGGTAAATGTGGAAGATGTCGAAGAAATATTGCAAGAAACAGCAGTAAGTCTTTCTAATGATAAGCTCAAGGAATTAGTGAACCAAGAAGAGCATAAAAATATCGAAAGTGGTGATTATGATAAAGAAAAGCAAAAAGAACTTTCAACAGCGACCAATTCATTGAAAATGATTCAAACTTTGGCAGGAGTTCAAAGTCAAGCCTTATACATTTACCAACAACTTCTTAAAGAGTGCAAGAGGAAAACAAATATTATTACAATTATTATTAGATACCTTCTTGATTAAAAATTCAGAAAATCGGAAATACAGAGGAGACTGAATGATCTGAAATGTAAACATACTGACTTAGAACTTTATTTTATTTGACATGTATATTAGTTTTTTATGTTTCTATATTTGTAAGAAATAAGATTTTGTTTTATTTTTATAAAAAACATAATTAATAAATTAAATGGTAAAATACTTCGCCATTTTATACCCATCTTCCCCTAACCCCGTTATTTAGATAATAAGATACGCTGTTTCATATTACGCACTTCTTTGATGGAACGTATACCTGGCGTTAAACGGGGTCTTACTGTACTTTAAAATAGTAAAATAATCGATGAGTGAAACATTATTAATTAATGAACACGGTTAACTTACTTTACCGCATATAGGCCCATATATGGTAATGCAGTTTTGATTAATTTTATTTCCAAATTAAGTATTATGAAATAATTCAAACTATTTTAATCAATCTAATATATGCTTAGCACTAATAAAACGCAACAAATTTTTATGATATTAAGACATTTCGAAATAACCTCACTATTGTGCAAGGGGGTGAATTTCAAGTGCGAGTGAGTCATTTTCAAAAAACGATAACAGAGTAAAATATAGGTACTTTTTGTCAAAAAGAAATATTTTCATGGAGTCAATATACTGATCTTTCCCGGGAGATAATGATTTTTCAGTTTTTTAACTGTTTTCTATACTTCACAACTAGATTTTTTTTTTCGATTCCATATTTGGTCTTCTATGCATAGGGTTGCCATTCGTCCCGATATATCGGGACTGTCACCCTCATTGGGTACACTGTCCCGACGTCCCGACAAAGCCCAATTACGTCCCGTTTTCACGCGCAGTCACAGCAATTCAAATACGCGCCTCAAATTACTCGGTCACGAGCAACGTTGCGAGATCGGCGCTAGGGAAGAGAGTCACCCGCGCCACCCTCACGTTGCCCCCACGTCGCCGCGTGCTATTGACTATCGTAGCAACAGAGAGGCAGTCGCCACTTGCCAGGACTTGGTAAACAAAAACAACAGTGGCAGTGGACCGATGAAAGAAATCGCCTGTTGCCGGAGACTATGTAGTCGATTTTACAGTGTCATTCTAACTTTAATATGACTTTCACGGAGTTTTTTAAATATGTAAAAGGACAGAAAGAATTACTGAAAAAAGTAAGGTCTTCAGCAAAATACGATCAAGCCACGTATGCTTCCATACATTAGAATTAGTATTTTTTTTTAAATAAAATATTCGTACTTAAATAGTTTTCTCTTTGCGTCCCGACACGAGCCTTGTCAAATATGGCAACCCTACCTATGCACTAAGTCCTTTTTTATCGCATGCACTCAGACAAATTAGCATTTGGATTTTCATTTATTTAAAACAACCAAAATTTTATACTTGCATTATTATTTCTTTTACTTTGCTCGTTTCAAACATTTGCCTTTCCTCTTGCTTGACAGAATGGAACTTGCGCATTTTTACGGAAAAAAACCTTCTCATTAATTCCATACCTGATGCATGCTTAGCGATGATGACGATTTAGATTCTGGAAGCGATGTTCCCTCGATGCGTGTCCCAGTCAGAAGACCAGTTATAATCTCTGAAAGTATTAACAATAGTTCAGATGTAGACAATGTCCCCCTAGCAAACCTTGCCAATAACAAAAAGAAGGTCGGGCGTCATCGAAAACCCCCTACTGAAAAGATTAAATGGGAATCGAAACAACGAGATCCATACAATCTTTAACACTACACCTTCTCTGGAGAATCAGACTTACCTTCATACATTATGGACATGGATATACCCGCGGTTTTATTTCCACTGATGATTTACTATTAATGATAGTGGATGAGTCAAACTTAAAATCTATTCAGGATAATGTTAACAAACCTGCTTGTGTTACAAAAGAGAGATGGAACAGTTCATTTTTCGTAAAATGTACCTATTCCAAGGTTTTGAAAAATAAAAATTATAAAAATGTACTTTTATAGCAAAAAGTTCTTGTTTTACATTCTGAATTAAAGAAAGTGTAGTTCAAGTATACCTATTAATTGCTGCATACTTCATTTTTTAGCAATAGAGAGATTTAATAAAAATGTAATATGAATTTCTGAACAAAAGCCTTCATTGCAAGAAACTCGCCAAATATTAATAAATCAATTCTAGGCAAATTCGAACTATCTGCCTTGATGAATCCTTGTTCAATCATACGAACATAATTTAGATTTACCTAAAATATAAAACTGAGCGCAAAAAATATCCAAATATCATATATTAAGAAAGATAAACAATGAAAACACAAGCAAACTTAGTGAGCCAAGATGTGCTCGTATTTAAATAGACGTTACGTCAGACACTCTTATTGGTGTTACATGTAACATGACCGAACACAGTATTTTGAGTTTGTCTTTTAATGAAAATATTTGTAATCAGCCACTTTTACAAAAAAAAAAGTACATTTTTAGAATATTTTGAATATACTTATTTAGTAAAACATTTTATTTTATTGACTTTTAATTATTATCATCAACCCAATTGGAAAAACTAGATAGGAACAGTAATAGGAGAAGAATGAGATAGAAACTTTATATACTAAAATTGTTTTTAATAATTTATATAGAACATCACCATTAAGATATCTAATGATTTGATTTTAGTGTGTAACATCGCAGAAAAATTTGAAACTTATTAATGACCCGCTGCTGTTGGCAAGCGCCGGCGTCGACGTCGTCGATCACCGCGTTGCTGTCGTTTTGACGTGGACGTATGCGTCAGTTGGCACGCCCGCCCGCATACGCGTCACTCTTAGATAATGTAAATAATAAAAATGATTTTGTTATTTTTTAAAAACTAGCCTAAAATTAGTATATTATATAGGTAAAATAAAAATATATTATTAAATTGTCATTGAATACATTCTAAATGTCATGACTACTACTACGTTTATTAAATATAGTTTCGACAATTTGCAGTATAGGTAACGTTGCCAGGTTATATAAATTATTACAACTTACTTTTTCTTTTGAAACCTGATCATGAACAAACTTAAAAATTACTATATTATATTATCAACTATATCTAAAGTGTTAAAGTGTGTAAAAAAAAATATAGAAAATTAGTTTGTAAACACAAAATGTACATTCGCTTGAATGCGTGCTTCGATTTGAACAAATCGTATTTTTAATTTTTTTTTTTTGTATTAAAAAGCCCGTGTCCTAAAAAATACCTACCAGCTATAAAATTTTATGTCAAAACTCATGATACCGGTACAAGAGCCACAAATATCAATGCGGGAGAAACCATGCTGGATATTTAATTTATTCATTATATTTTAACTTTGTATATATGTATATATATATATATATAAACTTTGTATATATATACATATACACACATATATATATATATATATATATATATATATATATATATATATATATATATATATATATATATACTTTACAGTTTGTTTAACAATATCTATACCTACATTTAGTGAACTAACTGGCTAATATGTGACGAATTGTGTTATAACGAAAAAAATAACAACTTCGAATTTTGTCTGCCTGTATATTTGTGTTAATAGTAAAAGTAGGTACTTAATAAAAAAAGAAATCTAAATTTTAAACACAATACTGTTCTCTTATATTTATCTGACTAGATGTATAGCTTAGTTGGTACATATATAAAATAAGTCGTGAAAGAAATTGTTTCATCTGTAAATGACGATGATAAATTTGAGCAGTTGTTTGACGCCACCGTATGTTTAATTGCAAAATTCAATTTTGAGATTGCATTTAATAATAATTGTCTTATAAAATTATTAGATCGCTTAGGCTACTAATATTTCTGTCTTAAAATTATTCCTTAGTCATTACTAAGTCAGCCTGTAACCATCCCACAGCTGGACAAAGGCCTCTTCTCCGTACTAGACGAAGGGCTAGAGCCTAATCTATCACGCTGTTCCACTGCAAGTTGGCGGATAATTTCCCTATCATGATGATGATATCATGATATGATGGTTACCCATCGTCATCAGATGTCTGATAACAACCGGGATCGACAGCTTTACGTGCTCTCCGAGGCACGGTGGAGAGACTCACAAAACTTCATTATAGCATCAAAGCTTCATTACAATTATTCATTTATTAAATTACGTTAATTTTAGTGTAAGTTATTTATGATATGGCGGCATTTTATTTTTAAATGAGAAAATAAAACTAGACTTAAGTAAATAAAGTACAAAACCTTAAAATTTATTATCTAATGACGATTTATCTTTGGAAAACTTTACTGTACTTTCATATATATATTTTTTTATAATGTATCTGTGTATATAATTTTGCTAAATTCATTAGGAGTTATTCCAAATTTGTTGCTCGGTGATATTATTTTCGGATAATACCTACTAATGATGACAATCATTCATAAACGCTGACGATCTGAAATATAACGAGATTGCCTCGTGTAAAGTTGTGTAGGTTTTTATCTTAAGACTGATTTTTTTCAACTTCATCGTCATAATAATTGTTTTTTTATTATTATTATCCTTTAATTATTCTAGTGCTCATAATTCAAAATTTTATCTTAGTTACTATTAGGATTATGACGATTTTTTTTAATTTGACGTCTAATTCATTTTTGTAAATAATTATACTTAACTAGCAACCGGCCTTGCTTGACACGATTCTAAATTATTATATAGCACGTATAGGCTTTTAAAAAACTACAATACCGTTGTACATTATTTTGATAAATCCATTTTGCCAGCGTAAGTTCCGTAGGTACCTGAAATCACTTTTTTTTGACTTCTTGACTACAAAATGTTAAATGTTTGCCTTCATTAGGCCAATATTAATTAACTAGAAATATATATATATATATATATATAGTTTTAAATTGATAGAATCGTTTTCTGAAAAATTCTTTAAATGAAAGTAACCGTTTAAAGCAAGAAAGCATAGAACACGAGGAATAAGCACGGATGCATACTTATATACATATGTATAGTATATAATTATCTGTCACGTTATCAGAGTACCCTTACGCGTAGTTATTTCTATGTAAAAAAATATATATATTTCGAATTCACAGACTCCTGGTTATTTTCCGCTTGTTGGACGCTGACAATCGTGATCAATTGTAGGTACAAGCCTTTTCGAGTGTTTACATAAGACTCTGAGCGCACAAACACCTTGAGTTTTAACATTTTAACCGACACACTGTTTAACTTTGAAATTATCTCAAATGATTCTACTAAATTTGTTTTAATTTTAAAAATATTTATTTTTCACATCTTCTTGTTATCTCGTTACATTTGTGTACAAATGTCACGCTTCAAAATAATGATAGCGATGTTTAAAGTTTCTTCAAAGATTTCTTGTCTGGTTACGTTTCATTCGAAGCTTTCGAAAGAAATTACCGAGGAATTTAACGTGTGAAATAAGGGTAATCTTAAAAATGTCGATATTAGAAGTACCTACGTATCAACGTGTAATTTCTGATAATTGTAGTACATTATTGTTACTCATGGAAGAAGTTAGCACTGTTTTAATAGACAGTAAAAACGTCGAAATATCGACGAGATAGTGATCGAGGACATAGTCCGAGTGGGTGCGCTCGTTCTTCTGGACGTGATGGAATCTCGCCGTACGTTTTTATGTGAAAATAAAGCTACATAAATTATGCTTACATGTATTTGTTCTTGCGACAACCATTATGAATACCCTGATTCAACTGCCGTTTCTTATATAAACTTTTTCTGACAAAGCCTACAAACTAACGACAAATTTAGAATATATACCTAAATATAGTGGTTTGTACAATGGTTTTTAGCTGTTCGCTACTGTTTAAGTTTATAATATCTCGATATACATTTATTTAATATGTCAAAGATTATTAAAAGCAGATTAGACCATGAAATACCTTAATGGCAAATTTTTGATTCCTTCTTCATTTTTCTAAAGACATAAAAAAGGAATTACTTTTAGCTTTTTAACTGATAAGCATTTTTATAGACTGCATCACATCTGTACAATTAAAATAAAACACTTATCATTTAACTCAAAATTATAAGTATATTACATAACACCTTACAATATACACATACATATATTTCTAATTAAAAATTATTATTATATACATATATGATATATATATCATTAAAAATCTCACAGAGTTAGTCAAAATTAACGATGTGTAGGTACGAGATTTCGAAAAGCTAAGAGACAATTTAGCGTGAGTATTTTTTAAATAGGTATGATTTCCTTAACATTGCAACGATCCAAAACTGTTCGTACGAAACAACCTCAATCTTGCTAATTAAAATGTTAATGAAAAAACAAAATGAAATCATTGCTCGATGCGATCAGAACACATCGATCAGAATTCAAAATAAATAATGATGATACAGGTAATTATTTTCGTAATTTGTAAATATTTATAACGCTACGGCTACACGTATGTCTAATGACCAATATATGAATATTGCAAAACGACATTAAACATGCGCTATATTATAAATAAATGTCTAAATTTCAAAATCAAACAAAAAAAGTAAAACATAAATGTTAGCTTAGTTCAAAATAGTTGCGTAATATTATCGGTGTTTATTTCGGTGTCTCTAAGGTAATGTATCATTGGTGGCGGCTTTTTTTCTGAAATCACCTCTTAGATGTCTGGTATTGTTTATCGACATCCTTAATTGCTTTTTTAACTTTATTTGCAAACTTTTTTCACCATTTCTACGTCTTTTTCGTCCCTGCTAGCAACAACAGCAGGTGTACTTACCGCCATTTTCATAACACTGACAGCACACGACGACACGACGGACTTAAACCCTATTAAAGAATTACGCCCGCTGAATCTTACACCTCCATGCTTTTTAGAACCAAAATAACCAAGTAAATAACAATGCTAATCGTTAAATACCTATTTTAGGTTAATGGCGAGGGAACATACTACATGATACAGTAATAAAAACGAAACAAGATTTTTAACACTTAGACCTTTTTTTATTTCTAGTATTCATGTTATAATTAGTGACATAAGGTGTTAGTGTAGATCATGGAGTGTGGAGGTAAAGGAGCACTATCTCATATGGCTGTTTGACACAAAATGTATCCATAAAATAGCATTAAATAAAGAATCGCTGGTGTATGAGAGAATATGATCTGAACTTAACTGTTTTAGATAACTTGAAGTTAGCTGAGTGGAAGTAAGTATAATTTCAAGTATTTCCATAGACAAGCGTAGTTAGTAAATGTGTTGTAATTCAAAGTTAAATGGCCAGCGAGTTAAATAAATTATTTAACCTAAAAAAGGTCGGTACAGCAACGCCATTTTCATTTAAGGTATATTCAGGGACACTTTTCGTAACACAAAATAGTGCTCCTTAGATCAAGCACAAGCAAACATCATTAACTTAATTTTTTAATTAATTTAATTGTTTAACTATAAAAATTAAATAAATTTAGAAAACAGTGTTTTAATGTTTTAATTTTATACCAAGGGCAAAAAAGTAAAATTTACCTAATATTTTTTTAATAAAAGCAATATAACTTCATAAGTTTTCATATAACACTCGATCTCCAATAAACAAATACAATAAATAAATATATACCTATACTTCGCTACCATCGGATTTTATTTAGAAAAACAAAAAATGATACATTTAACTTTACCATAATGTAATTCACGTTTTGGTGTTGAATATAATACATAAATTCCGTTTTATTAAATATTTAATTCATAGCTATAATATAACAAAAATTATATACTTATGTTTAATTGTAAATTCAGAGACCAAATATTCTAAAAAAAATATTTAATGCGTTAGTATTAATGATGCAACGACACTTAATAAAAAGTGTCTTAAATAAAATTATGTGCCTAGTTTCGCCCGCATTAAATTTCACATTTCAGACTGATCGATACTCATACTGTCTTGTATTTATTCCTATGACTTGTATTATCTTTATATCCTAGAACCTTTTTTAATAAATAGGTTTTTAACGCAAAGAAATAAATCTTCAAGTCAATCAAGTATATCCTGAAATCCTGAAGACCTTTTCGGTTTGTCATGTCGGTGTATACAAAAATGAACCTTGAATTACGTCACACCTTGAAAGCTTGCTTGCTTAATTAGCATTTAAAAATTCCGATGTAAAATAATATAATTCTAGAGTGATTTATGTTAATCGTTCGACTGTTGCGTTTAAGGAAAGGTTACGGTATTGAACACAAAATGTATCCTTGACTGTATGGCAATTTTGTATTAAATATTTTACATGCAGAACAAAACACTTAAAAGCATGAGCTATGTATTAACTTTTTTTTTTAACTAATAACACAGTATAAGTAAGAAAGATAGTAATCACGTTAAAATTTTTGTTAAGCTCAGACATTGTAATTAAAATTATTAAACCTAATAAAATACCTTTTTTTTTAAATTAATGTGTATTACGTAATTTTTTACGATTTTATTTCATCATACATTTACAACTTTAGGGCAAAAATAAATAAATTTTTAGTAATTAAAATTAGATGTATTTCCTCAAAGAATAATATTAGCAATAATATCCTTTATTGTTCGCCAAAGAAAAGTACAAAAGTTGTAATAAATTAAGAAATATCTACAAAGGCGGACTCATTGCAAGAAGAGCTATCTCTTTCAGAAAATCTTGTATATAACCTATAAACAGTTACACACAGCATACACAGCACAGAAAAAGCGGTTTAAGAAGTGTACAAAGAATTTGACGTTATAATAATGAACATAATTACATATAATATGTAGTACCTAATCATTCTATCACTGCAATAAATAAAACTAAATGATGGATACTAGAATGAAAATAAATAAATAATATCAAGTGTAGTGAATTCACATTATACATACATACATAATTACAAAAAAATATTATACATATATACAATTATACGTACATACAATACATAAGGTACGTAAATTACGTAGGTACCTATACAGACACACCAAGCATAACTAATCGTGTCGAAAAGTACTATTTTTCTACAATTTCTTATAAAATATAAATTCGATACATATTGACGAATATACATTCACTTTTATAAAAATGTGGATGAACCCTTGCAGAGTTGTGAACACTTAATGTTATCTCGAATTAACGTCAAGGACTACTTGTATGTTAAAGTAGCTGACATACTTTAATCTGATATAATCGGGTAAAACTTGACTCTTGGCCACTCGTTGAAATACTTGAAGTAATAATATTCATGTACTTGATTATTTACTATTACTTATATATTTTTTTCTTTAAATATTTATAGTTTCACCGTTATTACTATCGATAAATAAATTTTAGATATATTCAAACACTTTATTCTAGAAATATAATAAAAAAAATAATCTCATAAAATGTAAACTTTTATGTTATAAAACTGGGTGTGACCTCATACGAGTACACCTTGATCTTTATTGTGAGTAGATGAAATTTTACCACGTGGCTAGATAGTCATCAAAATATAAAGTCGAGTATTAACAATATGTGTTAAGTCCAATTCTTATATTCAGAAAACGATTTGTTTTGCATCTAATCAAAGACAGAATCCACATTACGAACGAACTTTATTTCCCCAAGATGGGCTCGCATATTTTCGTCCACCATACCACCACCACTAAACACCCATCAAAAACGGTCCACCCATTAGGACGAATCAAACTCGACGCAGTCGTGTCGCTTAATTACTGAGTTCGTATGGCTACCTTCCAGCTCCATCATCAGACCCTAGTTACCATCTAGCACCAAAGTACTCGTCAAGACGAATCAAACGAGCCCATACTCGATGGGGTTATGTCGTTTAATTCCTGAGTTCCTATGGCCATCTTCCAGCTCCATCATCAGACCTTTGTTACAATCTAGCACCAAAGTACTCGTCAAGACAAATCAAACGAGCCCATACTCGATGATGTTATGTCGTTTAATAACTGAGTTCCTATGCCCATTTTCCAGCTTCATCATCAGACCCTGGTTAACATCTAGCACCAAAGTACTCATCAAGACAAATCAAAGGAGCTGAGACTCGATGGTGTTATGTCGTTTAATTACTGAGTTACTATGCCCATTTTCCAGCTTCATCATCAGACCCTGGCTAACATCTAGCACCAAAGTACTCGTCAAGACGAATCAAACGAGCCGGGACTCGATGGGGTTGCGTCGTTTCTTTACTGACTTCTTATGATCACCTTCCAGCTCTATCATCAGATCAGATCCTGGTAACTATCTAAAAACAAATTACTCGTCAAGATGAATAAAACGAGCCGAAACTCTATGCAGTCGATTGCGTCGTTTCATTACAGAGTTCTTATGAAGTTCTTGCAGCTCCTCCATCATTAGTCCCTGGTTACCATTGAAAGACAACCTACTCGTCAAGACGTTCAAACAAGCTCAAACTCGATGACCTTCCATCTCCATCATCAGATGAACATCATGTCATCATAATATTGCATTGTCACGCGATTTACACGTGTATACAAAATTTCAGCTCAATCGGTAACCGGAAATTGATGCAAGATTAGTTGACAAACATCGGGACAGGTGAAACTAATTAAATAAATAAATAAATAAATCATTTCAAAGATGAGAACCTTTCAATGAAGCGACTGCTACTCACAACTTATCGTTTATCTATTTTTATAACGTCATGTTGCATGTGAACAAAATAAAATCAGATAAATGAATGATTGTGAGACCGATAGAGACGACAAGTTGAATTGATTGCGGCAAACAATATCTGATAGAACATAATTGAGACATTTGCATACAGGATGGCAGTTGTTATGTACATATACCTACAGTCGTCTACGGAATTAAGGTCGAAGGGGATCAAATTTGCTCTAGGAATATCCTGACCTAATTCTATTTTTGTCTAATTGTAAGTCTGCGATAAGCATGTGTTGTAACTGAATCATGATTCACGTGGTATTCGGCGTAAGGTACGGCAAACTAAGGTTCACTTGAATGAGAGGAAATGAAATTAAAGCTAGGTATACCTATAGAGGTGGGACGGTGTATCCGTTTGTCGCCTTTGTTGCAATTATGGTTTTTGTTACAGTTGTATGTAATATTTATTTTTATGGAAATGATTTTTTTTTGACTATGCGATGACCGGTAAAGGAAAATAGTCCCGATCTCTTCGTTGCCGATTTTTCGTAAAAGGCGACTAAGGCCATAGCGGGGCGAACCACTGTGCACCGAACAGGGTGGTGATGGGCACGTCACCATGTCCTAACATAATGGCTGAGAATATGATAATGACTATTTTTGAAACTTACAACTTAATAGAACCCTTGGGGTTGTGATCGAATAACTACATTTAGTATCGAGGTATCGAGGCTTGTAGTCGATCGAAAATTTACTTAAAATCTTTTCCACAATGATAGATTTTCCAAAATGAATGTAAGAATTGCTTTTCGAGAAATTAATGCTATATTATTTTTCACAGCATAATATAAAGTTAATTTAGAAAACAATTCGATACACTTGTACTATATGTAGGTAACATACATGATTAGAATTGACATGGATACAGAACGAATTCTTCAATATAGATTCCTAGGTACAAAAAAATCAGAATTGATTTGTTATGAAGGTATTATTCTAGGTATCATTTTAAATATTTAATAAATTAAATGGGGCATTTGGCATTTAAGTAAATAGTAAAAAAACATTTAAAAAAGTAATTTTAACTAATTTTCACTAAGTTACGACTATTTAAAAAAAAGCACCCGAGATCTTAAAAAATTCATCTCCCGATTGACTCGATTAAAAAATTTAAAAAAAAAATCATATAAACCTTTTTCTAGGGGTACAAAAAAGTGCTCCAATTTTAGGAGATGAAAAATCCATGGGTAGGACGAGTTGGCATGGAATGCCCCATATATATTATATAGTTACTGCCATCTGCTACCTGCCATGATACTCGTACCTATCGTACCGTCGTACCTGTCGTATCCTAATATATTTGTTTAATAAATAAACAAGATATTTTAGGATTTTTATATTCTCAACTCTTGTGTTTAATCTTGTTTTTGAATTGATTACGTACACGTCAATAAGTCATTGGACTTCGGTTAAGATCTAATTCATATAAGGATGTTAACATTGTGCGTTATGTCCAATCTTGCGCTCGAATCACGAATACTTTTATATAAGTATTTGAGATGAAATAACCAGTCGATCAATTCACATAAACAAAAAAGTTAAAATAGAATGTTTTGCAGAATCGCACATCTATACAAATAAAATATTCAAATAAACAAAGTTTACTCTGCTAGTTGAAGTTAAAAATATTATTTGAATATGTAAAAAAAATGTATTTAGTACTTTAGCAGATTTTTTCATTAGCGCATACTTCTTAATAGGATTCAAGCGAAGACGTTTGTATGTAAATTAAATTATACTCTTGAGTCAATTTAGCTAGGTATTATAATTTTCGTCGAATGAGTAAGAAAGAAAATTATTACGTATATTATAACGTTATTTTACAATCGTATTTTAAGGTGTTTATTTATTTTCCTTTTTACACTTATTAAAAGTAGATTATAGTTATGTTACTTAAAATGACTGTAAAAATAATATAGAAATATCAACCTTCTTATATAATGTCAAGATTAACTGTAATGTGCACGATTATATAATACGAAATAATTAACAAAATAATTCAAAGATGTCAATTTAAAACATTATGGAATGTGAAAATTCCCATAAATGTTATATAGAATAGTTACCGACCTACCTACTCATACATGTAAACATAAATGGTGTATAAAGACACGATTCTGACTCATATTAATTATGTAGTCTTTCTTCATCCATGAGGTAATTACGGTTGTAGAAAAAAGTGAAGAATGATAATGCTATAGTTCTCGAGGACATCGACACAGATTATATCCCATTGTATATGTAACTGTTATGAGGATTTGATGTTGCCATTTGCGCGGCGTGGGTGGCTAGCGGTACCCATACTGTCTACTAAAAAAAGATTAATACAATATTTAATCCTCTTATGTATTTTATTGATTATACAGTATCTTATGAGACTTTCATTTATTAGTTTTGTCAATATGCCATTTTTGTTAACTACTAATCATCAGTGATCAATTACGGATAAATGGCGTTTGTCAATAAGATTCATGGAAGTCGCAAAATCTTTAATTATATTGTTAATATTAATGTATTAGTATTACTATAATATAGTTCGAAATATCGTTTCATAAAGGATTATTTTTTGTTTTGTTTCAGGAAGCAGAGGAATGGGCCCGAAGACAGAGTGGTCCGATGGTCAATCCTTCCTTTGAACCAGACGATTTTCTTCCACAGAGGTTATTTCATTTCTGTATTTATAATAAACGGTTGCTCCTTCTGAGGTAATATGGCACCTAACCGGATACCTAGACCGGATTTGGGCTCAATCGATACTGCTTTAAGTATAACCTGGGTTTTCTTTCAGACACGATAACATCTGCTACATTATTATAATATGTTCCATTAATATTTATTATATGCTATATAATTATTATTAATTGACTTTTATTGGCGGTATTATTATTGGCTTTATGTTATCTTATAAACTTGATTTTGTTATACTAAAAAATGTAATAATACATATATGCATATAGAAACATTACTAATGTAATTAAAATATGAGCAATCCTGGTAGACGGAGATCACTTAAGCCTATTTTTATACTCAGTTATTTTGATCAAAATCTAAAGATACCTAGCTTGAAAGAGAAACTTTATCGGCCAACGCCTTGAAAATGAATTAGTAATAAACTTTTACAAAAATAGTTACGTGTCATCAAAATGATTTTACGTACGTCACTACTTAATCGCCTATTGTACTTTGTTACTCTTAAACTCCTCTAGAATCCTTAATTGAGTTTTAAGTAAATTTTACCACAAAATTTTATCTGAGTCATATGAGAAATGATACATTATTTTCTCTTTTATTTTCTTTTAAATCACTCATCATACATTGTATAAGATATTATATTGGTTTTTATGGTTGTTTATTTATGTTCATATTTCCAAAAATAAAACTTAATATCCGTATGTTTTTTTTTTTGTATAGCCTTTGTGTAATAATATTTTATAACCATTTTAGAGACTTATAATGCTACGATACAAAATAAATTATGAATTATTTTTCCCCTATATACAAAAGTTTGTGAATTAACTAAGTAACAAACAAGAGAACGAAATAAAATAATTTTTAATGTATTTCGCAGGAAATTTATTCTCAATACCTATCGAAATATGCTTATTAACTTGAACAGATCAGAGAAATTTACGTCGTAAATTATTAACAAAATTACTCCTTCGACCTTCTTTCTGCATAAATAGTTTCGCTTACCAAACGCTTTATTAATATCGCTCTATTTTATAGATGAATCTTATAAGATCGTATTCGATTTGTTTACTGTATAATAAATCCTTTGAAATTTAACCTTGAGTCACGTTAAAATAACATCTTTTATAAATCAATAACCAGTAAACATTTGTCGTCTCCTAGCAATTGAAAATGGCAGAGTAAGTTGGTTGCATCGACTTCGCTTTAGAATTTTGACTACATGACGTTTTATTTTCGTTTACGTTATAAAGTTAATGAAGGCATTTTTATTTAAATTCAATTTTCATTAACTTTAATTCATACAAGTGTTGTATCATTACATCAAATTATGATAATCCATTGGCTTCACGCTATAGAAAATATTTATAATTTCTAATTCAGATTGAGGTATTTCTTCAAATAATACACCAAAACATGTATCTATATTTAAATCATGTAAGTAAATCCGAGAAGTTATATGCTGATTTTTTTTCAGTTTATCACCTGTCAAAGATGAGAAGAAAAGGCCAGGAGATAAGGGTATATTTCTCGTCAACATGAAGGAAAAGAATTTGCAAGAAGTCGAAGAATACGAACCCTATGATAACAGAGTCGTAGAACATCCCACTACGTGAGTAATTTTTAAAAACATTGCTAATAATAACTGAATTAAAAACTTACATGATTATGTAACATCTATATAAGAATCAATAATCTCTTTAATATTCAAAGTCTATTTCCTTCAAAAATCTTACACCACGAAATGACTAGCATAGTTACGAGATTGTAATATTTTACTTGTATGAATAAAAAATCTAGACATTTACAAAATAATAATATAACACCTTTCGCCACTGGTCCCCCTTGACCGGTCAAAACAAGATATAAATATTTAAAACACGTTCATTGAATCAGGGTATTCAACCTTCTCGCCTGTTTCCTCTTCCTTATTTCCTCGATAATTCATCATATCTTAGGGCAACAAGGATTTTCCTACTTATCTCACCTATTTCAGCTTGGAATTAAATAAAAAGTTATAAACAACGCTTTTAATACGTGTGCTCATGAAATAGTTTTTGAAGTTTTATTATTTTGTCCTTTTATGATAAATAAATAAATATGCTTAACATACACACACGGTCGTCTGTTCCTAAGTTAGATAACTTAATGCCTGTGTTTTAGGTAAGAGCCGCAACATTTACATTTTTTTATAAATGTACATATAGAAACAATACATGTATGAATTAATATATATCACAGCCAGGAATCGAACCCACAACCCTGGAGTTAAAATGAGGTTAATATCAATTGTGTGAACGAGCTAGTCAAAGTGATGTTGCCAGTAATATATAGTATTTGATTTTTTTATCGATTGTTTCAACCCTTCTCCTACGACATATTGCCCAGTAGTGAGACATTTACAGTTAGTTCACCAATAATATAATAATAATATATTTATACACAAACATTCTTTTATCATATAAGCTACCTGTATATTTTAAACATACAGAAAGTATAATTTTATATTATAAATTGCTGTTCATTCAGTTTTTATACGCAAATGAAGAGTTTTTTTTTTTTTCTAATCTTTTCCCATTTTATTATTATTTTCCTATGTGTTATTGTAATCGACAATAAATTTTAATAAATAAAATACACATTAAATAAACCCAACATTACCTACGTCTTGTGTACTATCTCTACCGATTCGTAGACACGTAGCTGACAAACTAAAACTTAATTACTTTTAATTCGATTTCGCCTTTATTAATTAGTAAATAAAACACGTCGTAAATTGTAATAAGATTCACGTAATTCTCTCGAATTCATTGATAATGTTTTTCCTCCTATGACTGGAAGTGATATTGACGTAATCACATAGGTTAGCTGAATAATAAAACAGAGTTCTATCAGAGTAGAATCAAGGTCTCACGTATGTATGTATATGTTCCTTTCAGTAAGAAATTATAATAATATTTGTAACAATATATAAAAATTCATAAAAATACCAGACCTACTTATAATTAAGATGTGTGTGTAAACATTAAATGCTCAAAAACTTGTCCATATCTTATATCTTTAAACGAGCAATTCTTGTATATTATATATATATTTTATATATATATATATATATATATATATATATATATATATATATATATATATATATATATATATATATATATATATATATATACATATACAAGAATTGCTCGTTTAAAGATATAAGATAGAAGACAAGTTTTTGAGCATTTAATGTTTTTTTTTCTTAATGTTTTTTTATATATATACATATATATAATCTGAATCTCGGAAATGGCTCCAACGATTTTCATGAAATTTAGTATGCAGGGGGTTTCGGGGGCGATAAATCGATCTATCTTATCTTATTATTAAACGAGCAATTCTTGTATATATGTATGCAGGGGGTTTCGGGGGCGATAAATCGATCTAGCTAGGATTTATTTTTAGAAAATGTCATTTTATCTCTTTTTCACGAAATTAAAAAATATCGTTAGAACACGAAGGTAAATTTCGCTATCATTGTTAAGTTTGTAATAGCTCGAATCAGGCGAATACGAAATCAGAACACACGAGTTCGAATCCAGGCGTCTACGAACTATTTTTTTCCTTTTTTTCAAGTTTCTTCTTTTGTGAGAAAAACTATAATGGAGAGCTCTTTTTTATTTCAATAACAAGTTCCTATTATTTTATGTCGGTAAAATCGAAAATATAATTTATGTTTCATCAGTATGTAATGTGTCTAAATATAATTTAACCGAGCAAAGCTCGGTCATCCAGGTACTTATATAAAAATGACACATGACGCGACTTTTGATTTTTGGCGGTTATGATTACTGAAGCTTTCATGATTAGATAGATGTGTTATAGTAGATACTCCTGAATGAACAGGCTTTCATAAATCGGGCGGTTAGTTCCTGATATTAGAAAGATGAAAACAAATGGACTTTTCTGATTTACATCTTCCATAATTACATAAATTTCAATACATATACATTTTATAACTTACATTACAGCTTCATAGTAGGTAATAGGTTGAAGAAAAATCTCTCTTTGCTATTTATTTATTTTATCTGGCTGGATATTAATATAATTAAATATAACATTCGCATCGCATCGCATCAGCCTATCGCAGTCCAAATATCCCGGTTTTCCGCAATCCTCATCCAGCCTCCGCCGGCGACCTTGCATAAGTCGTCAGTCCAACGGGCCGGAGGGCGCCCTACACTGCGTTTGCCGATTCGAGGTCTCCACTCCAGGACACCATCGATCCTGCGACATACGTGACCAGGCCACTGCCACTTCAACTTGCTGATTCTACGAGCTATGTCGGTTACTTTGGTTCTCTCGAGGATAATCTCATTTATAATTTTATTCTTGAGAGGATCCAAGCATAGACCGTTCCATAGCAGCGTTGAGTTACTTTAAATTTGTGTACTAATCCCGTCGTCAGTGTCCACGTCTCTGCGCCATGTGTCAACACAGGTAGGCCGCACTGCTCGAAGACTTGTTTTTAATAAAATTTCTAAACATAGCATTAAGAATAAGAAAAATAAAAAATAAAAGAACACTTCGTCTGTCAAAGCGAGTGAAACTTACGAATATATTCGATATATTCTGAAGTTTTATTACAAAAAAGGGAAAAATGCGACTCAAACTGCAAAAAAAAAATTGTAACGTTTATGGACCTAATGCAGTGTCAGTAAGAGTAGCACAAAGTTGGTTCAAGCGTTTTCAGTGTGGGAATTTTGATGTCAAAGATGCGGCTCACTCTGGTCGCCCTCAAGTCAAACTCCACAGACTAGCGAAACCAGGATTAACACGCAATAAGGTGATGCTGTGTATATGGTATGATTAGAATGGCATCGTTAATTATGAGCATCGATATCACTCACATTCGATTTGGATCGGAATTGAGAAAAAAACGGCTAGAATCGATCAATAGAAAAGGAGTTGTATTTCATTATGATAACCAAAGATGTGTGTTGTCTGGCCAGAAACATCTTTGGTCACAAATCAAAAATTGAAAGAGCTTGGTTAGAAAGTATTAATGCATCCACCACATAGTCCTGATCTTGCACTCTCAGATTTTCACCTGTTTCGGTCTCTTCAGAATTCCTTGGGGTTGACATCAAGACAGCTTTGTCAAAACTATTTGTCGCATATTTAATCTTAAGATTTCTTCAGAAACGGGATTATGTCACTACCTACAAGATGACAACAAGTTATCGAACAAAATATCACATATATATACACATACTTGCCTTTTTTATTCAAGTTCCCTCTTTTGTAAAAAAAAGAACTATTATTGAGAGCCCTTTACTATCTGGATATCTAAGTTTTGCTCGGTATTTTTTTTTTTTTTGTTAATCGTTCTTTTTTTTTTGGAAATTATATTTAGATACGATAAAACTGATGAAATATGAATAATATTTTTCTATCTTACCTATATAATAATATAGTATTTTGTGTCACAAGGGGATGAAAGTACTATTTTTTTGACCCTCATATGAAATTGCCGCCCGAGCCGAAGGCGAGGGTAGCAAACATACGGGAATGGATGTAGTACTTTCGTCCCATGTTGCACATACTTTTTTTTCCTACCTAGGACGAAAGTTCAGGTTTTGTTCCTGTGAAGCGGGGACAGAAAGTGTCACTTTTGTCCCGCTTCACAGGGACGAAAATCGAACTTTCGGCAGAGGTAGGAAAAAAAGATATAAACTGGTTATTTAAATAAAAATCACGAGAGCAATTAAAAACTGCTAGAATATCATTAGAATAAGAAAGTAAATTTCGCCACCATCTGTAAATTTATAATAGCTCAGGTGGGAAATCGGGCGGTCTCGAAAACGGAAGATTTTTCCTTTTTTTTTCAAGTTCCTTTTTTGATGAGAAAAAATATTATTAGGATCTCTTTTTATTTTTTTATTTATGTAACCAGTGACTATTGTTTTATTATTATATCGGTAAGATTGAAAATATTATTCATATATTATCAGTATGTTATTTGTCTCTAAATATAGTTTAACCGAGCAAAGCTCGGTCATCCAGGTACTGCATATAAAATAAGAAGAAACTTTTTCCCTGACAGATAATAATAATATAATAAATATACATTAGTACTGATGCATTTTAATACGAAGTGTATTAGATTTCGTTATTATTAAAATCGCGTTTATTTATTTAATATGATAAATGAGTATACCAGCAGCTTTATTTTTTATTGTAAAGCGCTTTTTGCTAAGATGCCTTCGTTAAAACTTAAATAATTTATATAAATATATCGTGAGCCAGGTAGGATTTCTTATTATAATAGCTACAAACCTAGCAAGTAGTAGTAAAAAATTAAAATAAGGATTAAGTCTCTGAAAATAGTCTAGTGTCAAGAATCAAATACTTGCGATTTCGTATTATGATTATTTCCAAATATCAATTCGTCATTTAAGGATGATTGTCCTTAATTCGATATTTTAAAAATTCAACTTAAAACAGGTCTTAGTGTGGTCGTGATCGGAATACCTAAGAGTTTTAGTCTATACTAATAGGTACCTACTATTAAAAGAAAATATTCGTTTGTAATTTATAAAAATAAAACTACTTAAATACGAGTTCATTACATAAAATAAACCATAAAAAAGAAAATAAAATAAAATAAAAATAGAAATGTATGCTTATCAGAAATAAGAAAGTATTAAATAGCCAAAACGTTTTACCCAATCTCACCTCGAGTACCTACTACAGCCGCGAGAATAAATCGCAATATATATTCGAAACTAATAAATTTCGAACGACTTCACAACGTTCTTAAATTTAGATTATTTTTTTATAATTTTTTTTTAAACATTTATACTCGTATCTATAGTCTTGTAAATAATATTCACATAAATATTATTCTATATTATTAGCGATTATTCTTAGAGAAAATTAAATATTACGAGATTACATGCAAACTTTGTCTAATGAATCTTATTGTTTTTGTTTCAATGATACCCAGGTCTACTATTGTAGTACTTTTACTAATAATAATCTTTGTCAAATTAATAATTAAGCATGTTTATCGTACATGCAAATAGGAGTCAGTAGTAACCTCATTTAATTAGTACATCATAATTAAATATATAGTAGACATGTCGACATTTACCAAGATTTTATTGAAACGTCATACATATTTGCAAAAAGAACATTCACCATTACTCCACATATAGCTAAATCTAGATTTCATTCGAAACCCTGCCTAGACAAGTAGCAACACGTTCACTTAATAAAGGGATATGATTATGAAGCAATCTTTAGCGATAGATATCTATTGCTGCAATGCTCGAGTTTATATAAGTTGTCAACATTACTTGTTCTTCTAGATAATTCAAGTTTGGTTTGTTTAAATCTGTAGACTACTTAGACGTACAGCAATTCCTGTTGCAATAAACACTTCGAGTAGACCAATAAAAGACAGTCAGTTATCAAGCGTCAATTAAATAAAACTGTACACAGTTTTACAGGAAACGATAAATGGACACAAACATATACATATACTTGACTATGACGTTAATTTATGTAATAGTGTGTTTTAATATTTCTCGGTCTAGCAATTAATTACAATATTTAAAAACCGAAATAATCTAAAAAATATATAATTAAATAGATATAAAATGATTGCATTGGAAAGCTTACAACTTGTATTATTTTTGGTACAGGAACACAGAAACGCTCCTGCATTTGTTGAAGGGAAGTCTAGGTACTGGTATTCTTGCGATGCCGCATGCTTTTGCCAATTCAGGATATGTTGTTGGAACCATAGGAACTATTGTCATCGGAGTACTTTGCACTTACTGCATTCACGTGCTCATAGACTCATGCTACGTACTCTGCAAGCGGCGGAAAGTACCATCAATGACATACACCGCTGTGGCTGAGGCGGCTCTTTCAGAGGGACCCGACTGGTGCAAGGCATGCGCTCCCTATGCTGCGTAAGTACCATTAGGCTCAATACATTTCGAATTTATATTTAAAAAAATAAAAAAGAACTGGTCGCTTGTTAAGACCGTATTACCATAAAAGGTTATTCATATAAGGTTATACATATTCTGATATTCATATAAAATATCTTGCAGTTATTTGTTCACTTTCTTTTGTGCACGCTGCATGGTATTGAACTCAAAATTTAATGGTTAACAATGGCTTAAAAATTAATTTTAATATTACTACTGATACAATATTTAGTACTGAGTCTATTAAATTTGAAAATAATTAATAATGATGATTGTTACAGGCATATAGTGAACGCATTCCTCTTAATCTACCAGATAGGAACGTGTTGCGTTTACGTGGTGTTCGTGTCAGAGAACATACAATTCGTTTTGACCAAGCACTTCGAACTGAACGTCAGTGTAGTTGAAGTAATGTTGTACATCCTGCTGCCATTAGTCCTGATAAACTGGGTGCGAGATCTAAAGTACTTAGCGCCATTCTCTGCAATAGCTAATGCGGTTACAATTGTCAGTTTTGGCATCATCCTCTACTATATATTCAGGGAGACACCTACTTTGGAAGGAAAGTTACCCGCTGGAAAACTCGGGAACTTCCCACTGTTCTTTGGTACTGTGCTATTCGCTTTGGAAGCTATCGGTGTGGTAAGTTTGAAATGCATCAATTTCTTAATTTATCCATTTCATTTATATATTTTAACTAACATAAGTTATAAAATAACTCCTATATTATAATTTAACCCGTCAAAGGTGAAATTTAAAAATTCTTCTAGAAGCGCTATTATAGAAAACTATATTGAACATCGTTATTTAGACTATTTTTAATAGTCTAAATAACGATTCTATTCGTTTTACTTCTATGAACATCAAAATTAGCAGACTCTCATATAAACATTTAACCTCTTACATTACATTACTCTTACATTAACCTTTTACATTGCATTGCCAAATCTCTGAACATATTATTGTTTATACCTGTCAAACACTATTTGTCGTTTTTCAGATTTTGCCATTGGAGAATGAGATGAAGACGCCCAAGGCTTTCGTTGGCAAGTTTGGAGTCTTGAACCGTGCCATGATCAGCATAATAATCCTATATGTCGGTATGGGCCTGTTTGGATACTTGCAGTACGGTAACGCTGCTGCTGGCAGTATTACCCTCAATCTACCTTCTCAAACTGAGATGTAAGTAGTCTTGTTATCTTAATGCTATTTACAATTTAAAATTATAATCAAATTCACAAGCTTTTTACGAAAAATGAATCTGTCTCCATGTATATTTGTTCCGACTATTCTCAGTTCTGCGTTTCATTTTAAAATATACGATGTTATAAGGATTTATTTTATTTTAGAACAAGAACTGAGGCTTACTCACTATAAAATCTGAAATTCCAAGTTATATTTGTCAATTTAATTTCTATAAATTATGTATACAGCGTGGTGTAACGTATCTATATTTTTATATAAAATAGTAATTTGTAATAGTTGTTGCGGAGATTCTATTTGTATTATTAAGTTATTGAGGTGGAGAATAGTATTTGAATTTTGAGTTAGAACTTAGTATATGTACCTCTAAATTTTATTATTGTTTTAGACTCGCGAGTGTCGTTCAATGTCTTCTGGCGTTCGCTATCTTCATTACACACGGCCTCGCCTGCTACGTCGCGATTGATATTTTGTGGAACGAATATATCGGCGTGCGTCTCCTGAACAGCTCTCATCGGCTTTTTTGGGAATACGTGTTGAGGACCCTCATTGTGCTGGTCACATGTAAGTTTTTGCTAAATGATTCATTTTACGACTTGATTCCTGTTCTACAACATCACTGGTTATAACTTATAAAGAAATTTGTTAATTCGACAAAATTTCATAACCCTATTTATAGATAGTATCATTTAGAAGATAGCCGTTGTGGTAATTATGGTTATAATTGAAATACAAACCTTTTACAGTTGGAATAGCAGCTGCCGTACCAGAGCTGGATCTGTTCATCTCACTGTTCGGTGCTCTATGTCTGTCAGCTCTGGGCCTGGCCTTCCCGGCATTCATTCAAAGCTGCACGTACTGGTACTACGTTTCGGACTCCGAACGCATCAGGATGATTATAAAGAACGCCATAGTTGTAGTATTCGGTGCCCTCGGACTCGTAGTGGGTACTTGGACGTCTCTTGAAGGGATTATCACAAAATTCTCCGGCAACGGTAGCCACGGTCAGGTCATGAATGCGACACAAGCCCCCGACTCGAGCATTTTCAATGTAACAAGTTTGATGCCTTGAATTTAATGTTAGTTTTATGTATCAGTGCCATTATACTATAAAAACCGTCCGTGGCATACGTTTAAGTACAATATCGAAGTTGAGGAGCAAACATCGTACAATACCGAACATTGTTGCGATTACAATGTATGTAGTAAGTGGTTTAAATTGTCTCTATTTTGTTAATAATTTGTTATATTATATGAAATGTAAAATGTGTAATATAGTTCTGTAAATGTAAAAATACATCAATTATTTTAAATAATTTTTTAATAATTATGTACACATACACCAAATTTCGTTAAAAATAACATTCTCTTATAATAAGAGCAAAGGTATATTTATAACACTTAAAAATTTTTTTGGTCAAAATAGTGTTTAGAAAAAATTTATATTTATTTGTTTTAAATTTTATTCCGTTCGACTCAAGTGAATAAAAACCTCGGGCAACACTAGCGCTTTAAATGTATAGAATTATTATTATTATTACTTTGATCAATTGACATAATATTATATTAATAAGTAGCAACGACCGAGTCATTTGGTAGCCTCAATTTCATTATTAAGACAGTTTAATTCTGAATTAAGCCGTGTGGTTGAGAGGTAAAGGATTACTCGACTTCAGAGAAAAATCGATAGCATTATAATAACTCAAAATATTTAACATAAAATTTCAATCAGTTTTCTATTTCTATTCTCATATTACCAGTATTATTATTATTTACCTACTATATTAATAAACAGTAGTTTTGTAAAACAATTTACCTTTACTAAATGTGATTTTTTTCCACAACATTTTTTTATTATGATTTTTCTTTAATATGCACTTTTCTTGCACGAGAAAATTGCATAAAATAATGAAAATACAATGTAAATAAACTTTTTACTTTAATATTAAATAAGACTATATCGCTTCTGCCATCTCGTTCGTATAAAAGTGTAATACTTTACCTCGCACCAAAAAATGATGTAGCCTAATATAATATAAGAATGTTTAAAAAACGTAGTTCATAAGTAGTTATAAAGTGACAGTGAGAATTTATAATTGAAACAACAGAATGGCATTTCGATAGTGTAAGACGCGCGTACATTAAAATTGTCCTACACATGCATTCAAAGACGTATAAATATTTGACCTAAAGATATTTTACTTTTTTTTTGTTTATTTTCATGCATTTTACTGTTGTTTGACCTCGCAAAATTTGTTACCGAAACGATATTTTGTTATTTACTCTCTATAAGGCTGGATATAATTATGTATTATTTAACTATCCGCCAAAACGAATGATTCCTATTTATTTATACATAAACAAAAAAAATATTTATTTTTTTATATTATGTTGTTATTATTGTATTATCTTCGTGAAAATATCCAACTATCACATAAACAGTCCGGTCGTATATTTAATAATAAATCTGTGATGTTACGTAATAGTTGATAAAGTATTTATTAGGAAATGTCTTGGTTAATTATGTTATTGTGAATGATGTGTTTTACACATCGGTGATATTGTGCTCAGAGCTGTTTGGGGTTGATTCCCGTACAAATAAATATATTATAAATATTTTTTCTTTATTTCACCCATACCTTCATTACAAGGAAAAAAAAAGAATATTTTAAGTTTAAACACAATAAAAACCGAAAGATAAGACAGCTTTCTGATCGTTATTTCAATAATAATCTCGAATATAACACATATGTACTCATAAAGAAAGTAAAGAAATCTGCTACCTCTTGAAGTTACTCGGTTCGCCGTACCATATTCTAGGTCGAAAATCCTACTAATAAATGCGAAAGTTTGTATGTATGTATGGATGTTTGTTACTCTTTCACGCAAATACTACTGAACCGATTACGATGAAATTTGGTATGTAGGTAGCTGAAGACCCAGAATAACACAAAGGCTACTTTTTATCCCGGAGTTCCCCCGGGATTGGTTCCTAATTAAAAATAAATACATTTATCGCTTCTGAAAACTGAATGCGCGATCTAGCGGCACGGCGGCGCCGAAGGCGGTAGCGGCAGCGGGGGCGGTTGGTCCGACGAGCGGCTCGTGAGGTGGGAGAAGAAGTCGCTCATAGGGTTTCCACGCGAACGAAGTCGCGGGTGGCCTCTAGTTTATATATAAAGCGACGTACGAATTTGATGTTGAGATGCTTGTTACAGAGCAACATCTTGATTCAAAAAGAAGCTTCGCGCCTACTCAATTCCCCCACCCCTTTCAAGATCTGACACTTTTAAGATGTCCGCTGCTTGTGTCAGTTTGCCTTTTACACTCATATTGTAATACGTAGAGAGAATACCTGAATTGCAATTGAAAATTACTTTAAAACGTAATGAAAATAAAATTGTAAAAGACAAAATTAAAATACAGCGTGTTATCGTTGGCTTAAATATGTTATGAAATTATATAAGATAATGATAAAAATCACAAAATATCTTGCGATAGTCAAGCCGGACACGACATTGTATTTATGTGGGTCATTTGAAAAGTTCGTAGCCTAATATAGTAGTAGTAGTAGTAGTTAGGAGCATGCTATTTTTATGAAACTACCCTCATTTTGAAGCTACATTATTCTTGAGCGATTACGTAATATATCATTTCCTTATTTGTATTCGTTACGGTTTATCACACTATAACGTCGAACAAGTAGTGATCATGTAAAAAAAATGTGTGTGTGTGTGTGTATTAATATTATGAAATGAAAAGAAAATTAGAATGAAACTTTTTATTATATATTTAACATTGATTGGTCAAATGAGGTTTACGAAAAAAAAAGTGTGTGTACTTATGTATGCACGTAAGAAGCTATACCTACTTATAATAAAACCATGCACCGAGTAAATGGGTAGTGCGCGCTGTTTACAAGCCATCTAAAAACAAATTACTTGTCAAGACGAATCAAACGAGCTAAAACTCGATGGCGTTGCGTCGATTCATTACAAAGTTCTTATAACCACCTTCCAGCTCCATCATCAGACCCTGGTTACCACTGAAAGACAAACTTCTCGTTAAGACTATTCAATCGAGCCTGAACTCAATGGTGTTGCGTCGTTTCATTGAGGAGTTCCTATGATTACCTTCCAGCTCCATCATTAGACCTTGGTTACCATTGAAAGATAAACTACTCGCCAAGACGATTCAATCGAGCCGAAACACTATGAGGTTGCGTCGTTTCATTACAGATTTCCTATGACTACCATCCAGCTCCATTTTTTTTTTGTCGCAGGGGAATCCATTTTCGGATGATATCCAGGACGCCATGGGTAAGCAGTTCTAGACCTTACCTTCCAGCTCCATCATCAGACCCTGGTTACCATTTAAAGACACTACTCGTCAAAACGATTCAATCGAGCCCGAACTCGATGGGGTTGCGTCGTTTCATTACAGAGTTCCTTGACCACCTATCAGCTCCATCATCAAACCCTGGTTACCACTGAAAGACAAACTACTCGTGAAGACTATTCAATCGAGCCCGAACTCGATGGGGTTGCGTCGTTTCATTACAAAGTACCTATGATTACCTTTCAGCTCCATCATCGGACCCTGGTTAACATTTAAAGAAAAACTTACTCGTCAAGACTATTCAACCGAGCCCGAACTCGATGGGGTTGCGTCGTTTCATTACAGAGTTCCTATGATTACCTTTCAGCTCCATCATCAGATCCTGGTTACCATTGAAAGACAAACTACTCGCCAAGACGATTCAATCGAGTCCGAAATCAATGGGGTTGCGTCGTTTCATTACAGAGTTCCTATGACTACCTCCCAGCTCCATCATCAGATCCTGGTTACAATTAAAAGACAAACTACTCGTCAAGATGATTCAATTGAGCCCAAATTCGATGGGCGTCGTTTCATTACAGAGTTCCTAAGATTAACTTCCAGCCCAAACTCGATGGGGTTGCGTCGATTCATTACAGAGTACCTATGATTACCTTCCAGCTCCATCATTGGACTCTGGTTAACATTTAAAGACAAACTTACTCGTCAAGACTATTCAACCGAGCCCGAACTCGATGGGGTTGCGTCGTTTCATTACAGAGTACCTATGATTACCTTCCAGTTCCATCATCGGACTCTGGTTACCATTTAAAGACAAACTTACTCGTCAAGACTATTCAACCGAGCCCGTTCTCCATGAGGTTGCGTCGTTTCATTACAGAGTTCCTATGATTACCTTCCAGATCAATCATCGTTTTTTTTTTATGTTCACATTACGAATACATTTATGAAAAACCTCTTTATAACGACTTTAAGTCCTTGGTGCTTGTAGATAGAAAATATCTAGTGAATTTTTGCATCAGGGTAAACAGATGAGTACATCGTAGTATGCAATGTTCCAGGTGTGCCCGAGATGGGCGGCGCTGCGTCGCGATCTGACGTCACTCCTCGGAGACTACTTGTCGCTCCCGAGTGTCATCACTGCGATGCTCGGCAACGACGAGTCCTGGAAGATTGATGGTTTCCTTCTGCGAGACAGTAATGTCCCAGAAGGAGTGTCCAACTCGGCGGGTGACGAACGGGGGTGCGTAAGAGGCGCTACTTAATGCGCCTTCAGTAACTACAGTTCCCATGTAGGAGAAGTCTGGCTTTTTCGCCGAGGCCAGCCTGTCGCTGGAGGGATCCTGTTGCCTGCAGATCCGGTACCCTCCAATTAAAGCGGCTGAAGGCTCCAGCAGTGGTTTAGTACGGTATTGCACCCCCAAGTGCTGAATCCGAGATACAGTCTAGAACTGCCTACCCAGGTGTGCTGGATATCACCCGTAAATAAGTTCCCCTCTGCGATGCAAAAAAAAGTATGCAATTTTAAGGTTAACCTTTTAAACAAGTTTTCTTATCTTATTAAAACGAATCGTAGATCAGAGACTAATATTTTTATTCAACTTTGTTATTTATATCTAGATTGCTCTTTATAATAATAAAAAATATAGTTAAAAAGTTTTTTTTCTAATTGCCACAATAGAAAAATGCTTGGCTCCCGGTTCCCAAGGCGCTGGACTCGGGTCGTCTTTTCTTAAGAGATATTTCCACACAAAGATACCCGGATAAACACTTTTCAGGGTAATATTTGACGACTTTGTAAGTGCCGTCATACCTAAAATAGTTAATAATAATAATATAATATTTATTGGCCACAAACATAAATCTAAGCCACCGCTGGGGTTTTTATAGGCTGATTCAGTAGAACATATACGTTGGATTTGGAAAATCCACGCCTCACACGCTTGTCATATTATTACAAATTAGATTTAACTGAAGAGAAAGGAAGAAAAAAAATGGAAGAAAAACTTATTGAAAAAATATTTTTTTTAAAAACGAATGTTAAAAATAGTTGTTTTGTCAACATTCAATAGGGGATCGGACAAATTTTCAAAAAGTGTTTTAAATTAATCTTTATGGATACTTATTCCCATTAAAAATAAAACTTTATTTTTTTATAGCCGTTTAGGTACTTAAAATCATATTTTAATATTGTCTGTTTAAAAATCACGCCATATCATCTGAGAGCGCGTGACGTCATCTGCGGTTATAACAAAACAGCTGCATGAGCATAAGTTCACGAGAAGTTTTGTTTCGTGGAGTAGATTTTTTATTTGTTCTTATGGAACGCAAAAAATATCGTTGGTGTGCAGTACCTTAACGTACGAACACATCAAAAAGTACTCCAAATAAAATATTCATTTCATATGTCAAGAAAAGCAGATAAACGAAAAAAAAAATTTTGACTTAGCGAGTAGAAAATGCAACGAAATGAATTTCGCCAATTTACTTTTGTGAAGATCATTTTGACGTAAATATACATTAAATACTACAAATAAATAGAATGAAATTTGCTTAAATTAATTTTGAGTAAATATATTATATTGTTTTCTCTCTACGGTCAACTACTATTATAGATTTTTCCTTTTTGTATTTTTTTTTGTAACACTAAAGAATGTGATATAGTGTTGACAGTATTCTACTTGCGACGACCGTTCTGGTGTAGTGGTGCTAGTAGGCGCCTCAACATCCCGCGCCGGCGGTCGCGGGTTCGATTCCCGCTCGGGACAGATAATTGTATTTGTACAAATATTTGTTTCCGGTCTGGGTTCTTGTGGGTGTTGTGTTGGTGGTGGTCTTGTGGTTCTCCCCACCGTGTCTCGGAGAGCACGTAAAGCCATTGGTCCCGGTTGTTATCATATACACCTGATAGCGATCATTACTCATAGTAGTATATTATTCGCCAACCTACAATGGAGCGGCATGGTGAATTAAGCTCCAACCCTTTGTCTATATGGAGAAGAGGCCTTCGCTCAGCAGTGGGTGGTTTACAGACTAGTACAGTACAATAGGTACAATACATATATTGTGTAATATTAGAGGTTACTTTTCAAGGAGGTATTTTTTCAAGTACCTAGGTATTTATGGCAAATAATATATTATTATATATTTATAATAGTAATACAGAAGTTTTCACATTTTAAAACACAAGTTTTGTCACAAAAGTCTGAATTACTTGCAAAGAAATTGCAAATCAGAAACGTATTAACTCTGGGAAGATTTCGATTGTCGGCTTTCGTAAATACTGTTTTCATTATAAGAAACTAGTTAAACACCACGTGACAGCTTTTAAATCGATTACCGTATCCTAATTTATCAATAATCTTTTAGTAACCTTTATAATTTCAACAAAATTATGGAAATAACTGAGTAAACTAAGTAGATAGTACCCACGCGGTCAATGATTGTCCACAGATGACTTCACGCACTGTGATTAGTGTTTCAGTACAGTTTGAAAATATTGAAAATAACAACATTTTATTTCTTCATTTAAAAATATTTAAATAAATTATATTAATTTATTATTAGGTAAATAATCGTAAAACAGTATATATATTTATTTTATCTAAGCACATTTTAGATTTTAATCTGATTACTGTCCGATCCCCTATTTAAAATTTATAGGTATTCCATTCGTTATTCTGGCTCTATAAAAAATATATAGACTATTCACCACAGTCACCACAATTAGTAATTGTATGATTAAATAATTTATGATAATAAAAATATTTTTTTCTTTTTTTCTGATTTTTTTTTTTACAAGTAAAAGTATTGTCTATCCAAAGATCTCTAACAAGTATCATTGCATATCTATCTGTTTGACTTGAATAAATATATTTGATACCTATTTATGATCCATCTGTAATCTGTAATACAAAAAACAAGATTATAAACTTAAAGAAGTATTTCAAAACTAATCATATCAGCCATTAGATGTCCACTGTTGAACGTAGGCCTGCTCCATCGACCAACAGAGCGACCGGTTCAAAGCAGCCTCCATCCAACGGCTTCCGGCGACCTTCCTCAAGTCGTCTGTCCATCTCGTGGACGGCCATCCGACGCTGCGCTTGCCGGTACGTGGTCTCCACTCGAGAACCTTTCTGCTCCATGGGCCGTCAGTTCTACGAGCTATGTGCCTTGCCCGCTTCTACTTCAACTTGCAAATCCGTTTGACTATGTCGGCAACCTTCGTTCATCTGCGGATCTCATCATTTCTGATTCGATCTCGCAGAGTAATACCAAGCATAGCCCTTTCCATTGCAAGCTGTGCGACTTAGAGCTTGTTTAAAAGTCGTCGTCGTTAGTCAGAGACCACGTCTCAGATCCGTATGTCATCACTGGTAATACACATTGGTCGACGACTTTCGACTTCAGGCACTGAGGTATGACGGATGAAAAGAGGCTTTTTAACTTCCCGAACGCTGCCCATCCTAGCTGGATTCGACGATTGACCCCTCTCTCGAAGTTGAACCGACCAAGTTGGACATTTTGTACTAGGTATATGTACTCGTCAACAACTTCGAGAGGAGATTCTCCAACCGATATCGGGGTGGGTACGACATGGACACTTGACATGATCTTGTCCATATTAATTTTAAGGCCCACTCGTCAGGAAACTCCATTGAGGTCACTGAGCATAATGCTAAATCAAAACTTATATCATTGTCAAATGTGATATATACTCGAATAATTTTTTTAGCGCTGCATTGTAACATAAGAAATTAATAGCCAACAACGTTTAGTTTATAGTTATAGCGTAACGCAGAGTTACAAGTTTTCTTCTCTTTATTTTTAGTAGTTCTTGTTTTTAACCTTTTCTTTTTTTGTATAAATATAATCAGATATCTTATATTACACAAGTCGATCAAGTCGTATCGTATCGCACATATGAAAGTTCTTCCCAAATTCCTTCCTTACCTTCTATATTTATAATGTTTTTAATGATTTTATTTATATAACAGCAACAAAATTTTGAGAGGTTTATACAAACATTTTCTCTCTTTCTCTCTCTCATATACGCATGCACGCACGCACTTAAAGTTGTAGTTTGTCTGGTTTTTTTTCCTCGTCTCGGTTTCTATTCGAATTACAATTTTTATTTTTTTTTCATATTGATATTGTTCTTGGAGAAATACTATATTTTGGCTATAAAACATCACGCTATGACTCTTAAATATCTGTCAAGTGTCTTAAAAGTCTGCTAAACATGTAATTCGTAATAAAAAAATAAAAACAAGAACATCTAAAACAAATTATTTATTAGTCAATTCAACATTCCTCCTAAATCTAAGCACACCCGCCTCAGTACATTAAATTTAACTTAAAATTAAAATGGAATACAATAAACAATTGGCTTTATAAAAACGATACAATTAAAATGGTCTACGTAACATACAAAATTAGATAAGGCATAATTTGAACACAGATCTAACAAATTTTATTGGATGTAAAGTATGTAAATGTAATACATAAGATTTAATTGTAATTTTTAGAATCAAGATAAATTTGAGATTTTTCTTTGAAGGTATGGGTTCAATATTAATTAAATAGGAACAAGCGTGCATTATCTTTTTTTAAATATGTTTATTATAAGCCATAATTACTCACAGATTTAAATTTAATCGGAACTATGGAACCATTCTACAACAGCCACCTCAATCAAATTCATAGTATGTATGTATATAAATGTTAATAATTTCATAGCTCTGACTATATCAACTTCACTTCAGTGTATAAAACATATGAAATTAAAATCGATTAATGTTAATGAAAAAAAAAATACTTATTTACATAATTATGTAATATGCATTTGTTCTTTCGGTTGAAGTAACTGTAGCTGAGAATATATAAAATAGACTTGTTAAAGTTATGATAATATTAAATACAATTACGGTATACAGTTTTGAGCATATTGTTTAACAATTTTCATTTATTTTTTAATCTATAAACACGGAATTCGCGTATAAAAAGGATATTTTTTTAAGAAAAAGGAGAGTATTTCTTACAAATATAAACACTCAAAACGTATTCTTTGAAAATGACACAAAAATGTAGATATCCAATGGCAATTGGTTGTTTTTTTTTTTTTAAAAAAAATTGCTAAAGCATTGCTAGAATCGCTACTGTCACTTTGGTTTTTAGTATATAATGCTTATAGAATAGTAGAATTTGACTTGTGATACCGACACGTGGATGGTGAAATTAATTTACATTAATGATTATAATAATTTTTTAAAATACATTCCACAGTACACCCTGATTTTTATCTGACTACGCAAGAAAAAGAGTAATGTCATTCAAGCCTAAATAATTATAGATGTCGTTATTTATAACGTTACATAGCCAAAACAGCTTGGTGAATTGGTTCCTGTCAAATAGCGTTAGTCCTATGAGTTAGTTTTTTAAATTTCTGATATTGAGTGAGTAGACTGTCAGCAAAAAATATAAATTTAATACAGTTATGATTACAATCGTGTCTAAATTGTACGTCTTTTGAAATGTAAAACAATTAAAGCAATAAAATATACCTTAATGTTTAATTATTTAGTACAAGTATTTGAAAATATTAGCCTACTAGACCTTATTTAAGCTTATTTATCTATATCTATACATTAAAAAATTATAAAAGACTTACTTGCCATCAAAAAATACATTGTCAGTTTAAAAAACCTAACGAAATTAACGACTAAGCTAAAAAATATATTTTTAAAAAATGCCGCTTAATTTCCTAATTTCCTAATGTATATTAAGTATAAAGAATTTAAAGTACGATTTTTAACTACTAAAATGTTAATATCAACGCCTTATATTGATATATTTGTACTTTGAGATTAAAAACGAAAATGGAGGTATTTAAAATGTTACAAATTGCATTCATCAATCATACACCACGGACATCTTAACAATATTTATACATAAGTATGCAGTTTTCTGCCTATTCTTATATTAAAATTTCAAACCAGTATCAAAATTTTGAATATATATTTAGGGCCAGTTTCACCGCTTGCTATTAAGTTCCGGATAACCTAACTGGCACTTATTTTGACAGACAACCCATACAATTACCTGTCAAAAAGTGCCAGTTAGGTTAGCTGGAACTTAATAGCAAGTGGTGAAACTGGGTCTTACTATAGCATTTATATGGTAAGTTTATAGTATGTTCTGGTTCTAATATAAAAATATTCATTTATATATTAATTTATAACTCGAATTTTTTACCACTGTGTTATTTATATAATTTTGTAGTCTAATGACAACAAACAATTACATGATGACACATACCTGTAAAACTTACGTCTATCTGGGGTTGTAATTATTTAAAGCAAGATGTAAATTAGTTATAAATAAAATTAGCTGTATTTATATAAACTTACTATGAAATTGACGAATGTAATAAGATCTTAATCAAATTGTAACAACAAGACCTCTCAATACCCATGTGAATATAAAAATGGGTATAGCAATTAATAATAATTCAATTAGAAAAAAAAACTTCAATTATTAAACCTAATTTTATATCACAAACTCTATCTCCAGCAATGGTGTGATTTATATTAAACCGTTTTTTAAAACCTAAAATATTTTAACTAAACAAAATAACCAAATTTTCATGTTACTTTTCAACTAAAGTACGAATACAAAACAGGCTTTTTTATTTTACTGAATTTTATAGGCAATGATAATCTTTATGATGTTTTTTGGTGTAATTTCAACAATTTTTAAAACTTCTCTTGGTTTTTTGAACAAGGGTTTTAGATAAAATAATATCCACGTTCAAAATACTGTCAACATCAAATCTGTACAGTTGAATTTTTATGTTTTCTTTTTTGAGTTTAAATTTGAAATATTCATTAAATTGTATAATATTATTCACCTCAGGTATACTTCACGAATAATTCTATGTATTCAATCTTAATGTTATTTCTTGCCTGCATCGTATCCAGTTAAAATAGCGCGTAAAGCTGTTTTAAGATTTTCATTTGGTTGTAACTCCACTTTGGATAGGTTTTGTCGACAGCACGGACAGTTTTGCGATTCAGTCGACTTGAATGCTAGTCTTAGACATGCCTGTAACAATGAAAAAAAAAAACGTAAAGAACATGTATGTTAATGAAAAATATTTTCAATGTTTACTAAATTATATTGTTTGACGTGATAACTACCCGACTAGACTTCAATTACAAAATATCATATAAAATTTAAGAAGTGAATCTTATGTAATTTTCCGAAAGAATTACAAATATGTTCCAAAGTGGCTAAAAAATTATTATAGTTCCATCTACAAAGTAATCAATTTTTAACATCAATAAAATCTTAAAATTTATACGATCGTTTATAATAGTAATAGTATAGAAAATTAACAAACTTACACCAGTTTTCAGGTCTTAATAATTACCACAAATATAAAAATATAAGAAAGATAAATTGAAAGTTGAAGCATATACGACGACCCCGTTGGCGTAATGGTCACCATGCCGGACTGCCAATCAGAGGGTCCCGGGTTCGTTACTTATGCTTGCAGCAGCAAATTAATATCATTTTTAACCTTAATTTATTGAAATATAGATATACATACCATACAGAAGTTATGCAAGCACGGCGTTGTAACCGGGCTAACTGCTACTTCTTGGCAAATAATGCATAGAAAAACTTGCGTCACATGCTCTATGAACTCCTAGAACAATAGAGCATTCATTTATAAATATACTTAGTTGTATGTAAAAAAGATCAATTAAATTCAGCCTATCGTTGTCCACTACTGATCGTAGACACCTCACTTATAGAGTGCCAAAATTTTCATGCACTTCATGGCTTGCAAAGAAACCTTAAATTTGTGTACCAGCCCTACGGGAAGTAAGTACAAAGCTACTTTTCGGCTCTGTAAGTCATAACTGAGAGAATACATCGTTCAAAGACGCGAGTCTTTAGAACTGCAAGACACACAACTCAAAATTATGATCTAGCATCCAAGTGCCGCCTAATCCAAGCGTATTATTCTGTTGCAATTCTCGTTGTTGTCCAGTATATAGTTACGCCAAGAAGTTTTGGAAATATATGACCATTAATGTAACGTAAAATATTGGTCTTATCTTGATTCAGTATTTGGACAATCTCAGTTGCGGCTTTACACAAACTATCTGAATATACCAACAATTAATAAGACATTTGCATAAAATCCAAGCTAAAACAGCCCAACTCTCGATAAAGTTGAACATCTTTTCCTAGTATAATACGCATACAAGCTTATTTTCATCTGTCTTTTGAATTATTTGCCCCAGTGTGTATGTATTCCAACAACATATGGTTTGGCGGATAAACTGAGTTCTGGAGCATACGCGGTAAAAAGGATACGTCTACTAACGGATGCTGATACTGCTAGATTAGTGTATTTCAGCTACTTCCATAATATAATGTCCTATAGCATTTTGCTATGGGGCAATGCGGCGAATATTAATACTATTTTCTTTCTGCAGAAAAGGGCTATCCGTTATATATATAAAATGAAATGTAAAGAATCACTGAGGGAAAAGTTTAAAGAAATCAATATTCTGACCTTTGCATCGCAATATATTTATGGAAATATAATGTATATACGTAAAAATAGGCATTTGTTTGTTAGCCGTAGTGATCATGCCTTGCACAATGTAACACTCAGGAACAGCCACAGACTAGCGCTTCCTATATGTCGTGAACAGGTGGCATGTGGTGATTTCGGCATATACGATTGGCTGTCTCGTGTTTGTCTTGATCATTTTATGGTCATACTGTGCATTATTTATATATTTTATTTTTTTTAACAATGTGGGCAAACGAGCAGACGGGCCATCTGATGTTAAATGGCTACCGTCGCCCATGGACATCCGCAACATAAGGGGAGTTGCGGGTACGTTGCCGGCCTTTAGGGAAAAGGTGTCTGTACACACGACGTTTGAAAACCCCCAAATTATAGCGTTCAGGGAAAACCTCAGGAGATCCAAGTGGTGTGGATGAAATTTAGTCCTATTATTAGTGAAATTTAATCATTTAATGATGTTCAAAATTTTTAAGAGTACCGAGAGATTTTTTCCTCTGGCTTTTTTTCCCTCTCGGCCAACACTAGGGACATTAGATTAAGTTATTTACTATAACATTTAATAAAGCCGATGATATAATAGTAATGTTATGTCTACCGAGACATTAACTTGTAATAATTTGACGTATTTATTTTAATTTTTTTTTTTTTTACATTCGTTGACAGTGTTAAATCACCTTATGATGAAATAAATATTTTCATTTCATTTCATTTCAACAGACTTGTACGTCTGTTGTAGTCACGTTTTGGTGTAGTGGTACGAGAAGTCGATTTAACGTCTTAAGTCGCTAGTTCATTTATATGGAGAGGAGAAATGGATTTGCCCAGCAGTCGGTCGTTTACAGGCTGATTCAATTCAGTTCAGTCCAGTATATATATATTAATAAAATATTATTAACACGGTATTAAAACTAGCCTGCTTAACGAGTTAGATATTATCAATATAACGACAACTCATATGTACAAGGCTGATAGTGTAATGTGGATCTTAATTTGGTTTTATCACATTTAAAAAAAATTGTGTTACTACACCCCTTCTTTAGTGAAATGTCATTATGTAGTATGGAAGATCTTTGCTAGTTCAATCAAAACAAGTAGACTTTTTGCTTTGAGAAGCTCTACGGTCATTCTATCCTCTCTTTAATAATAAATTTGAATTTCATAAAACATTCAGTGTTAACTAATAGGGATTTTTTTTTTTTTTAGATGCGATTAAAAAAATGTACGCATACCTTTTTCCCTTGTTTCTCACAAATATCTAGACACTCGCCCCACAGTTTAGAATTTAACGTATCAGAGTCAATTGCTTCCTTCTCGTCCGATGTGAGAACATTTTCTTCCCTCTTATTATTGGATCTAGGACTCCTTGTAAACATACTTGGTATTTTAGTCTTTGGACTAACGGAATTTTTTGTTGTATCTGTAAAAAAAACACATTAGATCACAATTTTCTAGACAACCATGAACGACACAGTCGACGCCCAAAAAAACACACGGACATAAATTCTGTACCTCCGTATTATATATTACAAATATATTTTTATGCTAGAGTTAAACATGCTGAAATAATTAGTATCTTGTGTCATTTCAATTTTTAATAGCGATTGATACATTTTGTGCGAAAATTAAAAATAGATATATGAATGAACATAATATTTGAACTTTCAATGCTAATTATTAATCGGCTGCGTTTGAAATTGAAATTTGAACCATAATAGGTAGATACCTATTATGGTTCTTATATCAATTTCAAACGCAGTTAAGAACTCTTAGTAATAGAATTTTTTTAGAAAACTCTGGAATACTAAAGAAAGATTTTGTAAATAAGTAAAGCACAATGTAAAATTATATACAATGGTCTTCACCATTACTTTTGTCTATAGCTTAACATATTCCATGTTATTTATAAATGAATATGGAAGGTTTATAACTTTAAAATTACAATGGGTTGTAACCCAATGATGTTCAAAATATGATGGTGACATGTATAACGTGGCAATGGGGAACGAGTGTACAAGCATTTTAAATAAATATAAAGAAAATTAAAAAAAAAAAATGTTATTATTGTCGGCAACTTCAACAATATCTTAATTTGACATATTAACATACCTTTCTTTTTATTCTCTTCTGCCTTTTTATCCTCTCGAGTCTTTCTTTTCTTAAGAGGGGGGGAAGCCTCAGATTCTGTTGAACTTTGGTTACTTTCACGGAGTGCCCTCTTCTTGTTATTGCCTTTACCTTTACTACTTTTTTCCTTTAAAGCCTTTTTCTCTGCTTCTGCTTCTAAATATCCATCTGGATACTAAAATAAATAAGTTTTAAAGACATGTTTAAAAATAATCTTGAGAACAATTATATGTGGACCATAAAAATATTACATATCATGTTCATATATAACAAATACATATGTTTGAATGCAAGTTTAACATATTATGTATATAGCATGGATTAAGGTGAACAAAAATTTTTTATTTTTCTTTTTCTTTATTTACCATGAATATATTGTTCCACATGACGAAAAAATAAGCCTATGAAAACGGCAGATCTTAATTTTAATCAACTTTGTTATATCAAGATTGCTCTATATAATAAAAAATATAGTTAAAAGTAAAAAGTTGTTTTATAATTACCACAATAGGAAACTGCTTGGCTCCCGGTTCCCAAGGCGCTGGACTCGGATCGTCTCTCCTTAAGAGATATTTCCACACGCGATACCCGGATAAACCCTTTTCAGGGTAATATTTGACGACTTTATAAATGCCGTCATACCTAAAATAGGTAATAATAATATATTATTTATTGAACACAAAAATAGATTATACAATTAAAATATTTGAAATTTGAATTGCAGAAGCTAGTATCGTCCCCTTTAATTAGTTATTACATTATGTTATACACATAAATATAGGAATAATAATAATTTTATTGTACATCAAGAATAAGCAATATAACAAACAAAAAAAAAGTATATAAATCGGACTTTTCGCTAAAGAGTGATCTCGTTCAGGCAACCTGAGGGCAGAGGTAATGATATATTGAAGGTATAGGTGTACAGTTTCATTTTATACACATATATTTATATTTTATTTATTTACATTATACAGATATATAAAGAAAATAATGTTATATTTTATTAAATAGATATACATACACATATAGATACGGACTACTTGACGGCCGGCTGGTCGAGTGGTCAGACAACTGGACACTTTACGCAGCGGTCGCGGGTTCGAATCCCGCCAGGTGCAGATAATCTGTATGACGAATATAGATGTCTGCACCGGGTCATGGATGTGTATTTATGTATATATATATATATGTATTTATATCTTAAATTTATTTCCGTTCCTAGTACCTGTAACACAAGTTCTTACGAACTTACCACGGGGCTAGGTTAACGTGGTGTGATTGTTGGTTAATATTTATATAGATATATATGTATATAATGGATATCTGTAAATATAATATATTGATCATAATACCTAGTGTAATTATGTATATTATATAGGATGTAGGTCACTCGATAAGTTTTGAGATGCTCGTAATTTAAAAATGAAACGCATCTGTACATTGATCTATATTTTTAGATCAATGCATCTGTATTATGTATTTTTAAAAGCAAATTTATTTAAAAATAGAATGCAAGTAGTAAAGTTGCTGGTTTAAAATTTTTTTTTCAATGTTCCAGTAATTTAATTATACCCTGTACAAGTTAGCTTGATCCTTTTGACAGATGTAATTTGTCGGTCGGATATAACGCGCGACCGATGTAACATTGTACAAGCGATGTAACATTGTACAACATAAAAAGTCTTACAATTTTCGGATAACGCTTGAATCTTTAAGGACTTTTGTGTTATATGTATTTTTTTAAAATATTTTTATAATTTTTAAAATCTTTAAATTAAGAAAATAATATGTTCGTCATTGCAAAGTTATGTCGATCAGAAAAATTTACATCTGTCAAAAAGATCAAGCTAACTTGTAAAGGGTATAACACGATACACGCGTTTTTTTTTTGCAAAGATAGAGCCTAACCGCGACCATTTGTGCGCTATATTTTATGATTTTAAATTTTGTTTAACTGATTTATGATGATGATTTCAATCAACGTTAGAGGAGTTTGTCCCATTTCGAGCAACAGTTTTAGATGGTTCAGTGAATTTAAAAGGAGTAAAACAAACCTCGCAGATGACTATAGATGTAGTCGCCCACAAACGGCAGTAACTGCAGAAATTGTGTGGACTACTGAAATAATGGTGCGAGAAGACCCACGAATTACTTACTCGGACATCGAGAATATTCTTGGCCTTAGTTTGGGGAGCGGTAACAGAATCTTGGAGTAAGTAAGCTTTGTTGTCGTTGGATTCCGCGTTTGCTCTCATATATTGAAAAATAGGCCCGTGTTATGCCCGCGGATTACGTTGCCCGTGGATTGGTGCCGCGAAATACGTCTAAGATTTGAAAACGGAACGTCAAATCGTATTTCGGTAATCATCACAGGTGACAAAACCTGAATTTATCAATATGTTCCGGAAAACAAGGGACAGTCGTCAGTCTTTTAAGGAAAGTTGCTGCAAAGACCTCGAAGACTTTTTTCTTGCAGCGGGCATATGTCTACAACAATGTTGGAAAATCATAGATCTGTTAACTCGGAATGATATACAACAATAACATTGCCGAAAGTTTTTCAAGCTCTGCGAGAGAGACCAAAGGCTGAGCTTCGGGAAATCATGCTGCATCACGACAACGCTACGTTGATACGTCCCTCAGAACAAAAGCGTTTCTCGAAGCATACGTTGTTGAAACCTCGGTGACCGCATACGAAGTCGCAATTTCGGACCTATCGGATCAAGACTGGCAAAAAGTGTTTTAATAGTTGGTTTAGGCGAATGGAACTTGAAGGTGGTGCTTAGACGAACACTTTCGCCAACTCGCGCCGAAGCTCGTCGGCGCGGCGTCCGAATATGGGCCGAATATGGGCGGACATAGTCTACGCCATACGCGGCTGTCGGGACCGCGTGCGTATTGGCTGGAATCCCCCTGTGGGTTTTGAAGGTAGATACGCTCGCCGAAGTTTATCGGCGAGTGTCGGCTGCGCCGACGGGGGCACTAATCCCCCGCCGAGCGAAATCACCGCATGGCGGGACGATGCCCTATTGTATTAAATTTACAGACGTAAATGGTGTCTAAGTAAAGGATAAAGAACATTTATAAAAGCAACGGCTTATATGCTTACATTGTATAATAATACATGACAGTAATAATATTAGATTAAGGAAAGAACAACAATGAGCCTTGAGTGTCGTAGCCATATGGCTACGAAACTCAAGTACACACAGTTTCACTCTGTAAAATCACGAAATGCGACCATTTCATTAAGTATTCGAACATTAAATGTTGCAGTGTCCATTGGCCACATCTTGATGTGCCTTGGCCAGATCAATGATAAGAAATCGTTTGTCGATATGATTGATTATACCAAGGCGCGCTACTTCATGAATTGGTCAAGATTATTTTGATCATATCTCTTATAAAACAAATAATGATAGTGTGACCATGCGAAAAGAAGTATATGGACTATTACTGGCTATCCAAATATTACATTATGGAAACGGCGGATGAGAAATATATTGTTAAAAAAACTTTTTTTAACGATGGGAAATGTATTTACGCGTCCCACCGCCCGCAGGCGACGGGTATGTGGGACTCGTTGGCTGCGAAGCCAGAATACCCACTAAAACCCATCGACCGTCTGCGCCGTAGGCGAACCCCCCGAGCTAATCACGCACATCAGCTGGTCCAGGGGCCCAGTGGCTTGTGCGCCTCCGCGTCCAACTACGGCGCTTTCGCGCCCCCCTGCACGGATGTAAAAAAAACCTAACCTAACATATTCTGAATTTTTTATATTCAAGATGGCCAATGGTGGGTGACAAAATCGTGAAACGTTTCATTTAATGATCTGGTCAAAAGTTACCCACATCATGAAATGCGACCACTTCATGAATGTGCATGTGCCATATGCATTTTAAACTATAAATTTTGATGAATCTAGTGCTCATAGGCCACCGCAATGTGACGCGATGCGAAATTTTATTTGTCTTTTGATTACACTTTTCGCAAAAAAAAAAAACTTACTGTGCCTACGGATACCCTTATAAATACAAAGTTTTTTTTTTAAATATAAGTAATAAAAAAACATTTTCTATACTTAAAAACTTACTTGAAGCAAATAATATCTGAAAGTAAGTTACGATTCACAATTTTCGTCCACTATCATACAAAAGGTGATCAGCCCTACATAAATAGGAAAGTGAACATTTTAACGTGACGTTAAAATGTCACAAATAGGTCATAATTCTGTACCGAAGTGATTGTCAGACAAGTATTGAGAACTACTAAAACAGCGAACTTAAGATTTAACTTGCATTATTAATATTTAATGAATATATTATGATTAGCATACAATGTACTGAATAACCTGAACTAGGCCGAGCCCGTATTGTAGGTACTAATTATCCCTAATCCCTTAGAGACTAAGCACATATTTAAATACATGACCATCTATTAACTTATCACAATATGCATGTATCGCAACTAATTTCTTACCGTATTCCTTCCTTGGGAGCATATTTCGGAAAATGTTTAAGCATTTTATACGATCGTACGACCCGTACAGGCTTGCCTTGTCGCCATGCATCTTGTGCGTCTGCGCCTTTTTCACTCACTTCCTTCACTGCGCAATTGCGCGCGAGTGCTCTGAAATTTAGTATAATCCTTATTACATACATAGTTTAAAACTATACGGAGAATATTCTTAAATTATATATGATAATAAGCTTTTAAAAGCGGTAGTAGCAATATTATAAAATATTTGTTTGTCTGCTTGCCTTTATTTTTGACCTATATCATTATAGTCCTGCACGATATTACGAAATTGTATAAAATTTTAGCAGTTGTTTTCTTGGAGATATGCCTTAATTATAATATATTCTTGTGAATGTTATACTTATATAACCAAATGCAGTTATTAATGTCAAAATATAAACTACAACTACCTACCACAATTAAAAAATTCAAATATACAAAGTCAGAGCAGACATACATAATTATATATATAGACATATATATATATATATATATATATATATATATATATATATATATATATATATATATATATATATATATATATAGCTGGTCTTCATATTAGCATTAATTATTTTACTCAAAACCTAGTCATATTAAACTCACTTATTCTCTCTTGTCAGTGTTTGATCGCATGACTGTTCAGCGGTACGCTTGTTTCCAGAAAGATCTCGGCCTCCGCTTCCAGTGTATGTAAATTCATTGCCATTGTCCACATCGTCTTCATAACCACCTTTTGAAACATAATTAATTAATTATCAAAAAGTATAACGAAATAAATAGTATATTACACTAAATACTTTTAAATATTGACATCTGCATTTTTTACAAAAATATTGCAAGCATAACATTGTAATACTATCGTAAAAAAATATATTTAATGCAGATATTATAATCTTCATTAAATTATTCCAAATAATATTAATAAAATATGAGAAAATTATACTATTTCTATTACATTCACTCAAAACACTGATCAAATAAAATATTAGATGCATATGCATGTTTACTAACCAGATAATACAATACTGTAAGCTCCTTCAACATCACGGCCATGTATTCCAGATACAGGTGGTCTATGCACGCCCGACTCAGATAACTAAAAATAATAGAAAAGTTTTACTCATATAAAAATAGATTGTACTGCTTGGTATAATCTATAAGTATTAAGTTAATTAAATTGTCTTTTTAATTATTTTTAGATATATATTTTTTCTTTTTTATTTTTATATTAAGATTAAAAATACCTGTATTCGAAACCTCCAGCACATTCCAACTTCTATGCCAGGTATCGGACCAAAATGGTTTGGTGGCATTGCACACGTCTTAGTTTTACCTAAAAAAAACATAATACATTAATATAGTTCAAGTATATATAAATGTGGATATCAAAAAGTACTTATAACTGTAAAGTAAAGTAAGCAATTCAAAGAACTTTATAGTTCTATAAGAACATTAAAATTATGTAAAATTGTTTATATTTTTTATTTAAAAATTTGTGTATTTATTTTATTAATAATAAAAACTTTGAACGGCAGAAGGTAAACTTATTAAACATCACGATAAAGCTCAAAGAGAAGATCAATTAAATAAATTTTGACCAATATAACTCTCTCCGACTCTGATAAAACAAATTCTAGGTTTCAATAATTCACCATTTACATACCAACACAAGCCATCCCTCTTCCCCAGTCACGATTAGTTTTAGAGGCATTCGTCTTCTTAGTCTGTTTAGCCGCTCCTGGAGCGATAACGTCACTGGGGTCTCGTTTACAAGACGGACAGTACCAATCTTCTTCAGGTAGCTCTGTTAACGGTGGGGTGAGACACTTCATGTGGAAGCCATTGTTACATTCGTCACATAGGACTATCTGAAAAATTATATTGTTTTAATGCAAATTAATTGCTTTACGAAATTATTATTACAAATGTAAATTAGTCTGGCATTTTTTTCTTTTGTTTTCACTAATATTTTTTTTTAAATACTACAATTAGCAATTTTAAAAACGAAAGAATGATAATTCCATTAATTTTAATTAATTAATAATTTACCTTCTCTGGAGATTCTTTCCCTAAACACAAATAACATCCGCACTCTTTACAAGGTGCATCTTCATCATCTCGGCACTTTAAACAATTTAATGGTTGTGATCCTAAAATGATATTTTAAGTAGAATAACTTTTATACATATTATTAGTTGTATAATAGTAGGTAATTGAGCATAAGATATTTTCAAGAAGCAATTATTGATAAATCTTTTCTTTTAAACAAAATTACACTAATGGATTCTTTCATAAGTCAAAAATTGTTATGTAGAGAAAAAAAGAATTGTCTGTAATAATTAGAAAACATATTCATACTTTTTTCCAAAATTATGAATTTACTGTGTGTAAACGTAACTTACTTTTTTCTGGTACCTCTGAAATAAATTTTCTATATTCCTCATTTCTTTCCACCACAGGTACTGGTTGTTCTATCGTGAATACCTTATCGTGAACTCTTACTTTGGTATCATTTTGAGGTACCGAGTCTGGTCCTAAATACAATGTTCCAACGAGCTCATAATTTACACGCAATTTCTTCACTTCCTCAACTTTAAAATCATACCTAAAATGAATAAAGGAATTATTTTCAAATTAAACAAGACATTGTTATTGACAAAACATGTTACGAAAGATTTCTTACTTAACAAATTATAAGAAAACTTAGGGACATAGCTTATGTTTATTTGACTATAGAGGCATAGAATTAAATTATTGAATTTGTATGATACAAAAATCCTATTATAAAATTTATCTGGCAATAATAATTTAACAAAAATCATTACAGTTTTGTTTGCCAACTTCTCTTTATTAGGTATAATTATAAAAAAGTAATAAGTGATTAATAAAATACTATACTTGTAATTTTGTAATGTAATCCAAACTATGCTATACACAATTTGTGACATACCAGTATCCCTTTTCTAGTGGTTCATCTGTATTGTGATTTAACATAACTGTTTGACCCAGTTTCAAATCTTTTATATTTATTTCCTTTCTAGCTCTAGGTCTTATTTCTTTCAACTTGCAATATAAATCCGAATCCTCTTCACTGTGAAAACATCATAAAATAACAATTAACACAAAATAAACCAAAACAAACACATATCTTTATTATAATAATATGACCATTTTGCCATTAGATTGTATTAATGTTTGAAAAGGTAAAAAATTAATTATAAAAATTTATTGTTAAATGTCAGTCATTAGAATAAAATTTGTATATGAAAAAAAGAATTCTTCACTGTGCTGAAATATGTATAAATTTATTTATTTCTTGTACTATATACTAGTTATTTTATTAATATATTTTTAAAATAAGTTTATAAACATTATACTATAGAAAAATTAAAAATATAAAAGTACTAACTCAGCATCCAATTGAACTTTATACAAAATATTTTCATCTGTAACTTTCACTTTTTCCACTTTCATTTCTTTTGTTTGCTTTCTACCTTTTGCTGCTTTGGTAAAAAACTTAGCTATGCCTTTTCTTTTAGATTTAGTTTCTTCTTCAGAACTATCACTTGGAGGCTTGTTTTCAAGATCACTTTCCTTATCGTGTATATCACTGTTATCTAAGCTTCCACATTCTTTGTTTTCGTTCTCGTACTGTACATCAGGATCGAGCACGATGCGTACAATTTTCCCTTCAAACCACGCACCTTGTTCTCTATCTTTCATATCTATCAAATCTCCAACTGCATACAATGTACTCTCTGTATCTAAAAGTTCAATAAATAGTATTCATAAGTGATATTAATAATATTTGATATTAATAACCATACGATTTGTAAAATAACCGGAATAAACGGAAATGATAGGTTGTAATGTAATAGTGATAAGACAATAATACAGACATACTTCATAGCTGACCAGTACTAACCTTTATAAACTTTTTCTTTGTTTTCTGATATTTCAATAGACTTTTCTTCATTATGTTGTGGTTCAGATGTTTTCTCATCATGACTCTCTACTGGTTGTGCTCGTACCATGAGTTGGATAACATCATTAAGTTTAATATTGTAATCATGGAATGTATACCCATCTTCTAGCTAAAATTTTACATTTATAAAAAAATTAAATAACATACAATAATATATAAGTAATTGAGTTATTATGAGTGATTTAAAAGAAGTAAAGGTTTTTAGTTGTAAACTGACAAAATAATATGAAAATAAATATATAATTGATTATATATTATTATATATATATATTATTACAAATATATATTTTATTACAAATTTTACACTCGCTTGCTGTAATTATACAAATTAAATTATAATTCATTTATAGCTTTTAGACATAAAAAATATTATATAAAAATTTGTACAAAGAAACAAAACTTCTTTCTTTCTAGTATCTATTATATGAATTAAATTATATGTATTACAAATGATTCTCAAGAACATAACGATAATTTATAGACAAATGTAATGTAAATAAAAAGCACTTAATTATCAACACAAAGTTATCAACTTTAAAAAATTTCATATTTTAATTTAGGTCAAATTAAAATAGCACATACATTTTAGCATATTTGAAACATAAATCTTCTTATAATATATTATATATTACTAGCTAGCCTGCATGGTTTAGACTATAATGATAATTATTGTTACTCTGATAGAATCTGAATCTTTCTAATAATATTTAGCCCATTTAGCACCATATCTTATAATATAACCTTCACTTATAAAAGGGCTCTCTAACAAAAATAATTATTTTAAAATGGACTCTGTGACTATCAAATTCAAACAAACAAACAAACTCTTGAACTCCCTGACTATCACACACAAACAAACAAAGAAACAAACTTTTAAGCATTGTAATACTATGACAGCTTAAATTTTTCCATATATAAAAAATAATAAATTTGCCGTGAATCATTACCGATATGATAATATAAATTAGACTGAATTATTTCGCAATGCACAATTGCTAACCAGCATCACAAAAGCATATTTTTATAACTTATTCTTACTATTAATAATGCATTAAAAAAGTAAAAGAATATAATTATATTTTATTAGTATCTTCAAGTGTGTAGTGTTCGCTAAGAGCATTAGAACAAAGTGCAACATCTTTTACAAGTCTATAAATACAACATACAACAGAAATCTTTATTGATGCACTATAGTTAGTATAATTGGCATATTTAAGCATAATCTTTTTTGGTTTGTGTGCAATAATGATTAATATGTTGATTATGACTGTTAGAATAGAATAATTAGGCTACTTTTTATTTATGTTTAAACCAGTAAGTCATATTAGGACAGAAATTATAAATAACTAGCTGATGTTCATCTGGGACCGCCAGCTTTATGTGCTCTCTGAGGCACGGCACGAGATCCACAACAGCATACATCCAGACCAGAAACAAATATTTATACAAATACAAATATCTGCTCCGAGCAGGAATTGAACCCGTGACCGCTGGCATTGCGGTGCTACTCGATTACTCAAACCTAAACAGACCTATACAGAAAAACTAAATTCCTAAACATCAAACAACTATATATATATATATATATATATATATATATATATATATATATATATATATATATAAACATTGCACAATAACATTTACACCTAGATATTTTAAGAATAATCTTTGAAACTAAATTAATCTTCATATTTGGCAGACTGACAAAATCCTATAATATAATGTGTGAAAGTATCCTCTAATATAATAATCTAAAAGCTATCTGATACTGTAAAGAATTTTAATAAGATTAAGCACTTCAATAATATATTAAGAACCTACATTATGGACAAAATTTTATACCTTAATATTAACAAAATATTTGATAATGCTTCTGTGTATTTATTAGAGATGAAAAGAATATCCGGTAACTATCCGGTATCCGGCCTATCTGGCCTTGTTTTCACTATCCGGCCGGATACTGGATAGTAAAATTCAAAAAATTCTCATTATTTTACACAAAGCAAATCATACCACAATAGGTTATGGACATAGTTTATTTATATCATCACACGTCAAAAATGTTTGTTTTATTAATTAGTTCAGTACTCAAAATTAAGAAGTGGCAAATCGTGGTAAATGAATGTACCCAATTTTCAGCATTTGCTGATAAGAGGCGACTCTGCTTGGCCTCATATACAAGACCAGTTTCTGGAACTAACCTTTCGTTGTAAATGCTACTGCCAGATAGTGTACTGTACTGTATCAGCGTGTAAACCACCCACTGCTGAGTGAAGGCATCTTCAATAGAAGAAGGGTGCCAGAACTGCCAGGTACTGATAGATAAATTCTAGCAAACTTTGACAACTGCGGGTACTGATTCAAAGTAACTGACCACCAAATCTTTGGGTTGTGATTGCGATCATTCGAGATGCCTTAATAAAAAGTCAATCTCATTAGCAAATAGAAATTTATTTTTCTTGATCGAGACAATTCCTACTATACTATGCCACTTCATTCAAAGTTCCAAAAAGTGTCATGAGCTTCATATGTGAAGTTGAATCCAGTTTCATATTCTTTCATTAGTTTAGGTGTTTAAGATAGCTATGATCTGTTACTCATTTAGAAGAAGATTCGTCGTAAGAATTTTTTACTGATCTAATCAAAAACTGATGAAACTGATCACGTCATGTAATATGGGGCCGAATATCTGGTAGCCAGGCCACCGGTGGGAGGGATGCACTGTGCCGTGCTCCCGGCTACATGGGTACCACCATCTTGCTTGTTTCTCCCGTGAAACAGCTTTGCTGTGTTTCGGTGAGTAGGGCAAGCAGGCAGTGTAATTACTGGCACTGAGACTTTAACACCTTATGTCTCTGGATAGGCAACACATAGATTGGTTCCGTGGGCTAGCTCCAGGTAAACTAGTTTATGTTCATGGGCGACATCAACCACTTACCATCAGGTGGAACGTCTGCCAGTTTGCCTATCCAACTAACATAAAAAAAGTCAGTATCTGGCCAAACCACTATCCATTTCATCTCTAGAATGTATAGATCATTATATTTGTGATATAAACCAGAAATATTGAAATTCAATAAAATTCTAACAAGCAAAGTATGGTTAACACCTTGCACTCAAGACGTGAGTCTCCATCACCACTATGTGGTCATTGATGTTTGGGATATCATTCTTTGAAGTTCAGTCCTAATATCGGTATATAATCTCACAAAGATGACGTAATGTCCCTTTCAAACACGTAAGATATTCTTATCTGAGATTAGTGCAGTACCATGAAGTGGATTTTCAGCATCAGTTCAAACTTCACAGCCTTGGCGGAAGGAACAGAGAAATAGTAAAAATATATTTAAAACATGGGCGGTGTGGATCGTGCAGATCAATTGGCCTCAACGTATTGTTTCTTAAGAAAATCCTTAAAATGATGGCATAAACTGTTTTTTCGGGGTCTGGAAATTTACTTAATCAAGATTCATATATACTCTATAATAACACTAAACAACAGAGGGGTAAACAGCCGCTTAACCACTTGCTTTATGTGAAAACCTTAATTCAGCAATTGACTGCAAATATTCATCATACACCTCCTAAATAACCATCAAATCTTAAAAATTTCGCCTAAATGAAAAGCTGCATAGCTTTCTAACAGGAGTTAGAAAGGATTGCAGTCTGTTCTCAAGGAAATAAGCTAGGCATGCATTTCGCCAGTTGTTACATCAAATATCATACAAAGCTAAATTATAAAGACTAATGTTAAAAAATTATCTTCTTAAAGATGTAAAGATACATTAAATATTAAAGTTCAAAAATAGCACTACGAAATGCTTCGAGTTGCTGGTAAGTCCGTGCGGAAACGGGCTCAAATCCAAGGGGTTAATAATGACTGACTGTAAACAATTAAAATTATATAATGATTGTTTCCATGTAATTAACTACTTTCAATATTATTGTATGTATACTTGACCTCTGTAAGTGAAACCAAACCGTAACCAAATGTAAGTAATTATTCTATTCTATTCAAAATTGTTTGTAGCAAATAGGCTAACCATTTCTACTACCTACTTTATTTAACCTTCCAACTTTATGAGTCTTTTGAACAATCTTATACATAGTATACGTTTTGTTTACTTACAAATAATACAATATAAAAATGATTGATTTCAACATAGAGGGCATTTGCTTTTCTAGATTAAATCAAAAAGTATTTCATAATAGTAAAACATTTCATTAAATCAACTTATTCATGAAAGTCAATAATTGAAAAGTTATGTAAAATTAAGCAATGTGTTAATGTGTGTATTCTTAGATAGAACTTACCAATTTTCCTCCATAGAACAACCGTTGTAATTTAGTTTCTACGTCGAATTTATCTCTGATTATACGCCTAAATTGTTCTATTTTTGTAAGTTTAGAATCAACTACTACTATAGCGTCGGGTTTACCAAATATTCGCACTCGTACATGCATTTTAGATGTATTCTAGTTGTTTCATAAGAAAAAAAGCATTTTGATTTTGGCTAAATTACAAAAACTCAAGAGTGCAAAAACTTTGAATACGGTTGTCCGAAACCGAAATCGGTAAAATTCGTCACTGACATTGACATAAAAAAAAGCGCGAACCGATATCACAACAGATATCGAATAGTTACCTACATAACATTTTAAAAATATATGGGTAATTAAGGATATGTATAACATTTTTATATTTTTGTTATTCTGCCTGAATTTGAAATATTTTATAGAGTAAATGATTCTGCATCGATTAATATAAAGAAATAACTATGTTTCCGATTATTTTTAGGTGTGAAACATTTATGAATTTTTAGATGGCTTCCTGAATTTGCAATATTTTATAGAGTAAATGATTCTGCATCGATTAATAAAAAAAATAGCTACCTTTGCAAAATAATTAATTTTAAAGTCACCATTTACTCAATGTTAATTTTACCGGAAGTGATTCCACTTTTTAAAACCACTATTTTTTAAGCTTAACTAGCACTTCTGATGTGATCTCCTTGTTAAGCATGAAGGTTACATGTTATTTAATTACCTTCTTTATAATATTAGATAATATTATGACATTGTCATCTGTGTTATTCTATCATATTATCAATACTTTGATCAATACCTAATTATTTACTATGTCTTATTTTATTGTTGAATAAAGCCAATATTCTATTTGGTTCTGTCTTTATCTGTATCAATTTATTCAACAATATTTTTGTGTTTCACTGATCCCTGATTAAACAAAATGATTTGAAATGATTAAAAATGATTAAAAATGATTAATTTTTTAATCATTTTTAATCATATTGAATCATTTCTAATCATAAAATAGCTTTGTGAATTTCTGTCACCTCTTATGATTTAAAATGATTCAGTTAGGATTAAAAATTTTTAATCATATTGAATCATTTCTAATCATAAAATACTTTGTGAATTTCTGTCACCTCTTATGATTTGAGAAAAATGATTTGAGATGATTAAAAAATTTTTAATCATTTTAAATAATTTCCGATCATATTTTAATAATCAAAAATGATTGAAATGATTAAAAATTTTTAATCATTTTTAATCATTTTCAATCATATTTTAGTGATTTAAAATGATTTAAAATGATTAAAATTTTTAATCATTTTAAATCATTTTGTTTAATCAGTGATACCTACTATGCGTGACGAAAAGGAAAAGTCTTCCTCAATATCTCGGTATCTACGTCCCGAACGTTTTGACGTGGAACCCGCAATGACCGACTCAGACCTGAAATGGATTCATTGGAAGTACTCATTTGAAAATTTTATCGCACAGGAAGCCGCTTCGGCTGATGCTCTTAAGTATAAAATAAATATCAAAAAAATAATAATATAATAAAAATATGTAAACAATATCTCGCCATCAATATTTAACTTCATTCAGGCTTGCACCACGTACGTCGATGCCATGACCACTCTCAGTTCCACCTACGAGAAACAAAAAACATTATCTTGGTTCGGCATCACCTCGTTACTAGAAAGCAACAGCCTGGCGAAACGTTAGCGGAGTATTCGAGATCACTTACCATACTTGCTCGTGAATGTCACTTCAAAGCTGTTACTGCTAATGAACATCAAAACGAAACGGTACGTGGTACGTTCATTGCTGGAATATTGTCACAGAAAATAAGAGAAAGGTTGCTAGAAAAATCTACTATGTCTCTGGAAGAAACTTTGAATCTTGCTACATCTTTAGAAACTGCTGAAAATACTTCACGACTACTTACAGTATCATCTCCATCAACGTCTACTGTTCCTGTTAACGCAATCTCTGAAACTCAAGCACCACAACCACAGTTCAACTTGGCAGCATCAAAAACTCAGAATTTTCAACACAGTCGCCCTACGCAAAGTGACCGCCGATGCTTTTTCTGCGGTGGCAATGTTCATCAAAGGATCAAGTGCCCCGCTAATAATGCCCAATGTCAACTTTGCTCCAAAAAAGGACATTTTGCAACCGTTTGCCGTAGTTCAAGACCAGGTCAACGTACCGTAAATGTTATTACCATGGACGATAACGACGTTACTCAACCTCAAGTTACTGATTCTCATTTGTCAATTATATCCGCTGCTGCACCATCAAGTCTACGTAAAGCTACCATTCCTATTACCTTGAACAATAATCAAGCAGATGCACTACTCGACACCGGAAGTTCAATCAGCTTTATCGATAAGAATATTGCTCTAACCATGAACCTTAAACAAAAGCCCTGTCGACAAGCGATAACTTTAGCATCTATTAACAATATATCATATGTCGAGGGACTATGCTACGCTACAATTAAGATCGGTGAACACATATACCAGCATCAACCTCTGCTCATTGTTAGCGATCTTTGTGCTGATGTTATCATTGGACATGATATATTAGGAAAACACTCATCATTTGAACTTCAGTTCGGGGGAGACAAAAGGCCCTTGAAAGTTTGCAACGTACTGGAGGCATCTGTCCCACCAGCTTCAGTTTTTGCCAATCTTTCACCAAATATAAAACCTATAGCTATTCGCTCCAGACAGCATTCTCAAGAAGACCAAGAATTTATATCTAACGAAATAAGCAACTTACTTAAAGACAAGGTTATCGAACCCAGTATCTCGCCTTGGAGGGCACAAGTACTCGTTACTGGTGATGGCTATCATCGGAAGCGTCTTGTTATTGACTATTCTCAAACTATAAATAGATTCACGGAACTAGATGCATATCCTTTACCTACTATCGATTCTATCATAACTCAAGTAGCTAAATACAATATTTATAGCCAAATCGACCTCAAAAGTGCTTATCACCAAGTTCCCATTCTTCCAAAGGAGAAGATATACACCGCCTTCGAAGCGTGCGGGAATCTCTACCAATTCACACGAATACCATTTGGAATCACAAACGGTGTGGCGGCTTTCCAGCGAACTTTACAGTATATCATTGATTCGGAAAAACTGAAAGGTACATATGCTTACTTAGACGATGTAACTGTATGCGGAAAAGATAAGCAGGATCATGATGATAACCTTCGCAAATTCATGAAAGCTACTGAGAAATACAAACTCACTCTAAATATGAGTAAATGCACTTTTGAATCAGAATCCATAAATCTTCTTGGCTATACCATCCATTATAACGTTATCAAACCTGACAAGTCTCGATTGGAACCACTGACAAATCTTCCTATCCCATCTGATACGGCTACTTTGAAAAGAGCACTTGGACTATTCGCTCATTATTCAAAGTGGGTCAACAACTTTTCTGCCAAAATCAGACCTCTGATCGAAGCTACATTTCCTTTATCTGAAGAGGCTATTAACTCTTTTAATAATCTAAAGATTGACATTTCTAAATCAGCCTCGTCTGGGATAGACGACAAAGAGATATTTTCTGTTGAAACTGACGCCTCTGACTTCGCAATCGCAGCAACACTGTCACAAAAAGGGCGTCCCGTAGCGTTCTTCTCACGATCGCTTAACGATTCTGAGAAAAGACAACCTTCCATTGAGAAGGAGGCTTGCGCTATAGTTGAAGCTTTACGCAAATGGAGACACTTCTTGATTGGAAGACATTTTCTACTCATAACTGATCAACAGTCTGTTGCATTTATGTTCAACCAAACACACTCTAATAAGATCAAGAACGAAAAGATAGAGAGATGGTGCCTAGAATTATCTTGTTTTAAATACAACATTGTTTATCGACCCGGAAAACAGAACTTTGTTGCCGATGCGCTCTCTCGAGTCTGCATGCACATAAATATTTCGTCAAATAACTCCAAACTTGTTGAACTACACCGATCTCTTTGCCATCCTGGAATTACTCGTATGGCTCATTGGGTCAGATCGAAGAACTTACCATACTCCATCGAAGAAGTGAAACGAATGACGGCAGCATGCCCTATCTGTACTGAAATCAAACCTCGTTATATAAAACACCAAGGGCATCTCATAAAAGCAACTGCACCTTTCGAAAGACTAAACTTAGATTTCAAAGGGCCGATTCCATCTAACACTCAAAACCGATACATTTTAACAATAATCGATGAATATAGTCGTTTTCCGTTTGCGTATGCCTGTAAAGATATGACCTCCGGAACAGTCATAAATTGCCTTAAAGATTTATTCTCCACGTTTGGTACTCCGGCTTATATCCATTCCGATAGAGGAAGTTCATTTTTATCGGATGAAATAAGACATTTCTTAACCTCACTCGGAATATCTTGTAGTCGCACCACCCCTTACAATCCCCAAGGAAACGGTTTGGTTGAAAGGCTAAATGGTACGCTGTGGCGAACAATTCAACTACATCTCAGATCGAATAACGAAGACGTTGCTAACTGGGAGAAAGCTTTGCTGCCAGCGCTACATTCCATAAGATCCCTCTTATGTACGGGAACGAATGCAACACCACATGAGCGTATGTTCAATCATCCTCGTCGCTCGATAAATGGCCAATCTTTACCAACTTGGCTTCATTCACCTGGACCTGTTTATATGAAGAAGAACGTAAGGAGTTCCAAATATGACCCGGCTGTAGAAGAGGTACAGCTGTTACAAAGCAATCCTGAATATTCTTACGTTCGATTAGCAGATGGGCGAGAGACGACAGTCTCTAATAGATCCTTAGCGCCACTGCCACAGGCCGTTGACGACGACTCGTCGGACGACGAAGAGCAATTAGAAATGGAGGAGGTCCCTTCTAACGAAGCTCTACCTGCTAGCCCAGAAGTGGAAAGTACACAAATTCGTCACTCTGTTCGAGAACGCAGACCTCCGGCTCATTTTCAAGATTACGTCTCTTCATAAAGAAGGGGGGGGTGAATGATATGATCTCCTTGTTAAGTATGAAGGTTACATGTTATTTAATTACCTTCTTTATAATATTAGATAATATTATGACATTGTCATCTGTGTTATTATATCATATTATCAATACCTAATTATTTACTAGGTAATAAAGCCAATATTCTATTTGGTTCTGTCTTTATCTGTATCAATTTATTCACTGGTCTCGGAGGGGGAGTGATATAGCGACATTTATCTCGCCACATATGAACTGACGCATCCTACATCGCGCTATCTAAGTTATCCGAGCGATTGAGTATATATACAAGAACCCGACAACAAACCGACCGGATGAGATTACTCTCTACGGTACTCCTATCAAATGGTCCGATCAAGTTACCTATCTAGGGGTCACTCTCGATAGACGACTCACGTTTAGAAAACACATCAAACGTGTTCGCAATAAGGCCGCCTTCGTGCTGAGCCGACTCCATTACATGATCAACGGCAAAAGCAAAATGTCTCTTAGAAATAAGACGACACTATACAAAACCTGTGTTAGGCCTATACTAACATACGGTTGCCCAGTTTTCGCCCGGTGCGAGCCCGGGCTCCTTCAGAAGCTCCAGGTCATTCAAAATAGATTCTTACGGAAGGCCACGGCTTCCCCGTGGTACATTCGTAATATAGATCTCCACAGGGATTTTGAAATCGATTCGATCGCCAAACATATTAAATCGATCGCCGCTAACTATTTCGAGAAAGCGCGCAACCATCCGAACCCCCTTATAGCCCAGTCATGCGTCTACAATACACTACGCGGTAATTTCAAAAACCGCTGTAGACGCCCCCTTCACGTGCTCACCGACCCAGACGACCCGATCACGCTAGCCAACCCCCCCCCGATAGGTACAGTACACAACCGCACCACACACCACACTACTCACCTACACCGTCTCCGCCGACGGAGACGACGTAATAGGGTTCAACGGCTCGTACGCGCCTAGGCGCGTAGAGCAGTAGTCCGTTCACCTCAGCGCTCCGCATAGCGCCGCCATGCCGGCCAACCGACGCGTATAGTACTTCATAGCCGCCCATAAGGAAGCTCTACTTTCTAGGCTGGACCTTAAGTGTCCGCCCCCCCGCCCGGTGTCGCTGTAAAGGCCAGTAAGGCCAACAGCATAAGTCCTTCCGAAAAAAAAAAAAAAAAAAAAAAAAAAAAAAAAAAAAAAAAAAACAACAAACGTTAAGTGGCGCAGTACACTTTGGCGCAGTAGCCCACCAGACACAACACTCGTCTGGTCGGAAAATCCTCCCTTTTCACACTCCTCCAAACGCTTTCACACGAAAACTACTTAACCGATCATCATAAAACTTTGTACATATTCTTGGAGGTATTAGAAGTAACATAGGATACTTTTTTTTAGTCTCAATAACCGACATCCACGCGGGCGAAGCCGAGGGTTAATATTTTACGGGATAATGATATTTATAATGATATAACTCAAATATAGTTAATTAAAAAGGAAGGTTGTAAAGATTGACATATTACGTTGCGTTTGATATAGTACTTTTTCATATCATAACAAAAACAATGTAATAAACCAGTAACAATGTCTTCAATTAACTAACTACAGAAGTAAAAAATAATTGCGTTACTTTTGCTTTATTGACTACCAGTCTATTTTTTATTCAAACAAATCTAGACCAATGGTAAAAAGTAAATTATTTTTACTATTCTTTCCTTTGATCCTTGATCTAAAACATATCAATGCTAGACATGGATCTCTTGTAAGTTCAAAGTATTATTTTTTCTTGTTAATAAATATTATAGTAGTGATTCGGGTATAACAAATATAATAATAGCCAATTAATAAAATAAAATGATTGTTAAAGACATACTTCTTTATTTCAAAAATTGTATACTATCTTGTGTTCATTTTTTAGCATCCAGTTCTCGTTGCTCGATCATCGCTAGATTGGATGCCAAGTAGAGTCAACTCTTTATACTCTGATGTTGGAGCATGGAGCGGTAAATTTGTAAGTAATCTTAAGAGTTACGTTATTATTAAGCAAGCGAGATTACCTTTCAGATATTTAATTATTAAAATTAATTAGTAATAAAATAATTTACTTTATTTAATAAAATTTAATGACTATAAAAATTTAATGAAAATAGTATCGATTTTCAGAGACCAGTTATGGATGAAATAGAATCAGACGAAGCATTGAGATTTTATCAATTTTTAAACTATTTGGATGGAGGAAGTTTTGGAACTGGTAAAGATTTGTTATTACATTTAAATTAATGTAATATAAAAATAAGATTAATTACACGCATTCTATTACAGGGCCTATAGATGAATTTGTAGATGCTATGAGTAGGTTAGCATCATATATGAAGCAACAGAATAGTCGAGAAACTCAAGTAAGGGGTATGCGTGAATTAGAAGCGATTAATGGTGAAAAAGGTAATAGGTATTGTTAATAGAACATACATATGTAGTAAAGCCTTAGAAAAATAAAATATTTATATATGTTGCGGTAGGTAACAGCATTAAGACTGTTCTTGAGGTCAGTACCGTCATAATGAGGAAAAAACGTAAGTTCTTCTGCACGGGAGAAGTAAAAGAACCTATTGTTAACAATAAAATTATATGTAAGGTAAGATTTTATTATAAGTAATCATGAAGTATAGGTACTTATAAATATAACGGTATTGAATGTTACATTAAATTAGGACAGAATACTACTTCCGATCGCCGGTCAATCTTGCAGAGATGCTATTATGTATTGGCATCCGAGGCTATCTGAAGAGCACTATTGTGTCGGAGCACTTGAATCTAAAAGTACAGTTCGCATCATGTACGTAGAAGGTAAATTAATAACAATATTACTTCTTAAGAATACCACTCAAACATATTTAATGAAATGAAAACATGAAAAAACCTTTATGTATATAAAAATAAAAATTTCCAGGTGAACTGTTTTGTAAAGGTGATGATTATTCAAAGCGTGAGTATTTATTAGCATGCGACTTTTATGAAGACCAAGAAGCTCCTGTGGCAGATTTACTGCAATACTATCCAGATCCTGATCCTGAAATTTCTCCAAAATTGTACAAAAAGTGACGAATAGATGGATTTCAAATATACATAAATCAAAAAATTACATTGTTTTCATTACTCAATAAAAGAAAATTAGTATTTCATTTAATCATTTAACCGTCAATTAAAATGTTCTTAAACAACATTTTTATAAGGAAAGTTGTTGGTATCAATTTCCATAATGGATTAATCTATTAAGGAAATTGATGAATGAACTTTCGCATTTCTAATATTACTAGTATAACATATAGACGACCACTGGTCTTGTGGTGCGAGTAGTCGCCTCAAACTGTGCGCCTTTTATCGCGGGTTCGATTACCGTTCGGGACAGATATTTGTATTTCTATAAATATTTGTTTCCGGTCTGGGTGTATGCCCTTGTGGGTCTCCCCACTGTGCCTCGGAGAGTACGTTAAGCCGTCGGTCTCGGTTGTAATTAGGGATGTTAGGGAGCTCCGTAACCGTAACCCATGGAATTATTATGTACTAGGTACAACCGTAACCGAAACTATCGGATATGATGGATATCCAATAAAATTCGAATAAATATCGGATAGGGGCGGAGCCTAATTGCGACACGTTTTGACAGGTTGTTTTGTTGATCGGCCGGGTAGCAGCCGACACACGCGCGCATTTGTTTTCTTCTGTTGTCGTCTTATCATATTCGTAACGTAATTAACTTGTGTTGTTAAAAACAACCTTAAAAATCGAATATCCGTAACCGAAATTATCCGAAACTAACGGATAATTCAAAATAATTTCATATCCGTATCCGTATCCATATCCGGTATGATAATCATTTCTATATCCGTATCCAATCCGTATCCGAAATTTCATATCCTGATAACGATTGCTTCTTGTGGTAGACAAATTATCCGCCGCTCTACAGTGGAGTAGCGTGGTGGATTGAGCTCTAACCCTTCTTCTAGGAGAAGAGGCCTTCGCTGAGCAGTGGGTTGCTTACAGGCTGATATAGTACAGTACAATACATAGTTAATATTGGAATTGGAATACATATGTGATATATCACAAGATACATATGAATAACACGTGGTTTCAGTATTGTAAATTTTGATTCGAAAAATTAGGACAATAAAACGAAATAATCTTATTATTGAATATAAATGTCGTATAAAATAATGTATAAATAAAAGAAATTTTTACTATTAGTTAAAAAAATACTTATTACTACAAACTATTATCTGTTTTTGTCATGGAATATAGATACTATATTCCATGGTTTTTGTGGCGAGACTGGCAAGAATGTTCTTCAAACTAGGGATGTTCATCGCAAAATATTATCGATAATTATCGTATTGTGTTATCGATATTTATCGATAATTATTGAATGAAAATTATCAGTAGTTGGCGACAGTTATCGATAATTATCGGATGAAAAGTATCGATAATTATCGGATGGATTCGATAATTGTATTGTAAGTGACGACAAAAACAAAGGTCATCCAAGATCTGGCATCGATATTTACCTCTGCAACATATCCGAATACCTAAAAAAAGGTCTTCACATCTTCTTATCAAACTTATTACTCAATAATTATCAGCTGACGCATACCCCTAATTATTGAATCCCACTTATCGATAATTCTCGGACCGCAAACTAATTATCGATAATTATCAGATCGAAACAAAACTATCGATAATTATCAGATCAAAACAAAACTATCGATAATTATCGGATCAAAAAGTAAAAAATATAAGTAATAAAAATTTAGCGATAATTATCGTACATCCCTATTTCAAAGATTATATACAACAGCTCCAGCTGGTATATTTTTATTACTTTGATTTTTAGTCTGTCTAAAATCGCTGTAGGTATAGTATGATTGTGGAGCGCGTAAATTGACAAAATAATTTTTAATGAATTAAATCTTTAAAATGTAAATAGATTTTTAAATTTAAAAACATTTGAAGTGAATGTGCTTGCATTCTTTATTTAAATTTTCTTATCCCAATTACAAAGAATAATAGTCATGTGAGAGGTCAATTACATGTTCCTAGTCCAATATAGGTTAAGTTGGTCTAGTAACAAGAATATTGTGTAAATTGTGTTCCAGTTCCATTAAAGAAAGCCTTAGAGACGCTTAAGCAATCAGCTATATCGAAACTTATTACGTAAAAGTCATTATCTTTAAAAATGTGTGATGAAAGAGTAAAAATGCGAAAACAGCTGGGGTTGTTGGAAGGGGTTGCGATAATTCTTGGCATTATATTTGGTAGTGGTATCTTTATATCACCTAAAGAAGTGCTAGAAAAAACAGGATCAGTATGGGGTGCCTTATCAGTGTGGGCTGCATGTGGAGTTCTGGCGACTTTTGGCGCCATGTCTTATGCAGAACTAGGTATTAATTATTTATTATTTTATTATTTTATATTATATTATATATTACATTTATTATTATATATTACATTATTTTTATCAATAAATAACGTAAGGTATATAGTAAACTATTATAGGTAGTAGAAACACTGTTTATTCAATTATACAAAATTTTTATTCAAAATATTCATCTTAAATAAAACCTTAGAAGATCCATTTTCATTATTGCACATAATTAAATTGAAGGAATAATAAAATTAACTTCGACATGTGTTTTACTTAAATAACTTAAGTATAAAGTGTTATATAATTTGACAATGTTTGCTTATTATTTTGTTTGATGTTTGATCATTATGTTGTGAAGAATTGTTTGTGTGTACATTACAATGTAAGATATGTTTATCTAGGTACAACGCTAGCCCAAAGTGGAGGTGATTACCATTACATTAATGAAGCGTTTGGACCATTACCAGCTTTTCTTTACCTTTGGGATGCTAACTTAGTGTTTGTGTAAGTACTAATACATGAAGTTACTTGCTCAATGTTCTGTAGCTGTTGTAATAAATTAGAATTATTTTTTTTCAGGCCAAGTACAAATGCAATAATGTCATCAACGTTCGCTAACAATCTTTTGGAGCCGATATTTCCAAATTGTCCAATTGATCCATTAAGTCGAAAGCTTATTGCAGCAGTTACAATTTGTAAGTATTGAATCATGGTATTTCTTAAAAATATTTGCTACAAATATGTTGTAGGCATGCTTTTGTAGTATGTTTGAAATTCAAGTCGCCTACATTTTATCAGTAATTGTATATACAAAGTAAATGTTATGTTTGGCAGGTCTTATAATGTTATCTCCCATTATAAATACTTTTTTCCCAATGTTTTATAAATACATATGAATACTATATAAACAAAATATTTTTAATATTTTGATTTATTTATAAATATCTCACACTCAACAGCCCTCACTAATAAATCCTGTGACAGGGTTGTAGCAATGCCCACAATACAAAAACAAATTCCAATTTTACTACAAATATCTTTTTGGATTATATAAACATTTGTCATGAGGATAGAATCCATAACTGCTAGCACAGCAGCATATTACTGTGACGTCATCACCAACTCATCATCATAATATTATATGTTTCATGTTTATTTAAATAAGACAAAAATTATATGTTAATTTATGTTTAGTACTTAATATGTTGACTGCGGTCACCATAATGTTCGACTTTCAGTTGTTTAAGACATGTAGCTATATTTTTTCTATCCACATTATTGGGTCAAAATGACTTGTTTCATTATTTAACTTTGTCTATGCTTTTTAATATTTAAAAAAAACACCTGTTTGTATCTACTTATCGTATAGTAATAGTACATTTTTAAAGAATATTGGGGCAAATTTAAATTTCTGTTGGAATTAAACTTTAATTGTTTCAAATACTAATAATAGCAGCACTGTGATTGTGTATAAAACATTTATTTATTATTGGTTTATTAAAACCGACATTGCAGTGAATGTGTTAATACTCTCAATATCAGCAGTATTATTTATCATTCATGTTTCCTAGTCATTTCTTTTTGTGTACTCGGGTTACTTGGTTGTAGGTTTCTTAACATTCATAAATGCTTATGACGTGAAGTTCACAACACGCATACAAAATGTTTTCATGTTCACCAAGATCTCAGCACTAGTGATTATTATAGTCGGAGGCATTGTTTGGATGGCAGGAGGTAAAGCAAGGGTTTTTTTTATTTGTGCTTGTTGAGTGTGTACTTATTTATTTGATTTTATATTTAATTTATTGTTTTATTAACTCAGGTTTTAATATTTACTTTATGCAGATTGTTTATGCAACCAAAAGACTAACCTACAATATTATGATCTATGCAAGATATAAACTAAATTTAAGATTTCTTTTAACTAAACTAGCATAAATATTTAATTATCATTATTATAAAATATAAATTATATGTGTAGAAAAGATGTAATACACATAATGATGAACTAATAATTATATTTAGGAGGAGTTGAACACTTTGAAAATGGTTGGGAAGGTACCAAAACATCTGTCAGTGATTGGTCTGTTGCATTTTATTCAGGAATATTCTCTTATTCAGGATGGTAAGTTCAAAAGATAAAATGTGAGATACATTTCGTGATCATAATTTCTATACTAAAATAATTTTAAATCTGTTCTGTAACTATGATGTAGCCTGTCAAAATAAGCTTGGATATATTCTGGCCCCTGGATCATCTAAGCCATATTAAATCCCTGTAAATGACCCACTGATGGAAAGAAGCCTCTCCTATAATATATATATATATATATATATATATATATATATATATATATATATATATATATATGTATAATTATATATTTTAGGAACTACTTAAACTTTATGACAGAGGAACTCCGGGATCCCTTTGTGAATCTTCCCCGTGCAATCTATATATCACTACCATTAGTTACTGCTATATATCTCTTAGCCAATGTGTCATACATCGCTGTATTGGGTCCTACGGGAGTTCGAGCCACTGAAGCTATTGCTGTGGTGAGCATTTTACCCTACTTTTTGTTATTTTACAACATATATAGGATAAAAATTTATGACCATTTCACTGTAGTATTTTTTTAAAGCATTTATACTGGTTTGATAATATAACTTTTAATAAAAATAGTTCATGATTGTCTATTTATTATAACTAGGAGACCATAAAATTTTAATGAAAATTTCTAAATTATTTTTTTTTTTTAAATGGGCATTGAAGAATGACCCGATATAATATCGGGTCACATCAGGTCAATTATCTATCTTTAATTTTGTTTCATACAGGATTTCGCGGTGTCTGCCTTAGGTGTATTGAAATGGGCAATGCCTACATTAGTAGCGATTGCTGTATTAGGCGGTCTGTCTGTACACATTATGACGTCATCACGCATGTGCTTCGTGGGAGCCAGAAATGGCCACATGCCAGAACTATTAGCTCATATAAATGTAAAGTGTATGTCGCCATTGCCGTCACTTGTGTTCCTAGTAAGTATTGTTATTCTATCATACATAATTATTAATCATATTTTTTACAAATTGGAATATAATATTATAAAGCAAATAGAGATTATTATCCTCCTTCTGCCTACTAATCTCAGGTACTACTGACAATTGATCTGTCTATACTTAAGCCAAAAACGATGTGGAATTTTTGTAAACAAACCAAAAGTCATCATTTATAGAGTTGTCACACTTTTATTAATTAAAAATTGTAATTTATCACTAATTTCCTAGTTATATATTAAAAATTTTACTTTAACAATTTCCTATAACTTAACCGTCAAATACGTAATATGCAAGAAAAATAGCTTATAACAAAAATTAACAAATTTTATTTACTAATATACATCTGACAACCCTAAATTTTAACACTGATAGGAAAATTTCGCAGATAAGCAACATTTGGTCTTTTTTTGATCAGTCGTTATATTGTTAAAGATAAATTGTAATCGATTTTTATACACAACTTTAAATATTATAATTATTATGTTTATTCAACGTACCTAAGTAAAGTAAAAAAAATAATAAAAGAGAATGAGTGTCTGAACATAGATTTTTAATCATCGTAAATCCATTTTAAAACACACATTGTTTTATTTTGCATGCTATTCAGAGATAGTGTAGCTATTTTTAATATAGGCATATACATATTTATGAAAATATAATACCTCGTATTAATAAATCTTTATACCTGCTCAAAGTCGCACAAACCGAGCTACTTGTAACGAGTGAATTTGGGTCCTTAGATTAATAATATTCTATTGTTTTGTTGCTATTCTAATGATTTCGAAGGTCAAGGCTATACATAATGGGTTTTTAGGAAGCTAATAATGTGTACCTTAATTTATTTTAACTTGGATTCGCAAACAACATTAAATTAAAAAAAAATAATTGCGGTCAAAATGAAAATGTAAGGGGTGTGCTATTTCTATGCTCTCGAGTGTATATCTAACTCCCTGACTTATTTATTTTAAGTTTTATGTAGCTTGTACTACTGTTTTCAAAAATGTAATTATTATTCAATAGGTTGTAAACATCTGCCTATGATTGGTTGCTAAGCAACGGTTTGTTGGTAAACATTCCATATCGAATTTGGCTTAAGTATAGTAATATTATTTTTGAGTTAGATGTTGGCTATAAAACACATATTAATATGAGTTGATCTGATGAACAATAATGATAAAAATCTTCAAATCTGATAAAGTAATTTCAAATTTAAATTATGGGTGAAACAGTCAACAGTTTTCAAGAAATTTTGTTACAAATAACTGTGTCACCATATTATTGTGAATGAATCCGTCCAATATCAGTGATTTATAAAATATTTTTCCTCTGGGGTCTTAAAAATCTGTAAACCACATTTTATTCAATATTCAGGGACTGTTCAGTATTCTACATTTTGTTGTTGTGGATAGATTATAAATGAACGATGTTCACAATGTGTGTAATTTAACATATAAATAACTTTTAGATGCTGATCTCTCTAATAATGCTGATCCCGAACAATCTAACCTCCCTCATCACGTACTGCACTGTTGTGGAGTCGTTTTTCACATTACTGAGTTGCAGTGCAGTTCTCTGGTTGAGATACAAGAAGCCACATCTTGTTAGACCAATTAAGGTAATCTATTAATAATGTATGTTATTGAGAAAATTCAAATATATTGAGAACATTTTTTAATGAATGTTCTAAAAATGCAATTACATTGTTTATCAGTGTTAACAGATCCTTTTTTTTTAATTTTATGAGTAAGAGATATTATACGTAGTTTAATGATTACATCCCAAATGAAGATGGCTGAACTGTTATACCATACTTGAGCAGAAAGTCGATCAAAGGTAGCTACTATAGCTGTTTCTTGTTATAAATGAAGGAAACAGTAGCCAAAATCTTTCCTTACGTTCCTGTACTAACTAAAATTTGATATGTTGTATGTAAAAATTCATATGCATTTATGTTTACAATATAAAAATTGTTCTTATGAATAAATAAATATGTCCTAAGATGCATTTAATTTTTATTTATATACATAACGATCCCCACAGGTTTCTCTCTGGATGCCCATAGTGTTTGTGACGGTGTGCGTGGTGCTACTTATCGTGCCCATAGTGAGTGAACCAGTCGCGGTGGTAGCTGGCGCGCTGATGACCCTCGCTGGCGTTCCCGTCTTCTACCTCTTCGTCAAGAACGAGCCTAAGGTGGTTAAAGTTGTGTCGAGTGAGTATTACCCGTATATATTATATGCCTGCATATACTACTGTATCAGCCTGTAAACCACCCACTGCTTAGTGGAGGCCTCTTCTCCATATAGAAGAAGGGTTGGAGCTTAATCCACTACTCTGCTCCACTGCAGGTTGGCGGATAATTTCATTACCACGAGTAACGATTTCTAACAGGTGCTTATGATAACAACCGGGACCGACGGCTTTACGTACTCTCCGAGGCACGGTGTGGAAACCCACAACGACATACACCCAGACCGAAAACCAATATTTGTACAAATACAAATATCTGTCCCGAGCGAGAATCGAACCCGCGATCGCTGGCGTTCCCGTCTTCTACCTCTTCGTCAAGAACGAGCCTAAGGTGGTTAAAGTTGTGTCGAGTGAGTATTACCCGTATATATTATATGCCTGCATATACTACTGTATCAGCCTGTAAACCACCCACTGCTTAGTGGAGGCCTCTTCTCCATATAGAAGAAGGGTTGGAGCTTAATCCACTACTCTGCTCCACTGCAGGTTGGCGGATAATTTCATTACCACGAGTAACGATTTCTAACAGGTGCTTATGATAACAACCGGGACCGACGGCTTTACGTACTCTCCGAGGCACGGTGTGGAAACCCACAACGACATACACCCAGACCGAAAACCAATATTTGTACAAATACAAATATCTGTCCCGAGCGAGAATCGAACCCGCGATCGCTGGCGCGCGGCGTTGAGGCGACTACTCGCACCACAAGACCAGAACGGTCGTCTATATGTTATACTAGTAATAAAGTTAAACGTTTAAATTAGTTAAGTATATCATTTTAAAATAAAACAAATTGGGTGAAGTAATAATTATAAGTTAATGAAAGTTTTTTCGTAAAATCCATTATTTGTTACGCAACGAACCTTGTGAAGACTCGTAATGTGCTAATTGTTTTACATATAAATATACTATACATATAACAATGCTAGGATGAATAAAACGAATCCTCTGTTAGTCCACTTCGTTATTTTTATAAAATCAATATATTTTATATCTTGTTACAGCTAAATTCACTCATTTTTGCCAAAAGTTATTCCTGTCGGCGGTGGAAGACAAAGAAGAGTAATGGTTTGAAGAAAGTGAGTTAATATATACTTAATACTAAAGCATAAAATGTATTTTGTTTCACTGTTCATGAAATAATTAATTTAAAAGTATATATGTAACTCAATATAAAAGAATTTTCACCATTACATATGCAGATTGTTGAATGAAAATCATTTGTTTAAAAAAATATATAGTTCTATAAAAACACGGACAACAAAAACGTTTAATAAATGGGAGGTTTACACTATATTAAGTGGTTGTAATTAGAAATGTTTTAATTTTGCATGCATACATAACCAATAGGTACGATCTTGTCTGAAATCCATATGATTTATAATTATTATTTTTATATTATAGTTGAATAGAAGTGTTATTATAATTAAAGAAACCTAATTTTTAGGTTCAAATTAATAGAAAAGACTGAACTATATGCTATTATTGGATAAATGAAGTTCTTTTAAAAAGCTTGCAGCTTTATAGGTGTTATAAATTATATTATTATTACCTTTATTAAACGGCAGTAGCTTTTTCAAACATGCTAATATTTTAAAACGTATCATAGAGTGATTTTAAAACAGCAGTTAGACATATTTTTCTTAGTGATTAATACATAATTCAATAAATGATAAACTGTGTACATAATATAATACACAAATATTTTACATGTAAACAATGTTTTCGATTCGATTTATTTATGTTTTATTTGAAATACAATTGAAATTCTAAAATATTACCATATTTAAAGAATATAAAGGTTTTATTATTAATAAATAAGTTTTTTTGAAACAAAAATTACAACGTCATCACAAAAACTGTATTGAAGAATGTGCCATGTACACTGTTATGTGTAAAAGAAAATCTTTACAACTTTTATATACATATATAGTATATCATATACTAGAACTATAATTAATTGCTATAACCTAAGAAAAATTAGTTAGATCCATTCGCTACTTGCAATCACTATGCGATAAATCAAACTTTTTTTACACTATCATTATATATTTTTTAAATGTTTAATATATAAAATTTGCTTTTGCTGTTGTTACATCTCACCGTACCGAGTTTTGTTTTTAATGATTAACTATTATTTAAAATAAGAATAATTTAACTGATTTACACAAATCATGAAATATATGTCTTCAGAGCAGAATCTAATGTCGTTTTTAATTATAAAAATAATAAGGAAAACATAAAAAAATATTTGGACAATAAGAATCTTGAACAAGTCAAATTATATATTGTAATAGATAATAATATAATCTTTCATTGAAATTGTAAAATAAAATTGCCTAAAGTACTTTTAAAAATTATGAACGTAATTCAGTTAAGGATAACATATGTTATACCTATGTTATACCCTAATGAATATACATTAGGATGCTTCATTTCAGAGCAACATTTTTTTCTCAAAGTCCCATCTGAAAATCTTGAAGTCGATAAAAAAAAAATTTGAGCTACAACAAAGCCCATTTTGATTTTAAGCCGTTGCTCTCAAACAGTAAGTTTTCCATACAAAAACCCATGAAAAACAATCTTTATTAATTTTTTATTCCGCTCGCACAGTAAGATTTTTTTTTGTAATTTACTTCTCAATTCTTTTAACAATTATTTTTTTCTTATTTTGTAGGTATTGAATATTGTTTATAGAATTGAGTAGCAAAATAAGAAAAAAAAAACTTGGGACTTCGAGAAAAAAAAATGTAGCTCAAAAATGAAGCATCCTAATATGCATACATACTCGTAATTTCGAAATGTGAATAACTGAATATGCTTAGACAAAAAGACATGTGAACTTCTGATGAGTATAGTATAAGGTTTAATATGAAGATAATTTGTGATTGTCGATTGAAAATTTGATAAATCACTATAATACTCACATTAGAGTATACTTAGATCAAATTCTGAGATACTATTCATAGGCACAAGAGGGACTGTTAGGACTGTTTAGGTTAGTTATCTGTAGAGATTTTTTTAAGGTTAGTTAGTTTTTTCTTTCTTGACACTTTTTAATATTCGTAGTTTTGATATCTGAATATGATGAATCTTCGATAAAAATCTCTGAATTTCCGATTTGTCTGTTTTTAACATTGTTTTATGTCGTTGTTAATGGTTGTTTTTATAATTAAATAGTTTTCATTAATAAATAATTTTTCTTTTCTTTTTCTTAATCAATTTATAATATTATTATTTGCAAGGAACAAAAATTACGGAGTAGCATCTAAAAAATAAAACGAAAGGTAATTTTAGATCACGGTGCTTTTGATAATTGAATATATTATTAATGTACGTTTGTAATATAAGTTTTCTTATCATGAAAATACATACATTAAAATATTTTTTCTACGTTATAAAAACGTTGAACACTATTATTGAAATAATTAAAATATGAACATTTATGAAAAGACTGTAAAATTAATAAATATCTTGTGTATTAAAGAATAGCTTTATAAATAGCGGCCTATGTGACCTATGTCGTATTGTCTTAGGGCGAAACTCCACCAGAGCTGAGATGTGCGAAGATGTGTTTTAACAACCAATAGAATTTATTTGTAACTAATAAAAAACATTTTTTTTAAATATAGTTAGGTATATGTTCGTTATTTCAATCACATAACGAACTAACTTCGTTACATAACTGGGATAATATACATAATAATATTATCTTTTTTTTTTTTTATCCGCCATTTATAAATCTATTCGTAATGTAACCAGTTAATTTATAGCTCTCTATGCAATCTTGTCATACGATATACTCATTGATTTTTTATATTCTTTCTTGATTTTTATGACAAAATTATTGTTATTTTATTGTTAACGTGTTAAGACTTTATAAAGTCGTATTTGTGATTGGCTTTCGAACCAAATTGCTTTATTTGATTTGTTATTTTTACTCGATTTGTAAGCAATTCTAGCGATTGCTTTGCCAAATAAATAAATAAGATGTTTTTGTAGCTGTTTTTAATTAAAGGTTTGCTATATATATTTTTTTTATTTCATTAAAAACTAAAACCCCGTCGTAAATGAATCATTTAAAAATGGTATCTTAGCATGGAGTATAAAGTTAAAGAAGAACTATCTTGTGTTACGAAAAGTGTCCCCGAAATAACCTTAAATAAACATGGCGTTGCTGTACCACAGGACGGTTTTTAGGTCAGATAATTTATTTAACTCGCTAGCCATTTAGCTTTCAATTACAACACATTTACTACTCTAGTCAATGACAACAGTTGATATAATACTTAATATCATGGTAAGAATTACCGGGGTATAGTAGGCTGCCAACTAACTATACAGTATACACCTGGCAACGTATAATGGACGCACTCTGGCTGGACCATCACCTCACCGAACTCGAAGTGGAGCTAAGTTATTAACTGGAGTGTAGTGGGGCTATCTGAAATCCGAAGAGAGGATGATTACACTATAATCGTAGACTCCGGTCACTCACTAGTTACTCTACTTAATAGGCTTTCCCAAGGTGGCGTCGATTTTCTGGTTCACAAGACTCTTTTCAGCAACGTTGTGGATGTCAGCAGTATGTCGAACCGGGTTCCGTACCTAGTACCCACTCAAAGTCACTGACAAGTGACAGGTATTTCGTTACTCTGCTCTTATTTATTCTTTCGTTATTTTTTTTTTCGTTATTTTTCTCTTATTTATTATTTCTTCTCTTTCTTATTCTCTCTTGTTTTTTACTTTTAGTTTTTTTACGCAGTCTTTTTTTTAAATATTTATTTTTTTATTTTACACTTTTTAGTTAGGATTCATTGACTTCGTTATTAGAATTATAAGGTGGTATATGTCGAAATCACAGTCCGAGGTCCGAGCCGCCGAATACCGCGCCCCTTCCCGTGTGCCTTGGATTTGAAACCCGACCTCTGCTTCGCTCGCAGTCTGCCCTAGTCGAAAAAATTCTCTGAAAAAATTGAGTTTATAGAAATTAGAGTTTTGTAGAAATAAGTTAAGAGTCAATATTTTATAAATGTATAGGTAATTTTTTTGTATAAAGTATTTTTTGTAAGAAAACATGACAACATTAATTCGATGATTATATATACCTATATATAATTATCAGAGTCCCAAATCTTCCAAATACTCTGACTTATTAAATGTTTCTTTGACTCAATAATACTTTTTCAGACTTTCTAAGAGAAAATAATAACTTCAGAATTATTATTCATACTTTGTAGAAATTTTTTCAGAGAATTTTTTCCACTAGGGTGCGGTCATACCACTAGCATTAGGCTATCACTGCTACTATCCTAACGTGATCCTAACGTAATAAGAGCAGAATAACAAATTACTTAAGTATATAAGTACCTGTTTTATGTATGAAAATTAGCGAAACTGGTTGTTTAATCAACTTTAAATCGTTATTTATTCTAAACTATTGACAAACACAACTAACTTGAAATGACAAATGATGAAAGAAACCTAAAAGTCCTAAAATTCATTTTTGAATACTTATTCAACGATACCCCAGGAATTTATAATGATATAAATTTCTTGACGATACCCCACTTGACGTAGTTCGTCGTTTTTTTTTTTGGTTTTTATTTTGACAATATGACGTCTGATTGTCGCTGTGGTGAATATTGATTATACTCATGTCTTTAGTGACACCTGCAAGGTTAAGACAAATCGATTTACGTAAGAATCATTAAAATCGGCCAACGCGTTTGGTCAATGCATTATCCACCTTTACTCGCGCAGTCGGGAACAAAGAGAGAACCCTTTAATTAGATGATTCTGCTCAAGCAGCTTCGCTAGAACAGAAGGCTTTTACCCAAAAGGTACCGAAACTTGTGCGCAGAGATCTCCTCTTCTCAAGTAGGGGAGAGTTGGATATTACCGAGCCTCTCAGAACATGGACCTATAATTCGGAGAAGGTTCGATATATATATTTCAAAAATGCAGTAAATAGTACAGAATTTATTTAGCTACGCATACATCACGGCAAAATATTTCAAAAAATAAACAAAAATTAATTATTGCAAAATAATAAAAAAACGGGAAAGCGTGGTATTATCAGACTGGTCTGATAATATCGTGCCCATAATAATTTCGTGAATTTCTATCAGTAAACTTAGAATTAAAAAAAAAATGCAACGTTGAATAAACTCGTTCGTAGAAAAAGAAGCATAGACTCCTTTCTATACCTAGATATAATTATTATTTTACGACTAGATTAATTATCATAACCATATCGGCCATTGGATGTCCACTGCTGAACGTAGGCCTTCCCCCATCGACTCCGGTTCAAAGCAGCCTCCATCCAACGACTTCCGGCGACTCTCTTCAAGTCATCTGTTCATCTCGTGGATGGCCGTCTGACACTGTGCTTGCCGGTACGTGGTCTTCACTCGTACACGCCCTGGGCGCGGAATTGACAAACTCTGTTATTTCCTCTTTTAACCTCAAAATAATACAGTCAAGTTAATTGTGTATTCAAATCAATCTAGTCATTAATTCTATAATATGTTAGGATTAAAATAAAAGTAATCAATGTGTTACAATACAAATATAGAATAGCTTACCTCTTGTCAAAAATGCCCGCGAAATTATAAGGAACGAGGGTAAAAACTTGTAAGACACGATGTGTCTTAATCACTGCTCCGAGTAAATTAACGTCGTGCACGGGGAGGGGTAGACGACTCGGGCTGTGATCTTTAAGGACTGGATAGCGCAATTAGCGTTTAGTTTTTGAAATATGCTAGGGCGCGGAATTATCAAACGCGCGGTATTATCCAACTCTCCCCTACAATAGCTATCACAGCTCTTATAGAGCAGAACAGGGGGTAAAAGTTTTCTAGAGACCACTGGAGAGAAGCCTTCTTGTAAAGCTTAAAACAGCCGATGGCAGAGTCGCTTGCTCTCGTCCTTAGATCCAAGAAGAGATCGAAAAATTTTAGAATTATTATTCATACTTAGTAGGAATTTTTTATAGTTTTTCAAAGAGTTTTTTTCTACTAGGGAGGACAAATTTTGCCCACTAGGTTACGACAATTGTGGGTCTCAAAATAACGTTAGTACTTGGATAAGAATACCTGAGAAAAGAGAATAAAATTGATCTTGAAATATTAAGCATGAGCAGACGTGTGTATAGCCATTTTAAAACCAACGCTACAACCTCTTTTAATAAAAAGATAATCAAAACATATTTTTTTATAAAATAAATGTAATAGCGAGTTAATTGAGTCATAAAATATTTTCCCAATTAGTTGCTTGAATTAAAATAAAAGTGGCGACATTTAACTTTTTATGCCTCAATTAATTTAATCTAAAACATTCAATGAATGTATTTTTTCACTTCGAGCAGTGTAGGCGATGTGGTTTGCGATTCATATTCTGATAACATGGATTTCAATGGTAAGAGGAACTCTAAGGTCATATAAAACAATGTTCGTTTTCCTTAATTACCATGATAATGTTATCAATTGTTATATTTTTTATTTAAGTTGTGATCTTCTTAATTTTTTGTTTTCGATTTTGTTAATAATTTTCAAATTTTTGATGACTGCTTCTGATAAAATTTGGCATAAGTGACAACAATGTTGTGATAGGTACAGTCATGCCGATCTGATCATGAAAACTAAGGTTAGACAATCACAGATGCAAGTTTAGTAACATTTTTCTTAATTTTATGGTATGCAATGGATACAATGAGTACGTTCATGGTCCTCTCCTAATGGAAGATTTTTCCATTTTGATAGGAGCGCATGCGCATGTCATAGATTCAACATGCGTGGAAATGGAACAACAAAGTTAAGAAATCTTCAATTAGAAGAGGGCCGAGAACGTACCCAGTATAAACTAACAACAACATGGTAACATAGATATATTCAAAAGCTTCAAGCCTATTATGTTTAGTGTTAGGGTTGGTTTGGTAATAATTTAAAATGAAAATGCTAATCATGGTTGACATATCATTGATGGTGTTTATTTTTGATTGGTGATTGGTTTTCGGTTCTCGAATTTAAAATATTAACAATAACAAATAATAACAAAAAAAAAATACAAACAAAACAATTGAAATACAAAGAGCATATCGTCGGGGATAGTGCAAATCCGCGAATCTACTACAGGTAGGGGGCGCGTATCTGCACTAAAGACAGTTTTACAGGAGAAGGTAAAAACTTTATATCTTTTTTATTTGAGTAAATTTTAATCTCATTTCTGCATAGAGTTTTATTCATGCTACGTGTAATTTGAACAATAGACAATTTACGTGTTAAAGTTATTAATTTAGTCTCTACAACAGTTACGCGGATTTGATTTAGCCACAAACTTATCAGAATGGTACCATAATTATATTATGCGGTATTGAAATCAAACTAATAATTGACAAAATAATGTTTAATTATCATAATAATATGCTTACATGAGTTACAATATTTGTTGAAAGATATTATTTCTCATGAGAGCTTCATCAAATAAACAAAACAAAACTGAAAATGAAATTTTATTTTGAAATCTCTTCAAAATATAAACATAAATTAATAGAAAACAATATTTCAATTGCAGTTTAATTTAATCTTACATTCTACTCAGTCTCTATCAGTCTTTTATTAGGTAGGTAATTACCTTATTAGGAATAATATAACAAGCTTTAGATGTAGTATTGCAAAATAAAATCATAAACAATAAAAGAGCTTCTTTAGCTATCTAACAAAAATAAATCTTATGACTTAATAATTTCGATTGCATATAATTAGAAAAAAAATTATACTCGTTAACAAAGTAAGAACTCTTTCAGCTACCTCTAAAGTAATTTTTGGCTAGCTAAAACATTTACTAAATACTAAATAATCTCTTATAATAAATCAACATGAGCATAGTTATAGTTTGAAACGAAAAAGAAAACTAATTATTCTTATATGGTAAATTGTCATAAAACTCATGGCAATCAATGGGTATAACACTTTTTAATTGTTGTAAATGTTCATATTTCGATTTTGAGATTGGCAATCTTTCAGTGAAGAGTTGTGGTGGAATAACCGGCCCTACTCTTTTTAGTCTTTGTGGTAATGGCTGAAATTCATCATTATAATTAAGTTTGTATTCAATCGTACCATTAGGATTGTACTTTAGAACTCTAATATCAACCACGCACTTTGCTCCAGTACCTCTTCCAGGACGGATTGGATCGTAAATAAAGTTACTTTTAATACTATAATCTTTAAAAAAATGGTGGTCTACCATTACTACCTCATATGGAGATGGATTCAGTCTAGCTTCCTTGGAAAGCGAAGAGTATTGACTAGGTAAAAATATTTCACGATGTTTTAACTTTCTTTCTATTAACGAATGAACTGAATCTACCTCAATTTGAGTATGACCCTTTTCTAAAAACTTTTGTGTGACGACAACATTTTTTTCCATCGCCAATCGAAGAAGTGCGTTTGAAACAACAACATTTCTATTTTGTGATGTGCATCCATCAGAGAAAATCACGACGTTTTTAGGGGCTTCTTCTATGATTTTCTTTAAATAATCGACGTAAAATGAAGCGTAAGTTGATGCTTTTAAATCTGTTGTTGTCTCATCAAACCAATAACACTTTACGTTATTGGTGCCTAGATTGTAAATTGTAAAATTATGAACCATCAATTTCGTTTTAAAATACAATGCATTGGCTGTCAAGTATGGACACAATTTCACCGCTTGTAAATCGGCAGTAATAACGTGAAGTGTTCCATTTTTTGCAGCTAGTTTATCTGAAATCTTTTCCTCTCTAGCTAAATCTTTTTGCGATATATGTTGTTGATATTCTTGCTCTGTAATATTTCCTACTTTGTATGAACAACATATATCGCATGCATCTTTTTTTGGCTGAAACAAAGCTATGTTTTCATATTTCAAAATATCATCGAATAGTTTTCTAGAAGCTACTCTCTGTCCATTTTTTGTAGCCTCTTTAACATAGATACGATAAAATTCACGTTTAGACTGTATTATGGGTTCCAGATACAATTTTGTACTTTCCTTTCTACAGTAGTGAGAAGGTAATTTAGGCATGTCCCTTAAAAATGTTTGTACTGATTCTTTCAACGAATGGAAAGGCAATACAGTATCTTTAGGTTTACTTGTTGTATCTCTATTAGAAATATCTCCTAACCAGTACCTTACCGTCCACTCCTTGATACCCAAGGTTCCTAAGAAGGTCTTTAAACATACTCTCATTTTTTGATTATTCAACTTCAAATAATAAATTTTTGTAACACCTCGCCTTGTATCCGCCCTTCCAGTCGTTTTCCTTTCAGTCGATTTTTTATCTACTAAAGATGAAACGAACATTTTCTTCGCTATCCAGCTCATCTCCCAAAATTCTTTAAAAATATCCAGTCGTACACGTTCTGAAAACTTTTCGCAGTTAAACACATTACTGCTTAAGCATTTTCTTGAATTACAAGCCTCTCCAAGTTTTCGCGCAGGTCGTATGGTGTCTTGTAAAAATTTTTCCTCAGCAGTCTTTCTAAAACCTGTGTATTCCTGACCTAGCATTCTCAAATTCTTATTTCTAAACCTTTTTGAAGACATTTGTTCTGCCTTTCGTTTCCTTGTCCTAGATTCATTCGCAACTTCAGGTTCTAAATTTCTTTCAGGAAACCAATCGTTATTACTGTCTGATGTTGAAGCTATCGGTTCAACATTTGTTATTTCAGAGAGTGGAACGTAATTTGGATCAGCAACAGAGTCATCTGATGAAAAATCAAGAAGTGGTAATTCATTTGGTGAATTATTGTTTTCAGTACTTACAACCTCCTCCGAAAAATGTGGTAAATTAATGGTCGAAGTCATAATAGGGTAGGACACATCATTTGGATTACCTCTTTCCAGCAGATTGAATGGTAAAGAACTGAAAGTGGTGGTGTCACAGTTAGCTAAATCTACATTATCTTCAGTAGGCTCTTCTTGATTTTCCGTTTCCGAATTAATTAAACTGGCTGAATATTTGGTGGTATTAATGGTATTTTTATAGGTAGCTGTTTGTTTAAGTAAAATATTTTTTTTATCTCCAATAATTTTTCACGCCTTTCCTTTAAAGATTTTAATGTCGTAACATGAAGTGTTTCATCTAATTGATAAAAGTCACTACTATTCGTCATTTTAACCTGACATAGATAATAAGAAACCATTTAATTACCTTTCCCCATGTATCACGTAAATTACACTTTATCAAACAGCAAAACCGCGTAAATGCATTACCTAACTAAAAGTAGACAAAATATTAAATATTATTTATATATTTTGGTAGATTTTTTTAAAATAAAATTTATTTATATAAAATGGCTAACATACACATATTCACCTTGCAATATTTAGCTCTTTTGCGAAAAAGTTTAGTCATTAAGAGGATCAGGATGAAAATATGTACTGTAAGAGTTATTTAAAATAGTACTAAATACCAATATTTTATTGAAAACATAATAAAAAAACACTGTATATAGACTTACCTGTTGTGAAGCTGATTATTTTAAATTATAAACCGGGTTTAACAACATAAAAAAAATCACAAATACGCTCCAACTGACAACTGATCACATACGCGGTACCGACACTTGCCGGCCCCAAATACGCGGTTTTGTTTTTGGGTGATTTTTTGCTTTCTATAGGTCGAATGACAGTAATGTTAATATGGCGGCTGCCAATCAGAATCCTGCGTGCTTTGCCCGCGAAATCTTAAATTGGCTACAAATGTCAGATACGCGGTATTAACCAATGTTAGTTACGCGGATTTGCACTATCCCCGACGATATCTTTTGAGTAATTTTTAAAATTTTAATTCATGACAATTCTATATAAGAAAAAAAACCATGATTCGATTTATATGCTTAGCTAGATTTGCTCAGTTCCTTAAGTAATTGTGCCTTCTGTTTACTTCGTTGATTACATTATTTGTGTGAATCTTTATTCACGTAAATCGTATATTAAACAGAGCGATGCATCACGTGCCCACTTCAGCAACATTTCACACGAATTTACGACTCCTCCAGACGAGATCGGGCCCATGCTGCCTGACGATGGCATGCAAACATCAACAGTCATAGCCGGCCTCATGCCGGACTCGTTCGGCGAAATGTTCAACTTCTTAGATGGGGACAGCTTCGGAATTGGTTTGCAAAATAAAATAAATTATTATGTTGTCTTATATTAAAATTTAATCGTTTTTATGAATGCAATAGTAGCGAAACAATTTTTGTTTTTATGTTTATTCCTACACCGTGCAATAAGTAGGTACCTATAGCACGCAATATGGTAATCTCAGTTGTATTTCTGAAAGCTTTTGTTCAAAATCTAATGTTATTGTAGATAAATATGATTGTTCAATTTATGATTTATTTTTTATAATTATCTTAAGCGTGTTCTCTAAAATTTTATATGCAAAGAAAGAAAAGGAAAGATACCTTAATTTTAATTTTCACTTGTAGGAAGTTATGACTGATACTAATAGTTAATAAATATATCGAAAAGTACCGATAAATAGTCTGTCGTCTCTAGAATTTGCGTACTATATTTCACAGTTATTTAGATTATGATTCAATGTAGTCAATAGTTTATCTATAGAACAAAGATGGAGCTAAATAGCCAGCTTAGTAATATTTTGATTCACAATGTATATTTAATAATATTGCATCGTAACTTTTAGCATCAAATATTTTTTTTTAATGTCGTGCCACTAAGTGATTGAGCTTTGAGATTTAATTTATTATTTCTCCATATATTGTTGAATAGTACATAAATTATTTCTACCGTTGTAATACCATTTATTAATTAAAATTAATAAATGTAGGTCCAATGCATGAGTTTGTATACGGATGGCAAGCAATAGTAAACACTATGAGTATGAAGAACAATGTTGAAGTTCGTAAACGCGCTGGGTTGCAGCGTTTCGCGCTAGCCGGGATTAATGGCATAACTCTGATATCACATATTGGTGTGACGGAGATAATGATCAATGGGACACGTAGTTATTGCTTCGGCGGTGTCTCTAGACCGCCGGGCAGAAGAAGTGTTATTTGCAAGGTTGCTATGATATATAAAAAAAAAAAAAAAAACATTATCTTACCTTTTTTAATAAATAGTTCTTTACTAATATAATGTTTTAGGGTGCTATGTATCAAGAAGGACGGTTCTCATGCAAAGTACCTTATCTTCGCTACCCGACTGTCCTGGGATATAGATATTGTATTGACTGGTACGCCGCTGTTGCTTCTCTTAACCATACGTACAAAAGTAAGTTGTTAGAACTCTTAAATTGTGTTCTTAATCTTTCTGGATGTATTAATTTTAATGGATTTCGAACGAAATTAGTTTTAATCTTGCTTTGTTTTTGTCTTTTCATATTACGTATTGAATGACGTTACAGCGACATATTGTGCTCGAGGAGAATCTGTACCTAAATTCCATTACGATTATATTTGCGAACGCCGAGACGTTAAAATAAAACGAGTTAATTTAACCGATCCAAATGAAAGGTTCAATATACGTAATCCTGTGGTCCGCAGAGCTGAGTACTATCGCGCCCCTTACGATATATTAAAGGCATGTCCTGATTGGTAAGTTTCAGTACCTATTCTTAGTATTAATCTGTCATTTTATCATCTAAGAGCTTACTTATTTTTATTCAGAACAATTTCCATTTGATTTCCGTAACCCAAAAACTTATTAGGTTAAAACGACGATATAAAAATTAACAATATTTATATTATCTCCTTGGTACACTTGAGATACTTTTTATGGTAGCTCACGAATTAATATACAAATACAAAGATCTGCTTTAAACGGGAATCGAATCATTAGCAGTAAGCGTTAAAGAAATATACATTAATAATTCCGAAAGATTGTCTATCGGCAAATAATTTTACCATTTTAATATATTTTTTTAAATATAACGGTGGATCTATTAATACTTCTGTCCAGACAAAACGCTTGGTCTTTTCAGTTATAAATCATAAAATAATGAAATTTTTTTAACGTCTAGGTATGGTTGCAACCTTCGTATCGCCCCGGAAAACTTGCATCAGCAAATACCGACTGGTTTGTTGGGCGCTAACGAAACGGCTTTCGTCGGACACGGAGGAAAATACTGGCTAGCTCTTTATTACACGCAGGTTAAAAAAAATACTTATTCATATTGTATGCTGTTATTAAGAAATCTTTAAATCTTAATTTAAAAAAAATACTTTGTTGTGTCAGTTTTGTTCTTTTTTAAAGTCGTTTAAAGCAAAACTTAAGAGAAGAATTTGGATTGAGTTTTTGGATAATAAAAAAAACATCACAAACAAAGTAACGCAGCTTGCATTTGCTTATCCCTGTGTTTTACGAGTACAGTCCATAATATTATTATATTATTTTATTCGAAATTTGCATATTTTTATGTAGTAAACGTACTTGAGGGTACTAACTCCTCTAGACTTAACGGACATTATCGTAGTACCGCGTTCCGAAATGATTTGAAGCAACTACGTATGCATACTGACAGTACATAAAATCAGTAGATATACAGATAATGACTTTAGCACACTTTAGTCTGTACGTAAATTTAATCTTTAATTTCGGAAAAGCTGATGGAGCTATAATTTATAAATAATAATAAGAAGAAGTCTTTAGGTGTTGTAATAATGATTTCAAGATACCTAATATCTTTTGATTCGACACATAACGACGTTAAATTCGTGTATCAGACAAAAATATCGAATTGAGTGACGGTTATGATTTGTCGCTACATAATTTTCTTTTAACTATAATTATAACTGGACTTAAGGTTTTAGCTATTTTATATATTCTCCTCGGTTTTACAGGAAAAAGACTAGCGTATATAATTTTAATTAAGTATTTTTATCTATTTTCTAACAATATACCTGCTTTTATATAATATGACGATAGACAGTAACAAATCAAATAAAAAGAGGTAACTTTCATCCTTACAAGAGGAAAATCGTGACCAAGCCTTATTTAGATCGTTAGATGATTTCCAGAATCACGAATATGAACTTTGCCTCTCTTGATATGTATTAATAAAAAAACTTTTTTATGCCAATAACCAACAATTGGTAGGCGGGTCAAATAATGTTAACTGATCACGCTGTCAATGAACATTTGCAGCACTAGAAGAGCCATGAATGAGTTTCTGATTTAAGAGGATGAAAAATAGGAAGGTAGTCGGGTTAAGGACACGAATGAAGGAAGGTGCGCTTCCGGGTCTTTACCGTATGAACCGTAGGGTACTTCCTGTGAGAGTTTGGGATAGCCTCTCTTGACTCCGCCCTTAATAGCAGCGTCATTTAAAGTCATGTTAAAAAATAAATGTGAATAGCGAAAGTACTAAAAGGGATTTATTAAAATAAAAGATCGATTAACAAAATATTCTTATCATAAATATACGATACTCAAATTTTATTGGTGATAAAAATAATTAATGCATAAACCTACGTTTCACTTAGCTTTCTACCTACGCAATTTACTTCCAAGCTCACGGTGAATACCCATGGCAGTCAAGCAGACCTATCGTGTCTATTGACAAAGGTAAAATATACAAATCTTTACAGGATTCTAAATCAGGAGTAATAATCCGAATCAGAATACACCTAGCAATTTATTATTCCACAGGTGGTATTTGGGAACAACTTCTCAAGGCGAACATAGGTCCAGATATGAACTTGCATTATAATTTGAATGGTATCTACAACAGGTATCCAGGAGGTATTGTAATGCCTGATCTCATGAGGAACGATGGTCAGGTAAGTGTTAGGTATAGAATGGATAATAATCTGTACCGTGTTTATATATGAACTATAGAGACTTTGGAGGCAGTTTCGTCAATATCTTTTTTATCGAAATTCTGGCAGTTCACCTGATATTAAGTTATCACACATCCCTTATAGCATCAGAGGAGTAGTATGAGTGGCAAAAGTAAAGATTGAAGGAGGAAATTAAGCATGAGAAAGGTAGGGACAGATAATGGCTCCCAAATCCCTCCCCGCTGTTGGATAAGCAGCTATATGAGTTACTATAGGTATATAGAAAATAAAAATAAGTGGTATCTTTATATAGGTAAAAATTATCTCGATTTTCTATCACAGATAGTTACTACCCCAGTTGAGTCAGCAGTATATGAATAACAGGATATTCTTTTGTCAGTTTGGTTACTGCCAGATCCTATGAGTTTGGTATAGTGCATAATCTCTTCAGTTTAATTTTAGCATGGATGCCAATTAGATTAATAGGTATATTGTTCGCTGATTTACGAAAATTCTTTACTTATCAGTTAAGCTACAATAAGGGTTACTATTGGCGTTATTTATTACGAACTCATTGACATGGGCATATTAAAAAGATGGAAAAATTTGATTAATTGGAAATATATTATGTTTTAAATTAAAAAGAAGTACGTTCTAAAATATATTTTTATACCACTATAGGTTCAACCATCAAACTTTAGGACGGAAGTTCGAGAGGGTGGCGCTGAAGAGGTCATTGTTGGAAACCATCTTTCAGGCGATGGTACATTCAAAAAGTTTTTTTTTAAATGTTGATGCGTGAAAATATGTGTCATTTTAAAATTTTAAAGATAATATTTTTTAACGGCTTTTAATACTCTTTGCGTTATGATACCTGTCGCATTAGTTTACTTTTACGGTAACTGCTTCTTCCATTTTTAAAATTAAGTTCTACAGCCTTTGAATACTTATACTCGTACCTACATATAATACAAATATGAAACTTTAACCGGCTGATATCAGGTTGTTTGTATGAAATCGTTTCGTACACATTATTTTTAATATCGACTACCGTTGTTGTTACTAAGTATGTAATTGTATAAAGACCAAATCCACTATTATAATATTTGTATTTATAGCGGACTCAAACATATATTATAAACATTTAATCTTTATTTTAAGTGTAAATAGAAATTATAAATCTAACGTGTTATTTTTTTATTTATTTCTAAGGTGCTGATACAGGCAATCATAAATTTATCCACGATTCGCAGATTCAACCAAATTTTGAACATGGAAAAAATTTATAAGATACGTGTGAATTTAATATACAAATAAAAACGATTACCACAGCTGCCTTTTTATTTCAATAATTATTTCGCCTAAAGTTATTTCTCTAATCGACATAAAACTGGCGACGATTAGCGGCTCACCAAATATACAGAGTGACTGGTGAGTCACTATAAATATTTAAGGAGAATATTCGATACATGATTCTCATTCGAATTATGTAAAAAAAAAAATAGGTACTTGAATTTTCATAAATTACAATTCAAATAAATGAAGCGTTGACACTTCTCCAGTCATGCCGGCGGCACTTGCACAGGTATGCACAGTACAACACTGTGCCGCTTGTTCACATCTAAAAATTGCCAAAGCTTACATCATTTACCTAGTCAACAAATTTGTTGCTTAAACGAGTAAAATATCTTAGTATTTTTGCCTATCCTAAGCCAGGATTAAAGTATTAAGGGGGATTGGATCATGCTTGTTTATCCTGCTACCCTGTTAACACGTGGCGGCATTTGGACGTAGGTAAACTACCTGTTTTGTGTCGAAAGTGCAGCTAGCTGCTAGGGTGTCCAGACGACGCGTAAATAATTAGATAATTGTTGAGTAACTTTACTTAAAAGTTTATTAATATTTACCTTTTTTTACATAATTCGAATGAGAATCATATGCCGAGTATTCTCCTTAAATATTTATAGTAACTCAGCATTCATTCTGTAGGTATAGTATTAAATAAAATATAATATATTATATTATATAATATATAATATATTAGTATTTCAATCGTTTACGATGTAGCATAAATTAACAACAATTTAAGTTTGACGGCGGTCGCGGGTTCGAATCCCGCGAGGTGCAGATAATCTGTATGACGAATATAGATGTCTGCACCGGGTCATGGATGTGTATTTATGTATATATGTATTTATATCTTAAATTTATTTCCGTTCCTAGTACCTGTAACACAAGTTCTTACGAACTTAGCACGGGGCTAGGTAAACGTGGTGTGATTGTTGGTTAATATTTATTTATTATTTTTTTAAAAGATTTATTTTATATTCAGATAACTTGTTTTGACCACTTACACAAGTGTATCTGGTCAACTATCAAGCTAAATCATCATCATTATCATATCAGCCATTGGATGTCCACTGCTGAACATAGGCCTCCCCCTTCCAGAGCGACCGGTTCAAAGCAGGCTCCATCCAAAGGCAAGCGGCGACTTTCCTCAAGTCGTCTATGTATCTCGAGGTCGGCCCTCCGACGCTGCATTTGCCGGTACGTGGTCTCCACTCGAGAATCTTTCTGTTCCATCGACCATCAGTTCTACGAGCTATGTGCCCTGCCCACAGCCACTTCAGCTTGCAAATACATTGGTTCATCTGCGGATCTTATCATTCCTGATTCCATTTCGTAGAAAAATATCAAACAGCCCTCTCCATTGCACGCTATGCGACTTAGACCTTGTTTAAAAGGCCTTGTCTTTTTTTTTTTGGACGCTGTGAAATGCGTTTACGCATCCCGCCACCCGAAGGTGACGGGTATGTGGGACTCGCTGACTGCGAAGTCAGAATACCCACTAAAACACAGCGGTGCCCTCATCGTCGTACAAGGACGCCACGGGATCGCTAGCGCATGCCACCGTGACGTTGTTTAAAAGGCCTATAATCAGAGACCATGCCTCAGATCCGTATGTCATTACTGGTAACACACATCGGTCGAAGACTTTCGACTTCAGACACTGGGTATAATAGATGAAAAGACGTTTTCCAACTTTCCGAACGCTGTCCATCCTAGCTTGTTTAAAAGGCCCATAGTCAGAGACTACATCTCAGATCCATATGTCATCACTGGTAATACATATTGGTCGAAGACTTTTGACTTCAATCTTCTTCGAGGCACTGAGGTATGATGGATGAAAAGACGTTTTTCAACTTTTGCTGGAAACTGGATTCGACAATTGACCTCTCTTTTGAAGTTGGACCTACCAAGTTGGACCTTTTGTCTTAGATAGATGTACTCATCAAATACTTCGAGAGTAGAATTTCCAACCGATATCAGGGTGGGCACAACATTCGACATGATTTTTGTATTGTCCATATTCATTTTAAAGCCCACCCGTTGGGAAACTGCATCAAGCGCACTGAGCATAATGCTGAGGTCTTCCAGGGATTTTGCCATAAGCACGATATCGTTGGCAAATTGAAGGTAAGTGATGTACTCACCGTTTATGTTGATGCCGAATCCTTTCAATTCCAGAAGATTGGAAGAGTCTTAATGATGCGGTAAATATTATCGGAATTATGACATTTCTCTGTCTCACACCTCGCTGCATTGGAATCGCTCTCGTGCTAACCTCTTGTACTCAAACATATTAGCGTTATTGTATAGCGATGGGTAACTCAGGAGTGATAGATACAAAAGATATGAATCATTCCGTTTTCATATATCACTCTTTATATCCGTTCAAATCCGAGTGTATCACTGTATCAGTGTATCTTTTTCAACTCCTTCGATCACGGAGTCTTTTTCTACTGTATCGCATGACGCATAGCGCACTTGTAAATAAATGTAAACAAATGATTTTATACCTCGGCCGGAGATATCCGAAAGTGAAAAGTCCAGACGTCTCTTTCGCACCTCCCTATTTAAGAATATACTGTCGTGCTTTCGCGAGATAGAGAGTTAGTCCAGTCATTTTAGTAAGTTCACCTCGGAATTCGAGATACCCAGCTGTAAGTCTGTAAATACTTGTATATTGACACCCTAAAAGTTGTCTCAATACCTACATATTGTAGGGTGTAAGCAACTATTAAATTTCAAGGTCAAAGGTCACAAAAATCGGTTTTTTGCGCTTTTTTTGGAAATATCTCATTTCCCATGGGTTTTTTGCTATTTATATTTTTATCAATATTGTAGAATACAAAATTCTCTACAAATTTTGTTTACAAATTTTTTTTATACGATGATCCGTTTTCGAGATAGAGGGCGGAGAGCGCGCGGTCACAGCATCACTTCAGGTCAACCGGTGTCTCCGGTCGAAACGCGCCATACATAGTTGATGAACTATCAAGAAATTAATGATTATAAATATTTGTCAATTTTTATTAACTATTATATTATATTTTATCATTTTTTTCCTAACCTTTCCACTTTTTATTCAGTATTAATTTATTTAACAACACTTACCTGCCCATGTAATTGCAGAATTGTTAATGAAAATATAGGAATTATATTTGAATTTTAACCTAATTAATAGTAATAACTTCTTACATGATGAAAAAAAAAAACAAATAAATTATTAATTAATCTTTTTATTAAAAAATATCATTCAATACATTTATTTTTATTGAAAGTAAAAAAATGAAATAAAGGGTACAAAAACTACAATTTATAATTTTAATCATCTTCTTCCTCTTCATCGTCGTCTTCTGGCTGCTGGTAAATTTCAAACTGGTCTTCATTATCGTCTTCAACGACATTTGTCTCAAGTTCTTCCATGATTTCGGGGTCAAAGGTTCCATCTTCGTTAATGTCGCTCTGATATGGTAGAGCATTGAGAGAAGCTTGCCCATTACATTGGCCACAAGCTAAAGAGCATTGCAAGCCCGCTTTCCTGCATCCGCATCGCGAACCACAACCACTCTTGCAGTTGCAGAAAATTGTATTTAACTAATCTTCTGGAGCAGGTGGTAAAATTGTCATGATAGGCTCCAGAAAATCGTTTCGCATTACCCAACCCCATACTTGGGGTTCCAAATCATGTCCTAATCAAGTTTGAACTTGATAATAAACACGGTTGAAATGTTGATGAGCAGCTGCACTTGTTGGTGGAATATTTGAAAGCTGCACAGGTTTATTAAGTTTTGTAGACTTGACGTAATGCATATAACGAAGATGATCGAGACTTTTCACAGATTTCGGAGCATTATAGACTGCCAATAAGGTTTGAGTTCCACCCTCTAATAATCTCTAGGCCGAACAATTTTCTTCCTCAAATGCTGCAGCTAGTTCATCCAGATTTGTCAGTTTCTCAAAAACTTTTAAAAATGATTCTTTTCCCTTTTTAAAAAGCGCAGAAGTTGTGTCACAGCCACTTAATGATGACCGCGCGCTCTCCGCCCTCTATCTCGAAAACGGTTCACCGTATAAAATTTTTTTTTAAACAAAATTTGTAGAGAATTTTGTATTCTACAATATTGATAATAAATATAAATAGCAAAAAACCCATAGGAAATGAGATATTTCCAAAAAAAGCGCAAAAAACCGATTTTTGTGACCTTTGACCTTGAAATTTAATAGTTGCTTACACCCTACCATATGTAGGTTTTGAGAAAACTTTTAGGGTGTCAATATACAAGTATTTACAGACTTACAGCTGGGTATCTCGAATTCCGAGATTCTTACCTAATTTAAGCTTAAATGACTGGACTAAGTGTTATTTGACCATTATAAACTGACATACGTGGGTAAAAAAAGGTAAATTGATAACACTATTACTGGTGCGTAGAGCTTAAATTCGATAAGCGTTACGTGAACAATAGAGTATTATACTGGTTTTAACTATACGTGTACTTGGCCTTTAAAAAGTTTTAGTAAACTATGCAAACTAATTTCGGTCATAAGACTATGTTTTTTAGGATCAGGATAAAAGAAAAGAAAAAATAATAATTACGATTTAAAAAATTAAAAAAATTATTAGTTTGATTTAATTCGTTACTTCAACCTTAATCTCCATTCGATATCGTTCCAGTCCTAAGCCTGGAAAAGTATGAAGGGAAATCGGTAGTCTATAATATAAATTTTCTACAAATAAATAAATACAATACCTACAATACCTATCCTACCTATGTTACCATTCGCTAATACCTAATAATTTAATTATTTATTATTTTAAACTAAAAATTCAAATTAATTTTTCGAGTACCTATTTAATATGTATCAATCATACCTAACAAATACATACATAGAAAGAAAAAGCAGCCCGATAAATCAGAAAGATTCATAATGTTACGACCTATCTATCTTCTTACTGATTTATTGACAAATTTAAGTACTGTGAGCAACTGACACGTAAAGATACAAAGATATAAAAGAGTGATACATATCCCAGTGATCGAAAGATACATATCAATCTTTTCTTTTTAATGATACATTTTGCTCATGACTATTATTGTACAAGCACTGCAACACTTCGATATACCGATAGTTAATCTGGCACCGCTGGAAAGACTACAGCACCACCCAAGTTTCGATCGAATCAAAGGCTTACTCATAGTCCACAAACGACATGCACAGTGATCGATTATACTTCTCGGTTTTTTCTATAATCTGCCGCATTGAATGACGGGTCGTAATGACCCTAGACAAATGTATAAAATAAATTAAAAATATTAATTTAAGGTTATAAACGTGGGTCAGAATCGAAATGGGCCTATAATTTCTAGCACCAATACGCTTCTTTTCCAGGCTTCCGGCGTTACGCCCTCAAGGCAAGACGGTATTAAACAGCTTATTAATGATTTTAAGTACCGATGTTCCAGCCGCAAGCTCTGACGTAACATCATCCTCGCCTTTATCTCGTACTTATCTCTTTCAAGCTGATGTCCGGCATATCTTCAAAATAATGTCGGGCTAGCTTGGCTCTTGGATCTTCAACCGAACTATAGACATGTTGGTTGACCGAGGTATACAGCTATCCGTAAAACTTCTCGACCTTCCTCAATATCTCGGCTCCGGTCAACGGTGTACCTCCATCATTTGTTTTCAGGTTCGAAAACCGGCTTTAACCAACAGACCAATCTCTTGAGAACACTTTGAAACCCTGATTTCACTCTATTGTATCTTTATAACGTTTTGTATTAAAGACACGCATATCGTGTCTCAGAGATATACATATCCGTCTGTTAATCCGTTTATATGCTTCAGCGTCACCAGAGGACTGCAGATTTAATAAGCTTCTTTCTACCATGAGACTTTGCGTTTGGTCAGAGAGTTTTCGGGGACTGCTTCAGCTCCCGACTCTGACTGACAGTGCTTACCAACCTGCTGTTTATATCATCCACAGAAACGCAATCGTCGAGGCAATCAAAACTATTTGATAATTCGAGCTGAAAGCTTTTGGGGTTTTGGATATGTGCGTTAGATGGTCGCAGTTTAGAGTTAATCAGGCGAGACCATTTCAGTTTAACACTGACATTCAACGTGCTTCTAACCAATTGGTGATTACTCCCGGTTTTTACCCTATGGATCACGAAGACGTCATTGAATATAATTCTGTCTTCCGGTGATCATGATGAAGTATATTTCATTCTTAGTAAAACCGTCAGGACTAATCCAGGTTCATTTTCTATGAGGCGGCTTCTGGAAGAAAGAGTTCATCACAAAGAGTATTTCCTTCTCCAGAAAATTGGCCAGCCTTTGTCGTTTGTGGTTCCGCTGCCCATATCCAAGTTACCCCATCCCGAGCTTATCGTCTCATCTTTTGCCTATCTTCGCGTTAAAATCTCCCATAAAAACATTGAAGGAGGTTTTATTCGTATGTATGGCCCTACTGATGTCCTCATACCTCTACCTTCATAGAGCCTCTACTTCTTCATCTGGGTGTTCCGAGGTCGGTGCGTATACCTGTATGACCTTCAACGAGTATCCCTTAGGCACTCTGAGTATAAGGTACGCAACCCTGTTCGACATACTTCCAATGGTCACAATGTTGCCAATGATCGACCCGTGGACCAAAAACCCAACACTTCCCTGGGACTGTTGGTTGCCTTCGCCGATAGTAGAACAGGTTACCAGATTTCAGAGTTATCGTGTCCTCTCGCACTTTTCAGACTTCTGATAAACTCAGTATATTCGATTCTAACCTGTTAATTTCCTCTTCCAGTTCAACAATCTTTTCAACAGACCTCGAATTTTGTGTGTGACCAGGGCCAGGTGTCGTCGTGAGTGGCAGCGGAATCTGACCAGATTCTTAGCACCTCTTCTATACAGTTACCCAGGCCGCTGCCGAAGCCGGAAATAATACGACCACCGGGGGCCTGGGCTCGTTTTTGCTTATCATATTGAATTGTTTGCCAATACTCGCCACGCTTGCCTGGCGTTTTGGCGAGCGCAGTGAACTTTGATAAGATAAGGTGACACTGCTGCCCATCACCAGCCTGGTTGATGCACAGTTCTTCGCACCGCTATGGCCTTAGTCGCCTTTTACGAAACCTCGGCAAGAAAGAGGTCGAGACTATTCTTCTCTACTGGTCAAACTGTTAAAAATTGATAAGTAAACAAAAAATAGACATTATACGGATAGAAAAAACGTGTTTTATAAAAGAACAAACATTAATAAATATTTAAAGCTTACTAATATGTAACTAAAGAATTAGAAATTCGTCTAACTTGAAGGCATATTTTTAATAAAAAAATTTATAAACCATTAATGAACGAACAATTATTATATATCTAATAGTAGTTATAACATACATACTGTAAAATATCTTTGTCTAGGCGTGTAGGCTATATTTATAACTATAAATGTTGACTAAAAGATTTGTAGCAAATTCTTTATAGTCTGTGTAATGAAATAACGAATCGGCTAGGGGAGTCCGTTTCTACACAGTAGTGCAGTCGTCGCGGAGGGCTGCTCTAAGCTCCGCACGTTGTTCACGCGTAGTATTGTGGGGGACTACCGTGATACATACCCGATGGTCGCGCTAGCTCAATGAAGCTCAGCACACTCAGATGATGATTCCTTTGGAATTCGGTGGTATACGGCCCTAGTGGTCTGTGAAACGAGGACAGATGGGTTCCTCAACACCACTGCTGTAGAAAATTTGACTCCCTTTTTTAGATTCTGGCGGGAACCTTGAAAAAGCGCGGTTGACTTTCAACTTTAATTTTTAATTTTTCTTATAAAAAGTGATTTTTTATAATTAAAGTGAATTTAAATATTGCTATTAGCTGCTGAAAAGCACAATAGCAATGGAGGTAAACGAGGGGGGCGGGTCTCACCCGCCCGCCTCAAAAAAACGGTCACGGCCTACGGATGAAGGAGGCGTAGGCGTAGGCTCTGGACCATCGGGCTGCGGCGATGAGCGAGATGCTTATCTACCGTACTACAAACCAAATTATAAAAGACTATATCCGGAAAACTCGACCAACACAGACTTTAAAGTGTATGTGGAATCCACAAACGACGATAGATTGGGCAACAAGAGCCCTATATACTTAAACCATATTTTCGCAATGGATGTAAAAGGTGTGACAGGTATTCAGAGGGTGAATGCAAATAAAATAGCAGTTATTTTCAAACAATATAATACGGCCAATAACTTTATTAATAACACCACTTTCCTCACAAAATATAATATGAAGGCGTTCATACCGGCAGCGCAAATTGAAAAAACTGGCATCATTAGATTTGTTCCAGCGAATATATCTAACAAAGAACTTTACACAAGACTTTCTTCAATTTATGAAATAGTGGCAATAAGAAGGTTTTCAAAGAAAGTAGGACAAGAGCGCATTCCATTGCAGACTGTAAGCATCACCTTTTTATCTAATGTACTGCCTAATAATGTACAATATGATCTATTCTCGTACAGAGTTTTCGAATACATTCCACCATTACTACAGTGTTATAGGTGTTTTAAATTTAATCATTCAGCAAAAGTTTGTAATGGTAAACAAAGATGTAGTATTTGCGGAGGTGAGCACTTGTATAAGGAATGTGATAAACCAACAGAAATCAGCTGCATAAATTGCAGTGGACCTCATCTTGCGATATCTAGATTATGTCCTATTAAAACAAAGAAGATTATTGAAAAGAAAAACAACATATCTTATGCAAGTGTCGCCTTTACAAAACAAGTCACCACCAATGAAAAAGATTTCCCTCCACTCCCATCACCAAAATCACAACCTGTAAATAGTAATGTTAGTGTAAATAAGTCTGTAAATATCTCTGCAAATAAGTCTGTACAAGATGTAAATAAAGTTAAAATAGTCCATTCTAAAGACCTTAAAAGTCAAATAATTTCCGACAACGATGTACTTATGGCCCTAGTACAGACGTTGGTGGAATTAGCCAATAAAGATGACAGTACACCCACTAATCTTAAAACTATTAAAGATGCATTAATAAAAAACTTAACATAATGGATTGTGTAGGGCCTAGTTCTACACAATCCAAGTTACGTATTGCGCAGTATAACATTCAAAGTGCAAATAGTAAAAAACCTTTATTAATCCAATTTTTAAAACAAAAAAATATTGATATTTGCCTTCTTAATGAGACATGGTTCAAAGATAATAATTTTAAAATACCAGGATATAATATTTACAACAAAAATTCAAATAATGCACATAATGGAGTTGCAATACTGATAAAACCATACCTTAAGTATAATACATTAAATACCATATTTTATGAAGACATTCAAACAGTTGCTGTATCTGTATCAACAGGACATAGTAGTTTAACAATTCTCTGTGTATACTGTCCACCTTCAAGTGGGCGTATTAGAATTAATAGACTCCGCTACATTATTAATGATCTACCAAAACCCATATTTATGAGTGGTGACTTTAATGCTCATCATATTGCATTTGGTTGTCAGTCAACGAAAGGTAGAGGTCAGGAGTTATTTAATTTAATTGATGACTTAGATTTGTGTATTTTAAATGATGGTAGACCTACAACTATAAATCGCCCTAAACAAACTGCTTCTGCCATTGATGTAAGCTTCATCAGTGGCAGCCTCGCACCACTATGTGATTGGTCTGTACATGATGATACAATGGGAAGTTACCATTATCCAACAATAACAGAGATTTCATTACGTATAGATAAATATCATCTTAATTCCCCTGTAGATAGGTTTATATATAAAAAAGCTGACTGGGCAACATACACAGCTCTTTCAAAAACAATGTTTAATGATTTCATACTTCAATCACATGATCCTATTTCAACCTATAATAATTTCTGTTTTCATTTAGATACTCTTAAAGAAATGTCAATTCCAAAGCTCACTAAAACAAACACTTTCATAAGCAGGCCACCATCTCCCTGGTGGAATAGTATATGTGAACAAAGTGTTATTGCTTCATATAATGCACTAAAACTATATAGAAAAGAGCCTACTATTGAAAATTATATTAATTACAAAAGAAAAGATGCCCAGAAAAAGAGAACAATTTTAGAACAGAAAAAAATTGGATGGAATAATTTATGTAACACTTTTAATAGAAATACTCACATAAGTAAAATTTGGAATTTATTAAAAATGTTTAAAGGCATAAGACCTAAGAATAAATCATATACAAATGAGTTTATATCTCCACTCTTAGATAAATTATCAGATAATAGCAACTTAATTGAAGTAGATCAACTGAACATTCTTTTTGAAATCAACAATCATAACCCAAATTCTAAATTTTTACTGGATCCATTTTCATGGTCTGAATTTTTAACAAGCTTGCACTCCAGACGAAATACGACTCCTGGCTTAGATGATTATCCTTACATCGTAATTAAAAACTTAGATGTAACTGCCCAAAAGTTGTTTCTTAGCATCCTCAATTTGCTTTGGCGTAATAAATCTATTCCACAGTCATGGAAAACACAGTGTGTTGTCCCAATACTTAAGCCCGACAAATCTCCTGAGCTTGCTAGTTCTTATAGACCAATTTCCTTGTCATCCTGTCTTGGTAAAATATTCGAAAATATGGTGAAAGTCCGTCTTGACTGGTATGTTGAATCCAAGTGTTTCATTCCAAATATACAATATGGCTTCCGTAGAGGGCGTAGTAGTGCAGACAGTTTCACCTCTTTAATCTCTGACCTGAAAAATGCAAAACATAGAAAATTAAACACTGTTTGCGTATTTCTAGACGTTCAAAGTGCTTTTGACAGTGTTGATCCTGGTATACTAGTTCAAATCATGTCTAGGTTGGGTGTGCCCGGGCACTTATGTAAGTGGATTTTTAATTTTTTGAACAACAGAACAATCTATGCTAGGCATAACAATATTTTATATGGACCCAAATGTGCCTCAAAAGGCACAATGCAGGGTGCCACACTATCACCATTACTATACAATATATACACAAGTGAAATTTGTAAATATGTAAATAATAGGAATGTAAATATTTTACAATTTGCTGATGACATTGTTTTTTACAGCAGTAATTACAACTTAGAGATTGCAATAGATAATATGAACAAATCCTTATTTCAACTATTACAATATTATAATGATCGTTTACATTTAAAAATTAACCCCTCTAAAAGTAGTGTTATGTTTTTTGGCAATGAAACCTCAAATACAAATATTATTTACAACAATGAAATTATAAATAGAGTCACTTCAAAGAAGTTTTTAGGAATAATATTGGACCCAAAACTAACTTTTGAAGAACATATTAAATACATATCCAAAAATGCTCACACAGGACTAAATGTTATCAGATCACTTTGTGGCGTAACATGGGGTGCAGACCCTAAAATATTGTCAATATTGTATAAAAGTATTGTTAGAAGTCATTTAGATTATAGCTCCCTCGCTTATATGAATAGTTCTCATGTAAATAAATTAGACATATTGCAGAATAAGGCTTTAAGAATAATATCTGGTGCTATGTGCTCAACTCCCATAAGGGCCATGGAAGTTGAGACAAAAGTGATGCCTTTGATTTTGAGGCGAATCTTACTTGCTGAAAGATACTGTCTCAAACTAATAACATCAAACAACACTCAAATAATAAGTAAAATTGTACCTTATATAGATAGAACACCAAGAAGATCATTAACAACAGCACAAGGTCTATTATGCGGTAATTCTCCAACACTGTCCGACATACTTCTGGAAATAGACAATAGCTTTTTTAAAATTAGAAAACAGTTTCCATGGCCATGTTACTCTTTCTCTTATCAGTGTATTTCACATCCAATTAATGTAGTCCAACAGACAATAAACAATAATTCGGAAATGCTTCAATTTTTGGAGGAAAATACAATGTACTATGTTATCTACACTGACGGGAGCAAAGCAAGTGATTATGTACATGCTGCTCTATATGATCCACAAGCAAAATTTTCTTCAAGTTTTATTCTGCATGAACCCTGCTCTATATTTACGGCAGAGGCATATGCGGTGTATCAGGCATTAATGCGTATTCGCGAAATCAATAACATCAAATATTTTTTAATAATTTCTGATTCCTTGAGTTTGATAACAGCTTTATCTACCCTCACAGTTAAATACAAGTCTAATTATATCCTTTATTTCATTAAACAAATAATTTACCAATACCACAATAAAAATATTCAAATTTTCTTTCTATGGGTGCCTTCCCACAAAGGTATCTCTGGCAATGAAATGGCTGATAAAACTGCATATGAAGGAGTTAATGCTGTTGATGTTAGAAATACAATGTATGTTCCTATGTCTGATTACTTGCAATGTATTGACCAGAATATTCAAAAGTTGTGGTTAGAAATGTGGAAGAAAGATCAAGATACGAAAGGAAAATGGTATGGAAGCATACAAGAAAGCTTACCTGCAAGACCTTGGTATCATCGTATACAAGATGCTACTCGAGACTTTATTACTATCATAAATAGACTGCGTTTTGGTCATAGTACTGCACCGTCACACCTTGCTCGACTCGGCATTATTGCGAATAAAACTTGTTCACATTGTAATTCAAGTGATGGAACTGTGGAGCACATTATTTTCGATTGTCAAAAATTTTTGATTGACAGACTAGTGTTGGCCAGTGAACTTAGTGATGTTGAAAATAAGTGTGATTTATTGTCCCGCCCGCCGCCATTAAAACAATTATTACAAGACGAACATACTTACAAGCACATCTACAAATACATAAAGAATACAATTAAAACAATTTAATGAAATATGCTCAGAGGCGTACTATTACGTATATATGAATAATAAGAGTTGACCTAAAGGTTGTAGATACCAGGTCATAAAATCCCAAAAAAAAAAAAAAAAACGAATCGGCTATCATCTGTGTTTCAACCTGACATTTTCTTTGTGCAATTTACTAAGATCGCTCATGTAAAATCCCGTTACTTTACTTTCGTAATTCATTTAACAAAGGCATTACCTATCTTCAACGGTGAACCACGGCTTGCATCAAGGCCCGTGTCGGGAATCACCAAGCGCTGAGGAGTTCAGTGACACCGTTATATAGTTGAACTTTGTGATTGTATTTTATCGATTTTAACTACCTTGTGCAACACACTGTTTTTATGCTGTTTATTTGTTAGTGTGATCGGGTAACTGGCGAAAAAGCAGGGGGGTTTTTGCGTGGAAGGTCCGTGCAAGGTGAGTCGAAACAACTAAGTATCGACAGACTCGAGGTCATTTTACTACGTGTATTAGAAACATATTTAGTTATTGATAATATTTCTGCAGTCTAAAAATATCCTAACGACTATTTTCCTTGCTAAATAATCGAGGATTCGTTCCATGTCACAATATGATAAAATGTTACATGAATTATTTTTGGCTGTGATTCATCTTGTAGCAGCATTGTAACTGTTGTTGTACATTGTCTTGCTAGCATTCCTTGAACCGTGAAATGTACTAGTACAGTGCTAGCTTTCATTCAAAATGTCATTTCTGAAAATTTGTAATATAAATTTGTTATTTTGAGTTCTTTTCATGAAACATATAGTCATACAATGTCTAATGTATATAATATACTTAATAAATATGTGAAAAATGTATTTTAATATCTATGGTAAATTAAAGACAGCTTTTTAAAATTTAATTTTGGATTTGTCTCATCCTGAAATGAACTCATATATATGAAATATTTTACATATAATTTATAATTTACATGAAACAAAATTGTGTACAAAAATCAAAAAGTACATCAAACACTTAACCATGAAAAAAATAGTCCCTTTACATCACATTTAGTTATTATTACCTAATTAAAAATATCATACATATTTACTTAATATGCTTGGCACAAATGAAAGTCATGAAACATATCAATTAATCTACATGGCAAGTTATGTATTTGTTGTATATTTTCTAATAGTTGTATTAAAAAATATAATAAAACAAATTTTTTACATAGTTTAGAATCTGAACTGAACTGAATGAGCCTGTAATTATTCCACTGCTGGCCAAAGGCCTTCTCTCTAAATAGGAGAAGTGGATTGTAATAGTTGAACAACTGTAATTTATTTCAATCAAGCTTTTATTACTAATTTATCATACATCTTATGTATTATAGGATTCAATAGAATTATTAAAATAAAATTTTATGTTAACCCTAGATTACTAAACTATCCTATGAGTAACATTTTTACTAAACATTCGTAAAAAATACAACATTAAAGTGAAACGAGAATAAACAAGATAATCTAAACTTGTATTGTTTTAGAAGTTATAGTATCATTGTTTGGGTTTAAAAGATAACTATATAATGAAAATAAAATAATTAACTTATTCTACAGTTGGGTCACATGTTCAAGTTATGCGCCCTACATGTGGTTCTTTTGCATTTCATGCAAAAGTGTGTTATCATTTTTCTTGACCTGGATGGAGAAAAGACACATATTTTTCTTGAATTGGGTTCCTCTATTGTTGCTGCTTCTGGAACAGGTTCAACATGTAAAATACCTTTTATGAGTTCCTTTATTTCACAGTGCAAATTGGGAATATTTATTTTCTCTTTCAGGTGAGGTACCATAAGAGCCTCGGCCATTTCCAAAACAAAGTCACGCCTGGATTTGATTTTTTTATTGTTTCTGCAGTTGTTACTAACGTAAATGACGTATGAGTTTATAATTATAATGTTGATCTAGTTTTTTTTTCTAGGAATAATAATCCTGGGGTCATGTTGTAGTTTGTCTTGACTGGGTTGAACATCAAGTACAGAATTTTTAGAGTTTGAAGAACTAGACTATACAGAGTTGACATTTTCGTAACTGAGAAATAAGTACATCTGAGTCTGAACTTTAATGGATATCTGGCTCCCGTAAAATATTTTCTTCTGGTTCATTTTCAGTCAGCTGATGCTGTTCCCCTTCCAAGTTATCTTCTGGCTCACACAATATTTATTGTTGTGTTTCGTTTTCGTCATCGTCATTATTCAACGTGTACACGTTCATTACCGACTAATGTCATCTTTACGAAGTCTTTGTGCCATCTAAAACAATATCTGTATTGTAAGGACCTGAGACAAAAGAATCAAATATAGGTAAGAAATAGTGAAGAATATATACATAATACATAAAATAAACTGAAATCAAGTAAAATCAATATACAATCATAAAATCATCACAAATAAGTGATAAAAACAAGTAAACTTACTATCACTCAATGATCACGTAAACACTAAACTTTAGTAAATTTTACGACATCCTTGCTGTAGGTCAACATACAAATGAATAGCGATCACAATGACAGTAGGTGGCACACTGACAGAACAAATGAGGAAGGTACTGTGAAGCAGGAGGCTCGGAAACGACGCGAACATTGGTTGTTTCCAGGTATCGTCGTTTCGCCGTCGTAATTTTTACGATAGTTTAGTATTCTATGGTTAATAATGTATGATCACATACTGTTATAAGTGTTCTCAAAGGATTCGTTTGTTGGTCAAAGCCAGTTGTCGTGGATTAAAATAGAGGATGGAGGTACAGCATCATCCAGGGATGAGATATTAAGGGAAGTCGAGAACTTTTACAGACAGGTGCATACCTCGGTCAACCAACCTGTTAGTAGTTTGGCTGACGATTCATGAGTCGAGCTCACCCGACATTATTGCGAATTGCGATCAGCTTGCACTAGATTAGTACGACTCTAGGACAGCTTAAAAACAATATGGCGCCGTGCGAGGACGGTATTAAGTCTGAGCTTCTGAAATCAGTTGAAACACCGGTACTGAAAGTCCTTCAGAGGCTCTTTAATGCCGTCTTGCTCGAGGGTGTAACGCCTGAAGCCTGGAACAGAAGCGTGGTGGTGCTCTTCTACAAAAAGGGCGATAATACCTTGTTGAATTACAGGCCCATTTCGCTTCTGAGCCACGTTTATAAGCTATTCTCTAGGGTTATTACGAATCGTCAATCGGCAAGCTTAATGATTTCCAGCCTCCCGAACAAGCCGGTTTCCGAAAAGGCTATAGTACCATAGACCACATACATATAATCGACCAATGTGCTTGGTGTTTATGTACTATGAAAAAGCCTTCGATTCGATCGAAACGTGGGCGGTTTAGCAGTCTCTCCAGCGATACCACATTGACTACCCGTATATTGAAGTGTTGCAGTGCTTTTACGATAACGCTAATGTCGGTTCGAGTACAGGAGCATAGCACGAGAGCGATTTCAATGGAGTGAGATGTGAGACAGGCTAATGTCATCTCTCCGAAACTGTTTACCGCAGCATTGGAAGACGCTTTCAAGCTTCTAGAATGAAAAGGATTCGGCATCAACATAAACGGCGAGTACATCACTCATCTTCGATTTCCCGACGATATCGTGCTTATGGCAGGATCCCTGGAAGACCTGAGCCTTAAAATAAATATGGACAAGACAAAAATCATGTCGAATATCCATGTCGTGCCCACCCCGATATCGGTTGGAGATTCTACTCTCGAAGTTGTTGACGAGTACATCTACCTAAAACAAAATGTCCAAATTGGTAGGTCTAACTTTGACAGAAAGGTCAATCGTTGAATGCACCTAGGATGGGCAGCGTTCGGGAAGTTAAAAACGTCTTTTCATCCGTCATACCTACTGCGGTAGGCACTGGCCTAAAATCTAAAGTCTTCGACCAATGTGTGTTACCAGCGACATGCGCATTTGGAAGCTGCTGAGCTTGAAGCGCAGCTGCAATGCTTCCATTGAATGAAAGGGAATGCGCATGCTATTTGTCCGTGAAAATAAAAAGGATAGCGATAGACTCTTAAATGCTATACATTTTGGTGTAGCTTAGTATTAAAATAGAAAACATAGTATTAAAATCGAAGAATGCTTTTTAATTTTTTTTTTTTTAATAAAACATATATATTTATATAACATATTTTTTCTTATGTAAGCAGAAACAGTAGTGTCATCTGTTAATGGCTTAAAGCCAATAAAATGTACATAAGAAGAACACAATACTGTAATCAATGCTATTATTTTTAATTATTTGTAAGTTTAATAACAAAGATGATTATTGCATGCTTTAAATTACCATAAATCTTCCATTTTGCACTTTAAAAAAAAACTCAGTTACTACTTGTTCTAACTTGATATCTTAATCTCTTCCAGAGAAAGCCGTGTCTTGGGGTAAAAGCAACCCGGGCACTACGGTGGCCCCTGACACCCCAGTGCCAGCACCCCAGCCCCCGGGTAAGTTATATTTATTAAAATTATTTAAAGTAGCCAGTAAGCTTTGCAAAGTAATTATCATAAACTCAAGTGTCAATTTTTGTATACATATTAATATTTTTAAAACAAACAGAATGTAAATTTTAATTTGAGTGATTGTCAACTATCAAGTTCATATGTCACTAATTGGGTATGTTTTTACTACTTAGTAATTTACTATTATTTTTTAGATAAAACAATAGTATTTTGGTAATATAGTTATAAAAATTAAAAACAATATATTCGTAATTTTTGGATAATCGATAATTAAGGAGATTTTGTGATATTATCATCACATCACATAGATAATTTATTATTGTTTACAATAAGTATGGTATAACTTCTTATCTCTTAGAAATTGTTATGTATATTATTCATACATTATAGGAAACTTTCTTGTACAAATAAAAAAGTCCTCTATTTGTACAAAAAAGTTTCATATAATGACCTAAATTTTATTCCTATAAAATCATAATTTAGTTTTAGTTACAGACCAGAGAAATGGCTTAGATTAAAACCGAAATAAATTTTTTTTCAACAAATTGACATAATAAATAATAATAATAATGTTAGAGTAATAATAATAAGAAATCGTAAAAAGGATATTTAAGAACACTTCGTTAATTTACTTATACTAACAATAAGCGTATATTATTCAAGCATCATTGTCATGGTACAGTTAAAAACACCAGAAGTGCCTAAAAACCATTTCATCGTAGCCTTGTATTCAATTGTTTGTTTATTTGTTTATTCAGTAATCACGTACCAGTGAGAACAAGCAATCTCATATTATGTAAATATAATATATCATTGCTGTGTACCTGCTAACAATAACCCTTTGATGCTGTACCAAAAATATTTTTATTATAGTCTTGGCATTGTTATTTTTTTTTTTTGCTTTAGAATTTTCAAAATAAATGTTTAGCAATAATATATATTGAAAGCGAGTAAAAGTCTACCTGTATTTATATCGTATATTACTATCTGCGCTCTGCGGTTTTGCCCGCGTAACTTCGAGTGCCTTGTTGTTCTGGATCTTCATTTATTAACGCACCGAGTGATGTCGCAATCGGAATAGTAGTTATTGCGTTAAACAGTAACATCCCAACTTTCACATTTGTAATATTACTAGAATAGGCCATTGCAATACGTCTATGTCAACGGTATCGGTAATTTTTGTTAGGTTTTCTTTAATAAAATATCGAGTCAATAATAAAAGGAGTTTTTTTTATACATTAATTATATTTATATATAAACCAGGGTTCGAAAATATCCGATATTTATTATAAATATCCAAATATCGGATATTTCTGATATATATCCGATATATATCAAAATTTTGATATATATCCAATTCGTATGAAACCCATATTATTATTTTATTGTATTATTTATGTATACTATTTGCATATGTGTTACATAAACATAATGAATTATTAAAAAAAAAAAAACATAAAACCTTTTTATAAATTCTAATCAGTCAATACCTACACTTAGGTAACAATGTTTTGTTAGTTTTTAATTTTGATTTAATTTTAATTTTGAAATCGATTTTGATTTTGGTCTTGATTTTGGTTTTGGTTTTAATTTTGAATTTTTTGAATTTTAATTTTGATTGAATTGTATTTGTAATTTAAACTTAGTAGGTAGGTATTGATTGGATTTAGATTTTAATTTTAATTGTGACTTTAATTAAATTTTAGCAATTCTAGTTTTTGGCTGAATTTTAGTATTGATTTTGAATTCTTAATTTTAATTTGTAATTTTCAATGAATTTTGGTATTGATTTTGAGTATGATGATTTTTAATTTTTAGGTGATTAAATTTTGTCGTTGATTTAATTTCGATTCAAATTTGTTATTATTAACGGTTATAAGAAAACTTTGTAACTAACACTATATGGACTAGTCCTGAATTAAAGGTTATTATTATAAAACAATAAACATTACAAATAATAACTCTAGAATATAATCAAATAAGTCTTTTAGTTATCAAATCAGTTATTAGTCATTCGTAATATACACTGTTAATTTTCAAATAAAATAATAAAATAATGCCATATTAGGGAGTATGTTTTAACTCTACTTCAACGCCTTCTACATTTGGGAAGTAGAAATACAGTAACAAACGCCAAAAATTACTTAATAATATAAAAATTTTAAACCAATTTTGTATTGATATATATCATAAAAAATCATTTGATATATATCGGATATATATCATGATGTATATCATGATATATATCCATTGATATATATCCTCGAACCCTGATATAAACAGTAGTAGTATACATATTTTTAACATGAATTTTATCTCGAGAGGGACGAAGTATGATCGTTACGTCAAACCAAAACAATAAATATGATGATGGTCAAATAAGCGGAGACAACATTTAGCATCAGATTACTATGACATACAGACATTGACTTATCTGTAGGTACTGTAATGTATCAGCCTGTAAATAACCCAGTGCTGAGCGAAGGCCTCTTCTCCATGTAGGAGAAGGGTTGGAGCTTAATCCGTCATGCTGCTCCACTGCGGGTTCTCCGACAACCCTAAAATCCCTACCAAGCTAAAAATCCCTAAATATTCCTACCACGAGTAACGATCATTACCAGGTGTTTATTATAACAACTGGGACCGACGGCTTTACGTGCTCTCCGAGGAACGGTGAGGAAACCCCAACGACATACACCCAGATTAGAAACAAATATAGACACAAATACAAATATCTGCCCCATGTAGGAATCGAACCTGTGACCGCCGGCGTTGAGGCGAGGTGTTGAGGCGACTACTCGCACCACTACACCAGAACGGTCGTCATTGAATAATAATTTACATCATAGAGACATAATTGAGTTATTAGCTAGTACGTAGTAATTGCATCGAAAAATAATCTTGTGAAAGTGTATTTAAAAAGTTTTCCATAAATATTTTAAACTAATTTAAACTATGAAGTTAATTGAACGATCGATTACTACATACTGTCGTCCACAGAGTGAAAAATAAAGGAGCCTTTTCTATCATTCTGTCTAAAAACAGCTTTTACCAATTATAAATTGTGGTTAAAATAAGAAAATTTAAAAAGATTGTTAGAGATATTTCTTTAAAAAGTTCATCACTTTAAAGTAACTAAATAAATTCTTCATTCAAAATGATTTGAGAAAAACGTTTTTTTTTTTAAATTGTAATCATGAAGATTAATATAACGGTCTTCTAGAAAACGCGCGATGACATTTTGTGCTTTTATCTTCAAAAAAATATTTTGTGTTTAACGGCTTTTTAGTCTAAGGACGGCAGCATAATCGAGTCTGCACACGATTACAATTGATTTTATATTTTTATGATTAGTTTACCTAACAACAATTCCGATTAGATAATTATAGACTATAATAAAAAAGCGGCCAAGTCCGAGTCGGACTCGCCCATGAAGGGTTCTGCAGCAGCAAGGAACATCATATAAAAGTTCTTGTAGTTCGTTGTTTCATATTTTAAAATTAATAATATTTGTCCCCTTAAATCTATGCAATGTAAGAAAGTTATTCGTAGCTGGCTTCTTACACTTGATTTTGTTGAGACTGAAAATATGTTACATTTCAAATAAATTAATGTATCTAATGATCACATTTCACAAGCAGCGGCGTACGAACAGACATACACGCACATATACAAGCACACAACAAACACAAATATATACATAAATTCACACGCACACACACACACACTTACACACATAGGCATAAACAAAAATGAACGCATGCTTGTACTTATCATATTAACTTCCCCAATTAAATAAAGACTAAATCGTTGATTCGACTTTTTTTTTGTAATGTTTCTGAATTAAATTTTCAACCATTTTGTATAAAATTGTTTGCTATATCGGAGTGGAAGACGCAGGCAGCTGTATCACAGTTTATAACTATTATGGGTGCCGACGTTCACCTATATTTGTTTTATGTTCGAATGTGTAAATACTGGAAATGTTTAAAATTGCTATGTAAAAAGGAGTGGCCCAATAAACTTTTATTATTTATTATTATTATTTATTTGAGTTGATTGAATGAAAGGTAAATTGCGGATTACGATTTATGACGTGTAAAAAAAAAAAAACTACTTACTAGATCTCATTCAAACCAATTTTCGGTGGAAGTTTGCATGGTAATGTACATATTTTAGAAGTTTGACGACGACGACGACACATTTTACCACTTTAGAAGTGTCTCTCGCGCAAACTATTCATTTTAGAACAAAAATATATTAGAAACCTCAATATCATTTTTAAAGACCTATCCATAGATACGTATACGTACGATACGATACATCGTATGGGTTTGATGATAAAAAAATTTGAGTTTCAGATCAAGTAACGGAAACCCCCAAAATTTATTGTCTTTTTTAAATATTTTTGTGTGAAAATCTTAATGCGGTTCACATAATACATCTACTTACCAAGTTTCAACAGTATAGTTCTTATAGTTTCGGAAAAAAGTGGCTGTGACATACGGACGGACAGACAGACAGACAGACATGACGAATCCATAAGGGTTCCGTTTTTTGCCGTTTGGCTACGGAACCCTAAAAATGCCACTAATCATTTCTAACTTATTCGTATCACGAGTAATTTCAAAATTCATATGTAGTCATACAAATTTCAGTGCTGTCATATTTTTAAACAATACAGCGTCTAGTGTCTAGAAGAGTATAAGGTCCAATAGTACTCTTCGGATGTGGATGTTTTATCTTTTATGTTAAACATTTAATAAAGATCCATCGTTCATCTGAGTATTAAAAAATGTTTTTAATTACAACGCTTTCATTAATCGAATTAATTGCGATGACAAAGTGTCTCAATCGCAAATGCTTCTGGTTGTAGATTTAAAACGCAGTACGTAACAGCTATAAAACGCAGGTAAAACCGCGAGGGAAGGTTTACTAAACCTAATATCGTAATCTTTCTTTTAATTTTCGTATTTAACCAATAGTGAAGCTCGTTGAAACAATATTTGTATTTCACACGTTATAAAAGTATGTCTGTTTCATAAGATATCATCCGTCAAGGCTACGTATTAGCGACCAGTTTTGAGAGTAATGTGTTTACATAATTGAAAAAAAAATTACATAATATTAGGTAATTGACGTAGGTTATGTATCAAAATATCACTGTTGTAATAAATATAAAGTGTTATATAGTTATATAATATTATTCCTGGTAATTATTTTAAATAAATTTTGACGTAATAACATCTTATAAATCGATGAACGCCGGCTGCACGCACGAAAAAGCATGACTCATTGTCACGTTAGACGAGCGAGAGCGCGAAACAAGCGATAGAGAAGCACAATTGGCCTAAGCGTTCTGCTTGTGACGCATCTATCTCTCTTCCATTCCATCGGCAGATGCGTCCGAGTAGAAGAGAAAAATAATTTTGAATTACCGAGTGCAAATAAATGTTAATTTTTCGAAAAAATTGTAATTTTCTATTAACTCCTTCTTTGTATTATACAAAATAATGATAATTTAGTGACAATCATCATTATCATCATATCAGCCATTGGATGTCCACTGCTGAACGTAAGCCTCACCTATCGACGCTGCCTCCATCCAACGGCTTCCGGCGACTCTTTTCAAGTCGTCTGTCCATCTCGTGAATGGCCGTCCGACGCTGCGCTTGCGGGTACGTGGTCTTCACTCTAGGACCTTTCTGCTCCATCGGCCGTCCACAGCTTGCAAATCTGTTGGGCTATGTCGGCAACCTTCGTTCGTCTGCGGATCTCATCATTTCTGATTCGATCTCGCAGAGTAATACTAAGCATAGCCCTTTCCATTGTACGCTGTGCGACTTTGAGCTTGTTTAAAAGGCCCATTGTCGGATACCACGTCTCAGATCCATATGTCATCACTGGTAACATACATTGGTCGAAGAGTTTTGACTTCAGACACTGAGGTATGACAGATGAAAAGCTGTTTTTAACTTTCCGAACGCTGCCCAACTAGGAAGCCGGACTAGACGATTGACCTCTCTCTCGAAGTTGGATTTACCAAGTTAGACATTTTGTACTAAGTAGATGTACTCGTCAACAGCTTTGAGAGTTGTTTTTCGAACCGATATCGGGGTGGGCACAACATGGACATTCGATATGATTTTTGTCTTGTCCACACTCATTTTAAGGCCCACCCGGCGGGAAACTTTATCGAGGTCACTGAGCATAATGCTGAGGTCTTTCAGTTAGTGATAATAATTATTCAATTTAATTAATAAAATTGTTATTTTCATCAATGTTTTCTTATGACGTTATCACGTAAAATTATCATCCGTAAACCGACTTTTTTAATAAAACAACTACTTCATAAAATTGAGTCTAAAAGTACAATGATATTATTTTCAAAAAAAATAAAAATGTTTGTTCACTTATCAGTCAGTCGCACATACGCAGACGAAACCAAAATTATAATAAATATTTGTGACTCATACAAACCCTTGTGAATCACATCACATTAGGTCACGCCGTTTTACAAGCGTAATCAAATTTTTAACAAAACATTCCGGGCACAAACTTTGTACAGAGTGACATAAAAAATGTGTTCAAAAATAAAAATAATTAACAAAAATTAATTAATTTGTTTAAGCTTATTATATTTTATTGTAAAATGACTAAAATCAATACATGTTGTTAGAATAAGTGGAGATAGGAATATAACACAACCATAAAATATGTATAAAGAAAAAATTACATAATTATGCATTGAATTATTATGCTATATTTATCTTATGCTCGTCAATTTTCCGTTCCGTAAAGAATTATTTATTTGACATAGTCACTTTAGTTCACTGAAGGTTTGACTGCTTTTGAATAATTTATAGAAGCAATCGATTCCGTGCTATTTTCACGGTCGTTTTCCGCAGCGCCTCTTATTTCCTTCATATCTCTTAAAAGATCCAGATCGAACAGGCTCACTCGTGTCATTATTTTGTGTTATTAAAATACAAAAAAAAATCGTTGCACGCTTTATTAATGCACTTTCATGTGATTTTATTTTGTTGGCAGTTTATTTGAACAAGTTTTAATTTAGTCGAATTTGTTTTAAGTTGAAATACGTTTGTCCATTATACGATCAGACATTTTTGTAGTCTAGAAATAAAATCATGTACACCTTTTCCTTGTATTCACACAGGTTGAACACAATGATAAGTATTTATCATTCCAGGATATCCGTCCGTAATATACCTACTGTCCGGTATAATTTCGATTTGCCAATTTTAAATAACTTGTTATTTCAACAACAACAGCTGCTTGAGTAAATGAAGTTTCAAATTTTTAAATAATATTGGACATACGATTTCTCAAATTATACTCGTCTCTATCAGTGTTTTGTGAATTTTGTCTTCAGTGACTGCTTCTACAAGCCAGTAATAAATATTTTAAATATTATATTTTATAATTATTTTGTATAAAAAAAACCTATATGTAGACCAGCGTCCGTAAAATAAATTATTATCTTACAAAATAATACACTGATGAATCATGATTTATAAAAAAATTAAGTGGTCCAACAAAAAAAGTTGTTCTCAATATTTAAGTCATATTTTTTTCAATCAAGTGGAAAAAATCATGTGTAACGCGAAAAAAACGATAAATTACTTTTGAATTTAACTTCAACGTCGAATAACTTTGAAAGGAGTGAATTAATTTAAAAATATTAAGAAACTTATTTTGTAGAGTATTAAATTTCCTTTAAAAAAATAACTATTTTGAACCAGAAAAATATTGATATTTCTGTTAGTTACAAAAATCCGAAATCAAAACACAAAATTGAAAAAATAATTCAATGTTTAAGGTACGATCAAAAGGAAACGGCTTGTTTTACATTTACTAAGAAAGCTTTTTTCTAGGAAATTTAATTTCCTTTAAGAATACGCATTGCTCAAATTCAGATTTATAATTGACGAGTTTTGAGTTAAAAAAAAAGCGATTACTGTAAAAAAACCAATAGTCGTAACGACACACCCCTTAATATTATTATTAAGGGCTCAAACTTTCACCATAGTAGTTTCTTTTATGTCGTTTCTTTCATGAATGATATTTTTACAGAATCGTTAAAAAAAATTGTCGTTTTTTGGTCCAGTTTAATATATATATCCCTACTTAATATATAAATGCGAAAGTAACTCTGTCTGTCTGTTACGCTTTAACGCCTAAACCACTGAACCGATTTTGATGAAATTTGGTATGAAGATAGAACTGAACTTGGGAAAGGACATTGTCTTTTAGTGTAGCCCTTAATGGTAATATTTCGTGATTACATATTTCTGCTCTGTCCCCTGTCTAAAGGGAACAGTGATGGATATTAGGATAAAAAGTATCGGATTCAAATCATGCCAAGATTCCTTCAAATATTTTCACTAGTTTCGGCGTGATGCGCGACCGAAATACATACAGACAGACACTCGAAAATGAAAAAAGAAACAGTTTTGTCTACAGTATTGTTTATAGATAGATCTCCAGATATTGAGAATTGCGCCTATTACACTTATATATTACAAGTATAGATTTTGTCGACACTTATACTTATTTTATTATCTACTTGTATTTCAGAATAAGGAACGTACACACACAAACGCGAAATAATCAAGAGACAGTAAGCTCAAAGACAAGTGACTTCATCATAAAATGTATTTAAATGATACAAACTATCGTATGTTTTGTTTCAGTTACTTTAAACGTATTATAATAGAACATGAGAGAGACAAAACATATTTTAGTTCCACACAAGTAAATCTCCTTCATATTTTATTTTTTTTGCAAATATTTCATGAATTCATTGATTAGAGCTAGTTTTATGTCTATAGACGTATGTACGTATTTTATTTAAGCTTTTCAGTTGTAGACTACAGGTCTACATACGAGTACAACATACTCATCACTGGGCCTTTTCTCTTTGTTCAATATAATTGCATTGAGCACGTTATAATTATGATAATACGATGTGAAAATCAACAGTAATAGCAGGTGTATGCTGTGACGTCAATTTTGTTAATGTGGTTACAGTTCCACATTAACTACAGCAGTTCATACTTGCCTCTTCTATTCTTGAGTTCGTTCTGTTTTTCACACAGTTCATTTTTTTTCACACGAGATGTCATTTTGTTGCTTAAGAGCCTGTTTCCCCCAAAGGAAACAACAAACTCCGACAATAATTTTAGAGAAGTTTGGTGGGTTGAGGTTTTTCATAAAATAATAAATAAAACTTACAACTAAATTATTTTACTAGATAAAAATTACTTATACATAATGTGTACATAAATCTATACATAATATAATCTATATCATAAATAATATTTTCCTAATCTTGTAAAAAATAATATTGTCACTAATAAATTGTATCACATTTTCATTTTGCATAAAATAACTATGTCTTTACTATGCTACTAATATCAGTAATTACATCTAGAATTTCTTTATTTCACGTCATCACGTTTTGATCGTAGAGCTAAGTGTGTGTGTGTGTGTAATGCGACTCAATAATCAGAGTATAATTGCAGATGTTGTTGCAGGGGTGCTGGAGATGACTGGCACAGACAACATCCGCTTCAGCGGCCATACCCTCGACAAGGCCACCAAGGCTAAGGTGACCTTGGAGAATTTTTATACGAATCTCATCACACAACACTATGAGAGAAAGCAAAGGTACAGATAATCACAATAAACCAAAATTACATTTGTTATAAAAGCAGTAGAATGTTCAAAATTTTGTTTTGACAGCACTTTATAATATCTTTTAATATTCGTATTGCGCGTACGTGCTGACCGCTAATAAGACGATTCATCGCCAGAAAATGTGTTTTTCTAGTTTTATGTTAAAAAACACACAACATGATTGAGATCTTTATTCGGGGGTTTTAGTATATCTGTGATTAACAAAGTTTTTAATTAATGTCCATATTATATTGTTAAATATCATACTAAAATGTTTATACAGAGGTGATAGTCATAGATAAGACTATATTTTTGATTGTACGGTCTTTTAAAATGGATGGGAGAATGAAGTTACTTTAATTTTGTAGACTAGAGAAGCTTGAGGAGTCCCTCAAGGATGAGAGTCTTTCGGAAACTCAGAAGCAGGAGAAGCGTCAACAGCATGCGCAGAAGGAGACGGAATTTCTCAGGCTCAAGCGCTCTAGGCTTGGGGTGGAGGACTTCGAACCTTTGAAGGTCAGCTAAAACACTAATTACATTTTTTGCCTCAAAATATCTACACACCTATTTATCAAATGCTGCTCGGTTTTATATTGCTTTCTATTCTAGTTCTCATACTAAATCAGAACGTCAGTAAATATATGAATTAATGGCAACTAGAAGTCAATTCGTGATCGAAAAAGTATATTTAATATCTTTACTAAAAAGGTGAATAAAATTCTTTGCCTAAGTGTAAGCTAAAATTAGATTGCCTTTAAGTCTTGAACTCAGATTAAATTAAAACATCACCGAGAATATATTGGAAACATGTAACACATGCAAATTCGCTGTACATGTAATTCTTTACCGAAGGGTAAGGCGAAAACTAGTGTTAAAACATCAAAACTCAGGTATCATTTTGTGTCTACATTCCATGCTTCCTTGACAGGTGATAGGTAGAGGGGCGTTTGGTGAGGTTCGACTTGTACAGAAGAAAGATACGGGCCACGTATACGCTATGAAGATACTCAGAAAAGCAGATATGCTTGAGAAAGAACAGGTACGTTGTATACGTATGACTGAATTGAATCAGTCTGTAAACGTCTCACTGCTGGGCTATTCTACCAAGCTACTCCACTACGGATGTGGCGGATAATTTTCCTATCACGAGTAATGGTCGCTATCGGATGTACGTAATAATAACCGTGGCCGACAGCTCTACGAGGCACGGTGGGGTCACCCAAAAGGACATACTCTATGACCAGAAACAAATATTTGTACAAATACAGATTACTGCCCCCAGCAGGAATTGAACTCGCGACCGCCCGCGTTAAGGCGATTACTCGCGAGACTACAACAAAACGGTTGTACATATGTATTAGGTAGTATTATAATAGAATTAAATAATTAAACGACACCCAGTAGGATGCTAATTCTGTGTCGGGGGTCCGAAAACAAAACACAAACAAACGGCCATACCGAACATCTGTATGTTACTGTGACCACTTCGCCAACGCGTCGTCACACTCCGCGAAACAACGCGAAACAAGTCTATTACTATTAAGCCGGAAAAATGAGACTAGCTGGCAACAAATTGGATTACTTCTTCGTGTTTTTTGTTTTATTTATTTATTTTAATTTCTAGGTCGCTCATGTGCGTGCCGAACGCGACATCCTAGTAGAAGCAGATCACCAATGGGTCGTGAAGATGTACTATAGCTTCCAGGACCCCATGAACCTGTACTTGATCATGGAGTTTCTCCCTGGAGGCGATATGATGACACTGCTTATGAAGAAGGATACCTTGAGCGAAGAATGCGCTCAGTTCTACGTTGCTGAAACCGCGCTAGCCATCGATAGTATACACAAACTTGGTTTTATACATAGGTTAGTTTTATATACTTTTTAAATAATGTTTGTTATTTATATAAAAAGTAAAGTTTTGCTTAGGTAATAATGTTCCAAATATTTTAAGATTCACTTTTCATGTCGCAAGTCTTCATAAAAACAAATAATGAAGACACATACTACTAATGGTATTTTTGTTTAATAATGGCATTCTAGACCTGTCTAAATAAAAAAGAAAAAACGGGTAATTGATAAACAACAAACCAACACTCAATCGAAATTCGCCTTCCTGTGGTAGTGCTCAAGAAATTTTAAAATTTCAATGAGGCACAACATCGAAAAAAAATCGAGTATAGATTTAGCGTGAGCTTGCTGTATTTCTTATAATACTTATTCTTTGTTTTTACAGAGATATAAAACCAGACAACCTCCTGCTGGACGCTCGTGGCCACATTAAGCTGAGCGATTTCGGTCTTTGCACGGGTCTCAAGAAAAGTCACCGTACCGATTTCTACAGAGACCTCTCCAGGGCTACACCTTCTGATTTTAGTGAGTATACTATTTATTACATTAATTAATAAAAATAAAAAAAAACATATGGATCAAGCAGATTTGATTTTGGTTAGAATGTCGTCACTACAAACAAGTCATTTGGACATTTTGACAGATTTCGTCGTAAATCGCTTATGAACTTCGTCGTCTATGTATGTAATTTGGATTGGATTTAATTACCCTTATGCATCTTTAACTTTCGTGCAAGACTTATATTAAAATTAAGGCAAGTCAATGAAATATAGAAGTATATCAAGACTAGTGAAGTGCAGTACAGATGAACTTAAGTCTTAATGTCTTCTTCGATGCAGAACTCGGTCGTTGTTACCATTTAAAAGTTACAAAAAAGAAAGTAACCTGCTTTTTAATAAATACTTTTTTGTCATCTATTTTTCGTTATTCCCAAAAAAATACACATTTTATATATTAAGTCAAATGTACTAAAATTTTATTTAATATGTTGAGTTGCAATTTACTAATTTACATTTGTAACTTAATTCATTGGCTATTTTAATTTAAATCAATTTTATTTCCAAAAATAGTTTCATATATTTTTATCTGTCTGTCACTGATTATTTATTACTTACGCCTTTTTAGCAAAAAATTCAAAGCAAGAGATTTGATTTAAAATCTAATTAATAGAATATTTACATTTTTTATTTAATTTAATATAATTTTATGTTCCAAAATATTTATATATAATCTGTGTCATTATAGTCTGCACTGCTTAATGTAAGAGACAGATTTCTTTTCAGTATCGACGTCGTCGTCGGCGATGGACTCGAAGCGTCGTGCCGAGTCTTGGAAGCGCAATCGACGGGCGCTCGCGTACTCGACCGTCGGGACGCCGGACTACATCGCGCCCGAAGTGTTCCTTCAGACGGGGTACGGACCGCAGGCGGACTGGTGGAGCCTTGGGGTTATTATGTGAGTTTCAACTTTTTGAACTTGAATCATCTCATTCATCTAATCAGGACCGTCTTAAGGCGAAAATTGCAAATGTGCAAGCCATACATTTTATGTTCCTACTGGGGGATCTGGGGTATAAGGCGGGTTCCGGGGTCGTATCCCGTATTTTTTTTTTGATATTTAAGATCTAAAAACACAGTTTTGTGCACTTTTGTGCTTTTTAGAACATTATATTTATGTCTCAATTTGATTTCTTATTAATTGACTTGATAGGTTCAATACTCTTTCTTGTACCTTAAACCCCTATTATGTTAAATAATATGAGTCACAATCCTTCCCGCGTCCCGCCGCACGGGCAAACGACTGCTCTACGGACCTTGGACCTTGGTCAAGAGCATCAGACTACTGTAGTTCAGAACTCATTGGGGGAAGATCTTCGGTTTTACTTTGAAATTCAACTGTAATCTTTTTGAGACAAAGTTCCTTCGAGTTTAAATATCTTTGCCCAATATTTAAATAATTTCTAAAAATTTGCCTTTAAAATAATGAATAAGTTGAACGATCTATAAAGATTGTGTATTAAAATTAATATTTTACCAGTGTCGGAAGAAAACTCAATTTTATCTAAATGCCGAGACACTTTATAAATGACAGCCCCATTTGCTATTCCCGAGGGTGCCGTAACCAATGCGTTTCAATGAAAATCTTATCAAATTAAAAAAAAAAAAAGTTAAAATAATAAAAACGTTTATGTGCGAATTAAACTTTAATTTAATTGAGCTCTTCCATAATATATCAAGGATCATGTTCGTTTGTACTTACAATACACGTATAAATAAGAAGCGAGTGTTAATTTGTCCGTACTTGTTACAGTTTAAGTTATTAGGAACTATAAATTTTGCTATTATAGTTATAAGTTGTTAAAGAATACATATCGAGATCAAAGTTAAACTAATTATAGTACAAGTTATACCTACAAATTAGTTTACCTATATCTAAAACAGATTGTAAATGTCTCACGCTAGCTCATGTTTTGCATATTTACCAAACAACTTTGTATTGACCGCGAGCCGACTCGTTTACATAATTAATCGGGTACACGATTAATTATCTATGTTTTGCGAATTCACATTACTTTTTTTATTTCGCTTTGCGATTATATATTTATATCGTTTTATGCAATTTGCGATTTTTTCCTTTTTATTACTGTACTGTATCATCCTGTAAACAACCCACTGCTGAGCGAAGGCCTCTTCTCCATATAGAACTAGGGAATAAAGTATATACATTTTTTTTTTGCTGTATTAACATTTTGCGTAGGTCATAGAGATGTTTGTCGTCATCCGGGTGTTTTGCCTGTTTTATACGTGTTTCCGGAGCTCCAACAAGAGAATCCATATCTGACTTTATTTTGTATTTCGTTTTTTTTTTGTGCGCTTATCTGTTCATTATTTTGAGAATAGTAAGGAAATAATTTGAATTACAATTGGAGTGATGTATACTAATTGTTACATGTGTTACGGTAAAACATGAGAAATATTTTTATATCAAATATACTTTATTTATATATATATATATATATATATATATATATATATATATATATATATATATATATATATTCTTCATTGTATTTAGAAAATTTAGTATAAAAAAAATATTTATTGTTTAAGCTTAACGTCTATTATAAGTAAAATAAATAAATAAAAATAAATTATTATAATTAAAAAAGCTGTCAGCGCGAATATATTTTATCAATGGTTTTAGCGAATTTACACAAGAAACAAGGCGATAAAATTGTTATTGTGTGTTGAGTTTTTTTATTCCATATTATAATCAAAACTATTTCACCGATTTTGATGTATGTCCAGAATATTAAGTGTCCTTTGGCAAATGTTAAGATTCTATGTTGTCCTGTTTTAAAAAGCAACTTACACGAATGATAATTGAATAATTTGTGTTTAGTAATGCGAATGAATCTATTGTTTGTATGTCGATATAAAACGAATTAGTTTAACTTTTCAAAAAAAAAGTGACAGCTTGAGAACGATTCCGTTCCGAAACCGTTCGAACGATTTCACTGTTACAATTCACTTGTATGATATTTTGTTGGAAATATTTAATATATTTATAACAATTCTTCTAGGAGAATGGATCTCCTTTGCCCAGAAAGGACACGTTTACAATGTGGCCTGATTCAGTTTAGTTCATTCGATCTCGCTTTCAGTTATTTTGCCCAGCGCAGTATTATGTTTTTTTTTTCCCCACTATTATCTTTAAAAACATTAAGAATTTTATTACTGGATAGCGATCATATATCTGTGAAGCGATTATTATACATTGTCAATAAGCGATATGTGTCCGAGTCATGAAATTGATATATATATATATATATATATATATATATATATATATATATATATATATATATATATATATATATAATAGTTTGCGTTCTTTCTAGATGTTGACGTTACATGTATTGCTTTATATTCCATTTAAAAGACTTTTTAAAAGTTTAACTGAAATAGAAGGTATTTTTTTAAATAAGGTGTTATAATATAAAGTTTTAAAGACATTTACTTTAATAATTTGTAAACTTTTAAAGTTTTATCAACGTATGTCAAGTATAATATTCGAGAAATTGCTCAATGTTCTTGCAATGCGATTATAATGCCGCTGTTTAAAATAATGAGTTAACTTTTGATACTAAATATTAAAAATTAATTTACAATAGCTATGTAAATTCGATACTATGGATGCGAAGTCAAAAATATTAAATAATAATCGCAAATAATATGTAAATAAATTTTGTATTATAATTGACGTAAATAAACTACCGTATTTTTGGGATAATAAGACGCATCTTTTTTATATAGCATTGCTTTAAAATTTTGTGTGCGTCGTATTGTAACATTGAAATACATTTTTTTTTCAATAAATCGTCTCTAAATTTGTGATACGTCTTATCGTCGGTGATCATACGGTGACATTAACCAGACAAGTGATCATAACAAGAAGTGAAGTGAAGAAGTGAACTGAATATCGCTACTACAAGTTATGTTAACAATAATTTAAAAAGTTAATCTCGAAGTAACATTTAAATATATTTTTCTATTTAGCGTTATTAGCGTCTTATTTTAGTGTGTATTGTAGTTCGAAAAATACGGTACATAATATATACAATAATAAAATCGTACATACACATATATAATGGTAATATTAATTTGAACGCAGGTACGAAATGCTGATCGGCTATCCTCCGTTCTGCTCGGAATCGCCTCAAGAGACGTACAGGAAGGTGATGTCCTGGAGAGAATCTCTCACTTTCCCACCCGAGATACCCATCAGCGAAGAGGCCAGGGAGACAATACTGCGCTTCTGTTCCGAGCCAGATCGACGGTATGAAATATTCTAAAATAGACAATGTACGACGTAACAACGTAGCTTATAGTGTTTTAAACATCCTTTCCCAACCTTCATCTAATGTGGACAATCTAACTATTATATAAGATTTTTTAAAAGTTTTAATTTAATTTTCAACAATAAAATTACATATTTTTTTATAACATATTTTATGACATTATTTGATGTTTATTTATTTTATTGAGATAATCTCGTATCTTGGTTTCGATTTCTGTATTTATTTTTTATGCATAATTAATTGCATGATTGCACGATGATGATTAGGCTATGTACCTTCCACGATAGGCTCGCAACCCATAACGGTCCGCGGATTGCAGTTTCGGAAATCCTGTACTAGAAGCGTAAAATTTTGCATAGTTTTTCTACAAGGAAGTTGATATATAGAAATTTTTACCAACTTTAGTATTAAGATAAGGCGCAAAAGTTTTCACCACAGTACATTCAAATGGTAGTTGTAATTAGTCTTAAAATCAAAATCTAATTTTACAATCAAATAAAAAAACTTGTCTATTATTACAAAATTGAAACCTTTTTTTTAAAAACAAAATGTTACCCTGAGTATCTCTCATTACATTGAGTAATGAAGGATAACATTTTCTTTTTTATTCGAAAGCTCTAGTTAAGATACTGGATGGATTTAAAAACAAATCTTTTTTGAGCAGCCTGTTTATTAAAGACGGTAACAAAATGACTCATGACGGAAGCAGTGTCCAAAACATCTCAGCAAGTGTAACAAATATCGAAAATCAACGCGCAAAAAACTGGGCGTTACGTTTTATTCTAGAATAGAGCAAAAAGGGAAAGGAAGAACTATAAATTATGTTTAAAGCAAAATATTTTAAATTAAAAAAGTGAAGCCCACCTTGCGATATAAAGCTATATCATGAGGCCTTAAACCGTAAAACACCGATTTAAAGGCGTAAACTACAAAATTTATAATAATACTGTTAAAGAAAGGAGCGTTTGTTTGTTTAAATTAATAAGAAATAAATAAATAAATAGCCGACATCTGTTATAGTGTAGTCTGTCGCGGGTTCGATTACTGCTCAAGGCACATATTTAATATTTATATTTGTATAAATAATTGTTTTTGGTCTGGGTGTATGTCCGTGTGGGTCTCTCCACCGTGTCTCGGACAGTACATAAAGCAGTTGTCCCGGTTGTTAGCATAGAAACCTGATAGCGATCGTTACTTATGGTTAGGGAAATTATTCGTTAACCCGTTATGGAGGAGTGTGGTGGATTAAACTTCAACCCTTCTATATGAAGAAAAGGGCTTTGGCCAGCAGTGGGACACAGGCTGTATAGTACAGTATCAGCCTGTAATCAACTCACTGCTGATGCACTGCACCACACGACAGGCTGATTCATTTTAAATAAAAAAAACTCGCTGAATTAAAGATCTACCAGATCTGATTCAATTTCTTGCATTTCGGAGTCTGTTTATTGAGAAGGGAAGTCAAGACCAAAGGTTTAAAAAGAATGGATATTTGTTACTCTCACACGCTAAAACTATTTTAAATCTTGTAAAGTTTAAAGGCCTGGATTAACTCGTAGGTTTCTTTTTGTTACGAGATTTCCACAGTTGCAAAACATTTGCGTTAATACCGTGCGACATAGCTGCAGCTGCGGTTGTGGGTTCGATTCCTGCTTCGAGTATGAGTGTAATATATCTTTATTTATACATGTATTTAATTTATATGTATATTTATTTAAAAAATGTATATCAGTAGGCTGTTACCTAAAACAGTACATTAAGTTGCCTACATTTGAAGCAGACAACCGTGTAACATACACAATGTTAAACAATAAATATTTATTTATTTATATATTTCTGCATGAAAGAGAAACAAGCATACAGACAAACTTTCGCATTTATAATATTAATAAGATTTATTTTATTTCACTTTATACTTTCCAGACTCGGCTCACAGAGAGGCATCGAGGACGTGAAGTCTGTGTCGTTCTTCCGCGGCGTCGACTGGAATCACGTCCGCGAGCGTCCCGCCGCGATCACCGTCGACGTTCGCTCCATCGACGACACGTCCAACTTCGACGAGTTCCCTGACGTCAAGCTCGAAATACGTGAGTGTTTTCGTTATGAGTGTTGGTTTCGTTTGTGTGTCGTGTTCGTGACAACCCTATCCACCAATACACATGTCGGTGAAACGTGTTTTTTTTATACCAAATAGTTTTAGTGGTTATCAAGTGCCTAATTTGTAAACTCGTCTCATAATATATAGCCTTTTAATATTATATATTTGATTAGTCTTCGTGTTTTTCGGAAGAAATTTTGAGATTTTTGCCGAAACACGTCCGTACAACTTCGGACAAATTCGCCAACGTTTTACTTGACTTGTGATTCAGATCACGCATTTTGAGTTAATTTCATAATTTTATTCTGTCATGTTTTTTTAACTTAATTTTTATTCTGTAAAAATAATTAACTTGGAAAATTTTTCGTCTTGGACTTATTATTGTTTTATTTTTAGCATCAGCGCCCATAGCCCAGGAGGGCGAAGTTGCTTATAAAGATTGGGTCTTCATCAACTATACGTTCAAACGTTTCGAAGGGCTCACACAACGCGGGACACCCACCAAAAAATGAGTATGAGAACAGCCAGCTAGACCGGTGTACGTTGAACCGCCGTGTGACCGTACACCGATCAGGTGTTGCACCATCTTGTAAGTTCGCCGACACACGTACGTCCCCATTGTCTTTGTATATACAATTGTTATTATTTCCTTTAATATCATTTCTAATTAAAGACGTAATGTAAATAATTGTTTCGATACCGTTGAGATATATCTCTTTGATGGTTCACAATATATATATTTATAAAATTTTATGTATTATTTACAATGGAGACTAAACGACCGGACGTGCAAAATTTACGCTAAATAATAGTGGTGTACCGTCTCTCGCGTTCGGCTTACGATTACTAATTTCTGGGATAAATAGCAGACATTATTTGTAAATACCAAAGTTTTAAGCCGGACGTGCGTATATATGTACGCGTGTTTTGTATAGAATCGAATCTAAGGGTACAACTCCTACGAGCGTAGAGCATTCACTCAAATGAAACTTGGCGCCGTCGAATATTATAGTTTTACGTGCGAATGTTATAAACGCAATAAAATGATATTTATCCGAGAAATACATAGGTAGATATTTTATTAAAATTTTATTATCTCTAAAACAACGATGTACAGATTCATGGGATCAGATCGTCCTCCTTAAAGTTTATAAAATTCAGAGTATTTTTTTAATATTATATAATGGATTTCTTTAAAGACTATTTAAAAAAAAATCTAAAAATTGCTCAAATATTTGATCTTTAAACAATAATTTCAAAATATTTATTATTTTGTGAAATCGAATAACTCAATGTACAATTTAAAACCGTAACAATAATATAACAAATGTAATATAAAATATTGTATTTACATTAATTAATTATTATTTATATATTATTACATTAAACAAGTATTTTGTTTGGGAAAGTCGATGTTAATATTAATAATGGTGATTAGAATGATAAAGCGCAATTTTAATTTATTGATGGAATATTTATATGTGAAAAGCTGAGTTTCATTTGAATATTTCTTGCTCTACGCTTTGCGTCGTCATTAAGATATTATTACTGAAATCGATGTTACTTACCCAGGCGAAGTCAAATCCTTCATTGCATTTGCTCATTTTGTATAACCATTTTTAAGAAAGATGGAATAACTAGTTCGTAGTACATTCGCATTTCGCTTTCCTCTAATTAATTTCTATAAAAAAAAAGAAATATAACTAAGGTTATTCGTTGAGAATTAGAAATGCGTTATATCTTGCCACATTGGATTTTATTATGAGCGCACTTTGATCACGTGCTAAGCAAGAGTGTCCTATGATTTATTTCAACAGCATACGCATTTAAAATAATCACTTTTTTATTTATTTATTTAGTATTAGTAGACGTATCTGCGTTGTTCTCTATAAATAACCTAAATTAAAAACACAAAACTAAGTATTAATACTAATTAATAAATACATTGAACGTTTAAAGTTTAACTGATGTTTCAATTCTCTTTTATATTGCTGAACTTTTAATCTGAATATTATTAAAAATGTAAAATATTTGATGATATGATCAAAAATGTTCGTCTCTAATCAAATATACCAGTCCCCTACTCAGATGGAACATTAAATATTTATATAGAAATATTTATGTATATAAAATATTACGAATTAACGCTCAGAATTTGTTGGATAATGAACGCAATAGAATCCGTCCAAAACTTGAGTTACTATCGAATAGCAGCTTATAATGAAATAATTTGAATAAAATTATATGTAATTATAATTCATTTCGAAATAAATCATTATTTAATATTATAACTATATATTATTGTAGGGACGACCATTTTTGATTAAAAAAAAAAATATTTACTGCAGACGTGTAAAACATTTCTTATATTTTAATTTTGCGTTATATATAATGTTATATAGTTTGCAAAAATTAATAAATAAAAGCACAACGAATCTAAACCATACTTATTCTATCGAATTTTTCCTCATTTTCACCTTGTTCCTGACTGTATTGTATGAAGTTACCAAATGAAATTGTTGAATTAAATAAAGTTGAATCTAGCGGAATAAAGTTATTTGAACCAATTAGAGCTTTTAATCTTTTAAAATTAAGGTATCGGTTAAAATAGATAAATTAAATATCAAACAAATCGTCTTATAACGTTAGTGTTACAGTAAAATCCTAGCTAAATATTAGCGCCCTATAACTTAACGGTACTTCTTGCCTCTAGCTTAAGTACAAATTAAGATATTTTGGATCATTCCTAATAATCTATCGATATCGATAACGATCTAGAGGAAATGTTATGCACGTTTGAAAATTAACGTTTTTCGACGTCGATATTATATATGTTAATCGATAATTTATATGTTATTTAAAACGAATAAATTTTGTGTTCGTCTATCGACACTGCCTCTACACGAAATAGTCAAAAGTAAATAAAATCGATACGTAATATTTTACATAATTTAATAACGTAGTAAGACGCCTCACCGCACTATCCGTGATGTAATTACTATGTACAATGACATGTTCGTTGGTGATCTGTGTATAATAATTTATTGTGATACACTAATCGTACGGTAAGATTCCAACGGTAATTTAAGAATTTCAAATATAATTTACACGGTACAGAATTTAAGTCGTCTCTGTTTCATTGCCACGTGTATACCGTTTTACGTAATTTAACATCAGCTCTATGTAGTATCGTGTATATCAGTGTCCCCGAATGATGATCTGTAAGGTTAAGTTTTCTTCTTTTTTTTATTATTACGTCCTATGTAAGAATAAAAATAGTACATGTCTGTACGAACTATTCCCAATTTTTTTTTAAATTTCGCTTCTATAATTAATTATTATTAACGTAGAGTATCGTAGATCATTTGTGTAGTTTACTAATATATGAAATCGATGTTGTATAATTTCTAATTGTATCATTTGATTATTATCATCTTAGAACTAATTAATTGTATTGTTTAATTAAATTATTTAGTTAGTTTAATAAATGTATTCGCGTCTCGCTGATCGTATCTTTTGTACGGCGTTACGGATCAATGTTCTGTGTGTTCAGATAATGAGTATACAATTAAGTACTACGGATATATCTTCGTTTTCTTCATGTACGTAAGGTTCAAAATAAAATATCGATATACGAAGGTTAACTGTCACCGATCTATCCTCAGTGTTGTCATAGCGTTAATATTTAAACATCTGTGTAAGCAGAGGTTAATTATTAAGATGATTTCGAACATATAATTCAAATTGTATGTGTTTTAGAGTTAAGGCATGCTGTTATATTGAAAGTTAGTTTTTTTTTGTTACTCGATGTTTTAACGAGACATAATGTAATTGTGATGAGTCTTAAGGTCTCGACACACCTACTCGACCGGATTACGCGAATGTTATTTCTGAATTTTCGACCTTGTTTTAACGAAGTCTCATCTATATGAAATTTTATTTACAAAGAAAATTATACACACATTCGATTGGTCACGTAGGTTTGGCCGTAACTTAAGGCGTTATTCGAATTAAGTACTAACTGTTCGTTCACTGGATATAAGTAGTTTTTCAAAATAATACTAAATCTCGCTTTTCGTGTTTATTTCATATTTAAAAAACTTCATTTTCAAATGATGCGAAATGTCTCTGTGACGATGAATTTACTGTCTCACAAGTGATTGTTCGCTTAATTTATTTATCAAACGAGAAATTGTATTTTAAACTACGAAATATAGATTAAAAATTGTTTCTGTCAGAAAGATATAGAATATCTACAATATGGGAAAGAAAGAGGTACCTTCAATAAATGGCCATGTACAGTCGGCATAATAATGTTACATGCACTAATTACAGATAAATGTTCACAGTTTTTATGAGAGACAATCGCTTCTGTAAGGCGTCCGCGATCGCTTGTTTATTAAATTTTAGCTGATTGCTTTGTTATTGTTATTAATAATAAAAGTATGAATTATTTAATTTCATAAATTGTAAGTTTTTGATTATATTTTGTTTATTAGTTATTGTTTCTTCCATGTGATTTAAGAAAGTGGCAATACAAATAAGCATTAAAACGATATGAAATTTATTATTATTTTATTTTTTGACGTAAGTAATTTTAGGTTTTTCATTAAAGCCTTTCTTACTACCGCTATTGTTTGATCATTAGTTTTTGCATAATAATTTTAGAAAACGCAGATAGATAGATGTCTAGATATATGTCAGGTAGATAGATAGATAGATATCATACTTATCTACTGTTATCTTATTTTTTGTGTTTTACACCCTAAAAGCTCAACGGAACCCTATTACTAAAACTCCATTGTCTGTTAGTCGGTTGATCGTTCACAGGGATCTTTGGAACCGTTACAGTTACATAAACTGAATTGAACCAGACTGTAAACGTCTTACTACTGGTCAAAGGTCCCTTTTCCATATAGAATGCTTGGAGTTTAAATTTTAATTCACCACGCTGCTTCCCTACTACTAGTTACCTACCTACCTACCTTACCTACTAGTTACCTACCTTACCTACTAGTTACTCAGGGTAACGATCGATATCCCTCGTCTGTGATAACATTCGGCACCGATGGTTTTACATGCTTTCCGAGGTACAAAGAGCAGACTCACATGTACATCTACTATAAAGTATAGACAATTTTTTGTACAGATACAAATATCTGCCCCGAGCGGAAATCGAACATGCGACCGCTACACCAGAACAGTTGTTACAAGTTACATATTTGTAGTTTTTTTTTAAAATAAAATATGTATTAATATGGTTTCTATAACGACAAATAAAAAAAAAAACCGTGTGAAAAATTAAAACCGTCAAATTTTTGTATTCATTTTCATTCTTATATTATATTTAGTAATTTTGTGAAAATACAAATTTTTAAAATATAAAAATGTATTTTGTCACACTGTAAATGTATTTGTTTCACTGTAGGGACTCGGAATCTACTAGTGCCATATATTTTTATCGAAGAACCTTACTTCTTAGGTATAAAGTACCAAGCTACAATAGATAGAAGTAAAGTCGAGGCTATGTGAACCGATTTAGTACAATGTATTAAATATTGAGACTGCACAGTAACACAAATTAGCTTGTAAGTACTCGATTCATTCAATTTTGTAATATAGTCTGTATATATGGGAAGAGGGCGCGATCCCGTCTTCGAGCCTTTGATTGTTCCAGGTGAGTAAATGTGAATGTGAAATGCGACGCAATACGCGAAAATATCAAACAGTGTACAGTGTAAGTCAGGGATTCTCAAATTATTTTGTGCAAGAGACCCCTTTTTACCCGACTGCGACAGAAGGAGGGTTATGTTTTTCGAGTGTATGTATGTATGTATGTATGTATGTATGTATGTATGTATGTATGTATGTATGTATGTATGTCCATTTCTTTGGCACGCCCTACAGCCCAAACGGTTTGACGGTTTTTGACATATGAGGTGTCGTTGGATTTGCCTAAATTGTAGTAGTGACATAGGCTATATAAATTTTCAAAATGGCGCCCGCAAATGGCGGAATGAGGGGGGGAGTTTAATTTTTTTTTCTTACTGTAGCAATATGGGTATCAAATGAAAGCTAGTAAATTGTTTTATTCTTTTTAGTTTATAATAAGAGTATTTTACGCAGTCGGGTTTTTTGATTTTTTAATTAAGCATACTTGTCATTTAAAAATGAACTGATACCTCAAACCCGAATTTACTTTAAAAAATCCTATCTCTAGTTTTTTCTTATTAATACAATATACCTACTTACCAATTTAAAAACTGAGGTTGGTTAAATGAGTAAACTTGACATCATTTTCTCATCAAAATTTAACAAAATAAATAGTAATACGTTGTTTTATATTATAGTGATTTGTATTGTTTACGTATAGTTTGGTTATTTGCTGTTTTTATTATTTTTATTTTATTTTTTTATTTACTCTGTACACCCTCTCCGCTTTTTTTCACATTAACTCCTTCACGTTGGTTTTGTTTGGTTTTATACTTAAACAGTTTGTTTCTTTTTTGTATGTGTATAATAAAGAGTAAATAAATAAATACATAAAAAGACATGAAATTCTCTCAATATCAAGTGTAATGTATGTATGTATGTATCAGCCAGTAAACAACTCGCTGTTGAGCGAAGGCCTCTTCTCCATATAGAAGAAGGGTTAGAGCTTAATCCACCACGCTACTCTACTGCGGGTTGGCGGATAAGTTCCCTACCATGAGTAACGATCGTTATCAGGTGTATATGATAACAACCGATACCGACGGCTTTACGTGCTCTCCGAGGCACGGTGGGGAGACCCATAAGGACAAATACAAATATCTGTCCCGAGCGGCAATCGAACCCGCGACCGCCGACGCGCGGCGTTGAGCTGACCACTACACCAAAACGGTCGTCATCAAGTGTAATTAATAATTATTTATACAAATAACGTAAAAATACAAGTAGGTAATTATTTTTCAGGAATGTTCCAAAATGCAGGATACTGTTTCAATGTTGCGTTGCAACCAGACCTTCTGCAGCCTTAAAATTGTTACCATAGTTTATTACAACAACAATTGCAGCAAAAAAAGGTAATTAATTCTTGCATTTTAAGAATTCGATTAGCGATATAATCTCATATATTTTTTCTTCGATTATCAAAAAAGTAGCATCGGTGGGCGAGTGCAGTAATAATACGTTATATTACAATTTTGACTAAAACGTTATTAGGACTATATAATTACGATTTAACTTATTAATTTGACTAATTAATTACGACCAGTACCTCAGGCAGTTGCTGCTTTAAGTGAGTTATAAAACCACGATGACAACCCACCATAGATGGTGCATCACAGTTGCAACAGAAACAGTTCTTCAATTCGGTATCGATCGGTAAAAAAAAACATTCCACGGCCTGAAAAATCGATTCTCTTCTCGTATCAGTCTCTAAATATGCATCAACGAGCAATTCTTGGCTCATTTTTTCATCTATAATGTATCGAATATATTCTAAACATAGCTTCATTGCCAGCTAATGTAGACTCGTCCAACTGGAGAGAGACTCTGTTGCTTTGTAAGAAACGTAAAATGTTTTCTAGGTCGCGACCCATCTCGTGTATTGGTCTCTGAACAATTGCTCAAAGGAATTTTCTTCATAATATCAAAGCAAGTCAAAACGTACCTGAAAGACTTGTCTACGCTTATTGACTTGCGGAGTTTTTTATCTTGTACGAACTTGTGCACACGACTTGTTGAGTTTTTTAAAAGTACAACAATGATAATTCCTACTAAAATATTAGTCATTCTTATAACAAGTTGGTATACGTATTAAAGTATCTTGAAAGTTTCAAATAAGAACTTGTGTTAATTAAGGTCGATTTTTAGACCTCGTCGATTCCCAAAGTCAGTTTTCATTTATTTTGACCCCTGGGAAACCGACTCAATGTTGGGTCGATATTGACCACCTTTTGAGTCCCTGGTGTAAGTTAACCGAAGCTGGCGCGAACTACAGTTTCATATAATATATATTACGCTTATGTAGTGTCTGAGTAAGTAAGCATGCGTTGTAAAATCAACCTATCACCCTTATACACAGTCGATCTTATGAGCGTGACAGAGATAGGTAAGTAATTTTTAGTTTTGACATACTATGATAAGCGTGATGTTTTCTTTTTCTTAAATCATCTGTCAGTTGACGGTTTATTTCAATTAGTTATTTATTAATATACATAATTTCACAACTATAATGATGACGCGTTGGCGCATTGGTCACAGCAGATTGATTTTGACTGATGCGAAAGCGGCTGCGGGTGCGAGCCCCGCACATTATAGAAAGAAAGAAAGAAAGAAGAGAGTAGAGATAGAAGAGATAGACCTAACAATATTATTAAGCTAAAATTAGAAAACATGGAAGAAAAAGAAGAATTAAAAAATTAAACAACTGCGAGTCGGACTCGCCCATGAAGGGTTCCGTAGCAGCAAATAACATCATATAAAAGTTCTTGTAGTTCGTTGTAACGTTTGATCGATGTTTTAATAACAGCGTATTTATATATATATATATATAAAACTACTTACTAGATCTCGTTCAAACCAATTTTCGGTGGAAGTTTGCATGGTAATGTAGGTACATCATATATTTTTTTTAGTTTTAACATTCTCTTATTTTAGAAGTTACAGGAATGGGGAAACACTCATTTTACCACGTTGGAAGTGTCTCTCGCGCAAACTATTCAGTTTAGAAAAAAATGATATTAGAAACCTTAATATCATTTTTGAAGATCTATCCACAGATAACCCATACGTATGGGTTTTTTTTTTCTATTTTTTGTGTGAAAATCTTAATGCGGTTCACAGAATACACCTATTTACCAAGTTTCAACAGTATGGTTCTTATAGTTTCGTAAAAAAGTGTCTGTGACATACGGACGGACGGACAGACAGATATGACGAATCCATAAGGGTTCCGTTTTTTGCCATTTGGCTACGGAACCCTAAAAAGGCTAACAGAGGTAGGGAAAATCTTATCAATCCTTTATCGCTTCATTATCTTCTTTAGAATAATATTTATTATATTTTTGTATTCTCCTGGTTTCTCATGCTGGTCCAACGTCCAACTCTTATTGTGAATTTTTTCACATTCTTCCTATGCCGTATACAGAGCTAGGTTTTAGAATTCGTCGCCATCGTCAATTCGCACTAGCACGAAAAGAAAAGAAGTTAAAAGATGATTTTCTCTCCTTTTCATAATTTTATTGTCAATATAATTATGTATGTATATTTTGTATTGAAGTTTATATATGTATAATTATTATTTTATTTGTTTGTTATTATTTAAAAAAATTATGTTTTCTTTTATGAAATTGTACGTCTACCTCCTCCAATTTCTGTAAGTAATTCTTAATTTTCGGTTGTGTTGAAAGGAATCTCATCTAGGGATAAGCACATACTTTAATTGCACATAACATAAGTAGTATTTCAATGATATGTATCGTTTTTAATACTGTATGTATAATTATATATTAATTAGGGAAAAAGTTAAGAATTGTTTGAGAATAGGTTTTATCTGATTTTCAACAGATTCCCTGGAAGGAAAATACCTAATGTTTACAGGTAACTCGTTCTATCGGTCGAATAACAGTGACAAAGAAAAAGTTAACTGTAAAGCTAGACATATTAACAGGAACATAAAAAAATATTAGAGTAAACATTTTAAGCCTTTAATTATTAATTAAATTCATTTATGTAGGTAATATAAGGGTTATGTAATGTATATATAAGGGTGTCTGGTGGCAGATTTATGCTTCCAAAGTTAAATTAAAAATTGTCACATACTTGTATATTTTTAATTAAAATATTTCTAGACAGAGAAAAGATGCGGGCTTCATTTGTTAAAGATAATGTTATCCAAATGTCTTATCCGTCGAATTTCACGCAGTGTTCGAAACGGAGCCTCGTGTTTCGCGCTACACGCTGCAGTAAGTTCGGTTGAATGCTGCTGATTTCATGCCGAATATTTTCTTTTAAAGACTCAACCGTTTGCGGATTCTTATTGTAGACTCTCCCTTTGAAGTAGCCCCACAAAAAATCCATTAGGGTCAAATCAGGTGACCTTAGTGACCACGGGATGTCTCCAAAGCGGCTGATCAGTTTTTGAGGAAAAGCTTCTCTAAGCAAACTCATTGAAGCTCTGGCCGTATGTGGTGTGGTTTTATCTTGTTAAAACCACATGTCTAATGAGAACGAAGGATGAGTTCGTAGATTCTCCGTGATCATCATCCTATAATTCTCACTATTCAAATTTGTCGTCTGAGGATTTTCAAAGAAAAAAGGCCGTGGGTTGTTCATAGATGAAGTATTTTCGCGGAATCTCTCCACTCTCGATCCATCACTTATTCATAGGATATTGAAGTTTGAACATAACTGTCGACGAGCGATAACGTAAGAATCGCCGCCTTTGAAAAACACCTTCACAGCGAATGCGCAATGCTCTGTCGACCACTACGATATTGTGAATGACAAATCCGTACGAACCGTGATTCGAATGGCACCACCCTCCCCCCGCACCATTTATTGCTTTTTGAAATAATCACATTTGAAAACATAAATCTGCTGCTAGACAGCCTTTATTATATCCCATCCCATCATATTGACTTCTTATTATTTTTTGTTTCTCGACAACGATTAAATAACTTGCAATATAATGTCTATAAGGACTAATCTTGGCTTGATATCGGCAAAATCAAAATATGGGAATAGGAGAAGAGCCTATGATAGACTATTGATAAGACTGGCTTGAAAAAATAAATTGAGTTTACAGTTATATGAAATCTGGCTTTATTTTTCTTTTTGCTTTACTCTATTCTTATTTTTAAATAATAATACCTATGTTCATGATTGCTGGGTGTTAGATAAAAAAAATATTATAAAAAAAAAGATTGATGTATTTTTTATTATTGTTGTGAACTTATTTATGGCGATATATCGAGGTACTGAGGTGTATAAATATATACGACGCGGTGACGATGACCGTCCAAATGAAGGACTAGCGAACAAGACCCCTTCAGCTTCGTCGCGGGGTAAGACAGGGGGATGTAATGTCACCGAAATTGTTTACCAACGCGATGGAGGATATCTTTAAGACTGGACTGGTGTGGACGAGGAATAAATGTCAATGGCGAATACATCTCACACCTTCGTTTCGCCGACGATATCGTCATCTTTGCTGTGACATTGGAGGAGCTAGATCGGATGCTGGGCGACCTTAATGAGTCCTCCCGACTGGTCGATCCCGGTATGAATTTGGACAAGACGAAAGTTATGTTCAATAAACAACTTCGAGAAGGAAGCCGATAGGGGGATTCAGTTGGGCTGGGCGGCATTTGGACAAAAGTCTTGATTCAGACAAAAGTCTTTGAACAGTGCATCCTGTGTTGACATATGGCGTCGAGACATGGACACTGACGACGGGATTAGTATACAAATGTAAAGTCACTCAACCTGCTATGGAACGGGCTAAGTTTAAGTGGCAGTGGGCTGGTCACGTATGTCACAGGATCGATGGCCGCTGGATCAGACGTGTCCTGGAGTGGAGATCATGTATCGGCAAACGCAGTATGGAGCAACCTCCGGCCCGCTGGACCGACGACTTACGCAAGGCGGTTGGTGAAGGCTGGATGAGGATTGCGGAAAACCGGGATATTTGGCTCGAACTTAAGGAGTCCTATGTCCAGCAGTGGACTACGATAGACTGAAGCGAAGCGATTTTATTTACAAGTATCTATCCACTAGATCGTTCTAAGCCCGGTTTCTGTACCTATTCAGAAAAAAAAAACTAGTTTTGCTTATTAACCGTTCAATTCGAAACGAGTTGTGACTCAAAATTTTTGAGTCGACGTCATTCATAGTAAAACGAATCGTTTTATGAATATAGGAACCGGGCTTTAGTATATTTAAATTGGAAAAACATATAATAACAATTCACAATTGCCGATAGTGATCGACAAAGAAATTCAGAACCGTTCGTTTTTTGACAGCTGCTTGACATTTAAAAATATAGCACTTATATTGTCTGTTCGTCCTATATATTTTTACTACAATCCGACAATCCGTTCGACTCAGCCCTCCAAAGACGAAGCCTCTCAGAAAATGAATTGTTTTTTTATTAATTATTTTGTGTTACAACTCGTTTCAAATTTAACGATTAATAAACAAAACGAATCGTTTTCTGAATATAAGAACCGGGCTCTAATCGAAAACAATGTTGCGATAGTAAGGTCTTTTAAACTGGTATGGGGTTAAATAAATTAAGTTATTATTAATTTATTTTATTTCAAGTTTAGCAAATCATAAACTAATCAGATCTTGAATAGCAATGAAACTATAAAATAATAACAAAGTACCACTAGTCGTATGTCGCAATACATTAAAGGGAAATCGGTAGCTAGATTCGATAGAAATTTATTTAAAAAGAGATATCAGTAAAAATAAATGCATATATTGACTGTTCCCTTTGCGTATTGCAAAGTACGTACTATGCTATCAGGCCCGCCAAATAAAAGCACGCAATTTTGTTTCTAAACATTTAAAAACAAGGTTGTAATCGTTCTACCAGCATGCGATAATTTGACGTCTGTTACAATTCGTGCGTCTAATATTATCTATTTATATTTAAACAAAGTATAAGAAAAAAAACAATACCAACGAAATATTGAATCGAATAAATGCAGAGTTAATGATCACACGGTAGACATTTAAATAATACCGACTCCTCGATATTTAGACCTGGACCAACTTTATATAAAACTAAATATTAACTTTTCAAAACGTATATATAATTTGAAAAAATAAAACAAACTGAATTGATTTCTATTCCAAATAATCAATTCATATTTACAATGTTCCTAATTATAAGATCGAGAAGGCAGTCTTGACTCTCGTTGTAGCACCAATGTACTCTGTTTATAATAATTAAAAACATAGAGAGATATGCAAGCCTGTCTCTCTCGGTCCATTTTAGATAATAATAAATCTTAACGTCCAGTGTTCTACTTGTGATTCCTCATTCGAAGATCGAAAACGATACAAAATTATTGTGGCAGTTTGCATTATCTAATTACATCTATCTAAAATATTACTCATATTTTTTTAATACTGTTCTAAACTATGTTTAAATAAATATGAATGAAATAATTTTGTTGTGTAATTATATACAGTTCGTTTTCGATCGTCGATTCTGTGAAAAGTTATTGAGGGTGAAGGTCTTTGTGTCATTATCAGCAAAATATCTGTGATCATTACAAAACAATTTAGTTAAACTAATATTTGTTAGGTATCAATGTTTTGTCTTCAATAATTCTATATTATCACAGTTTGCTTAAACAAATGTCTTTTTTCTGTAATTTTTTAAACTTCAAAGTACTTATAGAAAGCATTTCTATGGTAATAATGATCGCGAGCGATTGAGCAAAACTATCTGTCATGAATAATCTTAAAAACTAATAAGTTTTAAAAATTGAAGTCTGATATGTATGGGCGTGTCGTTGGGACAACTCCTGTATACCGAATTAAATTTAGTAAGCCCTTAAATAAAATTGTTTTAAATATTATACCTCATAGGTGTCTATAATTTCCTTATTAAGTAAATAAAAGTTCTATTTATTATTTATCTAGTATGGGAAATCTAAAAGCTTGTTACTATACGCCTTAGTGATGGCAGTCTTTATAAAAATTGTGACCTTAAAACGAAAAGCAATGTTTATCTTAATTTACCTAATAAAACCCACAGATAAACATCTTAAAAACAGAAAAATAAACAAAAACATTAAAAAGTCATTGCAACTCCCCAAACAATTTAAAAATAATTTTAACTAAAAGAATATACTTTTATTTGATAACAACTTAATTAAAAATAATTTTGTTAAAAGATCGTAAAAAAATTACTAACGATCGTATAAATAAGAAATTTCTGAGAGAATTTCGAAGTCACTAAAAACTCAAAAGCCTCGATCTATTAAATTGTCATAAAGTATTTCCCTCAACAATAAAAAAATAATAAAAAAACAATTACTGCCAATCGCTTACGTTAACCCTGAATCCGCATTATAACCCTATTTGAAAAACGAACAGTCATAGAATTCTGGCACAATGTAGAATATAGCATCAGTCCTTTCCACGTCATAGGAACTCAAATTTAAAAAAGTTTAAAAGATACAATTATAAAAAAAAATAGTCTCAAGAGCATTAAAAGGCCTTCTAAATAAATGCGTGCCTTGAAATAATTCTAACATCTATATAATTATGATCAATACTATTTGAGATTAAACTACACATGAATGTAATTGTATGTACGTATAGGTATACCAAAGTTTATTCTACAAGAATAACCAACGATAGAGTAACGCTATTACGTGGGTAGATTATGACGTAATTTAAATACTATTATATTATAAGCTACCTGCTTGAACCCACCACCTTCCCTTACGAGGGATGAAGATGTTATTGAAGTAACCAAAAGGATCTACTTTTAGTTGCGTGTCATCCGTAACGACTTGGAATTCGACGACGTTTGACGAACTATTGTATGGTTTTCTGAGCAAGTGTTCGGTGATTCCAATAATTTATTTTGAAACAGATTATAACAGTGTGTTTGTCTGACTATTTTATTCACAATTTACTTCTCTCTAACCCCAAGTCTTAACGACTAAAGACGTTAATGCCTCAATTCCCTCGGATTTAACTAATTTTCTTATTCTCTTCGTAACCACCGTTGTGGGTTTCACCGATATACCATAATATGCGATTAATAGACACCAATATAACATCAGATACGAATAAAATGGACATTATATAAAAACGTGACTATAATAAAGTGGTATTTAAATAGTTGCATAAACATTGATATCAATCAAGATACGGAACATCGAAAGCATCCATTTTTGTTCAAACAATTATTAAATTTAGAATTGGCTTGTGCCTGTATTGATTGATCGATGCCTCGTAACATAGCACAATTCAAAGTTGAATCATTCAAAGTATTCGATTGCTATGAAGAAACAAGTAAATTCACAAGGTCCGAAAGATTTGAGGCATCTAACATCTAATAGAGTGCAATCTATCCATGCACTTGAGATAAAGACGCAGAAGCGCGCTCCGATACTGTTGACTCGTCTTCTTCAGCTTTGGGGATGTCGAAGATCTCAGAGAACAGCGCCGGTAGGACTAGACGCGGCCAGTGAATGCGACACCACGATAGTAGCTCGTTGTGACGGCCGCCCAGTATTCGAACTTCTTGAGCAGCAACTGAGAACGCGTCGATACGAACTTGTACGTCTGCCACTCCAGCCTCCGTCAACTTAAATAAATGCACAATAAATATACACTTAAATTTAAATAATTTTATTTTACTCAAGTCATAATATTAACAGAAATACAATTCAAAAAAAATCTCTACAAATTCTCCCTAATGAAGAAAATTAGGTTACAACTCTAGTGTGTGGGCGTGAATCCCGCGTGTGGCCTCTAGTGTTGACTCATTACCACATGGTCATATGTACCACAGTGTTATGTACCAGCTATAACATACCAATTTGAAATTCTTTGATCTTAAGAGTCTAGCCAAGCTTCGCTCATTAACTAATCTAAAAACTTAGTAAGTAAGAGGCACTTGTAGGATACTTTCGCTTGTGTACAGTGTTGCCACCTTAGCCCTTTTGGGGCTAGATCTAGCTCTTTTTACGATTGGATTTCTCCAGATTTCACTATTTAGCAAAGAGCAATCTAGCCCTTTTCGAACATCATACAAAAACCTCTCTTGCCATACTTATTGATTTGATAAAAGATATTGAGCGCTTTGTGGCATAAAATTTGCCAGTGACCATTAGCATTTCTTTTTGGTTTTCTCTGTGGTAACTCTAGCTTTAGCGGTGAAAACCCTAAACACATAAACTCTGCCATGTCATTATAAACCAAGTAATTTAAAATGCCATCACGACTGTTTCAAAACAGTTTAAATTAGGTGATTTTTTTCATAGTATTATAATACGGGTTTGTCTTTGCGTTTTGATTATTGTTATATTGTTCAATTACTATTTATAATCATCTTGATGATTGAAATTTTATTTGAAACAAAAGTAATTATTTTTTAGCCCTTTCTGGCCCCAATTTCTAAGACAGAATTTTTAAAATCTAGCCCTTTTTCGGTGCCTGGATAGCCCGTTTTCAAAAATCAAGGTGGCAACACTGCTTGTGTAATGATTGTTTTAAGTTGTATGGGGTACATACATACTCGTATGAACAGACGCTAGCGTTTATGAAACTATTTAGTGCATGTTACGATATAATTATGTATTGTGGTAAGTATTCATGTCTGTTATACCTTGTTTTTACTGGAATGTCGAAGAAGAATTATATTTTTAAGCGTCTGTACGTATGTATGTTTGTATATTTAAATCTGAAACTTATTTTTTTGTAAAACGAAAATTGTAAATAAAAAGTAGGTTTATGCGCGATTAAAACTATACAGACACAAATATTTATCTTCGGTGAAATAAATCTATTTGAATTTAATCACTTAAAAATATATTTGTTAAAAATATGTACATTCTTGTTCGTTATTTTCGTCAAAAATATTCTATAATATGCAATCCGATATAGGAGGGCAAACTTGATGGCGTACTCTACATCAAATGCGTTTTCGGGTCGGCTGTTTGATGACAAAGTGGCCTTGATCGGGCTTACTACGTATTTTATTAGCTTTCATAATACAAATAGCAATACGGCGTCTAAATGTAACCGATAAAACAATGGACTTATTAACTTTAAATAAACAGAGATCGGTGCACTTGAAGAGGCTGTTCCAAGTAAATTTGATGTAATCAGCTGGTTGTATGTTTAGACTGTCACCAAAGTGAATAATATTCTATTTTGGAAAACGCAATCTGATTATTATCCTTTTTTTTTTGTTTATTTATTTATTTATTTTTTTTTATGACAATTAGACAGGCATTTGACCGCTATCTCACCTGATGTTAAGTGATATAAAACTTGTTTTAAATGATTTTTAAAGTATTAAAATGTCATTAAAAAGTTAAGGTTAAAAGTACTCGTAAATTAAGGTTAAAGTAAAAAGTTAAAGGTAATAATTTAAGGTTAGGTTTAATACGATTACGGCAGCAAATTGATTTAAAGTTGGGGTCATAGGACTGCCACGTATGCACTCGTAGTAACTGGGGTTGCGTTAACTGAGATACTCTTTTAAGAAATAAATATATTATGACATTAGGGCGAATTTTAGCTTTATATATTATATATAAGATACTTACAACTAATTGAAGTCCCTCGCCAAGATTACGGTATAGTGAAGTGATCATTTCGCGATCGCATAGACCGTTCCGTTGCGGATAAATAAGGAGACAAGCCGTGTACATGGCTAACTCATCGTCCGTCAGCATAAGTTTGTTGATGTGGTTGACATACGCCAACATCGCATTTGCAAACGGAGCCTGTAAAACACGGATTATCTTATTTAACATAAAGCAATACATTTCATAGCTGTAAACTATTTACTGTATTAATAAACTGTGAGTCGAGATTACTCCAAGAGATGAAACGTGTGGTTTAAAACTAGCAATCGAGAATACAAGTTCTGGCCGTCCTGCCTAATTACGTAGGTCACTCGATAAGTTTTGAGATACTCGTAATTTAAAAATAGAACGTAAGTTGCTGGTTTAAAAAAATTATGATGTTTCAGTCATTTCACTACGACGGCACCCGCGTTTTTCTTTGCAACCATGAAGCTTAACCGTGAACATTTGCTCGCTATGATATTTTATGATTTTAAAATTAGTTTAACTGAAAAACTTAGCCTTTAACGATTACAATCAGCATTAGTGGAGTTTGCTCCATATCGAGCAACATTTTTAGGTGGTTTAGTGAATTCAAAACCAGTAAAACAAACCTCTACGATGACTATAGAAGTAGTCACCCATAAGCGGCAGTAAGCGTACTCGGACATGGAGAAGATTCTTGGCGTTCGTTCGGGGAGCGTTAACATTATTTTGCTTCAGCATCTTGGAGTGAGAAAGCTTTGTTGTCGTTGGATCCCGCGTTTGCTCTCAGACACAGAAAAACAGACCAGTATGGATTGGTGCCACCAAATGCGTCTACGATTTGAAAACGGAAAGTCAAGACGTGTTCCGGTAATCATCACAGGCGACGAAACTTAAATTTATCGATATAATCCAGAAAATAAAAGATTGTCATCAGTATGGGTCTTTTCTGAAGGTAAGTTGCCGACAAAACTGTAAAGACCTCGTAACGTTGGTAAAAAAAATGGTAGCTAGTTTTTTTTTTCTCGCAGCGGACATGTCGACAACAATGTTGTAAAATCATAGATCTGTTAACTCTTAATGATATACAACAGTAGGATTGCCGAAAATTTTCCAAGCTCTGCGAGAGAGGAGACCAAAGGTCAAGCATCAGGGAATCATGCTGTATAGTTTTTTCTTGTCTCAAAACTTATTGAGTAGGTAACGTTTAACACATTTGCTTTGCAATGGAATGCTTACATCTGGTATTTTACTTTATATGTATATTTACAGGATGACTGGTGAATTAGGTTCAGTATTTAAGGAGAATACTCGGTATATGATTCTCATTCGAATTATATAAAAAAATAGGTAAATATTAATAAACTTCTAAGTAAAGTTACCCAACAGTTATCTAATTATTTACGCGTCGTCTGGACACTCTAGCAGCTAGCTGCGCTGTCGACTCAAAACAGGTATGTAGGTAGGTACACTTAGTTATCGCGCGGTAGTTTACCTACGACCAAACGTCGCCACCAAAAATACCAAGATATTTCACTCATTTAAGGAAAAAATTTGTTGACTAGGTAAATGATGTGAACTTAGGACAAATATTAATATGAACTGTTTACAATTCAAAAACTTAAAAATGGAATCATACTTATTTACAAGGATTGTCAATCATTAGTCACCTGCATTGGGCAAGTGGCACAGTACTACACCACGCCGCACTCGCCGCGCCGGCATGACTGAAAATGTGGCCACACTTCATTTATTTAAATATAAATTTATGGAAAATTGGTCAAAAATTAAGTACCTATTTTTTTACATAATTCAAATGAGAATGTACCGAGTATTCTCCTTAAATATTGATCCTAATTCACCAGTCATTCTGTATGTATATATACCTATAATTCAAATAAGTATATAATTTTATTTGTTGGTAAAATACTAATTTCAATAATATTAACAATTTTAATCAATCAATCAATATGTTTTCGGTACAGCTTGTAAACATGCTACTGTTGAGCAAAGGCCTTTTCTCCATATATCTTATATATATGTAGGTTGAGTTTAATCCGCTACACTGCTCCAATGCGGATAGTGTGTTATCAAGACTAAAGATCGTTATCAGATGTTTATATAAGAACTAGAAACGACGATTAAACATCTTCGAGACACGGTTGGGGGACCCACAGAGATAGACACCCAGATTCGATATAAATACATGTGCAAATACGAATATCCGTCGACGTTTTTGGAACTTTCGCACCACTGCACCAGAACGGTTGTATAGTTTACCTGTCGTTAGTAGGTATGTTACTTTATTCTTTATCTATTATTTTGTTTGTAGTTCCGTTAGTTGTAGTTTGGTTTTTCAGCTTTTTTTTCATAACTTTACGTCCACTTTTTTTTAAACATCGGGTATACTATTTTAATACCTTTTATATATAGTAAAATTATCCATATTTTTACCATCGATAATTATCCTATCATGCTATCGATAGTTTGCGATATATCGTGTGAAAAATATATCGAAAATTTTTGTCGACCCGATATATCGATAATTATCGATAATTCGATACTTATCGAAAATTATGGTTAATTTTTTAATCAAAATTATCGATAATTATCGAATGAAATATATCGATAGTACTCGATAGTTATCGAATGAAAATGTATCGAGTATTTAGGAATTATCGATAATTATCGCAATTCAACAAATCTCTTCTGTTATGTGATTTTAGTAAATAAATAAGTAACTTACATCATATATAACTTCAAGTTGGCCGAGAGTGACGACAGTGCCGTCGTCAAAGATGATGCTATCTTCGTTCGACAGTTTAGCGGCGCGCGACAGCCAGACTTCGAAGAATCCGAGCTGTGGACATTTTACACTGCCAATTTTTCAATATCAAATAACCTAGCATATTCTTATTTCTAGTTCGCTAGATTTTGGTCGGAGCGAATATCATCTGATCTCCGCGACCTATAAATTCGAACCAGTGTCTTAACAGTATAATCTACGTAATTTTGAAGCTTATACTCAATATTTGTTAAGTGCATTATTGTTACTGATATTATTGAATTTTGTTTAAATTGTACGTGCATTAATGATATTTCGCTATGTTTAAAAGGTCTTATTTTTAACATACACTAACAAAACATACACCGCGTAGCTGTTACACAAGCATTTCGCAGTGGTCCATTTTCTTAAAAATTCGCCAAGAAAAGACAGTCGCGAAGCATACAATAAAATCTTTTATATTATAAAATTTAATAACGTTTTATAATTCCATAAATTGGATAATATTTTTTATACCTTAATTAGTATCAGCTGGTCATCTTGAGGCAGCACGTTGAATCCGGGAATCCTCTTCGCAAATTCAACAACTTGTTGCACTGACGGCGTCATGCGGAATGCAACATTGTACCATAAAGTGGAAAGGGCGTCCATCACGCCCGTCGTTGAACTAGGCACACAAGCTGGCTCGCTACTGCTACCTAGGTACACAAAATTTAAGTTTATGTAAATAAAATAATAAAGGTTGTTTGTTCGCTGGTATTTACATAAATAGGGAGTTGAGAATGTCTCGAGACATCGAGACAAAAATTTAACATGTTATTATTTTTCCGAAAATATTATAGATAAGTGTCGGTTTAGCTAGCATTAAATGTCTAAAATCGTAACTTTAACCTTAAGTTGAGACCTTTGTACTTCGTTAATTAGTCTTTCATCTATATATTAATACGTGAGGCAAAAACTTTTTAGAGAGAGAAATATGAAATTTGGGATAGTTAAAGTTTATATGGAGAAGAAGTTCAGAATGCTAATATTTTTTATAATAATGCTCAAAAAATACATTAAATTCATTTTAAAAAAACACTACACACACTACGGCACACACACATACGAGTATGTACAATGACATATATACACAAATGTTAATTATCAAAGTCTGTTGTCAACAAGGTCTTAAATACAGGTCTTGCAACGAATTTTTTATCAAAATTTATTTTTACAGATCAGGTCCAATGACTGCTGCATATGTTCACCATGTTATGCGCAATCATATTTTTATGATGTTGACAATGCTGTCAATTATAGATTAGGTCAAATTTCGACCACTGGGCGACCACTTGTATTAATAATTACATGATTTTAATGACCTTCAAACTTTGTAAATTAACTACTAGTAATAACATTGTCATATAAATTCCATGAAGTAACGTCAACTTAAAATCAAGTCAAAATCCTATCACTAGGGTGAAAAACCACATACTGCCATATAAAACATAAAGACTCCAAATTTAGGTTCAAGTAATTATAAAATATTTAAATTGAACGTAACGTATCTCGAGTGCGTAATCAAATATAGGTAAAATATAACACGATATTTCTTTAGCAACCATTTAACTAGACCCACTAATGTACTATTTTAACGATATGTGATGCGAATTTTTTAAATTATATATTACATGTACTGAGTACCATAACTGTATCATTATAATCACAGACCAAACAAAACCGATATTATACTCGTATAAAAGATGAACTTGCCTTCACCATCGACTCGTTCTAGTTTCACCGGGATGGTCTTCAGCTGTAGCGTACGCTTCACTTCATCTGTGTAAGTATTGTTGTTCCTATGTGCTGTGATGACCACCTTCGATAGTTCTCTAGTCAGATCGTTATGCAGGGTGTCAGGGTCAGGTTCTTCAACTTCCTGCGGAGGCGTCGGTTCCGTGCCTGAGTTTTTAGAGAGATCTGGCATGTTCTCCGTTGTGGCGACTTCTCTTGGACGCTTAGGCACTCTTCCGTACCTAACAGCTGGTAAAACACCTCTCATTTACAAAGATTGAATGCGCGATTGAATCGATCTGATGCAAGTAATGAACTGCAGTGCATCTACGGGTCGGGACCCGACTCCTCAATTGGAAAATAGGCATGACGGTGCAGTGCGTTGATCTATGTTCTATTTTGTTTTCCAATATTAGCAAGAGTATATTCGGGAACGATAGCATATTTTGTCATAATTGAGATATATATGTATAGCAATATGATAAACGGTTATCATACAGCCAACTTTATTATTCAGTTATATAGTTTTAAAACAAAGTCAAATAAATTTTCTTAACAGCTAAACCCGAAATGTACTGAGGAATTAAAGATTAAACATTATTAAATTTCTATTGAGCATCTGGTTTTTCGCTGAATTCGTCATCTCATAAAAGCTATTGAGAGTTATTTTTTTTCATCCTTTTTAAATATACTCTTTATAGCTGTTAATTGAGTAGGTACTGCTAATATCACGATTTAATTTTTCAAGCAAGAAAGTGAGTTTATATTGATTTTATTTCAAAGCTAAGCCGTTACCAGTTTTTGCTCCATTGCACCGTCTTTATAATAACTCTCGCCATGAAGGCGTCGTGATTAAATTTCCTTCATATTGAAAAGATTTTTCAAATACACTTAATATAAGCTTTAAACGGCGTTGAGATTAACTAGGATATTTTGTATAAATATGTCATAATTTTAATCAAATTCAAGTGGTTTCGTTTTACAAAGATAAAACAATAAAAGAACATTCGCATATGCAATACACCGTTTAACTGCACATTACAAACATGTTAAAAATATATTTGCTGATGTTAATAATTAATTTTTCTTAGATAGAGATTACAAAATTAGTAGTCTAAATATATTAAAAGTTTTAAAATTCCTAATGGTTAAGACGCTGGTGAGGAATATATATAGACAGTTTAAGCTATATATGATACATGAAAAAGGTAGAGGGGTATAAGATATTCAGACAGCAGTAGAAAGTAGGTAGGTAGAGCGGACAAAGGCAAGCAAATAGAGTACTTACAATCTCTGCTCATGCCAACCGCTAGGCACTTTTTAAACCGACAGTATTGACACCGGTTCCTGTTCAATCTGATCACGAGGCACTTCCCGTCGCGGAGACAGCGGTATTCGATTTGCTTCTGGATGCTTCTACGGAAGAAGCCCTGTAAAATGACACTTTTGTATAAAAATTGTCTCATCAATATTTATTTTAATATATTTAAATACGTATAAATATTTTAAGGACGGAAGTTTGTTATAATGCATGTATTCTTGTTAAAGGTACTCATTAGGTATCGATGAAACTTACGGACAGTTGAAGTGAAGTGTTAATCATAGAATGTGCTGTGGCTGCTTTTTGATTCCGGAAATCGGAACTTACGCAGGTAAAACCAAGAGGTACAACTATTAGGATTATGAATTAGAAAAAAAAGAAGTAATATTAATTACATACCCTTATTATTGTACTAATATAATAAAGTTATGAAAATTATTATGTTTGATTTGATTAATTTATTGAATTAGTTACTAGTGTGATTTTAAAATACCTTTTTAATGACTCATTGTGTGAAGACTATTGATTTTTAAATATCACATGAAATAGATATATCTTATCGCTATTGTGTAGACCTATAAAAAGAGGAATAATTCCACCAAACATTGATTTGTTGTTTCTGAAAGGGATTAAGCAGCGTTTTCGAAGCTCCACGGTGGTTTGACTTATTACGACATTTTCAACAATTACCGTCATATTTCAACCAATTTATACAAAACCTTAACATATTATACACCTATACCTTTCTTATGAATTATTATATTGGTGAAAACCGCATGAAAATCCGTTCTGCAGGTTTTGAGTATATTGCGAACAGAAAAACAGACAAAGAGACGTGGCATGGAACTTTGTTTTATAATAAGTAGTGATATAGCACTTTTTCTTGTTCCTAATAGAGCTTTTAATAAATAGGTTGAACCGAAAAACCTTTACCACTATAAACGACTTCATAATCGATATACGAGTGTATATAAACATATCATATTACATATTCAAAGAGTAATAATAAGTATCATACTCAAATAGTATTACTAAGTATCTTTGAGTTGTACTAAAATATCGTAAAGTAATCCGTAGCGTCCGTTCAAATTACATATAATAAAATGGTAGGAAAGTCAAAACTGTACATTGAAAATTTTTTTAAAGGAATACTTGGGGTGTGATCTACAATCGATACCGAAGCCAAAAATATAGTTTTTAGAATTTTTGTCTCTTTGTATGTCCGGGATAAACTCAAAAAGTACTACATGGATTTACTTCAAATTTGGCACGAATATTATTAAGAAGTCGGGTCAACATAAAGGCTACATATTATCACGCTATCACCTACAGGAAACGAGCAGTGAACGTTTATTTATTCAACGCATTCTGTAACAACGTGTAATCTAATAGCGTTCACGCAGACGACGTCGCGGGCAGCAGCTAGTGTATACATAAAGTATATTCGGGGTTTCAATTTATTTGGATCTAATACTGAGAGTTATCATATCTGTTTATTTTATGTATTATTTTTGAACTAAAATACGTAATACTTACAGAACAGTCTTTAAAATATCTTCTATCTAATTTAAAAAAAAAGATAAATTACGAACTGCGTATTAAGTATTACAACTAAGTACACATTTTGATATTTGCCTTCACTCCTGAGAGAATGGTGCAGAATTTCGAGATGAAAAGTATCTAGTGTCCTAGCTCGTAGTATAAACTCAAATAATTTCTAGTTTCATTTCAATATGTGACGTTCTTGCGTTTGAAATTGATGTGATGGTCGGTAAAGATACAGACAGACGAACAAAAATAAATAAAAGTAGGTACATCATACAGGCACTCTATGCACTATCTGTACAGAATATGATTTTATTGCACTTTTTCTCAATTTTAGATTTTTTTATTAAACGCCTTTAACCTTCTAAATTTTAAAAACGTAATTACCTAAAATTTTAGTTGGAATAAAATTATGAATATTGTTTTTAAACGTGCCCCAAATTCGTTATTGCTATTTTTTTAAATATTACTATTTTCGTTTTGTTTCACTTTGTTCTCAACATTGTTTCCCTAAATTACTATTAATAAAGGTAGAAATGATCGCCGTAACGATCGGTGGGCCACCGATCGCTGCAAGCGATAGAGCCGCCTTTTGCACGCTTGTAATAGTTTTTATGCCCGATATTAGAAATTATTTTTCTGTTGTATGCATTAAATATTAAACAAAATAGTAAACGTAAGATTACTTTCTTGGTTTTACATGTATTGTCCGTAGACTTTACAGTCGGGACCCATATTGGATAGGAATAAGTCTAGGTTATTTAATGGGTCCCGACTGTCAAAGTCGCTATATCCCGTATTTAAATTATACTATTTGTTATAGTTTAGGTCAATTACTTTCTACGCATTTTTCCTTCAGTTCAGATCAACCAGACTTGTTTTATTCTTTTTAGGTTATAATAAGAGTATTTTACGCAGTCGAGTTTTTTGATTTTTTTTAATTTATGTTTTTTTTTTAAAGTGAATAATTTTAAGAACTTCTAAAAATTATAACTCAAGTAAATCCGACATAGAAACGTAGGAAAATGTAGACAAAGAAGAAGAACGGTTAAATTACTCTTGACTTAACAATTCGTAAAGAGTCATCGTCGAAAATCCACCGTAATACCAAATAACCCAGCGCTACTGAGGTTGATCTAGGATGGAGCACGCTTACCTAGAAGTGACCTGTAGCAACATTTATCTCGCCACATACGAACTGACGTATCCTACATCGCGCTATCAAAGTTATCAAAGCGATTGAACATACATACAAGAACCCGACAACAACCGTCGGGGCGAGTAGCTCACCAGACACAACACCCGTCTGGTCGGAGGATCCTCCCTTTTCAATGGTGGATGAGGAACATTACACCCTCTTCGAACCCCCAAACTGGTGACCTCGACGTGATCTGTTCCTCACTTCCTCAAACGTGTGACCCCGACGTGATCAACGTCAACGCATCCCCAAACTGGTGACCCCGAGCATGAACGTCAGCGTAGCCTTTGCAAAGCTACATCATCGTGACGTCATCATCCATTTCTTTTAAGCTTTCGAGCAACGAGTCATACAGCTAGCCAGCATCCACGGCTACTACGGGTATCCTGACCACCAGCATGCTGCGGACGCGCATTCCAGGTCATCACCCACCGCCTTCTCAGCGACCTTGGCACTCAAGGTCGGAGGATCCTCCCTTTTCAAGGGTGGATGAGGAATATTACACCCTGTTCACACCCCCAAGCTGATCTGTTCCTCACTTCCCCAAAAACCTATTCACTCGCGACTTATATATCTTCATCATCTTAAAAAATTCAGCTGTACCTACCTACTAATCCGAACTATAATTTGCATGATCACTGCACTGTATGACGTATATCATATGCATTATAATACTGCTTTTTTGTGAACATATGTTTTTTGTATATGTGTAGTGTATAACTATGTAGTATGAGAATTATCGTATTTCTAGATAATATACTTTGAACGTATACCTTGCACTTCATCGCATAAGTGTGCTCGATGCTTTGAACAAAGTTATTTATATTGTCACATTCACGAACTTCTCGGTATACTTTTCAGCAAATGAATTCGACGTTGTTACATAATTTCCGAGGAATTTATAACTTTATAAGGCACACTCGCAAGGTTCTTTGTAAGATTATATATGTAGTAACACTGTAAAGATGGAAATTTCGTGTTACTTCGTAATTCTGAAACAACTGGATCGATTTTAATAATTCTTTTATTATTAAATAGCAATATTATCCAGAAGTAACATAAACATAGCTGGGCTATAAAAAACAACAAGTTTTGACGTATAGAAGCGAAACAGTTTTTGGATAAAAATGCCAACGCAGATGAAGTTAGTTTTATAAAATTGCGCTAGTTTCTAGACTTTATACGATACGAAGAAATTGATTCATATTTAAATGTTTTGATAATTGTTCTATTTTTCAATTCGATAAAATAGAACCTTATTTAAGAAAATTCTTTGTTAAAATGCGAATTATAATAAATTAAATAGTTTTTAGAATTAAGTTAAGTAAGTAATTAGTTTTTAGATTAAGTATATAGATTTAACTTATATATCAGGTTTGCACTGTAAGTAAATTAATATGTTGTAAAAGGAGAAGATACGGTTCACTGAACTAATATTTTATGTCACATTTGTAAATTTTGTTTTCGAAAATGATAATTTTTTTCAATAGTGTTGCAAGAAAGTTTTCCTCGTTGAACAGTTTTGTAATCTGCGCCATTAGATTATCTTAGTAATGGAAGTTGGGTGACATTGAATATACAATTATGAAGACAGATTTGTATAATATTGATAGAGTTTTCTACGCATGTCTTAAGACTCCGCTGTCTGTCCGTCCGCTCGTCTGTCACAATGTAATATATGTTTTTAGGTGTCAAGATAATACATGAAACTTCAAAATATAATATGTCGATACACCAATAAAAAATATTGGTCACAGGTTTAAATTCGAGTGAGTACAACAAAGATAATAACCGGTGTAGTAATTTATTTTAAATCTCTATACACTCCCTATTCAAAATAAAACTCTGAAATATAAATGTCTTCCTTGTTCATTCGCTTGAACTTCGATCGTTTTAATTTTTTTATACGCTTCTCGGTTTGTCCTTTGTGAGTGAACTCTACAGGCTTTGTAACTTTCTAGTTGAAGTTACTGTTCGTAGAAAAAATGCTTTTCTGTCTTTAAAATCCGTAAACGAGTCAATATGAAAAAAAAAAGCGATGAACTCGCTGTTGAGCTTGCTATGGTTTGTACGTAAAAATGTTTTACCCATTTTTTAAGAACGATCTAACGACGTCGAAAACATACATTTTCTTATTTTTTTCATGGTTTATGGATAAATTATATATATATATATATACATATATACATATACACTTATCTAGTCGTCTTTTCATACGTCACACCTCAGTGCCTGAAGTCGAAACTTTTCGACCACTGTGTGTTATCAGTGATGATATACTACGGATCTGAGACGTTGTCTCTGACTATGGACTTTTTCAACAAGCTCCAAGTCGCACAGCGTGCAATGGAGAGGGCTATGGTTGGTATTTCTCTGCGAGATTGAATCAGAAATGATGAGACGTTGGCGACATAGCCCAACGGATTTGCAAGCTGAAGTGGCAGTGGGCACAGCTCGTAGAACGGTAGAACAGACGGACGATGGAGCAGAAATGTTCTCGAGTGCAGACTACGTACGCGAGATGGATGGACAACTTGAAGAAAGTTGCCGGAAGCTGTCTGATGGAAGCTGTTTTGATCCGGTCGTTCTGGATGGATGGGGGAGGCCTACGTTTAACAGTGGACATCCAACGGCTGATAAAATATCTTCTGATAAAAGATATGCAATAAACATTTTTGTTGCTTTAGCTCGTTCTTCTCTTCTTCTTACATCGCTTAGAACGAACAAAAATTTTTTTAATGTATAATTATATGGGAACCTTCATTTACGAGTTCGACTCCCGTTTGGTGAAATTCCGTTGATTTTCGACATGTACCTACTCGTTAACTTGGAGAGATTTTTAAATTCCAAGTCAGTAATATTAAATCGTGTCGTTACTGGGTGATTTTATCTTAGGTTAACGTAAAGGTTTCGTTCTCTCTCTGTCGCATATAACATTTTATAAAATTTTGTTGAGACGATACGAAGTAAGCCAGCACCCACGGATGAAACTATCAAAAACTCGATGTCAAGCTCTTTTTTAGATCGAGCTTTTTTCGAAGTTTATTTTTTTCCGGATAATAATAGATACTCTTTTAATAAAGTTAAGTTTTCTACTTTCAGCTCAATTCGAACGGCTTTTAAAATTTCAGCTTCTGGGTTATATATTTACTTTTTAGGAGTCAATATCAAATGAGCACCTGACAAAGATATAAAAAATACATAAAATAACATCTTGATTCACCTTCTGAAGCGTCGAAAAAGTTCAATTAAATAAATATTTTAAAATCTATTTTAGTGAAAAAAAAAGTGTTTTAATATAATTTAACACACATATATATTATGTAGATAAATTTACCTATTTACTGGAGTATTTAAAAAATATAATTTTAATATAGTGTTTAAGATTTTTAAAAGTGAACGGTCGGAGAAACTTTGCCTAGGAAATTTTATTTACGTTTTAATGTTACTAAGAACCACTCGCGGATTTACGTGTTTCTATATTTGTAGAAGTTCGTGGTTTCATTTAAGGGAGCTATTTATATTAGTTGCAGTCGATTATTTTATATCTTGTAATATAAAAAAAATTGTATTAGTCGACAGATCTAAAATAATACGAATATATATTATCACGTATAAATTTCATTATCGGTGAAATCGAAAAGCTATTTCGACAGAGCGGTTTTCCTCATAATATAATAACAGCGTGTGTCGAATATCTGAATCTATTTTAATTGCAAGTCTGATAGTTTTTTTAATCTGTCTCATTTTAAAGCATACAATATTTTATTGTAAGAAGCATTTTCGCAAATAATTTGTATTTTTATTACTAATTGTAGTATATTTGTATCAAAAATATTATTTCATAATTTTCGCTGATGTAGATTTTTGTAACAATGTTTTTGAATTCAATAAAAACGACTGAAAAATTGATCAATAATAAGAATTTATATTTTTAAATCAAAATAAGAAAATTCATGTCACTTTATTATTTAATTTCATACAATCTTTATAAAAGTAGAAGTTAGTTTATTTTATTAGTGTTTTTACTTTAAGATCATTTACCGAATAAGATACAAAAATAATTATCGATAATATTTTACTTAAAGGAAAATAATTTGTTAAATTGAACAGAAAATATTGCATAAATTCTCATTGAAAATAAAACATTAAAATATTCCAAATCTATTTCATTATAAGACTATATACATATACATTCTAATACTAATCCAAATATAACTTATAAAATAAATAACTTATACATTGAAAAAGTTTACTGATCAATGTTAATGTGACTGTTTAGTACTGATACTTGGTAATAAATTCTTATTAGGAAATACCTACCTTTAGACGATACGGAAATAGTACTGACAGCGGGACGCGATCTCACTAAAGCTTATGAAATTCAGTCGCGGCGTAGCGACGTAGTGCTGTATTCGTAGCGCGCGTCCGTGCAACACCCGACCCGGTGCAGGTATCACTAGCGACTGCAATTGCACTTACCTTGCACCCCTCGCAAGATGTCACCCCGTAATGGTAGCCAGATGCCTTGTCCCCGCACACTTTGCATGGGGCTGCGGCTTTACCGCTACCTGCGCCTGCGTTGTCCGATTGTTGCTCTGCAAAAGATAGGACATATATTAACAAATTACATTCTCTCAGCTCTTCAGGCGATCACATTACATGTAATCGCCTGAAGAGCAAACGCAACTCGAAGGGGTGGAGCTACGTCACAGTAGTGGGCAGTGACGTTCGTGACTAAATGGCTTTTAGAATCTTCATTCAAGAATATGAGGGGGCGTTTTAATGAATAGAAATAGTTTTCTTTCACCTTTGTGTTAATATTTATTCAAGTATCTTAATTATTAGTGAGAGCATCATAACAGATCATATTCGTGTCTGATACTTACAGCAAGACTAATAATATATTTTAATGAATAAGTTATTGCATTTTTGATATGAAAAATATACATTTAATGTTGCTGTACGTTTTCGTTTTTAAGTTATTACATATTTTTAGATATAATTAGCTGAGTTATATATATATATATATATATATATTTATCTAAGGCTTTATTATTGAGATTTAACTATATAATAAATATTGTTTGATAAATATTTTTTGTATAAATAAAAATTTGATTTAAAAAATTATCTTTTCTAAATACTTATTTCATAATGTGTTTAAATATTAAGATATTAATTATTTAGTGAGATACGAAATAAAAGAGAAACACTCAAACAGCTTGTAAAAGATCCACTGCTAAACAAAGGTCTCTTTTCCATGAAGGACAGTTAGACGTGACCGCCATGCTGATCCATTGCGTGTTGGCGAATAGTTTACCTTACATGAAACGTAAGTAAAGATTGTTATTAGGTGTCTATGATAACAACCGGGGCCAAAGGCTTCACGTACTTTTCGTAGTAATACAGACAGGGACAAACACACAGATCAGACGCAAACACAAATATCCGCTTCGAGTGAATTTTATATAGCTTTAATACCAAATAATAACTCGAACAGTATCAGATTTTATATAAACTTTCAAATTTTTCTTTCCTCAGGAAATTTTCAATAATAACTTCTTTGTAAGATCTGAATACTCTTGTGGAAAATTTTATACTCTCACAGTCATCGGTATACAAATTATACATACTTATATGCAACTAACTTTGCTTAAATTTATTATGACTGTCGTGACGTCGTGTCATTTAACCTCGTTAGTTTCCAACTTCTCAGGACAACTGACAGTCCTTTTGAAAGTTACAGCATTTCTAAATTCATATCTTGAATTTCAGTCTAAGTTCTTGCAAAAGGAGTTTATTCGTAAATGCGTGGAGTTTAGACTAACTCACACTGTGAAACTGATGAATCCCAGATGGTGAAAAACTTTCCATTGAAGCTTGATGCTAATTGTTCTCTGCTTCTATATTATTTTGAAAGACAATTTAAACGATCGTTTTTATCTGAACTATGTCATAGTGCTCGTTAGATTTATTATAATTCATATTCCTGTTTCTTTTAAGTATATAAATATTTTCACATTTTCGTATTTGAACCTTAAAACTATGCTGTAGTCGTTCAATCGAAGAAATGACTGACAATATTTTCAGTATGTATGTACATATTGATATTATTCGTGCTATTATTATGTGAAGACTTAACTGGTAAACGTATGTCATTTAAATTTATTTTGAATGTATATTAAAACTGTATGGTTTCCTTATCAATATTAAATAAATAAACAAATAAAATTTAGAATTATGCGTCAACAAATACACTTAATTTTTTTTGTATGTTTTGTAAGCAATTGACTCTAAAATTACAAAACCTTGTATTGTATTGCTATTTTAATACGCATTTGTTTTAATATTACATCTTGTTATAGTCAAAGTACTAAACAGGTTGCAATTTCACAATGTTTTTGTATTTATCAGATACTTATAGTAATTTTATGGTTCTGTGTAGTAGAATTGAGTCTCTTCGAGCCGCTAAATCGCGCTAACGTTTGGTTCTACAGAATCTATATCTATATCCATACAAAATTAATTGACCAAGGGTTTTTTAATTAAATCATAGTCATTTCACTTTGCAACGAGCCAACGAGGTATATATATTGTAGGTCCCATAGTGCAGGTGTGATTTTGGATCTGTGGAACGATAAATGTTTCATACGTATCAAATCGTTTTTTCTATCAGTGTTGTAATATTTTCAAACTGTTGTGTAGTAAAATTTCAATAGATTTTCGTATAATACCTATATTTATTTGATATATATTGTTTAGTGAAATTACAAATAATGTATATATTATTACACAATATATTACTACACAAGTACCTACTACACAAAGTTTTAATAATTGATTAGTAATTTTGCGAAAGATGATTTGTGATATTTTGAAACTGAGTTGTTGTAAATTGTGTTGTAAAATTACAGCACTGAGTTCCTTTATTCCAAAACGGTGGTGCGTAAAAACTTCCTAAACAAATTATTAAAATTACTATAGAAATTTTTAACAGTGTAGCTAGGTATATATTATATGTACAAGTTAGCTTGATCTTTTTGACAGATGTAAATTTTTCTGATCGACATAACTTTGCAATGACGTACATATTATTTTCTTAATTTTAATGATTTTAAAAATTGTAAAAATATTAAAAAAATATATATAACACAAAAATCCCTAAAGATTCAAGTGTCTCCGAAAATATTAAGACTTTTCATTGCTTCAAAGTAAAATTTAAATAGGAACACTGAAAATAATAGACGCTTGTACAATGTTACAATGGTCGAAACAAAAATCCGTCCAACTGATGTAACATTGTAGAAGCGTCTATTATTTTCAGTGTCCTTATTTAAATTTTACTTTGAAGCAATAAAAAATCATAAAATTTTTCGGACGACGCTTGAATCTTTAGGGACTTTTGTGTTATATGTATTTATTTAATATTTTTACAATTTTTAAAATCATTTAAATTAAGAAAAATAATATGTTCGTCATTGCAAAGTTATGTCTATCAGAAAATTTACATGTGTCAAAAAGATCAAGCTAACTTGTACAGGGTATATTTTGATAGACAGTGGACTATGGACATTAAGAAAAAGCATTATTTCGTCTCTACATTCATCCTTTTTACAAGTATTAGTTTTAAAATTGTTGAATATAGATTTAACTGTTTAAGCGTAAATAAATAAATGTTGTTTTACTCGTATGTAAGTTTACGGTGGAATCAAAGGAAAAACAGACTTAAAATAAAGTTTAACATTTGTATATTTCATTCGCGTGATATTAAAGTACTTTTACAAGATACTTTCCCTCTGCTCAGTTGAGATATTACATTTCGTGGAAAAATTTATATATTAAAATTATATATACCTATTGCGTTATCATCGAATATATACTTTAAATTATTCGAGCTACGGAAATGATATCTAGAGCAAAACTCGTATTTTAAATTAAACTTTGAATATTAAAGATTGGTATTGCATATCTTCCTTGGAATTCATATTATACATTCGATTGAGATGAAAATAGGTATACGGATAGGAAATAAATTGGAAATAGGGACGCTGGGATATATATATATATTCGTATATATTACAAAATATTATATAAATAGCACTTAAAATAAATAGTGCTAACATAATTTATGTTTTTTAACATACAAATATGCGATAGCAAATTTTATTTATTAAATATGAAAATAATCATTATTCTATAAAAAAGACAGGTTTGAAGTGCTGGGCAAAGGCCTCTTTGTCCGTATAGAAGAAGGATTGGAGTTTAATCCACTACGTTGCTTCACAGCGGGTTGGCGAATAATTTCATTATTATGAGTAACGATTGTTATGTCTGTGACAACAACCGGGGCTGACAGCTTTACCTACTCTCCGAGGCATGGCGGGAGACCCACATGAACATACACCCACACCATAAAAAAAAATTGCACAAATACAAATATCTGCCGCGTGCGGGTACCTAACTTGCGACCGCTGGTGTTGGGTGCGATTACTTGCCAGCTACACCATAACGGTTATAATGTATAAGGCGGTACCTATGTATTAATACGTGAAACAAAAACTTTTTACGCCTTTTTACGAAAATTACGCGGACGGAGAAATATCAAATTTGGCACGGTTAAAGTTTATATGGAGAAGAAGTGCAGAATTCTAATATTTTTTATAATAATGCTTAAAAAATACATTTAATTAATTTAAAAAAACACTACACACACTACGGCGCACACACATATGTACAATGATATATATTTGCACACTAACTGTTAATTTAGTAAGTGTTGTATACACCTGTAAAGGCAAATCATACCGATTTAAAGTAATAACATATATATATATATATATATATATATATATATATATGAACTATTATAGATCGGGAAATAAACAGTCCATATATCGGTCAATCTCCTTTAATCACATATATTCGGTTTCCACATCAATTCAATGTATCTCAATTACGTACTTTACTACCTTATATTTTAAAATTATTATTAAATAGAGGATATTATGTTAATATCGTCGGGCCGTCTGTGTCACTCAAAGGTCGCCTTATATATATATATATATATATATATATATATATATATATATATATATATATATATATATATATATATATATATTTATGATTTTAACAATGCTATTAATTATAGATTAGGTCGAATTTCGACCACTGGGCGACCACTAGTTATATTAAAAGTCACGGGCACTGTTGATAAATACATACAAATTGACATATACAAAGAACATGAAGTATCTTTTAATTACTAAAGGCGTTAATTGGGATAAGTGTACGTAGGCGTTAAAAATTTTACAGCGAGGTAAAGTAACGCTCGACTTGCACGTCTCTGAATACAATGATGAAAGCTACTAGGTTATACATTATATGTGTGCGTGTTCGTATCACCTTTATTACAAATACGTGTTACGATATATTTTTAAACTGATATATAAACGTGTGCGTAATTAATGTAAGAGTATGTTTTAAAGATGTGTTATTTTATTTTATTCAGGGTAATATAGGTATAGTACAGTATAACGTTAAATTAATCAATGAATTCTCGGACATGAACTGACAAAGTTTTACTTTTTAGGTATAACTTATGATACTATATTTTTTTAAATGTTTATTTTTAACAACTAATTTCACCGTTTGCCATTACCTCATTACCAATATGTCCTATATAGACAAGGGTTGTTTGTAAGAAATCACTATCAATGATAAGACCACCTTTGAACTCTATTTTGTATGTTTTCCTTTGTTTCTTCTTTTATGTATTATTTAAGTGTACAATAAGTTATAAATAAGTTACAAATAGTACAATAGTTAAGTTACAAATAGTTGTCGCTTTAAAATATTACAAATGATAGAATAGAACAGCGTTAAGAAAAATATATCAAACAGTAATAATATATTAGTTATAAGTATGTTTTATATAAATTCCGTCAAGACAGATTGCTCTATTTAAAGTGATAAGATAATAATTAACTATTGAAAATAGAAATTAAAAACTAACAACGAATACGCAACGTGTAGCAGTGACGAGTTCTGTTTTATTCGACATTCTTCGTAGCTACGATTAGTCTTATACGTTGAGAAGTTCAGCTCCAAAAGATATCAACGCGCGCATTACCTATATTTATTACTATTTACCATACGTTTTTAATAAGCGTTAATAAGCGTATTATATATATATATATATATATATATATACATACACACACATATATATATATATATATATATATATATATATATATATATATATATATATATATATATATATATATATATATATATATATATATATATATAAGAATTGCTCGTTTAAAGATATTAAATAATAACAAGCAGATCACGCAATTATCGCGCCTAAAAAATATATCTATCTTTGGGGGAGTGAGAAACAGGATGTAATCACGTCGGGGTCACTAGTTTTGGGAAAGTGTTACCATATCACGTCGGGAGCACCAGTTTGGGGGTAGCACGAAGAACAGATCACGGTCACCACACACCAACAGGGTCACCAGTTTGGGGAGATAGGAACAGGGTGTAAAGTTCCACATCCATTATTAAAAAGGGAGGATCCTCCGACCAGACGGGTGTTGTGGCTGGTTGGCTACTGCTCCGACGGTTGTTGTTGGGTTCTTGTATATATGTTCAATCGCTTTGATAACTTTGATAGCGCGATGTAGGATAACTAAGTTTTCTAGTTTTGTATGTGGCGAGATAGATGTCGCTACATATCCAACTCCGGAAGAGTTTTTACTTTTTAATATTTTATTCACAAATTTATATTGTATTGTGATATTATGTATTTTAAACTGACTGTGAAGGAACCAATCGGGAACGACACTAAATATTTGAATATTTAAATAACGTAACTTTGATATTATTCGTTCAGTAAAATGTCAATTAAGTCTTAGTTTGAGTTAATCTGTGTCTAGTGTAGTTCGAATGGGTTTACGCAAATCCCTCTGAGTCCAGAGTTAATTAAAACGTGAAAGCTTCAGTTCTACATTTGTAATATACGAGATTAATGGTAAGAGTCGATTGAATGTTGTTATGCAAAAGTGCTAAAAGTATCAAAAGATAATAATAATAAAAAACATTGATATATCGATTGAAGCAAACTAGTAATAGGATTTTTTATTTAGGAGCCGTATTGAATTATTTAAAAATATTTAAAAAAAGCACATTTGCGACCATTTTACTATTAAAATACGCATGTTTTCAGACAAAAATTAGAAGAGTATATTTATAAAGTAATAAATAAACACATACTTTACAATAGTAAAAAGTTCATATAATACATATATTTGACAGTATTTTAATATATAACGTTTAACGATAAAGAACGAATACATAATTATGTAAATATGTAGTTATAAATATATCATATTAAAAATTACGCCATTGCAGTCAGCCGCAAAGCTTTAATTGGCAGAGCGTTTTGAGCGCGAACTTGTTAGCTGCTTGTTCAAATCCTACTAAGAAGTGTATCATATTTTTACATATAGGTACAATACAATACAATACAACCCCTTTTATTGCACACAAAAAAAATTACAAATATAGAGTAAAATGTTTATAAGAGAAATGTACAAAAGGCGGGCTTATTGCTAAAGCAGCAATCTCTTCCAGGCAACCTTTATATTTATTTATATACTAGCTATGCCTGCGACTTCGTTTCGTTCGTTCGCTTTATTTATCGTCATACAAAAACTCACACTTAATGGGAACTGTACACGCTTAAATCTAAACGGATAGTTATTTGGGATGAGCGGTATTGGTGGCATGAAAACACGCTATCCTGCACCACATCCCATACAGTTAAGACTTGGCTTGTTTTTATGGTTTCCGATTATTGTCTTTTGTTTTGGCATTGTGTTGATTGTTTTTCTCCGACGACCACTTGATAATAAAGATAGGAAACGAAGTGACTCATTATTGTATTATTATGGTATGTAAAAGAAGAAAAAGTAAATGATTAAATTGTTTGAAATTAGATTGTTTTTATCTTGGAACAATAAAGCCCATTAATAAGTAAATTAAAAAAAATCTGAATTTTTTTATTTCATATATTTTTGAAATAGTAATACATAAATGCTTTACCCAAGCTATACTTACCAAGCTATACATTCTCCAATGTTTTAAAGTTGTTGTTATATTGTACTTTAACAGATAGTCAATAGATGGCGCTGGCTTTTAAATTTATATCCGATATTCAAGTTACTATATGGCAAGGAGACATTGACAAACATAACGCTTGCGCCTGTCCAGTAGTTTTTGGTTGAAAGCCGGACAGCAGACAGACAGAAAAAATTTCAATCTGATATTCCGATTTTCAAAATAAATTACAGCCTATATGTTGCCGAGGATATAGCTATATAACTAAAAAGTTTCATCAAGATTCATCCAGTAGTTTTGCGTGAAATATTGTCCGGACAGACAGACAGACAAAAATTTCAAAATGATTTTTTTTGGCTTGTGTTACTCGTATGAAGACTCCTAGGGTTATTTTTTTTAGTTTTTATTCAATGTACAGAATTGAACTCTTCTACAGTTTTATTATATGTATATAGATTATACGTAGACTGATTAATATAACAAACACTAATAAATAAATAGTAATAAAAACTCAAAGGCACCGGGATGATGATTTGTATCTGAGATAAAAACATACAGTAAAGACAAAGCAGATTAGATTACGATTGAATCCCTAACCTTTAGCTGCATTGTTATTTTCCATAGCTCGCTATATCTAAGGTAATATCAACATAAAGAGTATAAACAAAAAACGAAATAGTACGTCTTGGGAAATGTCCCTCAACAAATACGTATTATGGGTATGAACCATTCATGATACTAGGCGATTGAATTGATGTTAACGACGACATTGTTAGCGTTTCAAAACTAGGTACTTGTTTTAGTTAATTAGGATGTCAAATGATTTTATCATTGTTCAGATTAAATACATAAATCGCGATAACATTTTTAAGTATTAATATGTGCAGCTATCAAGGTTATAAATACACATATCACAATCGAATATAACTATGTCTAAAGTTGATCAGACGTGTTAAAACAATAGTGACACATAATTATTTCCTTACTTTATTTGCAAATTTTCATTATTATCAATAAATACTAACTATAATTAATAAATAGTTGACCTATAATCACGGCAATTGTAAGTGTATATTGTAAAGTATGTTAAAAATGTCAAAATTTTGAAATAAAATTCGCAAAACGAAATATCAAAAGCGCAATTATAAATGTATATTAAACAAGTGTCCTTTTATTTTACAAAAAAAAAAAAAAAATTCACATGAAACAATAAAATGATTATGTTAATGATATTTATATACAAAACTTAATAGAGGAAATCGATGATTAAAATTTTCTATTATGAGACAGAACCAACTAGGAGTGATTCGAACGGTTAGAATGGGATAATGTTTTGAGAACGTGACGTTATCGTGATGGGATGTGTCTAGTAATATCCTTAGTTAGATGATTCGAGGGAAAATCCGGATTGAATAAACAAGAATCGGTCTTTGGAAACTATCTGATAGATTAGTGAATTATTTGATTTATTATTATTATTAATTATTTATTATTATTTTTTATTATTAATTATTTTGATTAGTGATTATTTGCTGCGTTTGTGTTTCCAACATGCTCGAAATAGATTATGAGATCATCCTGAATGTAACTCTACGAAATATTCTGTAAAAAAGTTACTCAACTATGATCACTTAGCGCATTGAAAGAAACTTACAAAAGGTTTATTTTATTCGCTAAGAGAGGGGTTTCTTCTAGACAACCTATATTTAAATGTATATATGATATAATAGTATATTTCTAAATCCATTTTATATGGTTATTTCAACATGTTACATCAGGTTCTATTATTAAATTCGGGTTGAAGTACTTAATTACTTTTTACTTAATACATAGTGATATGAAAACTCGCAACTCTGTAATCCTTTGAGGTCGGAAGAAGCTGTAGTTGAAAATAATCGTTAATTTGACAGATTTGATATTGATAAGATAAGATATTGATAAGTTATATATTAAACGTGCTGGTGTAGTGACGATATAAATTTTATTGAATTATTTTGTAATTGTGCCAATATTTATTTCTGTTCTGTGTTTCCTCTTTTGAATTTATTGACCATACCTCGGAAAGCACGTAAACTGTCGGTCTAGTTTTTATCGTTCACACCTAATATCGATTACTCTCGTTAATTATATTGTCCAACAACAACAAGCACTGAAGCAGCGTGATGAATTAAGCTCTCAAAATTTTGAAAGTTTCTAAAAATAATTCCGTCAGCGCTCGTCAATATTATAAAATATCTTACACTTTCTTACGTTTATGCACTTAAAAAAAATCTGTGAAGTATCTAAAAGAATAAGAGAGGCAAATTAGTTATTTTACCATACGTCAATTGATAATATACACCAAGATAGCTTGGAAGGTGGAACCTTGTTAAAAATGTTATGTAACCTAGTGTTAAAGAAAAAAACTTATAGAAAAAATCAAAATCTATCTATTCTTGTTTCTCATACTTGTTTTCAAATGTTTTTGTAAACTCGTGAGCGTGAATAAAAATAGATTGCTCATTTTACTGCTTATTACTGCTTATTTTCAAAATTTGTCAACATTCTATTTCTGCAAGATTATTGAATTCATTCGTAATTTATTATAAATCAAGTAATTTATTAGTAAAAGTATGAAACGCTTATTAGAAATATATTTGTAATTTTTAATATATCCTTAATGATAAAGGTTATTAAAAATCTATCTCAAATATCTATTTGAGGAACAGTGACAAACATAGTTTAAACACGAGACGAGAAGATAAACTTATATTACCAAGTTTTCGGCTTTCCAAAGTCAATTTTTCTCTTCTGGGATAAAGTATTCGTTTCGTTCGTTTCCATAATAAAATATTCTAGAAATATTTACAATTTAGCGAATAAATACAAAACTTATATTAAAAAGTCTCTAACAGATAAAGTGTATTGTTTTACTATGTATAAAATTATTTAAATGATAAAAATACCTGCATCTAGTACATGTTCATTGTATTTGTTGTTTGTTAAGGTTGTTGTTTAAGGTTGTTTGTAGTATATATTTACTTACGAATTCTTTATTATTTTTTAAAGATTCGTTATTGAATTTATTAAAAAATATTTTAAACTGGTCCTGGATTCATACTAATTACAAAAAAAAAACAATTCCATAGCTTTGTAGAAAAAAAAATCTTATTCATTTACTTATATAAATTTTACTTTATATAAAAATATAAATGAATAATTTTGAATATTATCAAATAAAACTCCTAATTATTATTGACACTCACTTTTGCATCGTAACACTAATTATTTTCGGATATTAACATAAAACATAAAAAATGTCAAAAACGAAAAGAATTTATTGATATAGACGTAAGTGAAAGAATTTCAAGTGGACCATGTCGTCTAAGATATCCGGATTCCGGGTATATAATAAAATTATTTATTTATGAAATTTTAGTCACCTCCGAAAATAAATAATCTTTATATGCCAAAATTAAGCACAATTTGTCAGCGGGAAACCGGTTCAAAACTATATTACAAATTTGTCATATGTTTGCTATTTAGGGTAAGTGTGTAAATAAAATATTTGTATATTTAAATTATTCCATTGGTTAATTATTTTTAATATGTGTAAAAAAAACGCCATAATCCATTCGTACATATTATTATCACCAAAGTAAATTCAGTTGTCACGAGTTAATAAAAGTACGTTAAAAGCAAAAGCCCGTCTGTCAATTAAAATTGCTTTTGTGTCGACAATACTTTCGTACGTTGATTATCTACTATTTTTCTTCGATGTAGTCTTTTTAAAGTCAAAAGCTACTAAGTATGACTAAAAGCAAGTCCACGTGGACAGAACTCTGCGCAATCGCAAGTATAGTACGATCGATAAAGCAACGGGTTACGTAAGTTTGTACTTTCTTCCGCGAATATCCCCTCTCGCTCTAGTCGCATACGATAGAGAGAGAATCGCGCACGATCCCGGAGACTGGAGGTTAGGGCTGCGACTTCATTTGGTTTATTTTCATTCTTTATTGTTATCAAAATTTTTGTCTGGTTTTATAATGTAAACCATACTGTAAATGTTAGATCTAATGTTAGAATTTCAAGTAGGAAGTTATTAAAATTAAAAAAAAAAAAAACTAGTGAAACTATCACATATTTATAAACAACGTAATCGCTTCATTATATTACGTAATTTACTTTTAAACCTTTAAAGATTATTACTAGTGTTAAATCTTTTGTTAATATTTAGTGATATGTTGATGCTGTAACTGTTTAAATAAATAAATAAAAAATATCACCTTTGTAAATATTTTAATAATACTACTAAATAATAAACGTATAATTATATCACTTAAACTCATTAAGTACGTTTATTATTTATTATTTTACAACATTCATTGCATAGATGCATATATAACATACATATATTATATATACATTTTTTACACATCAGCAGTCGCATTGCGCGAGCAAAGAGGCTACGTCACGACCACAAACGAGATGAAACATCGGAAATTAATTTGTAATCAATTAGATCAGGCGAATGAAAACTAATGGACCAGATAACGATGTGTGTTGTTTTCAGACGCATTGTACTTTGTATCGATAGATTTGTACCGACATATCGATATATTATAAAACTGTCGATAGGTTATATCGATAATATATATCAAAGTAAAACTATCGATCATAAATTATTAAAAATATCGGTGGTTACATAATCGTTGTCCGCGTCAACCCTGAGAATTTTCCAAAGCAATGATTGCAGTTCAACAAACTGCGCGCGAGTCGATCGTTGAACCTGCACTAACAGTTAGCCCATCTCCCTCACTCGCATTGCATCGGCCTCGGTTGTCTCCCTTTAAAATATTGCTTAGCTTCTACGGCCATCTCCATTGAATATATGCCTCTAAAGGGAACATCTAAGCGAGCTTTCGACTGTGCAGTGTAAAGATACAGCCTATCTAATACTAAGTTACCTATGTTAAATAAACACGCTCAAGTTACTCGACCATTACTCTCTATTTTCTAGATGTACAGGTTTTAAGTGTTGTATATAAAATGATAAATTGAAAAAAAATAAAGCGATGGAAGAATGTTTTTTTTTTTAAATATCTCAATCGAAGCCAGTTAGCAACGCAATATCTTATTTTTATTTTATGTAATGCTTTAAGACTTAGTACTTAGTATCCGACTGACAATAATTTAAAGGATGTCGTATTACAATGTTAATTATCTGATGTTAATTATAATTATGATATAGTAAATTGAACATATTTTATAGATTATAAAAAGTTAAGAAGAAATATTATAAAGTAAAATAAAAAAAAGTTTTTAATATAAAATGTACTCAATGAATTTTAATGAAATTTTGCTAGACTAGGTTGCTTAGACTAGGTATAGGTAAGTCGCGCGGTTTCGTTTCGAGGAAGCTGCGCTATTTATTAAATACTCGCTCCTTCAATATAAAAAAGGCGATGATTTTTAAGCAATATTCAATATTTTATAAGGTTTACAATGAAATCAAACTCACTATTGAAATTTGATTAAACGATAAAACTTAAAGATAAATTACATTTACAGTTCTGTTATAATTTGCCTTGTTGTCTGTTAATGGTAATAAAAACTTCTTTTTTTTGTAATATTGATATATGGAAAAGTTGGATATTAAGATAGATTTTTTAAAAATAATTTGAATACAATTTGTTTCCAATAATATGATTATTCTTTAATGCCGTCTTGCTTGAGGGCGTAACGTCGGAAGCCTGGAACAGAAGAGTGGTGGTGCTCTTCTTCAAAAAGGGCGATAATACCTTGTTGAAGAATTACATGCCAATTTCGCTTCTGAGTCACGTTTATATGCTGTTTCTTGTGTCATTACAAATCGTCTGACGGGCAAGTTTGATAACCAGCCTTCCGAATAAGTCGGTTTCCAAAAAGGCTATAGTACCATAGACCACATACATACATACGCTGCGGTAGATTATACAAAAGACCGAAAGGTATAATCGACCATTGTGCTTGGCGTTAGTGGGCTATGAGAAAGTCTTCTATTTGATCAAAACTTGGGCAGTCTCTCCAGCGATACCACATAATATACCGGTAATGTACCGGTAGTCAACATTGATTATATCGGTATATTGAAGTGTTGCAGTGCTTGTACAATAACGCTAGTATTTCGGTTCGAGTACAGGAGCGTAGCACAAGAGCGATTCCAATGAAATATTTACAATTAAAATTAACAACTAAATTATCTTTAAAATAAGCCTCTTATCTCCATCACACTGATTGTCATAATGAAAAAGGTTATTCATAATGAAATAGTTTTACCTTCCTGTGCTGAATTTTTATATATTAACCGGCGCTTTCCTATAGTTTTCAGCAAGACTGCTATTAACGAAATAAACTTGAATCCAAATCCATCTGACTCAAATTCATTTTAAGCTGTTTCGTCGATGAACAACAATATATACCTATATAGAGTTGGCTACTTTAGGAACAGTCGGCCGTTTGCTTATGTAATAATAATATATATTTGTATACCTATTTAATATATTGTTGAGTTTCGACATCGCTAAAACGTCTGGTCAACGGAAACAACTATTTCTTATTTTGTCATAGTTCTACGATAATCGGTAGGTAATTTATAGGATTTTTAAGAATAAAACAAATTTTGGCGACACACTCCTTTCGGCTGCTGTAAATGTCCTTAACGTGAAAGCAATGGAGCACCGTGGTGAATTAAACTCCATTTCCTAAATACAGATACATTTGCCCAGCTGTTTAACATGTACACGTGTTTTAGTTCAGTTCAGTCCTGTATAAAAACATTTTCAATGTAAGCGCCATATTCTTTTAATAAGTAAACATTTTATTTTAAAAAAAAGAAGAATAAAATGAAGTACCCATTATTGTACACGAAAGACTAAAACAATGCTTTATAAAATTTGTAATTTAACTTAATATTAACTAATATGAAATGAATAAAAATTAAACTTTGTGAAAACCTGATAGATGTATAAATGTTAATAAAAGACTATCGAAACATACTGGAAAGCTTACAAAGAGACAAGTTGAAACGAAATAATCTTTGTTCCATTTGGATGATAGGATGTTAGAATCAACATGTGATAACGTCTTGTAAATCGATGAACGCCGGCTGCAAGCATGAAAAAGCGCCGGACAAGCGATAGACTAAGCGTTCGGCTTGAGTAGCTCCGAGTAGAAGAAAAAAAAATTGAATTAACGAGGGTAAATAAATGTTAATTTATCGAAAAAAATTGTAATTTTCTATTAACTTCTTCTTTTTATTATACACAATAATGATAATTCAGTGATAATAATACAATTCAATTCATAAAAGTATGCAATTTGTCATCAATATTTTCTTATGACGTTATCACGTTAAATTATCGTCCCTAAACCGACTTTACAGACAACAAATTTTTGTAATAAAAAATTCTTCGAAGCTTGTTTAGTTAGTTATATATACTACAGGTTTATATTACGGGTAAGTAAGGTCACGTTAAATCTATTCAATAGATTAAGATGAATTTATATCTGAATTGAAAGGTGCAGCGTGAGTAGTCTGAATATTCAATGTCACGGTTACAGATCGCGTTATGGATAGACGCGTATTATTAAAAACATTTTCATTTTAGAACGTGAAAAAGTAGTCTCGTAAAAGGAAGACGAAACAGTGATCGACATTAAAACCTCTTCTATAAAAATTCGTATGCTCATGGTAGTAATCATAAACGTTAACTATCTAATAAGTATCGTTTAATACGTATGAAATCACATCAGAGTCATAGAAATAAAAAAAGATACAAGTTTATAATTAAGAATAATTGTACCACGAAATATTTAAACGCATCAAACGACGAATAATAATAATTAGCAGTTAATATTATACGCTGTTTGTGTTGACATTAGAAAAAATGTAGTTAGTACCTACATTAAAAGTCCTTTTCTTTCATTTATTAAAGTAGCATGAAACGAGACCTGAGACTTTACAGATTTAAAGTTCCCAGAACGCTAAAGCTGTTGGCTACTCATTTTTAAATTAACGACAACACCAAGGAGACGTGTATGTGTGTATGAATTACAAAGGCTTAGTTTAAAAAAATATTAAATCTTAAATTAGATAATACTCATTACAAAGACACCTGATGGCGCTCCTTCATTGTCAACTTTTATAGTACGCTTAAACGTCTCCTTATATCACGAGCGGGTCGAGCTTAGAAAGGCTATGGTGTGAGATACGTCGTGCATTAAAGGAACAATTATGCTACTCCACGGCAGTGAACTCGTAGCTCATACCATTCAACCGCACCATCAAGCGTTAATATGATAGCACTTTTAATACTTTATGACGTTAACAGACCGCTTACAAAGAGACTGGTAAAAAAAAAATCTATATACTTATTGAAGCACAGGCGCCAGTCTCATTAAGAAAAATAGACTCTGTACATTTTTGTTTTCATATTATTCTAGCAAGTGTGCAATATTGGCATAAATTTAAAAATATTTTATTTGTTAAAATCTGAAACTATTTTTCAAAATTCTAAATTAATTTCTAAATTAGCCCAAAAATAGGGGTACCCTTGCATAAATCACTACAAGCTAAAAATTTACAGGCTCGTTAGAGATATCAGTTTTATGAAATCCTGAAAAGTCCCCATTGATCCCTTGTGTGCAAAATTTTTATTCAACATCAAAGGTCGCATGGGTTTTTGGATTTTTTGGCCAAACGGTTAATTTTACGATAAAAATAGCATAGACTAAAATTTTAGATAAGATAATTAATTATCTACAAAAATTGTCCTTATACTTTTTTCTCTAAGATTTACAATTTCTGAGAAAAGGCCAATCGGTGACTGATGATAAGGTTATTATCAATCTCTATTTTATATATGTTATATTTTGGTCAATGTATATTTTTACCGGGATAGACTTCCTTGCATCTAGCATTTTAAATTTTCTGTCGCCTGTCAAACCACACAGACTTTTAAGACCATAACGAAGGAAGCTTTATGTCAAAATATCGAAACTATTACTAAAACTTACAGCAAATACAAAATGAAAGAAAAAAAACAATATTAATTGGTTAATAGTGATTTCGTTCCAATAGATCGTATTTTGATATATAACATATCCACAAATATAAACGTGAATTAGTTACGTTTGGTCATTATTACGTTCTGTAATCAATCAATTTAATTACGTTCACTTATAAATATGTCATTCGAATATGACTATGTTAAACACATACATCTCTGAAGAAATAATTAAAGTCTTTGTAGAAATGAAAAAGTGTAAAGTGTGTTAACTTTATCATGATAAAGCGATAAATTCTTATTTCTCGTATCATATCATAAAAACGCCAGTCTTGCGTATCTCGTCTACGGAATTGTTTATCAAATCTGATTCTCAACAAACACTGCTCTACCATTACCTAAACTATTAACAGTACCATGAAAAGCCATGAATGGTTTTCAGGGATTAGAAGAAAATGTTGAAAGGAAATTTATGTGGATTGGATTGGAGCCTTTTTCCCAAAAGGGATCGTTAGCAGACAGTCAGACTGAACCGAACTGAAACAGCCTGTAAACGTCCTACGGCTTGGCAAAGGCCTCTTCTCCATCTAGAAGAAAAGTAACTAGTAAAAAGTAGTTCAAAAGGTTTTAGGTTATACTTATATTATAATATTATACTCTTAAATAATGTTCTTTCGCTTTTATATTTTTATAATAAACAAAACAAAAGAAAATATAATTGTTTATTTAAATATCTGTCTATAGCAATAGAAATATCGGATAAAATATCGGATAATATTTCACTTGACTTTATTTATGGAGCTTCCAAATGATTCAAATAAATTACTCGGAATAACGATTTGGAGAGGAAGTTTGGAAGATCTCTTGTTCGACTTTTAATTTCGACGTCTTCTCTAAATATGATATGTAAAGGACAAGTAAAAAATACAAATAAATAGGTAATTAAAAACTAACTGACGGCCGATGGAGCAGAAAGGTTCTCGAATGGAGACCACGCACCGGCAAGCGCACCATCGGACGGCCGTCCACGAGATGGACAGATAACTTAAGAAAAGTTGCCGGAAGCCGATGGATGGAGGCTGCTTTGAACCGGTCGCTCTGGATTTCGATGGGGGAGGTCTACGTTCACCAGTGGACATCTAATGGCTGATATGATGATGATGATGATGATTCATTTTCAATTTTTATGACTGTTATTAAGAAGAACTAATTTAGTGCAGCAATTAAGTTTATAATATAACAAATAAAAATAGATTTGTGTGTAACTTCTAAGCGAGCTTAAGCCCTTCCCTCCTTAAGTTTCTCACTTTCTTTTTCTTTTTTCACTTTTGATGTGGAACTAAATTTATAATTATCCGATAAAAAAACTATTAAAATACAAATTCATGATGTCTTGGAGTTTTTTTGGCACACACGGGTTTCCTCACATTGATTTCTTTAGAGCCTAAAATGTATATGAATAAAAAAAGAAATTAATTACACTAGTCTGAGCCTGTGGCTATTTGTTCACGTAATAAAGTAATTTACTCAATGTCATTTAAAATTACACACTAAATTGCGTTGAAGATATAAACAGTATAAAGATAATTCGTGTTACATAAATACTCGGTGATAGCACTTTCTAATGACTAGTACTAAACAGCCTATTTCCTTTCATGATTTATTCAACTGTGAAATAATATTCTATTTCTAAGACAGTATTTTTATTCTAATGAAAAGGAGCATACAACGACTCATAATGCAGATAGCACTTCCTACAAATAAAATTAAAAAAATACACTTAAAGGTAGTATCTATTAGTAAGTTACATCATACCACGTGGGAAATGGGAATGAAACGCCAAAATCAAATATATTAATATAATAATCTCAAAATATGCGCATAGGTACATAGGTATAATATACGGAATTGAAAGAGCAAGGCAGCCGCCGCCATTGACTACATAGTTCACGTAACTGATTCACTTATATTACTGTAATAGTCTGGAGGCATCCCACAGCTGGACAAATGCTTCATCTTCTGTGGAAGTGCAGATAGCAGATTTGCTATACATTTCTTAACTTCGTCCAAAATTTCGTTTTCTTGCCGACGTTTCCCTACTTTGCCGATACAATTTAAAGACAGACGAGAGACATGAAAAAAAAAAAAAACTTGTAACTGAATAAAACCGTCAGGTTCGTACTGCTTGTACGTTCTAGTTTTTCTAGGCAGTGTCAGGAGTGCTGAGCTTAATAATAAGTTTAATGTAAAACGCACGTGGTTTTTAAAAAAAAATAAAAATGAAGACTATAATATGATATTGCTAACAGTCCTTCCGATCTGCCGACAGCACATCTCACATTAAATTATTTTTCAGAAAAGATATCTGTCCTGCTCTAACGTCAAATAGCGAGAAAATGTGGGAAATAGCGATCTAATGTTAAGTGAAAAATTAAATTTCCGTGAACATCTGCACAGGACGTACGCTTAAGAAATTCTTTCACACATTTACTCGTAACGTTTTACTTTTTTTTTGTCCGAATTATTGACATCTGTCTAGAATTTTTATATAAAATATGTAGGCGTACATATCCCGATTACACGAAATTACCTTGTCGCAATTAACTTCGAAACTTTAGTAACAAATTGAAGATATTGATATAATATGTTATTGGGAATGCAAAACAAAGTACTCAATATGAACCTCGTGTAAGAACCCATAGGGTTATCAAGCTATAAGTATATTTTTAAATCTATTTTCTGCTTATGCATAAAATATGAATGAATTACACGCTTCAGTCGACAAAGATATTTTAGCGAATAAATACAACATATTAATTTTAAATTACACAAAACTGAACATAATGAAAAGGAAAGTTTTGATGGTTTTTAGATTTACATAAATGTCTCAGATTCGATTGCTGCCAGTAGGGTGACATACCGTGTCAGGGATCTGGGAACACACACAACACAAACGCAAACGTCCAGACCTCTACAACAATGGCACACACTAACTTTTTTCATGAACAGGGATCGACATTGCGATAAAATAGTTAATGGTCTACGAAACGCCATGTTCCCGTTAGGGGTGTCTCAGTAACTATAACTGTACCAGCCTGTAAATCACCCACTGCTGAGTGAATGCCTCTTCTCTATATAGGAGAAGAGTTGGAGCTTAATTCACCACGCTTCTCCACTGCAGATTGGCAAATAATTTCCCTACCATGAGTAACGATCGTTATCAGGTGTCTATGATAACAACCGGGACCGACGGCTTTACGTCGTCTCCGGGGCACGGTGGGGAGACCCACAAGTACATACACCCAGACCGGAAACAAATATTTGTACAAATACAAATATCTGTCCCGAGCGGTAATCGAACCCACGACCACCGGCGCGCGACTTTGAGGTAACTACTCGCACCATCTGGTAGTAACCATAAAGATACACTTATTTGTCAAGTATAAAACGAGAATAAAATCTGCTGCCGATACTATTTTATAAATAAAACGCAACAGCAAAATATTATCGTTTATGATAAAATACCAACGCCTTATAATAACGCAACATTTACATTATACATTAAAAATTATATATTAATTATCTTTTGAAAAGTAACGTATAATCGACAACAATCGTGTGCCCGTTGTTCTAGGTGAAAGATTTTTTTTTATAGATTTTGGAAATTCGTGGTCATCACTCAACGAGACTTAAGATCAAATTCACCAGTTTCTGATAAAGTTTATCTCACACATAAGTTACTGATAGACTATCGCTTTATCAGCAAGGAGGTAAAACCACATTTGATTTCACAGGTTGCGAATAAAAATATTTGACAGATAATGTGAAGTTTGATGGTAAAACAGATAAAAAATATCAGGAACTTATTAGTTAGATACCGTTAATTGTACTAAGTAATTGCATTACTTATCAGCAACATGTGAAATTGACCCTATCGATATGATGTTTATGATGTCTCCTCTAACAACAGTCAACCTGCTCTTATTTAACAATTAAAAATGTCAACAGGCTGTTACTGATGTCAAAACTAAAGAAAGTCGAGATCGAGTCAAGCGAAGATTCAATCAAAATAAACGTTTAATACTTAATTTTGACACTGGGTAACGTATTTGAGATTTGAAAAACAACGAAATGCATAAGAATACAATTTGTGCTATAATTTTAACTTCACGTAACTGCGTCACTTGTATATATTTGTAACTAATTTATCGGCGACTAACAATGTTTTACCTGCGAGTTCGTACGCGTGGAATAAAATAAACAATCGCTATTTAACACAACCTATCAGAGCGGTCAAATGACTGCTTTTGAGACTTTAATTAAAATTGTTAAATTCTAGGTGTATATTTTTCTGAACTACTGCACGACTTTTTTATAATATATAACTACTTAAGAAATCTGTAAACCTAAACAACTTAAAAAAGCAAAATTTAAACCTAAAATTTAGCAATTTTAATTAAAGTCTCTAGGAGTGTTAATTACGAGCTTCACTTTTGGAGATCAAATTAAAAAAGCAGCAAATATTAAGTTGGATCGACAAAATATATATATAAAATCGCGTCTAATTTCTTGCAGTAGCTTTTACGTAATACTGCAATAAACATACAAACAAACAGGTGGATACATATATCCTAAAAATAATTGTTTGGGCTTCTATTTGCTAACATGAAAAACTATAATTCTTTTTCTCTTCATATGTCTTATACAAACACAGGTGCGTTGCAATTTTATTATATATATGTATATAGATATATCTAAAGAGAAAGACCGATTTAAGTTTTTGATTTCGTATTGCATTGAACGCCTGAACGCAGATACTTGTCATTTGAAGTAAAAATATTCATCATAATAACTGATTGAATTTTTTGAAGCCTTTTAAGTGTTATGTTGATATTGTGGCGATCTGTAATCTATAAAATAAGTTTTATTTAATTCTAGGTATCGGGTTTTGTAATATTTGTACATATAGACAGACGGATAACATTTTTTAAAATTATGGTTTTGGTTTCTATATTTATAGAAAAGACAACACAAGTCGATATTTAATAAAATGTGTACAAAACGACTTCGTTACGATTTAGCTACAGTTGTTTATATACTAATAACTCTATTTCTAGACGGTGTATCAAAACGAAATCTACACCAGATTTTAAGTAAGACTTCTAATTTAATAAATAAATAAATAAATAAATATGTTTAACATACACACACGGTCGTCTGACTCTAAGGTAGGCAACTTAATGCCTTTGTTTTAGGTAAGAGACGACTGATATACAATTTTTTGAAATAAATGTACATATATTAATAAATACATAATACACCCAGACTCGGGGCGGGAATCGAACCCACAACTCTGGAGCAGAAAACAGGGCCACTGCCAACTGCGCCACGGGTCAGTCAAATTAAAAGTCTAAAACGGATTTTATCGCGTTTATTTAATACTACCTCCAGTTTAAAAATATTTTATTTTAAATTATTTCCCGACGTTTCGGACCCTTTACTGCGTCCATGGTCTCGGGGGACTGAGGTAGTGGGTGTTCGAATAATGAATTAATTGTTACATACCCCGCTTTTTATACAATTTTAAATTATTACTAAGACTTCTAAGATAAAAGAAAGAACAACTATGGACATTACAGACAGAAAGAGAGACAAAAAATCTATAATATTTTTTTGGCTACTTCTTCTTTTTCTTTCTTCTTCTTATGTAGAGTCATCAGTCAGTTACAATTTTATTATTTGAATAGATAAATTAATAAAAATTAAACTTATTATAACTATAAGCTATAGGTTTGATATATTGTTATTGTAACTGTATTATAATTTCTTAATCCACTTAACAAATTTAATGACTGAATTTCAAAGCATATTCTAAGTATAGTTCGAGAAGTAGGAAATTTCCACATGAGATATTTACACAGTGAAGGTAGTATGAAAGAACTTTTGAATGTAAATTCCCAACCAAGAGTGTATTGAGATTGTCACATTTTTGTACGTGTGGTAAATATAATTGGGCACTTGTCTTGTGTATGTCATAAACAGAAATGGCGGTTGTTTAAATTAAAAATTTATTGTACGCAAATCCGTGAACATGAATGCTTAGTAATAAACGCCATGCAATGAAACCAAGAACAGCTTCCGACAATGTTAGAGAAATACCGTCGTCATTTCACTAGAATCGTCGATATATTTACAGAAAAGAAGTCATTATTCTGTGTAGTCATTTCCTCATGGATTTGCGTAAGAAGCTCCTTTAATAAATAAATACGTGTAGACATTGTATGTGAGTACTTTGAAAACTTAATTTTATATAGTTACTAACGGTATTGATTTTAAGTGCATAACAACAAGTTATCATCGACAGGAAATTGGGTTCAACTACTGCGCGCTGTTACCATCCATCTGACATTTGAGAAAGCACGTGTCATTACATGATATTACTTTATAAGATTTTTATTTTATAAAATTATGTTGAGGTAATATGACATTTACTAAATAACGAACCAGCTCTCTACTAATTATAAAGTTAGAAAGTTCTTTTTATGTAATTTCAATACAATATGAAAATCAACAGTACAACTAGTATGAAAATCAGTAGGTCAAATAGATCAAGGTGGATATCTTATATGAGATAATAATAAATTTATTACGTTTAACGCAGAACGTAGGTCTCACCCATTAACATCCAGAGATGATTTTTGAAAAAAATGAAGTCCCGCTTGCAAGAATTGCAAAAGTTATTAACAAATAACTAAAAAAATAAAAAGGGGTTTAGTTTTTTGCAAATATATCAAAAACTAATTAATATTTTTAAAATTTTAAAAAGATTCAAAAAGAGGAGAATATTTCCTAATAGGAATTTTCAAAAATCATCTAGATGCATTTCGAATCGAATGACACCTTAATCATAATTTTCGGAGACTGCTAAAAAAGTTGACTAAAATGGCACATGTTGCCTGGACTAAATGTACAGAAACCTTTGAACTTACGTGGCGTACATTCTTTATCTTATTGACTGAAGAAAAGATGAGACGCTTAGAGATGAGAAGAGAGAGATGTTTAGCATATCTCTTGATGGAATCAGAAATGATAATATCCTTAGAACTGACATATCTGAACGCGTCTTGAAACTTAAGTAGCAAAGAATGAAGGACATAGTTCAAAGAACCGATGGTCGTTGTGATCCATGTGCCGGAATGACAACCCCCTAGGATAGAATTGCACTGGAAAGTATAGTGTTGACAGACCTCTGATCAGGTAAGCAAAATATACTTTCTAACTTAATTAAATCGTAGACGTTACAGGTTCCTCATGGCACAGTACCAGGAATTGGATTCTCTGAAGGAAGCCCATTAAGTAATTAAAAGTAACTTATTTTTAAGTTATTGTAGCCAAAACACGTTTTTATTTTGAAAACAATGTAATATTACTTGAAATTTATTTGTTGATAAGTTTATTTATTATAAATATATAAAGTAAACATTGGTCAATATGTCTTTACATAACGGTGGATAGAGCCAGAACTCTGTCCAATACAGATACCACTACAACATATCAACGACCTGTCGCCACACGCAGACAATGTCCGTTCCAATAATCTTAGTTAATTTTCTAGTTCATTATTAACAAAATTGTATTTTAATAAAATGTGTTCAAACTACTTCTATGAGTAATTTTTGTCGTGGTATATTTGTATACAGTGTTAATAAACAACAAATATTATTCATTAATTCAGTTCGATGGCTTTCAATAACAGATAATTTCAGATAACAGATACAACAAATATTAATTTTGATTGCTAATCTTTTTAACCACCCTCATGCTATATGTAGGTTACGTAATTTCATTTGTAAAAGGAAGTCACACAAGGAAGGTACGCCACTTGATGGCAACTACCAGATATTCAGATATTACGTAATGGTTAAATCGAATGATATTTATTATTTATATATTTATAATCGAATTTATATATTTATAATCGAACCATATTTATCATAGTCACCGCTAAAATCTATATTCTACAGATTTTATGTTATCTACATAATTATATCTTCGAGTATGTTAGTTATATATCTTAAAGATATTTATCGACAGACGTTATTATGTGTATACTGATAAAAATGAAACGTTTTCTTTGTACTCGTATAGTGAACAGATTAAAATGACTCATTTAGAATTAGAATAATAAAAGAACAACGATGTAGGACATTTGATTGGAAAGCTCATGTTATAAAAATAATATAACAGATATAGATTATATTAAATAAATATACACAGTTGTAGTATTAGCCTGTAAACAACGCACTGCTAAGTGAAGGCATCTTCTCCATATAGAAGAAGGGCGACTACTCGCACCACTACACCAGAACGGTTTGTCTCAGAGTCAAGCTATATTAGTTTATGGCATAAAGACAAATATTGGTATAGGTCATACAGATACCTATTTATCGTGGTCTGGACGTTTGTATGTGTTTTGTGTGTTGCCGGCATATGACAGAATTTTTAAGATTTCATTCCACTGAGGGTCGTTTGCTTTTAACCCGCTATAAAGATTAATAACACAAATAAAAATAAAAGTCAATAATTAAAGGACTGCTATATAGAAAAACATGTTTTTGGCGTGTTAGTTTTATTTGTAATGTTGTTAAGCTTTACAATACCGTAACAGTATAGAACTCTTCATACTTCAGACTCGCACTTGACTGGTTGTCAAATGATGATAATTGATGAACGGACAAACTAGATATTATTATAAGTTTTTAAGATATAATTATGTGGTTTATAATCAATAATAGCTTGGAAAGATTCATTTTAGTATTTTCGAATACAATAAGCTTTGTGTCCATGGAATTTTCACAGCGTTCTATTAGATCGGACTTAACGTGTCTATCTCGAAATACTTTTCGGACTTAACGTGTCTATCTCGAATTTCTTTTCTTTTGTTATTTACGCCTCGTCGCTGGTATTTAATATATTTTCAGGAAGAAAAATCAAATAATTATTTTAGTGTAAAGCGTAAACTCAAATTGCCGAGATGTTTGTCAGTTTGTCAGATATTTCATAATAGCGTAAACAGGTAGTTTACAGGGTATTGTGTATAACCAACGTCAAAAAAGTTAGAAAATATAAGTGTGACACTACAATTTAAAAATAATATATGTGGTATGTTTAAAAAACTAGCATTGTTGACAAATCTGACATATTTTGTCCGACGACGACAGACGACCGTTCTGATGTAGTGGTGCGAGTAGTCGCCTCAACGCCACCCGCCGATGGTTGCAGGTTCGATTCCCGCTCAGGATATTTGTATATGTACAAATTTTTGTTTCTGATCTGGGTGTATGTCCTTGTGGGTCTTTACCGTGCCTCGGAGAGCACGTAAAGCCGTCGGTCCCGGTTGTTATTATAGACACCTGATAACGATTGTTACTCAGGGTAGGAAAATAACCCCCGACCCGCAGTGGAACAGCATGGAGGATTAAGCTCCAACCCTTCTTCTACATGGAGAAGAGGCCTTCGCTCAGCAGTGGGTTGTTTACAGGCTGATACAGTACAGTTCAGTTGTCCGGAGATGCAAGTTTGTATGCATATTCTTGAGAAAAAAATCGTAATTAGGTATTTTCACAATTTAAGAATAATTAATTCGAACATGGCAGATATGATCAATATACATAATATGTACATATTTAATTACTTTTAAAAGGACATAATTATTATCTTTAGTAAAAATATTTGTATTTGATACCAAAATAAGTTTTTTCATTTAATATGTCACGTGGTTCATAATTAACATACGGAAGTGCGTATTCCAAAAATGATAATAATGACTATAATTATTTACACACGTTATATTAATAGTTACTTATATGCAAATGTTGATATAATAGGTATTTGTTACTTATCTATATGTTAATACGCGAAACAAAAACTTTTTACCATTTTTTACGAAAATTACGCGGTCGGAGAAATATGAAATTTTGCCACAGTTAAAGTTTATATGGAGAAGAAGTGCAGAATGCTAATATTTTTTGTAATAATGCTCAACAAATATATTAAATTCATTAAAAATAACACTACACACACTACGACACACACACATATGTACAACGACATGTATACACAAATTTTGTTTATTGTCAAAGTCTGTTGTCAACACGGTTTTTAATACAGGTGTTGCAATGATCTTTTTATGTAACACGGTTTTAAATACAGGTCTTGCAACGAATTTTATATCGATTTTTTTTATCACAGATCTGATTCAATGACTACTGCATATGCTCACCATGTTATGCGCAATTATATTTTTATGATGTTGACAATGTTGTCAATTATAGATTAGGTCGAATTTCGACCACTGGGCGACCACTAGTTAATATAAATATAAAATTGATAGGAGCGGTTGAGATCTGTTAGTGACTCGCTGTGTCAGACACAGAGATAGCTTATGTCTATAGAGATCTCGTATGGATCTATTATGAGATAACAATGGCCTCCGCTTTAATTATATGTATATTATTGTTTTGTCAATATAATATGCGCTTATATATGTTATTTGTGTATGTAACATATTTGTTACATGTAATTTTCGTATTGTTATAAATATTTGCTAAAAATTGTTAATAATTTTAACAAAAAACGATTAGCATATACAATACACATTATATATACCTACTAGCTAGCTAATTAGCTCATATTATGATGTGTTCTAAATCTTACCTTAAAACTGAACAGGAATCCTCCTATCGAAAATAAGACCTTAATCACTTGGAATAGAGTTTGAACTTCACTGCCGTTAAAAGGTAATTGGTTTAACTCCGCATGATATTGGGATACACGAGAACATATGACATTGCACCGGAATGAACAACTAGGTAAGTCAATAATAGTAAGCTCGAGCCCTGCACTTGCTATATAACTTATTTACTATTTATGATCTTGAAGCTCGCTGCTTCCCTCTAGAAATGTTTTTTTAATATCAAGCTGGAATTTCATCTTCCAGACATTTTAGTTTTGTTACTTTACAAAATAACTTCTTTAAGGTATAAAGTCTTATAAATCAGTGAACGCCAGCTGCACGCATGAAAAAACATGACTCATTGTCACTTTTCGCGACCGAGAATACGAAACAAGCGATAGAGAGACACAATCGGCCTAAGTGTTCCGCTTGTGACGCATCTATCTCTCTTCCACTCCATTGGCAGATGTGTCCGAGTACAAGAGAAAAAATATTTGAATTAACGAGTGCAAATAAATGTTAATTTATCGAAAAACAAAAAAAAATGTAATTTTAAATTAACCCCTCCTTCGTATTATAAATAATAATAATAATAATTCAGTGATAAAATAATTCAATTCAATCCATAAAAGTATGCAATTTTTCATTGATGTTTTCTTATGACGTTACCAATAAAATTATCGTCCGTAAACTGACTTTACAGACAACCAATTTTTTTAATCAAGCCTATTATTTTTACAGTATTTAATGTATAAGGAATACAATAACTGTTTTTGCTGTTGTTACTGATTCATAAGATATGAATCGAAATCACGATTGGTCTCTGTGAATAGAACAATATAAATTTCATAATATTTTGTAGTAGAAATGATAAAACGTAAATTGAAAAATATCTGAAACAGGTTCAAAATTTATTTGTGGACAATCGTGTATTTAAAATGGACGTTTATTAAGTCAATTTCACTTGTCAGCGTGTTCCAGTTAAATCACGAGGAAATAATTATTGCACAGCAGGTGAATTTGTCAGTGTCGATTCAAATTTTTAATTTATTTCCTTCTACTCTTGGTACGTTATACATTTTATAGTATTTGCAATACGTTTCTATTGAATTTTATTAATGAAAATATTATATCTGCATCAAAATTGATTGCGTAAATTGTAGAATTGAGAAAACTAAATACTACTGTTGATATTTTTATATAATGAAGTTTCCAATTTAATATAATAGGTATATCCTGATTAATAGACAAGATATTGATATTGAGATGTTATGTTGTAAAATTCGTTGTCGTTATTTTAACAATTTGACGCAATAATCACAGTAGCTGGCTGTTGGCCTCTTCTCCATATACGAGAAGGGTTGGGGATAATCCACCACGCTGCTGTCAAGTTTTTTCACATACACAGTTTTATTAGTGAAAACAGTCTGGTAGTGGTATCTCATGTCAATATGAAGTCACATCCCTTATTTATTAGACTGACGATGTTTAGTTATTCAACTATTTTGAACCGAACTAAAGAATCTGACAGTCGTGGAGGATCTACCATTGCCAATGTTATACCATTTGTAAGTTTGTCTCTTGAGTTCGCATCTGAGTGGTTCAGTGACCCATCACCGGAACAAAACAATAACAATATTGCATTGCCCGTAAAATATCAGGTTTGATTTGAATAAAAATGTGTATATGAGAACCGAAGTGGCGAAACCAACATTTAAAACAAATAAATTCTGCCCTAAGATACTTTCCTGGCGTGGTTTTTTTAAACCGGTCAAGTGTCAGTTGAACTTGTATACAAAGGTGTTCCTTACTACTGTACAATTTATAACAAGGCTATTTTTTTATTCGAACTAAAAAAACACGCGTTTATTAGATAAATCACTTTAATATTTGACTTTATTTTATTATTATTATTTTTTGTTATTTCCGCTATATATGTATATTCTATGAAAATTGTAAGTGTGGTAAATACGATTACGGTTCGAAAACAGATGTATATATATATATATATATATATATATATATATATATATATATATATATATATATATATATATATATATATATACATTAAGTAATATTAGCATTTTGATCTGACATACAAACACGTAAATATGTACCAATTTTTAATATAGCATAAATAGACCTCTTTGATTTACATTTCGCTTTATCGTTGAAATCTATTTTCGACACGTTCTGTAATTAAAATAAAGTTTACCAACAAAAGTAGATTATGACCAAGGAATTTCTATCATAACTGGAACGCTCACTTAATAAAATTGTATATTCAAATATACACCTTGAAACATTTGACATAAGGTTGACATTGGCTTATAACATGTAAAGTGAAAAATCGTTCCGAGCATTTCGTTGACAACCGGTATTTTGTCTCTTTCTTATGAGAGTTGCCTTGAATCCATGGTAGAAAGAGATGCAATCCCGGGTGTAGGAACGGTTTTGGAGTGCATGTGAACATTCCAGTTTGTATATAAATTCCTTGATTATGACAGATTAAGCCAGACTAAGTCGGTCTCGGTGAAGCTTAGCGTTTACGGTAAAGCCATTTATCTATCTCACTGATAGTTAACAGTCAGTTTTTGTAGACTGCGGTCTATTTTAATAGTCAAGTAGGTACAAGGAATTTATATAAGTATCATAGTGACACACGTGTAAATAATTTTTCGTGCCAGTCCAGCGCTTTCATCCAGTCAAGAAAAAAAAAGAACAAAACACACGCACATAAGAGATTAGTGCCCGGAGTTATTTTTTTATTTTTTTATTCTTAACTATAATTATATTATTTATCTCAGATTTAATAATAACATGTCTTTAATATTATTCAATTAATCTACATGTAAAATGAATGTTTCTCGACATTTTAATAGAGTTGTAAATGGCTTCCGATTATTTCGATAAAAAACAGTTATTTTATGAGAATAATATGTATATTTATGTTAACACATCAAAAAATGTGTTTTAAATGTGATTTTTGTGGTTTGTGCCGCCATTTTATAATATACGAGACTGGACGTCTTCCGCAGTTCAAACCAAGTCGATATTTTTTACAGTAAGGAGCAGTATTTTATCACAGACTTTCTAACTGTAACTGCCAAGTATTGCCAGGTATTTGTCAAGTTGCTAAAAAAGTTTCTTTTGCATATAGAAGGCATGGAGCTTAACCCAGCCTGCTGTTCCATCGTGGGTTGGCAAATAATTCCTTACCAAGAGTAACCATCGTTATCAGTGGCTTATAATAACAGTGACCAAAAGTTTTACGTACTCTTCGAACCACGACGAGTCAATGACGGCGAGCACTTAGCAAAATCAGATTTTCTTTAACTTTTAAACGTTATTATAAAATAGTGAATACAAAACCTCAAAATGTAATAATGGAAAGATTAATGTTCTTTACAAAATACAATGTACCGCATCTGTTGGTTCATCGCAACAGCATTACATCGTAAAAGTTGCATCATCTCGAATAGTATAAAATGCTTTTTCTATTATATTGTAAAATCTTCTTTTTCTATACAAATATATTACTACACGTTTTTTTTTGCTGTAACTGCAAAAATAACAAAACGGATAGACAAAGAATTAAATATTTCATAGGATGCAGTATGTGCTCGGTGAAGGTTTTAGTACATAAAATGTTGTTAATAACTGAACAGGGACATATATTTTTCGGTTTGAAAAATAATAAATTTTTGTTTCAATCAAATATTATAATTCTATTTTTTTTATTCAATTTGACATTTGGTAAATAAAGTACTGTCAATCTAGGGAAAGATAGAAATTATTGACTGATTTGCATTTGAGGGACAAATAACTATACTCGCTTCATTATAATAATCTATTATAGGATTAGTATTCTTTTTTAATTCTGAAAACTCATACTGTGATATAATTTATTCGAGCAAACAAACTAGATTTTACCAAATTCAATTAGATAAATGGTATGTAATGGATATGATTATCTACATTATTTATTCGTCAAAACGATCATATGTTATTATGTGATCATCAAGGAATTTATATACAAACTGGAATGCTCACGTGCATTCAAAAAATGTTCCTACGTCCGGGATTGCATCTCTTTCTACCATAAATCCACGGCAACTCTCGTAAGAAAGAGACAAACTACCAGTACTCAACGAAATGCTCAGAACGATTTTTCACTTTACATGTTATAAGCCAATGCCAACCTTATGTCAAATAATTCAAGGTGAATATTTGAATATACAATTTTATTAAGTGAGCGTTCCAGTTATGATATAAATTCCTTGGTGATCATATATAATTAACCAAGAAAGTTTTATTAAGTAAATATACATATAATTATATATAGAATATGATACACAATAAATTTACGTAAAATATATAAACGTGAATATATTCCGTAAAATATCACGACTTAAAAAATGGCAGTGAATATTCAGAGACAAGTATATCAACTTAATCAAATTTATAGGTAGGTAAAAATTAATAGAAACATTGATGAATTATCTATTAGGGTAAAATAAAATGAATACTTAGCGTCTTATTGGTGAGTATTTGTTAGTTTCAATTATAAAATACATTAAAATGCTTGATTTATTGGCAGTGATTACGTCTAATATAAATGGCATCAGGACGTCCAGGCTGACTAAATATTTTGTTTTTCTTTTTTGTCGAACAGGGTAATATTGATTATTTAATTATGACGAATGCTTATTCTTCCCGATTTACCAAAAACTTAAGATAAATAAAGTATATTTTTTTTATTATTATTAATTTTTCCGATATTATTACTTAATAAGTAAAAAAAAAAATTAAAATTTGTTATGAAATCAATTAACTACACAAATAAATTTATAGGTTAGAATGATTACCTACTAATCAACGCAAGTGTAAATTTGATAGATGATAGAAATCATGTTATATTAATTTATATATATTATTATTACAATCATATTCACTTCAATACCGCACCGAATTTGCAGTCTAGTTTTTTATCTACACTTCAAAACACTTTACACAATAATTATAAGAATGTAATATTTCAATTTGCTCGCGATTTATTTTAACAAAATAATAAAACAAAATCATAAAATTCTTCTGAATTTGATCGCAGCGCTAACTATCGGGACAAACTAGAAGTAAAATAAAATATTTTTGTAATTCGACACCGTGATCAACAAAAACTTATAACAAAAAAAAAACATTTTGTAGTGGACCGAATTGTGAATCTAAGCCATTTTCGAATCCACGTGAATACACACAAAAAAAACCTCATTAAAATGGTTCAAGCGTTTAGGTTAGGTTAGGACGACCGTTCTGGTGTAGTGGTATGAATAGTCGCGACGGCGTCAACGACGGCGGTCTCGGGTTCGATTCCCGCTCCCGGCACATATTTGTATTTGTGCAAATATTTATTTCCTGTCTGGGTGTATGTCCTAGTCGGTTTCGCCGTCGTGCCTCGGGGGGCACGAAAAGCCGTTTTTCCCGGTTGTTATCATATAGATACCTGGGAACGATCGTTATTACTGCTAGAGAAATTATCCACAATCCCGCAGTGGAGCAGCGTGGTGAATAAGGCTCCAACCCTTCTCCTACATGGAAAAGAGGCCTTTGCAAAACAGTGGGACGTTTACAGGCTTATTCAGTTCAGTTCAACCGTTTAGAAGATGTTCAATCACATATACACGCACAGAATTATTTATATAAATATATATATTATAGTTTAATGCTATGACCCATTATTATTATTTTTTGTATTATAACAGTCATATAATATTTATATTTATTATATATATGTAAAGGTTATGTCATCGGAGATATGAAACGACTTGATTCATTCAAATCTGATTTATTACTGATCTCTCAATATAATACATTACACATTTTATATAACAATATAAATAATAATACTTACTCCAACATACTTACACTACTTCTTATAATATAACATCTACTTACACAATACAATTTGAACATATCAAATGTCTTCCTATTTTTCTGGACATTATTAATATAGATTATAGAAACTATTCATTGTGGTCTTTATTGCAAAAAAAAAAGGCTTTTGACTTCAAAGGCATTTTTCAATCATTTTAAAAAGTATGTATTAGTCTTTAATTGATTAATCATAGCCAATGTGAAGCTCTCACCGATTCGAAATATAGATTCTGCTAAGAAGAATGGGCAATAAACTCAATAGTTATTATTTTAAAAATCTTTAAACATTGCTCAACTATTATAAATTTAGTCATGTGTCCTGCATGAACGCTAGCGATATTAAACCAATAACTTTGCTGTAAGTTATTACGGAGTTGGGTATCATGAAGTTTTCCGTAGACGCGTTAGCATCAGCTCCAGAAAACAAAGTTAGAACAACACTTAACAACTAAACTAACCCAACTTCGAATCAATGTATCTCGATTATAGAATTAAAAAAAAAATCAAAATATTTTCAGTATACAGAATTTATCCTGTTACAGTTTTAATGCAAATATTAATTGTACTGGTGAAGAATGAGTAAAGATAATAGTTAATAAGAGGTTATTAATATTGCAACAAATTGATTAAGATTTTCAAATATATTTATATGAAGAGTGAAGAAGTGTTACGCGGATTCGCTTGCGTTATGTTGTGATTATGTCATTCCTCAGATTGGTTTGACAGTTCTGGTAAAATTTCGGTTCCTGTGAGACCATAACGTTATATTTTATTGCATGAAAACTTCTACAATTTTACATTATGTATACAAATGGTTTAATAATTCTAATTCTTTTTTTTTAATTAAACTAATCTATATGATTTTTCATAAATTGTTAATCAAAACATTTTTTAAGCCACGAATGGTTTTATTATTATTTATTATTAATAATTGATTTTTTAAGTTTTAATCTATATATTAATACGCGAAGCAAAAACTTTTTACCCCTTTTTACGAAAATTACGCAGACGTAGAAGTATAAAATTTGGCACAGTTAAAGTTTATATGGAGAAGAAGTGCAGATTGCTAATATTTTTTATAATAATGTTAAAAAAATACATTAAATTAAATTTTAAAAAAAAGATACCACACGCATTACGGCACACACACATAATTGTGTACAATCACATATATACACAAATTTTGTTTATTGTCAAAGTCCCTTGTCAACACGGTGTTAAATAAAGGTCTTGCAACGAATTTATTATCACAGATCAGGTCCAATGACTGTAGCATATGCTCACTATTTATTTTATTTATTTATAATTCTTTATTGTGCACCACTGTTGAAACAAAATTACAGAGATATATGCTTAAATATTATTGCACAATAAGGCGGTCTTATTGCTAATAAGCAATCTCTTCCAGACAACCTTACGTTGTGAGGAATTGAAACATAGCCGGAGTAAAATGTCACTATGTTATGCGTAATCATATTTTTATTATGTTGACAATGCTGTCAATTATAGATTAGGTCGAATTTCGACCACTGGGCGACCACTAGTAATAATAAATGGTCTAATTCCTTTGGGTTTTCATTTTAAAACTATCAAAGTAATCAAAGAACAGTATTAAATCATTGCGACTCGTAGTGTGTTACTTGTCAAATTTGTTGTCAGTTTCCCCTCTACTCGAATTAGTGTACTATAAAATGGAGAGCTCAGTCTTGTTCTATAAATACTTTAATCTCTTAATCCTATTAATATTATAAATGCGAAAGTTTGTTTGGATAGATGTTTATTACTCTTTCACGAAAAACTACAGAACGGATTTAGATGAAACTTCACAGTGGCTTATCTTATATCTTTAAACGAGCATTTCTTGTATATATATTGTATATATATATATATATACAGGCCTTTTTTTATGGGGGCACGCGGGGGTACGCAGTGCCCCCAAAGAAAATTTCGAATTAAAAAAATCTATTTTAGGAACCTTTTTTTAATAGGTCAAAAACTCTCGGTACTCTTTTTAATACAAAGTCATCATATTTTGTACTTACAAAAAAATTATTTACAAAGAACGAGCAAATCATGTCACTGCCAAGCAGCCTTGTCATTTAAAAAATGAATTAGAAGCTAGGTTAGTAGTAGTAGGAAAATATCTACACAAAGAAAGTGAATTTCATTCTGAGGCCGTGAAAACTCTGGAAGAGCTGAAAATAAAACCATAGAAACTATCGTTTTGAAAAATATATCGACTAGTAAGTCTATAACATGTAAAATATCTCGTACGTTTTATAAAATTGTGTCGGCGAATCAATCATTCAATTCAATGAAATCAGAAATCAGGATCAGAACAAGAACTAAACGGTCTCTGTATGGGTCGTATACTTCATTCAACTAATGTATGCTTCAATATTATCGATCATATTACTCAAGAAATGCAAAAAAAAATCTTTTTTTCTAAATCATAAAATCAGTAAGTAAAATTTCCATACTAATTGACGAGTTAACAACGATCAGCAATATATTATCTGTGATTATTTTTGTGAGAATTTGTTTACCTAACCAGGAGATGAATTTCCCCGTGAACTTATTTTTGGTCTAGTCGAGTCTAGGAAGGTGTTAAAGCAGCGATCATTTTCAGCTCCCTTATGAATTGTCTTCACTGTTATGGAATGAGCAAGCAGTATCTTAAAGATCATTTAATTTATTTTTCCTGTGATGGTGCTGCTGTTGCTATGCTTGGTAGATCGAATGGAGTTGCGAAACTCATGCGAGATGAATTTCCATCCATAATAGTGTGGCACTGCGCTAATCATCGTTTGGAAGAAGCAGAAAATGAAATGGTCAAGTGTATCGGGAAAATTAATAAATTCGAAGGATTTATGTGCGTTATATCACGCGTCCCCGAAAAATTCCAGAGATTTATTTATAAACTTGTGCCCATCTGTTAGAGAAAGATCTTTTTAAAATATGACGAATTTTATGTACAAGCTTCTATTTTTCGTTCGGTTTCAGCTACATGGAACTGTTATGTTGTATTAGTTTAACATTTCAACAATGTCAGTTCACATTCAGCGGGTTTTTGAAGAAAATCACTAGCACGGCGTTTGTCCTAGATTTGGCGTTAATGTGCGATACTTTTCAAGAGCTAAGTGAGCTGAGTTTAGATTTGCAAAATCGTGATATAAGCCTAATGAGTGCTAATCAGAAAATTTAAAATGTGGATCAAATAATTGGACGAAGAATAACTGAACCTGGTACCTACTATAAAAAGGCTTTGGAAGAGGTGATAAACTGTCATTTTTTTGGAGTGGAGGTACACAACGAAAGCGGAAGAAATATACAGAAACCCATAGATCCAAAGACGTTTTATTCTCAGTTGGCAGGAGCTTCTATAAAAGATCGTTTACTAGAATCTAGTGATAAAAATATCGTTCAAGCTTGCGATGTTCTCATACCCGAAAAATGGCTAAATGAAGTCATAACGTTTGGAGAAAAAGAAATTCGAGAATTAGCGTGCCCCCAAAAGAGAAGTTACAAAAAAAGGCCTATATATATATATATATATATATATATATATATATATATATATATATATATATATATATATATATATATATATGTATGTATGTATTTATATTTAGAAGATATATTTACACAAGGTAAGAAAACACGTGGTCTTCTAGTTTATATACATATACATAGGTACCTATAACTACTAATTATCAACGTAGTCAAGACTGTTTATTTGTACGGTGCGTTTGTTAGATTGGTATGATTTCCCCTGTCGATCGAAATTGAAATCTGTTGTAACCATAGAGGTATGTTGTAACAAGAAGCAATCACTGTAAGTGTTATGTACTTCATTAATCGAGTACGATATGAGCTTATACCTGTTCCGATCGTGTAAACCTATATGATTTCAGTTCTGTATTCCGCTACAGATTGACGCATATGCATATGGAAGAATTTTTTCCAAATCATGCTTTTCTCTGTTGCCAAGAAAGAAATAAATTTTCAAACACAAATATAACACAATAAAACTATGTTGTACCTTATTTGAACCCATGACCGTCTTATATTGACTCATGTTTTTTTATCTACTTCTACTACTATTATTATTACTCTCTTTTGCTTTTTATTAAAATAAAATAAATATTGAAATAAATTTTATTTCTTTATCATTTTTTAAACGATATAAATGTAAATTAGTTTTCATTTCAGGAATAAATTTTCTTATAGAACGTATCTGATATTTTTAAAAATAAACTTAATGGCAAAACTTTTTAAATTACATTCCAAGGCGTAGAGTTCGATTTTATATTTGATCTTAAACACATTTAAGTACTTCAAGTATATTTAGCGTTCTAATATGGTGAATACAAAATCGTTACAAAAAAAGACGTCACGGTCATTTTTAATTTTTTAATAGGCAGTCAGTAAGATTCAAAATCTCTTTAAGGCTTTGCGAATCTTATTTATGCACGATAATTATTGAGGTCGAAGATCGAGCTCAGTGGCATATCATTTGAGAGGCCTACTATGATGATAAAATGAAGATCTCGTAGTAGGTGATTTAAAAATTAGTACCCGGATGACCGAGCTTTGCTCGGTTAAATTATATTTAGATACATTACATATTGATGAAACATAAATAATATTTTCTAACTTACCGACATAAAAGTAAAATAATAGGAACTGGTTATTAAAATAAAAAATTAAAAGAGCTCGTAATTCAAAAAAAAAAAATGAAAAAAAGATTGGCCTGTAGAATCTTGGATTCGAACTCAGGTTTTCTGGTTTCGAATCCGCCCGATTCCTATCCGAGCTAATAGAAGCTTGTCAATGACAGCGAAATTTACCTTCGTATTCTAATGGTATTTTTTAATTGCGTAAAAAAAGGGATAAAACAACATTTTCTGAAAATAAATCCTAGCTAGATCGATTTATCGCCCCCGAAACCCCCTGCATACTAAATTTCATGAAAATCGTTGGAGCCGTTTCCGAGATTCCGATTATATATATATATATATACAAGAATTGCTCGTTTAAAGATATAAGATTTTCCTTTATAGCCCGACTCATGAAACTTGAGCCTTATTAATAATAACGAAACTTTTACATTGCGTTATTTGAATTCACGTAAAGTCGCTTAAATACAATTTAGTGCATTCACTGGACAACACGTATGCAAGAAAATTTCAATATTTATATTTAACAACAAGGCTTTTTTATATTAAGGGCCAATTTAGCCAGTTTCTGATAAAGTTTTTATCTAGTACATAAGTTACTGGTAGGCTAGCGGAGGCCTTATTAGTAGGAGATAAAACAGGCTCTTGAAAACAGAGCTTCTTGCACCTGATCTAATTAACTATGACTTTTGGTTGCGAATAGAAATATCTGACAGATAAATTGCAGTTTCACTGTTAAACAGAAAAAAAAACATATCATTAACTTTTACCTGTTGGATATATGCTAGACCTAAACTATCTGAACTTTATCTGACTTTATCAGCAACCATTAAAATAAAATTAGCCCTGATTAATTTATTTTAATTTTTTTCTCCATTTTTACTTATTTTTTATATGTATATATAGCGTATACAAGCTATTCATTTACGTAACACATAAAATAGCTATAAAATATAGCAAAAGTCACCACGGAACCAATCAGGACGCCGGAAATAGAACAAAATGCGACATATAAACTACGTACTTTCTATAAAATGTTCATATCTGTTCATAAAACATGTGTAGCAAATAATAATTTTGACGACGCGTTGGCGCAGTGGTTTCAGCAACTGGCTGATGCGCTAGCGGTCGCGGGTTCGATTCCCACAAATGACAAATATTTGTATAGACTATAGACCATACAGATATTTGTCGTGGTCTGGGCGTTTGTGCTTGTGTATTGTGTGTGATTCCCCACACAGGATTCACATCCTACTGGGGACCGTTGAGTGTGAGATTTTTTGTTTAGTATATTGTGTTTCCATGGTCTATGTAATAATTGTAAACCAATTATTTTTTTTATAAATCTATAAAATATTTGAAAATAAGAAAAGTTTGTATGAGGCATATTAGGTGTTTCTCGCTACTTTGTTTACGTCAAATGTATACTATCTTATATGTTATGCTAATTTACAGGGACTGTGAATGTTTCAGGGCCAAAAGTGGCATAGTGTGTCATTATTTGACCTCTATATTACAAAACTATGTCGATAAGTTGATTTGTGAAAAACAATACCAAATTTTCTATCCCACAGGAACCGCCAATTTTTACGAAATAAAAAGTAGCCTTTTCATACTATTACACACTACTTGGTATAGACTAACTATATAGACTTAGTACAGGAGCTTTTTATACAAAATTTCATCCGCGTTCGTCCATTAGTTCTGGCACGAATGATACGCTCGTTGATGTCTATCTAACGTTATAAAAAATTTATTTACTCGTATACCGAGCGTACGCAATAATTATACTTAGCCAAGCTTGCAATCTTTGTCATATATATTGTCTGTTTTAAAATTTGAAAATATTTTATCATCTAAATAACTGAGTTGTTATGGCACTCTTGTACAAGTTTGGTGACAAAGCAATGGGATATTATTATGGTACTGCGAGTAAGTCTGATGATGGAAATGGAAGGTAAACCAAGAAAACTACAAATGACAAACCCATCGCATTCGATCAAGATTTGTGTCGTGATAAAAATATTTAAGGTTAAATAAATTAGTTTTTACCCGACTGCGCCAGAAGGAAGGTTATCTTTTTCGAGAGTATGTATGTATGTACCTATGTATATATGTATAATAATTGTTTGACACGCCCTGCGGCCTGAACGGCTCGATGGATTTTAGCTTGAGAGGTGTCATTAAATTCGTATTTACTGTGAGAGTGACACTGGGTATATAAAAATAAAAAAATAAAAAATGGCGGATTTATGGCGCCAAATTAATTTAATTTCCAAATTATACAGAAACGCAGTCGGTTTTTTTAGTTTTTTAAATTACCGTTTTTTATTTATACATTTTTACATAAATCATTTATTACAATACGTTTGATCAAATTATATTAATAAGTGAGAAGCGAGCCGTCGATACATTTAAGAATTATTAATAATGTTCGCGGGTTCAGTTTATGTGTAATATTACGGGCAATTAAACAAAGTCGTAAGTCGCGCTAAGCTGGCTTCGTAAGACAAATTTCAAGTCCCTAACCTAAGCTAATGTGAAAGTCGGCTGGCTGGTAGGGCGACCGAGCACGGCTTATCGTCTTGCATAACGCGCGGCCATTGAACCTCCCCGCGCCTTCGATCACTTCAGATTCGCTCCCAAGCGGAAAACAGACTAAATGTGTTACGTGACCAATTTGTTTACTTATCTTTTATATAATTCTTTTTATTTTTAATTCACGTTTTCGAGTCACTCGCGATTATACTTTGGCGATATTGAAATAGGCTACTAAATAAAAATAACTCGTATTACTTATATTATATATAATTATAGCAATTATATTATATATATATAGATATATATATATATACCAATGGAGAGGGCAGTGCTTGGTATTTCTCTGCAAGATCGAATCAGAAATGATGAGATCCGCAGACGAACGAAGATTGCCGACATAGCCAGATAGCGTGTTGAACTAGCGGCTGATAGAGCAGAAATGTTCTCGAGTGGAGAACACGTACTGGCAGCGTGGGACGGCCGTCTACAATATTGACTGACGACTTGAGGAGAGTCGCTGGAAGCCATTGGATGGAAGCTGCTTGAAACTGGTCGCTCTGGGGGTCAATGGAGGCTACTACAATGGGAGGGCTACGTTCAGCAGCAGACATCCAATAGCAAATATGATGATGATGATGATGATGATGATAGGATACATTACTAATCTAAACGTTTAATATAATTAGGCAGTTTACTATATTATAAGCGAATAGCTGTAGTATAGGACTTTTTTTTTAAATACGTTACATTGTTTATCTTAGGAATTTTTAAGTCAAGTTTATATTGTGATCTTGTTTTAACGATAACACGATTTTATAAATGATATAACGATTTTATATATGATAAAGTTATCTTCCATTTCATCTACGTTGATATTTCTGGCTACTGTTTCGTTACTAGCACCTTTAGTATGATGTAATATATCCTATGACAATTCAAGACAAATAAGTACATGATTTACATAATTTTACGATTACTCGTACAAACAGATATTTATGAATTCATAGAATATTTTATATAAGTACAGTAAGTTTTGAGTGTTTTTGTCAACACGGAACGAAGAATATACAAAAAAAAAAATGTATGTGAAAATAATTATTGTATCTAAAATTAAAAAAAAGAGTAAGGAGTGCTCAATATTATATACATCTACAACAATCAATATTATATAACAGAAGCAAATAGCTAATGACTGATCCGTTATTAGCAGTGACCCTGCTTTTTACTCCAGGGTTGTGGGTACGATTTTCACTCTGAATCTGGGTGTCTTATATTTATTTATATATTATGTATTATTTATATATGTATTATTTGTATGTACATTTATTTTAAAAAAAAAGTATGTATATCAGTCGGCTGTTACCCTAAATCACGGGTATTACCTTAGGAACAGACGATCGTGTGTATGTTAAGCACATTTTATATAGACTCTATAGAGATCTATCAAAAGCTGTTATAATCACCACATCACTACTAAGTTTTTGAAATTAAATAAGATTAGCCAAAACGGTGACTGACGATAAATGTAGTTAGTGGGCGTGTTAATTTTTTATTTTATTTTAATATAGCCACGAAAAACCGTATCGATAGTTCTTCCATGTTATAATACTGCTTTTATTGGATGTCACAGCAACTCTGTATAAATATAGTCAATTTCAAAATGTCACATAAGTACGAGTATGAGAGAAAGTGACGACGCTCTATGGTATCAGGAACGGTTTTGGAGTGCATGTGAGCATTCCAGTTTGTATATAAATTCCTTGAAGCTGATGAACTCACTCAGCATTTTGATGTATTTTCTGACACATGCTTGATTTGTCTTTATTTTATTTTTTTATGCGATTTTTAACGATTCAGTAATAAGATACATTTAAAGCGATATGTTATTGTGATGACATAAACCTATTTAAAATATATTTTTGTTAATGAAATACAATTTTTTATCTATACGTATATTTATATATATTTCTAAAATATGTTTATGTGGTTAATTTATTATAATATATCTATAACATTAACGATCGAATTTCATATTTTGTTTCAAAGCTTTATAATAATTAGAGTTTTCTTGAGATTCCTGACATGTTACTAAAAATCCTTCCGCTGCTCAAGACTTGGTTAAACGATAAAGCTTCGTGTACAAAAAGCTTACTAATCGTATTGTCGCCATTTTGTTGAAAGATATAAGCCTGGTGGTCCTAATGGCAATGACAGCGTCACCGGATAAAAGATCTAAGTGCTTGAGATTGATTCTCGATACAAATGACCCACGAATGCTCAAAGAATACCTACGTTTTAAGTGTGGGTCTCATATTGAGAACGCAGCACGGCTTAGAATGTCATTGGTGGCGCTATGCAGAGCCTCAAACGATTGACATTCGTGTGCGCTGCGCACCAAGTCCTTTGCATGTCGTCGACTACCAAATACCTTGTTTCGTATAATTTTATCGTCTTATCTCACCGTGTTACGTTTTATTGTAATGTTATAACGCTGTCGAAAAAACCTCTAAACAGAAATACGTAACATTTTTATGTTCCAGTGCTAAGCATTATTAATGCTAAGTACTCATAAAATTATGGTTTGACAAAGTCATTGAAATCGAATACACGTAGTACTATATGTACTACTTTGACGATATGGAAGACAGATAAATTACAATATCTTCCTGTAAAAATGTTGATACAAATAGTACACCTATTTATAACTTTTGATATTTATATTATTGGGACAAAAAAAAACTATTGTTATCGCAGTGCGTAGGTCTACATTTGTAAATAAGATAGAATCTGTCCATATTCATATACGTATTCAAAATAACTATATCACACGATTTACGTTTTACATGTAAACGAGATCTAAAAATATACAAAATTGTATGTACAAATTAAAATTATATGTAAACTTTTTTAGGTTTCACATTTGAAATTTTAACGTTATACGATTCGTATCTCGTATGTATTGATATAGCAGCTATAACAACAAATAAAAAATAAAAATAAAAATTTTGAAATTAAAATTGATCGGATTAGGCGTTCTAAGATAATATTAAAAATGTATAGTGTTGAATATTGTAGGTACTAAGCTACGAAATACTTCATGAGTGAGTTCATCTCGTCCTTGGCCGGCTTTTCATCAATTAAATATAGAAAAGAAGGAAAATAAGGAATAGATTCCACAAAAATATCACAATGAAATAGCGTGGGTAGCGAAAATTTTCGTTTAATATGAGTTACGTATTTGGCATGAAATAAATTAAAGTAGGCTTTTTGATGTTGTAAACAAAAATGAAAATTACAATATATAAAGATATAATTAAATTTCCTTAAAGTTATTTATTTATACATGCCCTATAAATAAGATTCGAGATATACAGTGTAAAAGCAAAAAAAAAACATTGATTTCCTCAAACTATATTTATGTCAAATTTACAGGGATGAATTTTAAAGAACTTGTAAAAAATGTCTTAAAATGTTGCCGGTCTTCTCAGAATTTCAATTTAGAACAAAGGGCCGTTACAAATTAAACTTCCTTGATTCGAGGAAAATTATCATTTGCATTTTTCCATGATGTAAAAAATAATTAAATTACCGACTCCAAGTATAGATTAAAATATTAAAATATTTTAAATGATATAATATTTTTAATAATTATTAATTGTTTCGAGTTTCAGTACCCCGTAGAATCGATTCCAGGTCAAAGGCATTATAAGCTTTTTGACGTGATAACGTCTTGTAAATCGATGAATGCCGGCTGCACGCACGAAGAAGTGTCACTTGTCGCGAGCGAGAGCGCGCAAGGCAACAAACAAGCGATAGAGAGGCACGATCGGCCTAAACGTTCGGCTTGTAAATGAAAAACAATAACGCAGATTGGAAAATCTTAAATGTATATAAGTTGCAAATAAATTGTTAATAGCACATTGTTACTTGTAATTAATCTGTATAATTTAAGTAATAAAATATTTGAATTAACGAGTGCAAATAAATGTTAATTTCTCGAAAAAAAAAAATGTAATTAATTGAATTAATTCATTCTTTTTATTATACAAAATAATGATAACTCAGTAATAATAATTTAATTCAATTCATAAAAGTATGCAATTTTTTTCATGTTTTCTTATGACGTTATCACGTAAAATTATCGTCCGTAAACCGACTTTACAGACAACCAATTTTTTTGGTAGCGAATTGTCGAAATGGGTGTCTAATACTTAATGGATTGGAGAGAATCGTATATATATATATAGCACTGCTAACTTTATCAAAATAAAATAAAATAAAAACATCTCACATTCAACGAGCAGTAGTACTATGAAATCTAGTATCAGTGGTCCGGAAACACATTTTACGCACATGCGCAAACACCCAGATCCCTACACAAACATCTGGTTAACCTACACAAACATAAAAGGAGATCGAACATGTGACCGTTAGCGCAACAACCAATTGAGGCCTGGTTCGCTTTGTATACTGGAGCACTGCCCAGTGCTGTCAGTATTGAAAATTCATAGAGCAATATATGACGTCATGAATCGCCGCCATTTTTGCACTGAGAGCACTTCGAGGTAAGGTGCTCTTAGTACTGTGGTCACGTGATCAGAAATATCACAGCGCGAATGATACTTATTATTATTAAATAATATTGTTATTTAAAAATGTCAACAATATTCAAATAATAATTTTTCTTGTTGGATAGGAAACGTGTACTATCCGTGCGCAGAAACTTTGCCGATGGTCTTGTGACGTCACGCGTCGATAGCCAGTAGGGTTGAAAAAAAAAGGTCACATAAAGGTAGATTCTTATTGTATATATTTTACATCAAACTAATAAAAAATAGTCTCGGTCGAATTATGAATTTAATATAAAGTGTAATTATAAATAATAAATAAAAAACGCTGTTGTTATTACGTAGATTATATATTTTTATGTATTTATATTTAGTGAATGAATGAAACGAAGCGGTAAAATAATAGTTTAATGGTTCCAAACAACGAAAATAAATAACTAACAAAAAAAAAAACAAGTAAAACCTAACAAAACAACAATTAATTCATTCGGAGCTAAAGCAAAAATTACACATATGTATCGTGTGCGTTGCTAGCGGTACAGATCAGACGAGCGAGGGACGCAGTCAACTCCGGTGGGAGTGGTGGTCGTCGGCAAAGTTTCTGCGCACGGATTATACATGATAAATATATTCATTTAAAATAAAAGTCGAAAAATGAGGATGATAGTATACTGGACTGCGTTACGTTATAAACAGTAACCAGTATATCAGATTATAGAAAACTAAAAAGAAACTGCTTCGTAGTATACTGAAATGACATCAAACCTTGCAGTGCTCCAGTGTATATCGGAACACAGCCTGAGTTACTTATTCTTACAGCCCGTCACACACGTCATACACGAAATTATGCACCGCGGACGTAGCTATAGTCGGATCGGGGAGCAGAAAGAATTTCGTACATTGACCTTTTACTACCTGTCTCTGTCACTCTCGCGTCCGTCCATATATATATATATATATATATATATATATATATATATATATATATATATATATATATATATTGCGTCTTGCTCGTACGTACATTGTACAAAAGGTAGGTAATGTAGGTCAATGTACGAAATTCTTTCTGCTCCGCGAGACGACTATAGCTTCAATTTATTGTGTAGATTCTAGTTTTCTTCTCAACTATAGAGTAGCGATAACAGAAATCATTACCCTAAAAATAAAATTCTGGTTCGAGATTTTAAATCAGTTGATATTTTATATGTTCTTGTTTTCAAATTGTAATTATGTAAAAACGTTGTTTTGAACAAAATTATTTTTTATTTTATAAATATTATATATGGATATTACCAACTTAATGCTGAGTGATAATCCTTTTTGGGGCACAACACGAGCTTACAGATTTATATTTTATTTTTATTTATTTTTTGTTATTGTTTTATTTTCTTTTTCATGTTTTGATTGTGTTTTTTTAGGGATATTTTTTTTTGTTTTTCATATTTTAATTTTTGATTTTTATGTTTTTTTTTTTTCTTTTACAAGTAAGTTTTTATTTTTAATTTAATTATTGTAGTCTGTGATTCTGTGTAATGTGCCAAATAAATGTGTTTCTTTCTTTATTTCTTTCTATATAATTATTTTCAAGTATTTGCAATTAATTCCTTCCCGTAAGAAACTGTTTATGTCGTAGAATTTGTTTAACCTTTTTAAACATTGGTACTGTTTGTTTTTCTTTTCACGTATAAGTAAATGGTAATTAGTAAAATTTCCGTTACATTTAACAACAATTATAATAACATCACGAACCGGTCACTCTGGAGGCCTATGTTCAACAGTGGACATCCAATGCCTGATATGATGATGATGGTGATGATTACATCATTATTGTACAGGATAAATTAAAACTTAGCCAGTTTACCTAGGTACTTTGTTTTACGGAAATGGATAAAAATATTATTTTATTATCAAATAAATCTTCAATTTATTTTCTTTCTACGACCCATCCCGGTTTATATGGATACAATTTACATTTTTACCTTCTATGGTTTAGCCTGGGCGATATCTGTTGATCATTTAGTATATAGAGTTGTTACGAAAATATTTGTTATTAAGATCCTTCATGATGAAAATACCATCAATATTTTATACAAACCATGGCCTGACATTAATTATGAACACAACAAAACAATTATCAGTGGAAATCGATCGGTATGTTCTTAAGACATATTCTTTCAAATATGTGGCTTGTTATTACTATTTTTTTTTTTTTATTACTATGAAATAAAGCTTACAAGTTACATTATCGATGTTCTTTAAAACTTACGGCGTATCATTTTATTCCGATAAACGTTATCTTGTCCAAAAATGTTCTAGAAACAAAAAAAAAGAAAGAAGATAATGAAGATGTCGATAGATTATATAAATAAAATAATAGTTTTTGAGACTGACACATTAAATACAATTAAATAGTAAAGATTTTAGTCACTAGTGAGAATACTTAAATCGCCTATGACTATTAAAAATGTCGGATAGGAAAAAAAAACAACTTTACAGTAGAGCGAAGCAAAGTGTAAATTGCATGCGTCTTTTTACATATTTTTTTAAATATCGACATTCATAAATTAAGTGATTAAAAAACTATGCAAAAAATAATATTTTTCTTTTCAGCTGATGATAAACTTGGTTATTTAGGAACGCTTTATGAAATAAATAAAAAAAAATCTATTTTGCAGTTCCGACGATGTTAATAGTCACTAGCGAAATATATTTCAGCAAAAATTGTACTCTGCGGCTGTAAATTCTACTCTGCGTTGCGGTCTTATCCGCTTCGTTTCTATTTTGCTCGATTTTCGCACGAGTGCGTTACATCGAAATTTACTCATAATTTTGTTATATTCATTATCATAATCATCATCATATCAGACTGTAGCACGGAGACTGCAGCACTGGCCATGTTGCGATCGAATCGAATGCTTTTTCATAGTCCACAAATGCCAAGCACAATGGTTTATTATACTCCTCGGTCTTTTGTATAATTTGTCGCAGCGTATGTATGTGGTGTATAGTACTAAAGCCTCTTCGGAAACCGGCTTGTTCGGCAGGCTGGAAGTCATCAAACTTGGTCGTTGACGATTCGTAATGACCCTAGAGATCAGTTTATCAACAAAGAAGCAAAATGGGCTTGTAATTCTTCTTTTTTTAACAAAGTAATACCGCCCTTTTTGAATAAGAGCACCACAACACTTCTGTTCCAGGCTTCCAGCGTTACGCCCTCAAGTAAGACGGCATTAACGCTTTAAAGCTTCTGAATGGCTTTAAGTATCGGTGTTCCACCTGCTTTCAGAAGCTCTGACATAATACTATTCCCGCCCGATGTCTTATTGCTTTTAAGCTGTCCCAGAGCCATACTAATCTCGTGCACGCTGATGTCCGGGATATCTTAGGAATAATGTCGGGTAAGCTCGGCTCTTGGATCTTCAGCCGAGCTGCGAACAGGTTGTGAACATTTGACCGAGATAAGCAACTGTCTGTAAAACTTCTCGACCTCTGTCAATATCTTGGCTCTGGTCGACGCCGTACCTCCATCCTCTGTTTTCAGCTTCGACAACCGGCTTCGACCAACAGACTATTCCCTTGAGGACACTTTGAAGTCCTGGTTCCGCTTTATCGTATCTTTAATAGGTTATGTATAATATTAATAAATTATTAAAAAAAACCCGCCGGGTCTGTCTGTCTATATGTTCACGATAAACTCAAAAAATATTAAACGGATTTGCATGCCGTTTTCACCAAGACATTGGTGATTGTTTATTGAAGATTCTTGAGGAAGACTTAGATGTATATATTGTTGAGGTTTTGTGTAAATTGGTTAAAATATGACGATAATTTGTATAATAGATTATGATAAGATTTCATCGAAAACGCAATAATTTCTTTGAAAAATATTATATCACCTTTTATAAGACTACAAAAAAGTCCTTGATGGCATACATATATTAAGGATACCGTATTAGTTCTTATACAACATTAAATTCGTTAGTTAGAGAATCTTTTATAGTATACTATGTGGTGTGTACCCGTCACCACAACATCATTATACAAATAACCAACAACAAACATGGTAAATATCCCGTCTTACATATAAATCATAATGTTACCAACTACAAAAGTTAACAAATTCGAATATACTCAATTATAGTTAGCTTTATAACTTATTTTTAAAACATTCCTCGACAACGTTGTTACGGTACTAAACAGTACTACTTAACAGTAGATATTATTTTATGATTGTAGTATTTAGTGCTTCACTGCCACTGTGTTTAACGTCTATAATACCATAAATGAACAAAGTTTTTTTTTATATAATTTTTTTTAAATCCGATTAAGAGATTGTGTATTATTGTTATACATATTAACTTATTGACAATGTTTCACGCGAACGAATATACAAAGTCATCTCGTAAATACTATTATTACATGTTTTAATATTATACACTGTTAAAGACCTGTTCCGTTTATTATAGATTTTAAATTAAAAGAAATTTTATTCATAAGTTTCTTAAATTTAAAAAAAGAAAAATTCATTACAAAATTGTATCTAAACGAGACTTGTCTAAATGTTCTACGTGTACATTTTCGCCACAGTAACTGTTGATATAAATATTCTATTACAAGCGTCTATGTCCAGAAGCATGAATGCGGAACTCGAGTAAATAATAATATCGAAAACGATAACTATTAGAAATTCTGTGCAGTTTTTTTTTTTTTTTTTCATACGGGAATGATATTTATGTATTTTCCCAGAATAAGGTAAGCGAGAAGAAACAAAATTGTGGAGACGTTTGATGATCTAATATGATGTGATTGACGTAAATCTTTTAAGCTCTGTTACACTAATGTAAAATATTTGTTACTTATAAACTTATACTCACGGTGTAAGATTTTTTAATAAAATAAATTACTAAGGACAGGCGGGTGAAAACTAGCGTTAATATAATTATAGAGCTACTGCTTCATCCTAAGAGTCGTAAAGTAATTTTTTAAAATCTCTAACATTAACTAAACAGATAAACTCGACTGTCCCTACGTATGAAAACATATATAAAAAGGAGTTTCTTAGTGCAATAAAAAAAAATCGCAAATTTTCAATTTCGATACTGTACGTAGGGACAGTCGAACTATTCCGCTGTATTACGAGTAGTCTTTATTAATATAATATACATGAAAAATATTTCTTGTGTTCAAAACTAACTGTTCTTAAAATCAACTGGACCGATTTTAGAGATTCTTTTTGCTATCTTAGCTATGAGTTCTAACAAGATGTTTTATATCTTTTTGAATAAACATAAATTTCCGACAAGTATCAGAAAATTAAAGCGGGTAAAAACGCGCAGATAGTTGAGCTCACCGACCAACCACATAGAATTACCAAGCCGAGCAGCAAAACAACTTAGCCGACCCAGCAAATATCATATAGTTTAACCAAGAAACCTAAATTATTTTAATTTCGCGGTTAAGCTACTTAACTTCCTCGAGAGCTCACTTAAATTTAAGTCTCGTTCTCACCTGAATAATAATACATTTAAACATTGATTATATTATATATGATATCACAACATATTATAAAACAAAGTACTCCGCCGCGTCTGTCTGTCTGTCAGTCTGTCCGTCTGTTCGCGATAAACTGAAAAAGTACTGCACGGATTTTCATGCGGTTTTCATCAATAGATAGAGTGATTCATGAGGAAGGCTGTCGGAACGGGCCGCTATAAAAAATAATAAACAAATAATATACGAGCGTCATCTGTTGACTGTTTAGAACTATGTCTACACTACAAGAACAACAATTATATGGGACGCCATCTATGAATATTTTTTGTAACTAATATTATAGCTATGACATTATTTATATTATCTATCATGCAAATTAATAAATATAAAATGTTCCCTGCTTTTGACAAAAAAAAAAAAAAATATAAAAAATTTAAATATCATCTTTTTCATGAAACAAAATTAATTTAATTTTTTTTTATGAAAAATTAATTTCATTTAATTTTAGGAATAAAATTTGTTTCGTATTGTTTTCACATTTTAGGTAAACCTATTTCGTTTTAAATGTTAAGTTTTTGCAATTTTAGTTTTGTGTTTGTTTATTGTCACTTTATTGTCATTTTCTAAACCATTTTAAAATTAATATTAGAGCGCATTTTTGTAATTTTGTTGTTTTTATTTTATACAAATGATTGATTTAAGATCATAAGTAAATAAGTGAAATTTCGTATATGTTTGTTGTCTTTAGGTAAATAGATACATAGGTACTACTATTTAATAGCTTAGAACAGAAGTACTTTTATTTTATTAAATTTTAATATTTAGTTTCGGTTTCTATCCACATCATGAATAGTTTTAAAATAAATTTTAAGTAAGTAAGTATTTAAGTGAAATTCGTCGGTGTTAATCCATAAATCTGAGTTATGTTATATTTGTTTTTGTGTACCTTCACTTGATAATATAGTCAGTAATGCGTCGACGAAGATGGTTTCATGGTTTCAAGAAAGGCCTGCACTGTCACCCACTAATGAGCAAGTTGATAATATAAATAAATGTATTCTTCCCAAATTTGAAGTATCATCAGAAACCTAATACTCATTTGACACAATTGTGAATAGAGAAGAAGCAGTACATTATCCTACAGAATTTTTGAATTATTATATTTGACGCCTCCTGGAATTCCGCCGCACAAATATTAAAAGTAGGAGGGCATATTAGTAAGAAATTTGAGTGCAACAGTGCAAGATTGAAACTAGTCAAATTATATATATATATATATATATATATATATATATATATATATATATATAATTTTTTTTTTGATCTAATGTTTCAAAAAAAATTTAAAAATAATAAATAATATTAACTGGCAACGGAACTGGTAAAACTGTTTTTATACCAAGAATTCCCATGATACCCTCAAAATTGCCTTTCCAATTCAAACGGCTATAATTTCCCGTAAAAATAGCTTTGGAATGACAATTAATAAAGCGCAGGGTCAAACATTAAAAGTTGCGGAAGTAGACTTAAGCACACAATGCTTATCGCACGGGCAATTGTATGTTGCCTATCACGCGTAATTTCGAAACAAAATTTGTTTGTTTTTACACGTGATCAGGCAGAAGTTATTAATGTCATATACATGTATAAAGAAATATTTTAAATTGTTTTGTTTAAAATAAATAAAAAATATTTGTTTAAAATATATAAGATAAGATTTTTTGTTTGTTACGATTTAACTCAAAAACTACTCAACCGATTTTAAAAATTCTTTTACCATTAGAAAGCTATATTTTCCTCCGCCGTGTCTGTCTGTCTGTCTGTTCGCGATAAAATAAAAAACTACTGCACGGATTGTCATGCGGTTTTCACCAATAGATAGAGTGATTCATGATGAAGTTTAGGTACATATATATACCCCGGGTGCAGCCAGGGCGGTCCGCTAGTAAAATATAATTTTAGTCGCTACATTACAAAGTGTAAGAGTCAATCGTCAATTATAACAAACAATTATTATAAAATTTTATAGTAAAACAGAACATCTAAACTTTTGTATTTTCTCAGTACTAATTTTTTTATCTGTTTTTTTAAATGTTCATTTATTCCGTTTTTTTTTTTTTATAATATAATATGCAACTAAAAAAATAATAGCAACAAAAATTAATCACTGAACACGTAACACACCTTGTTTTGGCTGGGGTGGTTGATCTTTATCAAAAAATGTGAGGGCGAACTCGTTCGTCTCAATGTTCAAGGGCTGTGGTGCGCGAACGCACGAAGCGGGAAGACCGCTCCATACGTCCATGTTCCCAGCATAATGCACAACCGCCACGATCAGCGTTACAACGCGCACTAACCAAGCTTTAGGTTCTGGCTCAAAGCTAACAGCCTACACCGCCAGCGGCCCACGCGCCGAACTCCCCAGTGAGAGTTATTCAATTTATTACGGACTTTTTTCCAATTATGTGCAGGAATTGCATTTTCATCTAGGGTGAACAAACAATACAATAGTCTAGTAAACTGTACCGTTCAATGTAACTTTTTGCTACGAGCTTTTGTTATATCTTTTTTTTTTGTCGCTGTTTTGTCTGTTTCAAATTGCATTATACATATTTTTTTTTACTTTTATCAAAAAATTTGAATTGGATGTTTGAAAATTAAATAAACTGATATTTACAATTTCATTTTCTAAATACATAATATATAAAGCTTGGTATTTTAATTAATTTGGTATATGAGTAATAAATTATTTATAAAAATAACTAATAGGAAAAATTGTAGTTTAATATTCTTTAAATTTAATCACTTAAAAATATACTGAAAAGTTACTCGATCGATTACAATGACGTAATCAGTTTTTATTACAATTTAAATAATATAAAAACGATATAAACTATATTAAACATAACGGTATCTGTATATAGTGCTGTCGGGGTGAAACCTTCAAAACACTTATTGAATTTCAAGCTATAATTTGTAATTCTTATAAGAGCGTTGCTGTCGGTGACGCGGGTACGACGCGGCGCGGTCTCACCGAAATATACAGTTTTTTCAACAAAATTACATACTTACATATTATGTCAACCTCTATATGAATGAGGATCGCTCGCTCGAATACGGATTGAAACGTTTATATCGGTTACTTAAATATTTCGCTCTATACTGTACAGTTTTTTGGTTGAGATCGAATCATTGAAAAAAAGAAAATTTTAAACAATGAAACCATAATTTTAATGGGCAAAAGCTTTAAATAAAACAAACGCTGTTTATTGAAAAAACAAGAAGGAAAAGACAGTTTGACTAATATATTATAAATAATAATTATTAATTGTATTTCGCTTTGATAGCATTTGTAGCAATATAAATATTAATTTAATAGAAGCAATAATGTTTTTCATATAGCTATAAATATGTTTCAATGGTATTAATTTTAAAATTTATCATTTTTCCCCCGGAGAATCGGAATTGCGATTCAACGGGGAAATGCTGCCAGTATTCTTGGCACCATTCCACGCGGACATGATTTATACCAAAACCGTTTGTAAATAATTAGTTGAAGTTTTGCATTGTGAAAAAAATAGACGAAATAGTTATATTACAATTGTTACAATTAATAAATATTTATTTAAACAAACAACAATTTTTTTTTTCAATAACAAACAAAAAGGATGTAAAAGTAGCGATGTTGTTTATGCATGTTAAGCTATATAAACATTAAAAATTCAAACTTCCTGTAGGTAGAATTCGCTAAAAATGGCATTCCTCTAACAGATACCGTAATTTATATGCAAAAAGGGATATTTAACGTGTTTGTTGTTGTTTATTTTGAGTTTCCGATATTTCGACACCATTGCAAGTGCATGTCGTATCGTTATCGTATCGTCGGTCATGGGTACACTAAAGTCTGTGCGGGTGGGTGTTAAAAATGCTTAGTGACAAAATATCGGAAACTCAAAATAACCAACGACAGACGTGTTAAATATTTCGTTTTATATATAATCTATATATTAATACGTGAAGCAAAAACGTTTTACCCCTTTTTACGAAAATTACGCGAATGGAGATGTATAATATTTGGCACAGTTAAAGTTTATATGGAGAAGAAGTACAGAATGCTAATATTTTTTATAATAATGCTCAAAAAATAATATTAAATTCATTTTTTTAAAAACACTACACACACTACGGCACAAACACATATTTACAATGACATATATACACAAATTTTGTTTATTGTCAAAGTCTGTTGTCAACACGGTCTTAATACGGGTCTTGAAACGAATTTTTTATCGAAATTTATTATCACAGATCAGGTCCAATGACTGCTGCATATGCTCACCATGGTACGCGCAATCAAATTTTTATGATGATGACAATGCTGTTAGTTATAGATTAGGTCGAATTTCGACCACTGGGCGACCACTAGTCATAGTAAATACTATAAATAATAATAGGTATGTATTTACTTTCTAAAAATACAGTATTACTCTTAGATTAAACCAAAAGAGAAGTCAATGGTATTACTATAAAACCGTTGGTTAGATTTAAATAATCATAGAAATTCTCAAGATCACTAACCTTATTTAAGATTTGATCTAAACATCAAAAAGCATTAGTGATACGCCAAACTCGTTATATAGTATATATAAATATTAAGACTTCTTATAATACTGAACATAAATGACTTTCAGTAAATGTTTTATATTGATCAGAAGAAAGTAAAATCAGTTGCTCGGAGTGCGGGTTTCGACCGCCTTTTACCGCCGGCGCTAAGTTTGCCCCTTATTATATTTAATTAAAAGGACTAGGATTATGAAAAAATCTTTAAGTAATTCTAAAAAAGATTTAAAAAGGCCAATCAACCCTGCACCACGTGTTATCTGTTTTTCGGGGCTTAAGCGAGTCGTAGACGTAAATCTTTTTTAATACATAGTATTTGTTGCTGTGATGCTCGTGACCAAAGAATACCTACTTCTTTTTACTAATATCAATTAGTGAATGGTGCAACGAAAAAAAAAAATGTCATGTGATCTATTATGTAACCACATTTGTTAATGTTTACGTGTGTTCTGTTATGAATTTGTCTAAATAAAATTTAAAAAAAAATTAAAAAATTTAAGCTTGAAATAGATTATTTCTACTCCTTTCTTTTTCTACAACCATTTTCATTGATACTGTTAACGACAATTAGTATCGACTGACTAGTCAATACTACTAGGTATATGTATATTTTTATTTTTCAAATATTACTGATATTTAGTATTCTTTTTTAAATATAAAATTATATTACAAAGAAATACAATTTTTTTTATTAAGAAACTGCTACCCGGTGCGATCTGCTACCAGAAGCATCTGATGCCTCCGCAACGATACGGATATGCCATCGAGTGAAAGGAACACAAATCTTTATTTAATTTGTGAATTTAGCTCTATCATATTTAGTTTATTTATCGTTGAAGTTTGCCATATTTAAGCTTTACTAAAAATTATTGTATCTAAAGATTGCTCGAGAAATGAAAAGTACTCGTTTTACAGCATTATACATTCAATACTAAAATATTCGTTTTACTGAATAAACCATTCATTTTGGATTTTAAAACTGCCTGTTATTGAAGCAGGCTTGTAAGGTTTTTTTTAAAAATATAAATACGCAGACATTGACTTTTTATACCACTTTTTAATATTTATACTGAGATATGTATATGTCTAACTGCTTATTCTTGTGTTTAATTAAGCATGTGCATGGATTGTAAAAGAAAAACGTTATTACTTCAAAATCATTAATTTATAAGTTTAAAACTATGTTTAATATTTATTTATTAAACCGGTTTGTATAGAAATAGCGTCAGCGTTTAGTCTTACGAACTATACATAAATTGATGCTACTACGATAACAAAAAGTCGTATAAAAGTTTATATGTGCAGAATACAATGAAATATGCTTTATAACTGCCAATATTTATTCCTTACATAACATTTATATGTTTTTGTAATAGGAAAAAGTTATTAAAACATTTTTTAATTCGTACGTATAAATATAGATTAAAAAGTACTACGAAAAAAATGTTGCAGTCTTCCAAATAAATTAACTTCAATGTTAAATGTAAGCCCATACCTCGAGTACGTGGCCACAAAGATATTTTATAAATAATCCCAAAAAAAAAAACAATATAACCTTTGCCTAAAACAGATCCCTTTCTACTCGATAAAAGAATATTTAGATATGAAAAATTGAATATTTATATATTAATATTTTGAATATTATAATCAATACTTTTTTTCTTTTGTATTTTTTTTTGAAAAAAAAAATTAAATTACCTGTAATTCTTTAACAAGTTGTTATCGCCCTTTTTGAAGAAGAGCACCACTAAGCTTCTGTTGCGTAATTCCGGCGTTGAAATTGAATTGAATTTTCAAGCAAGACGACATTAGTAGGGTTCTGAATGCTTTTAAGTACCGGTGTTCCACCCGCTTTCAGAAGTTTGACGTAATATTGTCCTCGCCCAGTCACTTATTGTTTTTAAGCTGTCCTAGCGCCATACTAAATCTCGTGCAAGCTAATGTCCGGAATATCTTCTCGACCTCAACAACAATCTTTTCATGAGACCTCAAAATGCGAATGTTGTGTATAACCAGGGTCAGGAGATTCTTCACACCCCCTGGCCTACCGTTACTCAGACCTCTGCCATAGCCGGGAATAGTAGGGCCACCAGAGACCGGGGGCCTGAGCTCATTTTTACTTGTCATATGAGGGGATTTTCCAAAACTCGCCACGCTTGACGGGCATGTTGGCGAGCGCACTTTATTATGTCAGAATATGATGATGCTAATGCCTATCACCACCCTGGGCGGTGCACATTTGTTCGCACCACTATTTTCTTAGTCGCCTTCTACGACACCTCGGCAAGAAAGAGATCGGGACTATTTTTCTCTGCCGGTCACCGCACGGCAAGAGTTCAAAAATCAGTAACAAATGTTTACTGTATTTGTATATCAGCATTCAGCACTGACTTTTATATGTACTTGAGTATAGAGTTTAAATGATCATAAACAATACGAACTATAGACTAATTAAATACGAATGATGTAACCTATGATTACTACTACCGACGACCGTTCTGGTGAAGTGGTGCGAGTAGTCGCCTCTAACCGCAGGCCGGTGTTCGCGGATTTGATTCCCGCTTGAGACATATATTTGTTTTTGTACAAATATTTGTTTCCGGTCTGGGTATACAAAGTAGGAGACTCACAAGGACATACATGTCCTTGTGGGTCTCCACACCGTGCCTCGGAGAACACGTAAAGCCGTCGGTCCCGGTTGTTATTATAGACACCTGACAACTGTCGTTACTCTCGGTAGAGAAATTATCCGCCAACCCGCAGCCTATATATCTTATCAAATATTTAAATACATATTATATTATATATATTATAGATATATTGTATATCTTATCAAATATTTAAATACTGTAAGTACTATTATTGGCATTAGTTACTAATTATTAATTATTAATCAAAGACAATATTGCTTAAGATAATTTGTACGTTGTAAAATAAAGATCTGTCAATAATTTTTATAGTTATGCAGCTTAAGCTTTCTAAAAAAATATATGACTGGAATATTTTCTCTGTGAATTTATTTATAGAAACGAATGAGAGAAAGAGATAAAAACCGTACAAAACGTAGTTTATTTTTTTAAACGTAATCTATTATACATAAATATAGAGCTAGTGTTTACAAGCCTCAAAGCATATACAATTAACAAAAAAAAAATCACGTTTTGTTCACCACTCCATGTATAAATGGCCAGTTGCTATTCATATAACAATTGTATGAATAAAAAATAATTATTAAATAAAGTAAAAAAAAAATGAATCAATATTAAAATATAAATATAAAAAAAACCTAACAAACTAGCAAGAAAAATTTTGTTAGGTTTTTTACCAACAATAAAAATAATGAATTAATATTTTTAATTAATATAAAATATATTGTACCAATAAAAAAATATTAATATGATTGTCCAATTAATAGAAAAAAATATATATACATATCTTCCGATAATCATATGAATTCCAAAAAAAGTATTCGTACGATAATCTTATGAATAGACACTGCCATAGACATTTTTTTCTTTTAGAACTAAAAATCCTGTTATTAGAGGAAATGAAGTAAAACTATAGAGATAATCCCTCTATGAGTAAAACCGATACCGCTGTACACTTGGGGACGAGGACTCGACATACTACGAAAAAAAAAACAAGCTCGTCGCATTACGGATATAAGCCTAATACCTATTGTTAATTGTTATATACTTGTCCGATAATTCACGTATCAGGGGTTATATTTATTTTTTTTTGTTTTTTTGAAAAATGTCACAAATTATCTAGCCATCGGCGTTAAAACTTCAACAACAAATGAAATATTATACGACAGTAATCTTTCGAAGATAGTGTAATTAAGACGCGTCTTATTTAAAATACGGGTGAATACGAAAACTTTATGGACTATAGAACCATAATGCTATTTTCTTAGGTACCTCGTAAAGTCTAATAAGAGAGAATTGTGCATGCTCAGCCTACGTGTAGATGTGTCATGTAAAAAGCACCAGTCTCCATGGCGTTTGCGCAGGAAGGAAACCTTTGCACAGGTCACCGAACCCGGCATAGCTGTTAGAAAATACTGCGTAATACAAAATAAGCCTTAACATGAAGAAATTAAGCTATTAACTTCATTGAACGTAGTAGTATGCGAATGTTAGCATCTAATCAAACGTGTTGTAAACTAATATTAATAGAATTTGAAACTTATCAAGTAATATTAAGGTCTAATTTTGTTTGTTTATCGAAATGGAAGGTTCTGCAAAGCAGCGCCATTAGTGGATAGGCTCGGCTGTCTCATAAGATCTGCTGATAACAAAGATTAAGTTCAGAATTAGTACTGGAGGTGGCTTACTTCTGCCTCTTCAACGTGCGCAATAAATCGTGATGTATGACGTGATAGGTTCCCTAAGACAATTATATACATACACATGTACACTACGCCGGATACATTAACTAGTACCTAAATAAATCGACGTCAGTTTTACACTTCCCCATTTTAAATTGATATGTCATTAGACGTTACTTTTTTATACCGACAGTCATGTTGAATATTAAACTAAAATATTATCTTTATGGCGTGAGTGATTTCAATATAACTGTCAACTTTAAAAAAAAAAAAAATAGAATAAGTGAATGGTTTATAATTTTTTTTTTTCATTTTTATTAAATTTATTATTCAATGCTAAGTAATGATATTTATTAGACAAAGGTAATTCTCTCGAATAAAAATAGACAAACTTTAAACAAGAATTTATTAAATTGCAGTCTATAATTTATTTCCTATCATTGTATGAATCAGCCCGTAAACGTCCCACTGCTGGGCGGAATGCCTCTTCTTCATATAGGAGAAGAGGCCTTCTCCCTTCCTATCATTATATTATGCGCTTAAAATATCTACCAATTAAAAACTTATAATATTTTAAAAATAAAATCATTTATTATTGTAATAATTTATGTAAATAACGGAAGTTATAAAATTATTAATTTATGTAAGAAATTTATATAATATATCATAATAATTAATATTTTAATTTTATTAATAGGTATAATTTAAAAAAAAAAAAAAAACTAACTATCAAAAGATGTCAGTTCCAATAAATGAATATTCACAGAATGAGTAACTATTTTCATAATTAAATTCGTAATTATACAGCACGATGTTAATAACGTCCAAGTTACGTTAGGCTATTCAAAGTTATATCGGTTATTACCTAAGTTTCATTTAAATAGTATTGGACGATAATAATACGTTTATTTTACAAAATAACAAACAAACCGACTAATTAATAAAATTTTAACACTAATTATTCAAATTGTTCACAGTTTTTTATGTTTTTAGTATATTTGCTATAGTACGACGTAATATTTATTTATTTATTTATTTATATTTTATTGCATAATACACTATTGAATTGTACAAAAGCGGGTTTAATGATAAAAAGCATTCGCTATCTAGCCAACCTTAGGACGTACAAGAGCTGACGTTTGTAGGTGTGCAAAATCAGAAACTGGACAAATCCATATTCAAAAAGGCAAAAGAAGATAATAAAATAAGAAATAATATAATACCAAGGGAATAAATACTTTATGTTAGACAAGTGTGTATTTATTCCGACGACCGTTCTGTTGTAGTGGTGCGAGTAGTCGCCTCAAACCGCGCGCCGGCGGTCGCGGGTTCGATTCCCACTCGGAACAGATATTTGTATTTGTTTCGGGTCTGGGTGTATGTCCTTGTGGGTCTCCCCACCGTGCCTCGAGAGCACGTAAAGCCGTCGGTCCCGGTTGTTATCATGGACACCTGATAACGATCGTTATTCATGGTAGGACAATTATCCGCCAACCCGCAGTGGAGCAGCGCGGTGGATTAAGCTCCAACCCTTCTTCTATATGGAGAAGAGGCCTCCGCTCAGCAGTGGGTGGTTTATAGGCTGATACAGTTAGACAAGTTGTTTACAAGACATTATTAACTATTTTCGAACGCTACGTTTTTGAAGACTCCTAAAAACACGTACACAAGTTAATATTTGATGAAACGTAGACTTAAATTATTTTTTTCAATAATTGACTAAATACTCATACTCAAGAGTAGAGATAGATTTTTTTTTCAATATATATACCGACCAGTTCAAGCCGTTTCCTCGGTTCTGGTACGAGCAACAGCTAGACCATAAAATACGAACCTAACATCTCCGATACTTGAACAAGTTGTTTATTTCTCCTCTTTAAGCGATCCCGCACAAAGTTACGATCTCTAAGTAATCATAGCTATGTACATTTAAAGTTGAATACTTTACAATGAATGTTCAGAGATTTCCAACACTTAAAAAACTATAAAGTTGTTAATGACAGTTTTAAAGCTTTTTTATGCCTGAAAATATATATTATTTTAAATAACAATAGAACTCAATTTATCGGTTACATTATTAATTATTATTATTTATTAAATAATACCTGATGAAACGCTTTTATAATTACTAGAAGTTAATTTAATTATTGAAGTTTTGATTGGAATTAATATATCATTACTGGAATATATATTAAAATGACACTCAAGCATTGAGTTACTCACTCGTATATGTATGCGTGAAGCACGTCGGTAAATAGATTATGTGTAGCATGAGTAACGATCGTTATCAGGTGTATATGATATACAACAGGGACTGAAGGTTACGTGCTCTCACAGGTACAGTGGGGAGACCCACAAGAATATACACCCAGACCGGAAAGAAATATTTGTAGAAATACAAATATCTGTCCCAAGCGAGAATCGAACCCGCGACTACCGGCGCGCGGTTTGATTTGACTGACCCGTTGGCGCAGTTTGCAGTGACCCTGTTTTTTGCTCCAAGGGTATATTTCGTAATTTCGAGATATTTCATGGATACTTTTTTTTGTGCAGTTCTTCGACCCCAAGTGCTAAGCTATAAATAATAAATAAATAATAAATATGTTTAACAGACACACACGGTCGTCTGTTCCAAAGGTAGGCAACTTAATGCCTGTGTTTTAGGTAACAGCCGACTGATATACATTTTTTTAAATAGATATAATTATATATAAATAATACATATATAAATAAACATATATTCAGACTCGAGGCGGGAATCGAACCCACAACCCTGGAGCAGAAAGCAGTCATTGCCAACTGCGCCAAGGGGCCAGTCAAGTTATCAAAATTAAATAAAGATAAAAGTTAATATATATTATTTTTATAAAATATCTGATAAGCAGTCATCGTAATTTTTTTTCAGAATTTATTACTTCTTGGTAAAAATTGATTAAAATTATAAAGAAATACTTATAGTTTTCTTATAAACAATTTTTTCAATACATCATTACAAGTATTCCTTGGCGCAACGCTGTGCCATTTTTTTATGCTTGCGTCGTATTGTAAGCGAAAATATATTTATCGCTTAAGACGCGCAATTTGTAAACCATGTGGTGAATACAAGTTTTAAATAATAAAATTCATACTGAATCAAGTTATTTTTATTAAATTTAAAAAGTGAGTTTTATTATCTTGGTTTATTTATAAATTGATATACAGATTGTTTTTTGATAACTTGTCCTTGTCGCTGTCGCTTTAATATGAAAATATATGACATTTAATCCAATTAATCTATATAATAATATGCGAAGCAAAAACTTTATATCCCTTTTTACGAAAATTACGCCGACGGAGAAGTATGAAATTTGGCACAGTTAAAGTTTATATGGAGAAGAAGTACAGAATGCTAATATTTTTTATAATAATGTTTGAAAAATACATTAAATTAATAAAAAAACACTACACACACTACGACACACTACACACACATATGTACAATGTACATGTATACATGAATTTTGTTTATTGTCAAAGTCTGTTGTCAACACGGTCTTAAATACAGGTCTTGCAACGAATTTTTTATCGAAATTTTTTAGCACAGGTCAGGTCCAATGACTGTTGCATATACTCACCATGTTTTACGCAATCATATTTTTATGATGTTGACAATGCTGCCAATTATAGATTAGGTCTAATTTCGACCACTGGGCTACCACTAGTTTATTTAATTAGCAGATATAAAAACCGTTAAAGAAGTTATAGTAGTTATATCATATTTTATGTCAGTATGAAACATGGTTATATCACAACACAAATAAAGAGTAAATATATTCTCGTATATAAACAGTTTTTAATGCAACATTCATATGAAAAAAGCTAAATAGAACAGATAAAAATATAACACAATTTTTTATTTCATGGAAAAATTAAAAACAATTATGTACTGATCGAATGTCATTATTTCCATACACTTTTACGTCAGCGAATGAAGTCTCAGATCTTTATATAACTGTTTATAGACTCGTGAAATTAAATATCTACTACTTAGTCGTAAACACAATCCAGACATCGCAACTAAATTGTCTCGCCGCCAATATTACTCACAAAGCTCGATAAAGGGTTAGTATCTCACACGACCGAGATAATAGCGAGTGAGTCACCATTAAGCCATTTGAATACCGTAATTGGTTCCGCGACCTACATCTGATTCAAATGTTGACGCTTAAATTTATTATTCAAAGACTATTGATTAAATTCATTGAAAGAACTGCTAAGATATTATGAATTCAACATCAGTATATGAGATACATATGCATCGAAATAGTAATTATATATTAAAATTCACTATCTATGAGAGAGCAAAGGAAAGTATTGCCGGTAATGTTATAGGTTAAAAAGACAGTTGTTTTCAACTCATTTAGGTAAAAACATTTGGAACAAAAAAAATCCTTTGTATATAATTAATTATTAATTTAGTTTATTCTTCAATACTTCGACTTTTAAAATTAAACTTAAAATTAGACTTATCGATAAAAACATCCGTTGTACCTATTGTATTTAACTATTTACAAGTTTTGTCTTTAAAATATCTGAAAATTGTTAAAACATTAGAATTTTAGATTTTTCAGATATAGAAATTAAAAATACATATAGAAATTGAAAATTTTAGTAAATTTTATATCACAATATAGCGCTATACAATATGCCTATCAGTCCAACTCAAGGATTATATAATAGAAGGCGCACTGTACCTTAACAGGAATAGGCTTGTTTTTATACCATTCGTGGTGCTTGAACTCTGATTTCATTAGAAACTAGTTGTATACCGCAACTTTGTTTATTTTAAATCGTCAATCCCATTGAAAATGGATTTACCTGGAGAATTTGCCGACACTGGCGACTCGGGGTCTTCTCTGAATCTGTAATAAAAAACAATATTTAAAATACTGAATTATTTTGTGTATTAAATAGCGTATAAATGTAATTAGATTTATAAAATAATATGAGAGTTTCGTGTTCTTCAGTTCGCATAGATTCAATCGGAAAAATAAAAAATAAAAAATCATAGGAATCTTTTCACAAACGCCGGAGATATCGCACAATTTTAAAATTATTTTTATAATTAATAAAGAATTATCAAACTGCTTTAACTATATATACATAAGCGTCGTTCACCACTTGATATTTTCATTGACGTCAATGGAGTTATATGTATGAATTTCATAGCCTTTGGACCGATAGATACAAACATCATTTTGTCCATTTTGTGTTACATAATATGTATTTTTTACATTACTTATTGTTAGTATTATTTTGGCATAATTATAGCTGTAGATATACCATGACTCTGCAATACCTCTTCTTCAGTTTAGGAGAAGAACTGTATCTCTTTTGGCCATGTGGCTTCACTGCGAGTTGGTGAATATAATCTTTGAAAATTAATCCCTTGACTTGCAAGTTTCCTCACCATGTTAATCTTAAACTCTAAGTACAAGTAGTAGTAGAGGTTTTCAAGTAACACTTAAAAGTTCATTCTACGCCAGTGTGATACGAACTTGCGAACTGTCGGTTAAAATTGACTTCCTCTATCAAATGGACGCTAACAAACAGTAAAGACTGAACCAACCATTCCTTTAGCACTGAGACGGAAGTTTATATAAAAAAATTATATAATATCTGTATAGGTTTGACAACAACATGACGACAAGTAAAAGAAAAACATATTTTTCATAACGTGGAACATGTAGACAATGTCGCAAGTGTAAGAGTAAGCTTGTAATTTATAAAAGTAAATACCATAAAAATATGTGTTTTTACGCATTTAAGTTATAACTTATAATAATTAACTAAACTTATTTGATTTTCTTTTTATAAGCAAAAATCTATACTCCACAATTTATCATCAACGTAGAACGCAATTAAACCTGTAGAGTGTAAGTAACAGACAAATGAACGCTGCACTTTACAATGACACACGAGGTTAGACACGCGGTTTTATCTGCTCTTAACTTCGGTACACGCCAGTTTAGTTGAGGTAACGTGCTTGCTCTATACGTACTACTTGTAAATATAATCGATACAATAAATGCATTCTATCGATTATATAATATGTGTTTGTTGACTACCAGACGTTACCCATGACTTTGTCCGCGTTAAACATATCAAAACTGGCCTTCGAATCTAAATTTTTTAACAATTTTATAGTCTTTTTTACACTGTTATAGGTTTCTTGCTGCGAAATTTTCCTCTTACATTTTTTACTATATGACGAGAAGCCGGAAAAAAGATTCATAGGCATTTAAGTAAAAGGCTGTTTAATTTTGACACACTAACAGACAGAATTAAGAGCTTAACTATAAAAATACCAGACGAAAAAAAAAATAGTACTCTGTGAGACTAGAGCTTGTAAACTAACAAACAAACTTATTCGCTTTAAAATATTAGTAGCATAATACAGACTTCATACAAAATCAGTAAAAAATATATATAATAATCGTATTGGGACCAGTGGTTAATCATTAATTGGCACAGTTCAATGCCTTAGGCTTAAACGACCCAATTGTCGCGGTGTCAGGTCGGGGGCTGACCTAGAATGATAGAAGTTAGAATATTTAGCCATTAAAAATGGGACTACATTTGGAAATACCTACTAATAGCTGTTGCATGCAACTTTATCTATCTCATGGAAACGGTAGATTTTTCCGGAATAACAAGTAACCTTGGTATTCCAGACAATAACATGTCTGTACCAGATATCATTCAAATCCGTTCAGCCGTTCCGGCGGAATTGTTTATCAAACATCCATCCATCTCATCTTTCGCATTTATACTAGTTATAAGATTAAATCAGTCAAAAGATAGTTTAATAACACATAATAATAACTACTACATTACAAAGCAATCAAGTACGGACTTCAAATTTCCTTAAGAAACCTCAATCATAACGTGTTAAATGATATAACAGTAATTATTGATTTCTATAAAAATATCTAATGGAATACATTTTTTTTCCATTATATTTTATTTGAATTTATTATATTAAATAGTTTCGAAACCCATCACATATTATAATAATTATTCATATCTCAATTGTCTAAATATTCACATTACTTTTTTTTTGGTAAAAAGTATCTAATTTGTCCCAAAAAACAAATCTTAGTTGCCTACTTGTTAATTCTCGGACCTCGCTTGCCTAGACTTCAATAGTTAACCAAATAGAACACGGTCAGTAGGTTAGGGGGAAGACGATACCTTCAAGGACGCGATGGTTTTTACGAAGTTTTTTCCCTTGGCTTAGGTGCGACGGGATTACATTATTGAATTGTAAAACAAATTGACGAAAATCACATATTCATTAAACGAGCTGTCGATATTTCGGTCGATCGTTCGGTAGTGAATTATATTCACAAATTCGTCAGGAACAAAATACAAAGCGAATGAAAAAGCATTTGACGTGCGCTTGGATACCTATATAAATGAATACTGTTTTACAAGTAATTTCATTTACATAGTGTTTTAAATTTCGACAGTCAGATTAAATAAAAATTTAAGAAAGTATTATTTATATACTATACATAAAAATATATATGATTAGTTTATTCACAAAACACTAAAGAATTCTAATAATAATGCTTAAATTTTATCTAGCATATTTATGGTAAATTGGTAATAGATTATTATGACCATGGATGAATAATTTAAAATCAATTGAGATACCACTTAGAAATTTGATGAATTAATGAAAGACAACCAGAGGCCAGGTAAAAATTTAATAACGTGTATAAAATTAGATCTAAAACCATTAGGTTTATCGAATTCACTTGAAACGTTTTAAACGTACTTAATCGTTATTTAATAAAATATACTTTAAAGATACGCAATTTATAATATGAATATAATATATCAAGAGCTTATATTATGTTACGTCACGTCATGTCGTGATCGGAATCTGTCGAAATTTCAAGAGTATCTATAACGGTTCTTGTAACGAACGGTAGCGGTGCGATACCGCAGGTACCCTTAAAGACTTTCCCCTCACCGCCCCTTCCTCTTAAAATATAAATAATATTGACCTATAAAATAAAAAGGTTAAAATACGCACATTCGAAAAATTGTATTGATTTTTTTAATCGTTCGTGCGCGGAGTGTTATTGCATATTTAAATGAAAACTTTTTCCATGGTTCTAGCAAACCGCATTATTTCTCACACAACCTACGATTGTGTGATAGGCAACTTATATTCCTAGTAATTTTGACTTCAGGTGACTATGTAATTGAATATTATTAAAAAACAATTTGTATCAGTTCTATGAGTTTTTTCGTACAAACTTTAATCTTGAGAAGAAGTTTTTTAATGCACCTTTAAGTATTTTATTTTTATTTTTATAAAGGAATACAATTTGACGCTTACTTTCACATCAGCATTGTTATAACAAAATCGAAGTTAAAATTATTATTGTTAGTCATTTAAAAATATTTTTGATTTAAATGACTCTACCATCGGTTGTTTTCGCGGTTCCTACTAAACCTCTAGGTGCCAAAAAAACAAAAATCAATAAAATGAAATAAAAGTTACTCTTTTAAATAAAATTGTGTACATTATATTAAATAATTAATTTAGTATGTGAAATGATAAACATTCTGGCGTAGAGGTGAACAAGTTCGGTTCGGTGTTCGCTTCGCGGGTTCAATTCCGCTCTGAGCAGATATTTATATTTGTACAAATATTTGTTTCTGGGTCTGTCCTTATGTGTCTCTGCATCGTAGCTCAGAGAACTCGTAAAGCCCAGATGTTCTAGGCACAGGGCCGGATTTAGAGATATTATTTCTTGCAGAAAAAAATGACGACGAAAAAAATAATTAAAAAAGGTCGTTGCGATCTCGCGCCAATATATTATCGTTGCCGAATGGACGTAACGGAGGAGTGGAGGCACCTTCATCTGAAATTGAATTGGTTTTTTTTCTTGCAGAAAAAAATTACCGGGTTGACATATTCCTGAAAAAAAAAAGATCATCACCGATTCCTATTCCAAAAAATAAAAAAAAGGCTCGCCCCAACTCCGGACCGCTCCAACTCGGTTGGCTCTATTGTGGAAGCCCCTCTTTTGTGGATGTGGAGGCCTTCTTTTGTGGATGTGGGGGCCCCTCTTATGTGATGGCCCGGGGCAGTTGCCCCGCTTGCTCTCCCCTAAATCTGGCCCTGTCTAGGCAGAAAAAATATCCGCCAGCCAAAAGCGGAGCAGCGTAGCGAATTAAGCTCCAAGCCTTCTTCTACTTGTAGACAGTAGGATTTTGCCCAATAGTTGAACAAGCTGTTTTAATTCACTTAAATTCAGTAAAAGTAAAAACTCGATTTGTCTGTTATAGAGCTATCATATTATATATATATATATATATATATATATATATATATATATATATATATATATATATATATATATATATATATACCAGGAATATTTCTTTTATCTTTTAATTCTCTCTAGCTCTGTCTCTCTCTCTCTCTCTTTCACTGTAGATAATGTGCCGCGCTCCCGGCTGCATGGGTACCACCATCTTGCTTATTTCTTCCGTGAAACAGCTTTGCTGTGTTTCGGAAAGAAGGGCAAGATAGGCAGTGTAATTACTGGCACCGAGACTTAACATCATATGTCTCAGGATAGGCAACACATAAATGAGTTGGCTGGGCTAGTTCCAGGTAAACTAGTTTATGTTCATGGGCGACGTCGACCACTTACCATCAGGTGGAACGTCTGCCAGTTTGCCTATCCAACTAACATATAAAAAAAAAAAAAATGTTTTCAGTTAAACAAAGTATAAAAAATATATTATTATTTATGAACAGAAATTTTCAATATGAATATTAATTATTAATTAAATTTTATTATTACATTTAATTTTGTTATTACCTTTTTCGACCACAATTAAATGTATTGACTTACCTACTCTTTTCTAACGTTTGATTGAAATGAAGACTAAATGTTATCTTAGAATATGTTTTATGAATTTCGTGCTGATTTTTTTACCTACAATTAGTACTTTAGCAGTCATGCATGTTGAAACAAGCAAAAAGACAGACAGACAGACATATCTTATATTTATGTGTATATATATATACATATAAAAGAATATATATATATATATATATATATATATTCTTTTTTATTTGAATATTCATATTACATAGTCATAGAAATATACAGGACTAACTCTGCCCCCCGGGTTCACCCGCGTTAATTTGAGGGGAAAACATACTTAAATATTTTTAAACAATTACTTTAAGAGTAGGTACCCGCCTCGTTGGTCGAGTGGTCGCAAGGGTTACTGCCGAGCAAAGGGTCTCAGGTTTGATTCCTGGGTCGTTCAATGTATTATTGAGGTTTTTATTTTTTGAAAATTCTCTATTAAAGAGTGATGCTATGTTTACTTTAAAATTGGAACTATAGTTTTGGCGGTAAGGAGGCTGCCATTGAAAAGGAAGGATCCTTCGACCAGGCGGTGTTGCGTCGAGTTCTTGTATATATACTCAACCGCTTTGAAAACTTCGATAGTGCGATGTTGGATACGTCTGTTTCTTCTAGTTCGTATATGGCGAGATAGATGTCGCTACAATAGTTAAAAATGTCTCGAGAAGAGAAATAATAAAGGACGCAACGCTCTTTAAAAAAAGATTATTTTTTCCCGTTTTTGTAACATTTCTTATTATTGTTCAACACCTATTGGTCGTAGCGTGATGTTATATATCCTTCCTCGGTAAATGGGCTATCCAATACAAAAATAATTTTTCAATTCGAACCAGTAGTTCCTGAGATTAGCGCATTCAAACAAACAAACAAACTCTTCAGCATACTATTAGCTCTACATTAAAGAGAACTCCTTAATAGTTCAAGAGTATATAATATGTAATAAACATTCTCCATAAACAACAACAGACTGAGTCGCTATAGTAACTAAGTATAGGCCCTGTGACAATCTGAACGAAAGATGTGCTAATAACCTTAGCAATAGCATCCTTTAGGCACAAAATCATTAAAACAAATTAATGTTATTGGCAAAATAACGGCATGTATCATTAATTCAAAAATAAAATCAAGCAATATATAGTGCATTATAAAAGAAAGCAGATTTTTTTTAACTTATAGTAACTTTAATGAATGTGACATTTTATCAGGGATGGACTAAGTATTTACTACTACTAGTAGCCCAGGGTAAAAAAAAACAATATAGAAGTAAAATAAAAATAAATTAATATTACAGTAAAATAAATAAAGAGAACGAAATATCTTTTTTACGTGTTTTTGAGAATGATAATTTAGTGTATATTGTAATTTGTAATAATTGTATAGGTACAAACGAAAATTTTAACCAGTTTTTAAGTAAGTCGTTGATAATGAGTATATTTTATATAGGTATTTTAAGCTATATAGCGATGACTTTTGGTCATACGAATTTCTTAATTATTTAACACAAACCCGTGATAAAGCCGTCATATTTGAGTTGGTTTTATTTATTTTTACGTTTAGTTTTATTTTAGTAGTACTGTCTAGGAAAAAGTTGGTATGGCGATGATAGCCAAGATGATCTCTTTTTATAGAACGGAAAGCTTATTAAATAATATTACACACATATTTAATTCAAAAGAGGCAGGATTGTAAACTAAAGTCTAAGTAAGAGGCATAATGTAAATATTCCTGCCAAATATTCTTGCCAAGTCGAATAGGAAGTCACCAAAGTTTTTTTTTTAAATATAAACTTTAGAATGAGAACTAAATGAATCAGCCTGTAAACGTCTCGCTGCTATGCTAAGGTATCTATCTATATAGTTGAAGGGTTGGAGCTTAATCTACCACGCTGCTTTACTGTAGATTGGCGGATATTTTCCTTACCATGAGTAACGATCGCTATCTGATGTCTATAATAACAACTGGAACTGCCGGCTTTACGTGTTCTCCGAGGCACAGTGAGGAGACCTACAAATACAAACACCCAGACCAGAAACAAATATTACAAATATTTGTTATATACAAATATTAGGATCCGAAAAGAAACTTTCAATATGAATATTAATTATTAATTAAATTTTTTTACTATTAATTAAATTTTTTAATTACATTTAATTTTGTTATTACCATTTTGGACCACAATTAAATGTATTGACTTACCTACTCTTTTCTAACGCCGTCAGTCAAAATACAAAATTAAAATTACAATAACTTTCGATATAATGAAGCGATTTTCGATATTCGTGCTGATTTTTTTACCTAAACTTAGTATTTTAGCAGTGATGCATGTTGAAACAAGCAAAAAGACAGACAGACACCCAATGTTTTTTTCCCCCCTTAAAAGTGACATCCGCCTTTTATTGAATATATCTACTAAAAACATAAATTCCAAATGCAAGAGTAGAATGTGTCAATTTTCAATAATTGATTTTTAAAAAAATATTTAAATTTTCGTGACCTTTACAGTAAAAATACTGAAAAAAAATTATAAAAACTGAAATAATAAATAATTAAATAAACTTGTATTGCAGTTTTATGAAGCATTTCTCGATGCATATTATACAGTTTTTTTTTAATTTATATTTATTAAATTTATTTCCGTTCCTAGTACCTGTAACACAAGTTCTTACGAACTTATCACGGGGCTAGGTTAACGTGGTGTGATTGTTGGTTAATATTTATTTATTTATTTGATCTCGATCGATTTCTGATCAGACAGTAATGACAAAATATATAACATTTTTTTTAGTTAAAAATGTTCAAAATTGCCATGAAGAAAAAATGTTGTATCGAAATCAGTATTTATTTTTTTATTATTTTTCCAGCACGAAGTAGAACCTCTGTCTAGCACAAAAAGATTCCTCATACTAAGGTTTATCACCCACAAAAATATCACATTCATCTTGGGCCTAGATTTTGAGAAAATGATTTTTAAAAATTTGTATCAGGGTTGCCACTAATTATGACCTTTCGTGTTAAAAATCGAATCGAACTCGAAATCAAACCCGCGACTACTAGCGTAAAGGTAACTACACCACAACACAATAATGGTTGTCTCAGATGAAGAAAAAAATGTAATTCAGAATGAGAATTAACTATAATTTGAAAATTTTAAGTGATTTGTTTATGCAGTACGTATTTATTTATACGGGACTTCGACTCCAAAGTGCATATACAAAATAATTATATCTTTAAATATATTTAGTACTAGCGGCCCGCCCCGGCTTCGCACGGGTATTTAACTAAAATTTTAAAAATTATAAATTTATATTTTTTATCACCTACACCTGCGTCGATACTGGAAAATATATTATAACAGACGGATTGAGTTGTCAAATCAACTTCGAAGCAAAAGCAACCCCCTTTTAACCCCGTTAGGGGATGAATTTTGATAAAATACGAAACACGTCTTCAATCAATTCTGTTAAAGAATATTTAATGCAAAATTTGAAGTAGATTGGACCAAGGAACTACGCTGTCCCATACAAACTTTGCCCCCCTTTTTTGCCCCCTTAGGGGTAGAATTTCGTGAAATCCGTTCTTAGCTGACCTCTCCTCGGCAAAAGGAATATTTCTGCGATATTTCAAGTCGCTTTTATATATTAAGATTAAGATTATAAAACGGACTCGTTAACAGATTTATTATATCTATATGTATATAGATAGTACGGATGAAACATTTGAACTGATTTTTTTATTACTAATTTTTTCATTGATGAATATCATATTTTAATAAGTATTCTCCCCGACGAAGACAAATCCAAAAACACAAAAATCATAAAAATCGTTCCACTCGTTCTCGAGTTATAAACGGTGTAACTAACACGACTTTCTGGTGACTGGTGAATTACCATCGACATTCGGGGAGAGCGCTCGGCGCACGGTTCCCACTCGAATCATGTAAAAAAAATAGGTAAATATTAATAAACTTTTAAGTAAAGTTACTCAACAATTATCCAATTATTTACGCATCGTCTGGACACCCTAGCAGCTAGCTGCACTTTCGATACAAAACAGGTAGTTTATCTACGTCCAAACGCCGCCACGTGTAAACAGGGTAGCAGGATAAACAAGCATGATCCAGTCCCCCTTAATACTTTAATCCTGGCTTAGGAAAGGCAAAAATACGAAGATATTTTACTCGTTTAAGCAACAAATTTGTTGACTAGGTAAATTATGTGACTTTGGCAATTTTTAGGTGTGAACAAGCGACACATTACAACACCTGTGCATGTGCCGCCGGCATGACTGGAAAAGTGTCATCGCTTCATTTATTTGAATTGAAATTTATGAAAATTTTGTCAAAAATTAAGTACCTATTTTTATTGCATGACCCGAATGGGAACCGCGCGCCGAGCGTTCTCCCCAAATATCGATGGTAATTCACCAGTCACCCTGTATATATGTATATATATATATTGATTACAACTTAAATAGCTATAACCATCCAACTTTGTACAATCAACAAACAAATAACGACCAAATATTTTAACAACAAACAAACAATCAAGACCTTAGTACCCTAAGGTATTTAATTAAATGCAAAAAAGAAAAACGTTCTTTTAAATACGGGCCACAATGTTTTTTTCCCCCCTAAAAAGTGACATCCGCCTTTTATTGAATATATCTACTAAAAACATAATTCCAAATGCAAGAGTAGAACTCCCATGTGTCAATTTTCAATAATTGATTTTTAAAAAAATATTTAAATTTTCGTGACCTTTACAGTAAAAATACTGATTTTTTTTTATAAAAACTGAAATAATAAATAAATAAATAAACTTGTATTGCAGTTTTATGAAGTATTTCTCGATGCATATTATACAGTTTTTTTTAATTAAAAATGTTCAAAATTGCCATGAAGAAAAAATGTTTTATCGAAATCAGTATTTATTTTTTTATTATTTTTCCAGCACGAAGTAGAACCTCTGTCTAGCACAAAAAGATTCCTCATACTAAGGTTTATCACCCACAAAAATATCACATTCATCTTGGGCCTAGATTTTGAGAAAATGATTTTTAAAAATTTGTATCAGGGTTGCCACTAATTATGACCTTTCGTGTTAAAAATCGAATCGAACTCGAAATCAAACCCGCGACTACTAGCGTAAAGGTAACTACACCACAACACAATAATGGTTGTCTCAGATGAAGAAAAAAATGTAATTCAGAATGAGAATTAACTATAATTTGAAAATTTTAAGTGATTTGTTTATGCAGTACGTATTTATTTATACGGGACTTCGACTCCAAAGTGCATATACAAAATAATTATATCTTTAAATATATTTAGTACTAGCGGCCCGCCCCGGCTTCGCACGGGTATTTAACTAAAATTTTAAAAATTATAAATTTATATTTTTTATCACCTACACCTGCGTCGATACTGGAAAATATATTATAACAGACGGATTGAGTTGTCAAATCAACTTCGAAGCAAAAGCAACCCCCTTTTAACCCCGTTAGGGGATGAATTTTGATAAAATACGAAACACGTCTTCAATCAATTCTGTTAAAGAATATTTAATGCAAAATTTGAAGTAGATTGGACCAAGGAACTACGCTGTCCCATACAAACTTTGCCCCCCTTTTTTGCCCCCTTAGGGGTAGAATTTCGTGAAATCCGTTCTTAGCTGACCTCTCCTCGGCAAAAGGAATATTTCTGCGATATTTCAAGTCGCTTTTATATATTAAGATTAAGATTATAAAACGGACTCGTTAACAGATTTATTATATCTATATGTATATAGATAGTACGGATGAAACATTTGAACTGATTTTTTTATTACTAATTTTTTCATTGATGAATATCATATTTTAATAAGTATTCTCCCCGACGAAGACAAATCCAAAAACACAAAAATCATAAAAATCGTTCCACTCGTTCTCGAGTTATAAACGGTGTAACTAACACGACTTTCTGGTGACTGGTGAATTACCATCGACATTCGGGGAGAGCGCTCGGCGCACGGTTCCCACTCGAATCATGTAAAAAAAATAGGTAAATATTAATAAACTTTTAAGTAAAGTTACTCAACAATTATCCAATTATTTACGCATCGTCTGGACACCCTAGCAGCTAGCTGCACTTTCGATACAAAACAGGTAGTTTATCTACGTCCAAACGCCGCCACGTGTAAACAGGGTAGCAGGATAAACAAGCATGATCCAGTCCCCCTTAATACTTTAATCCTGGCTTAGGAAAGGCAAAAATACGAAGATATTTTACTCGTTTAAGCAACAAATTTGTTGACTAGGTAAATTATGTGACTTTGGCAATTTTTAGGTGTGAACAAGCGACACATTACAACACCTGTGCATGTGCCGCCGGCATGACTGGAAAAGTGTCATCGCTTCATTTATTTGAATTGAAATTTATGAAAATTTTGTCAAAAATTAAGTACCTATTTTTATTGCATGACCCGAATGGGAACCGCGCGCCGAGCGTTCTCCCCAAATATCGATGGTAATTCACCAGTCACCCTGTATATATGTATATATATATATATATTGATTACAACTTAAATAGCTATAACCATCCAACTTTGTACAATCAACAAACAAATAACGACCAAATATTTTAACAACAAACAAACAATCAAGACCTTAGTACCCTAAGGTATTTAATTAAATGCAAAAAAGAAAAACGTTCTTTTAAATACGGGCCACAATGTTTTTTTCCCCCCTAAAAAGTGACATCCACCTTTTATTGAATATATCTACTAAAAACATAATTCCAAATGCAAGAGTAGAACTCCCATGTGTCAATTTTCAATAATTGATTTTTAAAAAAATATTTAAATTTTCGTGACCTTTACAGTAAAAATACTGATTTTTTTTTATAAAAACTGAAATAATAAATAAATAAATAAACTTGTATTGCAGTTTTATGAAGTATTTCTCGATGCATATTATACAGTTTTTTTTAATTAAAAATGTTCAAAATTGCCATGAAGAAAAAATGTTTTATCGAAATCAGTATTTATTTTTTTATTATTTTTCCAGCACGAAGTAGAACCTCTGTCTAGCACAAAAAGATTCCTCATACTAAGGTTTATCACCCACAAAAATATCACATTCATCTTGGGCCTAGATTTTGAGAAAATGATTTTTAAAAATTTGTATCAGGGTTGCCACTAATTATGACCTTTCGTGTTAATTTTTTTTTTCCTTATATAAGCAGCTTTTTCACTTTACTGACGAAGATGTTCGTTAGAAAATGTATGTATGAATGTAAATAGTCTTATTTTATTTTGGTAAACAAATAGTTTGGACATCTATTTATTCCCGATGAAGGGCTACGTGTGGCGCGGGAAGCGGTCCACCCTCGATAAGCTGATGCTGAAACCCAGCGCTAATACACGTGATCTAGAGGGACGTGGGCGAGGCACCATGGAGCCTATTTAGGAAAATGGATAGGAAAAAAAACAATGATTGATCTCTTCACCGTGCACTAGAATCATCAGATCCGGCAATTTCAATGCTTCGCCTCCATCGTCGACAGAAATTCTGTAAAAAACTTCCTCTGCCATCTGCTGTTCGGGATCTTCTTAAGGCTGTTTAAGAGTATTCGCAGCACGAGATCAACGAGTCAAATTTGGATTCAATAATCTTATGTAACGAAGCAAATCTAATTGAATAATAATAATTAATACAAAATAAAGGTTCTATCATAAAGACACAATAACTAACCTACCTATGATGTACCAGAAAAAAAAAATTTGACCTTTTGTGTGATAACCCTGAATTTAGAATTTTGACCTCAGTACATAAAAATCATTTTCTCAAAATCTAGGCCCAAGTTGAATGTGATATTTTTGTAGGTGATAAACCTTTGTATGAGGAATCTTTTTGTGCTAGACAGAGGTTCTACTTCGTGCTTGAAAAATAATAAAAAAATAAATACTGATTTCGATACAACATTTTTTCTTCATGGCAATTTTGAACATTTTTAACTAAAAAAAACTGTATAATATGCATCGAGAAATGCTTCATAAAACTGCAATACAAGTTTATTTAATTATTTATTATTTCAGTTTTTATAAATTTTTTTCAGTATTTTTACTGTAAAGGTCACGAAAATTTAAATATTTTTTTAAAAATCAATTATTGAAAATTGACACATGGGAGTTCTACTCTTGCATTTGGAATTTATGTTTTTAGTAGATATATTCAATAAAAGGCGGATGTCACTTTTTAGGGGGGAAAAAAACATTGTGCGGGCGAGTGTCATTCTTTTGGCCGAAGTTTTGGTCAGCGCGATTCACAAAATTATATTACATATTCTGCGCTATCTATCGTATAATGGTAGAATATCGTTTTTATATTTAGTGACATTTAACATAATTTAACATAATAGTATATTAATTGAAAATGATGTTTATCTAAAATATTAAAACGATTTCTATTTCTATCCGACATATTTAGTAAACTTTTAAGTTAACCTTTAAAATAATAACTCAAAAATAAGTTTTGTGAGTTTTTAAGATTCGTTAGACGAGATGGCGTCTATGTCGCGTAGGCGTATTTCTATTTTCTTAAATATTTATTTTTAAATTTAATTACAATGAAACAAAAACTAAATTGTACTGTGAATTATGTATAATTTTTATGTATTAAAGTTATTTAAATTGGTTTTGTACTTTTTACGTTATACGTGCACAAACAAAAAATTATAAGAGATAGCGCTGATTGAAATTAAATCGCGCTATTAAAATTTATTCTTGATGATATATAGTGTATTAATAAAAAGGAGGTTTCAACAGATTTATTATTTGTATAGATTTGATTAAGAGAATTTTGGAGCCGTCCATAACCAGATGCATGGGGGGAAACGCCGTTGCCGCCCCACCGTTAGTCCGCCACTGAATTTTATTTATTCATTTCATATAATCAGTACGATTGAACTATAACTATATGTTTATTAAAATATATTATACTATTGTACATATTATTATATAAAACAAACGTCCTAAAATGTATTAGAATACATGTACATATGTATTTATTAAGGCGTAACAAACATTATTTTAAAGTGTGCATTAAGCCTTGAAACCAATAAAATCATATAATATACCTCTATATTAAACAGGAATCAATACAATTACGTCAATATCTGTTATAATAAATCCTAATCAATACATATTATTAAACAAAGTCCTCCGCCGCGTCTGTCCGTCGCGGATTTTGATGCGGTTTTCACCAATAGATAGAGTGATCCGTGAGAAAGGTTTAGGTACATATTCATATTCGGGGCGCGGCTGGCGAGGGCCGCTAGTGTCTAAATAAATAAACATCAATATAGGTTAAAAAATTTCATCCACTTTATTTTTCAATTAATTATTTTCGAGGTCAATAAATGTTTTTAATTAACACATATTTCTTTTTTCTTTTTATTTCAGACAAACAATTATCAATTGAAACTATTTTGTTGATACGGATACAGACTATTAAAAAAAATTTGTAAGTCATTTTTTTTTCTAACTTTGCAATTTTTTGTATACATAGGTATTCATAATTTGTTTTATTATTTGTTGAACATTTAAGTCTATTTATTTAATTATATAATACAGTTTCAGTCCGCTGCCGGACTATAAATAAATAAAAATAATTATAACAACATAAAAACTAACCAAGTGTGAATAGGACTGACACACGAAAAGTTATTTCCGTATAAATTAACAATTTATAATATATATGTATAGTAGATATATAACGCCAAATATAAGCACATTTCTTCAGTCCGTTACAGTTGTTATCACAGAAATTAACAATAAAAATTATGTAAAAAAAAATTGTAAAAAAACATGTATTTACGTGTTACGATATGATATGATATGACAGACCAATGGTAGGACGAATAGACTGTTGGTACACTTGGGTACGATAGATTTGTGTATCGTTGGGTACCTGCACACATTCAAATATTAATTTGAGGAAGCGCAACATATTAGTACATGTAGAAGAATTATTCACACATAAACATAATATTTTTGTTTTCACGACGAATATTTCATATATACCTACAATGTTATAATATATTATGAATGAGATATAAGAGACCCATTTCATAAATGGTTTAGTTTTCGTCGCTATATACGCTAAGTAAGCTACGAACTGTCAAGGTCGAAAAGCAAGCACTCTTGGCAGTGACCTTGCATCGATTCATTTGACTATTTCATAACATGAATAATTACTTAACTGAAGGACGCTATCAGAGCGTTACAGCTGTTACTTTTTATTGATTAACGATTACGTTACTCAATTCATATACAATTCATGTAATAATTTAACTATAACAAATTAACTCAAACTTAATAATAAATTAACTCACGTGTAAAGGTCGTCATCTATGTTCGAGGAAGTGGCTTCAACTAGTACGGAACAACTCATTTTGTTGCCTATCACAGTTTTTTCAACACAGAACATTCAGTTAATTCGACATTAATATTACATGGTTGTGCTCACTGCGATTGTACGTCTAACGAAGCAGGGGATGGGTGTTGTACCGTATTCGGAAAAAAATGTTCGTAACGTATACAAGCCGGGTTTTAGGATGGAAATCAGGGTAAGCCTAGGGCGCGCGTGTTATGAGGTAACTTTGTTGGGACGTATGCTAAAACATGCAATTTGTTAAAACTATTTATTTCAGCAATATTTAAAAACTAAAACTAATAATAACTGTAACGTTTTTAATTTTTGTATAGAAACAGACAAAACTTAATATTTATTATGTGTAATCGAAATATATAAATTGCTGACGGTTTTATTTTAAATAAAGGAATAGAAAGTTTAACGCCTAACATTACTTTATAATTTTCTCGATATACGACTCTACATTCGATAGTAGTGTCCAAGAATAGAAAGAATATACGTAGTGGAAGAGCCGTTATTACAACGTCACCCTATTGCCACGAGATCGTATCGCGCATGCGCGTTTTTAACCTTGAGAATACTTCCCGGTTCACAGACAGAAACTGTCACCTGTCTTCTAGGTCAATGTGTTTCAGTGCCTACCCCAAAATACGATACGTAATCCTTAGGCGAAAGAGCTTAAAAACCTTAAAAGTAACTAATCTCTATAGTGCGATAGCTTGTCGATACCAAACTGTTAATAATAGGTTCACGAAATCAAAAATTAGGGCAATAAACTCCGTTTAATAAAAATTAAGGTAAATAATATAATAGATTAGTTGTTGAAAGAAGTAAACAGAGATTTTGAACTGAATGAGCCTGTAAACATCGCACTGCTGGGCAAGGGATTCTTCTCCATATAGGATAAATGTTAGAGCCTAATCCACAACGCAAATCCACTGCGGGTTGGCGCATAATTTCCCTACTATGAGTAACGATCGTTATCAGATGTCTATTATAACAACCTACAGACGACTTTACGTGTTTTCCGAGACACGGTGGGGAGACCCACAAGGACATACATCCAGACTAGAAACAAATATTTGCACAAAATGCAAATATCTGCACCGAGCGGAAGGAGAATCGAACTAGCAACCGCCGGCGTTTTTTTAAACGATTACTTACACCACTACACCAGCCAGGTTGTCAATAAGGTTAAGTACGTTAAAAAATTCAAAAAAAATTGTAGCACCCATACTCTACATTGTAAACTTCTCTCATAAATTCAAAGAAATATAAGAAAATGTTTAATAATTTTCTATAATTTCATTTTAATTTTATGTTTTTTTTTTCTTTACAAAAAAATTAGCATTCATTACCTACTAAGTATATATTAAATAAATGTTATATTAAAGTCACATAAAATATAATGAATAAACATTTTATGCCAAACTATTTATATCAAAAATATTTTATCGGATCTTTGCCCGTTCCCAGCTTAATAAATTATAAATGCGATGAACCTTTATATAGGTAATTGAATAATAATACAAGAAACGTTATTACTGTAACAATATCAACTATTTTTAAAATCATCCATATCTAATAATTTCTATAAAAGATCTTATTTTACGCCTACCTTAAATTCTGATAGTCTCCTAACAACACATTTAAAAAGTTTTTTAGTACAACACACACAATTATAATAATGTGAGTGACCCACATGAGTCATGATCATGGTCTTAATATCCAAAACTAGGCCGTTAGTAAACACTGTCTACTAGTTTATTTAACTGACAATTCTAACATTATTTTCATTCCATTCCTTTGTTAATAATTTTGACGAAATCTTTTAATTCTTTTTAGCATTTTAGTTTTGAAATATAAAGAATAAGCAAATAATTGTTTTTTAAAATTTCAAAATCTTTTTATGACTTGATCTAAACGTTTTTAAACTTGTGTCGTTGACTTTTTAATAAATAAATAAATAAATAAACTGTACACAATGTGCAATCAAAATTTGTAAACTTTAATTTACATGCGTTGTCGGATATTTAGATGATTCTATCTTCTTTTTAAATAAAGTATGGTAATAAAATTATTCCGACGTAAATAATAAAAATAATTTTCACTAACCAAACTAAACCACTACAGAGAATGGTTGATTTACAACCAAAAATGTTTACTTTTTAATTTGTTATACTTATTACGTAGCAATTTGTACCATGTTAGAGCAAGAGCCCACGACGGCCAGACCTTCGTTATTTTATAAAAGCTGAAAGTTTTTCTGTGAGTGTTCCATATACAATTAAAAACGACCAGCGACTATATAGTTTAGGTTTTGGTTACTTTGGCAGGTAGCAGGTAGTAAAGGTGTATAAAATAGTACCTTACTTTCGTTAAAGTAAAAAGCTCAATTTTTTTATATGTTATTCGGGATAGCTTTAGAAATCTCGTCCTCGATTGCCGGACACTTATGACGGTTACTTCCCCCTGCCAGTCACCCCTAAACCTTAATAAATTATAATTATACTTTCGTCATAGTATAAAAGCTAAATTTTATATATGTTACTTGGGAATCTATAAAAAATGTTAACTCCATTGCCGGACAGTTTTAATGGTTATTAGGCTTCCATATCCAAGTGGTAAAACGGGACCCTATTACTAAGACTCCGTGGTCCATCCGCCCGTCCGTATGTCACCAAGCTGTATCTTATGAACCGTGATAGTTAGACAGTTGAAATTTTCACAGATGATGTATTTCTATTACCGCTATAATAACAAATACTAAACATAAGAATAAAAAAATATTTAAGGGGAGCTCCCATACAACAAACGTGATTTTTTTGATCGTTTTTGCTCGATATTGATAACGACAACAGGTAGACGCTTGAAAAAGTCACAGAATATTGAGTTATATTATTCACTTTGAAAATAAATAGTTAAATGAAATTAAAATTCATATTTAAAAGATCCATAAAGAGAGAAATCCGTTACAAAGGATATAACGTACATACGTTATAATAAGCGATATGTGTCCGAGTCACGAAATTTATATATATATATATATATATATATATATATATATATATATATATATATATATATATATATATATATATATATATATTTTATATACACATACTCGATGTTCCAAAGGAGTGGCCCAAGGACAGAACCTTGACGGACACCATACGTTCTAGAGTGTAGTTTCCACTCTTTGTGTCCCAGAAGCGAACACTGAGAGATTTGCGAGGTATGATGTAACGAGACGACTAAGGTAAAGGTAAATTTCAAGGTTTCCATTTTACACTCCCAAGGAAGGATATTTAAAGCGTTGGCTATAACTAGTGACACCGGTAGGACCTGTCCTCGAGCAACTGCTCTTAAAAGTCAAAAGTTATTAGATCTATAAATAAGTCGAAACGTACGTACCGATGATAAGGTCTTGGTATTTGTTTCATGACTTTTCAATTTCGGATGTATTGAGACAGAACTGGGCTTGCTATAGTAAAGAAAACGTGATCAATAAATAATTGAGTTCATAACAAGTGACCTTTTTTAAGTTTTACGAGCGAATAGTATACTACAATATATATTTTTTTTTTGTATATAGATTAATAGAGGACAACGACCGACTTCAATAAAACTAAAGTATTCTATTTCATCGGAGGGTATTGACTTTTCCTATCTCTATATTGTAAGTAGCGCATTACAGTAACCCAGATTTTACAGGTAGCTCATTCGTACGTCTGCCAAGAGACCTTTGCAAACTTTGAAGGATAATAACATTAATAAATTAATTGATCTAATGCAGTGATTCTCAACCTTTTTTTTTTGTTGCGGCACATATTTAACGATTTCAAAATTTGGCGGCACACAAAGAAAAAGATAAAAATTATTTACTTACTACAACACACTGCAATAATTAACATTATTATATATTTGCAAAATTTGGCGGCACACTTTTGAAATTTGGCGACACACAAAAGTGCCGCGGCACAGTAGTTGAGAATCACTGATCTAATGGATATGTTACTTTCCTAATAAACATCATTTAAAATTAAACCTGTTTTATTTAACTTATGAATATATTAATTTTAGTATATATATATGAACATATATAGGTATGTTGTAATAAGAACTAAATACAATAATTATATATTAATATTACAGTACTAATAACTAAACAGCTCTGCCTCTAGACGTTTGCGGTGTCAAATTGCGAAGAAACCTTATAGTATATTTTAAGTTCATACAATCAATATAATGTTAATATATTTTTTAGGTAATAACACTGCAAAATGTTTAAATATTCCTAAAATTTGTTTTGAGTAAATGGACAGCGATGTAAAAATTAAAAATGTTGAAGTATAAAGACTCTTACGACCGATCGGGTAATCTTTTTTATATAACAAGGAAGAAACGCTAGTAAATTAACTAATTCATAGCAAATTAAAAACATTCCTCGCATATAAGAAGGATACGGATTAAAATACTGACATCAATTTATATGTATTAGATTAATTATTATTATTATTCCTTAATCCTTAAAGACCGAAGTGGGATTTTAAGTTGTAACAATATTGTTATTAAACTGAAACAGCCTGTAAACGTCCCACCGCTGGTCACAGGTCTTTTCCGGCGAGTCGGTCCTTTGATCCGAAGAAGGCTCCATGTGCAGGCAGTTTAGGTGCCGATATATGCATGCACGCGATTTAACTGGACCTGGGTCTCTTTTTGTTAAAGAATAAGTGCCTCTAGATCAACTATACGCCACATCTTTACGTGGGCGGGTAAATAAAAAAAAAACACTATTATTAAAACATCGATTAAAGTTACAACGAACTACAACAACTTTTATACGACTATGATGTTATTTGCTGCTACGGAACCCTTCATGGGCGAGTCCGACTCGCACTTGTTTATTTTTATATTTTGTTTTTTATATAGTTTATTTATTAATTTAGATTCGATTAAACCTTACTTTATACATACAAAGAACCCACAGGTGGAAGGTAAATGAGGTAGGATGCCCATGATTGTAGAGTGAAGTATAAATTATCTTATTACATATACTTACACTAGCGGCCCGCCCCGGCTTCGCACGGGTATTTAACTGAAATTTCAAAAAAATATAAATTTATACTGTTCCACCAGGAGCACCCAAAAAAAGATATTACCTACACCTGTGTCAATACTGGAAAATATTTTATAACAGACGGATTGGTTGTCAAACATGTGTCAAAATAAATTTTAATTTAAATCAAAATTACTATGGAGTATTTATATCAAAATAATTTTCTCCCCCCTTTTAACATCGTTAGAGGATGAATTTCGATAAAATACGAAACACGTCTTCAACCAATTCTGTTAAAGAATATTTATGCGAAATTTGAAGTAGATTGGACCAAGGAATCATGTTGTCCCATACAAACTTTGCCCCCCTTTTTCACCCCCTTAGAGGTAGAATTTCGTAAAATCCGTTCTTAGCTGACCTCTACTCGGTAAAAGGAATATTCCTACCAAATTTCAAGTCTCTGCGCCTTATAGTTTCAGAGATATCGTGATGAGTCAATGTATACGTGGAAATCTCTTATATATATATATATATATATATATATATATATATATATATATATATATATATATATATATATATATATATATATATATATATATATATATATATATATATATATAATATATAGATAGATTATAAATGACATACCTACTTAAAGTTTTTGAGAATTCAGGTATACTGCTCTATGCTGATTACATGAAGATTTTTAGATCTATATCGGAAAATCTGATTACATCGATAGTACATTAACTTTTAAGCAACATTATTAGCTTTATTACTGCTAAATCATTACGAATGCTAGGCTTTGTGTTAAGAGTGGGAAGATATTTTAAAAATGTCAGGACAATTATTATTCTCCTTCATAACTATTTTGTAAGATCTATCTTGGAATACTGCTCAACCGTATAGAATCATTTTTATAAATATCATGTTGTTCAGTTAGAAAAAAATAATCATAAATTTATTAAATATTTAAATTTCAAAGCTTTGCTGCATTATAAAGACATTCTGCATATTCCTTCCTTAGAAAATCGTCGATTGAAGAGAGATCAAATATTTTTATTTAAATTGTTCCGTAATGTTCTCGATTCGCCTTATCTAGTAAGGAATGTATTATTTAGATGTTATTTATATACCCATTATAAATACACGTAATTTTTTTAAAAAATACATAAAACTAAAATTAAATGTGCTTCAAAACTATTTTATTCTTAGAACTTGTAATAAGTACAACAAATATTTTGTCAATATTGATTTTGCTACATGTAAGTACAATACAAAGTGTATGAAAAGAAATGATAAATGCAATAATTTTCTAAATTGTAATTAAATGTACATAATTTATAAATTGTAGTAGGTAAGTTGATTTCATTTTTTAAATATTTGTTTATAATTGTATTAAATCTGTAGTTCGCATGATGATTTTAAGTAATCTTGTATTTAAAATTGATTTTATTATTTAAATAATTATTTATAATTGAATGAAATTTATCGTGTGCAAGATTATTATAATAATTTATTAATTTTTACATATATAAATTGGCATATTTTGATTTCTATTTGTATTTTCTCGTTATTTTTTTACTAATGTGTGGTCTTTTGCTCTTTTATGAATTATTTATTATTGGAAACTTTATTGGTTTATGTATTTGTTGTATCAGTTTTAATTCATTGTATTAATATACTGTTTATTTCCTAAAAAAAAAAGATAAATTAATAATAAAAAATTACCTATCTTACCTATATCATTTTTTCTATGGGACATGGATGGAACTATGGGTCAGGACTGGACATCAGTCTGGCAGGCCGAATACCCACTAAAACCTATCGACACCGTAGGCGCTGTAGTGGAGTGCCATGGGATCGCTTTCGCATACAACCATGACGCCCCGACGATTGGCCTTGTGGCCCCTCCTAGGAACCGCTCAATCGCTCTCCTGTGCGCGATGCAGAGAAGTATCAGGAGCGGCCTAACTCCCGAGTCCGGGCCACTCGCTACCGGCTTTCCTCCGACCCTTCCCACCCCCGCCATTGGATCGCACCATAGGCAGCCCCGCAAGAATTGCAGGGAGCCAGACTCAACCCAGATGGGCCCGCGCACTACGCGCCACTTGCACAGAGTGGACGAGCGAACCCGCCTTCTCCTGCCATCGAATGAGAGGAAAAATCTCCCTCGCATTTCTCCGCGCCTTCGCGGTGCCACATTCTCTCCGTCTGCACCCCCGTACCCACTCATCCAAACGTGCTTTCGCGCCCCGCCCGTCACTAAACGCCCAGCTACCCCAGACAGTGAGCCTCTGAGCTGGGTACGCACATTATCCCTGGATTATCAGGGGCCCAGTAGCTTGTGCGCCTCCTCGCCTTAAACTGCGTTTTCGCGCCCACGAGTGGAGAGGGAGAGTGAGTCATCCCCCTCCTGCTCTTTCGCGCCCATCGATCGTTCGTTAGCCGCAGTCAGCAACAACTTGGCGAAGGTTGTCGCTGACTATGTTGCCCAGGATGCATCACGAGGAGGTCGCTGACATAGCACCCCATCTTACCTGTATCCTGTGTCATTCTGTATCAATGTTTTTGTAATTAGAAACAATTTCACATTTATATTCTCATCTACCTTCAGATTTAAATAGTCATTAAATTTCGCGTGTTAGGACATAAACTAAACAATAATATTATACGATCAAAATCCGTTCTAAATATAAATATTTTTACACAAAAAAAATGTAGTTTTTTTTTAACTGTCCCGATTTTAAAACCTAAAAGAATCTAAAAAAAACTAAGAAACTTGGTGTGCTCAGTAGGGCGAAGCAGTATTTCTTGCCTTCCCATCGCCTACAATTGTACAAAGCGCGGATCCGGCCCCACATGGAATACTGCTCTCACCTGTGGGCTGGAGCGCCCCAATATCGGATCCGGCCCCACATGGAATACTGCTCTCACCTGTGAGCTGGAGCGCCCCAATATCAGCTTCTTCCATTTGACCACGTTCAACACTGGGCGGCTCGAATCGTCGACGACAAGGTTCTCTCCAATCGGCTTGATTCTTTGGCACTGCGAAGAGATTTTGGATCACTCTGCATCTTCTACCGCATCTATCACGGGGAGTGTTCTGAGGAATTGTTCGGATTAATACCTGCAGCAAAATTCCGCCACCGGGCATCGCGTCAAAATTCCAAATTTCATCAACATCACCTCGATGTCCGGAAATCTACAACGACCCAATTTTTACGGCATTTCTTGCCTCGCACGACTAGTATAATTATAGAACCAGCTGCCATCTACGGTATTTCCGAAACGATACGACTTAGGGACCTTCAAGAAAAGAGCATACACCCATTTAAAAGGCCGACAACGCACCTGCTAATCCTCTAATTTAGCGGGTGTCTATGGATGTCGCGTACACCAGGTGAACCGACTGTCTGTTTGCCCCCTCTTACATACAAAAAAAACCTAGTTTGAAAATTTCTATCTTCTAATTTCTTAATTTGTAATCTTAACGTTTCGCACGTTAAGATTAAGCAAAGCTTCTTTGAATCCATTTTCATCTTGGATGGATTGGAACTTTTATCTAATTAATAAAAACATGAAACAAACGAATGATGTTGAATGAAACGAAAAAAAATGAAGAACGTAGAAAAAAAAGCTTAAACACATAAAACGTATATCATATATGGCAGTATTACGGCAATTAAAAAAAATCAGTACTTCAATTAATTTTGTTGGTTGCTTAAACAACACGTATTTTATTTAATCATAACAATAGGCAAACAAACTTTTTTTTAATAAGCATTCATTTTTTTAGCTAAAGCTTTCCTTCACCAATATATGTTGTTATAGTAAAACTGTAGAACATGAAAACGCCTTCCTAATGACATAATTTTGTCCTCTGTTATCTCAGCTGATCAATGGTCATAGTTTTGAATTCGATCGTACAAATGTGTGATGTGCACTTTAGTAACATGGTTTTGGAATAATTTCTTAGTGAAGATTTCTTCACTTTGATAGAAGCACATGCACACGTGATGCATTCAACATTTCCGCGCATGTTGATGTATGACATGCGCATGCACTCCTATCAAAGTAAATAAAAATTTTAGTTAGAAGGGGACCGCAATGATAGGGTACGTTCGCGCGCCCTCTTCTAATTGATAATTTATCACTTTTATAGGCCTTTTTTATTTATGCATTCCACAGACCACATGTGTGGAAACGGAAATGGAACATGCTCAATAGTTTTTTATTTATCAGTTTTTAATAAAAATAATAAGTAGTGAAGAAAGTAAGAAGATAATTTTGTTTTTTATCTTTTATGAACAATAGCAAACAATTATTTATTAAAGTTCGACAGTTAAATTCAGTTTTTGATTAAAGAAGTATCATTTCCGCGCATGTGGTCTGTGGAATGCATAGATAAAAAAAAGTATGAAGTACGTATGCGCTCCTATAAAAGTGATGAATTATAAATTAGAAGAGGGCCCGCGAACGTACCCATAGACACAAAAAAGTTTTTACTTATCTTTACCAAACTCACCAAACTCCATATTATATAGACTCTGTGGAATCTATGGTTGTATTTGACAGTTGACCTAAAGGTTGTAGATACCAGGACATAAAATCCCAAAAAAAAAAATTGTATTTGACAAATGACGTTTATGACGATTACGATATCTTTTTATAGGTATTTTTTTTAATTCTTGGAAATGCTCACTAATCACTATAATAGTCACTATAATGTCACGCGATTGTTATTAGCGTTAAAGTAAATAATTCTCAAAAAGCATCATTCGAAGTAAAGAGGGAGTTGTTTTTGTATTAAATTTATAATTATGTTCTGATAGCTTTGTCCAATGCAAGTCTATCTAGATTCCGCATCCGATCTTGAGCATGACAACAGTATAGATTCAAAAATCGCCTTAATGTCCTCGAAAATTATGGAAACACGTTACTACGAGGGATGTGGACGAGAGGGTCCCATCCGCTGTATATTCCTGGGGGAATTCCATCCAGTAGCAGGCCCCAAAATATCTTGTCAGGTATGTAGTATAGTTAAAGCGTATTTAGAGTAAATATGCAATAAGTCATTTGTTTATAAACATTAGATAACACGTTATTTTATTAATAAAATTGCTAGCAATATGCTTTTTAACTAGCTTCGCCTAATACAATGATTCATAATATAAATCACACCACACTTTCTCTTAACCACAATTTATTAAAGTAGCTGCGGTGATTATTCGGTATCGCGCCACCACTGATTTTGAAGCTGACTTTTTTTAGTGGTGCATTATGACTTCAAAACATCATAACTAGTGTTGTTATGATGACGCATGACCTTTTTTAGCCTTAATTTTAGTTTTAACAAAGGCATTTAGTAAGAAATAGTTTTTTTAACTAGGGACAAAAAAAAAACCTAACAACCTATCAATAAAAAAAAAAAAAAAAAACCTAAAATAAATTTAAAAAAAATCTTTTGATAATCATATGCATAACAAAAAATTTATTCATACATTAATTTTTTTTTTAAGTCAAAAAGTGTAGTTAAGTGGTTAACATGACTTGTGACGGTTGCTCTATTTCATTAGCCAAAACTTTTTAAATGTTTCAAAATGATTCCGAAACAAAATCTTTTTAAATTAAACACGGTATTCAAGATATTGTGATGATGACAATGCAGTGTGATCAAAGTTTCAAATATTTTTTTCACGCTGAAAAAGATCATGCGCTAACATGACATGACTGGTTATGCCATTAAGAGGTCATTAAGAGGTCATAAAAATAAAATCAGCCCAATTATGCCTGGTGGCGTGATACTAAATTTGATGAGGTTAAAAAAATATAGTATCTTATTTTAAAATCAATCTTACTATAAAGTAATAAATTTTATATTCTACTCTAAGGATACGACACCGATTAATTCACTTAATTTAAAACAATCTATATACATTTTTATTTTAAAACCTTGGGAACAAATTTTCACCATAATCATTAACAATTTTAATTTAACTAATTTAAGTGTTAAATTATTAAGGTGTGCTTAAATATTGAAACTTTTTTAAGATTTACTTCCATCATAAATTGTTATATATTGCATAACATATGCTGTAAAATGTAACAAAATTTGCCATAAAATTATAAAGATTTACTCTCAGTTATATCATATCATTTATTTCAGTTTCCCGATGACTATGTGTCAAAAGAACTGTTCGATTCAATAAGTGCTTACATCATTCCAAAACCTCAGATACAGAAATGTACAATGACAATGTAAGTATTAAATATAATCAATTGTTACCAGCTGATGGGTAACCGTGATTAATATTTAGGATAAATGAATAACAGGGCTCTTTCTGAGAGAAATAGAAGCCAAAACAATTGTTTGTTATAATATTCTGTATATTGCTTTTTTTTGTCTGTGTGTCATGCAAAATCTGCTCCATGAAATAAGATCCAACTTTCAGTTTTTATCGTACAATTTTAAAATCTGGTTTAGGCTTCGTGCTAATGCACTGTCTAAAATTGAAGTTATTATAATTAAAGTGTTAGTATTAGTAAGGAAGTCATTTTGTAAACACATAATAATCTACACAGATAAGTAATGGGTATCAACTAGTTATTATTGTCAAATAGTTGATTGATCTATATTTAAATTATTTTCTAGATAGAATATTACTCACATCCATGTTATCATTTGTATTTATTATAAACAATTATTTTTCTAAGGATGAGTCAGTGATTAGTTACAGATTATGGTAAACAACAATATTTTTATTGCAATTGTTAAACAAAAGAACCATTTTTAATATTCTTTACTACACTATTCTGTAGCAATGTTATAAAAAATTATTTAGTTTTTTTTTATATATATTTTTTTAGGTTTGAACAGGGTTGACTGTTCCTAAGATAGGTAGATAACTTAATGACTGTTTTAGGTAACAGTCCATATCTATACTTTATATATTCTCTAATTAAGGTATATATATTATATAATACTGACAACTGTGCTGGTATAGTGGTGCAAATAGTCATCTCAATGCGGGCAGTTGCAGTTTCGATTCCCGCTCTGAGCAGATATTTGTATTTGTGCAAATTTTTGTTTCTGATTCTTGTGGATCTTTCCACCATTTCTCGGGGAACACGTTAAGCCGTCGGTTCCGGTTGTTATCATAATTATTATTGATGGTATGAAAAATATTTACCAACCCACAGTAAATCAACAAAGTGAATTAAGCTCCAACCCTTCTCCAATATGGAAAAGAGGCATTTGCCCAATAGTAGCATTTTTACAGGCTGATTCAGTTCCGTTCATACATAATTATATTAATACTTCACCTGACTGGGGATAGGAATTGAACTCACTCCAACTGTTACTAGGTATCAGAGATTTATATTATGAATATACGCTTTAAACTTGTAAGATATTATTAGTGTGAAATTGGTGGTTTTCTGTATTAAAGAAAATGCAATAAGACAAATATTCACATTTTAATATGCATTTCTTGAAATTTTTTTACTAAATGGTAGTTTGCTGTTAGTTTATTGTAATTTTAAATGTTGCTATATGAATTACATATTATGTAATAAAATAAACATATTGGGTTAATTATTGATAACACATCTGGCTATATTTTTTTTATAATGTACAAATTTAAGATTGAAATACAAAGCATATTTTGCACAATATTAAAGCTACTTGTCTAATAAGGTATTTTCTTTGCTCATCCTAATAATAAATAGGTGTACTATACTTTTATAGCCTGTAAATTTTGTATTACTGGCCAATAGCTCCCTTCTTCTACAAAGGAGGTTGGAGCTTAATCAGCCTCAGACTACCCAACTGATATTTGACAAATTAATACATCTCGGCTTTTCCCCTCAAACTTCCATATTTAATAATATAAATTCACTGGGTCTCAAAGAAAATACTCATTTTGATCTTCCAGAAATGCTCTAGGTCACAAAATAGTCGGATATCCAATAAGAATAGAGAATTCAAGATACGAGCGCAATATGTACCTGTTCAACTTGTGTTTTGTGTGTGATAGCTGGTCGAAGACTGTGCAATATGAACCCGTTGTGAAAAAGCTCGGAGAACATTTGGTAATGCGGGTTTAGATGTTTTTATTAAAAACATGAATTGTATTTTAATTTAATCATGGAACATTTTCTTAAATTATATGTTATTCATATATAAACTCTTGGAGTCTGTGATCATCATAAGAATCCAAGCATATCAGTAAATCGAACACAGCTGAAACTGTGTGTTACATCTAGTTCAATAGATGTTTGGAAACAGTTTGAAGTGGGTATCACCCCCCTACTCGACTCCTGCTATATATATTTTCAAAAACAGTCACCAATTCTTAAATAACTCTGCTTTGACAAAATTTTCTAAAATTTTAACAGATGACTATAATGTTAAATGAGTGTATAATAAATAAATAACTCTTATGCTTTACAGACAATTATGGAGGAAGAAACTCGGTTTGTTTCCAGTGGCTCAACGAAACTGCCAACGCTACTCGCCCATCTGTTACATGACCTTAATACACATAGAAAAGCTACTTTGGTTGGTGCGTTATTTTTTTTATTAAATTTGAAAATACAATATTAATATTCTATTTTTTTTTTATTAGGGGAAAAATTTTATGTTGTAGTTATTTTACTTTCTTGGGCGCAGACGAGAGCTATTTTTAATTAAAATCACACAATCATTTTTATTAAATATGGAATTTGTAAAAGTTATTGAAAAACTTTTACTAACTTAGATGCTATTCCTACTGTTGTTGTAAAAGTTTTATTTCCTAACTTAATATCTGTTTATAACCAGAGATTTTAGCCAGAGACAAAAATCTCATTTATCGATTTTTTTTTTCAGAAGGCGATACAGTAATGCACTTAAAAGTTCTGGAAGTACGTAAAGACCCAATAGCAGTGCATGATTTCGACGTCCCAGTATTGGTAGCATCGGTAGGCCTTCCGAGGCCTGGCAGGCCTCCCCGGATGGTATTGCAAGAGGGTTCAGAACAGATAAGCCAGGAACACTTAGACATAGAAGATGAGGAACCCTTCGAAATCGATATGGATGCTGATTGGGATCTTACTACAAGACAAGTAACCTTACATACTATTTTTATAGTAAAGGGGTGTAATGTGCGTAAGAGTAGTGATATAATTTTATAATAATTATTTACCCTACAGTATCAGGCAGTTCTGTTAGAAAATTTCTAAACCAGTTCTAGGTCAACTTAAATAGTAAGTATAAAGTCATTCATCAATAATTGTAACAAACTTTATTGGGTGTTTATAATAATAACCAGGACAGATAGACACAGACCAGTTTTTCCTCAAATACAAATACCGCTCTGAAAAGGAATCTAAATCTAAATGAAAAGCGATAAAAAAATTTGAAAATTTAAAAAAATCAAAAAACCCGACTGCGTAAAATATTCTTATTATAAACTAAAAAGAATAAAACAATTTACTAGCTTTCATTATTGATACCCATATTGCTATAGTAAGAAAAAAAATTCAAATTTCGAAAAAATTCTCCCCCCTTATTCCGCCATCTGCAGGCGCCATTTTGAAAATTTATATAGCCTATGTCACTACTGCAATTTAGACAAATCCAACGACACCTCATATGTCAAAAACCGTCCAGCCGTTTGGGCTGTAGGGCGTGCCAAAGAAATGGACATACATACATACACTCGAAAAACATACCCCTCCTTTCGCAGTCGGGTAAAAATTCATTTCTCTATGTCAGTTTAACGATGAAACTGCCGGAAAGCATTAGATGCAGTAGCAACTTAAAATAGTATTGGAAAATTTTATACTTATTTTATTAAGTGTGTGAAAATACAACTAACCATAGAACAGTTTAAACATATATATATAAAAAATAAAGTATTTAATCATATACTATATTATTTTTACTTATATATTATTTTTATTTTCAGCTTCTACCTCATATAAATGGTTACAACCACATTTCCAAGTTAGCATCTGACACAAATGTTGAGAAAACTCTTGTCAAATCATGTATACAAAACTTGGTCTACTATGGTGTGGTGAGTCGACTAAATAATAATAATAAATAAATTTACCTCTTATTTTTACGATATTTATATATTCAAATGCTTTGACATAACAAACACTCAACATATTTACAAAAAAGGCTTAACGCTGCTGCACTTTCACCAGCCAACCTTAGATTATTATGATTATTACTATATTATTGTAATTATTATTTATAAACAGATGAATATTATTATAGAATCGAACAATTAAATGTTCTTATTAGTACTTCTCTTTATTATATTTCACTCTCATCATCATCATTATATCAGCTATCAGATGTCCACTGTTGAATGTAGGCTTCCACGATCGACCTTCAGATCACCCGGTTTGAAGTTATCAGTTTCTTTATTAAATTAATTCTTTAATTTTATTTTGATGTATATATAAACTAATATACTTTTTAATTTACTATTCCAGGTAGTTTTAATTCCAGTATTAAAATTCAGTAACATGTACAGAGCGACGCCTAGTCTCAGCAGATTGTTTAGTGATGTTGAAATGCAGAAATCATGTATCTCATTCCTAAGCAATGGATGTGAAAATAAAGAAAAAGTAAGCCAAATCAAATACCTTTACTTTAGTATTATCATAATTATGTTATTAGCTTTATATGCGTCTCACTTGATTAAATGTGTCATATAATAATTTTTCATTAGCTACATGAATTTACTTAAACTTAAGTCATTGCAGCCTTATTTTATAGGTTATCTTACACTTCAATATTTCATATATTCAACCTTACACTTATCTATACTAATATATAAAAAAAACTTTGAGTTAATTTGTATGTATAAATGAGCCAATCTCAAAAGATCTTTGGTCCAGATTTAAAAAGTACTCTTTGCTTTGCTGTATATTCTACTGTGGTAGTGCGAGTAGTCGCCTTAACATCGGCGGTCGCGGGTTCGATTCCCTCAGGGCAGATATTTGTACAAATATATGTTTCTGGTATGGGTTTATGTCCTTGTCCACTCCGTGCCTCGGTGAGCACGTAAAGCAATCGTTACTCATGTTAAAATGGGACTCATGGGAAATTATCCGCCGACCTGCAAGAAGCAGCGTGGTGGATTAAGCCCCAACCCTTCTCCTATATGGAGAAGAAGACTTTGCCCAGCCGTGGGACGTTTACTGGCTGATCCAGTTCCTGTATATTGAGAAAGTCATGCTATAGTTCTTTGAAGTAGTGAAGTAACCAAAGAGACGAGTATGAGAAATGAAAGTGGTTAAAGCCCTGGTGGAATATTTCTGTTACATTATACTTAACGTTTCCAGCCGGTACTCTCAGATATACTGGGAATACTTTGTTCGCTACAGCAAGGTACGACACTAAGGGCGGTATGCGAACGGTTTTTCCCTTCCCCGGGGGTACCTTTCGACGTCCGACGTTTAGTTGTGTTCGCACAGATACATGGACTCGTTAAATGTTTGAAAAGGTAATTTATTTTTTATTTAAACAAAATGTTAATCCATAACTAAACAATTAAAAAAATAGTTAAAAATCAAAAATTATTTATTCTTGGTAATGAATACTTTGACAGCGGCTGGACTAATTTCGTATAAATAAATTTCGTAATTCTGACACAGAATTTTATTCTAATGGTTTCTGTAGAGTGAGGGCTCTATCAGAAAACAAACTTTTTTCAATGCAATTTTTTATTGGACACGACAACATCATATTAGATCAGCTAATATTCAAATAAATGCTCAATTACAATAATATTTATTCTTTCAGATATCCGGTCTATGTCAGAAGTCCGGTCCGACCCAACAGTTTCAACCAACGTGTAGATTCAATGATGGGCATCAGGCGACTCTTTACTGGCAAACATAATGTTGATGAGATCTGCTGTCTGGCACGTATCGACATGCCTACTCTCGATCAAATAATAGAAGAAGATCCTAATGTTGCTATTATATGGAGGTAGATTGTAATTAATGATACATTTCTACATGCTATCTGTGATTTTGAGATTAATTTTTGACATAGTTCATGAACACAGATACACAAAATACAAAATTAAGAATATAAATATTTAAAAAAAAAAATCTACACTTTATTAGAAGGAGTACTAAAATTAGTGTAATAATATCGACAATTCCTTAACAGTTTTAAGATTTTTCTATAAAGTATTAAAATTGCCTAGTTTACTATACGCTACAAGTCTCATATATAAATAATAAATATATAATCTTTGAATGGAACCCTTGAGTATGTTATGAAAATATAACAATTCATAATAATCTATTGCTATTACATACTTTCTTTTAAAACAATGCAGCTGTCGTAGATTTCCCAAAAACAGTATTACTATTTAAATAAAATAAACTAAATGCTAGTTAGATGCAAATACGGACCATAGTTATGTTCAAAATTGCACATTTGTTCAGACCAAGCCAATAAAATGATTGAAATGCCAATGCCATTTCTTGTAAAGGGACTTTAATTTTCAACTTTAGTTTACTTTCATTATTCTTCTTTTTAACAGCCATAGTAGTACATATTTTGTGAAAATTTCAAATGTCTATTGTGGTTCCAAGTTCCAAAAATCCATCACAAGACATTTTTGACCATTTTGTCTAAAAACCTAAAATCTCGAACTAATAAAGTGTTTATTAAAATTGAGTTTGAAATAAAGTTTGAAATTATGCATAATTTATATTGAATATTTTTTTTTTATATAAATCAGTCGAAGTCGGTGATTGGTTTGGTTGTTTTTTTATTATGTCGCTAAGATACACTTAATTATCAAACGTTACGTTGGCAATGTGAATTTATTATAGATTTAAAAGTTTATTAGGTATTGCCATGTGTAAAATAAATTTATCGATCAGAAGAGTATACTTTAAAAAATGCAACTACTTTTCTAATTATCACATTAATTTTAATTTTTAGTTTTAATTATTTATTGTAGTATTAGCATAAATTTATTTTCATACTCAAACGGTGATAGCACGAAATTTTTTTTTTTTAATTTATAAACTTTTACGCAACAAAAATATACCATAGTTCGTTCTTGGTACGTAGTTATATTTTTGCATGTATTTTTGCTTTGCGTGACAGTGACTTGACTGTCGTCGTGAGAACAACACATACAGTATTAATGAAAGAACTTGATATTATGTTTTGCGAATATTTTGTATTATTTTAAATATGGAATAATATGAAATTGACGTATATAAAATGCGCATTTTACACACATAAAATTACAGTACGTCTATAACAAATTCTATAAAAAAAGTTTTTTTTTAATTCTTGTGAAATAATACATAATATATTGTTTTTATTTCGGTTTTAAAAATATTATTATATATTTAAAATACATAGTTATATTTTGTCAATATTTCAGTGTTACATTTCCAAATGCAATAAATTTAGTATGTAGTTTGTAATAGGAGTAAATGTTCAAAGTAGTATATATATTTAAATTAACGTCAAAAACATTGCATAATAACAACTAACACAAGTATTTAATGTATTTTAATTTATGAAAAAAAAAAATATGAAAGCTTGAAAACTTTCGAGTATTTCAATTATTCTATATTTTAATTATTATTTTTTTATATATGTATGTACAAGAAATTTAAGTTGTGTTACTATAATTAAAAGTATTATCTCATAGTTTTAAGCCAGTGAATTAATTTATTTATTTTTTAAGTACTCCATATTTCTTTTTATTTCATTGTGGAAGTTATTAAAATATAAGAATGCAATACAACCTTACTAGATCAAAAAAAAAAAAACTGTTTAATTTACCTATATTATAAAAAATGTCAAGAAGCTATCGCTGTTTTAGTACAGGTGGGTAGTTAACATATTTTCATTTATGTCCATTAAAAAAAAAGGACTGGCCTTCAATGTTTAGTAAAAATATTATATTTTACTTCATGTAATTGTTTTAAAATTATTTTAAATGTTGTCGTAGTGGATTTTGGCGATCCTTTTTACTTTATTAAGACATATCCATACTTAAAATGTATAATAATAATATATAAGAATAATTATTCCAATACCGAATATTCTTATTAATAAAGTCCACATGAGTTATATTTCATATGATTCTTTTCGTTGAAATATTACTCGTGTGATCAAATTAAATCTCTATCACATAATATATGAAACGTGTAAATATAATCTACATGAATGTAAACAGTTTTAATTTCTTAAAGTGTTTAATCAGAGTAGCGTTTCCTATGTACTGTTTCTGTGTTTACTCTTATAGCTAGAGTATTCCTAGACTCGGGGCCGGATTTGGGGGTCTGGAGGTCCTTGGGCAATGAAGGAGCGAAGATACCTAATTATATTCCAATTAAAAGAAACAAATATTTTGGCCCAGGCTTTTTGAGATATTAAATACTGGCTTCTACCCGCGGCTTACCCGCGTGGCTGTCGGTTATCGCGACTAAAAAAAAGTATCCTATGTTATTTCTAATACCTCCAAGAATATGTTTACAAAGTTTCATTATGATCGGCTAAGTTGTTTTCGCGTGAAAGCGTAACAAACAAACTTACATTTCACATTTATAATATTAGGGATAACTATATTTGAACAAATATTGTACTTAATAATACAAAAATGACTGCTTGAAAAATAAATACGGAAAAGTTGCTGACCTGTCGAAATTTGTATTTATTTATTTTAATATATTTAGTGGTCTTCTCCTTTGTGGAGGCCTCGATAGTAGTCCTGTATAAGAGGCACCTGTAGCTCCATTTGCCTCCAAATCCGGCCCTTCTTAGAACTACAGCGACGTTTACGCATAGAAAACTTATTTTGTACGCGCTGCGTCATCAATATACGCTTAGTCTTATTTCAATTAATAGATAATTCCATCGCTGTTCCGTAATTTGTTTGTTTATTTATAACATTTTTTTACACTGCCATTTTATCGAGATGCGTGATTTATGATTTATTGCTTTTAAAAGTCGAGTTTGAGATTTTAGGGATTTCTATGTTATTATACTTGATATAAACCTTTTTATCACATTATGTTAATATAAACTCCCTAAATATTTCAATATCATTGTAGTAGATACGATAGTAGTCTAAAAAAAATATGTCTTCTCGAGTACGACAAATATTTTTTACTATTAGTATAATTAAAATGTGCCTTTTATTGTGCTTATGAAAATTTTCTGTAAACCTATGTTATATCTCTATATACTATAGCGGCGTATGGAGCTGTGAATATTTATTTTGGTATAATTTTTTTTTATTTATAAATGTTTGTGAACGACATGATCTTATAGAAGCAAACTGTGTACAGACACAAAACACACACACACACACACACACACACAAACAGTTAAAAAAAAAGTTCTAAGGAATATGTGTCTCTATATATTTAATAAAGTAAATCTGTGAACATTGGTTGTAAAAAAAATAATTGGTTGTCTGTAAAGTCGGTTTACAGACGATAATTTTACGTCATAAGAAAACATTGATGAAAAATTGCATACTTTTATGAATTGATTTGAATTATTATCACTGAATTATCATTATTTTGTATGATACAAAGAAGTTAATTAAAAATTACAATTTTTTCGATAAATTAACATTTATTTGCACTCGGTAATTCAAATATTTTTTTCTCTTCTACTCGGACGCATCTGCTGATGGAGTGGATGAGAGATAGATGCGTCACAAGCCGAACGCTTAGGCCGATCGTGCCTCTCTATCGCTTGTTACGCGCTCTCGCTCGCGGAACGTGACAATGAGTCATGCTTTTTCGTGCGTGTAGCCGGTGTTCATCGATTTATAAGACTTTATTACGTCAAAATATTTTAAACAATTTAACAGTCTGAAAAACATGCAATTAAAACGTGTCTACACGCATATTGTAAGATGTTTTGGTGGGAAAATTTTTCGTTGACAATTTTATTCACATTAAAAAAAAAGTTATTACTAATACCTAAAAATGTACGTTTTGATTGATTGAATCAACTATCGCTGGACATGAAACGTTTGTTCGAAAAATCTTTCAAAAACATCTCACGGTATGCGTTATGTTTTCTTTCGAAATATTTTCACACAAATACAAGTATTTAATACATCGAAATTGATAAGTTTCTCGACGTTCATGTCGTTCACTTTATCAGTATTATTGTGTAATTTAGGATTTTGAAAGATTACTAAAAATTGTCACGCTGTTGTTTTTTTTATTTTATTTTAATTTTAATTAAGATTTATTTTTTCTTTGTAAAAAAAAAATGCGTAAATGTGATTATAAACGAGTACCATAGGTACGCAAACACCAGATGTATTGTATACGACCCGTAGATGCGACGCTATTGTGTGATTGTATTAGTTTTGTGCATCCGAACTATTAATTCAAACATGCAATTATTTTAACTACGCCCCTCTAAAGTTAACAACTCATAAAATTTAAAACAAAAAACTATTCAAATTCGTGAAATGTTATGATAAACAATACTTTAGAATAATCACATTTGTACACAAAAATAAAATCTCATATAATTAGTTCATTATGATAACAATAACGACATTAAGTTTACAAACGCAAAACAAACAAAATCAAAATGTGATGACGTATGGTACGATAACGTTACGCGAGGCGTTAAGGGGAGAGGGGGGCCGGGCGAAATCTCACGCAATCTCACGTGGGGGGAGTGTGGTCTCGGCAAATATCGCTAAAATTGTCTCACGTAATTAATGGCCCCCCCAACAATATACAATTTTAATAATGTAAAAAAAAAACAAAATTGAAAAAAAAGCATTACAAAATAAATAAAAGATTTTAGTCACAATCGTACTTGTGACATTTTTCGAGATAAATAAATTAATGGTTATCTATATTCTATAAATATTTGACAACTATTAAATAAAATGTTTATCTTTATATTAGCGGTTTTAGGATTATGGTCGCTGAACTTGTTGTGTGTGCGCGTCGTTATCTGTGACGAAGAATCTCATACATGAGCATTATTATCATCCAATTAATTTTTTTTTTATTAAAGCTTGAATCTTCACCGACATTAAAAAAGTCTACGTTTTAAAACTATTTTTTTATAATTATTATTATATTCCATTCATTGAGAACGTCGGTAAAAATTAAGATCATATTATGTTAATCCGTGTTTTCAACTATCTACATAACCATTTTAATTTCAAACGATTTCTATAGTTTTATCGCGAAAGAGTAACAGAAATCGATATTCGTAAAAAAAATCATATTTATTTGAGTGGCGTAGTAATTAATACTTGCATAAAAAAAATGTTGTGTAATGACTGATTGACTGAACTGTAACATCCTGTAAATCTCCCAATGCTTGGCGAGATCTCTTCCTACCCGACTGCCCGGGAAAAAATGATCAGGCCTGATCATGCATGAAAAATGACCGGGCCTGAACAGGCCTGATCAGGTATGAACAGGCATGATGGTGTCATATTTCAGGCTGTCTGACATCAGGCATGAGTAGACCATGTATGATCAGGCCTGATCATTTTTTCCCGGGTGGAGAACCTACCAAGTCTCTTCACTAAAAATATAAATATTTATTATATATTTGATGGGGAAAGACAATATGGGTCATAAAACACCAATGGCTAAGCTGCGCGTTAGTGAAGACTGTTTTGTATATATGTACTTATGTTTTTTTTAAGTATTTATTATTAGTACAAACCTAGGTAATGGTGTAGAATTATGTTTTGTGTTATAGATTAAATATTTGAGTTCGAATGGTTTAGTTGGAAAATGCTTCGGTAGGTTTCATTTTAATTACTGGATACACGTAATAAATTATGAATTTATGCATGTCACCGTCGTCCGTGAATAATATTCATTTAATAAAATTCTTAAGAAAATATTTGTTTAATTTTCTTTTTTCCTATATTTATAGTTGCTAAGTCAAAAAAAAAAAATTAATAAAATATATAATAAATTACGTAAAGAAGTTTTATCTATTGTGTATTAAAGAGTCTATTTATTTTATCTTGTTGTAAAAAATAAAAGATAATTTATTTTATATCTTTTTATTTTCAAGTACATAGTACACAGTTACATTATCACAGTATAGAAGCAAGTATCGGACGAGATGAGAGCTTCTCTACGAAACAAGGTATTATTTTAAACACGATACATCCACTGGAAAGATAAAATACGAAATAACTAAAATTTAGATATCTTTCTACATTATTACATTGTACAAAATTATCGTGATATTAAAACAGTTTTAAATATCGTCGTATATTTTAAATTAATTTAAAATTATATTAAATCAGTGTCCTCGGCGATAGTGCACATACATGAAACCAACGTTAGACAAGTCAAATCTACAGCTTAGGTAGTTTTTCAATTACGGCACTAAAGCGCATTATGCGGCATAATGCTCATCGTTGAATGTTTCAACTACAGCAACGCTTCGGACAATCGAGCACTTTTAAAAGTACCGCTTTCGCGTGATGCGTGCAATTGATACCAATTCAGTAGCAGAATATTAAGTGTTTTGTCGTAGTTTTTTGGAAATATTAAAAAATTAATTCATTCCGTGTTAAAAATAAATATAAGTATAGATGAAGGTATAAACGTGGATTTTTTTTCACTCTACATATAAAATGTGATAACATTAATTGACATTCCAATTAAGCATTAGCACACTTCGGTATTGTGCGCCACTGAGTCATTATGCTCTGTAATTGGAAAATTACCTTATATTATAGCTCATTTTAACTTCAAACTAGTAGCCAATTTAATAAGGTTCTATCTGCATTAAATCTTACCAGTCGCGTATACGTCCTTCTGCACTATCCCCGACGATATAAAAACTTATCCTTGCTCTGTATCTACACGTAATTAAACGCCACAATCGAATCTTAAAATAAATGAAATTTTTCCGATAATTATGACATTGACATCATTATGATCTGATAAAGCGAACGGTTTGCGTCTTATCAAGTCTTAGGGCCTGTTTCACTGGTTGCTGATAAAGTTTATTTGGCACAAAAGTTACTGATAAGCTTTATCTGTACTGTATTGTATCAGCCTGTAAACCACCCACTGCTGAGCGAAGGCCTCTTCTCCACATAGAAGAAGGGTTAGAGCTTAATCCATCACGCTGCTCTACTGCGGGTTGGTGGATAATTTCCCTACTATGGGTAACGATCGTTATCAGGTGCCTATGATAACAACAGGGACCGACGGGTTTACGTGCTCTTCGAGGCACGGTGGGGAGACCTACAAAGACATACACACTGGAAACAAATATTTGTACAAATCCAAATATCTGTCCCGAGCGGGAATCAAACCCGCGACCGCCGGCGCGTGGCGTTGAGGCAACTACTCGGGCCACTACAACAGAACGATCGTTAAAGCTTTATCATCAGAAGATAAATCGACACTTAAGTATTAAGTAAGTAGTTGTAGTATATAGTATAAGTAGTTGAGATAATCAACTAATAAACTTTTTGTTCCACAGTGTAGCGAATAGAGATATCTGACAGATAAAGTGGAGTTTGATGAAAAAATAAAACTATATCCTGAACACTTATTATATATTATAAACACTTATTATATCCTAAACACTTATATATATAGGTATACGTCAGATAGCTTTATCAACAACCGGTGAAATAGACGATTATGTCGCTTACATTCTTCAGTTTCTCGTGAAACAACCACTATATTTGCTTACGGCTTCAATAATCTTTGTTTGATTTCGCTTACTAGCGACAGATTTCTGACACAATTGGTATAGTGATGTTGCAATTTATTATTCAAATTATTATTGAAATCAGCCGTCAGTCATTAACTTTCAGTTACAACTCTAATACCATACGACAGTTACATTACAATTACTGTGATTTATGACATACATATCACATATCAGATTAAACTTCGAATGCTCTCCATCCTAGCTGGATTCAACCATTTACCTCTTTCTCGAAGTTGGATCTACTAAGTTGGACCTTTTGCCCTGAGTAGAGTAGGTACTCGTCAATAACTTCGAAAGTAGAATTTCCAACCGATATCGATACCGATATCCAACTGACATAACCGATATCGAGGTGGATACGACTTGAACATTCGACATGATTTTTGTGTTGTCCAAGTTCATTTTAAGTTCCACCCGACGGGAAACTCCATCGAGGTCACTAAGCATAATGCTGAGGTCTTCCAGGGATTCTGCCATTAGCACGATATCGTCAGCAAATCGTGGGCGAGTGATGTACTCGTCCTTTATATTGATTCCGAATCCTTTCCATTCCAGAAGCTCAAGCGTCTTCTTAAACTTATAATTAATTAATTTACAATAATATTTTATTATTGAGATTAATTCATCTGCCTTATAATCCTTAGTTATTATTCTTTTTATTTCTATTCAGTGCAACTATTTATTACATTTAATACATATTTTCAAAATTTTAATAACTACAACAGTAACTACGAGCACATACAATAACGTGTACATAACAACACCGAAGTCAATTAGATCTGGGGTCGCCAATATTTCTTCAACAAAAAATATATCTTAATAATTATAGGAATTTCTTACAATTTAGGTAATATAGTACTATAGTACATTGGATTTATTTACTTTAAAAACTTTTAATAATAATATTAATAATATTTCTGTATTTTAAAAAACGCTATAACTGTTTGTTATATTTCGTTGTTGCAAAATAGTCATTGATCCATTAGTGTTTATGCATACTACATATTTATTAAAAACTATATAGCGCAAAACTATGCAATATAGGAATATTTGCAACCATTATAAGTTATAAAATATTCTACAATTCATATTAAACTAAAAATTGGTGTACACAAAAAATTTCCTCTTTAAATAAAATCACAAATAATAATTGAACATTGAATAAAATATTATTTCGTTGGTATTGAAAATATTTATTTTATAATCATGTTGCTAACCGTCAATTGCACATACATATTCAAATAGCAATACATGGAAATTCTAACAGAATTTGTAGTATCAATTTGTAGTATCATTTTTAGAAGTCTCTAAAAAGTTAAATAATTATACAACCCTTGTACTTTAAAATTGTAGGAAATATTTTAAATTTAATTTTAATTTTTTTTATTTTAGTTTACAAGTTAAAAAACTATATTAAAAACTTTATAGACTGGCGACTTAATTATGGAATAAAACAAATAAATTAATTAAGACGATCATTTCAGGAATACATCAATGTATGCTGACCTACTTAGCTAAATAATAAATAATCTCGATTATAAATATACACTATTTACTACTTGAAAACGACTAATAGTCATAAAAAGGAGTGAACAAGGAATTTCTATCATAACTGGAACGCTCACTTCGTAAAATTGTATATTCAAATATGCATCTTGAAACATTTGACATAAGGTTAACATTGGCTTTACATGTTATAACATGTAAAGTGAAAAATCGTTCCGAGCATTTTGTTGACAACCGGTATTTTGTCTCTCTCTTACGAGAGTTGCCTTGAATCCATGGTAGAAAGAGATGCAATCCCGGCTGTAGGAACGGTTTTGGAGTGCCTGTGAGCATTCCAGTTTGTATATAAATTCCTTGGGAGTGAAAGAAATTTATTTTTTATGTCAACATCAAGACATTTTACGCATTATACTCGTATATGAAATAGTACGTACACTCTATTCTTACAATTTGCTTCTTTATTAAACATGGTTAATATTAATAAATAAAGTTTTAATGGATATACCAGAGTTTCAATATATTGATCAAATATTAAAATAATTTATTTTAAAACGCTTTTATTAGCTTGGTATCTATCTATGTAACGGAATCTTTGAACGTTATTTTCACCCCCTTCAAAACTTCAGATTGATAAAACTTTGCACATTTATCGAGGACCGATAACAATGCAATAATTTTTTTTTTTTTTTTCATAAACTATTCCTAATTTATAATTATTGAAAATTATTTTCTCCTTTTTAGTTTCGTTTTCTATTAAAGCGTGTTTTTTAGTTTTTTTTTAAACTATTATTTATTATTTTATTTATCTGTACAAAGAAATGTATACTCTAATTTAAACTTACATTACTTGGTTGAATTAAAGGATATAATACTAAACGAACGAGCTAAAATGGTAACCGTTACACCCGTTTCAATTTTGATATGAATGTCAGTGTATAGAAAAATTATAATATAGGAAATTTATTAAATTTTATCATAAACTATATACTACGACTAAATACATTTTTTTTAATATTGGCACAAAATATTACTCTTTTGTTTTTTTACACTGTTGTAAAAATATATATTTGATTATAGAAACATTCGGCTGCTGTTGCTATATTTTTTTGTAAGCGACAAGTTTCAAATTTAATATAAATTATAATATAATTAATTATTGCGAAATATAATTATTATGCTTTTTAATTAAATAATACTGAGTGCTCTAACAAGAAATATATTTAATTGACAAATATATGGAAGGTTGATTGAGATTGAGAGCGTACTTTGAGGTAATAAAGATAATGTAAATAAAGATGTTAAAAATCATTTACAAATTAATATTAACTTATCATGTAGAATATACATTTCAAAGGGAAGTTTTTTTTTTAATTTGATATGTTTTTTAGAAACTATAAATACTGGCAGACAAATATACATCTTTTGTACATAACTATACCTATCTAACAAGTAGATAATGGTTTGATTATCAAATATACTAAAAATTACGAAAATTGAGAAATTACAAATGCCACATGTTTGCCACGTGATACAAAAATACATTAATATCTTTAATTAATCTTTTTGAGAAATAAATAGATATCCTTATCTATTTTAAACAAAAAAAAACTATAAATAGCAAAATAAAATTATCTTTTTATAAAGGTATATTCGTAAAATTCCTTTTTAAATACGAGGTAGTAAAAATTAAAATGCTCGAATAATAGATGCTACGCTTTCGTATGTTCCGGTGATGAAGATGAATATTCCAAGCAATATAATTAAGGAATTCTTCGCAATTAAGTATGCAGGTATAGTCTTCTTGTTTTGGTAAGTGGACACGAGCTGGATGGTAGGAGGGAATATAAGTGCCAACGCCGTGCTGCTGATTGCACCCACCAGAGATATGAAGAGCCCGAGTTGTGGGATAGATTCCGCTAAGATAACTAAAATATAAAAAAAATATAATTTAATATACATAATGATAAAATGATTCAAATAAAACACGACCTACTTTGCTACTAAATTGACTAACGTTTTATCACTCAATGTCGATTGATTTCAACTATTTTCTAAGAAATGATATTTTCAAGATACGGTCGACCACCGATCGATTAATACAAAATTGACACAATTATTTTTAATAAGTATTTCAAGATCAATAGAGAAAAGTAGCGATAATAAGTAAAGTGGGCACTTCTGTTTAAGGCTATAAATGAAATCATTATTTACGTCCAATATGAAAAGAACAACATAAGATAAATATTTGGACTATAAAGATTTGGACTTAAGCCGTTACGGGTTACCAAGTATACCAACTATATATTTATTAATAGTGCCAAGAGAGACTAGTACCGTACGGTCTAGCACAAAATAAGATAAGTTTAATATCAAAATCTTGTCTAGATTTTAGAATAATTTTCTGAAATTTGGTTTCTATCAATTATAGCATTTTTATAATAACTTATAAAAAATTACTCACAAGTAAGCATCACCAGCAGTGCTCTATAACCCAGTTCTTTGGCCACCATGAACCTATCGCCGCACTTTGTTCGTACTGTCGGCCAGGTTATCGCAACAGGAACATAGAACTGCAGTGGATAAGTCAGCAATATCGCCACAGTGAGCAACACTTGGACCGTTGTACTGAGCCTGGATTTATTGTAAAATATTATTTATTGAAAATAAGCAATAAAGGATTTAGTCCCGTTAATAGAAGTCTGAAATAGATAGCAAAAGTTAAAATCCTTTATCGTTTTGGTAAACTTTTACATATTTTGTCCTAAATATTTGTTTCATGCGTGTCCTTATTTTATTTTTATAATTGTAAAACACATATGACTGTCCAAAAAAAATGATTAGTTAATACGCGCGGACAGACAATAATATAAGTAAGTATATATTATATCTTACGCATTTCCCCGTTGTAAGTTGAGTGTTAGACTTCCAGCGACATCCTCTCCCCACTTCAGGTAGCCGAAGAAACCAACAACGATGAATATGCTGGCTACGAAGACCATGCCAACGTTCAGGACACCCAGAGGCTTTTGGAATTGCTCGCGATTTTTCATTTCGTTCTTCAAGGGTAAGACCTACAAGAGAACATTGAATATAAACAAACGTTCATATACATGAAGAATTAATTGGTACATTTATGTCATTTATATTCAGACTTAAATAGATTTCGAAACTATTTATCTTCCTAATAAAAAAGTAAACAATCACAAGCATGGTATAGTTTAGATAATAATACCGCTTTTTGAACATAGATAACTTAGTTAATTGTATTTTTTCACAGATAACTTTTTTTTATGTTAGTTGGATAGGCAAACTGGCAGACGTGCCACCTGATGGTAAGTGGTCGACGTCGCCCATGAACATAAACTAGTTTACCTGGAACTAGCCCAGCCAACTCATTTATGTGTTGCCTATCCTGAGACATATGATGTTAAGTCTCGGTGCCAGTAATTACACTGCCTGTCTTGCCCTTCTTTCCGAAACACAGCAAAGCTGTTTCACGGAAGAAACAAGCAAGATGGTGGTACCCATGCAGCCGGGAGCGCGGCACAGCGCATCTCTCCCACTGGTAAAACACAACTTTACACTTAAGCCGCATAATCATTAAACTTTTACAGCTGATCTAGCAAGAATTTCTTGTGAAAAATCTAATTTATTTTTTGCTTTCCTAGAAATTCTATTAAATAGAAAAAGTTAAAGATTTCATTTTTAATATATTTCGCTATAAAAATGGTTACCAAGGATGAAAAGAATATCTGATGTGTGTGGAAAAGATGTATTGACAGAACGCCAGTACCAAAACTGTTTTGCGAAATGCCAATCCGGCAATTTTGAATTTGGAAGGAACTTAAAGCTAATGCAAACACAATAAAGGCATTAATTAATGCAAACCGGCGAATAATAATTTGTGATATAATCTCATTATATAATTAATTACATTTATGAAATTCTACCGTTTATGATCTTTTTTGAGATTCTACCTAACATTATAACGATCAATTATGAGGTGTCACAAACGGAATGATTCACTTAACCAGAAGAGACCAAAATGATCTATAGACAAGATGTGGAGTTTCAACAAGATAATACGAAACCTTACTAGTTTTTAAACTCGCCAAAAGCTTCTACAAAGTCGGTTGGATATAATGACATATCCACCATCAAGATCGTCTCTTCATCATTTGGATTAATATTTTTCGGTCTCTACAATATTTTAAGACGCTAAAACCTTTACTTCAAACGAGTAGGTCAAAAATTACTTAAGTCAGTTTTTTTTCCAGCAAAAATCAAACATTTTATGAGCGTAATGATAATAATACTCTTTATTGTACACCATGAATAGAACAAAAGTCATAACAAATAAAGAAAGATGTACAAAGGCGGTTTTATCGCTAATAGAGCGATCTCTTCCAGACAACCTTTGGGTATAAGACACGGTAAAGTAAAGGCGGATAATGAAGTGTACAATAGCATATACAATATAATATATACACATACATACACATATACACACATAATATTATAGATATACATACATACCAAAATATTAGGTAATAATATATCATACTAAAATGATTTTATATGCTACTGCTAAAATGATGACAATTATTAGGTAATAAATAAGTATTGGACCAGAATAATAAATAAATACATAAATAAACGTCTCACCTCAACGGCCCTCAGTAGGATGTATATCCTGTGTCGGGAGTTTGGAGACACACACAACACACAAGTACAAAGGCCCTGACCACGTCAAACATCCGTATGGCCTATATATCATAAGCGGGGATCGAACCCGCGACCGCTAGAGCAAAAACCAATTGCTGTGACCACTCCGCCAACGCGTCGTCATCGTCAGAATGAACAATATATAAGAAAATTTTCTTTTTTACTTTCCGAATAACCGACTAACCAACAACGATTATCTATTAATTTATAAAATTGTACTCACCAAGCCAATACCCTCAAAAGCGTAAATTGCAGTACCGAAATAGAGTGGCAATTGTTGCCAGTTCCCCACAAGCTCTCGAGACTGCACGGAGGGCAGGTCTTGTACGGCCTCATACAGCACCGCTCCGACCCCCAGCGCCATTAAGAGGTTGGCAATTGTCGAGAACGGGGTCAGATACTTCAAGTTCCGTACCATACAGAGAAGCAAAATCGGAATCACAACGAATATCATGTGGATCGACAATTCTATGTGAATACCGTATTCGTCACATATCTGGAAAAAAAAATTAGTCAAAAAAAGAACAAATAAAAAAGTCATTTTCTGTTTCTCTTATTTAATCAAACCAATAGTAAAATAGTATAAACTCCATAATAAAATTTATTACGCTAAAATAAAACCACAGAGAGAAACGTATATTAAAATTACCCTAAATCGTTTCGAGTGGAAATCGAAACCACAATCGTAGAACCCGTAGAAGCTTATTAGTCTCGTAAAAAATTTCGTATCTTTGACTTAGGTTGTCAATAATGTTCCGATCAGTTCTTTTAGTACATCACACTTACCATTTTAATATTAGTCGCTATGAATACAATGTATACACAGCAAAATCCGAGCTGAGTGATGCAAAGGAAAGTATTCACAAGAACTTTCATTATAGGAGCCAGGGGTCGAAGTCTCGCCGGTCCATATTCGAACACTAGTGAAACGGTCTCAGCGAACCCCGGCAATTGGTCCCGTTTCGACTTTACATATAAATCTTCTGAACAATTTAACTAGAAAAGAAAACGACGATGGTATTCTTTCAATTAATGAAAATTTATGTAAATTACGTAGATATTGCGTTAATTTAACATTATCAATTGTTAAAATTGTATCTATTTCAAAAGGAAAGACATCGCAAAATGTGAAGAATAAATAATTCTTAGCAATTATTTAGAATATAATTAAATTATTTAGATTTTTTTTAAATTATTCTTATGATCGTTTTTATATCGCAAAGAGATTTTTTATTTATTTATTTATTTATTTATTTTTATAGGACAACTTACAAAACATACACTAATATTGACTTAACAAAAGCGCTTACAATCACCTGCTAAGTGTTGGTTAATTTTTTATTTTTATGATGAGAAATATTCAATTCAAACTACTTTGAGTTAGTTATCAATAAAAATTTTCTTATTTTAACTTATTATTACCTATTGAATAATATAAATAGTAGTTAACGATTACTCAAGTGATTGTATATATATAGACGGTATTCACCAGATAAAACTTTATGATATATTTTTTATTTTTTACCATCAAATTACTTTATTTATCAGATATTTCTATTCGCAACCTGTGAAGTCATAAGGAGGCGTTCAAGTATTAGGTACGAAACATAATTTTTGAGGATTTTGGACCCTTCCTCCCCCCTGGTAACGCGCCGTAATGTTTTCCTGTACCCCGTCCCTAAGCGTTACGTAATATCCAAGTGACAATTTTTACCTAAAAGACACAATTATGTTGTGCAAGGTAACGGAAAGTCGCTAAAATACCTTTTGTATTGATTTAATCGCGAGGGACTCAACGTAAACCATAAACGGAAAGTGCTGCTAACATGGGAGACTTTAATTTCCTAGTTTTTCATTTAAATAAAATAAAAAACAATGTTACGTAACGCGTTGTATGAAATCCCCCTCCCGCGCTTGTAACACATCGTAAAATTTTACAATAGCCCCCCCCCCCCCTAAATTGCGTCACGTAATACTTGCACGCCTCCTAAGTTGTATTTTATTAGTTGAGTTGAAACAGGCCTTAAGGACCTGTTTTTATACCTCCTGTTGATAAAGCCCATCAATATATCATAAGTATCTCATATACGATAGAAACTTTATCAGCAATGGGTGAAACAAGCCCTGCATTTGTAAAGTATTAAAGTTTGTTTATGATTTAATATAATCTCTAGTAATTATTATCGACATTTATATTTAAAAATAAATGGTATATGTCTACAAGTATATGTGTATCTCTATATATAGTATATATCTTAATTACTCACCAATAAGTGCTGGGCGTGTACGCAGATGATACCAAGTAAAGCTGTCATGAGAGGTGCGAAAACAATACCGCCGTTCTTAAAAGCATCTCCCATAGCGAGCAGTCCCGAACCGATATTACCACGGAACAAATGTAGTAACGTTTCAGCGTACCTATTTAATATAAATAAACCTTAAATACATCTCCCATACCTATAGAGATTCAATGGCTGATATTATACTGATGAAACCTTAACCTTAAAAATAATAAAATTATTATGTAAATAGGTAAATAAGTTACTACGTACTTAATTACACATCAAAAACAAATATATTAACACATACAGAATATTAATATTATTTTAATAAAACTAAATTTTAACTAAAACAAGTATGCTTAATTAAAAAAATCAAATACCCGACTGCGTAAAATACTCTTATTATAAACTAAAAAGAATAAAACAATTTACTAGCTTTCATTTGATACCCATATTGCTACAGTAAGAAAAAAAAATTCGACTCCCCTCCCTCATTCCACCATTTGCGGGCGCCATTTTGAAAATGTATATAGCCTATGTCACTACTACAATTTAGACAAATCCAACGACACCTCATATGTCAAAAACCGTCCAGCCGTTTGGGCTGTAGGGCGCGCCAAAGAAATGGACATACATACATACATACATACATACATACATACATACATACATACATACATACATACATACATACATACATACACTCGAAAAACATAACCCTCCTTCTGTCGCAGTCGGGTAAAAATAAAACACTATAGAGTCCATTCATTATCTATTTTGTTGCAAACCAACCAGTATTGATACTTTTGAATATTCATAGAATAATTAAAAAGAATAGAATTTGGTACAGGTATGTTAAATAATGAATAAAAAATGAAATGAAACGCGTCAGTTAATATTGAATCTACTATGCCTACATTAATAATGAAAAGGTCACTTACGATGTAGGATGGCTGACTTGGTGCTGACCATCATCTTCACTGTCAAGGTCCAAGTGGCTCTTACTTTGAAGATTAATAATTTGCTCTCTTGATTGGAAAGCGCTGTATCCGTCCGGTATAGTACTGAAAATAGTTATTTTATTATGTTTCATTCGCGTTAATTTGAGGAAAAAACGTACATATAAAACGTACGTAATATACGTACGTTTTATATTTAACGTACGTACGTAAATATTTTTAAACCATTACTCTAAGAGTGTCCGCTTCGTTGGTCGAGTGGTAGCAAGCACTACTGCCAAGCAATGGGTCTCAGGTTTGATTCCTGAGTCGGTCAACGTATTATTGTTTTTTTTTTCACACAAATAAAAATTTTCAATTTAAACCTGGGATTGGCGCATTTAAACAAATTTATAATATTAGGTAAGTATAAATTTATCAAATAAGTATATATTTTTCTTAATTTGAATTAAAGATGTTATGTAGCACCGTAATTGAAACCGAAACTATCGGTTATCCGAAATAAAAATCTATCCATAAACGTAACCGAATCCGATGTTAAAGTTTCGAATAATTTCTGATTAGAGCAGAGTCTAAAGAAGAGATATTTTGACATGTTTTTATTTTTGTGCGGTCGATCCGACACACTAGTCTCGAACATCCATTGTATTGTTTTATGTTTATCATTTGTAACACTTAACCCTAGATCACTAACCTTATTTTTCGACGCTTAATACTAACCTTCGTTGATTCGACTACGTTTTATTACGATTTACGATTTACGTATTATGAAAATAATATGTATAAGTAATTATTTTTATTATTAATAACACATACTTATTTTTATAATTTCGAATATTTGTGTCAATTATATGGCATATTTATTAATCAAACAGCCTTACAAATGAGACATAGTTTTCATGCAAAATTAACAATTTGAATTTTTATATAGCTCTTACTTAGTATTATTTTGATAAAATTGCAATTAAACTTTAAATATTAAAAATAATGAATCTTATAAACTAATGACACAAAAAAATTGGTGAAAATCTATGAACTTTTATGACTATGTTTTTCCAGAGGTAGACATATTAACAATTGCGTCGCAATATATTTGTAACAATATTATATATATTCACGAGAATATTCATTGTTTTGAAATAAATATTATTAATCGCAGTGTAAACACTAGAAGGAATAACAAAATTGTAACTCCAAGCTTCCGACTGCACAAAGTAAACGTATCCTTTCTGGGTTATGATATTCGCATGTATAATAAAATCCCACAAACAATTTTGGAATTGTCTCATAATAAATTCAAAGATTTAATTAAAAGAAAAATAGATTAAGCGTATTATTCGGTGCAGAATTACTTAGTCGATAAAGATGTGTGGACTTAGTGGCGCTGTATTTCATTCAAGATATTACTAATTTTTGTACTAAAACACAGTTTATATATTATTTTCAAAAAAGTAACTGCAGAGTTTCTTGCCTATTCTTCTCTGCAGAATCTACATTCCGAATCGGTGGTAGCTTTACTATTACAAAATAATAATCACTTTAAAGTGTTAATTTGTAAAATGACGATTCGTAGGTGCTCTTGGGGCTTATTTGAATAAAGTTGTTTTTGATTTGATTTGATTTGAATTAAACATAATAACAATATTATAAGCGAAAAAACGCAAAATGTAACAAACCATAAATAGTAAAATATAATATTATTACTAAACTTCGTCGATTTGAAGAGCCATAGTTGCCATAAGGGCGTACACAGGCTTGCTATGTCCAAAGCTGTACCATGTGTCGGGGGGCAAAGGGTCGACGGAGAATAGCCAGATTATAGAAGAGATGCGACCGCGCGCATAGAAGTTAAATCGATTTTTTTAAACACGCGTCGTCGAATCGACGAAGGTTCGTAATCTAGGGTTCAATCTAGGGTATATATACAAGAATTGCTCGTTTAAATGTATTAGATAATCTGTATTTATATCTAGGTATGAAATTTCATATCCATAACATCCCTGGCTTGAACAGATTACTACTTCGAGAACGTTTTACCCGTTTTGGTTATTTTGTAATATGCATAATACATATAATAGCATTACAGGTTTTTATAAAGATATCCGAGACATTAATAAAAAAAAGAGATATAGAAAATACATTTTTCTCTGAAATGTTGTGAAGGATGTTTTTCATCAAATAATCGATATCACGATAACTTACTTGTGCTTGTGGAGAGTTTGTTTGTTTTGTTATCGATAATTATACTGATGATTTTAATTCTGCTAAGACAATGCTCATTTAATGTAATAAAATAATAAAAATCCTTAAAGACATACATTTATATATTAGAATATTTACGACTTAATGATTTGCCGTTGTCTTTATGATATGCACCTTCAACGTACTTTTAGCGCGATCGAGTTTTTATATTAATTAAAAAGAAAAAAAAGATTCAGTAACAGTTTTCAAATAGCGTGATTCTCAAACAAACAAGACAATTTAAGTTTTATAATGGTGCTCCGTGCTAGTTGATAATAATTTCGATGCTTGTCAGGTCTGTTTGGTTTGTTGACGTCAGTAACTAACAATAAGTACATCATGCTTCGCTCCTATAAATCACGTAATACGTGATGATTTATAAATTGCCCTCAATAAAAGGTTGTTAGTACAATTTTTTTTTTCAAATCAGTCTCATTATCTTATAACATCTAGATTCGAGTCGCAACAACAACATGCGATTTTTTTGGAATTTCTAAAAAAAAAGAAACAAAATTGTGCCTTCATTTAATTTTTTTCTAATATATTACGTTTCAATTTTAAAATAGTTTTTCTGAAAAAGAAAACCTTTTTTCAACATATGGTCTCGCTGTTTGAATTTTTATCGATTGTGTTTCTCTTCTCTGAACGTCTCACTTTAGAATTATTTGAAAAATGGTGATGTCATTGTTATGGATGGAGGCATCGCCATATGTAACGCCATAAAGGCATTTTATAATTCGCATTGCCAATGTCGTAACTATGTTACCACTCATTAATATTGAGGGCAACATATTACATAATAGTAGGTATATTAAAAAAAAAAAAAAAAAAAAATATATATATATATATATATATATATATATATATATATATATATATATATATATATATATATATATATATAATATTATGAGCAATATTAACAAACTTTAATGACTTTACAATCGCATAGATGCATGTGGCTTAGTTTTAATGTAGTGATCACTGAACATTAAATTCAAAGAACATTATATATTATTGATTTTTTATTTATATTTTAATATATAATGATAATTGACACAATTATCTATATGTTAGCAGTAAATAAAGACCACTTGCACCACGAAGCGAATCGATATTTACAGTGGTATTTTAAATCATTGTACAAAATATTTTCAATAAAACAACCTTTGAAATTATTTCTCTGTATAAGTGAAAAAAGATTCGCTCCTTTTATTTTCGATCAATAACTGCGCTTTAAGTAAAATTAAATCACAAATAATAACTCATATAAATACTTAAATATTATGACACTTGACGGTAGATACATTAAAATAAAGCACGAAATACGCCCAGTCTTCAATTTTTAAGTACTTACACCATCTTTCGTCTATATACTACGTAAGCGTATTAGATTAGCATCGCAACTGTCATAGCTGTTGAAATACTTCAAAATAATTTATATAATGGTCTTAAGAACTGATTCACTTGTTTGTTAACTTTTCTAGGTCGACTCAAGTAGCCTGCAACTGCATTTCCGAAGCCCGAAGCAGCAGCCGACACCACATTCTGTAAAGGTCTATTATAATTCTGGTATTGATTATATTGGTAGGGCTGATTATAGCCATAGTTAGGTCCTCCAAATGCATTTTGGTATTGCCCACCGTATCCACCAATATTTTGACCGCCAAAACCTCCAAAGTAGGCACCATTACCGTGACCTCCATGACCATGACCTCCGTGGCCATGACCTCCATGGCCATGACCTCCATGGCCATGGCCTCCATGGCCATGACCCACATGGCCGATTTGAACGGGATACGCTTGTACAGGAGCAACTGGTGGCCCTCCACCGCAACCAAAAAAGTAATTTGTAACGGGTGCATTCACATATGTGTAGTCATGTGAACCTAATTTCTCCCCGAACGTCCTTCCATATCCCCCATAACAAGGGTTATTTTGGTGCTTCTTCTTTTTTCGATGTTTACGTCCAATTTCGTCATCATAATCATCCACACCGATGTCTTTTGTCTCATTCAAGTCTTCCGAAGATACCAGAAATACAGAACATTGCAAGAGTAAGATGATAGTTTTGACTTTCTGAAATACGAAAATAAGCATTGTATTTTTGTTCAGATTGATAATTAATGTATCAAACGAATGGCAAATAGGTTCGTATCAAGTAATTAAACAGTTACATTTCAGTTAGTACTTTAATAAATACATCGGTATATTTCAAAGGCTAATAACGTTTTCATGATAAAGTACTTCGTTTAAATACCGAATATAATAATGTACTACAACCTAATATTTAATAACCATTCGTGTGTAAGCGAGTCGCTATCGTACAACAATATTCGACTGTACCTTATAAATGTACAACGTAATATCAATAGTCTGTATCCATTAAAATCCTATTAACTAGAGACATATTAGGTATGTATACAACTGTATCTACCGCATTATATTTTTAAATTAAATTACAATTTTATGATAATTATTTAAAAAATTCGTTAATTTTAATTTTAATGAACTTAAATAATTATAAGTAATAAACAAAGGCTTAAAAAAATATAATAGTAGGTATATATATTTAAAACAAAAGATTCATTTATTCTTAGATAAATAATACTAATTACAATGCTCTTACCATTTTCCGAACCGATCAGCTGTTTCGGTTGCTGACTTCTGATAAACTGAATCCACTACAAAATTTTTGGGAGACACAGATGTCGAAAGTGAAAGGTTTATTCCGTTACGAGAATCTCGCAACTCTTAACGAAGACTGTGAGTAACTACTACATGTCGGTATAGAAATTAGGCAATACACAATATACAAAATGACATTCGTGCCCATTGAAATATGCTAAGTTTAGAGCTACTTCTCTCATATTGTTAATAATAATTATATTCTTTATTTCTTATCACTAAAAACAAAAAGGGAATTGAAACAAACAAAATGCATATAGCACAATGTGCTCTTATTACACGAGGAGCGACTTTTTTTTTGTCGCAGGGGAATCCATTTACGGATGATATCCAGGATGCCCGGGTCGGCAGTCCTAGACCTATGTCGGACTCGGCACTTTGGGAGTGCAATACCGTACTAAACCCCTGCGGGAGCCTTCACCCGCTTTAATTGGAGGGTCCCGGATCTGTAGGCAACAGGATCCCTCCAGCGACAGGCTGGCCTCGGCGAAAAGACCAGACTTCTCCTCCATGGGGGCTGTCCGGCTCACCTCTGAACAGTCCCGACGACGCCGTATCTAGCAGGACCGGGTTCCAATCCCGGCCCGACACGGGCACAGGGGCGTTACTGGAGGCGCGTTAAGTAGCGCCTCCTACGCACCCCCATTCGTCGCCCACGGATGGAGGCCACGTCGGCGGCCTCCTCTCTCAACCGCTCGTCGGCCTCCTTCTGGGACATTACTGTCTCACAGAAGGAGACCATCGCCTTCCAGGACTCGTCGTCGCCGAGTATCGCGATGATAATGCTCGGGAGCGACAAGTCCCCTCCGAGGACCGACGTCAGACTTTGACGCAGCGCCGCCCATCTCGGGCACACCTCGAGGGTGTGCTAGGCGGAGTCCAGCGCCGCGCCACAATCGTAATGAGGAGCGATTTCATCCAGACAACCTTTAGGTTAGGACACCGCATAAACGGTAAAGCAGAATGTACTTTATTCCAAATATTAGTTTAGTAAATAATTTTCACTTAAGTCATTAGATCAGATTAGCATATAAATAAGATACACGCATTCTGACAATGAACACGCGCTTATAATTTTACAATATTGAATGTGTTAGGGGGCATCCATTAATTACATAAAGCGTTTAGGGGGAGAGGGTTGACCAAAATCTCACGAAATCTCACCTAGGCGGAGGGAGGAGTCGAAAAATCGTCAAAATTGTCTCACGTACTTAATGAATAATACCCCCTAAGCGTGCTGAAAACGCTCACTTCATTCCTATATTATACACGTACTCCGCGTACACTCGGACGTTCAATCTATTCTAGGCCTAACGTTATAAAATGGCAAGTAAATTTTTCATTCATTCATGCATTTCATTTCCTTTGACGACCGTTCTGGCGGTTGCGGGTTCGATTCCCGCTCGGGACAGATATTAGTATTTGTATAAATATTAGTTTCCGATCTGGGTGTATGTCCTTGTGGGTCTCTCCGCCGCGCCTCGGAGGACATATAAAGCCGTCGGTCCCGGTTGTTATCACAGACACCTGATAACGATCGTTACTCATGATAGGGAAATTTTACGCCAACCCGCAGTGGAGCAGCGTGGTGGATTAAGCTCCATTCCTTCTTCTATATGGAGAAGAGGCCTTCGCTCAGCGATGGGTTGTTTACAGACTGATACAGTACAGTAAAGTATATAGTAGGAGCTCCATCTATAGAGCTGCTCAATAGATGGAGCTGTTCGTAGGCCTTATATTGGCTTCCTTTTCAAAATCTATCGAATTATTAAAAAAAATTACAAGATCATTAAAAAAAGTAAAATTTTTAATGAAAACTCATAGATTAGAGGAAAACTGTTACGTATAATTTTACATGTAATCTATGAACTATGAACGTTAAATAAATATCTGAACGAAAATAAAAATATGATCTATGAACGTTAAATAAAAATCTAAAGTTTCGTAAGTAGGTACACCTTTTCTGAGTAAGTTACGAAAGACACCAAGCCGTGGGTTTTGTGGCTCTTAAAGAGTTGATGTAGTAAACAACGTACAAGTAACCTTCAACGAGCCCAATTTTCCCAATTTTGTTCTCTTATATTTACGCGAATTTTACTCATTTAATTAAAAGTATATATCGGATTTTATCGCGTTTATTTAAAACCTTACAGTTTAACAATATTTTAAATTATTTCCCGACGTTTCGGACGTTTCGTTTAAATAAACGCGATAAAATCCAATATAGAATTAATTAAATTTTCTATTTTTTTTTCCATTTTTTTAAAGATTAAATAACAATTATTAATACTTTACTAATATCAGCAAAACATATGTAAGAAGTGACAAAATCTGAATGTATTGTTCATCGAATATATGCCTATTTTTTGCCTTTTATTTTTTAGATAATAGAATTTATTTGTAAAATCGACTAGAAATGTCAGATGTTGGAATCGTATTTGTGTTTAAAAATCGTGGTAAGTTACGTTTATTTTGATAGTTCTAATATGAAATAATTTAATAATGATGAATTCACACCGCAGTTATCTTTTATTGAACCAAAATAGACAACACGGTGACATTCGGTAACATTAAAAAAATTTAAAGTGATGTTTTTCAATTTTAGAAAAGTATCTTATGGTAATTTTTATGAAAATTTGGAAAAAATAGCTTCACAACTTAATAGTCAGAAATGGACCATAATAACAACAAAATCACGTTGAATATTAGAGAGAGTACATCTATGTGAATTTAATAAAAAATTGTATAACAATTAATTTGAAACATAATAATATTTTGTAAGTACCTATAGCCCTATTTTTTCAAATGAATTCATACTAACTTCTGTGTCTATATGCATATCAAATTAGACGTTATTAAAAAAAATACATTTACACTATGAAATATCTCATCTCTTAACAAAAATGCTCTTATTATAAACTAAAAAGAATAAAACAATTTACTAGCTTTCATTTGATACCCATATTGCTACAGTAAGAAAAAAAATTCAACTCCCCCCCCTCATTCCGCCATTTGCGGGTGCCATTTTGAAAATTTATATAGCCTATGTCACTACTACAATTGAGACAAATCCAACGACACCTCATATGTCAAAAACCGTCCAGCCGTTTGGGCTATAGGGCGTGCCAAAGAAATGGACACACATACATACATACATACACTCGAAAAACATAACCCTACTTCTGTCGCAGTCGGGTAATAAATATACATCAAACTCACGACTATTAGCACTGGAATTAGTTACATTAACAAATAGCTGCGTGCGGTGAACGGCAAAGAAGAATAGTCCTAACCTCCTCATTGACGAGGTGTCGTAAAAGACGACTAAGGCCATAATGGGTCAAACGATTGTGCACAAAACATAATGGGCAGCAGCCTCACCATATCCTGCCGCAACACACTGCGCTCACTAACTCGCCCGCCAAGCGTGGAGAGTATTGCAAGCCTACCTTCGAAATGACCAACAATACATCGCCCTGGAGGTCAGTGTCGAAGGCTTACGTTCATCAGAGGACATCAGGAGATATGATGATTACAGTACAAACAGTACAGTTTTGCAATAACAAAACGACGACGACCATATTGTTGAATTAACTTAATTTTTCGTTAGTTTTACTTTTTTAGATTTTAGATTTATTTTTTTATTGATCTCTTAATCTGGAAAAAAAAAACATATTCGACTCACCTGTCACAATTAATAGACCCCGCACTACCGTGGATGTGGCTGATGTTGATCTTTTCTTTACTCTTCATTTTTCTGTAAAGAATAATATAGATTAATACAGATATAATAATCCGTTAGATACTTAGATCTCAAGTGAGTTCAATTTTTTTTATTTTATATACATATCACTTAAAAATAATTATTATGTCTTAAACATATAATTAGAATAAGGACCTGTATTAACCTATGCTGATGAAGTCAGTAAGAGATAAACTTTTTCAGCACCCGCTGAAATAAGCCCGAAGTTATTTTATGACAGTAAATATAGCCATAATAATAAAAATATTCGCCGAGTAAAGCCAATATAATTATTGGCTTTACTTACTTTACAAGCTACGCACTCTAAGCACAATGCATAAAATAGAGAACGCCACCCGTTTTAAATAGCTTCATAATCTGTCTCAATGTATATTTACTATTGTATAAAACGTGCTATTATTTATCAACCGGATACACATTAGACCTAACTACTGTCAAACGACTCACACGAGTAACGTAACATCATATACCATTTATGCTTTTCCATTTGTCACTGTTGCTCATTCAAACGCTATGTATGTGTATAATTAACCCTAAACAGTACCTGTTATATATAGCCATTAGCCACACACTCTAGTCTTTTGGAGGGGCATAAAATAGGCCAAATCAGGAAAAAAAAAATCGCAAATTATAGAAATATTAAAACTAGAAGGAACTTTGTCTCAAAACTATTACAGTTGAATTTCAAGGTAAAACCGAAGACCAACCCCAATGAGTTGTCGAGCTGTCTAAAAACAATTGATTATTTGGATATAATTTATTCATTCTCCGAAACAAAAGCAATAAAAGCCCTTATATAAATGTATAATAAAACCTATCAAATAAATCAATAATAAATGAATTATGAAATTGAGAGACATCAATTTAATGTACCAAAAGGGGTAAAAGTGTGCAAAAACTGTGTTTTTAAACCTCCAATTTTAAAAAAGTACGGATCCCCACCCCTTTTACACGGGGGTATTCCATACCCCCAGACCCCCCGGTAGGGGCATAAAATGTGAGACTTACACACTTGCAATTTTAGCCTTAGGCCGACTTTGATTATAAGTAGAGTCTGTGTTATCAAAAAAACAGATACCTACTGTTTAGGATCGCCAAAACTTCTTTTATCTCGGGATATAATCTTACTTTTAGTATAAGTTTATAAGTATATTCTTTGAAACTTTATATAGTAGGTATATATACTAAAAACATCAAATAAATCCTAGTATAATCTGTATTGATTAAATTTACTTTGAATACGTATTCATTTTTATTTTATTAACAGCTTACAACATCATAACAAAAAAAAAATTGAAAAAAATTTAAAATTTATAAATAGCAATTGTAAATTCGTTAGTGGGTTTTTACTCGTATTATATACACGAATACTTTGCGCTATAAAGGAAATCTTTACATTGCAGTCGGTGGAGTTACAATTTATTTTGTGTTAAAATTATTAATTAATATACATAATTTTTTTATAAACATACTGTTATAATATTTTATCTTTCTAAAACAAGGAAGTATTCAGCTACAAGGAGTTTTTTTTTTAAAGGTAATTATACTTTCAATATCTGTAAGCATGACGTAATAACTAAAGTATGTAAGCAAATATTACTAATATTACAATCATCGTTACTTAAGTACTTATATAGCATTAAGCTTTATATAATTATAATCTTCGACATTTTCAACATAATTTATAGCAAAGAAACTTTATTAAAAACTTTCTCATAAATACAGAACAACAAATGATAAATCTGTGCCAGACGAAGCAATTTTATTGTTGTCGATATGAATGACAGTTACATTAGACTTATTAGACTCCAAGCCGTTAACCGTTGTAAGTGGATGCTTCCTTCAGTAAAATTACAATAGTGTAAATCATATTTCGCTAATGTGATTTTGTCAATCAACGACTCGATCACGAATTCATATGAATATCACAAAATCTTAGACAAATATTCTAAGTTAATATTTGTCAAGATGGTATAGAAAATATTTGAAATGACGCATTTGGCTACTATTATTCGACAAACTAATTTATATGTGTACATACAAGTATAAATTATATATATATATATATATATATATATAATTTGCGTTTTATTACATTACAAAATAAATAATTATAAAAATTATTTAAAAAAATAATTTATGATACTTTAAAATATATACCTTTACAAATAATCAATTTTATTGTGAAAAATGAGATTATGAGGAGTGCACTTTTGGATTTCCCAAATTATTTATATATTATTTTATTATACAATTATTTATTTAAGTATATATGTAAATATTTTTATGCGTATGTTTAAGTATCTATATGTCACATACATAATATGTAGATATATATCATGGAATATTCTATATATGTATGTGTGAGTTTATTTATATCTAGTTTTTAGTGTATTGTAATGCTGTATATATTTATCCTATATTAGTTGCATAAAGTATTTTTTTTAATATAAGTATATAGTATATCTTATGTATTATATTAGAAATATTTAAATTTAGTAATAAGACCGCCTTTGCACTCTTAGTATGTTTTTTATTTTTTCTTTTCTCTTTCATGTACATCTTAAGTGTACAATAAAGTATATAAATAAATAAATAAATAAAATGAATACGCGTGTTGCAAATAATTACAACTTTTTATGTATGCTCGCATTGTTGAAAATTTAATTCGTAAGAATTAAAATACTTGTAACGTAAAAGTTTTATTGCATTTTCATAACTAAACACTTAATGGAACCAACAAAGTGTAATAAAATATATTTCCAAAGCTGGACAATTTATTTTATCCACGTAAAGAATACATCTATGCCGTAATAGGAACTTAGATAATAATCACTTATAAATTATAAATAAAATTTAATTACTATTATTATAAAATAAAAAAATAATAATTACCTAAAGTTTACAACAAATATCTTTGTTAGATATTTTAAGTATATTTACACCTACATAAAGTTTATAATTTTAAATTAGTAAAATAACATATATAAATATATAATAATAATATACATTAAATACGAAGTCAGATATCTTTTACGAAGCTCTTTAGAATGATAATTATTAATTTGAATACACTCTTATTAACGCAGGTACATAAAGGAATCACACTTGTTTACGTTTCACTTATCACCAGGACGGATCTTTAATACTAATACAAATAATCATATACGACAATATCTCCGTCACGAATCCGTTAATCGTCAGAAAATCATTCCTAAGGAATGAAAAATTGATTATTCATTTGATTGCAACAATAAAGTGCTTCGACCGTGAACGTAGAATAAAAATATTTTGTCGGTTATACAATGTCTTACATAACTACGCCTGTTTGAGGTAGGCTTTGTCAAGCGTTACACAAACATTTAGAATTTAATATTTATAATGAATTCCGTACATTTATTCTTATATCAAATGTTCTTCTGTGTCACGATAACTAATCGTAAAGTTTTTTATTTTTTAAATCATCTGTCAAAATGTTACAGGCCTTATGATGATGATGACTTTTTTCTTAAAAAAGTTAAATAACAGACGCATGTTAGACTTACATATACATACATATAAATCACGCCTCTTTCCCGTAGGGGTAGGCAGAGACCACTTCTTTCCACTTGCTACGATCCTTACATACTTGTTTCGCTTCGTCCACTTTCATTATTCCCTTCATACATGCTCTTCGGTTTAGGGTACTCTTGACCTGGCCTTTTTTCAAGACGTCCCTGATTTGGTCTTGAAATGTTCGCCTAGGTCTACCCCTTCCCGCACTTTCATTCACACTCGCCTTATACACTTTTTTCGTCAACCGTTCTTCATTCATTCTCTCGACATGGCCGTGCATACCTTTCTCAATTTTCGTCACTACAACTTCTTTCAGACCACAACGTTTCCGTATCTCACTATTTATTATCCTGTCACTCAGTTTAACTCCTATCATACTTCTTAACGCTCTCATCTCAACTGCATTTATTCTGCTTTCATGTTTCTTCTGCCATAACCAACTTTCACTTCCGTACATAAGTGTCGGCACCAGCACCCCCTCATGAACAGCCAAACGAGCCTTGTTAGACACCTTCCGACTCCTCATAAAGGAGTGCAAAGCTCCATTCACCATGTTTCCTGCATTCACTCTTCTTTCAATATCACTCTCACACTTTCCATCTCTTGTAAACTTTGAACCCAGATACACAAACTCATTCACCTGTTCAATTTGTTCATCTACAATCACGATATTGCAGTCTGTCATTGCCTCCTCTTTTTCAAACACCATCACTTTCGTCTTCTTTACATTCATTTTCATTCCCTTTCTGATAAAAGCTCCACTCATAGCAGTTACCATGTCCTGCAACTCCTCGGCGGAAGACGCAAGTAATACTTGGTCATCAGCATAAAGAAAACATTTGACGAGTAACTCATTCATTCTCAACCCCCTTTCATTCTCTTTTAAATCTGTCAAGCAATTATCCATGAACAGATTAAACAGCCACGGTGACGCTACACATAAAACAACAAAAAACTAACACCTTTTTCGATATTGAACCATTCAGTGTATGCCCCGTTTATCCTCACACAAGCACTAGAATCCCTATAAAGAGATTGCAATGCTCGTATGAGGACACTGCTCACACCGTACACGGACAATGCTGACCACAATTCATTCCTCACCACTCTATCATAAGCCTTTTCTAGATCCACGAATGCGCAATAGACCTTCTTGTTTTTAGCCAAACACTTTTCGGCTATGCACCGCAAAGAAAAGACCTGATCCGTACATCCCATTCCCTTTCTAAATCCCGCTTGTGCATCCCATATTTTTTCGTCTGTTTCATTCACAACCCTTTCAATCAACACTTTCGCATACAATTTACCGACGACGCTGAGAAGGCTTATACCGCGGTAATTCATGCAGTCCTGCCGTGACCCTTTTCCCTTATATAATGGCACAATTACGGCTTTGCACCAGTCTCCCGGTACTTGCCCATTTTGCCAGCACAAATTGAAAAGGCGGTACAGCTGGCTAGCCACTATGCCTTGTCCAGCCCTCAGCATCTCGACGGTAATCCTGTCATACCCTGCAGCCTTACCTAATCTCATACTTTTCAACGCTTTCACTATTTCATCCATGCTTATCTTACTTTCATCAACATTTATATTAGTTTCCATGGAAGGTGCCGGATGATGTACCTGCACTTCCTCTCTTTCAAACAGACTTTCAAAATACTCTTTCCATCTCTTTAACACACATTCTTCTTCTTTTATAATACTCCCATCTTGACTCCTGATTGTACTTAGCTCCAACGTAGAAGTTTTTCCTCTGGCTATTTTTATGGATTTCCAGAAAAACTTGATGTTTGACTGGAAATCTTCAGTGAGCCTCCTATCAAAATCATCCTTTCGTTCTTCTTTCTTTCTAGACACAACTTCTTTCGCTGCTGATTTCAGTCTTTTATACTTCGTTCTTGCTTCCTTTACCTCGTCATTCGTTGCCTTTTGAGCTTTTTGGTTATTAAAAATTAATCGAATTTGCTTATTATACGTTGGTTCCATTATTTATTTTTGGAATTTTATTTAAATATAGTTAGTATGCGATTTGTTAACAACATTCTATTTAGAAAATAGAAAAAGGTTTATTTTAATTAATGTATATATATTTATGAAAATCTTTAGAATACACTAATAATACTAATATTATTTCTTAGAAGTAATCGCATGCTTTAATTAATAAGTATATATGTAATATGTGTATAAAAATAAGCCTCATGTCAATATTTTCAGTGTATTCTAGAAACAAAGCCTTATTAGGTTAATAACCCAAAGTCAAATATATCATCTCCATATGAGGAAAAGGCTAGTGCTAGAACTTATTCTACCACTCCAGCTTCGCGGAATTACTTGTCTCGGATTTGATCTCGAATCATGCAGGTTTTCTTAGGATATTTGACCCTTGACTACCGAATATAAGACGAATTAAAAAATATATTTAATGACCGCATTTAAACCAGCAACTACAGTTCAGACTAAACTAACGAACTAACTGAAAGATAATCCAAAAATACCATGTTGACAATATTATTTTCGAAGTTCTAGAAAAAATAAAAAAAATCCTTCAAGTCGATACCTATTTTTTTGTCTTCTAAAATTTGCCTTGGAAAAAAAATTGGAATAACACACACACATTTTTTTTTATAATGATATGAAATCTGCCCCCGTATTTGAACTACTGCCCACGTGTAATCGTAACGGTGTCAGAAAGACTTTTTGATACATGAGTAGGCACTATTCGTAGAAACATCATTAACACCGTCACATCAACCATTGGATTGCTGAACAGAGGCCTCCCCCATCGATCTCAAGGGCGAGCGGTTCGAAGCAGTCTCCATCCAACGGCTTCCGGCGACTCTCCTCCAGTCGTCTGTCCATCCCGCGTAAAATGATAAATAATAATTTTTAAATATTTATAATAAATATTTATTGTTATATTAGCATTCGACCGCGGCTTCGCCTGCGTGGGTGTATTGATAGAAAGTAGCCTATGTTATCGATAGCCAATAATTATCGATAAGTGTCGATATATTTCATCCGATACTTATCGATAAGTATCGATATATTTATTACATATATCGGATCGAATAAATAATTGATATAGTTTTCATACCATATATTTTATTGATAAAAATCTCCATACTTTTTTTACGTGAACATTCTGGCCAATCGAATTCGCGGGAATAGAAGATCGTAAACGGCATCGGTAGCACTTACTCGTTTTCACGTGATATTTTTTAAACTATGTTACATTATAGCCAAATTACACAAAATCTTTATAAATAATAGCCTATGTGTTATTCTGATGTATAAGCTATGTTACTGTAAAGTTTCATCTAAATCCGTTCAGTTTGCGTGAAAGAGTAACAAAGATACAAATAAACTTTCGCATTTATAATATTAATATGATAATTGTTCTCACTGATCGGATGTTTCAGTTGCAGCATTGGCCAAAGTACATAAGTTTATTAAGTCTGAATAAATTCTGAATAAATCTTGTGCAAATCCATTTTATAACACCTACACTGAATTTATTCTTAAGTAAAGCGAGTTCAACAAACAAATACAATTCAGATTATTAATTAACATAATAAAGTGAAATTAGTCGTCCGATTTGAGATACTCTTTTTCTATATGAAAATATAAAAATGAAATTTTAAAGCGTAAAGCCAAATATAGTAAAGCATAAACCAAAAAACAGATGCTATTAATGATACAGTTTTTATAACGTTAAAGTATACAAGTTTAAGGAATACGAATAAATCGTCCACTTGGTGATAAGTGGTCGGTGGTAGGTCTTGATAACATACATTATTATATTTAATAAAAAGGTTAAAGACCTAGATACTATTAATCAATGGTGTAGTCAAAACCTTATGTCCCTTAATATAAACAAATGCTTTGTTATATCCTTTACTTCAAATTAAATTAAATTCATTTTTTGGAATGATAAATTACTGTAAAAGACCTTGGCATTTTCTTTGATGACAAACTTACATTCTGTCCACATTATGACCACTTAATTTCTAAAACTAATAGAACTCTCGATTTCATTACCAAAATAATTAAAGACCTTAAAACCCCCAAAGCTTAATGTATATTTTTAATTCCCTAATTCGTAGTTATCTTGAATATTGCGCTCCAGTGTGGTCCTCTTTTTATAAAGTACACGTTGAAAGAATAGAAAGAATTCGAAGAATATTTATGAATATTTATGAATATTTTGTCCCATGGGCTGAAACTAAATAGAAAACTGACATCTTATTCCAAAACGTTCATCGTCTCTAGAGTCGCGGCGTAAATACCACCAAATATATTTACTTGTTCAAGATCCTACATGGCTTAATAAATTCGCCGACTCCCCTGTTATTGATCAATTTTAACATTAGACCAAGATCCAAGTACCCATTCCATAAGCCATTTATTTTAAATGTCTACATTAATAACATATCATTTTACAACCCTATCGTTAGAATGTATCGCCTTTATAATGATATTATCACCGAAAATAATGAAAGTATTGATATTTTTAATAAAAGTAACTCTAAATTTACTAGAGAGATCAAAGCTATTCTTAGCAAAACTGTTTATTCAATAGCATAGAATAATAAATAAGCTACTACAATGTTATATAATATTTTATCTACTCCCATGCTAATCCTGTAGAAAAGATTCTGAAACAGTTAGCTTATCGTCCAAACGGATGATATAATGTTGTACTGAAATTCATATTAAAACTGCTTTGTTTTTTGTTTTTGCGATCCCTTCTGCGCAAATAGTTTTTTTTTTTTTTACGCAGGGGAATCCACATACGGATGATATCCAGGACGCCCGGGTCGGCAGTCCTAGACCTATGTCGGACTCGGCACTTTGGGAGTGCAATACCGTACTAACCCCTGCGGGAGCCTTCAGCCGCTTTAATTGGAGGGTACCGGATCTGCAGGCAACAGGATCCCTCCAGCGACAGGCTGGCCTCGGCGAAAAGGCCAGACATCTCCTCCATGAAGACTGTCCGGCTAACCTCTGAACAGTCCCGACGACGCCGTGTCTAGCAGGACCGGGTTCCCATCCCGGCCCGACACTCGGCAAGTAGTTTACTCAACAGACAGCCACATTCTTACTGCTCGATATTATTTCAAAAAACGAGCATCTGTATGAAATTAAAAAAAAAGAACATTGTCATTCGCGTGCCTTTCACTACCATAACGCCGTGCGCCTTAAAAAAAAGGAAATTTAGACTAGGCTGTATGGACCTGTCCTTTGTCTTTCCCTATTGGGGATACATTTTAAAACAACAACAACGTAAATAAGTAGGTTATTCGAATCCCGCCATTTTTCTTTGATATTTTTATTGTTTTGTTTGGATTTAAAGCATGGTACTCGGCTTCGCCTCGTGTGATAAACCCACATTCGTGTTCTAATACCCCTTATTGTACAACAGTTGCATAAATAACTATAATTACTTCATAAAATATTGCTTTGTTAATGTTTAAAATCAGGAAGTGTGCACATACTTTAGGAATATAATCCAGCCCTAAAAATTATAAACATATTATATTATCTATATTAGGTAAGAGTGTATTGATTGTAATCTGTTTTATGTGCCATAGACGCCATAGTAAATAAATAAATAAATCCGACGATGTTGCAGCAGGCCTTGAAAATATGCTATTTTAAGCCGGAAGACAGCATTAATATTAGAATAAATATCACTTGCTTATGTTGCAACACCATTACAGAAATAAAAATGGTCAAACGTAAGCAACTTTAAGCGAAACATTTCGTAAGTATAGACGGAAATATTAATATTCATTATCTTATATTTAAGCAATATTTTATTATGGAAATCAATTACAATAATATAATAAATATGAAATAAATACCTTTAATCTATCTATAATATAGATAGAACAATGACTATGAAAGAGATGAAGATAATAATGAAAGAGATATAATAAACTTTATTTGTTTTATATTTAGCTGTGAGCCTCTACATAACAATACCAATCACTACATATTGTACATTAAATGCATACATTCTAAATAATCAAGTCCCGCGCCCCGTCTTTTTGTTGTCTGTCTGTCTGTTAATATCTTCTGTGGCCACTAATAAAGGTTGAATGCACTCAGATCAGATTTTTTTTCAGTAAGCAGATTTAAACTTCGTATAAACGTAACTAAAGGAAATCAGAAAAGTTTTGACCGCAATCTTTTACAAGATAAAAATTAGAACAGCTGTGTTTTTTTTAATCTATCGTATATAATATTTGTTTTTCATTTGTTTTGACACAAACGAGCACAAATGAGTCTCGTAATCTATATAGGTACATAAGTTTTATGTACATAAGTCACTGATATGTCATATCGATTCTATGTTATGCCAAAAAGACTAGCCTTAAGAAATTGATTTGTTTGATAAATTTTATTTGTATATCATGTACCTAGTCATATTACGTTTTACGAGTTACATTAATTATGTACATCAATTTAAGGAAATAGATCAATGTTTATGTTATCTAGGATGCTGTACACTTTGATTCTAGCTATAAAACTTTCAACGTGAATTCTTACACTGTATCAACCCGTAAACCATCCACTGCTGAGCGAAGGCCTCTTTTCCATATAGAAGAAAGGTTAGAGCTTTATCCACCACGCTGCTCGACTGCAGGTTGGTGGATAATTTCCTTTAATCATAATTTGGTAACGATCGTTATCAGGTGTCTATCATAACAACCGGGATCGACGACTTTACGATAATCGTATGAATCACAAAAAAATTATTCATACCATTAATTTTTTTTTTTATTTTTTTTTTACATCAAAAAAGGTCATGTACCATCATAAAAACACTAGTTATGATGTTTTGAAGCCATATATATCACACCTCTAAAAAAAATCAGCCTTAAAATCGGTGGTGGCGTGATACCGAATAATTACCAAAGAATTTCCCAAAAACGTAGTTTGTGGATCAATTAATGAAGCGAGATCGTGAAATTGGATCGTTGTTATACGTACTCGTTCAGTGCGTTTAACCAAAAACAGCCCTGCTTTTGCTCAGATTGTGCGTGAACAATTCAATAACTTAAGAACTGAACATTGCACACACTTCTTGAGAAGAATTTTGCAAGCACTTGATCAAAGATGAGTATTTTCACCGAAAAATCATTTTTCAGATGAAAAATGCCTTCGCAAATTTGACCATGTTTCTGAATTTCGCTTAAAGCTCAATTGGCTTCTTATACGCTCTCGCTGGAACCTGCAGTTACTTTCTCCGCTGTATTGTGTGCTATTTAATCCAATTTTCCTTCTTATTTGAAGGATAAATTTGAATATATTGGAGATGCCATAGAAGAATTAAGATCATCTCGAAGTCTTATGTTAAAGCTGCCTGCGCATAGAACTAAATTTTTTGCTCAATCTTTCACTGTTCAGGCTATAAAATTATGAAACAGTTTGCTATCGCACATAAGAAAAGCCGAATCACTTTCAACATTTAAGAAGTATGTTAAAGATCACTCTTCATCTTATTTTTAAATTCTATTAGATTCTTTTATCTTTTTATTTAATTTTATTTTATTCATATTTAATATTTATTAGTTTATAATAGTGATATTATATTTTCATCTACATATGTATCTTGTATAAGTATTAGTATGTAGACATTAGTATGTAAGTTTATTATATTCACTCATTATTAAGACGGTTGAGAGACAGCAGCAATGGCATCCTCAGGATGATTGCCTCACGCACAGATTGCCCGATCCAACACAGAATGATGTGTATCACAACAGGACAGCATTGACTCATTTTAATTTAATTGATATTGTGTTATTAAGTTTTATTATTTAATAATTGTATAGTATTATTGTTTATTATTTTATTTTAATTTTATTTTTCTAATCATGACATTTAATCTGAATTTTTGAACTTTGACGCAATGTTATTTAATTATTATTAATTTAAATTGACTAATTGACATTATACCTGACCTGACTTACATGATTTTATTTTATTCAATGTTAAATTATGTTTTTCATTTTTCTTTGCTTACTTCTGTTATAATTGTTATAATGTTTGTAGTTTTCAAGCATATAATTTTATATTTTATTTTTTTATTTTATTTATTTATTTTAAATTTTTATGGACTTCTTGTCTGAAATAAAAGTTTATTATTATTATATAACTGCACAACCTACCCGTTTCTTTCTTTGTTGAACTCTCCTTTTTCATTTGGGTTGTCTGAAAGAAATGGCTAATTAGCCATAAGACCGCCTATTGTACTACACAATCTTGACTCAACAAATTTGTAACTATGCTGTATATTGTATTTGTGGTGTGCAATAAAGAATAAATAAATAAATCTCATTTCCACCTCAGAGAATACGTCAATAAGCAAAATTGTCGTATCTGAGGTTTAGAAATCCACACGTCATCGCGAAGAAACCGATACATCTACAACGAATGACTATGTGGTGCGGATTTTGGTCTGACGGCATTTTTGTTTGAAAATGAGGAATGAAACGCCGTTACAGTGAATGGCGATCACCACCGCGCCATGTTAAACGATTTTTTTTCCAAAATTAAAGAATATAATTATATTAGACGATATTATATAGACGATATTTGGTTTCAACAGGACGGCGCAACGTGCCAAAAAGCCAACGTAACAATCGATTTTTTGCGCACTGTTTTTGTAAATTGCATAATCAGCTGACATGCTGATGTCAATTGGCCACTTCGAAGCTGAGATTTGACTCCGTTGGACTTTTTTTGTAAGTAGCCGTTAAGGACAAATGTTACGCTAACCACCCAGAGACGATTGAAGATCGAATTGGGTATTGTAAGGTTAGCCGTGGCAGTCATTTGAATAAGATTCTCTTCCATTCCTAAATAAAAAGGTTTAAACTTTCTAATAAATTCATAACTGAAAAATATTAATTTTTTTTAAAAGGCGATTTAAATTCCAAATCTTAAATGGCCCACCCCTTAATATGAAAAATAATGAGAAAACAGAACACATTTATTAAAGAAAATTCAAAAAGAAAAAAACAAATCGTGCTTTATGTAACTTTATTGGTTATATTGAGTATATAAAAATCGTTTAGATCTATTGTTAATGTGAATATCACGAGCTCAAAATTACGCGCGGGTGTCGTTGTAGGCACAGGTTGTACGTATCATGTATGTAAGTAATACAAACTTATGCGGTCACAACTTATCAACAAAAATTATACTTATTAATTTTTTTATACAATAAGTACTAATTAATTTTTTATACTCGGTGTGTATTGTAATTCTCAATCAAACAAATGTATTGGTTTCATTAAAATTATTTATCGTCGCAGAGAATAGAAAACGTACATGTAAATAAAATATTTGCAACTCATTCAGCGTTTAGTTCTGTAATTCAAAGACGCAATCAAATCTTACCGATAGTTAAAGTTAAGCTACCGTAAAATAATAGAACGAGACTATAATAATATGTATATAATTAATATGTCTACGCTTCCGCAATTTAATAGGTATTAATGATTGTTGAATATCAAGTAGGTAATATTTTCATACTTTTATTTCACTAAAAAAAGGGTTTATAAAATCTTTACTTAGACGTTTATCACATTATTTGATTAAGATTAGACTTCGATTTTCATCCCATATCAATTATGACTGGCCCATTGGCGCAGTTGCGCAGTGACCCTGCTTTCTACTCCAGGTTTTTGATTTCGATTCCCAACTCGAGGTTGGGTGTAATACGAGGGTCATTTGAATAGTTCGCAGTCTAATATAGTTAGGAGCATGCTATTTTTTATGAAACTACCCTCATTTTGAAGGTATACTAATCTTGAGCAATTGCGTAAAATTTTATTTTTTATTTATATTCGTTACGGTTTCTCACAATATAATGTCGAAATATTAGTGATAATTTTAAAAAATTTATAAAATCGAACATCGCGCTGTGATTAACTACTTGAATAAGAAAGGTTTAACACTAAAACAAATTTATGAAGACATGTTAGCAATTTTAGGGGAGTCTGGACTTTCGTATGCTACTGTAAAAAGTGGGTAGCAATCAAATGTGGTCCAGAAAGTGTCGAAAATGATCCACGTAGCGGTCGGCCATCGACGTCTATCACCGAAGAAAACATTGAAAAAAATATGATCGGATTCAGATAAAACTGAACGAAGATTGACTGTTAAGGAACTAGCTGACACCATTAGCATAGCATCTGAACGAATCACATAATTACCACTGAGCTGCACTTTTCAAAGGTGGTGGTGCCTGTATGCGTCAGTTTGTCGTCTGGTTTCAGTTGAACAAAAACGCATTCGACTAACGATTTCTCGAGACTTTGTAGCTGTTTGAGGCTAACCCAACTGAATTTACTGAGAGATTTGTAACTATGGATGAAACCTGGGTGACCCACCGAAAATAGCTAAAGTGGTTTTGTCGGCAGATAAAGTAATGGCGTCAGTTTTTTGGGATGCGAAGTGTGTAATCATGTTGTTCTACTTAGAAAAAGGGTCAAACGATAAAGTCGGCCTATTATTGTAACCCCCTGCGACGTTAACATGAATAGTATTTAAAAAAAAGTCCTAACAATTTACGACGAATATTTTTGTTTCACCAGGATAATACGCGAGTTCACACGTCAGTCGAGACTATAGCATAAATCCATGTGGGGCTTCAAATTGTTCTCCATACCCCGTATTCTCATGCTCTCTCTCCGTCTGACTTTTATTATCTATTCCCAAAGCTCAAAAACCAAAACAGTCAATCATTTTCTACAAATGAAGAGGTTAAGGCTGTTGTCAACGCATATTTTGAAGGTATGGACGAAGATTTTTTTAAGCTGGTATTTATTTATTTATTTATTAGAATTGCAAACTTAAATGACAACAATAATACAAATAATAATTAAATAATAAGAGTATAATTGTATTTATTTTCAGAGGTAATCACAACATGCATTTAATATTTAAAGAATGATACTAAAAAAAAAATTGGTAATCATAGGGCCACTGGATGGACAGGGAGCCTGGGCTCAGTTTTTTTTTTCATCATAAAATTCATCATGTATATTTGTGCCCATACCATATCCATGTCCATGCCCACACCAGTCTTTTGTGCCAGGATATGGTGACGCTACTATCCATCACTACTCTGGTTGGTGTACAGTTACCCATCACTATAACCTTAGTCGCCTTTTACAATACCTCGGCAAGAAAGTGTTCGTTAGGTACTATTCTTCTCTGTTGGTCACCGCACAGTAAATGAAATTTTTTAACGTTTTCAAATTCCAATTCCATTCCAATTCAAATTTCAATTAAAAACTTTCAAATTGTTTTTTTTTTTTCAACTTGTATCCCTTAAATTAAAGATTACATTTTTTTAAAACATTTGAAAAAAAAAAAGAAAGTAAAATTCGCTCATTTACCTGCTACCTACGATTTTTTTAAATTTACGTTCATCCCTTAAACTTAAAACTTCCCTAACTCGGTTAATTTGGACCGGAGAAAAAAAAGTCAGGACCTTTTTTATGTGAAATTTTATGTTCTACAAATTTGCACACGAAAACTTTTTATCCGACTGCGACAGAAGGAGGGTTATGTTTTTCGAGTGTATGTATGTATGTATGTATGAATGTTTTTATGTATGTATGTATGTATGAATGTTTTTATGTATGTATGTATGTATGTATGTCCATTTCTTTGGCACGCCCTACAGCCCAAACGGCTGGACGGTTTTTGACATCATATGTGTGGTGTGGTCATGTATGGTGTCGTTGGATTTGTCTAAATTGTAGTAGTGATATAGGCTATATAAATTTTAAAATGGAGCCCGCAAATGGCGGAATGAGAGGGGGGAGTTGAATTTTTTTTCTTACTGTAGCAATATGGATATCAAATGAAAGCTAGTAGAAAGATCAGTTCAAAAATACATATATCACATTATGTTTATACTGCTGTTTTATTTAACACAAATATTCATAAAGCGTGGCTTTTATCGCCCGGGCGCCCGAATTAACGTTTTCTAGCAATACGAATAATGTATCGCGTCAGGAATAGCATTGCCATGAAATTTTCATGGGCTGAACTCTGTTTGAGTGAGCGAAACGTTGTTTGCCAGAAAAAAATATACCTTAAATAAAAACATAAATTAAAAAAATCAAAAAACCCGACTGCGTAAAATACTCTTATTATAAACTAAAAAGAATAAAACAAGTCTGGTTGATCTGAACTGAAGGAAAAATGCGTAGAAAGTAATTGACCTAAACTATAACAAATAGTATATTTAAATACGGGATATAGCGACTTTGACAGTCGGGACCCATTAAATAACCTAGACTTATTCCTATCCAATATGAATCCACATCGAAGTGAGTAATATTCTGCCACAAATTAATAATACTTTATTACGCGCACGCGACGCATAAGTTAAATTATAAATTATGAATTGAACAAGGATAATATTATTATGTACTTTTTTAAAAATTATGATGAACTTGATGGTATTAACTCTTTAATTCGCAGTGTCACTTATAGGTGACAGAAACTTATTATTTATTTTCTACAACACGAATGTTATTGTTAAAATTCTACCACAATAGTGGTAGCATAGCCAATTACTGTCTAAAAATAAATGAGTCATATAAATAAATGTTATTATAAAAACTAATGTTTTTTGCTACCGAAAGAATAAGAGACATCGCGTGTCCTTCAGAGTCTAACTGCATTATACCCAGTGTCACCTGTGTAGCTGAAACTTTAACTTTTTTTTTTTTTGTTTAACTTATCCAAATATATCTAAGCGATCTTATTTTAAAAGAAAAGTTTTAATTTTACTCATTTAGACATGGGAATTGAAGAGTTAAACAAAATTGCTTTTGCAATTATATTAATCTATAATATAAAAATACGTCGGGTTTTCCTTCCTGACGCTATAATTCCAGAACGCACGAACCGATTTCGACAGTTTTGCATTCGTTGGAAAGGTCTAGGGTTCCGTGAGGTTTATAGCAAACAAAATTCAGGAAAAATTTCAACAGAAAAGCAGGAAAACAGGGAAAATCATTTTTCACATACAGCGCCATCTCTGATACATAACATGTACTACAAACCAATATATATCAAACGAAATGTTACAAAAAACGAAGCCATCTGGTGGCGAAACGGAGTTCGCCGGGTTTGCTAGTTATAAATATTATTTTTCACGTCGTGATAATTATTGCATTCAATATACTTTTAACTTTTGTTATCGATAAGGTATTAAAAAGTAATTTCAATTTTCATGGTTAAAGCCATATAAAAGACTTAAAAAAAATTACAACACAAATTGTAAAAGAGGTGGCCTTGATTATAAAATATAGATAATGTTATAACGTTTCAAGTTAATTGAGCTGTTTTGCATAATGACTTTTTAAATGAAGTATTTTTTTTAAATAATTTTTATTACCTAAATCTAGTTTCTGAAATACATATAAATTAGGGTTATAAAATATCTTATCTATACATATAATAAAATTGTAACCGGCCAATGTATGTACCTACATGACAGATATTTCGCAAATCAAATTATAGGAGTCTTTATGAGAGCAATAGCAAAACCAATTATTTTTCGAATTTTTGTATGTTCGGTTCCGTATCAAACCGAAACCGAATCTGTCGCATAAAATTGGATGCAGTTTTGATAGTTGTGATCCTGGAGCTCTAGCTTAAAATCTTGAGTAGTTTTCATCCTTGTATAACATCTAGAAGTGAAGACATTATAAACAATGTAATGAGCAACGCAGAGAGACTCGGGCGTATCAGCTAGTAGGAAAAAATATACTGAAATTTATTTGTAAATATATGTTTATTAGGGCCTGTATTACACATATTTTACTAATAGGCTTTACCAGTAAGAGTTATAACAGGCATTAGGGCCTGTTTCACCTCAATTAATAAACTACAACTATTGTGGACTCATGGTTCCAGAACTAGAGATCCTAAGTATAGTTCATAGGTATTTAAATAATGAGCGGTGGATCCAAATCCAATAACGCCCCTGTGCCCGTGTCGGGCCGGGATGGGAACCCGGTCCTGCTAAACATGGCGTCGTAGGGACTGTTCAGAGGTGAGCCGAGAGTCCGCATGGAGGAGAAGTCTGGCCTTTTCGCCGAGGCCAGCCTGTCGCTGGAGGGATCCTGTTGCCTGCAGATCCGTGACCCTCCAATTAAAGCGGCTGAAGGCTCCCGCAGGGGTTTCGTTACGGTATTGCACTCCCAAAGTGCCGAGTCCGACATTGGTCTGGGACTGCCTACCCGGGCGTCCTGAATATCATCCGTAAATGGATTCCCCAGCGTCACAAAAAAAAAGTCTACTCGACACAATTATTTTTGAAATTATTTTCGTGCTCAAAACCTGTATCTTTCAGAAATATTTCAGAGGAAGATATATTCAAAAACCCATAATGGAATATAGTGATTAAGCTCCAACGATTCCCGTCATGCTTTCGCCCAGCCACGAAACATACAAGTCTTTAACAGTTAAAAAGTTTAACAAATAACCCAAAACCCGTCTCCCGAGTCGTGTCTAAAACTAGCTATTAGCGTGTTTTTACTTGCACCTGCTGCTACTGCTGGGCATAGACATTGTCATCAATAGCTAGTAACTCTTTAAACTTAATCCGTATATCCTAAGACCAGTTGGTTAAAACTTACAAACTTTTCTGCTTATAACATTCACACAGATATTCAAACTCATAAATAGGAGATCGGACAGTAATCAGATTAAAATCTAAAATGTGCTTAGATAAAATAAATATACTGTTTTACGATTATTTACCTAATAATAATTTAATATAATATAATTTAAATACTTTTAAATGAAGAAATAAAATGTTATTATTTTCAATATTTTTAAACTGTACTGAAACACCAATCACAGTGCGTGACGTCATCTGTGGACAATCATTGACTGCATCGGTACTATCTACTTAGTTTACTCAGTTATTTCCATAATTTTGTTGAAATTATAAAAGTTGCTAAAAGATTATTGATAAATTAGGATACGGTAATCGATTTAAAAAGCTGTCACGTGGTGTTTAACTAGTTTTTTATAATGAAAACAGGATTTACGAAAGCCGACAATTGAAATCTTCCCATAGTGAATACGTTTCTGATTTGCAATTTCTTTGCAAGTAATTCAGAATTTTATGACAAAACTTGTGTTTTTAAATGTGAAAACTTCTGTATTACTATTATAAATATATAATAATATATTATTTGCCATAAATACCTAGGTCCTTGAAAAAATACCTCCTGTAAAAATAACCTCTAATATTACACAATATATGTATTGTACCTATTGTACTGTACTAGCCTGTAAACAACCCACTGCTGAGCGAAGGCCTCTTCTCCATATAGACATAGGGTTGGAGCTTAATCCACCACGCCGCTCCATTGTAGGTTGGCGAATAATATACTACTATGAGTAACGATCGCTGTCAGGTGTATATGATAACAACCGGGACCGACGGCTTTACGTGCTCTCCGAGACACGGTGGGGAGAACCACAAGGACATACACCCAGACCGGAAACAAATATTTGTACAAATACAATTATCTGTCCTGAGCGGGAATCGAAACCGCGACCGCCGGCGCGGGGTGTTGAGGCGACTAATCGCACCACTACACCAGAACGGTCGTCGCAAGTAGAATACTGTCAACACTAGGTATATCACATTCTTTAGTGTTACAAAAAAAATACAAAAAGAAAAAATCAATAATAGTAGTTGACCGTAGAGAGAAAACAATATAATGTATTTACTAAAAATTAATTTAAGCAAATTTCATTCTATTTATTTGTAGTAATTTATGTATATTTACGTCAAAATGATCTTCACAAAAGTAAATTGGTAAAATTCATTTCGTTGCATTTTCTACTCGCTAAGTCTAACCATTTTTTTTTTTCGTTTATCTGCTTTTCTTGGCATATGAAATGAATATTTTATTTGGAGTACTTTTTGATGTGTTCGTACATTGAGGTACTGCACACCAACGATATTTTTTGCGTCCCATAAAAACAAATAAAAAATCTACTCCACGAAACAAAACTTCTCGTGAACTTATGCTCATGCAGCTGTTTTGTTATAACCCCAGATGACGTCACGCGCTCTCAGATGATATAGCGTGGCGTTTTGGCGGGATTTTTAAACAGACAATATTAAAACATGGTTTTAAGTCCCTAAACGGCTATAAAAAAATAAAGTTTTATTTTTTATGGGAATAAGTATCCATAAAGATTAATTTAAAACACTTTTTGAAAATTTGTCCGATCCCCTATTAATTAAAAGCTGTCAATCTCGGCATCAACCATTCTCTTCTTCGCCACGAGCTTAATACGATTCCAATGTATATTCGGATTAATTATAGACATTCTTCATCTTCATTCATAGGCTCATTATTACAAGGCCAGCTGTGTTTTCTTTTACTCTTGTGCTATTTTAGTCATACCATGTCTCAGTGTTGTTTATCGATCATTGTTCGTAAGAGATAATAGTACTTCACACAATACTATCCTGTATATTTGTTTGTTAAAACGATTCGCATTGTCCATTCATATATCGCTGTACATTCTTAAGATGACTAACAATTAATACTTTTTCATTAAATTTAATTGAATCAGTAGTAGTTTTGTATGTTTTAATAAAAGCACCTTAATTAAAACAACAGATTTATTTTATTTTAATACAATATATATAGATCTATACGTACAATGAATTAAATATTTAAATATTAACGCGATTTAACTCCTACTTGGTCTTATGTGATGCCTTATAGGACTTTCATTTTCCGCCCAGAAAAACGGAATTGCGATTCAACGGGAATATTAGTAGTCTTGTACGCAAACACGATTTGGATACAAAATCAAAACTTATTACAAAGACTAGCGGCCCGACCCGGCTTCGCACGGGTATTTAACTAAAATTTTAAAAATTATAATTTTATATTTTTTATCACCTACACCTGCGTCGATATTGGAAAATATTTTATAATACACGAATTGAGTGCCATATTTATTATATCTATATATATAGATAGTACGGATGAAACATTTGAACTGTTTTTTTTATTAATTATTTTCTCATTGATGAATACCATATTTTAATAAGTATTATTCCCGACGAAGACAAATCCAAAAACACAAAAATCATAAAAATCGTTCTACTCGTTCTCGAGTTATAAACGGTGTAACTAACACGACTTTATATATTATATAGATTACAACTTAAATAGCTATAACCATCCAACTTTGTACAATCAAAAAACAAATAACGACCAAATATTTTAAATTTTAACAACAAACAAACAATCAAGACCGTAGTACCCTAAAGTATTTAATTAAATGCAAAAAAGAAAATCAGTTTTCTAAATACGGGCGAGTGTCGTTCTTTTGGCCGAAGTTTTGGTCAGCGCGATTCAGAAAATTATCTGCGCCATCTATCGTATAATGGTAGAATATCGTTTTTATATTTAGTGACATTTAACATAATTAATATTTAACATAATAGTATATTAATTTAAAATAATGTTTATCTAAAATATTAAAACGATTTCTATTCCTATCCGACATATTTAGTAAACTTTTAAGTTTAACAAAATAATAACTCAAAAATAAATTTTGTGAGTTTTTAAGATTCGTTAGACCAGATGGCGTCTATGTCGCGTCTAGGCGTATTTCTATTTTCTTAAATATTTATTTTTAAATTTAATTACAATGAAACAAAAACTAAATTATACTGTGAGCTATGTTTAATTTTTATGTATTAAAGTTATTTACATTGGTTTTGTACTTTTTACGTGATACACGCACAGAGAAAAACACGATAAGAGATGGCGCTGATCGAAATAAAAGCGCGCTATTAAAATTTATTCTTGATGATATATAGTGTATTAATGAAACGGAGGTTTTAACAGATTTATTATTAGTATAGATACTGTCATATTATTTTATATTTGCAGTAGAAATGTTTAGTAACAACCAATATGTATATTTTTTGATAATATTTTATTTTCTTATTTCAGATACCTACATAACATCACCGACTGAAAAGTTTTCTAGGATCTGAACAGCAATAAAATCTCTGATACATTTGCATGACGAACTATACTAAAAATATGAAAAAACTATGGTTATAACTAGACATCGGATTATATGCACTATCAAAATGCCAAAATATACATGCAATTATATGCACTAAAAAAGTTGAAATATGCACAAAATATGCACTATCAAAAAAACATTTTTATTAGAAATTACGTTTATTTACACATTATATTTATATATTATATCTACATATATTGATATCCGTTATAAATTAAAACATATAATAAACTATAAATTATACACAAGATTTATACTTATTTATTTTTTATTTGAATAATTCTTGTAACAATTATCGTCCACATGAATCTATCGTTTCATCAGCTGATATCCTTATTAGATCATTCGAGAGATCGGTGCGTATTGAAATACGCACCGATCTCTCGAATGATCTAATAAGAACTAAAGACTTCTTCGTAGATAATTGACAGATAGTTTTTTCGAATTGTGGATTCTTTACAAATTATCTGATTAGTGAAATACTTCTGAAGTAATTTTCGGCATACTTCGTTATTTAATTGGTGGAAAGGAATTTTGCTAGCAACAAATAACTCACATAAATCTTTGTTGAATTCTATTTTGTTCGTAGTATCCGAATTAGAGGACGAAATGAGGCAGTAGTTGTTGTCGACTTCTTGTAGGTTTTTATCTGACAGCTAAATGGGAAGCAGTACTCACATGTTGATCAATTTGATATTTTTTTAATGAAATTATTCGCTTTTCACAAAGCAGAAAATGATAGTGCCATCAGTCGTAAATTGGATGTGTTGAAGGCATAATACAATACGCCTAACACGTATAACTACTGAAATAAGCATTGTCAATGAAAAAGTCTCAAAATATGCAATAACGCTATAAAAATAGAATTCTATGCATTTGCTAATGCAAACATGCAAATGCATATAATCCGATATCTAGTTATAACTTATAATTGGGATAAACTTCCGAAAAGCGGATACCGAATTTCGTCATGAAATTTTGCACGGACATTCCATTTGACTATGTAAGCGTCCCCTTAAAAGGATTTTTGGCGGCACGCAATATTTTTAGAAATATTGAATTTTTTGAGTAAGCTAATGTCTGTGCATGTCTGTGCCAAGTTTTATGAAAAAATTCGGTATCTACTTTTCGCTTTCTTATATAGAGCGTACTAAACAGCGTACTCAAAAAACTCAATATTTCGAAAAATATTGCGATCCGCCAAAAATCCTTTTAAGGGGATGCTTACATAGTCAAATGGAATGTCCGTGCCAAATTTCATGAGAAAATTCGGTATCTGCTTTTCGGAAGTACACCCTATAATTGTTATGTTCACTTTAGAGACTTGTAAAAATTAATTCGAAACATTTCTTATGTTATTTAAATATTATTAAATATATTTTGTTGATAAAGTGTCAAACTATAATGAGAGCATAATATGAGGTTCAGCGACGTCTGGGACCTAGTTTTATTGTTCTAAAAGTTTTGTAATTAAGTCAGATTCATATTTCATGTATCAGAAATTCAGAATAAATCGCATGTCTGTGACATTTTCATAAACTTTTACTTGTCGACTAACGAAATCCTACGAACTTATCGTCAAGACATTGTGTCAATAGTAACATTTTAAGCAGATGTCGAGTTATATGGTCATCATCGGAGGCTAATCGAAGGCGAGTGATATACTCGCCGTTTATGTTGATGCTGAATCCTTTCCATTCCAGAAGCTTTGAAAGCGTCTTCCAATGCGGCGGTAAAAAGTTTCGGAAAGACGACATCTCCCTATCTCACACCTTGCGGCATTGGAACAGCTCTCGTGCTATACTCCTGTACTCGAACCGACGTACTAGCGTTATTGTATAAGCACTACAACTTTGATATACGGATAGTCAATGTGGCACCGCTGGAGAGACTGCAGTAACGCCCAAGTTTTGATCGAATCGAAGGCTTTCTCATAGTCCACAAACGCCAAGCACAGTGGCCGATTATATTATTACTCCTCGGTCTTTTGTATAATCTGGCGCAACGTATGTATGTGGTCTATGGTACTATAGCCTTTTCGGAAACCGGCTTGTTCGGGAGGCTGAAAGTCATCAAATTTGCTCGTCAGACGATTCGTAATTTCCGTAGAGAACTGCTTATAAAAATAGCTCACAAGTAAAATGAGCCTGTAATTCTTCAAAAAGAAGTATCGCTTTTTTTGAAGAAGAACACCACTACGCTTCCGTTCCAGGCTTCTGGCTTTACGCCCTCGAGCAAGACGGCGAGAATGTGAAGGACTTTTAATACCGTCCTCACTCGGTGCCTTATTATTTTTAAGCTATCCCAGAGCCATACTAATCTCGTGCAAGCTGATGTCCGGAATATCTTCGGAATAATGTCGGGTAAGCTTGGCACTTAGATCTTCAGCCGAGCCTTGACCGAGGTATACAGCTGTCGGCAAAACTTCTCGACCTCCCTCAATATCTCGGCTCTAGTCGACGCTTTACCTCCATTCTCTGTTTTCAACTACAACAACCGGCTTTGACCAACAGACGAATCCCTTGAAAACACTTTGAAACCCCGATTCCACTATATTGTATCTTTAATACGTATTGTGTTAAAGACACGTATATCGTGTCTCAGAGATTTCCAAAGGCATCTGTTGATCCGTCTATATGCTTCAGCGTCACCAGAGGACATCAGGTTTAATAAGCGTCGTTCTTCCATAAGATTTTGGGTTTGGTCAGAGAGCTTTCGGGGACCACTTTTACAGCCGGGTCTGTAAAATCGGTCCCCGACTGATCTCCCTCCATCTTCCCTCCACCGCTCTACCGGTCCATTCCGCGCGAGGCAGAGAAGACCAGGAGCCCCTCCATCTCTTCGCGCCCTCTCGGCGCTACGCCCTCGATCACCCTCCATCCTCCTTTCCATATATTATTATTCTCTATAGATTTTATATTTATATATTTCATATTCATAAAAGTATGTTAATTTAATGAAAAAACCTAAACATAAAAATCCGCACGTCTAGCGGTAATAATGCCGAACTTTCGCAAAAGCTTTCAATGCTCATTTTATCATTATAAAAGTAACAAGAATTTCGAAAAATCGTTTATTTAGCCCACTCTACCACCTAATAACTTCAATGTTAACGTTATGTAGACACTAAACTGGCCAAATATCGTAAGTCCAGTAGTAGTTTACAATCGGTGTTAACTATTAAGTTTGTTGGAACATGAAGATCGAATATTACATTACGGAATATTCCCAACGCACTGTCACTTACTGATAGTCAAATTTATGCGAAACTTGACAGGTCTCATGGTCTTAATTAAATAGAATACTCTGTGAATTATTTACACTATAAATAAACACATAAATAGTACGGTCACGCTCTATTTACTTCCCACGTGCGAATGTTTGTTTGTCATTATTTTTCCTCTTTTTTCCGTGTTGATAGGATGATCGCATTTATACGAATCGTTGAAAGATTTCCTTATGATTTTTAGGAGCTTATAAAAGTTTTGCATTTTAACATTAAATATGTAGACTATAAAAATAAATGTTAAAAATTTAATAAATTAAACAAACGATAAACAGTGTTGGAAATTTTCAGCATTAAATTCGTACAGAAGAATACCTTAAATTAACTACTACTATAGTATACCTATTGTTGTATGTTTGCATGATTTTTATTTTACAAAAGAAATATTGACTAAAATATAGATGTAAAGATTCGAACGATTTTTTTTTCGAACTAACGCCGAGTTGCACGAAACAAATTTTAAATTGAAGTGTTTATTAAACTAATTTAATCACAAGAATCGTGATTATCTGTTGCACGAAACCTACATCTGATTAAGTTAACAAAAAAAAATAGTTTAATTAAAGACCTATCTAACGGATGATTAATTACAACAGTTTTAAATTAATCATAAGATCAACTAATTTTAAGATTAATTGCAACTTAACTAACGGAAAGTTAGCGACGGTTTCGTGCAACTCGCCGTAAGACAGCCTATGCTTAAAACTTACTAACACAGAAAAATGAATAATTATTAAAAAGTTTAATTCCAGCACTTAATGCTATTTTTAAAATCACTTTGAAGTTTACAGTGTATTTTTTCTTCTCATTATTAATTTTATATTGTTTTTAACAGACCTTTTAATAATTTCTAAAGTAGAAATCAATCTAGTAGTAGAAGTCATCTTACACGATATCAGCTACACCATAAAAAACACAGACAATTTGCGTTTGTAAGAAATGACATCATTCATATTTTAATAATAATTATCAAAAATTTAGGCTCTCGTGATTGCAAATATACCATATGTACTTTTTTACTATTTTTAATAAAACGTCATATTTTTTAATACTCATTTCAAAGCAACATTAGTAAACACTCTATTTTGTACAGTATAATAAACCATATTATTGTAGGTATATATTATAAAGACATAATGTACAACCTAATCAGATGAAAGTAAGAGTAGGTAATTCGTATCACAATCTAACGTCTATGATACACGAACATCTCAAGAGTCTTAGGAGGCTTACTTCTTATCCTACGATAAAAAAATTGGTTGTCTGTAAAGTCGGTTTACGGACAATAATTTTAGAAACGTGATAACGTCATAAGAAAACATTGTTAAAAAATTGCAAACTTTTATGAATTGAATAGGATTATTATTACTGAATTATCATTATTTTGTACAAAGATGTAGTTAATTCAATTAATTACAATTTTTTCGATAAATTAACGTTTATTTGCACTCGTTAATTCAATTTTTTTTCTTTTCCTCAAATTGTACAGATTAATTATAAGTAACAATGTGCTATTAACAATTTATTTACAATTTATATACATGTGTGATATTTAAGATCCCCCGTTCACCCGCTTAGGCTGATCGCTTGTTTCGCGCTCTCGCTCGCGGAACATGACAATGAGTATTTTACGACGAAGGAACAAATCGTAGATATAAGGCTGTAAAAACAAGTCAACTTACATTATATAATTATTGTAATAATTTGTACCTTTAATCTATTACATTTTAAAATTACTTTTATTCAAGAAAAATAACAAAAAACTGCAAAATCCGTTGTACCTAACTCATAGACATAAATTTTTTTTTTTAATTTTTCGTTTATACACCAGGCTTTCATCGATTTACAAGACGTTATCACGTCAAAAATAGTTTATGATAAAATAATAAAAATAAATAATAATAATTTTTAATTAAAATATCGAGTTACGGATTCTATTCATCGCTAGTTAAATATAGGTACTCGCATTTTCTTTAATTTTTAATAAATAATATTACTTTATAAATGAGTGAATATATCGGAGTAACGTTTTAAAAAATAAAATAAACGATTAAATCAAATATAACTTTGTTTTAATTCGCGAGTGCGTATTTCGCTCTAAAATTTCCAACGTGTGACGTAAGTGCATATTATTAACAGTATTTGTTTTTCATTAAGGTTCTTTATACGTTATGATAATAAAAATATAAGATATTTTTTGCTTTGACATATTTGCTTTAAAAAAAATATTCAGCTTGTAAAATATTATATATCTTGCACCTGAAAAAATTGCCAATCTTTCTAAAATATTGTCACGTATGCGTTTTTGTAAGTTATAATTTACGTCAAACAAAATAATATAACGTTTAACGAATTTAATAAAAGAAATTGGACTAATTTACAATTGTATATTATAATTTATATGTCTATGAGTTACAACGGATTTTGCAGTTTTATGTTATTTTTCTTGAATAAAAGTAATTTAGAAATGTCATAGATTAAAGGTACAAATTATCACAATAATTATATCATGTAAGTTGACATGTTTTTACAGCCTTATAACTACGATTTGTTCCTTCGTCGTTTTTTTTAATGTACTACGCTACGTGATCAAAGTAATTACTTTACATACAGGCATTTTATAAGGACATTGTATTGAGATTAATAGAAATAACTGATTGACGGTACAAAAATATATCTAGAAATAAAAATAATTATACAAATTTTAATAATCGTTGTTGAATACGTCTTATAGAATCATTGTATAATACGGTCACGAGAAAACGAAAACATTGTAAATGTTAAATATAACTAATTACTGCAACAATACAAAACAAATAAAAAAAATTGTGTGTGTCAGCTCCGACGCACGACTGGAGTTTACTCCTTAAGTACGATTGTCTAAACATACGCAAAAAGAGTTTATACAACTGAAAATAAGATTAATACCATATGAAAGGGTAAATTAACAAATTAATGAAAATAATATACATATATAAATATATATTTATTCATTTTATATAGGTACATTTATTATAACTAATCGGCGAAATATTTTACATTAAACTTTTCACAATAGTCAATTTCAGATGTGCACAAATATTTTATTAGGAATGTTGATAAATTGTGTAATTATTTTTATCTGACAATTATCATTTATTTTTTAAATATTATTTTTCAATATTAATTAGAGCAACATTACCTTCGCACCGCACCATAGGTGCGCGTGCACCGAAAAAGTAACGAGGTCATTCATCAGTACATTTTACCTCTCATTTTTTTTTTCTCATACCGGGCGCCTTATATATGAAAATCGATTCTTAAGGAGTAAACTCCAAAAAGTTGTAACTTGTACTATTTGTACGTATATCAAAGTACTTAATAAACTGTATTTTATTAGAAATCTTGCTCATCGAAGAAGGTTATTGTCTTTAAGAAACTCCGCTATAACTCAAAGCACGCTCACGTCGGCCTATATAATATTATATATTAAATATTTATATTATAATATTATAAGACATTTTAAATAATAAATTACAATTTGAACTCTATTATTCGTCATTCTCCTTAGTATTACAGTTTCTGCTATAAGTTTATTTAAAGTATCTTTTGTATTCCTTTGCAAAGTTTATAAGAGTGACTATTGAGGAAAACACTGTTCTCTGCTTACTAAAGGATTCGTCACGGTCAAGTTCAAGCCGTTTTTTACATACCGGTCTGTGACTTATTAGTTAACAATCTTATTTAAATTCTTATCAAATATTTTCTTTTGACTATATTCTTCCTCAATCTTTACTCTATGTGTAAACTAGTATAAACTAAACCACTATAAAAATATACTCGTGTAGACCGTAAATTATAAGACTTTTTAATGTAAGAAAATAGCGAAAAATATTTAAGAGCTTTTCCTAAAATGAATTGTAAATATTGCTCAGAGGTTTTAAAAGTGAATTATTGTATCAAATGTGTTTCATAAAATAGAACAAGTCACTTAAAATACCTGAGATTATCTGAGGCAGACTTTTCAAAAGAATGTTACCAATAAATATGGATGAATGGCCAAATGGAAAGGTATCTACTATTTGTACAACGTCTTATAAGATTAGCAATAGTCCAACTAACTGAAACTGGCTAATTATTTGTAGACATATACATACATGTTTTTTTTTTTAATTCTCGTTCGTCTGATCTAAGTGTGATATTGCTTACTATTTTATATCAGGAGCCACTGTCACAAGGTGAGATGAGGTCAATATAAATCTGAGGATGGGTGTTGTGCAGAGTTCGATATTTTGTGCTGTTTTTTTCCGCAAAATTCTAATCAATCAGATTCCCAATTTAAAATGTTTAAATACGTCTCGGATTTCCCATTATAATATTATTGTAACGGCTGATTTTAATATTACAAGTGCTACATGTTCGCTACAAAATAGCGACAATAGTTTTAAATCCTTACTAATATTATAAATGGGAAAGTGAGTTTGTTTGTATGTTTGTTCCGCTTTCACGCCGTAACTACTGAACCGATTGCTTTGAAATTTTGCAGACGTAAAGTTAGAAGTCCGGATTAAATAATAGGGTACTTTTTATCCCGAAAAAGTTTTATTTTCCCGAGGGAAAACAAACATATTGTTAGTTCGGAGATAGATGGCGCTGTGTGTAGTTTAAAACAAAGTTATGTTTTGCATACGAATAATAATACAATGTAAACTTAGAAGGTAAATGATATGATAATTAATCCCCGAAAATAAGGAATTTGGTTTATCTTCTAAACTGGTTTTTTACATCTACTAATCCTGTGTACTTAGTAATTTTCTTTGCAAAAACTTCTGTTATTATTTACCTACCCTTTATCCTGGTATAATACTGTTCCAGAGGGTTTACAAAAGTGAAGAAATTTCAAAAAAGTAGATTATTACGTGCAAATATGACAAATATACTGAAATAAGTATAAAGTATTAGCAGTTACGCTATTTAGTTCTTAAGGTATGCGATAGAATCTATCGCATCAGCGCTTGGTGGTTTTTAAAACGTGGTATCGTTGTGTTTTCTAAGATGCGTAAGTAGTGGAATGACATCTCGCGCTTTAACCTATAGCTCATACGCTACCTATACTTATTCGGTGCACTTTTTGACTCATTTATTTGCTGTTTAACCTAATTTCACTATAGTTTTTTTTTCAGTTAGTTTTATAAATATTTTTTGTTTTTAAATAGAATTGAGGTTTAGGCAGTAGCGTATAATAGTTAAGTTAGGTTAGGTTAGGTATCCGTAAGGTTAGTTATAGCACAGCTATAGTTATATAGGTTACTTTATTTCTCTAGGTAGACATCTAACTAAAGTAATTATTGTTTTTTTTATAGGTAATTAGTCGCTTTGTTCATCGTTTAGGTTAATTAAAAAAAATAGTAGTTGTATATGTGTTGTATGTGGTAGTTAACCAAAATAGTTATTGTTTTTTCGATAGGTAATTAAGTCGCGTTGTTCATCGTTTAGGTCGTTAGAGTTTAGTTTTGGATTATACTTTAGGTTTATAGTTTTTAGTTTACTCATCCTATTTTCACAATGCCTCGCAAACGGAAATCTAATTTGTCGAGCACCTCATCTAAAGCTCGGGCAATGAAAATTGCCCGATCTCAAGAATCGTCTCTTCATGCTGAAATAAGAAGGCGCGAACAAGCAGAGCGTCCAAAGGTTCGAGAGCTGCTGAGCTACCATCTCAGCGCCAACAAAGACTTGAGGAGCAATCAGAAAGAGTAGCTATTTGGAGAGCTAATGAGACGCCATGGCCAGCTCTATGTAGCGTGTTCCCGGGTATCCAGTGCCCAAAATTTGCATGTTTTTGCTCCCCAACGTAAAACATATAATATAGTTTACCACGCAGTTTTGGTTTAAAAACTCTAAACTCTATATATACGGGAAAACTAAGAAGCGCGATATAACCGAATTCATAACCGAATTCCACGCGGGCGAAGCCGCGGGTAAAAGCTTGTTACAAAATATGTCTTAGAAGTTTCCTACTTATCAATTACCCACGCTTATGAGCTTTAGCGACCTACGAAAATATAACTCTGTCCTTAAGAGTAATGATAGATTATTAGACTGTTCTATCTGACTTAAAATGCTTAGTGTCTCGATCTCGAACGTTGCCTTTATAATATCCAGAAGATCGTCATCATTCCTCTCTTAACGTGGAGGTAGATACTCATTATTAGTCCTATTAATATTATAAATGCAAAAGTTTGTCTGGATGTTTGTTACTCTTTCACGCAAAAAGTACTGAACTGATTTAAATAAAACTTTACAGTAACATAGCTTATACATCATAATAACACATAGGCTACAATTTATAAAGATTTTGTGTAATTTGATCATTAAGCGCATTCTATGAGCCAGCGTGGCGCGCAAGGCGAGGGTAGGGGGGCGATCCAAGTAATGACGCGCCATTGCCGAGCGTGCGATCCGAATGCGGACAGACACGTGAGGGCAGACGTTTCTATTTGAATTTTTACTTATAGCTAATTCGATTCTCGGAGCGATTTAATACTCAGTACAGCAGGATTAATAATTATTTTTAGTTAGTATATTTTAAGTAGAAACATTGATTTTTTTTTATTTCAGTTGTATTAGAAAGGTTTTTTTGACGTGATAACGTCTTATAAACCGATGAATGCCGGCTGTACGCACGAAAAAGCATGACTCCTTGTCGCGTTCCGCGAGCGAGAGCGCGAAACGAGCGATAGAGAAGCACGATCGGATTCTGAATTGCTTCGTTCAAACGGTCGAGTTTTGCACAGTATAGGACCGAGTTGATGGTTTCGCCAGGTTGCAGCAGCTCATAATGGACAATTCGCTTCCAATCCCACCAAACACTCAACATAACCTTGTTTGCCGACAATCCAGGCTTTGAAGTCGTTTGTGGAGGGTTACCAGCCTTTGACAATAATCGCTTGCTTTTGATATTCCCGTATTTCGCCCATTTATCATCGCCTGTAATGATTCGCTTCAAAAATGGTTCGGTTTCGTTGCGTTTTAGCAGCATTTCACTTATGGTAATTCGGTCGATCAAATTTCTTTGCATTAATTCATGAAGCACCCAAACATCGAGCTTCTTTTCGTAGCCTGCTCTTTTCAAATGATTCCAAACTGTCATGTGGTTGATGTTTAGTGCCTCCGCTATTTCCTGACAGCTTGCGTGCCGGTCTTGCTCCACCAGTTGCAAAATTTCATCGACTTTTTCAGTGACTGGCCGGCCAGAGCGAGGTGCATCTTTGACATCGAAATTTCCGGAACGGAATCGAGCAAACCACTCCTGGGTCCTTCGTTCACTCACAGCATTCTCACCGTACACTTCACAAATTTTTCGGCATGTTTTTGCAGCGCCTTTACCTTTTTTATAGTAAAAAAGCATCACATAGCGTATTTCTTCCGATATTTTACTCATTTTAAAATTCAATATAACTTTTTTCACAATCAACGAATTAGATATCTATCATGACAAAAAATGTCAGCTGAAATGTCAGCTTTTTAGCACATATTTGTTGGAGACAATCGGGTGAGTGTTGCCCGATATATATATATATATATATATATATATATATATATATATATATATATATATATAGGCATCAACACCATCTAGTGGTAGTAGTAGCATATTTTAGTTTGTGATTAAATTTGATACGGATTGTGTGAAGTTTGGGGAAAGGCATAGGCTACTTTTTATCAATACACTCAAGCAAGGCAAAGCAAAGCAGCAGGCAAGCAAGCAGGGCAAAGTCGCGGGCTGAAGCTAATTATTAATATGACAATGTAGATTTTAGCAATGTTAATACACAATTAGCAAAAAACAACTGAAAAATCGAACTAAATTACAAAAAAAAAAAAACATAACTGAAGCAGTTGATGCTTTTTAAGGTACAAGTACCTGGATGACCGAGCTTTGCTCGGTTAAATTATATTTAGATACATTACATACTGATGAAACATAAATAATATTTTCGATCTTACCGACATAATAGTAAAATAATAGGAACTGGTTATTTAAATAAAAAATAGAAAGAGCTCTTAATAATAGTTTTTCTCACAAAAGAAGAACTGGAAAAAAAAAGAAAAAAAAATAGGAAAAAAATTGGCTTTTAGACACCTGGATTCGAACCCGAGTTTTTTTATTTCGAATCCGCCCGATTTCTATCCGAGCTATTATAAGCTTGTCAATGACGGCGAAATTTATCTTCGTATTCTAATGATATTTTTTAATTGCATAAAAAAAGGAATAAAACGACATTTTCTAAAAATAAATCCTAGCTAGATCGATTTATCGCCCCCGAAACCCTCTGTATACTAAATTTCATGAAAATCGTTGAAGCCGTTTCCGAGATTCAGATTATATATATACAAGAATTGCTCGTTTAAAGATATAAGATAAACGATGTAATTGACAAATATATTCCACCAAAAGTGAAAAAATAATGTAAATAGTCCATTTAGTATTCGCGTCCTTTAAATAGTCTTATTAATAAAAAAATCACCTCATCGCACTTATTTTTCTTGTCGTTCGTAATTAAGTAACAACGTCTCTTTAAACAAATAAGATTGTTTTTCATCTATTGATTGATAGGTATTTCTAGGCTCTTCACACGTTGGTGAGACCTGACTTGAGGATACTGTTGAACTGATGATGATACCATGGTACTCACATTATTTAAATTATATTCCGAGTACTGTAAAAAAAAAAGAAACCTCTCTCAGATTCGATTTTTCACACATTACTTGATATACTCGGTTGCATTATGCTATGCAAAATTAATTTTAATTAAAATTAACAAAATTTTCGTTCAGTAAAAGCTATTAATCTGACGCTTTAGTATTACAAATACAAACATAGTATCTGTAACAGCAACTTATTTAATCTCTGCTTCTTTTTTTTAAACTCAAAAAAATTGGTTGTCTGTAAAGTCGGTTTACGGACGATAATTTTTACGTGATAACGTCATAAAAAAACATGAATGGAATTGAATTATTATCACTGAATTATCATTATTTTGTATTATATATTTACATATATATCTGTGTATATAAGCTACAGGTAATTAATTGTATTTAATATAAAAGCGAAATAAAGTTAAATACTTTGATATGTAATACAAGAAATAATCAAGTTGAATAAAGAAGTTAAGTTTAATAACTTAAAGTTAGCAAAACAAATTAGATTAGGTATCATTAACCACTTATGAAAATTGTAAAAATATACTAAACTAGCAAACCCGGCGAACTCCGTTTCGCCACCAACTTATTTTCGTGAGGGATACTCACACCACGTACTGCCGCCATGCAAAACCATATTGGTTTGTAGTACATGCTATGTATCTGAGATGGCGCTGTATGTGAAAAATGATTTTCCCTGTTTTCCTGCTTTTCTGCTGAAAATTTTTCTTGAATTTAGTTTGCTATAAAGCTCACGGAGCCCGAGACCTTTCCAACGAATGCAAAACCGTGGAAATCTGTTCGTGCGTTCTGGAATTATAGCGTCGGGAAGGAAAACCCGACTTATTTTTATATTATAGATAAAAACAGTTTACTTTTTATACAATCGCAATTATATGAGTCCTAATAAGTTTTTAATCAAAATTGTAATGTAACCTAATATTACTGCACTCGCCGACCGATGCTACTTTTTAAATAATCAAAGAACAAATATATGAGATTATATCGCTAATCGAATTCTTAAAATGCAAGTATTAATTACCTTTTTTGCTGCAATTGTTGTCGTAATAAACTATGGTAACCATTTTATGATTTTATTAACTTTTATATTATTAACTTACATTTATTTACTTATATATTATTAACTTATATTATTACATTACATTATATTATTAACTTTTCACTATTTAACATTACTTCAATATTGACAAAACAGAGATTGCGTGCGTTTGCCGCCATTTGCCGCTGTCAATTCTACTCGGAGTTCGGACGCGTCATAAGTTAGGCCGACCGCCGATCGTGCGCCGAACGCTTAGGCCGAGCCTAACGTGCTTCTCTAACGCTTGTTCCGCGCTCTCGCTCACTAATTGTGACAATGACGTCATGTTTCTCGTACATGCACCCAGTAACTTTCATCAATTTACTAGACGTTATCACGTCAACAAAGAAGGAAAGATTACGATTTTGTGATTTTTGAAAAATTGTGTTAATTTCTAAAATTCCTTTACGTTTCACAAAAATGAAGTACCTATTATTTATGTCATCTCAAGAAAATGCAATAGAAAAGAATATAAATGAATAAAAAATCCTCTTTCTGAATTATTATTAGGTAATACAGTACAACTTCCGTTAACATAAGTAGATTAATTAATTTCTGTACTAAAAAGTATCTTATATCGAGCAATTCTTGTATATATATATATATATATATATATATATATATATATATATATGGGTGTTTCTCTGCTATTTGGAAACTTGTCCATACAAGACTGTCCTAAGCAAATTTTATTAATTGTTGAGAATGTTTGTTACTAAAATGAAGGACAATATTAAATGAAATATATCTCTTTGAAAAGCCCATTTATTTTCGTCCTGGTTTTTGAGTTATAGACGATTTCATTCAAAATCGTGACAGATAGATTTTCTTTTAATTCCTTTATTGCTTTATGCTGATGAAATATGTTTATTTCGTGGTTATATTACGCATCCAATTTTTTGTTTAGTTCTTGTATCAGTTCACGCCGACGAACCATTAAACTTTTTTCATTTTGTTAGAGATCGTACTTTTTTCAACTTGGATGCTGATATTCTTGTTGCTATCATCAAACTCTATGTAATCGGGATTCGGGAATCAGGACTTGATAAAACCTAAAGAAAACAGTCTCTTGCGTTATAAAACAGCCTACTGTGTTATGAAATGCCAGGGGACTGTCGGCCAGAGGACTGTCATTTTTACATGTAAATTTAATAAAAACTAAATCGTCTAAACTTATCACATTAACGAAACAAACGTGGTTACATACTTAATAATCAATTAGTTTAAACAAATATTTGTAATTAAAACTCTTAAAATATGGAAAAAATGGCTAACCAGGGGACTGTTTTATCTAACGGCCGAGACTCGTGGTTCACTAGCAGACTCAGTGGTGGCACTAACAAAATGGCAACTGCCCGCCTATCTATACACCCGAACGAACTTCACACTGAATGCGTTCCGTTTCACGATGTTAACGTTTCGAGCGAATACAAAATTTGACTTAAGCGCGGTTTTCAAATGTTATCAGAGGACTGTTTAAAAATTTGAGGACAGCATTCACGTCGAGATTTTTCGATTAAATTTTTATAGTAAATATATAATTGTGATTTATAAAGATGCTGACTGTCTTTTTTAAAAGTATTTTAATACATTTTATTCAGTATCAACGGTAAATAAAATAATATTGGTCACAAGACTTGCAATTCGGGAAAAGGGACATACCAGAGGACTATGTTTTGAGGTGTTTGAGATTGATTTAAAGAAATATTACATTATTAAATTATTAAATAAGGTATAGCGTGTCAAGAATACCTAATACTTTGTCATTATTCATACAAAAAACTGAGAAATATTAAAATTTATTATATAAAATTTGCTTAGGACAACGATTTTCCATTTAGTAGAGAAATACCCATATATATATATATAATCTGAATCTCGGAAATGGCTCCAACGATTTTCATGAAATTTATTATACAGGAGGTTTCGGGGGCGATAAATCGATCTAGCTAGGATTTATTTTTAGAAAATGTCGTTTTATCCCTTTTTTTACGCAATTAAAAAATATCATTAGAATACGAAGGTAAATTTCGCTGTCATTGACAAGCTTATAATAGCTCGGATGAGAGTTAATTAATTAATGTTTACCTTTTTAATATGGAACATTAATTATACGGATACGATACCTTTAATGTACGTAATTAATTACCGAACTAAGTACCCTCAGTTTTGCTTAAAATTCAGTTCATGTCCGACAGTACAGGAAAACCTCACACGGAAACCAGCGCCGAGAGAAATTTCGAGACGTTTATTTCCGCTAGTTAGTGTCATCAGCGTAGCCTCTACATCGAGAGACGAGGCCTTTAAGTCGGAACAAAAAGTAATAAAATAATGTTTAACATGGATATTTAATAATATTTTTTTTATTGTAATTGTACAATTGTCACCACAATAAACAGACGCTAAAAGCGGGGCTAAAAATAGGTACTTCTTTGAACTTGTACGTCATGTCTTATTGTTAAATTAAAAGGTTTTATTGTGCAACATTTATTTGTAAAGTAAAGGTGAAGTGGTTTACCTCCATCAGTTCGAGTACCGCAAACGAATGCAGCTTAGACGACAGTGGCCTTAACCACCACAATTTGATACAAGAGTCAGTAAAAATTTACATTAATTAATCAATTTTATACCTAATTTATACTTAATCTGATTATAAATGTGACTCGTAAATTAAATAAAAATACTACCTTAATCGCGAATATTTATATTTAAAACATAATGAAATAGTAAAATAGTATACTTTATTAATATAACCTTGATGACTGTACGTCTAAATCGACGAAACCATCGAAATTAATGTAGGCAATTAGGAATTTAAAGTATACCAGTTTTTGAATAACTACAATGACATACATATCATATACAATCTTTTGATATGATTCCATATTATTCGGACGAATATGAAGAGTGTAATAAGCCTTAATAAACCGTTTTCATTTACTTATTTTGGCAATAACATAGTTTGTTTATATTCATATATGTACATATTGAAATAAGATCATTATAATATTATGATATATTTTATTCCATATAAGTGACTTTTTAAGTTAGTTGGAATTCGAGTCAACATGCCAATTTTAAAACTTTCTGTGTCAACATATTGAATAATGGAATGATAGACGGAATAGAAATAGAAATACAAAGAGGATTACAGTTCAGCATCAAACATAGAAAAATAAATAAGTCGACAGTTGACAATGATTTTATGAATGAAAGCTGTTTTTTTTTATTCTAGTTTTAGCATTACGTTATTTTTTTCCGACCAGACAGAACCAGACAGACCAGTTTGAAAAAAAATAAAAAAAAATAAAAACCTAGCTAAAGCATTTTTTTTATTTATTTAAAAGTAATAAAGTTAAATTATAGTTAACGTACAATTAAGGTATTTTTAGGCAATGATTTTTGTTTCCTTTTTTTTACCTTGTACAAATATTCTTTGGCCTTAAGAAATAATAAGCAAATAGTGTAATAAAAAAAAACCAAAGGAAAAACCAAAACTGATATTGACAATTACATAAAAACAAGTGATGTGACAAAAGTAAAAAAAAAATAACACAATTTAAAAAGGATAACCTCTTTAAAGAGGTTTTTTTTTATTAAAATAATAATATACAAGACAGTATATGTATATGACAGTTTTGGTCCGACTCAATATATATTTTTTTAAGTAATAAAAAATATCTATTCATCATTATCCTTACATCATATAGAGTCACGTATAAATATTTTAGATACAACGTAGCTTATCTTTGTAAATTCTATAGTACTCGTGTATCATTAAAAGTAACTTAAACTACTGAAGGACAATATTTTATAGTATACTTTACGTAATAACTCAATAAGTTGAATAAACACTTGATTATAACTAAACCTATATTTACTTTTTTTTTCTTTTATCTATATACAGTAATAATGATTATAAAACGTTGAAATCGCTAGACCGATTTTAATTATTATTTAATCATTAGGATTCGTCATCATCTAGAATGTCTAGAACTATATAGTCTATACTATTATCAAATTTTAACGTGAGTGAAGTCGCAAAGGACATCTAGTACGTAAATTCAGAATAACGAAAAAGTATGCGTCAGTAAATAGAATTGTCAAAATTAAAATAAAAAAATACTATACACTGAAGGTGATAAAACTTTTCTACTTGTTCGTTTGTGTAGAATAATATGTTTATATATATATATATATATATATAGTACCTGGATGACCGAGCTTTGCTCGGTTAAATTATATTTAGATACATGACATACTGATGAAACATAAATATTTTCGATCTTACCGACATAATAGTAAAATAATAGTTTTTCTTACAAAAGAAGAAACTTGAAAAAAAAAAGGAAAAAAAAAATAAGTCTGTAGACATGTGGATTTGAACCCGGGTTTTCTGATTTTTAATTCGCCCGATTCCTATCTGAGCTATTATAAGCTTGTCAATGACAGCGAAATTTATCTTCGTATTCTAATGATATTTTTTAATTGCGTAAAAAAAGGGACAAAACGACATTTTCTAAAAATAAATCCTAGCTAGATCGATTTATCTCCCCCGAAACCCCCTGCATACTAAATTTCATGAAAATCGTTGGAGCCGTTTCCGAGATTCAGATTATATATATACAAGAATTGCTCGTTTAAAGATATAAGATGATATTTTTTAATTGCGTAAAAAAAGGGACAAAACGACATTTTCTAAAAATAAATCGTTGGAGCCGTTTCCGAGATTCAGATTATATATATACAAGAATTGCTCGTTTAAAGATATAAGATATATATAAATTAAATATATTAAACAAACTTCTTTATTGTGTGGTTTAAAAAAACCACAACATGTACCTATTAACAAAAATTATATGCTCAGATAAGTTAATACTGATCGTTGGTAAGCTAATGTTGACTGATTTATATAAAAATTTCGACCTGACAACGTTTTATTTATTAGCTAATTAATTATAATTTACTATTTTGATCTAATTTCCTCGAAATTGCTTAGCGTTACGTGGACTGCGAGGACGCTAACGCAGAAAGATGAGCAGAGACTGGCAATATTTGAAAGAATAGTGCTACGACCAAGGAATTTATATAAAGAAATTCCTTGGCTACGACGAATATTCGGAACCGTCAAAAATGACAATGGGACATATCGACATCTTATGAACTATGAAATAGACGCGCGCATAAAAAGTGAGAATATTGTCAGATTTTGAAAGTCTCAAAGACTGAGGTGAGCTGGCCACTTGGAAAGAATGCCAGTAACCAGGGCAGCCAAAATAATATCTGAGTGAACACCACAGCAGAAGAGACCGAGAGGAAGACCCAAGAAAAGACGGAAGGCCTGCATAGAAGAGGATCTGAGGACGATGGGCAAGTTTACGAACTGCAGGAGGGTCGCCAGAGATCGTGACAAGTTGAAGAGAATTGTGGAAGAGGCCAAGACCCACAAAGGGTTGTAGCGCCACTGGAAATAAGCAAGTAAGTAAGTATGTATTGTGATCTATATTTGCAAACAATTATTTATTTAGAGTTTATATTAAATTAATTAGGTAAGTAAAAAAGGAGACCAATTATTTTTTTTTTACAATAAATATTTACTTGTTTTTCTTTTCGTTTTCGACGGTGTCTCGCATTTTTTTTAGTTTTGCTTATCGCTGAATTCTCGTAGAATTTATAAACAATTAATTGGAAAGTCGCAAATGTAAATTCAATTTAATTGTAAATACCGACATCAATAATTCTGAGGAATTTTAAAATTATATATTAATTGTTTTATTATAATTAATAATTATAAAATATTAATTATACATGATTACATTATAATTATGAAAAAATTAGATATTTCTTTAGGAACATATTTAATTACTACTTATGAAATAACTTTATAATTAAATTAATCTTCATTCAAGACATAACGATGACTTTGATTTGAGTCTACATATTTTATAGAGAACTAAGAGGATTTTTTTAGAAATAAGATATATAATTAAACTATTTAAAAATGCAATTTTTATTTATATTTATCTGAAATTAATATTAACGAGCTAATTATCTCAATTAGGTACACAAAACGTTTTAACGATATATTCAAGATAAACCTCTTTTTTTTTTGATAAATAATTTTAATAAAATTCTATAATTAAAAAAGAAATTTACAAAACACATCGCGGTAAATTTAATTTTAAGCTGAAAATACAGTTTTAGGTTTCAAAATACAGATGGTTCCTAGAAAGTCCAATTAATACAGAATTTCGATCATGAAATATAGCTCTAGGCTCAAACCACCGACTAGCATATCAGCCAATTCGTTATTGAATCTGCGTGCAGTGATGTTGTGGTATCAAGTTTTCATCTCAGGAGAACATACAGGGATATGTATTTTAAGTTAATTAAAATCACGCCTTCTTTAAGACATGTCTAATTTTTTTTTAAAAATAATTAATTTTAAATGTCTTAAACGGGACTCGTTATCTCTACATATAATAAAATGGTAGGAAAGTCAAAACTGTACATTGAATATTTTTTTACAAGAATATTTGGGGTGTGATATACAATCGATACCGAAGCCAAAAATATATTTTTAGGATTTTTGTCTGTTTGTCTGTATGTACGTCCGGGATAAACTCAAAAAGTACTGCATGGATTTACTTCATATTTGCGACGAATATTATTAAGAAGTCGGATCAACATATAGGCTACATATTATCACGCTATCACCTACGGGGAACGTGCAGTGAACCTTTATTTCTTCAACGCATTCTGTAACAACGTGTAATCTAATAGCGTTCACGCATCGACGTCGACGTCGCGGGCTGCAGCTATTATACTATATAGTGCCAGCGAGCTAACTAAATAATGAATCATCGACAATGGCAAACAATTAATCATAACATACGATCTATTACAATAATATGCTACTTCGAATAACCGGTCGTATAATTATTTCAACTAAAAACTGTTATGAAAAAGAATAACTTCGCAGAAATAATACAATATTTAAATTAAAATACGTTATGTTAAATTCGCAACTTTTTTACTTTATATATCTCAAAAACCTTAATCATCTTATCTTTCATAAATTATTATTATTATTTTTTTTTTACTTACATGAAATTATAATTTATTTTTAAAACAAGTATCCATATACAGTTTTGAGTTTAAAAAAATTAAATCCCAAAAAATCTATTTCAATAATATCTGTTAAAATATCTATTATTTTGAATTTAATTGTATATTTAATCATGTTTATCCGCAAAAGTGTAGAAATTAAAAAATATTCATATACTTGTATTTATTTATTATCAAAATACAAAAAAAAATCTTTCGCACAGCATTACATAAAATAATAAAAATATAATTTATATTTACCTTATTTAATTTATGAATAAATCACTTATCGCGGCGAGCGGCGTGTTTGCGCGCTGGGTAACGACTGCAAGGCATGCAGATCTGTAAACGCTTGATTCTGTGCGATACTTGGCTGTTGTAATTTGATAAAGATATAACTCGTACTCTTTACAGTAACGACACTTTTCTCCAAGATCAGTTTAACCTTAACCTTACGCAGTACGCTAAGTACTTGTCTTCGAGTGACGATATCCAAATGAAATTGATGGATTCATTATTTTAATATTACAATTTTTTTTTTTATTATAGTTTTATGTACTCGAAATATATATCGAAGCATTTGAGTACTTAATTTGATATTATTATATACTAGCGGCCCGCCCCGGCTTCGCACGGGTATTTAACTAAAATTTTAAAAATTATAAATTTATATTTTTTATCACCTACATGCGCCATCTATCGTATAATGGAAACATATCGTTTTTATTTTTAGTGACATTTAACATAATAGTACTTATATTAATTGAAAATGATGTTTATCTAAAATATTAAAACGATTTCTATTGCTATCCGACATATTTAGTAAACTTTTAAGTTTAACAAAATAATAACTCAAAAGTAAGTTTTGTGAGTTTTTAAGATTCCTTAGACCAGATGGCGTTGGCGGCGTAGGTACCTATTTCTATTTTCTTAAATATTTATTTTTAAATTTAATTACAATGAAACAAAAACTAAATTATACTGTGAGTTATGCATAATTTTTATGTATTAAAGTTATTTACATTGGTTTTGTACTTTTTACGTAATACGTGCACGACCAAAAACGATAAGAGATGGCGCTGATACAAAAAAACGCGCTATTAAAATTTATTCTTGATGATATATAGTGTATTAATAAAACGGAGGTTTTAACAGATTTATTATTTGTATAGATAAATTTAAATAATAGTCAAACTTGGAGTCAAAATGGACTACTTCAGATTACTTCCTGGCGATTCTCATAGTTCTCGAAAACGCCTAGTATCTGGTCATCATCAGTACACTACTAATCCCTCTCCAAACTAACCATAAATCCCTTCACCACAATTCCTTCTCATCATCATCATCATTATCATCATCATATCAACCTTTGGATGTCTACTGTTGAACGTAGACCTCCCCATCGACCTCCAGTGCGACCGGTTCAAAGCAGCTTCCAACGGCTTCCGGCTACTTTCCTCAAGTCGTCCGTCCAACTCGCAGACGGCTGTCCAACGCTACGCTTGACGGCACGTGATCTCTACTCGAGAACCTTTCTGCTCCATCGGCCGTCAGTTCTACGAGCTATGTGCCCTGCCCACTGCTACTTCAGATTGCAAATCCGTTGGGCTATGGCGGCAACCTTCGTTCGTCAACGAATCTCATCATTTCTGATTCGATCTCTCAGAAAAATATCAAGCATAGCCCTCTCCATTGCACTCTGTGTGACTTGGAGATCATAAACGTGACTCAGAAGCGAAATGAGCCTGTAATTCTTCAACAGGGTATTGTCGCCCTTTTTGATAAAGAGCACCACTACGCTTCTATTCCAGGCTTCTGGCGTTATACCCTCGAACAAGACAGCGTTAAAGAGCCTCTGAAGGATTTTAAATACCGGTTTTCTACCCATTTTCAGAATGTAATACCGTCCTCGCCCAGTGCCTTATTGTTTTTAAACTGTCCCAGAGCAACACTAATCTTGTGCAAGCTGATGTCCTGTATTTCTTCGAAATAATGTCGGGTTAGCTCGGCTCGTGGATCTTTAACCGAACTACAAACAAGTTTGTGGACCAAGGTATACAGTTGTCCGTAAAACTTCTCGACCCCCTCAATATATCAGCTCTGGTCGATGCTATACCTCCATCCTCTGTTTTCAGCCTCAATAGCCGGCTTTGACCACCAGAAGAATCCCCGGAGAACACTTTTGAGCCCCGATTCCGCTCTATCGTATAAAGACACGTATATCGTGTCTCAGAGATTTCCATATCCGTCCGTTGATTCGTCTGTATGCTTCGGCCTCACCAGAGGACTGCAGGTTTAACAAGTGTCGTTCTTCCATGAGACTTTGAGTTTGGTCAGAGAGTTTTCGGGGGCCACTTTTACGGCCGGGTCTGTAAAATTGGCTCCCGTATGCTACTGTATGTAGTAACCTGCTGTTTATATCGTCCACTGAAACGCAATCATCACGACAATCAAATTGATTAGATAATTCGAGCTGAAAGCTCTCGGGGTTTTGGATATGGGCATTTGATAATCGCAGTGTAGACTTCATCGGGCGTGACCGTTCCAGTTTAACACTGATATTCAATGTGCCTATAACCAATAAGTAATCACTCAAGGTTTTCACCCTATGGATCAAAGAGACGTCATTGAATATCTGTCGCCAGTGGTCATGATTAAGTCTATTTCATTTCTAGTGGAATCATTAAGACTTATCCAGGTTCATTTCCTATGAGGTGGCTTCTTGAAGAAGGAGTTCATCATAAAGAGTCCCTCCTTCTCCAGAAAATCAGCCAGCCTCTGTTCTCTTTGGTTCCGCTGTCCATATCCAAATTGCCCCAATCTCAACTCATTGTCTTGTATTTTGCCTATCTTCGCGTTAAAGTCACCAATGACAACATTGAAGTAGGTTTTATACGTATGTATGGCTCTACTAATGTTCTCATATATAGAGTCTACTTTTACATCGGCGTGTGCCTTCTTTTTCTAAAGCTGTGCTAAAAGCTATAGGAAGACGACAATGGTCGATTTTTAATTCCTATCTCTAGAGAAGTCTTAGATCAAGCAAACTAGAGCAAGATACGGGCTATTAAATTTGGCCAATTTTTGCATAGTAATAAAATAGGGTTAGTAATTAATGATGACTTTATTTTTAAGTTCTTACATTAGACGCAATAAAATTTCAGTCGAATTATCATGTGTACAGACAGCTAATTATTTTATGTCTAATCCTCTACTAGAAATGTGTAAGTATAAAACTGCTGTACCGACTTACAATATTACTAGAAGTACCTTGATGACCGAGCCTTGCTCGGTTAAATTATATTTAGATACATTACATACTGATGAAACATAAAGAATATTTTCTATCTTATTGACATAATAATAAAATAATAGGAACTGGTTATTTAAACTAAAAATTAAAAAGAGCTCTCAATAATAATTTTTCTCACAAAAGAAGAAACTTGAAAAAAAAATTAAAAAATATTGGTTTTTAGGTAGACACCTGGATTCGAAACCGGGTTTTCTGATTTCGAATGCGCCTGATTCTCATCTGAGCTATTATAAGAGAATGACAGCGAAATTTACCTTCGTATTCTAATGATATTTTTCAATTGCGTAAAAAATGATTTTCTGAAAATAAGACGACATTTTAAGATAAACGACATTTTCTAAAAATAAATCCTAGCTAGATCGATTTATCGCTCCCGAAACCCCCTGCATACTAAATTTCATGAAAATCGTTGGAGCCGTTTCCGATATTCAAATTATATATATATATATATATATATATACAAGAATTGCTCGTTTAAAGATATAAGATGAACTTGGCTAAATGCGTACAAGTAGTACTGGTAAACTCTTTAGTGCTTTACTCTAATTGCGGCTAGGTCATTAGACGTCAGTACTTAAACATCAGGTTTCATGTCTTCAGACTTAAATATCAGACTTGACGTTTAAGCAGAAAGACATCAAATGAATGTAGGATTACTTCGGTAGCTACTCAGTCTGTGGTCTTTGACCTTCAGAGGACAAATGCTTCCTGAAAAAATATATTCCTATCATACGTCCCTCCCTGTTGAAATACAAGTTCCCAACAATCTTGGTATGTATAATAAAAAGACAGTACGGATCAAGACCTAGATGTTATAATTGTACGCAACCCCATATAAGTGAGTCATGTTTCTGAAGACAATACCACATTCTTATAGTGCACAGGAAAACATTTTAGAATAGATATCTACTGTCCAGAGTTTTCTCGCCAAGTCTGTGGGAATCATTCACATACACACCCACGTCCACATAAACCGACACACACACACACACACACACACACACACACACACACACACACACACACACACACACACACACACACACACACACACACACACACACACACACAATAACACACCCACGCATTCTTTCTCATTTACTCAGTTATAATATAACAATAATATTATTTATTAATTGTTATCATACTTCACAAACATATATACAATATACATAATATATTTATACACTCAAGCTATCTATTATTATATTTTCTATTTATATACTTTAAAATAAAATTATATATATTTAATATTATGTATCAAAATAGTAATAAGGTGCAATTGAGGACTCAAGTAACGGGACACTATAAGAATTCAATGCCTTTGCGCACCTCCCGCCGAGCGACTCCAGCGCCAGTTGACCACACGGTTTCAGGCAGATTCTACATCGCTTGCTATAACTGATTCCCTGTTTCCCGTGTACATTAAATATATGATATTGTTGTGCTTTTGATTATATTTATATCCGCACTATTATTTCATATATTTTATTTCACTATCGCTGTTACTTATACTGTCTATTTAATTGTACTTTTGTGTGGTGTGCAATAAACTGCAGTTTTCTCATGTGGATTTGTTATTTAACTTATAGTCTTATAGTGTAATGTATAGACTTTAAATAGCATAATTAACTTTTCATTACTCAACCTAAAAGTCCATCAAGGTTATTATGTCACAAGAAAGCATTTCATACCTGGAATAATTTTTCAGTATCCTGTGTGCTATCAGATCCTACGCAGAATAAGAAATGTTTTCTCCTGTCTTATACTCCTCTCCTAAGTCCCCAAGGTCCAATTCAATCTCTTCGACTATTCCAATCTCGTCGACTAATCAGTCATAACTCATATCTAGAAAAAGTAGTCCGCTATCATCGTCCCCGGACGATCATTTAGTCAAATGGTAAGGATAAGCAGATACATCATAAGTTGTAATTGACCCTTTTCTCCCTCCAATGGCTGTACTCTAATAATGTAATAATAAATTATAGTATTATTATTACAAAACTAATTATACAAATATAGTAGAAACTCTTTTTCAAACGCATCTTACTTATTACTACATATACTACCACCACTTTACTGACCAACGTTGTTAACCCTTTGTATCAAGCAGATCAAAGCAGTATCATTCAGTGGTATTTTCAAAGCCTACGTCATAAAAAACATGAACTTACTATCTCAAAAATTGTATATATTAAGCTTCATTTTTTTTCTAATTTTGAATTATTTACTTTTTTTTTGTTTGTCATGAAATTATTTTTATGTAGGTAATTTTTTAGCATTTCGATCAAAACTCAAGTGTCTCTCTAATTAAAAGTCTATACTAAGAGGATTATATACTAAGAGGATTTTTTTATATACTAAGAGGATTTTTATATATACTAAGAGGATTTTTTTAGAAATAAGATATATAATTAAACTATTTAAAAATGCAATTTTTATTTATATTTATCTGAAATTAATATTAACGAGCTAATTATCTCAATTAGGTACACAAAACGTTTTAACGATATATTCAAGATAAACCTCTTTTTTTTTGATAAATAATTTTAATAAAATTCTATAATTAAAAAAGAAATTTACAAAACACATCGCGGTAAATTTAATTTTAAGCTGAAAATACAGTTTTAGGTTTCAAAATACAGATGGTTCCTAGAAAGTCCAATTAATACAGAATTTCGATCATGAAATATAGCTCTAGGCTCAAACCACCGACTAGCATATCAGCCAATTCGTTATTGAATCTGCGTGCAGTGATGTTGTGGTATCAAGTTTTCATCTCAGGAGAACATACAGGGATATGTATTTTAAGTTAATTAAAATCACGCCTTCTTTAAGACATGTCTAATTTTTTTTTAAAAATAATTAATTTTAAATGTCTTAAACGGGACTCGTTATCTCTACATATAATAAAATGGTAGGAAAGTCAAAACTGTACATTGAATATTTTTTTACAAGAATATTTGGGGTGTGATATACAATCGATACCGAAGCCAAAAATATATTTTTAGGATTTTTGTCTGTTTGTCTGTATGTACGTCCGGGATAAACTCAAAAAGTACTGCATGGATTTACTTCATATTTGCGACGAATATTATTAAGAAGTCGGATCAACATATAGGCTACATATTATCACGCTATCACCTACGGGGAACGTGCAGTGAACCTTTATTTCTTCAACGCATTCTGTAACAACGTGTAATCTAATAGCGTTCACGCATCGACGTCGACGTCGCGGGCTGCAGCTATTATACTATATAGTGCCAGCGAGCTAACTAAATAATGAATCATCGACAATGGCAAACAATTAATCATAACATACGATCTATTACAATAATATGCTACTTCGAATAACCGGTCGTATAATTATTTCAACTAAAAACTGTTATGAAAAAGAATAACTTCGCAGAAATAATACAATATTTAAATTAAAATACGTTATGTTAAATTTGCAACTTTTTTACTTTATATATCTCAAAAACCTTAATCATCTTATCTTTCATAAATTATTATTATTATTTTTTTTTTACTTACATGAAATTATAATTTATTTTTAAAACAAGTATCCATATACAGTTTTGAGTTTAAAAAAATTAAATCCCAAAAAATCTATTTCAATAATATCTGTTAAAATATCTATTATTTTGAATTTAATTGTATATTTAATCATGTTTATCCGCAAAAGTGTAGAAATTAAAAAATATTCATATACTTGTATTTATTTATTATCAAAATACAAAAAAAAATCTTTCGCACAGCATTACATAAAATAATAAAAATATAATTTATATTTACCTTATTTAATTTATGAATAAATCACTTATCGCGGCGAGCGGCGTGTTTGCGCGCTGGGTAACGACTGCAAGGCATGCAGATCTGTAAACGCTTGATTCTGTGCGATACTTGGCTGTTGTAATTTGATAAAGATATAACTCGTACTCTTTACAGTAACGACACTTTTCTCCAAGATCAGTTTAACCTTAACCTTACGCAGTACGCTAAGTACTTGTCTTCGAGTGACGATATCCAAATGAAATTGATGGATTCATTATTTTAATATTACAATTTTTTTTTTATTATAGTTTTATGTACTCGAAATATATATCGAAGCATTTGAGTACTTAATTTGATATTATTATATACTAGCGGCCCGCCCCGGCTTCGCACGGGTATTTAACTAAAATTTTAAAAATTATAAATTTATATTTTTTATCACCTACATGCGCCATCTATCGTATAATGGAAACATATCGTTTTTATTTTTAGTGACATTTAACATAATAGTACTTATATTAATTGAAAATGATGTTTATCTAAAATATTAAAACGATTTCTATTGCTATCCGACATATTTAGTAAACTTTTAAGTTTAACAAAATAATAACTCAAAAGTAAGTTTTGTGAGTTTTTAAGATTCCTTAGACCAGATGGCGTTGGCGGCGTAGGTACCTATTTCTATTTTCTTAAATATTTATTTTTAAATTTAATTACAATGAAACAAAAACTAAATTATACTGTGAGTTATGCATAATTTTTATGTATTAAAGTTATTTACATTGGTTTTGTACTTTTTACGTAATACGTGCACGACCAAAAACGATAAGAGATGGCGCTGATACAAAAAAACGCGCTATTAAAATTTATTCTTGATGATATATAGTGTATTAATAAAACGGAGGTTTTAACAGATTTATTATTTGTATAGATAAATTTAAATAATAGTCAAACTTGGAGTCAAAATGGACTACTTCAGATTACTTCCTGGCGATTCTCATAGTTCGCGAAAACGCCTAGTATCTGGTCATCATCAGTACACTACTAATCCCTCTCCAAACTAACCATAAATCCCTTCACCACAATTCCTTCTCATCATCATCATCATTATCATCATCATATCAACCTTTGGATGTCTACTGTTGAACGTAGACCTCCCCATCGACCTCCAGTGCGACCGGTTCAAAGCAGCTTCCAACGGCTTCCGGCTACTTTCCTCAAGTCGTCCGTCCAACTCGCAGACGGCTGTCCAACGCTACGCTTGACGGCACGTGATCTCTACTCGAGAACCTTTCTGCTCCATCGGCCGTCAGTTCTACGAGCTATGTGCCCTGCCCACTGCTACTTCAGATTGCAAATCCGTTGGGCTATGGCGGCAACCTTCGTTCGTCAACGAATCTCATCATTTCTGATTCGATCTCTCAGAAAAATATCAAGCATAGCCCTCTCCATTGCACTCTGTGTGACTTGGAGATCATAAACGTGACTCAGAAGCGAAATGAGCCTGTAATTCTTCAACAGGGTATTGTCGCCCTTTTTGATAAAGAGCACCACTACGCTTCTATTCCAGGCTTCTGGCGTTATACCCTCGAACAAGACAGCGTTAAAGAGCCTCTGAAGGATTTTAAATACCGGTTTTCTACCCATTTTCAGAATGTAATACCGTCCTCGCCCAGTGCCTTATTGTTTTTAAACTGTCCCAGAGCAACACTAATCTTGTGCAAGCTGATGTCCTGTATTTCTTCGAAATAATGTCGGGTTAGCTCGGCTCGTGGATCTTTAACCGAACTACAAACAAGTTTGTGGACCAAGGTATACAGTTGTCCGTAAAACTTCTCGACCCCCTCAATATATCAGCTCTGGTCGATGCTATACCTCCATCCTCTGTTTTCAGCCTCAATAGCCGGCTTTGACCACCAGAAGAATCCCCGGAGAACACTTTTGAGCCCCGATTCCGCTCTATCGTATAAAGACACGTATATCGTGTCTCAGAGATTTCCATATCCGTCCGTTGATTCGTCTGTATGCTTCGGCCTCACCAGAGGACTGCAGGTTTAACAAGTGTCGTTCTTCCATGAGACTTTGAGTTTGGTCAGAGAGTTTTCGGGGGCCACTTTTACGGCCGGGTCTGTAAAATTGGCTCCCGTATGCTACTGTATGTAGTAACCTGCTGTTTATATCGTCCACTGAAACGCAATCATCACGACAATCAAATTGATTAGATAATTCGAGCTGAAAGCTCTCGGGGTTTTGGATATGGGCATTTGATAATCGCAGTGTAGACTTCATCGGGCGTGACCGTTCCAGTTTAACACTGATATTCAATGTGCCTATAACCAATAAGTAATCACTCAAGGTTTTCACCCTATGGATCAAAGAGACGTCATTGAATATCTGTCGTCAGTGGTCATGATTAAGTCTATTTCATTTCTAGTGGAATCATTAAGACTTATCCAGGTTCATTTCCTATGAGGTGGCTTCTTGAAGAAGGAGTTCATCATAAAGAGTCCCTCCTTCTCCAGAAAATCAGCCAGCCTCTGTTCTCTTTGGTTCCGCTGTCCATATCCAAATTGCCCCAATCTCAACTCATTGTCTTGTATTTTGCCTATCTTCGCGTTAAAGTCACCAATGACAACATTGAAGTAGGTTTTATACGTATGTATGGCTCTACTAATGTTCTCATATATAGAGTCTACTTTTACATCGGCGTGTGCCTTCTTTTTCTAAAGCTGTGCTAAAAGCTATAGGAAGACGACAATGGTCGATTTTTAATTCCTATCTCTAGAGAAGTCTTAGATCAAGCAAACTAGAGCAAGATACGGGCTATTAAATTTGGCCAATTTTTGCATAGTAATAAAATAGGGTTAGTAATTAATGATGACTTTATTTTTAAGTTCTTACATTAGACGCAATAAAATTTCAGTCGAATTATCATGTGTACAGACAGCTAATTATTTTATGTCTAATCCTCTACTAGAAATGTGTAAGTATAAAACTGCTGTACCGACTTACAATATTACTAGAAGTACCTTGATGACCGAGCCTTGCTCGGTTAAATTATATTTAGATACATTACATACTGATGAAACATAAAGAATATTTTCTATCTTATTGACATAATAATAAAATAATAGGAACTGGTTATTTAAACTAAAAATTAAAAAGAGCTCTCAATAATAATTTTTCTCACAAAAGAAGAAACTTGAAAAAAAAATTAAAAAATATTGGTTTTTAGGTAGACACCTGGATTCGAAACCGGGTTTTCTGATTTCGAATGCGCCTGATTCTCATCTGAGCTATTATAAGAGAATGACAGCGAAATTTACCTTCGTATTCTAATGATATTTTTCAATTGCGTAAAAAATGATTTTCTGAAAATAAGACGACATTTTAAGATAAACGACATTTTCTAAAAATAAATCCTAGCTAGATCGATTTATCGCTCCCGAAACCCCCTGCATACTAAATTTCATGAAAATCGTTGGAGCCGTTTCCGATATTCAAATTATATATATATATATATATATATATACAAGAATTGCTCGTTTAAAGATATAAGATGAACTTGGCTAAATGCGTACAAGTAGTACTGGTAAACTCTTTAGTGCTTTACTCTAATTGCGGCTAGGTCATTAGACGTCAGTACTTAAACATCAGGTTTCATGTCTTCAGACTTAAATATCAGACTTGACGTTTAAGCAGAAAGACATCAAATGAATGTAGGATTACTTCGGTAGCTACTCAGTCTGTGGTCTTTGACCTTCAGAGGACAAATGCTTCCTGAAAAAATATATTCCTATCATACGTCCCTCCCTGTTGAAATACAAGTTCCCAACAATCTTGGTATGTATAATAAAAAGACAGTACGGATCAAGACCTAGATGTTATAATTGTACGCAACCCCATATAAGTGAGTCATGTTTCTGAAGACAATACCACATTCTTATAGTGCACAGGAAAACATTTTAGAATAGATATCTACTGTCCAGAGTTTTCTCGCCAAGTCTGTGGGAATCATTCACATACACACCCACGTCCACATAAACCGACACACACACACACACACACACACACACACACACACACACACACACACACACACACACACACACACAATAACACACCCACGCATTCTTTCTCATTTACTCAGTTATAATATAACAATAATATTATTTATTAATTGTTATCATACTTCACAAACATATATACAATATACATAATATATTTATACACTCAAGCTATCTATTATTATATTTTCTATTTATATACTTTAAAATAAAATTATATATATTTAATATTATGTATCAAAATAGTAATAAGGTGCAATTGAGGACTCAAGTAACGGGACACTATAAGAATTCAATGCCTTTGCGCACCTCCCGCCGAGCGACTCCAGCGCCAGTTGACCACACGGTTTCAGGCAGATTCTACATCGCTTGCTATAACTGATTCCCTGTTTCCCGTGTACATTAAATATATGATATTGTTGTGCTTTTGATTATATTTATATCCGCACTATTATTTCATATATTTTATTTCACTATCGCTGTTACTTATACTGTCTATTTAATTGTACTTTTGTGTGGTGTGCAATAAACTGCAGTTTTCTCATGTGGATTTGTTATTTAACTTATAGTCTTATAGTGTAATGTATAGACTTTAAATAGCATAATTAACTTTTCATTACTCAACCTAAAAGTCCATCAAGGTTATTATGTCACAAGAAAGCATTTCATACCTGGAATAATTTTTCAGTATCCTGTGTGCTATCAGATCCTACGCAGAATAAGAAATGTTTTCTCCTGTCTTATACTCCTCTCCTAAGTCCCCAAGGTCCAATTCAATCTCTTCGACTATTCCAATCTCGTCGACTAATCAGTCATAACTCATATCTAGAAAAAGTAGTCCGCTATCATCGTCCCCGGACGATCATTTAGTCAAATGGTAAGGATAAGCAGATACATCATAAGTTGTAATTGACCCTTTTCTCCCTCCAATGGCTGTACTCTAATAATGTAATAATAAATTATAGTATTATTATTACAAAACTAATTATACAAATATAGTAGAAACTCTTTTTCAAACGCATCTTACTTATTACTACATATACTACCACCACTTTACTGACCAACGTTGTTAACCCTTTGTATCAAGCAGATCAAAGCAGTATCATTCAGTGGTATTTTCAAAGCCTACGTCATAAAAAACATGAACTTACTATCTCAAAAATTGTATATATTAAGCTTCATTTTTTTTCTAATTTTGAATTATTTACTTTTTTTTTGTTTGTCATGAAATTATTTTTATGTAGGTAATTTTTTAGCATTTCGATCAAAACTCAAGTTTCTCTCTAATTAAAAGTCTATACCGGATTTTATTCATTTAAAAACTTTACAGTTTAACAATTTTTAAAATTCTCTCCCGACGTTTTGGACCCTTTACAGCGTCTATGGTCTCGGGGGACTAAGGTGGTAGGTGTCCGAATAATGAATTAATTGTTACAGACCCCGCTATTTGTACAATTTTAAATTATTACTTTTTACCGTTCCTATTCACGCAGAATAAACTTATTGTCTCTAGAAGTCGTGCTGTGTTCTTATTTTCCTTGGATTCAATTAATTTCAGAACTGGCTCCCAATCTGGTGGTACGTTCCAAGAAAACAGTAGGTTATCTATCCGCGTATACCTGTATTACCTTCACGTGTGTGTGTCACGTACACAACCCTGTTCGACACACTTCCGATGGTCACAATGCTGTCAATGAGGGACCTTTGGACCATAAACCCGCGTCGGGTAACTCGACAACCGACTATCTGAATATATTGCATAGTTTTTTCTTGTCTCAAAACTAAAGCCTAAGTTTTTCAGTTAAACCAAATTTAAAATCTGACACACCATCACAATGATGGAATTCCACCTTTTTTTAAAGTCAAAGTCAAAGTCAAAATATTTTATTCAGCATAAAATTATAACAATTATTTGCTGAACGTCATGAGTCTACTACCAGTTCGGAAAAAAGAAGCCTCTGACCTGAGAAGAACTGGCGGAAGAAACTCAGCGGGATTAATATTTTTTTAACGTAATGAATTTTTTCCAAAGTTAATTCTCTATAAATTGAAATAACCTGGCGGCGATCACATCATTCCCAAGGCGTACTGTCTTCTAGAAAATCGTTTATCGAATAGTATCATTTAGTACACAAACGTTATTTCACTTTTTTTTTTTTTAATTTGGCAATAGAAGCTTTTTGAACGTTTTCTGGGAGCCTGTTGTATAAGCGTATACATTGTCCATAAAAAGAATTACTGACTCGGCGTAAGCGAGTTACAGGCATTACAAGTTTATGTTTGTTCCTAGTATTAATGCTATGCATGTCGCAATTCCTGGGAAATTCGTGTATATTTTTATGAACATACATAACATTTTCGTACATATATTGAGAAGCAAACATCCAGTAGTAAACTGAGTTCTTTCCCAAATTCAGATTTCACATAATTCTGTAATTGGCTGTTTTTCAGTGGGTTTTTTTGAAATAACTAACTAACCAACTAAAAACCTCGTTTCATCAAGCACTCTTTTAATTTCATCTATTGGTTAGTAGTTTGTTTCGTTGTTCATTTCGTCATCTGTAGAGTTCTCCATGAATTCATTCTCACTATCTTCGCAGCTAAAAACTGTGTATGAGATAGGAGCCTCTTTCTTTTTATAAAATGTATCATCTACCTTTCATAGATACATTGGGTGGTTCATGCAAAAAAATCATCTCGCTGGGGTTTTCCCTACGAAATTTCTTTTACGTTTGGGCAACGTATTTATTGTTTTGTGTACTCAGTAGTTATCTAGTAGACCTAGTAATTATTCATTAAACTAACAGATGGCGCTAGGCTCCTTCAATTGTTTGAAAATAAAAATGATTACATAACAATTTCGACAATCTTGTCTCGTCTCGAGTCTCGACCCGAAAGTCCCGGGACTGGAGACAACTAAAATTACAAAAAATGCTACCTAGACTGTACCGACCAATTTCCTTCGTGTCTTCTTCTTCTCTTCGTGACATTAGTGAAACCATCTGTGCTAACATAACTAAAAAAAATAATAATATATAATAAAAAAAGAAATAGAAAAACATATTTTCAAATATATGAAATAGATAACGATACAATTTAACTAAACACAGTTTTTGGCTTCAACTGTAGAATTTTCTACACTTATTAATTATAATTGAATATTTTTTATGCGTGTTTTACACGTATATGAGCCGAATTTACATTACCGAGTATGCAATTAAAATATTTATAACATACTTCGCAAAAAAAAAATCAACAAAAAGTGGGTTTATTCATGCGCTCTTTTTAGTGTTTTCCGCGTAATGTGACGAATACAGTCAGACATGCAGACGATTTTTCTCGTTATATTATCATTTTTTAAATGCTTAAGACTTATGATTATGAGAATTTGTAGTGACAATTTAATCTGTTTGTTCGGCATCAAGATTGACACCACAAATTCGAGACAAATTGAAATTGATAACGATATTTATTTCGGCTAGATAAGCCATGTTTCGATTACTGAAGGCCAGTTTTTCGTTTACATTAACTATTTTAAAACATCTTCCACGCAAACGTCATAAATGCGTTATTTTATTAAAAACTAGCTGACCCGTCAAACGTTGTCCTGTCTTAGTTATGAATATTAAATTGTAACTGATATAAACAAAAAAACTGGTATGAAAAAAAATTCAAAAACATAGTGGTTATGGTAATGCTTTTTGATACACAACATACAAACGCGCGAACTGTCAACCGTGAGAAGCGCCAACTGTAAAACGCATAAATGGTAAATATTCTTCTAGGCAATTTTATTATTCCTTTTATTTTTTTTATTTTTTTTTTCGCTGGGAAATGCATTTACGCATCCCGGCGCCCGAGGGCGACGGGTATGTGGGACTCGCTGACACGGCAGAACGTGCCAGAATACCGCACTAAAACCCAGCGGTGCCCTCATCGTCGTAGTGGGGCGCCACGGGATCGCTTTCGCATGCAACCGTGACGCCCCGACGGTTGGCCCGCCTATGCGGACCGCCTTCGCCTATAGAGCGCTCGCGGGCACTGTGAGCGCTCTATTGCCCCGGTGGCGAGACCTCGAGGTGCCCTCTCCCACTCTATTGCGGAGGGTGGAGGAGTGCATATTGGCGTCTCCTCCTCCCTGGTCGTCTTCTGCGGAGCGAGTCAGCGTGTGCTGCTGCTTCCCGCTCTCGCTCCGCGGCCTCCTTCAGAGCCATGACCTCCTCACAATATGAGGTCACGGCCGACCAGCACCTCTCGCTGTCAAGCATGCAGCGGACCACACTTGACAGCGAGAGGTCTCCACCTATCACTGCCACCAGAGCCCTGCAATGCTCCCGGCTCCCAAGCGGCGCATTCCTCCAGGGTGTGACGCGCCGAGTCGATTGGCGCGCCACACTCGTGGCAAGCAGGAGTGGCTTCTCGCCTAGCGATTTGGTGCAGGTACCCAACAAGCAAAGTAATCCTATAAAGAAAGATTATAAGTCTGTCACTACTAATAAGGTTCTTATAAAGGCATTGTGTAGACTCTTTAATTTATAACAGCATTTGTCAAGCTTTAACATACTCAAGTGCATTAACTTTTATATGTCGGTCTTGTAATTCGCTACAAGACTGGGCCATGAAACATTTATTAGACACTTTTACTTGTAACACTATTTCACAAGCGTAGATTTCCTCAAAAGCAGTTGCTTTTATATTTTAGTCTTATAGTTAACTACAAGATTATCTTGTAGGATACTATTAAGAATAAGTCTCCGATAATTGTTTGCAGTGAAATTAAATAGTCCTGGATAATAGTTTGATCCTATAGTAGCATTTTGTAAGGGAACAAGATATTTATAACATACTTAACTGAGATCACTATAAGTTTGTGCTGTTATAGTCTTGCTCAGGACTCTTTTAAATAATTTTAATAGCACTTAATAAGACAGCTATAAGATAAAAAAAGCTTATAATCTACTAGATCAAACACTTTATTAGTAAACGTCAGTTATTTTGAAATTCAGTTGGTCCCCTTCGTCTTGTGAAAATAATGCTTAACATGAATTTAAGCAATTGGAAACGATTTAAAAGGGTGAAAAACCAATGAATATTTTGTCAAAAAAACAGTTGACATTCATATCGAAATACAAAATATCGGAATATATATCGAAATACAACCATCTTGTAATTTAATTCCAATAAAAACTCAATTCAGACAATTAGGCAGATTTCAAAGGAACCTTAATTTATTTTAAAATGGAGGTGAGTTATCTAGACTCAAACTGATACAAGTACTAATTTACCTACAATGGTTCTACAAAGTACTTAATGCAGAGCAATTTTAAATATGGCGAATACTCATATGAATTTATGAAATATTTTTTTAACAACAATATATTAAGTGCTATTTTGAGGGGCGCATTGTGAAACTTACAAAATTGCGGTATACATTTACAGTAAAAATTACTTCCCCACGAGTTCATACACTATATTAACGATATATGTATTACTAGTAATGTTCTACAATAATAATATTAGTAATAGAAAATGTACTTAAGTTTTTATCAAATATTTAATAAAATACTCCCGAAACCACCAGCCGAGATAACAACAAAGAAAACTTCTAATAAAACATACTTATAACTAATAGCTAAGTACATTACTAGTGCCTTATAAACAAGATTGATTTAGTAACATACGTATATCAGTTACTATCAAGAGCGTTTGTACTTGTAATTGTGCAGTCTCAGATCATTATAGAAGCTATTGTGCTTCCTCAAGTATTTTACAGGGCTTAGTAACATTTTGTAAACTAATTAAAAGATAGTTACAGAAATAAACGCTCCTATAACTGCGCCCAAATCCAGCTTTTTAGCATGCTATAAGTTTCTTATAAGTGAAAATAAAATTAGTCTTGAGATCGTTTTAAGTACTGATTTTGCTAGTTGGGTACTTACCGAAGCAACCGTGCCCGGTAAGCACCTACGACAGCCGAAACGTAAGCACCCCATGCCGCCTGTTGACCCAGTGACGAAGGTGAGGACGTATTGCGTCCACCGTCACTGAGCCCGCCGCTGGGGACCCCAGATCCTCCTTCCACCATTGGATCAGTGCTCTCTGAGCTAGAGCCCTCTACTTGGACGTTCGCCACTCGCTCTCTGCCTGGACCGGAACTGGTACACCTTCGCGAGCACCTCCGCCTGGAGTTCCCAGGGCGGATCGCCCGCGAGAAGTGTCGCCGCCGTCCAGGACACCGTACGGTATCCCCGTATCACCCTTACCGCTATGACCCTCTGTCTCCTCAGGAGAGCCTTGTTATGAGCGCTAAGGGCGTCGACCCATACGGGAGCACCGTACAGTGCCATGCTCCGCACTATACCGGCGTATAAACGCCGGCAAGGGGAGTCCGGTCCGCCTACGTTGGGAAGGAGTCGTCCCAACGTTGGGAAGGAGTCGTCCCTCTCTCAACTCGTAAGTTGAGTCATCTGCTCCTTCAATTCCTCCATCTCAGTCCTCAGCTGCTTGTTCTCGGCCTGGAGTTTTTATATTTCTTCCGAAGCCGACCTCTCTTTTAGTGCCTCTGTGATCGCCTTGATGGAGGCCGCCGCATCCCTAAGGGCTTGGACGAATGTCCCCTCAAGGTGCGACGACGTCGTCGCCACTTTATAGATAATGTCTAGGTCTGTGGTGACCTGGTTCGTGAGAGCGTCAGCCGAGCAAGAGTCTCCCACGTCTAAGCCGAGTACTCTGCGGCTCTCCTCGGCCGCTCGCATCTGCACCTCAACAGCTTCCTCGATACAGGGCTCCTTTCGCTTTGTTTTGCGAAGATCACACTCGCTTCGCTCGCCTCGTCGCTCGCCGTTTGCGAGCTCATGTGTGGCCGCTTGCCGCCAGTCATAAACTCCTCCACTTCTTCCTGATTTGTTTTGTTTTTTAGTTTTATCATTTTTGGTCCCACGAGTATGGGGGAAAGACGGCTGCCCAGGCAGTGCCCCCTGTACCTGGGTAAGCCTAGCGTAACTCGTCGCGGGTGTCGGCCGGTACCCGGACGAGGATCACAGTCGAGACTGATCCACCCGTCAGCCATGCATCCCCTCGCGCTGCGTCGCCGCTTAGGATTCGGGGTAATTTTTTATAGAGGTTTTCTTCCTCGCGGTCCGGCCGGTCAAGGCAAGACCCTCGGTCCCGTACGTAGCCGCGAGACATGACCACGACACCACGTAGCGGGATTACTAGAGGACGGTGAACGAGTAAGACTAACCCTACCCGGACTGTCTGACGGCAGTGCGAGTGCACGTCAGACCCGTTCGTCATCCGTTGCTTCACTGCGCGCGAGCGCAGTGGCACCGGAGCCCTCGTGGAGACGACTGTCCCCCAACACGCCATGCGACCGCTCAGCAAGGCAACTCTGCAAGGCAGAGCAGTCCCCGGAGCGCAAATCGAATATTCGGCATTCCCCCCCAGTCGGTCGTTAGCCGTAGGCGGCAGCAGCTCCGCAATTGTGGAGCTGCTGCAGTCTACGTTACCAGGGTGCACCACGTGGAGGTCACCCACTGTGGCACCCCAATTTTCTTATTCCTTGTCCAACTGTTTATTATCTTTTTGACAGTTCAAGAAAGTTCGACATTATATAACTGTTCGTTCCGTAAGGTCCTTCCAAAAACAAAATGTTTGAAAAAGATGAATGAAATCGATTAAGTTCTTCTCAAATTTTGTTGTTATCATAAGGGAAATAACTACTTTTTATATTTCATTAAATAACTATTAATTATATTTAGGTTCGTAAGAAAAGTCTTTTTGTATTTTTTATGTATAAAATTGTTGGGGTATTAAATATGTAGTCCATCGACTCCTATTTCGACTACTTGCCTATGTATATAGTGTATCTTACTACTATAATATGAAGGCTTCATATTCTATTTAGGAGACTGATTGGTGCTTGGTTGGACCTCCAATTGTAACATCCGAACAGGGATTCTATGTAAGGTAGGAACGCTTTAAGAAATAGCGATACCCAACGGCACAGGTAGAATTTTTATAATTTTCTAAGCTCTGTCAAATTATCTTTGGAACTGAGAAAAATTTCTAAGGCTATGACATTTTTTTGCACATAAAGAATAAAAAACTGTAGAACCATAGCTTCCTGCCATTTTTTAAGAGCAGCATCAATAGCATGAGCATATTGCATATTTTACAGTTTGTCTGTTGGAACAAACACAACACAAGAGTGATACAATGAAAAACGAAATGTTTATTCCTCATCGATATAACACAGTAACTTTGTGTCAATATTTCGACCCAGTTGCATGGATCGTGGTCACGACAGGACTGCGGTGTCGCGAGGTGTGTAGCTGGAACTGTCATGGGTAGTAGCGAACTAGCCTCTTTCTCGTTCTCTTCACAGGAACTTCGCGAAAATTTCGGCAAAATACACTCACAACGTCACTTTTCTCTTTTGCTTTCATGCGGCGCTGTTCTGGTTTGCATAATTCTACCACTGGATTCCACATACTGACTAGCTTAAAGCCTCCTCACGATTGAAATTCCGGTGTTTGCGAATTTCAATCGCTTCGCGCACTAGTCTAGGTATGTAGTGGCGGTCTGTGGAAAGAACTCAGGGGTTGTGGAGTTCAATCCAGTGATTTGTTCCCGGCTGTAGAATATGCTCCGCGATCGCAGACTTCTGTGGGTCGTTGTTTCTTACCGCTTTTATGTGATGTTACTGCTTTTTTGTGTCTGAACACACGGGTAGATATGGGTCTCTTGGTTTGACCTATATATGAGCTGCCACAGCTGTAGTCGATTTTATACACTCCTGGACACTGGAATGGCAGGCGATCCTTCGGAGAACGCATCATCTGGGCAATCTTTTGTAAAGGAGTGAATACGGTCTTGATATTGTATTGTTTCTTCAACAGTGTGCCTATTCTGTCAGTCACCCCCTTAACAAACGGTAGGTAGACCATCTGTCTTTGTGCTTCCGAAAGACGCGTCCTCTGCTTACAAGTTTTGTTCTTAACAGGTTTGTGACCATTCCATTTTAACACCTCGCGTACATGTTCCAGTTCGCCTTGTATGTGAAGGTCATCACACAGGTCATGAGCGCGGTTGATGAGAGTGGTAGCTACCGACGCCAGGTGACGTGGATGGTGATGCGATGAGCCGTGTAGATATCTATCCGTGTGTGTGTCTGCTTCCGGTATACTGAGTGACCGGTCACTCATTTTTTCATTCATCATTCCAGGAGGAGACGGCCTCGCAGGACCCAGTCGTACCCGATGTCCCACAGTATCGGACCCAGAACTGATCCCTGCAAGACACCGCAGCCGACTCGCCACTCCACGGATCCTGACCGGTTCTCACGTGTTTATCTGCTGGACTATCGGCTCTACACTTTAAAAGTGAAATGTAATCTCCAATGCGGGACTTTACTTATAAATCCTTCATAACATGTTGAAGACGTTGACAATCAAAAAACTAATGCCAAATGTATCCAAAAATTATTGTCATACGTTCAGGTGCTTAGATTATTTCTTTACGCTTTTGCGTTCTTTTGTAGGGCACTTTTAAAGCGCGTCTGACAAAGTATTAAAGTATTGTTAAGTTTGACTATATACTTGCGATTTAACCTATGTTTTGATAGTTTTTATGACGTCATTTAGGCAAAACTTTATCCTCTTAGTATTCGACTAAGAAATTGAGTTAGCTTACAAATATGCAACTCGAGACTAGAGATCGAGATGTTATCGAACTAATCTTTCAAGTGTTATTCCATACATTATACAAACAAAGTTCTTCTACAACATGTCCTAGAAAAGTCTTTGATAGTATAAACGCGTATTACAAAGTACGCATTCAGGGCTGTCAGTTTTGTGTAACTTTTGATAACGAAAAATTAGTTAAAAAATAACAATTACATTTAATGTGGGCGTATGTGCATTATTTGAATGTAAAACCTCAGCCAGCAGTCACGACCTCATGTTTATGTTGATGCTTGCTTGCATGTTTAGGTTATGTTGCTGCTGGTTATATTGATAAGACAAAAAATTTATTTAACCTTATTTTTGTATAACTTTACCAAACTTGATTTAAATAATTAATGTCGATGTGTGATGTATGCATTGCATATGTGATGCATGCATGAATAAAATTCGCGTAAATATAAGAGAACAGTATGCATTGCTTTTTATTTATTACTAGCGACCTGCCCCGGCTTCGCATGGGTCTTTAACTAAAATTTTAAAAATTATACATTTATATTTTTTATCACCTACACCTGCGTCGATACTGGAAAATATTTTATAACAGACGGATTGAGTGACAGATTTATTATATCTATATACATACATACATACATACATACATACATATATACATACATACATATATATGTATATAGATAGTACGGATGAAACATTTGAACTGTTTTTTTTATTAATTATTTTCTCATTGATGAATACCATATTTTAATAAGTATTATTCCCGACGAAGACAAATCCAAAAACACAAAAATCATAAAAATCGTTCCACTCGTTCTCGAGTTATAAACGGTGTAACTAACACGACTTTATATATATATATATATATATATATATATATATATATATATATATATATATATATATATATATATATATATATATATATATATATATATATATATATTATCGCGTTTATTTAAAACTTTACAGTTTGACAAAAATTTTAATTATTTCCCGACGTTTCGGACCCTTTACAGCGTCCATGGTCTCGGGGGACTGATATAAAATTACCGGGGGATGATAATTTTCTACATATTTAACCAAAGCGTCCTCATAAGCCAGTGTACTCGTATATGAGAACGCTCACTTTGCATTGTTTTGTACCAAGTTCGTTTTTTATTAATGGCATCTCGTTGAAGTAATCCTTCCACAATTACGACCTCTTTTTATTATTTGGTGTAAAAACTCCGAAAAGTCTACCTTAGCATTTAATAGGTTTTCCTTTTACCCTTTTATCAATTTTGTCAGCTTCATAAGTAATTTTAAATCATTTTATTTCTTCCGAACTACTGTAATCTTAGAGAGTGTAGCGACATCTATCTCACTATATACGAACTAGAAGAAACTAACGTATCCTACATCGCGCTATCAAAGTTTTCTAGGCGATTGAGTATATATACAAGAACCCGACAACAAACGTTAAGTGGCGCGTAGCCCACCAGACGCAACACCGTCTGGTCGAAGGATCCTTCCTTTTCAATGGCAGCCTCCCTCTCCTCCATAAGAGTATAACATACTACGAGTACCCACATGTATGCTGTAGCGCACTTTTACTTTTATTTTATTTTTTATTGATTTCAGCTTTCAGCAAGCGATGTTTTTTTTTTATTTTTTTATTTAAACAATACCGGTTTTAAAAACACTGATAAGTCATGTACTACTGTACATGTGCTTATTTGTTGTATTGTAAGAACAAGACGGTGACATTAAACAATAGTTGTAGGCCTAAAATCTCTTTACTTAATATAGGCGAGGCATACTAAGCTCACTTTCCGGCACATAGATCCTAGTACTTTTAATAAATCCTCCCATAATCCGCATTGATTGATTTTGAATTTTGCATAGTTTGTAAAGATCTGTCTAAGCACTGCTGTCAGATATGATCCGTAATCTAATCTACTTCTAGCCATCGATAAATATATTTATTATACGTAACGTCTGGGATGTAAAAAAGACCATGGGAAGAACCCGCCAATACTCGTACTTTTAATAAATTTAGTATGAATTGAGTTTTAACAAAAGTTTCTTTGTTATATTTATTCCAACGTAGAAACTTGTCTACATCCATACACCTTTAATAGGTATTTAGGTATATGAATCGACACTCTTTGTTTACATATGACTAATTTTTAAACATATATATGAATATATTCTGAATTTTGTATCCCTTGGAAAAACGCAAAATTTAGACTTATTTACTCTTTTTAGAACAAATTCATCGAGAAGTATGTATTATAAATAAATCTAAGTTTTGTTGTAAATTATATTTGTAAATAAAGATTATGTTTATATGTATTAAAAAATGATTATATGTATTAAATAAACAAGTATGCTTAATTAAAAAAATAAAAAACCCGACTGCGTAAAATACTCTTATTATAAACAAAAAGAATAAAACAATTTACTAGCTTTCATTTGATACCCATATGATATTGCTACAGTAAAAAAAAAAATTCAACTCACCGAAACATAGAAAATAAGAAACACATGTAAATAGATGTAAGAAAAAAAAAGGACAAAATAAAATTATATACATATATATGTATGTATGTGTGTGTGTATGTATATGTATATATATGTATGTATGTGTGTATGTGTATATATGTGTTTAAGTATATACATATATGTGTATGTATGTGTGTATGTGTGTATATTTGTATATCTATAATATAAAAATAAGTCGGGTTTTCCTTCCTGACGCTATAATTCCAGAAAGCACGAACAGATTTCCACGGTTTTGCATTCGTTGGAAAGGTCTCGGGCTCCGTGAGCTTTATAGCAAACAAAATTCAGGAAAAATTTCAACAGAAAAGCAGGAAAATAGGGAAAATCATAATAATATAATCTTATACTCTCATAATGAACTGAAGTGCATTGAATCAACTTCTAAACAACACATTGCTTGGCAAAGGCCTCTTCTCCATATAGAAGAAGGGTCATCATTGACTCTCATCAAATGATTTAAAAATTATAAATTTTGTAATCTATAATATAAAAATAAGTCGGGTTTTCCTTTCTGACGGTATAATTCCAGAACGCACGAACCGATTTCCACGGTTTTGCATTCGTTGGAAAGGTCTCGGGCTCCGTGAGCTTTATAGCAAACAAAATTCAGGAAAAATTTCAACAGAAAAGCAGGAAAACAGGGAAAATCATAATAATATAATCTTATACTCTGATAATGAACTGAAGTGCATTGAATCAACTTCTAAACAACACATTGCTTGGCAAAGGCCTCTTCTCCATATAGAAGAAGGGTCATCATTGACTCTCATCAAATGATTTAAAAATTATAAATTTTGTAATCTATAATATAAAAATAAGTCGGGTTTTCCTTTCTGACGGTATAATTCCAGAACGCACGAACCGATTTCCACGGTTTTGCATTCGTTGGAAAGGTCTCGGGCTCCGTGAGCTTTATAGCAAACAAAATTCAGGAAAAATTTCAACAGAAAAGCAGGAAAACAGGGAAAATCATAATAATATAATCTTATACTCTGATAATGAACTGAAGTGCATTGAATCAACTTCTAAACAACACATTGCTTGGCAAAGGCCTCTTCTCCATATAGAAGAAGGGTCATCATTGACTCTCATCAAATGATTTAAAAATTATAAATTTTGTAATCTATAATATAAAAATAAGTCGGGTTTTCCTTCCTGACGCTATAATTCCAGAACGCACGAACCGATTTCCACGGTTTTGCATTCGTTGGAAAGGTCTCGGGCTCCGTGAGCTTTATAGCAAACAAAATTCAGGAAAAATTTCAACAGAAAAGCAGGAAAACAGGGAAAATCATAATAATATAATCTTATACTCTCATAATGAACTGAAGTGCATTGAATCAACTTCTAAACAACACATTGCTTGGCAAAGGCCTCTTCTCCATATAGAAGAAGGGTCATCATTGACTCTCATCGAATGATTTAAAAATTATAAATTTTGTAATTCTATAATATAAAAATAAGTCGGGTTTTCCTTCCTGACGCTATAATTCCAAAACGCACGAACCGATTTCCACGGTTTTGCATTCGTTGGAAAGGTCTCGGGCTCCGTGAGCTTTATAGCAAACAAAATTCAGGAAAAATTTCAACAGAAAAGCAGGAAAACAGAGAAAATCATTTTTCACATACAGTGCCATCTCTGATACATAGCATGTACTACTTCATCTTTTAATCCCCAAACGAAATGTTACAAAAAAAAGAAGCCATATGGTGGCGAAACGGAGTTCGCCGGGTTTGCTAGTGTAAATTATATTTGTAAATAAAGATTATGTTTATATGTATTAAAAAATGATTATATGTATGTAAATATGATTATATGTATTAAAAAAAATTATAATAATAATAATAAATAAATAATGGTCAGTATACGGACTCGCGTCATAGAGATCCTGATAATAAGTCTAGCTAATGTAAGTCTAAAATAGTACGCATGAAATTATATTAACAATCTTATACATTTAATTTAAAAAAGGCACGGGCAAATATAAGCCCGTGGATATTTTTGTTACTTATTTTTAAAAAAATCCAATCTTTAGAGGGGGACGCCGCCAGGCAGCAGAGAAACAGGTCCTACTTCGATGACGCCTCGCAGGCAACTAAAGCGAGGCGCGCGGGCCGTTTTCTTATATAATTTAAATATTTAATATTTAAAAAAAATTAAAACATTTATTTAAAAAAGTAATCGTTAAATGTTCTTCTAAAAGTTATTACCTATTTTTACATGTGAATATTGTAACTTAAAACCTGATATTCTTTAAGTAAAACAAGAAAAATAATCAAAAACATCCTTTCTTTGTAATTTTTTTTTATCGAGTCAAGTTACAATTATCGTGTTTTGAACCGTTGAATAATCAAGAACGTTTGTTAAACTACAACATATATTTTTAACGGATAAAAAAAATGAATATTACTATGTTTAAAACTCTATCAAAAACAGGTGGTTTGGGATATCCTGGCCTTAATGCTTTAACATATTGTATCATGTATGTTCCTATATTAAAAAGCAGTATATAGTAATAAAAGATCACCTTGTCCTAATCCTCTACGTGCTATTCTAATAAAATCAGGACAATTTTCGAGTTCAATTCCTTTTTTTTTTTTTTTTTTTATTCAACAGGTTTACCTACAGTTATTTACATTAATACAACTTAAAATTAATTATAAATATTATAAAATTAAATGTAATAACTATTTACAGGTAAACACCACATGTATAACAATAAAGACATAAAAATTATACAATTAGCAAACCTAAATAACTAAAAATAATCAAAACAAGAAACAAAAAAACAAAAAAAAAGTTGTATTTTGACTGTATTAGACAATAATAAGATTACAAAAACGTTGTCAATGACTGTACATATATTTTATTTTACGATAGGAATAGATGGAGTCAGCATGAAGGTCAACCAAGTCACTACAGCCGTTTATAAATTTAGAGATTCGTGGCACAAGGAAACTAGAGCCTAGAACAGTTCTTCTAAGAGGGGGACATAGAGGGGTAATTGGTCTCCTGGGGGTACGTTTGGGAACACGGATGCTAAAAGAATATAACAAATGTGGACAATCAACTTTGTTGTTAAAGACTTTGTAGACAAACATTGCATCTAATAGCTCTCTACGTTTTTCTAATGACATCAGACCAAAATACTGAAGTCTATTACTGTAAGAAATTATCTTATTTGTCTTTGTCTTCGGAGAACGCAAGATGCCATAAAAATCGTTTTTGTATTCGCTCCAAACGTAAAGAGTGTACGCAGTAATGAGGACGCCACATCACACTGCAATATTCCAAAATACTGCGAACCAAAGAGTTAAATAATAATATTTTAGAATTTCTACGTTTGAGGTCTTTAGTATACCTGAGTACAAATCCCAACATTTTGGAAGCTTTGTTGCAAATATTCTCAATATGCGGAACAATATATAATATTAGAAACTCTTTTTAATTTATAATTATATTTTAATTAGGGGCAGAATCGTATTACTAATTTTATGATAATTCTTAAAATATATATAGGATAATCCGTTCCAATAAAAAATGAAATCGTTATAAATATAGAAATGTAAAAAAGACTGCTACTCTACATTTTACATTACAAAGAATAATATTTTACAAGAAAAATAAATAGTTTTGTTTAAATTAATTATTTAGTTGCATTCGGCAATCAGTATTAAATATAAATGTACCAATTTATCGATTTTATATGACCACCGTCAGACGATTTTATAAAAGGCTAGTATTTTTTTTTTAGTGCGGAACGTGATCCATACCCACAGAACCCTCTCTTTAAAGGACGACATACATAATGGAAGCCAGAGCCCAGACTACATAATTTTGTTAACGAAGTAATGAATACTTTATGTTTTCATACTTTCATATAGCCGTTTTTCGATTTTCCGATAAATAAAAACACATATATACTTCAAAGTTTTAATGATAATTAAAACGTACTGCAAGAACACATCCTATATAACAATCCACATCTGGAATAAACAATACATTTTGTAAATAATTGTGGCATACAAACATTTATTCTAGCGTGACTTCCATCATTAACTATACTATGTAAAATACATTATGAATAGCTTTTGTACAGTATACCTTCGTCCTAATTGTCAGTCGACACTCAATCATACAAATAATTCAATACAAACTCCCAACTGTTTTAACTATAATCGGTTCTTTTATTTTATCTTTATTAAAAATAAAGTACCTACATATATTTTTTGGTAGAAAATTTTTCGTTAAATTAAGTTTAAATTTTTTATATAATTACAAAGCCATATGTTGGTTTTATTTGAACACCGTAGTTCTAAAAATATATCTTAGTGAACGGAAAAATTCTTTTGTTTATATAACATTGTATCCGTTTTTATAAAAACAATATTGTGCGATGGAACAATGAGGAATATTTTAGTACACGACTGGACATTACGCATTACGTTATTTTTTGTTGCTTCAAAGAATGTCGAACGAAATTAAATTCATAATAAAAGTTTTCTATTACAAATTTTAATTAAAAATATATATATATAATTATATTTAAAAAAAATTTTTTTTCATTCCGTCAAATATCAATTTTTTGCAGAATAAATATAAAATAATATTTGATTGAAATTCCATGGAATTTATCGTTTAATCTGTGAACGAGTCATGTTAGGCCTGTTTAGTCACACTGATATGTGTATTAGACCGAACGTACGCTAAAATCAACACAAAATATTACAGAATTGACAGAGCTTCATTAATAGAAATATAATAAACGTATCTGTCAGCATACGCATATCTTTACTTGTTTACCATTTGCGATACAATTTTATCAACATACGTTTAGCCTTAATACGATATTTACTTACATGAGGAATCTATAATATAAAAATAAGTCGGGTTTTCCTTCCTGACGCTATAATTCCAGAACGCACGAACCGATTTCCACGGTTTTGCATTCGTTGGAAAGGTCTCGGGCTCGTGAGGTTTATAGCAAACAAAATTCAGGAAAAATTTCAACAGAAAAGCAGGAAAACAGGGAAAATCATTTTTCACATACAGCGCCATCTCTAATACATAGCATGTACTACAAACCAATATGGTTTTGCATGGTGGTTTAATCCCCAAACGAAATGTTACAAAAAACGAAACCATCTGGTGGCGAAACGGAGTTCGCCGGGTTTGCTAGTACTAATTAAAAAACATATTATATATATATTTTTTAAAACTAATTCTTTAAAACTTAAATCAAAAATTAATATTTTTTACGTACAAATTTTGCTTAACCAGTAGATGTCGCTGAAGTCTTCTTTATACCAAGACGATTAACTTTCATTAAATATTTTTAAAATTTATAATGTGTTTCACTTGTCGCAAAATAAAATAATTTCTTTGTAAATGAATCAACGCAACGACAATTAAGACGAAGACGAGAACGGTGATTGAAATAAAAACGATTTTTTTTTTTAAAGGAAATATGTATAATACTATAATAATCTTAATTGTATTAGCACTTTAGGAAATACACACTTGATGATCGTAATATTAATATAAAATAAAAAATCTAGGTATATATTAGTCAATTAAATCTGCATCGTCTGACAGATCCTGTAACAAAAATAAAAAAAAGAATTAAACACATAATATAGTAAATATTAAAAATAGTAGTAAGGATAAGTGAACAAAATGTTCTATATGCGGTATCTAATGGAAGTGATGTAATAGTAATATAAAGAGCCCGGTTAAAAATAACAACCCATTTAAAATGACCAATTTATTTTATCTTGACGGTAAAGTATTGGACAATAATTAATATCCGGACCATCCCCTGGGATATATCATTATCTATTTGAAAAATCGTTATTTAAAACTGTTCACAATTGGCTGTAACTGTTAGTACGTCTGTGACATACAATAAATAAAATGGAATGAAAATCCCATATTCAAGAGATGTTATATTGTCATCTTTTAGACCAAAACCCAGCAGAAGTTAAGGAATTTGTTTAAGTAGACTAATTGTCTAGATCCACTTCGCCGATCTTTTTTTAGTCTACGCGACTGGGAAATGCTATAAAACATTACGCGGGTGAAACCGCATGAGTCGTCTAAATAATTATGTACATATGTCCCAGTATACTTACAAGGTCGTTAACGCCGTCCTCCAACTCTATATCACCGATCTCCCGTTCGATCTCCTCCATGATATCCAAGGAATCCTTGCGCTTCTTCTCTGCGACGGCCGCCTCCGAACTATCTTCTAGTCTATTCGAATTACTGCAACAACCATTAGGCAAACAAATTATTTAGGTATTATTTTTAATTATTATTAATACCAAAAATATTTTTATAAAATTTGTCCTGTAATATTTTTATAACAGTATACAAAACGCCAATTGCATCATTTAGGGGCCTTCCATGCCATTAATCACAAGATGTTTGTTAGAAACTTTTTTACTCTCTCCTGCTCCGGTGATAAGTTCTAGAATGTTTTAGAATTTCTCCGGTTTAGAATGATCCCCTGTCAAAACACGTGTATTTTTTTTCGAACAAAGTATCTTAAATATTTTCAGAATACTATCTTTAAATACATGTATAATCTTATTTGATTGTAGAAAAATAAGAATCGAGGTAAAAATGTCTCAGAAACATTGAAGTTGCCGCTTGTTTTTGAGTGTTAATGTTTTTGACACATAATAATGTAAAGTCGTAGTGTTTACCAAAAAAATGGTTGCCTGTAAAGTCGGTTTAAGGACGATAATTTTTAGGTGATAACGTCATAAGAAAACATTGATGAAAAAGTGCATACTTTTATGAATTGAATTATTATCACTGAATTATCATTATTTTGTATAATATATGTTATTATTATTGTTATACCATCTGCCCATTGCCATGCAAATGCAATATTACTGTCACTCTCAGGATTATCATTAATCACTTATGATAATAGTAAAAATATACTAAATAAAAGCAGTTGACTTTTTATACGATCGCAATTAGGTATATGAGTCCTAATAAGTTTTTAATCAAAATTATAATATAACCTAATATTACTGCACTCGCCGACCGATGCTACTTTTTTAATAATCAAATAACAAATATATGAAATTATATCGCTAATCAAATTCTTAAAATGGAAGAATTAATTACCTTTTTTGCTGCCATTGTCGTTGTAATAAACAATGGAAACCACATTAACTTTTCACTATTATAACTTTAAAAACAATAAATTGACGTTACTTCAATATTGACAAAACAGTTTGCAGTATCATTTATACTCGGACGCGTCATAAGTTAGGTCGGCCGCCGATCGTGAGCCGAACCCTTAGGGAGAGCCGATCGTGCCTCTCTATCGCTTGTTCCCCGCTCTCGCTCACTAATTGTGACAATGACATCATCTTTTTCGGACATGCACCCAGTAGCTTTCATTAATTTACTAGACTTTATCACGTCAAATACACGTAAAAAATATGTCACTACAACCCCTCTGCCCTTGTGATATTTGGTGATTTTTTCCGAACCCCCTCCCCCCATAAGGTATAAGGTACTGTCACCAAGGATGACAGCAGTGACTCTTTCGAGATAGACTCTTTCGAGATAGTGACTCTGGTTATGATAAAAAATCTCAGAACTGCGGGTTCGTAAACAAAAACGCTACATGCCAACGGTAATATTATGGGATAATGGCTAAAAATGTTTATTTCATGAACATGCAATTGGTACAGGCTCCCATACAAAAATCGGCATTCTCCTTTTCTAAAATAATACACAATTATCAACAGTAATAGCTTAAAAACTTCCTTATTTAATTAGTGATATACTGTATTAAATAAATAAAAGTCTGATAAATAGTTACTTTTTTATGATATTTTTTCAAAAAAAAAACTCTAATCCATCCTCCTACGAGTTTTACAAAATGTCGCTTAGATCAATTAGCTTTTCAATCGTCGATATACTAAAATAAACCAAACAACACCAAAAAACTTTCTAAACTAAAACCAAACAACTTTCAACAAAACATTTGTGTCAACAAAAGCTGAAATCGTCCTTTTATTTCTATGTATAAATACTAAACCATAAAAATAATCGTGCATATCGAAATATGATAAAAACATCAACTCGAAAACAGTAAAAAAAAATTACACTTGTGATTTTTTTATCTCGTCTTGATAAAACAGATAATAGAAAATTAGTGTCACATCGCTCGTTACAGTAAGATGAATTACTAAATAATACATCAAGTTTTCACATAAATTACAAAATTGGAAAATAAAATATTGATGTTTAAACAAAACAATAAAAATATATTATAAGAACATTCCATTTCGCTTATTAAAGTTGAATACGCAAATAATTAACAACTGTGTTAACATATAAATTATATGATGAATTTTCACACATACAAGTATACTTTTGTTTTACATAATATGACTATTAAAGCGGCCCCTATTTATAATAGTCTAAGATCCCACAATAGAAAAAACGGACAAATAACATGCGCACTCTCTTTCATTCAATAGACGAACTTCACACAGCTGCAGTGCTGAGACCTCACTGTCGGAGGTATTCACTCGCAGCAATATTTCACTTTTAAAAAAAACATATTTATATTTCTGCTCGAGCCAATATGTTGTCTAAAATAACATTTATCACATAAAATAATCATAAAATAACATTTTTTTATCTAGCAATAAAGATTATTTGAGATAATTTAGTTTCTTCTCATAAGCATTTTATTTCGTTTATTTTAATATAATATTCCGATAACTATAAAAACAACACTTCATTTATTTAAAATTCGATTTCGCTATGGCCTTATTTCACCGGTGCTGATAAAATATTATAGCCTATCGGTAACTTATGTAGGAGATAAACATATGTATATATATATATTTTTTTTTTATTACCTGTACGTTTTGTTCTCTTCCCCCGACCATAATATTAGAGTCATTTGAGCTATACATTAACTTGGCTTAACTTGGTTTTTATTAGAACAAAGAAACTGGATCGATTATGTAGCTCTTCTTATAATTTTGTTTGTACACCATTTCGCCAGACTGAAAATGCTTGAACCTACTTTGTGCTACTCTTTCTAACATTGCAATAGGTACATGAAATGCTTAACATAACTAACGTATTTAAGTTTATAAGTATTAATACATTATTGCGTAACAATTTTTTTATAAGTTAGAATGGGTAAAGTAAGCTAAACTATCCTTAAAAGATAGATATTTGCCATCGCATATTTTTTTTGTAGACTCATAAAAAAGGAATATTTAACCATACATTGTTTTGTTATATCTCAAAGGAATAAGGCAGAGTTTCCGATATTATCGTCAATTTCAACCAATTTACACCAAATTTTAACAAATTATACACCTAAGACCTCCTTATGAATCACTCTGGCTTCAAATTAAAACCACATGAAAATCCGTTCAATGATTTGTGTGTTTATCCCGAACAAACAGATAGACGTGGCGCGGTACTTTGTTTTATTACATGTAATGATATTGTAAACTTCGATCCGACCGATCGGAAGAAGGAAGGAATGGGAAACTAATAATAATAATAATAATAAGGTTTTACAAGGCGCTCCACGCACCTCACGTGGATGTCAAGGCCTCCATGCACTGGCTGCGATTCGGGGACCTCTTTGGGGAAACCGAAGGTTTTGTCTGTGCAATACAAGATCAGGTGGTTAAGACGAACAACTACCGGAAGCACATTCTGAAGGATGGCACTCCCGACTTCTGTCGAGCTTGTCGTCATCCCGGCGAGTCACTCAGACATGTGCTTACGGGGTGTTCAGCGCTTGCCAACACTGAGTACTTGCACAGACATAACCAAGCGGCCAAGATTCTTCATCAAGAGCTTGCTCTAATGTATTGTCTCCTGGAACAGAGGATTCCGTACTACCAGTACACACCGGCGCCAGTACTCGAACGCGACGGAGTCCGGCTCTACTGGGACCTGCCTATCGCCACGGACAGGACGATACTGGCGAACAAGCCTGATATCGTGGTGATGGATAGGGCACAGTCGAGGGTGTTTTTAGTGGACATCACCATTCCGCATGACAAGAACCTCGTGAAAGCCGAAACAGAGAAAAAACGTAAATATCTGGATCTGGCGCACGAGATTGTCGACATGTGGGGTGTTGATTCCACTGAAATCATCCCTATCGTTATATCTGCCAACGGTTTGATCCCGGTTAGCCTCGCTCACCATCTGAGGCAGCTGGGTATCCGTGACGGTTCGCTCGCAGCCAGGATGCAAAAGGCGGTATTACTCGACTCGGCTAGGATTGTCCGCCGATTTCTCAGCCTACAGCCCTAACCCCCGGCCGTTTGATCCCCCTGCCGGGGCGTAATCCTCCACCCGCTTATATTTATCTAAGTAAATTTACATATGTAAATTTTATTATATTCCTTATATATTGTATTATACTATATTATATATATTTATATGTGTATATGTATATATTGAACGGGTGGAGTGTAGCTATTGCGATAATAATAATAATAAAATGTTTTATTTACTCATAAAAAACAATACATATTCTAAACTTACATACATTATTTGATAACAAATAGGACAGTCTTTTACTATACTTTTAGCAACTATTACTTTTAGTAAATTATTCTTGTTCATTAGTTAAACGTAAGTTTTTTACTGACATCTAAACTAGGCATAGCCTGTATCTTAGATGCCAGTGAATTCCGTTACATATTTAAAACAAATTTTTAATTGCATGTTCATTATAAGTAGACCATTTGAGAGTAACATGTAAACAGATAGTAAAAATTAATACGAGGGTAGATTTAGAATTGCATTGTGTTCGAACGATATGTATAGTTTGACAACGACAACTATGAACTTAAGTTATAAGAACTTATACTAATACTTAATACTAAGAACTGTTTGTATGTATTATTTTATTTTAATTTTTAGATATAGTTATTATGTATTAATTACAGAATTTCTTATTAATATTTATATATCATGCATACTATTTTTGTATGTTTAGTTGTTTGTGCGTATGGTATGCGCGTGTATGTGTGTGTATGTGTGTGTATGTGTGTGTGTGTGTGTGTCTGTGTGTGTGTGTGTGTGTGTGTGTGTGTGTGTGTGTGTGTGTGTGTGTGTGTGTGTGTGTGTGTGTGTGTGTGTTTACTTTATTAGTTTGAACATATTTTCAATATCATGATAATTCTGTACTTTTAACCAGTTAATAAGTTTTTCTTTACATTTTTTGAAGTTTAAAGGGTAAATGTTAATAATAGCATTAATTTTGTTATACAGTGAAGGCCCCAGATAGAATTGAAATCTTTGCGCAAAACTTGTTTTAAAGGGAGGAAGGGAACAAACTTTATCTTTTCGTCGAGCTGATGCAATTTCTTCTGAAAATACTAATTTTGAGTGTTGAGATAAAATGGTTTCTTTAACAAATAATTGCCTAACTGTGAGGACCTCACAGTTAGCGTAGAGATCTTTAGTAGGGTATCTAAATGGCCTAAACGTCATTACCTTAAGTAGTGCTCTCTGTGCACGTTCAAGCTTAATCATGTGTGTCTTACAGGTGCCACCCCATGATGTTATGCAATACAATAATATAGATTGTGCTAGTGCAAAGTAAACTGATTTCAATAATTTTAATTCTGCTATATTGCGTAATGTTTTAAAAATATAAATTAACTTTCTTATCCTTTTAGAGAGTAAATTTATATGAGCTTTCCATGAAAGTATATTGTCCAATTGTATGCGTAGATAATTTATAGTTTCTGTTTCAGTGAGACACATGCAAGTACAAGTAGAATTATGCACAGATCTTGAGCTACAAGAGTGAAACCGTATAGGGTACTCACAGCCTCTTGGGATACTCCGCTTAGATATGCCAAAATTTACAACCTTGGTTTTTGAGACATTTAATGTTAGAGAGTTATTACACATCCATTGAGACGCTATAGCTAGTCCCGTCTCTGCCCTTTTTGTAGCCTCTTCCCAGCTTTTGTCATAAAAAACCAAAGCAGCATCATCTGCATATGTGAATATTTTACAGTTAGGCAAATTAAGATTGCACAGTTCATTAATATATATCAGAAATAGGCTAGGTCCAAGAACACTTCCCTGAGGAACCCCATATGATATATTGGCCTCAGAACTGTAATAATCTCCTAACTTAATCTTTTGTGTACGGTTACTCAAATAATCTGTGAATAATTTGTGTACAGTTCCCCGAATACCAATACTCTCCAATTTACTTAGTAGTGTAGGAATGGAAACCGTATCAAAGGCCTTGGCCAGATCTAAAAATACTCCCGTACATTTGAACTTTTTATCTAGCTGAGCTCCTACAAATTCATATAGATCAGAAACAGCATCCTTAGTAGATTTCCCGGTTCTAAGTCCATATTGGTTGGCGGAGAGAATATTTTCTTTATCTAAATACGAAAGTAGTTTCTTGTTTATAATTTTCTCCAGTATTTTAGCGAACACTATTAAAATCGAAATTGGACGATAATTACTGATACAGTTTTTATCGCCATGCTTGTAAATTGGATGTACTATTGCAATTTTGAAAGCTTGGGGAAAAACACCACTATTAATAGACAGGTTCACTATGTGCGTTAAAAGAGTAGCGATTGTTTTTTTGGTGGACTTAATTATATTTGTAGGTATATTATCCCATCCCGTAGTACAGTCACTCTTAAGGTTGTTAATTACATTTAAGATGTCCTGATCGGTGACCTCAGTCATGTACATGGAATTTACTGTCGTATTAGTAAGTTTATTAACAGGGATATTGGTTTGATAATCGTTTGGAGATGATGTTATTTTGGCGGCTAAAGTTTTTCCTACATCGGCAAAGTAGTGATTAACATATTCGATGGATGTTTCAGGGGTCTCCTTAATTTTTAGTAAATCTATTGCAGGTTGTTTATTATTTTGAGAGTTAGTAAAGGTTTTAATCAGTCTCCAGGTTTTCTTTGAATTTTTTGAGCATTTTTTTAACTGGTCGTGTTCATAAGATCTTTTTATTCTCTTAAGCAAGTCATTACAAAAGTTTTTATACCGAGTGTATGTTATCTTTAAGATCGTGTTGGTTGGGTCTTTCTTAAGCTTGAGGTGTAGTTTGTCGCGATTTTTTGTACAGCGGATTAATCCGGGGGTTATCCAGGGCTTAATACATCGAGTTCGTCTGGCGACTGTTATCGTAGTAGTGTTCGTCGTTACAAAATTGGATAGAACACCAACAAGTCGGTTAGCTGCCCAGTTTGCATCCATTGAGCACAAGATATCGTCGAAGTTAAATGTCTCGATATCTGACACAAGCTTATCGTGGTTCAGTTTATGAATAACCGATTTATATTTAGGCTTGGGTGTTTTGATTAAGTTAAGCTCTACAACAACTGAATAATGGTCAGTTATGGAGGACGTTATAATTATAGTGTTTGTAGGGTATTTTGCCTTAATCAATGCATGATCGAGGCAGTTGTTGCCTCTAGTCGGATATTCGTGACTCGGCAAAATACCATGACCAGCTAAAAGGTTGAGATAATCTGGAGCTTTACTGTCAACACTATTTGTCTTAATATCGATATTGATGTCACCCATAATTATTATATTAGGGTATTTTGAATATAACTTAAGAATATCATTCAAGGATTCAAGGAAATTGTTAACATTCTTATAAGATGGAGGTCTATATATACCAAATATAACAGTATCAGGATCGAGCTTAACCGTAAGGCACGTTGCATCAGATATGAGTATTTCATCAACATCACAAGATAAGTTATCCTTGGTATACACCACTATGCCGTCATTTTGATTATTGTTATTTCTTGAGTAGTTAATATTATACCCAGATAGCGTAGGCAAGTTTGTAGTTTTCTTAATCCAGGATTCTGTAAGTATATATATATATATATATATATATCACAGCAAAAACCTAATCTACTTAAGAATATTTCGAATTCCGCCATGTTTTTACTGATACTTCTAATGTTTTGGGTCAAAATTTTTGTGCTATACGAGCCTTTTAATAGATATTTGCAGGATTCTGCTGTAGTTAAAAACGATTCACCAACCTTAATTTCATCAATACAGGCACAAGCGGCATTTTTTTGTAGAAAATCGAATTTTATTTAGGTACGAAATATGACATGTAAAATGTGGTGTTTGTACAGTTTGTGTATAATGTTACGGACGCATGTGTGAGTATGTGAGTGTGAGATCTTATGAAAGTCTAAGTATGTCATTTTTATCTTAATGAATTGGTTGTATAATGAATGAAATGGATGTTTTATGGTTGTGTTAAGTTTTATTGAGTAGCGTTGAAAATATGTGTATGCATAATATAATAAACAATTAGTAAATATTACCATTGGAGCTTTTAGTCTTAAAATACAAACAAGAAACTTCACGTTAATTACTAGTCATTTTGGGGTTTTCAAACTGGTTAGCTGAGCTTCATCCTTTATTTCTATGTATTGGGTTTCCTCCGTTTTCCTAATATATATCTTCCCATTCCTTGTCCAACAGAACTTAAAGTTGGCAATTTTCGCTGTGTCACGAGCTAGAAAAAAGAGTCTTCGTCCTTTAGGAGTGAGGGCTTCAGAGACGTATATTGGCTTGGAATGGTTGTCTAATCCAATAGTTGTAGTATTGAGTTTGTTATTGGGATTGTTTTTGTCGTACATCTTTGATTTTTTTATTATTTCATGTTTAGTGTTGTTGCTTTTGAAGTCTGCTATTATAGTTTTGTGTTCCGCCTTACTATTCAGGACAAAAACATCATTTATCTCATTTTTCTGAATGTCTACTTTAATGGCTTTGCAAGTATTTAAAACGATGTCAGATAGGTGTACCTTGTCCATTTTATCGGCTTTTAATGGAACATTTCTAATTTCCACAGTAGAGGATCTCATAGAGCGTTCCATATCTTCTATTTTATTTTCTAAAGTAGAGATCCGAAGAAGATTGTTATCGCGTTCTTTTTCGAGTTTTACGACCTTTTCCTGTAGAGAACTGAAATGAGAGTGAAGAAATTCAAGAGATTTCTCGATTTCGATATTAGTTTCAGTTATTCTTAGGTTCTGATTTTTTATTTCAGTAATATCGGATGCGAGTTTAGAAAGTGTCTTTGTTTGGCTTTCCTTCCATTCCAGAAGCAGTTTTTTCAAATCGTCTGACGAGTATTGTTGATCCGGGGATCCTCTTCGTCTTTTAGAACGTTGGCCACCGCAGAGGGATTCCGTATTAATTTCAGTATTAGCCATATCCGAGTCCGACAGGGTGACGTGGATGTCATTTTTTGTTGGGGATCTTAAAACTTTCGGCATGATAAAATTTTCGGCAAAGTTCACAATCTTTGTGGTCGCACTCGTTAGTAACCAATTTTAGTTGAGCTCTCAGTTAACTTGTATAATATGCTATTTAGGAATCTTTTTATGCTGGACATGAATTAGTATTTGACAAAATATACTTTTACAAGAAACACGTCCGAACACCTTCGCTATGCGAACCGAACTCGACTTTCTACTATTCCTTCCGACCTTCTAACTATTCCTTCCGACCCTCAACGGATGCACTTATACGCTTTGCCTGTGCAGTAGTTATTTTCGGAGAAGACGCGGATTTTTTTAAAACAAATCCAGGTTTTATAGTACAGATTCTAAATTCAGATTTAAAGTTTGGACTAAGTTTTGGATCTCGACGTTGGAGCGCCGAACCACCCGTCACATTGCCATGTATTCGATGCCTGGTCATTGAACACAATACCCACTACCATCCTAAATCCCTAACCAGGAGAGTACATTGCGCACCTGTTGTTTATTGTTTTGGCAATTATGTATATGGTCGGGCTGTACGAACCACGCCTATAAATTTGTAAAGACTGCGCTTCACAACATTAAATATTCTTTTTGTGATATAAGAACTTTTTTTTATTTATCACCCCGAAATATCTGACAGATAAAATTTAGTTTGAAGGTGAGAAGAAAAAAAAACAGAGAAATACTATCTGTCGGATACCGTTATATGTCAGATAACTCTCTGGAATTTTATCAGCAACCGGTGAAATTAGCAAGAAGCATTTTTGCTGAAACGTGTACTAAGATGCTTGGGAGCGTCGACGAATATTCACCTTAAGTCCGATGGTCCCGGTTTCCAGAGGCCTCGGCTCTCCATGTCAGCCTTCTCTTGGGCGAGGTCCCTCTCAATGTTGCATATTTTGGAGTTCTCCGGTAAATTGGACATTTGCGAGTGATATTCGAAACCGAACTCGCGCTGGAATTTCTCTAACACTAACGTTTCCTGTGAAATAAATTACCGTTTTTATTTATATTAAATTTTTTTTTTTTGTTCTTTTACAGTCTTTGATCTCTGAAATGACCTCTAAAACTACTAAACTTATTTCAATAACCTTTCACGATTAGAAAACTATATCATACAGAGATAACATAAGACTATGAAACACCGTTCTACTTTTTCTTTAATTACAGACCAAATTAAATACACGTTTAATAGTATACAGCACAGTGACATTCCCTAATCGTTCCATAGTTGGGTCAAAGCAGTAGCATAGGGGTTGAAACTTTGTATGCCACGCTAATACGCTGCGATTATTCGAATACAAAGTTACAAACGTCTAAAAATTTATTCTAAAAACATGCTAATTTCATGCACGCCCCTCGATATTTCTTCAGACATCTATTTAATGTAGAAATTTAAAATACTTGAAATGTCAACCCAGTATTGATTTAAGTATTCTATATGACGGGCCATCACAACTCAAGACATATTAAATAATCATACTAATATTATAAATGCAAAAGTAAGTTTGTTTGTTACGCTTTCACGAAAACTACTTAACCGATCATCATGAAACTTTGTACACATATCCTTGGAGGTATTAGAAGTAACATAGGATACTTTTTTTTTGTTCACGATAACCGACATCCACGCGGACAAAGCCACAGGCAGAAACTAGTATTAAACAATAATATATTAAACTCACTTCGTATTCCGGGAACAGGTTGTCATAGTGTTCAGGCTCGGCGAGCGACTGGCCAGACTTCTTGTTGGTAGCGCCGACCGCTTCTCGCCACAGCTTCACTACTTCATTCATCTTCGATGGAATGTATGATCTGAAACGAGATTAACGAGAAATTAACAGCCTGAAAATAGCCGCGTTATAAGGAGATTTGCCTAAATTAAGTCTATAGTAAGAATAATCTTGGCAGTAGTGTCACCTGGCAAAGAATGCGGCTTCCGGCAACTTGTTCCTCTTGATGAGCAGTTGGAGACAGGAGTCGAGGTCGTTTAGCGTGAAGTACGATGCGAAAGCGATGTTATCATCTCCCTCCGAAGCTGACATCCTCGCTACATCCTCAAGCAACTCTTTGTCACCTGGATAATAATAAATGTAAATAATTATTATTACTTTTAACCAACATACAATGGAGATTCTTAATGTATTTGTAATGTCTTTTTATAGATTTGTTTTGTTGTTTTTGGTAAAATTTTTAGAGTTTCGTACCCAAAGTTGTCAACAAAATACTATTACCAAGGTTCTATACTGAGAAATACCATTATACAGATGACTGGAAAATTACTATCAATATTTAAGGATAATACTCGGTACATGAATCTCATTCGAATCATGTAAAAAAAAGGTAAATATTAATAAACTTTTAAGTAAAGTTACTCAACAATTATCCAATTATTTACGCGTCGTCTGGACACCCTAGCAACTAGCTGCACTTTCGACACAAAACAGGTAGTTTACCTACGTCCAAACGCCGCCACGTGTTAACAGGGTAGCAGGATAAACAAGCATAATCCAGTCCCCCTTAATACTTTAATCCTGGCTTAGGATAGACGAAAATACTAAGATATTTTACTCGTTTAAGCAACAAATTTGTTGACTAGGTAAATGATGTGACTTTGGCAATTTTTAGATGTGAACAAGCGACACATTACAACACCTGTGCACGTGCCGCCGGCATGACTGGAAAAATGTCAACGCTTCATTTATTTGAATTGAAATTTATGAAAATTTTGGTCAAAAATTAAGTACCTATTTTTATTACATAATTCGAATGAGAATCATGTACCGAGTATTCTCCTTAAATATTGATAGTAATTTACCAGTCACCCTATATATATTTGTTATAGAGATGCTTCTTTAAATCATAACATATACACTTGAAATTTTCACAAAATATATGCGGTATAGCTATTTCAACAATAAATAATAAAAACCAACTAAAGACAGGAGTTAAGGTGGCAAGACTAGCTGCCCACTCCCACACGCAAAATAGGCGCACAATGACGTCGAGTTGCGGAAACAAGCCAAGCAAATAAGTATTTATAAAGTCGGTTTTTAAATGAGTTAACAGAGGGTGCACTAATAACTATTTGTGGTAGTTTGTTCCAAGCATTCACTACATGGTTTGGCAAGTAGTGTAGTCTAGGATTGCTTGTAGCTGTGTATGTATGTGTTTATATATATACTTAGAATGTCTGTTATTCGAGTGCCATTCGAATACTTTATCATTTTCTTTTTCTAAATAATAGCAATATTATATTATACCTTAGCAGAAAATATACTTAATCGCATGTTTCTACTTGTCATAAAAAATCACATGATATATAAATAAGACAAAATGGGCAAAAAATTGTTTCCTTGATAAAGTACCAATGATTATAAATTAGCAAGTCATATGAATAATCATACCTGTGCTGACAGCGAATAGTAACAAGGCACTGTAATCTCTTGCGTTCTGGTAACATATCTTCGTGAGGTCCGTATCCGCTGCAGCCGCTGCTGCCGCTCCGAGCCTCGACCACCTGGCTGCTGACACCCTCGAGGGTCCATCCCCCTCGCTCCCCTCTATACGAGCTGCTTCTTCTGCCAGTTGCTTGCATTGCTTCAGCTCGCCCAACGCTAGAGCCAGCTCAAACTGATGTTCTGGTTCCGTTGACACAGCTAACGCTTGTTGTTTGAAACCCTGAGTGTAATTTTTTGTAGTTAAATCTTAATTGTCTCATCTTAAAAATTTGTATATACTAAGAACTTGATTTTGATATTTATATATTTTTCTATTTTATTCTTTCTCTTTACATAAGTCAGATCATCGAAAATCGCTATGAGTAAGAAACCATTCATTAGAGAGAGAAATCAGCGTGTTATCTTGTGACAAGGAAAGAAGTCTAAGCAATTCTTGTTAAATCACATGTCATATGTACAAATATGAAGTACATAAACTGCACCTCTATATATTATAATAAGAAAAATAATTATGAAAGAACTGTTTCGACATTTCTAAATTCAAAATTGCACAAACATTTGTGACATTACATATTATACAAAGGGTCAAATAAACTTATGACATGTGATTGTGACGCGGTAAAAAACCTGATATTCATGTAACGTCCTATTAATCCTATTATCCTATTAATATTATAAATGCGATAGTTTGTTTATATGGATGTTTGTTACTCTTTCACGCACAAACTACTGAACGGATTTAGATGAAACTTTACAGTAAATATAGGTTATACATTAGAATAACACATAGGCCTACAATTTATAAAGATTTTGTGACATTAATTAATATTACATAATTTAAAACATATTAAGCGAAAACGCGTAATTGACGCCTATATCACGGCGCTTACGACCTTCTTTTCACAAGAATTCACTAAAGCGTCGACCGGAAGCATTTATTACAACACACGCTCACAGAGTGGACACACTCTTCGAGCGTGAAGGAACGTTTTTTATTTTGTATGAGTCTTTGTTACCGAGCTGTTGTAAGAATTTGATACGAATAGTCTGAAGCTTGGAGGACAGGATATTTTTTGTCAATATACCCACTCGGACGAAGCAACGTGCGGAAGCTAGTAATTTATAAACAAACCTGCTTCTCCAGGAAGTGCGCGACTCTAGTGCGATGCTCGTGAGGTATAGTCGGCAGCACTCGGTCCGCTGTCTCGAAGTCACCCCGCATCACCGCCGTCTGGTACTCCAGCACGGACAGCAGCAGGGAATACGAAACTATGTTCAACTCTTTATCATTTAGATATAACCTGCAAATATTATAAGTGTTAACAATTGTACTTTGTCCATTTTATTAATGGTTTTTTTGACAGCTCGACGTTTTGTTGTCTTTCTGTTTTTAAAAACATATTACACCTTATTTACAATTATTTGTAACACCGATTATTTGTAATCTGTGGCACAATCGTAGTAATCGTTATGTGTGGCACATCAACAAGGGGAGCGGTATCCGTCTATGAAGTACAATATTTTTATATATGAAGCGTGAGCTGTCAAAAAGCAATAAAATAAAATGGACAAAGTATAGTTAATATTATTAATATATCTTGAATTAGTATGACCGACGCTTAAGTTAGAAAATTTTATATTTCCCATGATCTATAAGTCTGATTGGAAAAGATCTTTTTGTGCAAAAGTATTTATTGAATTAAGAGCTTAAGGGCTACGAAACATAAAGATACATTTTATATGAATGAATTAGATGTTTCCAACATTATTTATTACTATTCAAATATTGATGATATATATAATTCGTTGTAAAATTAAACTGTAAAATATCCAAAAATAAATGGATTACGGATTGAGTTCTGTAATATCAAGAACTCAGAATGATCAACGACAAAGCCAAACATAGTATTAGGTATTTACCTATGAAATTGCCGTTTCGTCGTAGTGGCTATTTCAAAACGTTAAAAAAAATCGCTAAGAACACGAATTTCAAATTATTTTTATTTCAAAAATATAGAATTATTTTTTTAAAATTATTTATTTGTTTAATGGTTAGCGTTCTGTTTACATCGCATTTGTACGTTTTTCGTTACCATGGATATGTTAAAAATCCGAGTGATTATGGAGTATGAGTTCCGTCGTGGTAGCAAAGCGGCAGAAGCGGCACGCAACATCAACGACGTTTACGGTGTAAACACTACTAACGATCGCACCACCCTTTATTGGTTTACTCGCTTTCGTTCCAGAAATTTTGACCTAAAAAATGAACCACGTGGTGATTGTGGAGGCTGATGATTCTCAAACTACAGCTGAATTAGCAGCAGCTTTCGAAGTTAGCACTAAAACAATATTGGTCCATTTGCGTCAAATTGGCAAGGTAAAGCTCGAGACGTACCTTGCACTGCTCAACAGACACACAAACGAAGGCATATTGAATCTCATTGTTACTTGTGACGAAAAATGGATTCTATTCGACAATCGCAAGCGCTCAGCTAGTTGGTTAGATCCTGGTTCAGTACCTAAACAATACCCTAAACGAAAAATGACCCCTAAGAAAGTGATGGTAACTGTTTGGTGGTCTAGCGCCAGTGTAATTCATCACAGCTTCTTACCAAACGGCATGAACATTACTGCATATGTGTACTGTGAAAAACTAAACACAATGATAGGGAAGCTCGCCCGTTTCCAACCAGCTTTGGTCAATCGCTCGGCTCCGCTGCTCCTGCACGATAACGCGCGACCTCATACTGCACAGCAGACGGTCTCTAAGTTACAAGAGCTGGGGTTGGAAGTTCTCCGTCATCCACCGTGTTGCCTCCCGTCCAGTAGAGTTTTTCAAGAAAGGCGACAATAAGTTACCACTACGTTGGCAAAAATGCATTGATTCCATGGGTAATTACTTTGAATAGTAAAAATAAAAAATATAGAAATAAAAGTGCGTTAACTTATTTCATCAAAAACGGCAATTTCATAGGTAAAGACCTATTACATATCCCGTTGTACGTGTTATTAACAGTGTTAGTGACCATGAAAGTTTAAAAAGTTATATCAAAACAATTAAAACCACTTAATTTCGAACCAAAATTTTATGATCGTCTCTTTCATCAGGTAAATTATTTGTCTTTTCACAAACCTGTTCTCCTTAGCGACGTATCCCAAAATGTACATGGTGTGATCGAGATGGGACACAGTGACGATTTCACCGCCGACATAGTAATTTATCCTGTTCAGTGAATTCGTGTAGATGAAGCAGTCTCCGACCCAGAGACCAGTTTTAACCGTCTCGTTCACTTCACCTACGACCTGGATGGACGAAGAGAAAAATTCAAAATGCTGCTAAGTCATGAATGATACTGAAAATTGGACGTAGTTAAGCGAAAAGGATCCACCCCACACAGAGTTAGTTTTGAGATATTCAAGTTTAAAGTTTAGATCTTATTTCATCTTCAACTATCCCTTTTCTTTTTTTGGGGTAGGTTTTAACTGAAGCTTATACACATAAATTTTAATTTTATTAATCTATAGTCCGAAATCATGATATATTTTTCGAGATATTGGTAAAATATGACGATGGATCCTTTTCGTTAAATTGCTATTTCAAAAGCCCAGGGTGATAAACATATTTAGCTATAAGGATCCAAGCTTTCAAATATAACAAAAAATACGAAATATTATAAAAAATATTATAACAGATATGTATATTTTAGAAAATAAAACTTCGTATAGCTCAATACAGCTATAATCTTCAATCACAACTACCATAATTACTAACTTTGTTAGTACAAATCTTAGTTAGATCAAAATCTAAAAGCTAACATTTTTATAAAAAGGTATAAAAGACATATAAAAGAATAAATATTATAAAATATTAAATGTAATCAGTCTCCGAAATTACTTAGAGACTACGATTTTATTTCACTCATCATTATTATCATTTATTATATTATCATTCTCATCTTCGATGGGAAAATCAACCCCATTCCCATAACCATCAATTTCATCCATAATATTTTCATTCCCTTTGAGGGAGTTATAAAAAGGTTAGCAATCTTTTGGTATTAAATCAAACAATGATTTCAGGTCATCTAATTTAGCCTGTGGAATCTCTTTACCATTTGGCCATAACAAAACTAAATCGTCTTCCGAAATTTCTAAGGATTTTCCTTTTGGTCTTTTTTCTACATTTAGCTCCCGAAACTCTTCAATTTCTATTGTTTACATCAATATGGAGTAAGGTTTTTCTTTTTCGATCAGTATTTCTTTTATTTTAAGCCAATTTACTTTATCTTTAGTAACGAAAACTTTTCTATTAACTATCTTTTTTTCTATTTTCTTGGTGCTTAGAAAATCGTTAGTCTTCATTTTATATAAACTTCTAATGGTTTATTTTTCTTGCAGCTTTTTATAACATTTAAATACTCTTCAGGAGTATAAATTCTATAATAATATTTAAGTTGACTTTCGATTTTGGACAAGTCAGTGTCGTTTGGAAGAAACGTATGGCCTGATTCAAGATACTTTAGTTTTATAGATTTAGTTTTTTTACGGATTAAAAACTTACTGCTGCATAAATCATCATTATCTTCAGGAACAGCATCATTATATTCTTCAACAGCATTAGTTATAGCAGCTGTTATGCAGAATTGGAAGCATTTTTACGCAATCAACCTCTGCAAAACACCCCACCAAAATTAATGCTTTTGATAAAATAAGCAGTCAGTCATATAGAAGTGCAAATGCAAACATGTATTGTGTTTTCTTTGAGCAATAGCAAAGAATCACCACGTTTAACCCTAGATGGATCCGTCCGCCTGAGCGAATCCGCAGATTTTCAGGTCAGGTTAAAGTGCATGTTGGTGGTGTTAATATCATGAATCTAAAACCAAATACAAAGAAAGTGGGGACCGGTCACGGCCAACATTATTATGACACTAAATCCCGAATTTAACCCGAAAACCTTATATCTGCAGTTTCGCTAAAAGTGCTTTCTCTGCGTTGTTACAATAAAACATACAAAAGCTTAGAATTTTTTGTCGGCAAGTAAATGGAATGAATTAAATTCTTCGATAAAATTTACTATCACATAAAGCATTATCACTGTCCCCAGTACTATTTTAATATATCCATTACTGGAAGCACCATTGTGTTATTGATAGCTTAAACAAGGATAAGCATTAAAGCAGTAAGTTATAATAATAAATGTTTTTAGGAATAAAACAAATAAATATATAAACTTATTTATATATATAAACTTTACCTATTACCAAACTAGCTATTTATTATTTAAAAAAAAACAGCTAGTAATATTATATTCTTCTATATCCACTCTTATATTATATAAGTATTATAGTGGTATCTCTATAACGCGAACCTTGTTAAGTCGAAAATCTCAGTAAGTCGAAAAAAACAATGCCATTCCTTCCGCTGAACACATAGATACGCGGTATCTCGAATTAATTAGACTTTGTAACTCGTACAAAATGTTATTTCCCTACGAAGTATTTATAATACATATTTATACTCTATAACTCGATTTTCAAAAAAGGAGACTCCGTAAGTCATAGTTAGTAAAATACAATAACGTTTTACTTGGAATTCCCCGAAATAATAGCAATAAAATCCAAAATGAAAGTTCGGGTTCAGAGCTTCTAATCTATTGTTTTTGTTTTTAACAAGTGCCACAAATGAATACATTCATTAAATTGATAAAAAATCTGCAAATTGTTTAAATAAAAAAAAAGATAATAGATTTTTTTAGCGTACACTTTACTTCACTAATATGTGATTTGTTTTAATATTTAAAAAAATAAATACTATAAAACTTAAGTTGAATCGTTATTCAAATTTATCTCTAAAATTCGAAAAATATACTTAGAAATCGCGCCTTTGTAAATCAAAATTTCAGCAATTAAATCATATGTATCTCGAAGTTCTTGTTAAGGCGAAAACTTGTTAACTCGATTTTTTTTTTCACATTTTCCTTGACATTCGAGTTATAGACATTCTACTGTATTAATGAAATAGGATTTAAGTACCTAGTTTTTAATTAAATATTTAAATCTAGTCACACTGAACTACAATAAAAAGATTCACCTTACACGGATCGTTTTTGACTCCAGTTATTTTTATTTTAATAAAGCTATTGAATTAAGCGATAATGATCCATGTAAGATGGATCGTTATCAATGTTTTCCTCAGGCACTTTAAATAATAAAACGAAAACAATCCATGTGACATGAATTGTTTTGGTTTAATTATATATTTATAATAACAACTATCCAAGTAATTTGGATCGTTTTAGTCTTAAATGATTTGGATTATTTTCAAAAATAATATGATTTCTCAATAACGATCTAAGTAGCTTGGAGCGTTTTAGATAAAAAAACAAATATGCCTCCCATACATGTGGGTTGGTAACACATGCAAAGAAAATCATGTTGCGGTGAATTTTACGTGGAGTGTTTTTGTGATATTAAAGTTTGAACTACAAAGATTGTATTGGCATACATAACTCAATTTCGGCCATATTGTGGTTTGGATCCTTTTCGTTTAACTACGTCCAATTATCCCTTAAAGTAAATTTATGAAAATTCACTTTTTGTTTTCTTTCACAACTTATTTTTTCACAAATGTAATAGAAAATATTTTTATTTATACATATAACTAAAAATATTAATAATATAATAATTTTTCTGAAACTTTTATATTTATGTCGATATAATTATATTCATATCTGGTTATAGTTTTCAAATAATTATAATATTGAGTGAGTGATATAGTATTGTATATTATATAATAACTAGAATTTTCTAACGACTAATATATTCTGTTCGTTTTTTTTTTTCTACAAAAATTGTAATTAATAATAACACATAATATTATTGTAATTTAAGTTCGTGTATATAACATTTTTTAAATTGTAAGTAATGGTATTCCTTATCATCCTTATCATCTAAACTTTTAACTAACCGACTATAACAATTAACGATTTTATCGTTACGACAAAATGACAACCTCGATCGTTTATCGATTCAAATTTATCGTGTGAAGAAATATTAACATTTCACAGAAATAAAGATAGCTACGAGTGACACATTTAATACATAAATAACGTTCTGTATTTTTTCGTTAATATAACGCTATTCTATTAGAGTAAGATCCCAGTGCCCCCAGACCTACGTCATTTTAGCAAAGCTGAAATTTTGAGGATTTCTAGTCTACTATGTAGTTAAGACAGTATGCGTATTTACTACCTCGAAAGCGGGGCCCTTTCACAGGTAGTGCGAACTAAAGGTGTATAAAAACTTTACTCATCTACGTTAAAGTAGAAACGCTCATATTTAAATAATTATGTTTTTAAGAATATTATCAAAAACTAATATTCAATATATTTATTATTTAATAGTAAACTACGTTATACACTACTGGAAAAAATTAAGGGATCAAAAAAAAATTCCAAATTTTTAGGCAATTTTCAACAGGCCGTAACTTTGAGAGAAATGGTCGTACAGGAAATTAAAAAAAAAGGAAATTGTAGCTCCAAGTGTCTAGTTTTTGGAATAGAACTTTAAAATTTTGTAATCTCCGCGGTTTTTGAGTAATCGTAGAAAATCCAGCAACAAAAAAATTTTCAATATTTTTTTGGTTTTTTTTTTCGTCTACGGGCGTCGAAAATTTTTTTTTAGCCTAACCACTATAAAGATCGGATACTTTGTTCATTTAGCTTTAATTTGTTTTTTTATACACTTTGATACGTCCACTTCTCGCCGAGATATCGGTCTTCAAATGGAAAAGGATCCTTTTGTCTTTGATTATCGATATCTCAGCAACCAACGATCGCACAGAAAGATAAAGGTAGGTTTGAAGAACTTGAATAAATTCTCCTTAACGACTAGCTATTGTTTTTCCGAAAACAATTTTTTTTCTTTTTGTCACATGAATTTGAAAATGCAACAAAAAAGGGCTTTTGGTGGTTTTTTGGAAAATCAAGCGCTAGATCGAAAATATTGAGGAAACCACTAATGTTAAGTGTGCCTTTTACAGTTCAATACGTTCACAAAAACCCTACAAAAAACGAAATTAATCCAGCCATCCGTTTTTTTGTTTCACTCGATCGAATTTTTGAAAAAATTAAAGGATCACGTTTTTTGCTCTGAAAAGCTCATAATTTCTAAAAATGAGAAAAAAAATGTTTTTCTGACCTTTTTCCACATTTTTACTCTAAGAAGTGCGTTAAATTAAAAAAATTAAATTAAAAAACGTGCTCTATAGGGTTGAGGTCTGGACTCATTGCTGGGTGTCGCAACAATGTGATGTCATGACGTTCAAACAAACGCCTGGTAATGTTGGCTGTGTGTGGACGTGCGTTATCTTGCATCAATATGAACGACCTCAGATGTTCTCGTCTGCGCAGAACAATGGGTCTTAAAATTTGGTCGATGTAGCGCCTAGCTGTCAAATTTTCGCGTACAATTACCAAAGGTGTTCTCCAATTTCGTGAAACGCCGCCCCACACCATGACTGATCCACCGTCGTAGGCAACGACTGGACGGACAAAGTTCTGGCGAAAACGTTCCCCACGACGGCGCCAAACGAGAGGACGTCGGTTGTTACCATGCAGATTGAAACGAGACTCGTCAGTGAATAAAACATTTGTCCATTGCCTCAAGGTCCAATTCCGATGAGCGTTAGCATACGCTAAACGAGCTCGACGATATCTTGCTGTCAACAGGGGTACACGATTAGGATGTCGTGCGTGTAACCCAGTTTCACGAAGACGATTGATGACTGTTCGAGAGCAAATGTTTCGCACTTGATGCCGTCGTCGCTGTTGCTGTTGTTGTTGCTGTTGTCTGCGATTAGGGAAGTTTCGAGCAACAATATTCGCATTGACGAAAGGTTGTCGTCGAACTTCTCTAACAATTGCCCGATCATCGCGGGCATTAGTGATTCGATGGCGACCTTGTCCGGGGCGACGATTGTATTGGTTCGTCTCTTTGTATCTGGCATAAGCTCGAGATACGACGGATTGACTTACACCCATCCGGACAGCAACTGCATGTTGACTGTAACCTTCGTCAATAAGAGTTACTAACCGAGCAACTTCCATCTCCGATAAATGTCGTCTAACCATGATGGAAAATTAAAAAGGGATGAAATTTTAATTTTTGACTAAAATAAAAAATAAAAATCTTCTAATGCAAAGGGACTAAACTAAGGGACTAAGGGTTTTGAAAAAAAAACTGTTGAATTAAGCGATTTGCTAAGGATTCATAAAAAATAAAGAAAAACAATCTGCGAAAAGCGTGTGAAAAAGATCGAAATTCGATTAGGGGTATTAACTTTCTTTTTAAATTTAATTAAAAGGAGATCAATAGAATTAAGGAATACAGCGAAAACGCGTTAAAAATGATTGGGCGATGGTTTCTTGAATTTCCTTAACTTGTTTAAGAGAAAAAAAATCGATAAAAATTTTTTTTTTGAATTTTTTTTGTTTTAAATTTACGCACTTTCTAGAGTAAAAATGTGGAAAAAGGTCAGAAAAACATTTTTTTTTCTCATTTTTAGAAATTATGAGCTTTTAGGAGCAAAAAACGTGATCCTTTAATTTTTTCAAAAATTCGATCGAGTGAAACAAAAAAACGGATGGCTGGATTAATTTGGTTTTTTGTAGGGTTTTTGTGAACGTATTGAACTGTAAAAGGCACACTTAACATTAGTGGTTTCCTCAATATTTTCGATCTAGCGCTTGATTTTCCAAAAAACCACCAAAAGCCCTTTTTTGTTGCATTTTCAAATTCATGTGACAAAAAGAAAAAAAATTGTTTTCGGAAAAACAATAGCTAGTCGTTAAGGAGAATTTATTCAAGTTCTTCAAACCTACCTTTATCTTTCTGTGCGATCGTTGGTTGCTGAGATATCGATAATCAAAGACAAAAGGATCCTTTTCCATTTGAAGACCGATATCTCGGCGAGAAGTGGACGTATCAAAGTGTATAAAAAAACAAATTAAAGCTAAATGAACAAAGTATCCGATCTTTATAGTGGTTAGGCTAAAAAAAAATTTTCGACGCCCGTAGACGAAAAAAAAAAACCAAAAAAATATTGAAAATTTTTTTGTTGCTGGATTTTCTACGATTACTCAAAAACCGCGGAGATTACAAAATTTTAAAGTTCTATTCCAAAAACTAGACACTTGGAGCTACAATTTCCTTTTTTTTAATTTCCTGTACGACCATTTCTCTCAAAGTTACGGCCTGTTGAAAATTGCCTAAAAATTTGGAATTTTTTTTTGATCCCTTAATTTTTTCCAGTAGTGTAGTAGCAAGCCTACATTTTACATATATCACTCCTGGTACTATTTCAAGATCCTTTGTAAGCAGCCAGACCAATCCGATGGGCCAATCCTTCTCCCAGACGCCTTAAAGAGTTAAAGCTTAAACATGTACGAACACCTCTACACTCATAAACTGCACGATTATTTATGTGTCTGTAGCGTGTTTTCTATTTAGAATAAGATCCCAGTGCCCCCAGACCTACGTCATTTTAGCAAAACAGAAATTTTGAGGATTTCTAGTCTACTGTGTAGTTAAGACAGTATGCGTATTTACTACCTCGAAAGCGGGGCCCTTTCACAGGTAGTGCGAACTAAAGGTGTATAAAAACTTTACTCATCTACGTTAAAGTAGAAACGTCCTATCACCACTTCTTTTTGCCATATTCATCAACAACATCACGAATAACTTATCTTCTCTCTACCATCTGTATGCAGATGACTTGCAAATCTATACTCAGTCTGAACTCGAAAACTTACCTAAGGCTATTACTACAATTAATAAGGATCTTGCTATTGTATCTGAATGGAGTCGCTGTTATGGTCTTAAATTAAATCCAGTGAAATCACAGGTTATAATATTGGGCAGTCGGGGTCTTATTTCGAGGATTGACTGGGCTTCTTTACCTCCGGTGCTTATCAACAATACTACTATACCATATAGTAAATGCGTTAAAAATCTTGGCGTTTACATGGACGATAACATGAACTGGACAACGCAGATTAAAGAAGTGAGTAGGAAAATGTATTCAACTTGGCATTCGTTAAGACGGTTACAAAACATGTTACCTACTTCTACCAAGATTGCGCTCGCGGAATCTCTTTTCCTTTCTTATCTTGACTATGCCGACGCGTGCTATCCTGACCTTACTGAGCAACAACTAACAAAACTTGAGAGGCTCCAAAATTTAGCTATTAGATTCGTATTGTCTTTGCGCAAATACGATCACGTTTCCGATTATCGTAAAAAGCTCAAGTGGTTGCCAATCCGTTTTCGCCGGAATACAAGAATGCTGTCGCTACTTTACTGTGTACTTAAAAATCCCCGGGCTCCAGAGTATCTAAGAGAAAGGTTCATAGTACGTAAATCTGATAGGGCACTGCGCTCGAATGATACAACTACGCTGCATATACCTATCCATCATACTGCATTCTACAAATACTCTTTTACAGTGCAGTCAATAATTATGTGGAATGCCTTACCAAATAGTATTAGGGAGGAACACTTTTAAGAATCTAATCAAAGATTCTTACCTGAATTGCTAGACCTGGACTGTGTTGGAAAGTTTGGATACTTATTAATGTGCTATAAAAGATTAATTAAATTTATATTTTTGATAAACCATTACCTTCTTAATAATTAATATAATAGGTATATATTTATTTGTGTATTTACTATTATGATAAATCATAATGTAGTTGGTATGTATTTATTTGTGTATTTATTGATTTGTTTATTTATATGCTTATCTTATATATTATTTATTATATATATATATATATTTTTTTTTTTTTTAGATTATAGGATTCACTTTGGTTTATAATTTTTGTTGCCTTTTTACGAACCTACTCTGTGTTATTTTTTAAATCTCCTCTACCCCAAGGTTGTCTGGCAGAAATCGCTTACCTAGCGATAAGACCGCCTTTGTGCATATTATTATTGTATGTTATTTTTAAGATATAATTGTATTTTAACTTGTATGCACAATAAAGTATATTTCTTCTTCTTCTTCTTCTTCTTCTTCTCAATTTGAAAACATTATTTATATTTTCAATTATTTATAATTATTTGAAGGCGTATTTATCGTCACTGGTATAAAAACTAAGTATTTAAATGTCAGTCTGTCACTGTGTCTAGTTTATAAAAATACCTATGACTATCTGTGACAGTGACTAAGTATTTATTGGTAATATTTTTTCTCATGCCATTGAACTATTTAAAATAATAGCTCCATCTCACTTCTGCTTGAGTGGATACACTAAGATGAGGTGAGACAACCTAGTATTTTATCACGTAGATATTTTTAAATCAGTCACTGTGACAAATAGTTACATTTACCTAGTAGGAGGCAACTCGTACTTATATACTACATTAGATTACGGTCTTTGAATAGCATGTCACGCCTATTTATTTATTTTTTGACGCTGGGAAATACGTTTACGTATCCCGCCGCCCGAAGGTGAGCGAGGCAGTCAGCGAGTCCCACATACCCGATGTGGGACTCGCTGACTGCGAAGTCAGAATAAATAAATAAATAAATAAATAAATAAATATTAACCAACAATCACACCACGTTAACCTAGCCCTGTGCTAAGTTCGTAAGAACTTGTGTTACGGGTACTAGGAACGGAAATAAATTTAAGATATAAATACATATATACATAAATACACATCCATGACCCGGTGCAGATATCTATATTCGTCATACAAATTATCTGCACCTGGCGGGATTCGAACCCGCGACCGCTGAGTAAAGTGTCCAGTTGACTGACCACTCGACCAGCCGGCCGTCAAAGAGAGAATACCAGAGAATACCCACTAAAACCCAGCGGTGCCCTCGTCATCGTACAAGGACGCCACGGGATCGCTGGCGCATGCCACCGTGACGCCCCGACAGCATGTCACGCCTATATTTTATATGTAATAAATAGAATGGATCCATCCCTCGATACCATTCAAAAAACTTACTCTTCTGTAACTGTCTATAGAGTCCTAAAGTAGTCTCAAATTTAAAAAACCTCTGCTATGAACAAGTGTTAGAGTTTAATTCACAACGCTACTAGACTGTACGTCCGTAAATTCCTTAACATCAACGCCCGTACCACATTCTTCACACCAGTTTTGATCCTTAAAATCTTAAATGACCTTAAAGAGGTGACCCTAACCTCTAACCTCTCACCTCAAAAGCATTCTCGATGCCGTCCTCAGTGATGTCAGTATTGGTCTCCCTGGCCTTGGTGACCACGGCCGGGTTGTATTTCAAGACAAAGTAGGATTCGTCCGTTGCGAGACAAACCAGATTGCCGCTTTCGGACCAAAACACGTGACGTGGCTGAATCTCGATCCTGGAATGATATTAAAACTTACATTTGTTACAAAAATCGCTGGTACAATTTTTAAATCATATATATTATTATAAACTTCGACATACATACAATCACATATAATAAGTAGCACGAGACACAACATAAACATTAATGTCAATTAAAAAACGCCAAGAAAACGTATCTTGTAAAACGGTCCATTGATTTTTAACTATTTTATGTTAATTTTTATTACTATTTCTTATAGCATTAGTAATTCACATTTTGCAACAAAAACAAAAGACGACCTGTGATATATGGATAGACAAAATAGTAAAAGCGTTGCAACAAGAAATATTTTGATTCAACTTACAGTTCTTGTAAAATGTTTTCGTTCTGTGTTCTTATCCATGTACATTGAATAATATTTCTTAACTACTACTACTTAATATTTGTAAGATAATGGTCATTTATTTAATCTTTTTTTTTAATTTTTCACTGATCAACAGTTAGTTGCCACTAACGAATCATACTAACTTTCGCAATGAACTTAAAACGCATGAAATATAAATCGCTTAAGAATTGCTTAGACATTTTTAATGCTTAATTATAAAATAATAATATAAAAAAAATGTGAAATCACTTCAATTTTATTTATTTTTTGATCAATTTCTATTTATTGTTCTCTTTAAAATTAGCAATGTTATAAACATTTTAATAATTATTTATAAAATGTACATGTTTTCAAATTGTTTTAGTTATAACTGTAATTCTAAAAAAAGTTTCATCAAATACACACAAACAACCATTACACACATACTGGTAGCTTTAAACATTAAGACATGATATACTCGTACAATATCAAATTTAATGAAAATATTATATATTATTATTAATTGGATAATTATTATTAATTTGGATCAAGTCTGTTTAATTATTGACCAAACTTTATTAACGGGAGACAGTTTACTATATTATGAAAAACAATTTTCAAGTAAAAAATATCGCTCAGAATAATTGTCATAACTCATCGTAATAGTTTTCAAATTTGCATTGCATCATTTAACTTAAACAAGTAAAAATATTATTTTATAAAAGCTTCATTGTAACTAACAATATTTTAAATCTACACATGCTACTTAACTCAGTGACAAAATAAAAAGATAATTATGTTTATCTAAACAAAAATAATAATAGTAATATTAAATAATTGATTAATAATTTTAGTTAATTTTAAAAAAAAAGAAAGAAAAAAACTTTATAATAAGTCGCAAAGCTCATCTTTATAATAAACATAAAATTCTATATAATAATTTTATGAATAAACGATTTAGATTGCATTACAAAATAATATGTAAAATATCAAAAGAGAACATTAAAACTTTTTTCACAAAACAAATGAGAGGAATATTTCAAATTAAAGATATTTTTTGCCAATTAACAATTTATCTCACCTTCTAATGAGTTCTAAATGTTCCCAGTCGTAGAATGAGAATGCCATGCCACTGATAGATTTCACGCCAAGCATGAATCCGCCGAAAATACCTGATAAAAAATACAATATTTGTCCAAAAATAATTATGGAAATTGTATAATATACAATGAGTCACAAGTTTACGTTAAAAAGATGTAATTTACCCTCAGCTCCATATTCTGGTTTAAAGCTCTTGCGTTCCTTGAAATTCTTGAACACTTTCACTGTGCTTGAATTCTCGAGTGTAGCATATTCAGAGTTATCCAAAGCCCATACAAATTCCTGGGCAGTACCAAATGCCTTATTTCTTAATGCCATAGCCGTGTATATAATATACTCTCCGTCACCACATACGACAACAAAGCGGCCATTAGGGTTGTGTGCTATGGTTTGTGGATATATCTCACAGGACCCCATGTCCTTTGCAACAACTGGTACTCGTTCACCGTCTCTGATATCTGTGCCTAGAGATAAAACAACGATATTATTAAATAATCTCAACTATTAACATTTATTTAGTGATTTTATTATATTCTTAAATGTATAACAGAAATATTAACTTAAAGATTTCAAAAACTGAAGAAGATATTAATGTAGTAATAAATGTTTATTTTTTAACCGACTTCAAAAAAAGGAGGAGGTTATTTAAACTTACCTTCAGGTAAAGCTTTCAAGTTAACCTGCTGCATTTCGGAGTGCTTAGCCCATATAATTTTACCTCCGTTTACATCCATAGATATAGCTGGTTCTTCTCTGCCTACTTTTATCATGATTGTTCCTTCATCGTACCTGTAAAAAAAAGGTTTTTTAACTTAGTAAAATTAATTTTGCAAATGATTTTCTGTTGTTTTGTGACTAGTCAATGTTGTAAGCACCCAATATCTTCACAATGACATACTTATTATATCTATATATCAGTCCTAAATTCACTTACCCTATCGCAACATTGTTTGAGCCGTGCATGGCAGATATAGTCCACACACGTTCAAATCCATAATTAAGGGATGATTCCAATCTATACGTTCCAGCATGCCATATCCTAACTGTACCATCTTCAGATCCAGTTAGAAGTATCGGAAGCTCGGGATGGAATGAAACAGCAGAGACATTTTGCACATGGCCTGTAGAACAGCATTCAAAAAGAAGTTATTACCTACCATTCTCATATATGGAGAAGAGGCCTCTCACCAGCAGTGGGATATTTTCAGGCTGATCAGTTCAGTTCAGTTCATAAGTTATTATAATAAGATTTAGAAGAAATAAAAAAAAAGGTTAAAAATTAAAATACAGGACAACCTTGACATAATGAGCCTCAATATAACGAATTCCTCGATTTAACGAATTTTTTAAAATCCCCTAGGACTGCCTGTAAGAGCTAATGCAAAATATACCTCTACATTACTAACATTTATCAAAAACTTCTTTATAAAAAAAAATAATCATTGCAAATATAGGTAGAAGATATAATGAATATTTTCTAATTCCTTTTGGGTTCATTATATCGAGGTTGCACTGTATTAAAATACAACATTGAAATACAACTTGTAACAAATATAGAATACTACTTTTAATAAAGTTTTATGTCATAGTATGTAGTAAATAATGAGTGAGTAGTGTTCCAATATATGCCAGAATATATTAAAAAAATTATATAAAACTGTTGTTAATAGTTTACTTCTAAAGAATATATTATGAATACAATTTATACAGAATTTCATTAAGATTTAAAATCAAGGGATTAAAGAAAACATAATTACTTTCAAGTGTCTGTACACAGGTCTTGTTTTGGTAATCCCAGATTTTGACAAGGCGGTCATCTGCACCACTAATGAGGTAAGGTTTATCGCCTCCATGATAGTAATCGACACAGTTCACTCCCTTCTCGTGTCCTTCTAATGTAAAATTCGAGATCGAAGATCCCAGCTGCCACACCTTGTGGAGAAAAAACATGTTAACAGTGACAAGAAAGGTATACAAATAATTGTTTTCAAAGCAGTCAACACACAATAAGAAATTGTTATGTTGTAATTTTAATACCTTAACGGTTGTGTCAAGACTTGCACTAGCAAATGTGTTGTTGTCCTTAGGATTGATAGCAATCTGCATCACATAATGGGTGTGCCCTTCAAACACTTGCTGACAAGCCCAATTGCGATCCCAGTTCCAGAGTTTGATAAGCAGATCATCTATAAATACACAAATAATACAATACAAACTCCAAAAGAAAATATGTATATTATTTATTATTTTTTCCAATAAGATAGATCAGTGAAATAGAAATAAGCTAATATATCTTTTTGTAGCTATTTTTGTAGCTAAAGACAATGTTATATACAATGCAATTATAAGAATAATACATATCATATACATGACAAGTCACTTTAAAAAAGTCTAATTAAGAAACTAGTCAAAATGTCAATCGAGATAATGTAAGGATTCTAACAATATCAAAATTAATTTATTACTTTTAGGGCAGTTGACATAAATGATTACATAAGAGAAATGAAAAAGTTTATAGACAGGAGAAGTATAGAACAAATCTATGTCTTATAAAAATTAAGTTGTAAGTTTGTAATTAGTTTACTACCACTTACCACTACTAGTCAGTATGTAAGGTTGTGTGGGGTGTATGACAATACACCTGACGTAGTCCGAGTGTGCCTCAAAGTTGTGAATTCTTTCCAATGTGTTGTAGTTGAATATTCTTATCTGCATGTCATCTGAACCAGTGACAACCCAATTCTTTCTTGGCACAAACTTAGCTGCACGCACGGGTAGATCGCACACCTATGTATAATCATCATAATTTATTTTTTATTATATCATTTAATTATAGTAATTTAAATATAATTATAAATATATGTAATAAAAAAGTATTAAATATTACTTATTCATTAACTTTTAAATTATTAAGAAAAATTAAAATGTATTATAAAATATGAAAGTTACAATGAGTAGTAAAGTAAAAACAAACACAATTTATCATTAGATGAAGATACAGTTACAGTAAAAATAAAGTTATTTAAGATCATATTATGTGTAACACAATCATAAAATGACCATACCACTACTGATAAAATGCAGTTTATAATCATTCATATATATTTAATTAAGAGTTATAAAATAATATGTAAAAATTATCTCTTTATTATTATCAAGTATAAAAATATAGATAGTGATTAGTGTACAATATGATTAAATACATTAAAAGAAATACTTTAAAATAATATTCAAAAATAATTATTGAAACTAATAAGGTCAGATAGATTATGCTGCTCTTCATTACATTATGTAAAGTATAACCAAATGGTATAACATGAAGGTGTGAGAAAAAAATATACAAATTATTACCTCGAATCTCTTGATCTGTGTATGAGTTTCATAATTCCATATATTGACGTCGCCGCTGTACAGTGAACAAAGTAGCCACGGTTCTGTTGGATGCTGATCAACGCACTTGACGCGGTCCGACCTGGCCGTCAGCTTCCTCTTGATATCCAATCGCAACGGCTTTGAAAACATTACAATAAACCGCGTTAAACATACAATAAAACACACGAAATATACAGTAATTTAATGTTACATTCATAGGAAGCCGACATACGAATGATGACATACTCCCAACAAATCACTTACTACGTGGCCGAAACTTTGTCAACTCAAATATACATTATTTTACACTATATTACACCACCTATATGTAAAATGGACGGTTCTTACCATTTTTAATAGTTAAAACATGAAAAATTGTCATGCAGAATCAGTGAAACTGTGGAACTTTGACAGGGTGGGTGGACGTGTCACTTTAATTTTTTTCTGATGCCAAACAAATCGGATACACGTACAACTTACTAGCAAAACATATGAGCACTTTTTTTAAATCAGGATGAATATAGCTTAAAAATGTTGATATAACGTCTAAAATGTTGCTTAAAACTTTTCCTTTTATTTATTTTTATTGCTTTACTTTCTCAAACTTGCTTAAATAAGTATGATTAACTTCCATTAAATTTAAAAAAAATTAGGTTTTTTAGAAATGACTTTTTAAAAGCTATTGACTTGAAATCGGTAAGATAATCAAAATAGGTAATAACCTTTTTTTTATATAAATAACTATTTTCATCAATTTAAAACTAATACCGTAAATACAAAATAGACTAAAAACAATAAGGGAAGAGTAAAATAGGCTGTATTTGTTTAGTCGTTTTATATTAATTTTGACAAAATATTTTTTTTAAATCATCTTTTTTAATTTGACATAGTATCATCATATCAGCCGTTGGATGTCCACTGCTGAACGTAGGCCTCCCCATCCACCTCCAGAGCGGCTGGTTCAAAGCATCCTCCATCCTAGGGCTTCCAGCGACTTTTCTCAAAAAAAAAAATCTGAATCTTAAAAACCCTGAACACTGAACACTGAACCTTAAAATGATCTGGCGAGAATCTAAAAACCAACATGATATTTGTTATTTTTGCCTTGTTTGCCTTTTTGATATAAATGGAATAAATTCAAATAACTGCAATAAATGGATTTATCGTGATATACCATCTGCTAAACGACCAACTTTGTTAAGTAGCCCAGTTCTACAGCCTGCACTATCCGTACTATAGTTAGGCAACTTAGTAAAGTTGTTGTAGTAGCTGGTTGTTTTAGGTAACAGCCGACTGATATACATACATATTTTTTTTTCGATAAATTAACATTTATTTGCACTCGTTAATTCAAATATTTGTTCCCTTCTAGTCTAACGCATTTGCCGATAGAGTGGAAGAGAAATAGATGCATCAGAAGCCGAACACTTAGACTGATCGTGCCTCTCTATCGTTTGTTCGCGCTCTCGCTCGCGGAACGTGACAATGAGTCATGCTTTTTCGTGTTCAGCCGGCCTTCATCAATTTATAAGACGTTATCACGTCAAAAAGTATTGGTTTATTTTAAATTTCTCTATACCTACGTAAGCCAAATTCGATGTGGAATTTTTGTAAACAAACCAAACGTCATCGTGTAGGGTTTTCACACTTTTATTAATTGAAATTGTAATTTATAACCAATTTCCTAGTTATACATTAAAATTTTTACTTTAACACTGTTTCCTAGAACTTAACCGCCAAATACGTAATATACAAGAAAATTAGCTTATAACAAAAATTAACAAATTCTTAATTACTAATATACATCTAACAACCTTAAATTTTACCACTGACAGGAAAATTTTGCAGATAAGCAACATTTGGTCTTTTTTTGATCAGTCTATAAATTCCTTGCTTTATATTGTTAAAGGTAAATTGTACCTAGTCGATTTTTATACACAACTTTAAATATTATAATTATTATATGTTTATTCAACGGAAGTAAAGTAAAATAAATAATAAAAGAGAATGAGTGTCTGAACATAGATTTTTAATCATAATAAATCCATTTTAAAACAAATGTTTTATTTTGAAAACTATTCAGGGATAGTATAGCTATTTTTAACACAGGCATATACATATTTAGAAATCATTCAGTGGGAAATTAGTTACACCCACGTTAAACAGTAAATTTTACCTCTATAACAGATAATTATAAATAATATATGAATATATCTAACTCCCTGACTTATTTATTTCAAGTTTTATGTAGTTTGTACTACTATGTATAAATATTAAAAAATCTAATTATTATAATTATTTTCCAATAGGTTGTTAACATATGCCTATGGTTGATTGCTAAGCAACAGTTTGTTGGTAAGCATTCCATATCGAAATTGGCTTAAGTATAGTTAATTTATTTTTAAGAATTTAGTATATAGTCAGCTTACATCAGGATATAAATGAAACCAAACATAATTATTATTATTTTTATTAATAAAAGACTATATTACATGCTTATGTAAACGTAAATTGTAAGATCAATTCTTAATTAGTTCTATAATACTAGGTATAAGTAAAAAATGATTTTGTTCTGATATATTTTATACTATTTGTAATTACAAGCATAAAATAATGTTTTATTTATATTCCTTTGTTGCTGTTTACCACAAGTTTACTGTTGTTTATTAGATGAAAATATTTAACATGGTGTACTATAAAAGTATAAATCTCACAAAACAATGAATATGCATTATATCTACTGCCAAAGACTTGCTTCACATACAGAGATGTATGGTCTCATTAAACTGCAATAAAAATAAGATTGGATAGCCAATTACACCTAGAAGTTTTGATTAACGAATAATTAACAATTACCCAATATTTACATTTCGTGTTTTAAAAACAATAACAATTTCTTATCACTTTAGATACAACTTTATCACATTTTGTGATATATAAAATAAAGGCTATTCACGAAGTGATACATAGGTACAGTTTATCAATATAACTTTGTTCCTCACTACTATCATCTATGCACACACACACAAATATTTTTACTATTTTTTAATAGGAAAATGGTAAATTAATGTTGTAGTAGTTTTGCTGTGTTTTACAACAGGATAATGGAAACAGATGGTTTCAATTTTTCAATCGGAGTCGGCTAGAATGAAAACCAGTTAGTTTATTGAATATGTAAAATATCATATATTAATAGTATTTTAGTAACATTGTTTGAACTATTATTAAAATGTTAAATTGTCTTATAGCCTGTAAAAAAGTATTATTGTATGCTTGATGTCATAGAAATGTTAAGAACAGGAGAAGTGTCATGGGGGCGTGTCCGCGTAGACGCAACTTGCCCAAAACGCTCACATATTTCTTAAATGGCCGTCACTGCTAATCAGTATGATTTCAACCGCGGGCGAGAAAACAATTAACAATGCCGTGTTGTTCAGTGGTTTGTTGTAAGAATAGAAGTCAAATCAAACATTTAACAAGTCATGGAATCAGTTACCACATATAAATATTACTTTTTTACTATATTTTACTTAAAAATCGTTAAAAAAATTATACGAGAAATATAAGAAATATTTAGCTTATACTACATCAAATACATTGCTTTCTAACCACTACCTCAGTATGTTGCGGAGTAACTGGACAAGCAATGTAAAAGTTACAAAACGATACTATCATAATGGTAATGTCGCATATTTTAGTTTTGCTTAGAAAGAGACCGAGCGATTCGTATCTACGGTGCATGTTTCATGAGCGCTGCGTTTAAAGACATAAGGTTCATATTTTTATTGTTTAAAACGTTATGATTTATGAATTGTATATGTCTGCGCTGTTTTGCGAAAAGTGGTGGGAGAGAACTGGCGACATTGTCTTCTCGTATATTTCAATGAAACAACATATCTCCTTATTTCAAATATCTGTGCTTGATGTCAATTGCTTTATTTTATTAAATTAAAAATTTGATTACAAGGACTTGTATTTCTAAAAAACATCAAATTTTTCTATTCTAAAACGAAGCATAATAAGTGTAAAATATATACTTGAAGTGCGAAAGCCTAATCAGTCGGTACAATTGAAAATCTTATATATCGTATTCACTCATAATTTTATACCATAGAGATGATACTTTTCGTCTATAAATATAAGAAAAGGAAACAACATAATCATCAAAAAGTTAATTTAGTTACAAAGTTATTTTTTGGGATTTTCAAATTCGTATTAATTAATCAATATATTATTATTAGCCTGAAAGCAATAAATTGAATTGAAAAATATACATACACAGTATTAACATATTATATTAAAGCAAATGTGTTTGTATAAGCAATGATATTTCATTTATTTATATCATTCTAATGTAATTTTTTGGAATTAAATATTCTCAGTTCTGATTTAATTAAAAGTCTAGATTTTATCGCGTTTATTTAAAGCTACAGTTTATCAATATTTTATTTTAAATTATTTCCCGACGTTTCGGACCCTTTACTGCGTCCATGGTCTCGGGGGACTGAGGTGGTGGGTGTCCGAATAATAATAATAATAATAATTTTAAATAAACGTGATAAAATCCGTAATGAGTACAATTCGCGTAAATATAAGAGATCAGTTCTGATTATTGTAAAATCAAACATTAGGTATAGGTAGGTTTAATATGTTAACAAGGAAAAGTAAAAAATATAAATTTATATGGATAGTCTTTGTATAGACATAATAATCAATTGACTTAATCATTGCATTAATATTAGTTTTAACTGTCATTCTGAAATTGAATTAACAAAAAAATTATGGTACGATATTTTAAATATTGTCAACTGTTAAAAAACTTAAAATATTTATTATTTTTGACATAACATGACGAAACATTATCACTCAGAGCTGGTCCGTATCACGACGGGACGTCTGGTAAACTACATGGTACTGTATAGTGAGGATTACTTTGCAATTTTGTTTTCTCAAAATTCATTTTCGAACCTGCACATTATTTAGCCGCACAATATCAAAACAGATCAATATTTAACAACAAAGCAAACATCTTAGCATTGTTCAAAAAAGATATGCTTAGTACATGTGAAAAAGACGTGTTGCTGTCATTGTTAGAATCAAGCCGTAGATTGTACTTTCGAGATGACTGTTATAAAAGAGTGACCTTATGAAAAATAGTAATTTTCCGATACATAGTATTTAGGTGGATATAGTTGTCAAATGTAATTTAAAATGATCAAAGGTATGAGTGATATTCAATTAAATTCGACATCAATCATGTGCAACTCGGCAACTGTTCATACATAATACAATATTTAACATTAATAGTGCGACACTAAAACAGGCAGACAAATGACAATTTTATAAATCAAATATTTCTGGAATGTATTCCCTATACAAAAAGCTTTGGTTGTTTGCACATAGTTAAGCATATATGCCGTACAAAATGTTAATTTACTTAAATACATTGAGTTTTGATATAAATTAACAAAACAATAACAAAAACTTATTACGTCCTAATATTTACACATATACATTTATTTAATGTTTTATAATTGGCTAACCGATTCTCTGACAAAAATATTTTTTATCACTAAAATGAGTGCAGCAATTTAAATAAATCTTAAATTTCTTCACGTTATCATATGTAAGCATATTAGACACATAGATATGTATATATAAAATTTCTTGGACAAGAATGTGTACCTTTCAGAACTATGTGTTTTGTTACTTGTAAGAAAACTTATATTTACTTGTAGACAATACCCAAAAATCAAACTATTCAACTAAACAAATCATTAAAAAATATATTGAATCGGTTTAACCAACAATTGTTCTATATTAAGACCTACAAACATACAGCCAGTTAACCTAACCTTTAACTAACATTAATCATTAAGATAACTGTCTATATTTACAACTTAATCTAAAACATCCCTCATAAATCAACATTATTATTACCATATATAAAATGCTTATTATAATTAATTTAATTTAAGCCGAACATACAACTATAATAAAAATTTATACACGACGTATAGTGAGTCCGCTATAGGTTGATATATAAGAAAATAGGATAGTGAATGAACTCAAACACTAATAGTCCTCATAATATACAGGTCAAAATAAATCAAAAATTGCTGTCACTGTGAAACAACTTGATAATAACATCAATAATGAAACAACGCTTCATTTGTAAAGTATTAAGTCTTAGTTCTCGCAAATAAACTTTTCGCTTTCGTCTTAACTAAACACTATTTGAGATAGCTCCGGAACAGCATTGGTGAGTGTGCCGTTTCCTTCTCTTGTTCTAGAAGGAATATCATATCCCTGTGGTTGATGCGCTTTAGACGTGTCCTCAGGGCTATTTGGCTTCGTCCAGACTGATAAAAAAATGATATAATTAGAAAGTTTGTAAAATGTGTATTTAATGATAAAAATGTTTTGAGGAATTATGAAAATTTGTAGACATTAAATCTACTTTGTTCTAATAGAACTGAATACCTATTTAAACTTTATAAGTCTTTAGATACTGACTGACTGTATATACGATTGAGTGAGAGTATAGATAGCCATGTTTCTAAAGCCTATTCATTTCTGTAGCCTACAGTGTAATAGAGTAGCCATAAAATTAATATAAAATTTCTACCCATGAAACAAGGCTTATATCTATCGAATCAGATCTTAACACCTATAACACGACTTCCGAACCGAATAAATTAAAACAAAATGAAGAAATTATACATGAACTACAAGAACGTAAAAAGAGAGAGAATAATATAATCTTAGTTGGCGTATCGGAACAATGGAACACTAGCACAAAAGAGAGGATAAAAAGAGACGAAGCTGAGGTATTAAACACAATTTCCTTAATAACCAAAGATATTCCTAAACCTGTTAAGATCTTTCGGATTGGCAAGTACAATGCTGAAAAGAATCGTAAACTTAAAGTGTGTTTTGATAAGCGGGAGCCTGTAGTGCTATTATTACGCAACAAAGATAAATTACCTCATAATATAAGAATTTTCTCCGACCAAACTCCGGCTCAGCAAAAATACTTTCTAGCCATAAAGGACGAACTCACAAAACGTAAAAACAATGGAGAAGATGACATAACAATAAAGTACATAAATGGCATACCGAAAATTGTAAAATTGATCCCAAAAAACTCCAACAACCAATAAAAAATACTTTAAATAATCCAGGAAATATAATCCATCAGATAGTTGACGATTATAAACTTATTGAAACAAGAAAAGCAGCAATATCGTTTCTCTATCTGAATGTGAGGAGTATTAAAAAGAAAGGAAAACTGGACGAACTAAAATGTATTTTGAAGTCAATGCCAACGACTATACATATAATTTTACTAACGGAAACTTGGATACAAAATGAAGACCAAGCCACACAATTACGAATTGATAACTACACCCATCATTACAACTACAGGAGTGATACAAGAGGAGGAGGAGTGTCAGCGTATATACACAACGACATAAAACATTACCCAATCGAATCAACATATGAAGAAGGAAATAACTACCTATGGATACATTTGGAGAGATTAGCACTCAATATAGGCGTTGTATATAAACCCGGACATACCAACCTTGAGAACTTCTTAAAAGTATATGGAACACAACTACAACAGCGGAAAAGATCAATTATATTTGGCGACTTCAACATCGACCTGCTGACAAGGGATAAGTCATTAACTAAGTACCGTCAAATTATAAAGGAATCTGGATACGAATTATTAAATAAAATTAACAAAGATTACTGTACAAGAGATTCAGGAACGAAAAAATCTATTATAGATCATCTTAGTACCAATCTCAAATGTGAACCTTTTAACCTCGCTATTATTAACTCCTCAATGTCTGACCATAAGCAAATTTTCTTGCAATTGAATAGATATAAGCCGCCTCGGAAAATACGATCAGTCTATGAAGCTATAGATTACAAAAAACTCCATGCTGAGGTTGGATCATGTGGAATAAAAGACGCTACAGACAACTATGAAGATTTTGAACTCAAGTTGAAACAATGCATAGCACATAATAGAGTATTGAAAACCAAAATATTAAATACACCAAAAAATGACTGGATTAACAATGATATAATAACTGAAATTAGACAAAGAAATTTTTTATGGATTCAACACAAAACAAATCGGGACGATAAGAGCTTAGAAAAAATTTTTAAAGAAAAAAGAGACATAGTATCTAAACTGATTGAAAACACCAAAAAATCTTACTATCACAACTTGTTCGTAAAATGTTCTCGAAATCCAAAAAAAATGTGGACTCTCATTAACAATCTAGCTCTTAACAAATTTAAACAAAATAGTGCTCCTACAAAGCTGTTAGTAGAAACTAAATACATTACTAACGTAGATGAAATATGTGAGATTTTTAACAGATATTTTTCCACCATTGGTTCCATCTTGGCTGACAAAATACCAAATAAATATCATAATAATATATCGAGTCCTTTCGTCTTGACAGGAAAAATAGGCAACCACGAACTTCTTACTCTAACTCCATGTAGTGTAAATGAAATAAAGAAAATTATACAAAATCTCGATTCAAATTCTAGTAGCGGTATAGATAGAATGAATATAAAAGTAGTAAAATGCTTGCAAGATATAATTTCGGAGACATTGACACGTTGCTTTAATAGGATCATGACTGACGGCGATTTCCCTGATACGTTGAAAGTTGCGAAGGTGACACCAATTTATAAATCTGGACCCCCAACCGACCCAGGTAATTACCGCCCGATATCTATACTACCAGTATTATCGAAGATATTAGAAAAATTAATTTATAGCCGCTTAACAAATTACCTTGACTCTTTTGATTTTTTATCTGAACGACAGTATGGCTTTCGATCAAAAAGTAACACCACTGCAGCAATACTCGATCTGACGACTAAAATAAAAGACAACTTAGATAAAGGAAAATTGGTTTTAGGTGTATTTATCGATTTAAAAAAAGCCTTCGATACCGTCAGCCACAAGTTGCTGTTAAATAAGCTACAGTGTATTGGTATTAAAGGTAATGCCTTTAAAATGTTTCAGTCATACTTAACAAATAGAACACAAATAGTCAAAATTGGAAACAATCAAAGCAACACTCAAATCATTACCCATGGCGTCCCACAAGGGTCCATATTGGGACCACTGCTATTTCTTATCTACATAAATAACATAGCTGAAATAAATCTTCACGGTCATGTTACTTTGTACGCCGATGATACTTGTCTGTTTTACTTTGATAATAACATTAATAAAATAATCTCACAAGCTCAAGAAGATCTCAACATGTTGTTCGAATGGTTTCAGTACAATTTATTAACTATCAATATATCTAAAACATGCTACGTTATATTTAAGACTAAAAACAAAAAAATACCGATACACGACCCTCTAACAATAAATGACATCCCATTTAAACAAAAAACTTGCGAAAAATACCTTGGCCTCAGAATGGATAATAATTTAACTTGGAATAAGCAAATAGAATACATAAAAAACAAATTATCATCACTTGCGGGTTCACTTCACAATGTAAATCAATGTATACCTAGAAAACTACGCTTTAATATCTACAATTCCCTGGTAAAGTCTCATCTATTATATCTCATAGAAATATGGGGAAGTGCTGCCAAAACAAGACTACAAGAATTACAGAGAACTCAAAATAAAGTAATAAAAACACTTTTCTGCTATCCCTATTTAACACCAACTCATAAAATCTTCAAGGAGACAAAAATAATGAACATCCGGCAACTTTACTTGTGTAGTACTTGTATTTTAATTAAGAAGATTATAAGTAAAACCATTCACACTAATCTATCTTTCATAAAAAAATCACAAGTTTCCAATCGCAGTTTACGACGGCCAAGCTTGCTCGTGTTGCCAAAAACTCGGACTAAATTGGGAAAAAAAAGTATAACCTTTGAGGGGGTACAATTCTATAATAAACTACCATCAGATATAAAAAATCTAGACTCCCTTAACATGTTCAAGTCCCAATTACGCAATTACATAATTGAAAACTACTCATACCCTGAATAATAATATCAAAGTATTAATATGTGTATGTATGTGTTTATATATGGCTATAAGGAGGGGTAAATACATTTTCTTTTTGTTTTAGTATAGTTTACTGAATGTTTTGTGCATATTTACCCACTTATTGTAACCAACTTTTGTTAAAATGCGGTGACTGTTGTTTTAATTAAGTACTTCTATGATATGTATTATTCTCATGTAAGTGGATTTATTGTAATCTTTTATGAGAATAAATTCTTTAAACCTTAAACCTTAAACCTTAAACCTTATATGAAATGAAATGAAATGAAAATATTTATTTCGTCATAAGGTGATTTAACACACTTAACGAATGTCAAAAAAATTGTATTTAAAACAAATAAATTATTATACCCTGTACAAGTTAGCATGATCTTTTTGACAGATGTAAATTTTTCTGATCGACATAACTTTGCAATGACGAACATATTATTTTCTTAATTTAAATGATTTTAAAAATTGTAAAAATATTTAATATATATCTATAACACAAAAGTCCCTAAAGATTTAAGCGTCGTCCGAAAGTTTTAAGACTTTTCATTGCTTCAAAGTAAAATTTAAATAGGAACACTGTAAATAATAGACGCTTGTACAATGTTACAACGGTTGAAACAAAAATCCGACCCACCGATGTAACATTGTACAAGCGTCTATTATTTTCAGTGTTCCTATTTAAATTTTACTTTGAAGCAATAAAAAGTCTTAAAATTTTGGGACAACGCTTGAATCTTTAGGGACTTTTGTGTTATATGTATTTTTTTAATATTTTTACAATTTTTAAAATCATTTAAATTAAGAAAATAATATGTTCGTCATTTCAAAGTTATGTCTATCAGAAAATTTACATCTGTCAAAAAGATCAAGCTATCTTGTACAGGGTATACAAGTTAATGTCTCGGTAGATATAATATTATTATTATATCATCGGCTTTATTAAATGATACAATAAATAACTTAATCTAATGTCCCTAGTTTTGGCCGAGAGGGAAAAAAGCCAGAGGAAAAAACTCTCAGTACTCTTTTAAATAACTAAACTTCATACAAAATAAATGAATAATGTACAGTATGACCATGAAATTATTAGGACAAACACGAGACAGCCAATCGTATATGCCGAAATCACCACATGCCACCTGCTCACAAAATTGTATAACTATATCTAATGACAATTTGCATATTGATAGCCTGGCCGAGTTATATTCAATCCCATGCCTTTTTATTATTTAGAAATTCATTTATGTCATAAGCTTTTCGACACAAAGTTCGCTTAATAGTTTTTTTAAACTTCTGTAAAGGCAGAGATTGAACTGCAACCGGTATTTTATTGTAAATTAAAAAAGACATTCCAATAAAGGAACGACTTTTTTTACTGAGCCGACATTTAGGAAGCGCTAGTTTGTGGCCGTTCCTGAGTGTTACATTATTCAAGGCATGATCACTACGGCTAACAAACGAGTGCCTATTTTTACGTATATACATTATATTTTCATAAATATATTGCGATGCAAAGGTCAGAATATTGATCTCTTTAAACTTTTCTCTCAGTGATTCTTTACATTTCATTTTATATATGTAACGGATAGCCTTTTTCTGCAGAATGAAAATAGTATTAATATTCGCCGCATTGCCCCATAGCAAAATGCCATAGGACATTATACTATGGAAGTAGCTGAAATACACTAATCTAGATGTATCGACATCCGTATATGCTGCAGAACTCAGTTTATCCACCAATCGACAGATATGGGGTCCCCACTGCAACTTTGAATCAATAGTGATTCCAAGAAAAACCGTTGAATTAACTAAATTCAGTTTATCACCTTTGAGTTCTGGTTACATATCGACTTGTCTTATAGTTATATAACTATATAGTTAACAGTAGTTATTATAGTTATATAACTATATAGTATAACCACATTAATATCAAAATTACACACATTGCATGTAATTCTTGAAAATTTTAATATACTTACAAATCCACCAGAACCGTGACTACTTGAGCTGAGAGCGGAGTCTCCGGCACCACCAGGACCGTCTAAGCGAGGCTTCTTGCGTGGTCCAATAGCTTGTAAAGCTGTTAAGTTAGCTTCCCGCTGTCTTAACTCTTCTAGTTCAGCTCTTTGCATTTCCTTAGCCTGTAAAGAAAATAAACATAACACACAATTAATTTTTAGTCTATAAGGACATGATATCCTTGACATGGGTGTTTCAAAACCGAAATGTTGTTTTTTTTTATTTTAATTAGATTAAGGCTTCCAGGGACATTGATGTGGAATTTACCCCTTTTTTTAATAGTAAATATTGATAAAAACTCCCAAAATTAAATTTTTATGTTGTACACACATTACATATAGAAACAAACAACAATTAACTAATTAAAATACAGGCAGTCCTCGACTTACGTCGATTTGATTTACGTCAGACAATGTTTTGACACTATTCCTCAAGCATATACGGTTTTACATGTTAACATATCTCTCGACTTACGTCGTTTCGATTTACGTCGCGTATTTCGAGAACCTAACATGCCGTAAGTACGAGGACTGCTTGTACAAATGATTAAATTATTAAAAATAGGCTTTTTGTTCATCAGCTAATAGAATTTTTATTTATAAATAAATATTAAAGACAAAATTATTATATTTATAAATAATAATTTTGTAGGTAAAACGTCAATAATAAATTAGATCATTTGAATTATTACCTTAGCCTTTAGTTTAGCTTGTTCAGGGTCCTCATTCTTAGAACGAGATTTAGCAGCTCTCAACAACATTTCTCTTTCCGAATCCTCTCTACGTTTCTTGTCAACTCTATCCAACTCTTCTAGAAACTTGAGTTGACCTTTAACGTCTTGCGTGATCTCGTACCTCGAATCATTTTGCTGTTAACAAATTTATACATAATTAATAATTTTAATCATTACAACAACTATAAACCGTTAAAAACTTCATACTGTAAATGTCCCAAAGCTGGGTAAATTAAAGGTCTTTCGCTAACGCGGATTTATATTTACATGTTTGCAATTATGCGATATAACTTATTAATTTTAAAATTTTAGCGACTGTTAGCATTGCCAGCGACTATATTATCTTTTGACAACACAATAGGTGTGTTTGGCAGAAGAAAGCGCTTAGTAGCGCTTGCTAACCCTGAGAAACGAACTATACAGGGTGACTGGTAAATTACTATCAATATTTAAGGAGAATACTCGGGACATGATTCTCATTCGAATTATGTAAAAAAATAGGTTCTTAATTTTTGACCAAATTTTCATAAATTTCAAATCAAGTAAATGAAGCGTTGACACTCTACAGTAATGCCGGCGGTACGTGCACAGGTGTTGTACTGTGCCGCTTGTTCACATCTAAAAATTGCCAAAGTTCACATCATTTACCTAGTCAACAAATTTGTTGCTTAAACGAGTAAAATATCTTAGTATTTTTGCCTATCCTAAGCCAGGATTAAAGTATTAAGGGGGACTGGATCATGCTTGTTTATCCTGCTACCCTGTTAACACGTGGCGGCGTTTGGACGTAGGTAAACTACCTGTTTTGAGTCGAAAGTGCAGCTAGCTGCTAGGGTATCCAGACGACGCGTACATAATTGGATAATTGTTGAGTAACTTTACTTAAAAGTTTATTAAAATTTAACTGTTTTTTTTTTACATAATTCGAATGAGAATCATGTACCGAGTAGTCTCCTTAAATATTGATAGTAATTTACCAGTCAGCCTGTATAGTTGTGTCGGCCAGGACACGTTTGCTAACTTCAATATCGCTGACACAATCCAATAATATAAGTGGTTTTGTGCAATTATTTTAAAGTATTATTAAAATTAATGATAATTTCAGTCATTAATAAATATGTTATTAATAATTGGTAATTTTTTTAATATGAGTACTTCACAAATAAATTTTAATTAGTTTAGGTTTCCCAGTTAAAGCTAACTTAGCATTCTGAAGGAAAATAGCTATTAGCAGTTGTCACGGCTTACCGCTTAGCGATCGCCATTTTGCTTACAAGCTCTTATTGGCACTCTTTTTTTTTTGCCAAACACAGGGAGTTATAGTATCATTGGCATGTTTTATATATACAACAGTGCCTAAATGAATTATCTACATTAGAAATCGCACAGTTTAAAAGCATTTAGCGCACAGCTTTCTTTAAATATAGACAAAATGAAATATTTAGTGCAAAACACCTTTCGTGATAGTATTACAATAGTCATCTTAATCATTAACAGTCTCTTTTGGAAATGTTTTTCTTATTTAATATTCATATATTAAATTTAAACTAAGCTGCTGAAAATTTTACTAAGTTCGCCTTTTGCTTAAAATATAATTATTCTAACACAAATAAAATTAAATAGCAAATCAAATACTATAAATAAAATAATAACATAAAATATTAAATTTTAAACGAAGACATCACAAATATATATTTAATATATTTTTTTAGTATTTCTAATTCTTAAAGCTATGTAATATAATTATATTTATATATATATATATATATATATATAATATATATACATTTTTTGTCATATACGAGTTAAATTAATTGTCGCATTGGCATGAAGAAATAGATCGCAAGCTCAATTTAAGCTATAATACATAATTTATTATTGAACTCAAATGTTATATATCATCATTTGATTAATCATATAATTCCTTATATTTTAAAAAATTTGAAAACTAGTTTATATAGACATATTTATCTTATTCCTTATAAAAAAAACCTTTATGAAAAATTTAGAACGTTTCATTTTGATAATGTTTGAAAACAGAGCACCTTTTTTATCTCGATTAATTATCATAGATATTGTCAAACAGGAAAATGTTAGCTTAAAAAACGAACATAGGTACATATTATATTTGTAACTGTGACAAAATTGTTTAGAAAATATAATATAATAAATTTGTATTATCTATACTTTAGTCTAATAATATAAATTCAATACCTTAATTAACAAATCGATTCTGTGTTGAGCAATAACGGCTAACTTTTCAACCAGATTTTTTAACCGTTCGTGAACAGCGTGACTCAAGATTGCGGCTACTTCCGGCGTCGGTTCCTCGAGGCCGTGCTTAGCTGCGGTCGACTTTAACCTCGCCTGCATCATTGTCATCGGTACGAGGTATTCATCTTTACAAGACCTGGTAAAAAATTTAACTGTCGCATTTATTTGTATACAAATTATTTAATTGTATAGTTTAAAAATAGAATTGTTTATTTGTAAGACTGGTATAAGTTAATAATCTTTGTTCCAGTTCGATTTGGTAGTTATATGAAAGTATTATTTTTAGATAAGAATAATTAGAAAATTTGGTTACAAAATAGGATTATGTGGCATTTGAGTGCTTATGTCTTATAGACCAGATATTTATTTAAAATAATAATTTTAAATGTAATTCAAGGAAGTAAATATACGTACCGGATTTGTGTCCCAATCATTTCAGTGGACCCCAGAATCCTCTGGGTTTCCTCCGCCAAGTTGACACCTCCCATAGCGGCTACATCGTTAATATCGTCATCTCCAGCCATCTTGTCATCGACAAAGGGTTGTGTGAACTGCATCGTAGATTTCTTCTCCTTCTCTTTGAGGAGTGATTTCCCAGCAGTCAGAACTGTCGATAGCCCTGAAGATGAGGTCGGCCTTGTAAAACCGGATTTGCTGTTCACTGGCATCGTTTTACCGACTTTGGTAACGTTGAGCTTGGTGTGAACGGGAATGTTTTGGAGAACTGCTATCGTACTTCCCGCCTTAGGTGGCGGCTTTTGCTGAAAAGATCGCTCATTTGAAATAATTGTACAACAAAGCCAACTTGGATCGATAATCTTTTTAACTTTTAACTTTTTTTTTAATATTTAATTAAAATTGATATATTTTTAAAAGGTTCTGCTTTTAATATAAAAAAAATTATCTATAAATACACCAATTACTAAAACATATATAACCATGCAGCTTGCTATGAAAAAAAATTATGGAAGAAATTATAGCTGCAAAACATTTTTCGCAAAGAAAACAAGTAAGCTAATGATGAAAATAATTACAGATTTCATACTAGATATGTATGTATATTTTATCACTATGCATTATGGGTTAAAATGATATTTACATAAAAATATTTTTACGTTTTAGCTACGTGCAAAAATGAAACCGTATGTTTCGAAAAAAGTTAGTTGAGTGATTTTTTTATGTGACAGTTATTTATATAATACCCAATAACGTCACATAGTAGAATATATTAATTACCAATTTTTTTATTTTCTTTTTTATTTGATATAATCGCATGTAAAACAATATCGATTCAAACTCTGTCAAATATTTATAACCGTAAAATACAGTTCATAACAGATTAACTCTTCTACAAGAAATAACTCATTCGATATTCGAAAATTGCCTTTCGCATATCAATTGACCAACAATTTTGTTTTAAAAAAATATGCGAGACTGATAAAAATCTATATAGTTCATTGTTATAATTATAACAAAAATTTTATTCAATTATTTATGTCTAAAATATTATAATTACAACGATTATATATAAATAAATATTCTTTAATAGTAATATTATGTAATTATATTCCTAAATATAATTAACAAGCGGAAAAGTAATGCCACGTGATTAGCGATACCCATTATGTATTTCTTAATAACTACATTGTATTAACTATACAACGAATAGGGAGAAACCAAAATAACATCGAATAAAATATCTACTATAACAGTGTACAGCCATACACTAGGAAATAATGAGCATTTTTTAGGAACAAGGTAAAAAATATATATATATATTTTAGTGTAGTTCTATATCCTTTATAAAGTTATTTAACTGCTAAATCAGGCACCACAAATTTTGTTTCAATTTTCTATTCTTGAAAAATTACAATGTTTTAAAATAAATTTATTGTGAGTCTTACAAGTCCATGTAATTTTTATGGATAGTGTTGCCATTACATTCAGAGTAAAACGATATTTTTTATACAAAACCAATAGCATGAACAATGAAATATATTATCATATAAACCATTCCTTTATGTCCATACGTCAAACATAATTGTAGCATTTAATAAACCTTTATCTTGCTCATTATAAACTAGAAAGCCACTTTTACATAAAATAAAACGATTCGTAAAAAAAAAAAAAAAAACTATAAATTCGTAGAGTTGTTCGGAATCATTCGCAGTCAGCTGTAAAAAATTTACTATAGATAGTATTAAATATATAGCACGCAAAATAAAACAGTAGAAACACGTCGTTTCATTCGTAACATTGGCAACATACCTTTTTATTGTTACCTATTTTATTTATTTTTTGTAACGTACTCACTTTTTATAACATTAATAGTTATATCTAAGTAATATACAACTTCCTTTAATAGTTAGTTATTCCCGTTTATATTTTAATATTTTCAATCAAAAAAGAAAATTAAATTCCTCTTCTTAAAAATATCTAAATGATTCCGAAAACTCAATTAAGCTACGTACTCAAAAGGGAATTTAGGTCTATGTATCAGAATAGGGCTGTCATCCCCTTTTACATCCAAATTCGAAATAACCCTAAAGCTTTTAATATCACAATTAGTATTTGTACACTCTGAATCAATTTCGGATTGAAATAACAGCAAATTCCCAAGAGATAATTATTTTAGTTTAGCGTAGTTGTAATCGAACCGCCTCTTATAATCGTCCATTTCGGTGATCGAAGGATTTATAAAAGGTTTGAACAGCCCTATGGTAAATGTGATGGATACGAGGGCACAGACAAACCTGCGCGACACTCTGCAAGGTAACGTTAACCGGTTTCGGTGAAGGCGGTTGGGGCGGGATGATTGGCATCACGGGGGGCAGAAGAGGCGTGAGAGTGGGACTCGAGCTCCCCTCGTCCTCTAGCTGCCACAACCACGACTTATCATATTAAAACCCTCTAATTTTAACCAAATAATCTCATAGACGGCTCATTATAACTTGTTCCATAAAAAAGATCCTTTTTAAATTTTTAAATTATAAAATAGGTCGAAGCTGTTAAAGTTTCTAAGCCAAAATGTATAGATATTTGTATTTTGGTACATCATACATAGACACTGATTTTAATTCATATTATAATCAACTAATTTTTTATTTATTTAGATACAGTTATAACGACGTTCCAAATTGCTTATCGTGACTTGAACTTTTTAACTTGTAAAGTGTTAAAAACATGAGGGCATGTGTATTTTGGTTCATCATAAAAATCACAGATTTTATTCTTTATTTCAATTAACTAATATTCTTATCCATTTTTAACCATCAGTACTTACAAGTATATCTATTCTGTTAAGCTCGCTTGTGTTAACTCATATCAGATGTTATTTTTAAAGTCTCTGAGCCAACATGAATGAATATTAGGTATATTGGTACATAATAAATAGTCCCGATTTTATCATAATTTTAACAATGATTTAATCATACTATTACAAATGTGAAATGTAAGTTTGTTTGTTACGCTTTCACGCGAAAACTACTTAACCGATCATCATGAAACTTTGTACACATTATTCTTGGAGGTATCAGAAGTAATATAGGATACGTTTTATTAAAAACAAAATATATTGTTTGTCAAAAAAATCACAAAATTTAGCTACTTCAACGCCATATCGTATTCCAGTAATGAAGTTCCAACCCTGAGTACTGTAATAACGTTGCACAGTATTACCGACGTCACGTCAATATCTAATCAATCATACTAATATTATAAATGCGAAAGTAAGTTTGTTTGTTACGCTTTCACGCGAAAACTACTTAACCGATCATCATGAAACTTTGTAGACCATACTCTTGGAGGTATTATAAGTAATATAGGATTCTTTTTTTTTTTGGTCGTGATAACCGATGCGGGCGTAGCCGCGGGCAGAAGCTAGTATGACATAATACGTGTCAACTTTTTATTTTGAACTATATTGTGCTTAATATATGTTGACGTGCTTAATTAGCCTTGTAAAATTAGCGTACCATTAATCGTATTAAGTGACCTGATATTTATAATGCTATTAAAGCAATGCAAGCGTACTACGCCGCCTACTGAAATTATGTTTGGTGATTTTTAACCAAAATATATTAAAAACGTTGAGTTAGAAATATAAAAATCATTAGTCGTATATATATATATATATATATATATATATATGTGTGTGTGTGTGTGTGTGTGTGTACGAGACGTATACAAACACGTTCTTTTTTTATTTTTTTTCTTCACTATATTTATACTTAATAGTGTCATATCGAAGATTATTTTATAACCGTTGTATATATAAAGAACAAATATTATGCTCGGTCTTACCATTGGCACGTTAGTCGTGGCGACAACCGGCTGCGGTGCGGGCGCAGATATTGTGGAGAAAGCAACATGAGGTGATGGAGGGTTTATGCCTTCAATCACTAGTTCTTTTATGACCAAGGATTGCCTTAGTAGCGGTACACTTTTCTGTGAACGAGTAAGTTTATTAATTAAAAAAAAACGATATTCGCACATTTATGTAATAATTTCAATAAATTATTGAAATTACATCGAAATTAAAAATACAAAACGCAATCATTTAAAAATAATTTGGCATGTACAAATTTATGTCAATATCAGAAACTATGAAAAGTATTTTTTTTCTTTTTCAAATTACAAAAAAAAAATAATTTATGATTAAATAACAGACTTACCTTAAGGAATCCTATCAAGCAGGGCTGGGGACTTGCTTTGAGCAAGCGCTCCAGTCTGTCGCAGAACTCTTCAGGCTCAACTTGGGCATCGATTAGTTCCTGGATTAGATTTCTCACACTGCGCTCGACAGATTTCGGTTCTTTGCTAGACAGATCTAGCAGATTAGCTAGGAAATTTCTGCACTTCTCCTTCGTGTTGTCTAGAGGTTTCTGAGAAGATACATTTCATGGTTGACTTCATTTTGAATTGGAAGATATTCTATATAACAGTCAATGACGCAATTTTGTATGCAGATGTGCGTATCCCATTTTTAAACATTTTGTTTTTATTTTATTTTAAATATTGGAAAAATAAATTATATATATTATGTACGCAATCAAGTTTGTATTCAGTTTACGAGTAATTATAATACACCAGTTGTAACTTGACGTTGTATTAACAATCTATCATTGGTTTTGTTAATATTTTATTTTTTATAGTAGTGATAAAATTGAGTGATAATTTTTTATGTAATTCATTTTTCTTTATTTATTTATTTACGCTGCATTTACATTGTGATTCATGTCGGAAGAATTATTTATTATTATAACTGATTAAAATTTACTAATTTATTTTAATTATACATTATAACTTATTGAGTGATAGTGATTAAACATTTATTAAAATATTTATCTTTCAAGAATGCAATTACATTATTCGTACGAAACCTTAAAAAATAATAATATCCTACAACATATTAAGACATTTGGAGAAAATCTGTACCATATTGTAATATTCTTAATAATTATGTCAAAGCAATGGACGAGACTTATGGTGGGTATGTAAATAGTACATTTCTAAAGGAAATAAAAATCTTACAAGAAATCTTCTAAATTTATTATTGTACTAATATAATAAAAGCTGACATATTTATTCAAATTATTCCTTAGATTACTTAGGATTAACAATACCGATTCAAAGTAATCATTTTTGCGTCAGTAAACCTTTTTATTGTTATAGGCTTTAAAATATCACGATTACGATTCATAGAGACATTTTAATAATCATAAATTAATATCAACCGATCTGAAGATTATCAAATCCAATTAAAAAAGTAAGGGTTGACTAATCGTAAACGTATATATACTTATATGTAGATAAACAACAAACACATACCGTATTCTTGTCACATATTCATCTACAAATTTATTCGAATCTTTAAGAGACGTGTCTAAAATTTTTAGTTGATAATATTAAAAAAAAAATTGAAACAATTTTTTTTCCACTATACGAATTACGAGTTTTAAAATATATACCATAAATGTTCAGATTCTATGACGCTATCGCACTATCGTGGTTTTCTATAATATTTAAAGTAATATTAAAATTGATTTAGTAGTTTCAAAGTTTAACAATAAAAAATATTACTAGTATAGGTACAGACATTGACGTGTAAATAACTTTGATTTTCAATATAAAGTAGGGATGTTATGGAGTTCCGTAACGTTAACCGAAAGTATCGGATATCCGATCCGAAATAAAAATCTATCCATAACCGTAATCGAATCCGATATAAGTTCCGAATAATTTCGGATAGGGTCAGAATCTAATTGAGATATGTTAGAAGTAGTCTACGTGTTATGATTATAAAAATTAACGTTCTACCACTGGTCAGAAATAATTTGCTTGTCAGTCTTCTTTCTAATAATATTACAAATTATTACATACTAGTAACCGGGGCCGACTTCGCACTGGTAGTATATAATTTACTTAGTGAAGACGAGTGTGATCGGTGTGAGACCAGGGCTTTAATCTATTTTCGCGGGTGTTATTTTTATATTTTGCGATAATTCCTATGATATTCCTTTAAATTATATGGTGTAATAGATTATCATAATGTACATATAATATTTAGGTAACAAATGTATTTAAGTCGATAAGGAATAATACTGTCTCCGTCTAAATAGCTTTCCAGTATTGTACTTGACAAGTTTTTTTAGAAGTTAGAATAGGTATAGTAAGCTATACTTAAAAGATAGATATATGCTATCCCAGACTTTCCTGTAGACATATAAAAGAGGAATATTCCACCATAAATTGTTCTGATATATCTATTTCAAAGGGATTAAGGCAACGTTTTCGATGAAAGCTTCCAGCTTCCAATCGGCGATTAATGGTTTAGATTCACAAATCGGTCCTCAAAAAAATGTTTTTTTATTTTATTTTTTATTTTATAACAAAAAAAAATCACGCTGTCAGCTCTTTTCTTAAACTTTTTTTTATGTCACGGTTGACGTTTGTGCCATAGTAATTTTATTCAAGAATTTAAATTTTTATTATTATAAGAAACTATATTTTATAAAACCCGAAATAAGGGCTTTATATGTTGTTTCTTTTATTTTCACAGAGGAAAGTACTTACGTACTTATTTCATTATTCCCATTAAAAATAAAGAGAGTACACTATAAAAAACAAAATTTAAATCTTTTGTCTTTATATATCATATAATTCTTCTGTGCGTGTGTCTGTGACTGAATTCCTTCTAAATGGTTGGATCGATTTTAATGAAGTTTTTTGAGTGTGTTCAAGTGGATTCGAGAATAGTTTAGATTCACAATTCGGTCCACTACAAAGTGTTTTTTATAAATATTTTATTTATTTATAAGTTGTTGTTGATTTTAGAATGTTTAACATTAGATCATGCCGCGCCGCGATCGCGTTGTCGAATATTCAAAATATTTTATTTGACTTCCAGTTCGTCCCGATAATTGGCGCTGAGATCAGATTGAGGAGACTTTCGTAACTTCGTTTTATTATTTAGTTAAAATAAATCGCGTGCTAATTTAAATCTTACATTCAGATGAATTAGTGTGTGAAGTGTTTTGAAGTGTAGACAAAAAAAAAACCATATTGTGCAAATTCGGTGCGGTATTTAAGTGAGTATTTTACATGTTTTTCTATAAAATTTACACGTGCGTCTTCGCAGAAGAGCAAAGAGAGCAAAGATGGTCCAGATTGTTACAACTTATTAAAAAAAAGGTTGAAATTTTCCGATTTAAGACGTGTGTACAGACAGGACAACGTCTGTCGGGTCCGCTAGTTAAAAATCAAGACAGAAACCGATAAGATTTTGGGCACACGGCTTTCGAAGTTGTGCTCTGGTATAATATAAGTAAGGACATTTAAGACAATTCAGTATAAAAAATATAGAAAGCAACTCGGCAATTAATAGATAAAATGAAATAAATTAGATGATCATTTTATTCAATAAGCCATTATCTCGAACTACGTTATGTTAAATATCAACAGCATCTACAATAAGCGGTGATTTTACTATCGTTTCAAGTAAGTTACCTGCGTGGTTACTGTCGGTTGTTGTGGTTGAGGCGTGGGTGTCGGTATAGTCGCCACGGAAACGGCCGGAACCGGCGTGGCCACAGGTCCGGCTGGCATCTGACCGGCCATCTGGCTCGGTGAAGCGACGCTAGTAGATACCGTCGCCACGCCCGGATGCTAGGCAGAAAAGATGAGAATATAAGAGCTCGTATCCTTATATAGTTATACAATCAATCAAAATATCCGTGCAGAAAAACAACCTATTAAGCTTTTAATTATATTTTACGTATACAAAGTTTCATCGGCCAACACGAACACAGTATGTTCGCGTTTTTTTTTTTAGCGACTCAATACAATTTTTTGCTGCATGCATATTATATACTAACCAATGACGAATGAAGAAGCGTGTTAAAAATCTAAATTTGAATTCTCAATTGTTACAAAATTGTGCTCTTAAATAATAATAAAAAAAAACCGTAAAAATATTGCTAGTTGTTACAAACATACATAAAATCACTCTCCTTCTCACTATGTGCTAGTAAAAACTTCAACTAACTGTACTATAAATATCTGTTATGGTTTCCTCATACTCCTACTTGTATATTTTGCAAATATAAGGGAAGTTACGATGTTCATTTTTAACATATGAACTTCAGTTTAAAAGTTTTCATGAGAATAGTCCCAAACCACATGAAACTAATACATGTTTGTGTAAAATACTTGCGAAGTCACTTAAATGTTCCAATCAAGTAATTTATTATTTATACCTAGTATACTAATATGTGAATACCATTTGGATATGAATCTGCTAAATCGTTCATTTCCCTCCCTCCCTTCTGCCTAGTTTCGAAACCTATAATTCTATGAACAATAAAACCAACATGCTTATGTTCTTTGTGAGTTATCGTTAATAGTATTATAATCATAATATTTAATATTTGCCTCATAAAACGCATTTTTAATCATCCTCTTTTGTGTATCTGACCTTTGAGACTCAAATGAAAATTAAATATATCTAAATATATATTTCTAATCAAAAACACAGAAAATCACTATTCATGATAGATAAAAATTTAAACAATAATGCATGCAATACGAGCAAACACGTGCACAAACGCAAGCGACAGCACACACTCGAAATAAACATACATGTATTTTAAATATATTTCGAAAAGTAAATAGCACTACATACATACACAAACATTTAACTATAAAATTAATGTGTAATATATAGTAAGATATAAATCTATAACTATCTATAATATATAACTCGATTTAATCGGGTTTAATTCTTCACATATTACCTATTTTGATGTGAAGATTTTATAAGCCTCTTTTAAATAGTTACAAATACTTTTCCCACTATCTACTATCTTTAAATAAATATCACTTACAAACGCATAATACATTAAATCAACACTAATATTTGATAAATTAAACTATCACACGCACAATATAAAAGCAGTTATAAATAAGCTAGAATATAATTTTATCTCTTTGTGGACGCTACGTGCAAACGACTAAACGTCACTTGCATGGACCATAAGCGCTTACTAAGGATTTCGTCGTATTACAACCTTCTCTAGTTTCACGCAGTTCTCCCTGAAGTTATTTACATGATATTTATGACTTAGAGAATGATGTATTTCACTCTTCGCTACTGTTTATTAATAGATAATGAATTATTTTCGATTTATTTATTTAAACAATGAAGCTTAACCATATTGTGCTTTCTTGCATGCGTTCGAGCTAAGTCCCATATCCTAGTTAATGCGAAGCGTTCTATGCGAAGCCGTGAATTTTGGATATGATTTTGTACTGGTCCTCATAGCCGTCTTCCAGGTAAAAGGTGCATGTTATTCTATGAATATTGCGCAAAACGTAGTACACGAATAACGGGATCGTTAAAAGAGCGTAATCAACATAACTACTATCGTCTAAAAAATATTTCTTCAGCGAAATTTAACTTCGATGCCGCGCATAAAACGTTCCCGATATACGAGTCACTATAAACACTAGTTAATTATAATTAGTATTTTTAATATTACCAATGACTGGAACGAGTTCCGATCGGGTCTTACCTTGTTTATTAAATACCTTAAAACATGCACCGCCACCGTATCTGTACATGCACGATTCGTTTGAAATTGGACAAAAAATTGTACAGGGCAACGCGTTGTCCAACCTCAGAGAGCGATGAGTGGGGTGGCTAAGTTTCGGAGCCTACTTACTGCCGGCACGGTCGACAGCCGGAGCGTCTGCGGCTGAGGCGCCGTGAGAGTGCTGGCCACGGGCGCGGGGCCGACCCTCAACAGCTGGTATTGACCATTCTCAGTCTTTAACAACAAATGACCCTGCTGCCCCTGTTGTAGACTTTGAAGTGTTTGCAGCGTAATCTAAAAATGAACGCCTCGTTTCAATCTTTACTTCATGTTATGAACGAATCTCGTTACAGTTTGATCTTAACGTCCAATTATAAATCTAAGCAAAGTGATTATTAAAACACAATAAACATACAGGGGGTGCAGGCAATGATGGTGAGAGTGTTACCTGTAATGTGGGTATGTTAGTTGTGAAGCATGTTGATTATTTTATAATTAATCGATTTATCTTGTTATGAAAAGCACCATTATTGAACCTATTGCATGAAGTGTTCATAATGTACATATTGAACATTTTATTGTATACATTACATTTACAAAATCACTGAGGCTGCTATAACTTTCAAAATAAGAAGGGACGTAATAATAAATTAACAGTACATTTCAATATACCTATTATCTATACATATATGTATATTCAATTACAAATTAAAAAAAAAAGATTAAATGCAATAATGTATTTATACATAATATGAATAATTATAGTAATACAACTAATAGTCTATTATCATATTAAAATCACAAATCGCTATTTACAAATATAATTAATGGCATATAGCTTTTGAATTAAGTTAAATAAAAGGAGATTAACATTGACAGCGATACTGGTATAAGCTGTTACAGCTGTCTGCATCTTTGCCCCTGATGAGTTAATTTTATTGTCATTTTATTAACTATAATAATATGTATGTTGAGAATTTTCAGTGCATTTTAATTATTTAGTCAAATATACTTTATGTTTGTATCTGACTTAAATGAAAATAAGTTGAAAATATTTTTTTTAATACTTCAATGAATCATGACCAATACTTTTAAGAAAAAACACAAGCATTAAATCTCCTTTGAAGTAACTAAATTAATTCAAATACTACTATGATTTTTAGTTATGCCGTGTTTAAGTGCACAATAAACCCATTGCAATTTTACACACTTGTCACAGACAAATTGTTAGTATTTCAGATTTATAGAAATCATTGATGCTAAACTATTAACAATTGCATGTTTACACATTAAATCTTCAATACTATATGATAATATTTTATGACTTCTAATCTTATATTTATATGTATATGTTTACACCTGGCAACCCTAACTTGCGGCTGGCTGAGAGCTGGCAACCATCTTTTTTTCTATTCTTTACATTATTTCCTTTAAAATGACATAAAATTGATTAAAAAAACATATAGCTGCAATTTATATTACCAAATTAATTATACAAAAATTAATTATAGATAATTGCGGCTGATTTGTTTTAGGCAACCTATCGCTAATGCATTGCATACTCCCTCAACATTCATTTAAAATTAATTTCATCAAAAAAACAGATACCTGCAGAATTGAGCGGTGGGATCTTAGTCTAATACACCATCGTAAAATCGATCGAACTAAATTTGCTTGATCAAATCGACATACGACTTACAAAAATTGAAAGAATTTTAAATTATGGATTTTACAAAATGTTATATACCTTTTTCGTTTTATCTACATAAATAACTAGGTATCAACATTATTACTCGCCGTTAATAGCCTCTTGACGTATTTATCACAGTAAATATATTTAGTTTTAAAGCAATTATATGAAATCTATGTATTGAATATCAAAAATTAATAATATAAGAATATTATAACAATCGTTTTTATTCAAAACAATACAGAATATGTAGTAATATTATAACTACTATTTGTACATTCCGTAATCTTTTCAAATTTGCTTGAATACTCTCAACTTTCTCGTAATACTGCAATTTTAAATTATTATTTATAGCATTTAAATAACTGAATAAAATTAGCAATCGTAGATCAAGTTTTTACATACAGATCGTGTTGTAGACTATACGACGTCTGACATTTTCGATGACAACATCAAACAGGTAAAGAACAATATTTTATAATTGTGTCACAGCTTAAAACGTACAAGTATCGTAAACTAATACATAAAATTTAAAGTAAAGTTATCAATTTATTTAGAAAATAATTATTTATAATTAATTATTGCATACTCAAGAGACAGACATATTTTTCGATTATTTTATACTAAGCGTCACTATACGTGATTTATTTACGTAACAAAAAAAAAACTTTATTAATATTGTTATTAATTATTTGACAGAATAAAATATTTTAAGTACATTAAAATTATTTATAAGATAATTTGAAAAGAAAAAAATACATACAGCAAACAGTTCAAACATAGGAGAATGTTTGTATATATTGGCTATGTTTGCGGCCTCCTTCTAAGTGAAGATTTTTTCATTTTACTTCCTATCAACAATTGCTCCTGCACATGCGCATGTCATACACTCAACTTTCGTGGAAATTTTGAATTTATGACATGCACATGTGCTCTTATCAAAGTGAAGAAAATCTTCATTTAGAAAGGGTCCACAAACATAGCCATAATTGATACACAGGAAGAATGCAAGCACATACTCAAGGTCATATCTATTTCTCTTCATCTGCATATATGCAACCATTTTTATCAATTAAATAATAATGAAATGCAATCCCATCAAAAAGGTATTATAATATCATAATAGACTTTTATGACAAAACATATTTCAGAAGAAATGGAAATATATTCACAATTCATAAATATGCATCAATTCACCAAGACGAGTTCAAATAATTTCTTTTTAAAACAGTGTCCAAAAATTTTGTATACATCCAAAATCTATCATTACACTTAGTTTGAGTTTGAAATTTTCTTCTAGTAGATCCAAAACCTATGCTGAAATATTAGTATATGGTCCATGTTAGATGAAACATCAGATGAATGATATAAAATATTTACATGAATGCAAATGCACCACACATGCATATTTTTATTATAATGGCATGTCTAGATGCTCACCAGAGATTTAATTGGAATATAACAATTAGTCTAACATTGCAATAGAAAGCTTGGGTCAACATGAAGAAGGCGTTATACAAAAGCATTACAGAAATAATAATTGCACAATATATGAATAATGTAAATTATATTGTCTATCCTATGTTACAAATCTTAATATAGATTCTCTGAAGTTCATTTTTAACATGTTTATGCTCTGCAATCAAGCTTGAAAGATGTTTTGTGCAACAGAATCTGTGAGACCCATATTTAAATTTTTTCAGATAATTTAAATAGCAGAAATTTTGTAATTAACATTTTAATACCTATACTATTTTTATTTTAAATTTTTATTGAAATAATCAAAATTATAACAGACTCCAAAATAAATATTAGTTTATTAATTAAAATTATTTTCAAATTAGTCATTACAACGTCTTAAATTGATGTAAATAATTATATAATCCTCAAAAGTTGTCTCTAAGTAAACTCGATTGCGATAGCAAGCACGAGAGTCATAATTTCAATTTGAAATGGGTTATTTTTAAAATATGTAGTGAAACTAATTATTGTCTGTACTATCAAGATTAATGCCAATTATTAGTGTTGACTAATTACACAACAAAAAAATATGAACATTTTTGTAACTCTTTTATAATAATAATTAATTGATAATTCAACTTCCTAATAATATCACTTTTATAAATAATCATATATAGACAACATAATAAAGTTATAACAGCACCGGCAATGTGATTCAAGGTAACATATAGTTACATTTAAACATAAAACTTACAATATAGTTATAAAATTCTTGTAATGTAAATGTTTAATGTTTAATAAAATTATATAGCACATAAAACATATACATAAAATGATTCGAGTTTAATTATGGGTCCCCAGATGTATTTACATTGAATAATCAGTAATCAAGGCATGGAGTGAGTGCTCTTTGTATAACATCAATGTTAATGGTCACTTACTCCTGGAGTGGCAGCTCGTGTCCCCACCACCTGTGGAGTTCCAATAACCACTCGCGGGGACACCGTTGCTACGGACTTCTGAGCGGCGACTGCCGGTGCTCCCGGTCGCATATTTAGAATCTGAACATTGGGCAAAATAGCTGGCTGAGCCGAACCCAAATTCTGTGTTGTCACGACGACATTTTGCCCTCCTGGCTTATTGATTGTCATAACATTCGGTATAGAACCAGGCATGCTAGAGTTGACAGTCATAGGCAATGTGACCATACTAGGTTGCATGCCAACTTGACCAGACGTTGTACCCTGTTTTATAACCAAAGGAGGTTGCATAGTAATCGTTTTACTCCCAGAATGAGGTACTATAGTATTGCCCGGTACCGTTTGAGCTACCTGTGCTTGGGAAGAAGATATATTAACACAATGGTTCGTAATAGATCGAACTGTAAAAGGCGTGTTACTATCTGACACGGGCAAATTTTGCACTTGTGTACTTATTATCTTTAAACGTTCACCGTTACTTGGAACACTTTGAGATAAGTTTGTTTGTGATACAAACGATGTTGGAACACTAAATGATGCACTAGAAACGATTGATGGTTGAAAACCAATACTACCTATTTCACCATCACTATGGTCCTTATATTTTTGTCCATTAATGGTATTTGCACTTGAGGTATTATTATGGCGATTTGGAATAACATTTACTAAATTGTTCTGTGACGATATTGACGGAACCGATGTCACTAAATGATTTTCTAAAGAGCCCACGATCGCGTTTACTGCATTCTCATCAACGTCTGTAGACAAAGCTTCCTCTAAAAACTCGGCTGTCGCCATTTTATGTCGGCGGATGTGGGTAGTGATGTGTTTCATATTGAGAAAACCGGTAAGATTTGTTTGGATACGGTTTTCGAAAACTTAAAAAATAAAAAAAATTATATATTATATGTATATTAGTGTATATGTCATGCAAATTAAAGGAATTTAATTATTATTAATTAACAGGCTTACATACATTTTATTTTATTTATATGTTATATGGATTTTGTATAAAATTCTTTTAAATTTAAAATAATTAATAAAATATATGATAATATCATCGATTAAATAAATAACTTTATATGATATAAAATAAATTATTTATCACAGAAAAATTTCTGTGTGTGTTTTTATTTATCTGGATAAACTTCGGTGTGTCAGGTTTATATTCAAAGAAAATTATTACATTTTGAATTACTGTAAATACAATTTATGATTCTACTGAAGTGGACTATAACAGCCGAAATACGCCCAATGGCTAGATATAAGCTTTTACTATAATGAAGAAGAGATGGAGCTTAATCCAGCTTTATTGCGTGTCGGTCGATAAGTATCATGACAGAATAGAAGATGGTATTGATAGAGTGCAATAAAACAGTTTTAATATAAGTTGTTAATAATTAATTTAATCTTAAAACAGCCATACTATGACGTCACCTACAAAATTAAATCATATTTTATTTTTAAGATAGTTCCAGCATGAAATCAATTTTCCACAGATTCGGCTAAATTTTTTTCACGTTTTCAGAATAGCTTTATTTATGAATTCCTAAATTTTCATAATTTTTGACCGTTTAGATCGCGAGATATTTAAAGACAAATTTCTCGATTATGTGGGTAATGCCCCATTTATGTATGTAAAATGTCCGATTTTTTATTATATTAAAAAATTCTCTCGACGGAATTGGAAAAAAAAAACTAGGAGAGTGTTGAAAAATATTTTTAGAATAAGTCAAAAAAATAAAAGTAGCATCTTACCGTTTTGTTATCGAGATATTAAAATTATAAATATTAATTTTAATTTTAAACTAAGAGTGATCTGGCAACACTGTGCACAACGCTCTCATTTTTTTAATTAAAAAAAACTATTATTAAAAAGCGCAATACTATTTGTATAATTATTATACTAAGAACATATAAACAAAAATATATAAAACACTCAGAGCAATGTTGCAAGATCACTATAACTAACGATATAAAGCAGAAAGTATTAAGGTAGGATTATACTTCACCACGCTGGAACTACCTTAAGTATATAAACAAAATTTATATTTTTGTTAATCATTTTTACTATTATCTAAACTTATATGAGGAAGTAATATCTCAAATCTAGTCGCATGTTATGTAAATTCTATAACACTTGAGTTAACACGTTAGCAAATTCGTTATTTTACATGCTGTAACTTGTCCCAAAGAGTATATAATAACTTGTCCTATTCATTTCTTTCTTCACATAGAATGCAAACCAAAGTTATTTTATTTAATAGCTAAAATATAAAAAAAGTATCTTACCGATTTTGAAAAATCTTTCACACTTGAATAATACGTCAACAGAGTGAAATAATAATTTAAAAAATCTTACCGATTTTTAGAGAAAAAAAAAATTACATTAACACACAACTGGACTGAACTGAATCGCCTGTAAGCGTCTCACTTTTAGGTAAAGACTTCTTCTCCATATAAGACACAACACGGAGGTAAAAACTTTAAAACACGTCCGATCACTTAGACGATAAAGTTAAAAGTGTTAGAAAAGTTTTTAAATTGATGATGAACGGATGTGCTATAAATAAATTTAAATTAGTAATTTTTATTATGAATAAAAAAAAGTATGATTAAAAGTAGAGTTGTTACGAATAATCGGCTACTACTCGGTTTTCGGCCTATTCCGCTTCTTTTTTTAATATTCAATTATTTGGTATTCGGCCGAAAAAGCGGCCGAATACCAAAATATACGAAAAAATGAATATCTATTTTAATCACAAAAAATTGGTTGTCTGTAAAGTCGGTTTACGGACGATAATTTTTACGTGAAAACGGCATAAGAAAACGAATGGAATTGAATTATTATCACTGAATTATCATTATTTTGTATAATATATATTTACATATATATCTGAGTATATAAGCTACAGGTAATTAATTGTATTTAATATAAAAGCTTAATAAAGTTAAATACTTTGATATGTAATACAAAAAATAATCAAGTTTAATAAAGAAGTTAAGTTTAATAACTTAAAGTTAGTAAAACAAATTAGATTATCATTAACCACTTATGAAAATTGTAAAAATATACTAAGTAAAAGCAGTTTACTTTTTATACGATCGTAATTATATGAGTCCTAATAACTTTTTAGTCAAAATTGTAATATAACCTATTATTACTGCACTCCCCCACCGATGCTACTTTTTTAATAATCAAAGAACAAATATATGAGATTATATCGCTAATCGAATTCTTAAAATGCAAGAATTAATTACCTTTTTTTGCTGCAATTGTTGTAATAGACTATGGTAACCATTTTATGATTTTATTAACTTTTATATTATTAACTTACATTTATTTACTTATATATATATACTGTCGACCTTGTTACTAAAATAAAACAAAATATTGATAAGAAAAATGTAGTTCTCGGAATCTTTATTGATTTAAAAAAGGCTTTTGATACAGTCAGCCATAAATTACTTTTAAAAAAATTAGAGACCATCGGAATTGCCGACAAAGCATTACAAATGTTTGAGTCTTATTTAACACAAAGGTCACAAGTAGTCAAAATAAATAACTGTCAAAGTAATTCACTTCCAATAACGTGTGGGGTGCCCCAGGGCTCGATACTGGGTCCTTTACTCTTCCTTATATATATAAACAATATACATGAGTTGGGACTGCACGGTCATATTACTCTTTATGCAGATGACACTTGTTTGTTTTATTTCGGTTCATCTATACATAACCTTATTTCACAAGCTCAAGAAGATTTAAATGTCTTATATAAGTGGTTTCAATATAACTTATTAACTGTTAATATTTCCAAAACTTGCTTTGTGTTATTCAAGGCAAAAAATAAACCGATTCCGTCACACGCACCCCTTACAATCAATGATATTCCATTGCAGCAAAAAACCCATGAAAAGTACCTCGGTCTACATATGGATACTTCTTTGTCTTGGAAATACCATGTCAATCACATAAAAAGTAAATTAGTAACTCTTACTGTTTTGCTTCGTAATATTAGGAGTTGTATACCTAGTAAATTACAGCACACAATATATAACGCACTTGTTAAGCCACACCTATCATATCTTATCGAGGTCTGGGGCAGCTCGGCTAAAACCAAAATAAATCAACTTCAAGTTTTACAAAATAAATTAATCAAATTACTTTTTAAATATCATTACCTTACACCTTCTAAAAAAATATACAATGAAACAAAAATCATGCATATAAAAAACCTTTATGTATACAACGTTTGCTGTTTTATCCGAAAAACACTCAATAGGAATATCCATACTAACTTAACGTTCAACAATCAAGCATCAGTTAGCAATCGCAGCACTCGTCGAGCTAGTTTTCTCGTCCTACCCAAGACTCGAACAAATTACGGTAAAACAATGATCACTTTTGAAGGTGCAAAAATTTATAACCAACTACCCTCTCACATAAAAAATCTAAGCTCATTTAACGTATTTAAAAAGGAACTTGCTAACCACATTTTAGATAATAAGTAATTTAAATTAAAACAGTGCGTTAAATTAGCTTTAATTTTATTAAAGTAAAAAGTGCTAAATTGAAAAAAATTGTGTTACTTTATAGTCATAATTATGTTTCTTACAAGTGCGATGTCGAATTGTTTTTTAAAATGTTTGTTACAAATGTATCCTCATGTAAGTGATAATGTTATCTTAATGAGAATAAATATCTTTTAAACATATATTATTAACTTATATTATTAACATTACATTATATTATTAACTTTTCACTATTTGACATTACTTCAATATTGACAAAATACAGATTGCGTGCGTTTGCCGCCATTTGCCGTTGTCAATTCTACTCGGAGTTCGGAGCTCCATGAAGGTGGCACCGGCCTCCGGCCTCTAAAGAACACTCTAGGGGTGCTGCTTTCGACTCTGCAAGAGGAGCATGCAGACGAAATATGTCCGCGTTCTTCGGAGAACTGATACAATATACCGCTATTTATTTTTATTTTTTAATTCAATAAATAATAAGTTTGGGCATAAAACTTATGGGGGTGCTGTTTGCGCATACAAAAATCTATCTATTTCCGCTTTCGTAGACATCAAATTAATTAAACAAAATATTTAACGACAAAATAAAGAGCACGCAGCACGCAGTAGAAAATTTTGATTTTCTCAAAAACTAATGTTCGCGCAAACCTTTCCCTTGAGATTTTTGATGCATTTTGCATGCGCAATAGCTAGAAAAAATAAAAAAATATCAAATTTTTATTTTTGGTGCCACCTTCATGGAGCTGGAGTTCGGACGCGTCATAAGTTAGGCCGACCGCCGATCGTGCGCCGAACGCTTAGGCCGAGCCTATCGTGCTTCTCTAACGCTTGTTCCGCGCTCTCGCTCACTAATTGTGACAATGACGTCATGTTTCTCGTACATGCACCCAGTAGCTTTCATCAATTTACTAGACGTTATCACGTCAAAAAATATTATTTATTTATTTATTTATTTTATATATATTTGGGAAACAAACAGTACAATAACAGACAAATAATAAAATAATAAAGAGAGATAACATAAACCAATCTAGTTTCCACCAATAAATAATACACACAAGAAGCAGAAGGTAAAAAATAATTAATAATAAATAATTAATACTTAAAATCTATCAATGGCAAGTTTTGATGAATGAAAACAATTTTTTCAGCATTTGTTGATAGCAAACGATTGCTTTTCTTCATAAATAATACACACATCTGAAATTAGTTTTTCATTATATGTATACATATTACTGCCAGGAGACGATAGATAAATCTTAGCGAATTTTGTAAGGAATCGATACTGTTTTGCGTTTGATAACTACCATTTGTAAGGGTCCGCATTCCAATTTAAGCGATAAGTTTTCAAATAAAAATCAATCTCATTTGCCATAGAACTTTTATTTGAATCCTCATATTTTTTAGTAGTAAGCAGTAAGTAAGAATTATATGTATAACACAATATGATGTAATAATTAGCACATGCATCGGAATGAGACAAGTCGTAACATCTCACGCACGAAATGCGCATACCTGTTGCCGAACATTCGGTCGCCGAATATTCGACGCTTCGGCCAAGAGCGTAGCTAAATATTTGGTATTCGGTATGCAGTCAAATCACTACATTATACATATTCGCAGCATCTGTAATTAAAAGTGTGTTTTCAAGTTTCAAGACTCTGACGTCGAACTTTGCAGTTTGCAAGTAATTAAATTCATCTCTGTTTATTATTTGGTTATGGTCTGGTATAAAACACTTGTTTATTTTTTGACAAAACTGCAGTACTAATTATTGGAAATTTTTATTGTAATTAATCTGTACTTACGTTATCTGAATGGTTTATTAACTTTATTTATTTGCTAAAATTAGCTATACTCTTAGTTGTACAAGTTAGGTTTTAAGATTATTTTGTTGTTAGATTGCCTGTTTATTGACGGAAGGTGTAAGAAGAAATAAATATACGTATTCAAATAGGTATAATCTTCAAACAACACGCTATGGAATCAAGGTAATAAAGCAGTAACAATAAATGTATTTATTGAAGTGAAACTTCTTTATCGGGGTTGGAAAGATTTTTTCGTTACGCGCCATCTTGCGTTACACGCCATCTTGATTATTGCGTATTTCAGTCGTTTTTCAATAAACACATGCGCAAGGAAGATTCCGAGTGGTAGTAGATGAAATCCTATATATATAAATAAATAGTTAAACTAAAAAAATCAAATATCAAATTTTGAATGCTACAAAATGTGGCTCTCGCAGGGTTTTGAACTTGCAGCTCTCGAGCGATATACGAAATTCAATTCTCGTTGGCAGCCACTGCGCTAGCAATCTCTAAGATTCTTGAGTGAAATTAAGTAGCTATGGCCTAACATATAAAAGTCATATAAATCAAATATATCAACTTCAAATGCGTATTTTAAAAGCCATAGTACCTAAAAAAATTAAAGAACAACATAAACAAAACTATCATCTTCTATTCAACTACTGTAAAGTCATGCCAGTTGACGTAAAAGTAAAATATCTTGTACTTACAGAACAATATCTGAACACAAAAATCCAAATAAAAATTGACAACTGTAAAAGACTGAGAAGTAGTAAGAATCCAAAATTAGAAATCCCCAAAGTCATTAATAACTACGGCAAACATTCACTTAAATATATTGTTCCTACTTTATTGAATTCACTCCCAAAAACACTAAAAGATGAAATGAACGAAAAAAATTACAAACATAAACTCAAAAAGCACTTTTTAGAGGAATGTGTATAGATTCCGGTTCTGTTTACGGCGTTGATGCGATGGACGGATGAATTCCATTTTTATATTTAGATTACATACTATTATAATTTTATATATTATTACTTAAGTATAGTTTAACTACAGTGCACAGTAAAACTAACTTTTGTTTATGAGGCACTGCATGTATATATTATATTTTAATGTATTAATAAATAAATAAATAAATAAAAAAAGTATCACTATATAGAAGTTTGCAGTTATTGTATGATGTATTCTATAGTGAGTAGGTAATTCGAATATAAATGTGTCCGAACGCAAACACAGGACTCATATAATTACAATCGTATAAAAAGTAAACTGTTTTTATTATAAGTTTCACTTCTTACGAGTGTACGCTACTACACGCAATTTAATTTTTTTTTAACTGAATTAATACATACTTTGTTTTTGTTTATTTATTATCAAAAGTGAGAATGTCTAAACTAAGCTTTTATTTCTTAGTTGTCAATATCAAAAATTTGAATTGTCACGTCGATGTTGACTAAATTGACAGAACTCGTCGCACACTTGACACTTGTCGTCACCTTGTCGTTGCGTCGTTGCTTTCTATTTCTACCACGAATCAAAACCTCTTTGATCAAAACTTGTTTGATTTCTACCGTAAATAGTAATCTGCGTCGCAAAATTTCTTTTGCTGTGCCTTCTAAAAGTTTTTCATTTACATTAAATAAGTAGTTCTGATTTCTAAAAAATCCAATTAATTTTCAATAAAAATGTTGATAACTTACTAGGTTAGTGTTTAATAGTATTTAATTTGGTTTATTTCAAACCGACTTCATAAAAAGGATGAGCTTCTCAATTCAATTGTATTTTTTCTATGTGTGTTAACCTTATAACTTTCTTGTTACTGGGTGTACCGATTTTGATCCGATATCCCTAACAATGCGTATTTAATCGACTTTGACTATGTTGATGTTGTTCTGATTTTTATTGAAGTCTGTTAAAAACTGTGAACAATACGCCTATCAGTAGAGTTACATGAAAATACGAAAGTAAATGTTTTATAATTACATAAAAGTAATATTTACTCTTATAAATTATTTAAATAAGTAATTTATAAATACATGTATTATATATTTTTAGTATAAAATATAAATAAGCTGGCATGTTGTACCACACTTAGTAACCATCAATCATATTGAACCAATTAAAAAAATAATTAATTAATTTTATAAATCATTACAGATAAATATGGAGCGGTTTCCCCTAAAATCTTCTGTACCTAAAATGGGCACTACTTATCAATCCGTCTACAAAAAGGTAAAAAATTATAAAGTAAAGAAATATACTTTTAACAAGATAATTGTAAAATAATTTTAATTATTTCCTTAAATATTATTTTTATAATATTAATCTTTAAAAAAATTTACGACCTAAATGGTAAACAACAGTAGTATATAAATCAAATATACTTACATAATTGATTTACACCAATATTTTCTTGAATTTTAAGTAAGAGATTTTCTCAAGGAAGTATGTTATTTTGGAAAGCAAAAAAGGTTAAATAGCATTTAAGACTGTTATACACTGATATATAATATATGAAGTCTATTTAACATTAGACTAAATATTATGTTTTTAAATATGTCATTAAAATTAGTATAATTTTATTATTTTTCAGTTTATTCTAAAAGATTAAACTGATGCATAAATCAAATACATTATAATTTACAGACAATTTGATAAAAGTATTTAAAAAATTTATGGAAATTATATTTATTATTAAAAAGATTTTAAATTTTTTCCATATACTACATCTATTATATACTTACTGAACGGGTTTCATTAGGGATTTTTTTATTTATGTTGGTATTATAAACATGCTAAAAAAAAAGTATGTCAAAAATTGAAAAGCGGAAGTTGCTAATTATTCAGCCTATATCTATATATAATTCTTTAACAAACTTTAAAAGAAACCTATGGAATAATTTTTTAAACTAAATTAGAAAACAATGTTAATATTGATGTTAATTGCTTAAATAATGTATTTAATGAAATTTAAAAAGCAACCAACGGAACCATGTAGGATATTTTTAGGCTTAGAATTTTTTAGGTCGTCATATCATATCGTTCTTAAAAGGTTATTATAAAACTGCAACTGTAAAACAGTTGTAGTTTGACCCCTTGAATAAGATTAAATAAACTGCAAAAACATTTTTCCTCGTATTTATACAACATAATAAAAAGGAAATGATGAGGTGGTTTTGTAAATAAAGGAGGAAGTCGTATCATTTTCTGTTCTACATGCTCCTGCTTATCCGGACAGTTTTCCGGTTTATACCTTAGAAACATTAACACTGAAAATATCTTTGGCAAACAGTATGCACTAATAGTCCAGTCAAATAATTTTTTAATTCAAAATTTCGACCTACTTTGCATTTTTGATATAATTTGTTTTTAATGATACAAAAACAATGTGTAAAGGTTCGTGTCTGCTGTAAATGTGCTGTGCTGTGTAATTTTTTAATGACCAGAAAAAACTGAGCCCAGGCCCCTATTTCTCGGCGGCGATTCGGCAGCGGCTTGGGTCAACGGTAATGCTGGGGGTGCAAAGACCGCTACCGGTAGAGCGACCAACACTCAAAAGACGCCTCATAGGAAATGGACCTGGATGAATCCTGATGGTTCCATTAGGAATGTAATAGAAAGTGTGTCTATCATGACCAGACAACAAAATTTTCAGTGACGTCTCCATGATCTATAGGATGTAAACTGCGAGTGATCACCTATTGGTTAGCGACACATTGAATATCAGTGTTAAACTGGAACGGTCTCGCCTATTGAAGTCTACAGTGCGACCATCCAACGCACATATCCAAAACCTCGAGAGATTTCAGCTCGAATTATCTAATCGTTTCGATTGCCTTGACCATTGCGTTTGTGTGGACGATATAAAAAAAGGTTGGTGAACACTGCCCATACAGTTGTGAGCCGATTTTACAGACCCGACCGTAAAAGTGGCCCCTGAAAGCTCTGAGGAAACTCGAAATCTCATGGAAGAACGATGCTTATCTACAGTCCTCTGATGACGTTGAATCATACAAGGCGGATCAACAGACGGATATGGAAATCTCTGAGACACGATATACGTGTCTTTAATACAAAACGTATTAAAGATACGATAGAGCGGAATCAGGGCTCCAACGTGCTTTCAAGGAATTCCTCTGTTGGTCAAAGTCGGTTGTCTAAGCTGAAAACTGATGATGGAGATACAGTTTCGACCAGAGTTAAGATATTAAGGGAAGTCGAGAAGTTTTACGGACAGTTGTATACCTCGGTCAACCAACCTGTTCGTAGCTCGGCTGAATATCCAAGAGCCTAGCTTACCCGACATTATTCCGAAGATATACTGCACATTAGCTTGCACGAGATTAGTATGACTTTGGGACAGCTTAAAAACAATAAGGCACCGGGCAAAGACGGTATTACATCAGAGCACATTACATTCAGAGGCTCTGGAACAGTAGTGTGATGGTGCTCATCTTCAAAAAGGGCGATAATACCTTGTTGAATAATTACAAGCCCATTTCGCTGCTGAGCCACTTTTATCAGCTGTTCTCAAAGGTCCTTACCAATCGTTGGACGGGCAAGTTTGATGACTTTCAGTGTCCCGAACAAGCCGGTTTCCGAGAAGGCTATAGTACCATAGATCACATACATACGCTGCAGCAGATTGTATAAAAAACCGAGGAGTATAATCCTAGGTTAATATGTCCAACTTGGTAGGTCCAACTTCGAGAGAGGGGTCAGTCGTCGAATCCAACTAGGATAGGCAGCGTTCGGGAAATTAAAAAAAACGTCTTTTCATCCGGTATGGAGTGCCTGAAATCAAAAGTCTTCGACCAATGTATGTTACCAATGATGATATATGAATCTGAGACGTGGTCTCTGACTATGGGTCTTTTAAACAAGCTTCAAGTTGCACAGCAAGCAGTGGAAAAGGCCATGCTTGGTATTTCTCTGCGAGATCGAATCAGAATTTATGAGATCCGCAGACGAACGAAGTTTGCTGATAGTCCCTAACGGATTTGAAAGCAAAAAGGCAGGGTACAAAGTTCGTAGAACTGCCGGCCGATGGAGCAGAAAGGTTTTCGAGTAGAGACCACGTGCCGGTCCGCGAGATGTACAGACGACTTGAGGAGAGTCACCGGAAGCTGTTGTATGAAGGCTGCTTCGAAACGGTTGTTCTGGAGGTCGATTGGTGATATGATGATGATATTTTGGCAGGTGTGAATTTATACAGGTATAAAATGTTTTTCAAATCATACGCCGCTGTATTGAGTCCCGAGTTAAAAAGAGAGGATTATTGCTTAATCGCTTACTCGTATGGATGCTCGACGATGAGTACCTATTGCGCATGCTACGACATTAAGAGGTTCAAGTAAGCGTATAGATCATATATGTGTTATTGTTTATTTGCTGATTGAATCCGAAACCAGGAAGTAAAATTATTTGTTAAAAATAATAAATAAATAAACGTCTCACAAAAAAGAAATAACTTTAAAGCATTCCAATTTCAATCTAAACTTTTAACAAAGTTTTTAATCACTTTTTGACAAAATGGTGGGTCTAATTCATTAATCACTTCACGAATTTTGAGGTCTAAGGATGCAATCGATTCGATTGGCTCCGTATAGACTCTGTCTTTAACATAACCCCATAAAAATATTCCAGCGGTGTTAAATCATGATCATGATCGAGCTGGCTATTTAACAGCTAAATTTATTGAAATTATGCGATCGGGAAAATTGGTTTGCAAAAAATTCATTGTTTTGGTGGTCATGTTAGGGATAACCATAATTATCATTAATAATATTGCCCAAAATTGAGTTGTTAACAACTCTCAATATAGCTAGGGAGCTGGTGGCAGTAATTTTTATATGATTTCATCGTCTGACAGAGGTTGATTATATTAGGGTACTAAGTAAAATAAAAATTTAAAAAAAAAAATTCCATTCATTAATTGCTGCAATATCAAATAGGAACTAGCAAAAAATATTTATAAAAATAAGTGTCTTAAACGATATTATCGCATCTGTCGATAGTCTTAATAAATTTAATTTAATTTAAAAAATATATTAATGCTAGTGGCAGAAGTTTTCCTGCTGTGTTTTAAAGTAATTATTTTTTTATATCGAAAACGAACAATAAAAAATGTTAGAAGAAATATTTTATGCAATAATAACTCATTTCATGACTGACTGACGGAGCACAACCTTTATTTGGTCATTTTTTGAAGTATGTACCTAATTTTGTACATTATTTGTTAACGTACACATTAATTCTTCTGATGGTTATTAACACAAAGTGAACATATGTATGAAAAAATAAATAAATAAATAAAATTATTAAGAACTGTGGAATCAATGGAAAATTCTATCAGACTCATTGTAATATTGTTATAAGTATGTTACGATTTTTAAACAAAAGTTATCTAAATTTAACGATTTTAAAATACGAATAACACGAGTTTAGTCATATGTTAATCTAAACTAGTTTATAATGAGTATATCAATATACATTATGACAATAATAAAATGTAAATTATAAACATTCTATTAAAACAAAATAGTATATATATAAGTACTTCAGTTAATTCAACATCGCAATTTGATCGACAATAATAAATACCACTAGGCTATAAAACAGCACAACACGATTCAATAGCCATCAACATCATCGTGCATAACTAAACTGGTCGGCGATTGATTGGAATTTCATGTGGGCCAGACCTTGACCCACCGGGTCTAAACTGATGTTATTCTGGGGGTGATGTCCCTCGGTGCGACAAAACCCGGGCGTAAGGTCATAGCCTAAAAACCTGTATCCCGACTGAACCACGCTCGGAATCTAATTTCGATAAAAAGACAAGAAAAATTAAGCTTCATTCACTAGAGACTGTTCCGTTAAGAGCACTGAGTTACAAGTTTATTGTTCGCTGAATTGGTTTTAAGTGTTGATATCGACGGATATTGTGCCCTAGTTACGTTAAATCGGTAACAATTTGCTATTATTAAGTTACAAGCGGCTGTTTTTATCGTGCTCAGTAACATCTATTATGTCAGCATTCTAGTTGTCAATCACAACACATAACATATTTCGACTAACGTTACATGTACGTGAGATAAGGGGTTTTTTAATAAATAATTAAAATGTATTCATCATGGTAATTTTATCAAATATATATTAACGCAAGCAAAAGTTTTTTTTTGTTTGAAAGCTAATTTGATAATTTCCTCATCGAATCATACCTTCCTCAATAAATAGGTAACACAATATTAATCGTTCAAATTAGATAATTTACTTAACCTTATATTTTCGTTTTGAAAAATGTATATCTGAGAGAGACTTTAAAACTTACAAAAATATTTTACCTTTATTGAATCTGCAATTTACATTTCAATCTCTTTTAGGCAATAGTTAAAAAGTAACTTCTGTTGGTACCAAACAATGCAAGATAAGATAAAGTATGTGCTTTATTTTAGAATTAGCATTTGCTTAAATAGAAAAATTCTGACCGTCAAAATACCTTACACTAACATTTTTTAAAATTAATTATTTAAACCATTTATTGTACTCGTACGAGTGTGCGTTTTTATATTCGCGGAATAGGGGGTATTGAGTAAAGATAAAAACAAAATTATTTTTCCTTTTCAATATATTTACCTGTAAGACAGCTAAATATAATACATATAGTTATTATATATAATACATCTATTTATAATATTCAATAGCGCACTTTTTCGTGTTAATGTATAATTACGGAGCTCATATCGATAATGTGTTTTCGATATATTATTTCATACAGTCGACATCACTAGCTGTGGCAGAAGATGAAACCGTGTTTTATTGATTTTCCGCTTTCGGTATAACATTCAGTCGGGCGAACATAGCGATTTCAAATACGTTCTTAAACTCTTTAAAGAGCCTTACAATATAAAGTTACTATTATTTTTAATGTGAATGGATGCAGTTATGTGCCATCTGTGATTTCTGTGAATATAATATTAGGATGCGTTTTGAGATGTAAGTATATGAAGAAGTGCGTTGTATTCGCCTCGTTTCTATACATTATTATATCTGTATCTCAATATGTAATAAATATAAAAAAATAAAATATATAATATATAACGTAAATAGGTAACAATTGTAATTAGTTGAAATAAATCGTGGTTTTGATTGTAGTTAATTAATACAATTTTATTATTGTTTTGTTTTAAAATGTAATTGTAAACAAGCAAATGCTTTTAAAACAAAACAATTTGTATTTTATTTATTTTTGAATGGTATACTGGGATATTAATTTCTTGTTGCGTGCGTCGTGTCTCTATTTATATAATTTTTCGAGTTAATTTAATACGTTTAGTTGTAGTTTTAGTATACGTATTTTCTATAATATGTATATTTCTATAATATTTTATTCGCCAAAGATTTTAAGCATGTCTATATAATAATACTTTCGATAATTTTGCATGTTTCTGGACGATTTGGAAATTATTATGCTTGGGAAATGTAATAAAACTTAAAAAAAAAGAAATAAAAATTAACAGATAATTTTTCATAACGTAGTATTTATTTCTATAATCACCTTTTTTAATGTTAATACACTATACAATACTATATAATAGTCTACTTACAAGATAACATCCATCTTCTGTATTTTTATCTACAAAATATAATAGCGCTTAATGTAAACGAAGTGCCGTATTTATATAGCGTGTTTAATATAATGTTTTCAAAGCAATTATTTCATTTTTTTATTTGTATAACTATAACAAATTATACATACATACATGAAACATTTACAAATTAAATAATTCAATAATATTGATAATATATCTTAGTATGCACGTGGAGTGCATGTGTACAAGTACAAACCACTTTCATATTTATAAATTAAAAGTAACAAAAAAATCATATAGGCATACATTTTACAAAAATGTTTAAATTTAATTTTTTACAATAACGATTATTAAAAAAATTAAAAAGTCGTCTTCGAAATCAATATACCTAAATAAAAATTTCAATTAAAAAATAAAAATATAAACTTAAGCCAAATTCGATATGGAATATTTACCAATAAACCATTGCTTAGCAACCAACCATAGGTTACCATACAACCAACCATATTTTAATATTTATACACAGTAGTACATAAAACTTGAAATAAATAAGTCAGGAAGTTAGGTATAATTATTCATATATTATCTATAATTATCTGTTATAGAGGTGAAGTTTACTTGTTAACGTTATAGTTATACTATACCCTATAACTAATTTCCCACTGAATTATTTCTAAATATTTTCATAAATATGTATCCCTGAATAGCATTCAAAATAAAACAACATTTGTTTTAAAATTGATTTATTATGATTAAAAATCTATGTTCAGACACTCATTCTTTTTTAATTATTTATTTTATTTTACTTACTTTGAACAAACATAATAATTATAATATTTAAAGTTGTGTATAAAAATCGATTACAATTATTTACCTTTAACAATATAACGACTGGTCAAAAAAAGATCAAATATTGCTCATCTGCGAAATTTTTCTGTCAGTACTAATATTTAGGGTTGTAAGATGTATATTATTAATTTAAAAAAAATAATTTTAGTTATTTTTGCTAATTTTCTTGCATAATACGTATTTGGCGGTTAAGTTCTAGGAAATAGTGTTAAAGTAAAATTTTTAATGTATAACTAGGAAATTGGTGACAAATTACAATTTTTCATTAATAAAAGTGTGACAACCATATACACGATGTCTTTTGGTTTGTTTACAAAAATTCCACATCGAATTTGGCTCAAGTATAGTCATACATTTTATAAAAAGTTTCAATTAGTTATTTTTTAATTTAAATACTTCTGACGCATTATTGCACGCCTCATAAGAGAAGCGTTGGGTGGCTTCTACTGTCACTTCACGCAAAACGAGTGATTCTTCGAACTTAAAATGTCTGTATTTATCGTATATTGTACTTGTAAAATAATATATGCACCCACATATTAAGAAAAAATACTATAACACTCATTATACTTTGGCATTAGCCATTATTGTTATTTAAACGAATTAAAAACTGTTTAAAAAAGTTCTGTCTTGGACGTCTGTGTGTCTGTATGTGCGGATCCTGTAAGTGGTTTATTGAAAAAAAATGCGATTATGAGGCGTGCAATTCTGGATTTTCCAAACTATTATTATTTATTATGGAATGATGCAGATAATAACACATTTTCTGATAATCTGTATTCATTTTGATCGAATGAGTTCAATTAACGTATTAGCGATAGATTCGCGACAGTAGGGGTAATTCGATCGAAATATTGCAGGTGGAATTTATATTACATTTAATTAATTTTTTTTTATCATTAAACATTATGGGACTGACGTAACGTTTATGAGTGATATCAACTATAGAAATTTAGTCACAAAAAAAATTGCTCTTTTATATAATTTTATTACCCGACTGCGATAAAAGTAGGGTTATGTTTTTCGAGTGTATGTATGTATGTATGTATGTATGTATGTCCATTTCTTTGGCACGCCCTACAGCCCAAACGGCTGGACGGTTTTTGACATATGAGGTTTCGTTGGATTCGGCTAAATTGTAGTGACATAGGCTATATAAATTTTCAAAATGGCGCCCGCAAATGGCGGAATGAGGGGTGGGGGGAGTTGAATTTTTTTTCTTACTGTAGCAAATGAAAGCTAGTAAATTGTTTTATTCTTTTTAGTTTATAATAAAAGTATTTTACGCAGTCGGATTTTTTGATTTTTTTAATTAAGCATACTGGTTGAATCATTAACAGTGAGAATCATAACTTTGTATATTAGATTGACACCACCGAAAATCATATATTATTATATTTGGTAATGTAACATGCTGTCTTTCAATATTAACAAGCTTAGCTTTGTTGATGAGGGAATCAATTATTAACAAATAACATATCAAAGTTTAGGAATAAGAAATATTTCGTCTTATATAGCAATTTTTAGATCACAGACTAATATTTATACATCTCTTGATCGATCTTTCAGAATGCGTTTACCTATATAATATCGATTTGTACGCACGACGTAGTCTGACGTAGACCGTCTGTGGCCCTTGTCTAATCATGGGACGTTTACAAACTGAAGGTTAAATGTCTCTTCTATTAAGAAATTAGGTTGGAACGTAATGTTTCACGTGCTGAATGGTAAATGTACATGTCTCGGAATTCCTCCCGAAACATGTACATGATGTTTTCTTCTACCGTCGAGTATGAGATGAATTTTAAACACCTATAAACACTGAAAAACTCAAGGGTGATGGACAACCTCACTCAACGGTTAAAAAACATCTGTTGTGCTTCGCGTATTCTATAACACTGGGTCGTTTAAAATACGTATTTTAACATTTCGAATAAAGCGAGAATAAAACAAGTTGTTCTGCTTATAATTAAGTTAAAAATTAAATCTAACGTCAAATCCTTGTGATAGAAAACTTCGGTAAAAGTGCGATAAATTAATGAGAACATTCGTTTCTTTTATGAACAAACCTAGAAATTATCTGTTGTTTTTATTTTTCTTAAAAGGCAAACTAAACAACGTAAGTTGAATTCTATATGATATTTTAATGTACTGTACTGTATCAGCCTGTAAACAACCCGCTGCTGAGCAAAGGCGTCTTCTTCATATAGAAGAAGGGTTGGAGCTTAATCCACCACGCTGCTCCACTGCGTGTTGGCGGATATTATCCTTACCATGAGTAACGATCATTACCGGATGTCTATAATAACAACCGGGACCGACGGTTATACGTGCTCACCGAGACACGGTGGGGAAATCCACAACACCAAGACTGGAAACAAATATTTGCACAAATACAAATATCTGCCCCGAGCGGGAATCGAACCCGCGACCACCGGGATTGAGCCGAGGCGTTGAGGCGACTACTCGCACCATTACACCAGAATTACCACTACTCACCACCACTATACCATTCATGTAGGAATTGGTTTCAAGATTATATTTAATAATATTCGTGAATACACCTAATAAATTATCTTTAAAAGTTTTTACTTACGGCCAGTCTCAATTATCTATTCATAAGTAGCTACATCAATATGACTTGGTACAGCTCAAGGATCGGTTCTTGGTCCCCTCCGTTTCTTGTCCTATGTAAACGAGATGAATAACTGTAAAATGCACTTGTTGACACGTGTCATGACACGTGTCCGTGGTGGCTGATAGGGACCATGAGGTGGCCATTAAGAAGTTACAAGATGACCTCAATGTATTAATACAGTGGTGCTATGATATAGGACTTGTACTTAATGCAAACAAAACTAAACTATTAACAATAAAATCCCCGCCCAAGCGACAGACTCTCACACCAAAATTGATTGCTCACAATCATAACTGTTTGCATGCTAAAATTAAAAATAGGTAGCTGTGATTGCTCAGCTATTGAAATTTTTAATTCACACACATACTTGGGTCTAGTAATAGACAGTAAATTTTCATGGAGCCTACACATGATCATGTATGTGACAAACTAAGATAGTTTTTGCCTAATATCATCATTTTAAAGGACAGGATACCTTTTAAAATTAAATTATTACTTTATTATGCTCCCGCTGACTCGCATATCGAATATGGCCTCAGTAGTTATGGTCGTACCTACAAAACTTACCTGAACGCAATATACAAATTACAAATAAGAATATTGAAAAATATTATTTCATCTAATACTAGGGTCAAATTTCATGATGACGAATTTGCACTTTTTACTCATTGTAAAGTATTGCCTGAACATAAAAAGTTTGAGTATAATATATTAAAAGAAAATTTCTGGAATAGTAAGTGTATGCAGCATATTGAACATTTTATTATTTTTACAAGAGCCGTAGCGAGAAACCAGCTCCACACAGGTCGCGCCAATAATGTGTATGGCGAGTCGACGTCCACTTATATAGTCCCTCGACTAACTTAAACTTATTTGTATGACCTATGATATTATTATGTATGACCTATGTACGATATTATTATGTATGACCTATGTACGATATTATTATGTATGACCTATGTACGATATTATTATTTGTATGACCTATGTACGATATTATTATTTGTATGACCTATTGTAACTGCACTTGAGTTTATTTTTATAAGATGTGAAATATAAGATTGTAGCACTGTACAAACCTTAGTGGTTTTCTTTTGCTACTCATAATTATAATTTTGTATATATTATGTTTAATATGATAATTAAATATATATATACTTTAATAATATATATACATGATTAAACTAATTAATAATATAGATTATATATATTTTTTTAAATTAAAGGTTACCTCGTAATAAATTTTTTGCATAATGTATAATTTTATAAAGTTAAAACATTGTTGTTTGTAAAAACTACTCAACCGATTTTAATCAAATTTGCACACCGTGTGCAGTTTGATCCAACTTGAAAGATAGGATAGCTTACATCTCAATTTATAGTCGCAATATAATTTGAATGCAAATTATTTGTCTATTATTCTGACCAGCGCGATGTAGAAAAACGATCGAGTTATACAGCGACAAAATCAAAATCAAAATTAACTTTATTCAAATAGGCCCCAAGAGCACCTTCGAATCGTCATTTAGGGAATCCGAAGTGAACTTATAGTAGTGATGCGACTCGAGTCACTTGTACTCGAGTGATTCGAGTTGACTACGGAAAAAATCATACTCGAGTGAAAAAAATGTTGAATCGAGTTCACTTGGACTCGAGTTATTACTCGTCGAGACAAACAAGTTCAAACATGTACGAGTGTGACAAGCCTTTAGTAGGGGTGTGCGATAATGATCGAAAATTATGGATAATTTTGTGCGATCCAATAATTAATTTATTAATTAATATTTTTTTTTGTTATTCGGATAGATTAAGTTCGTCGATACAGGACGGCGGATGACCTTTTTTTTTAGGTTAGGTTAGGGCTAGACGTCGGTACTGAAGGCCGGATGACCTTTTTTTTTTTTTTTTTTCGTTGTCCGAAAATTTTATCGATCCTTATCGATAACAATTTTCCGATGAACATCCCTAACATCCATATAAAGTCCTTTTTTTACGCTTCATTTAATGCATGTTTTTTCCAAGCATTGTGACAGATTACTCGAGTGAAATTGCAAAATGACTCGAATGACTCGAGTGGTAAAATTGGACTCGAGTCGCATCACTAACTTACAGTACAAAGCTATTTCTTTTTTTACAAATTTGACTTTTATATATTGTTGTTGTTTTCAAATTTATCCCTAATAGGGAAAGGCAAAGAACTATAGTCCATACAGCCTATTTGATTTTTATAAATTCTCTTTAGTCATTCGAGTCATTTTGCAATTTCACTCGAGTGGTACTCGAGTGGTTTTGGAGTCACTCGAGTACTGAAATCACTCGAGTAATCTGTCACAATGCTTGGAAAAAACATGCATTAAATGAAGCGTAAAAAAAAGGACTGTATATTGATGTTAGGGATGTTCATCGGAAAATTGTTATCGATAAGGATCGATAAAATTTTCGGACGACGAAAAAAAAAAAGGTCATCCGGCCTTCAGTACCGACGTCTAGCCCTAACCTAACCTAAAAAAAAAAGGTCATCCGCCGTCCTGTATCGACGAACTTAAACTATCCGAATAACAAAAAAAAATATTAATTAATAAATTAATTATTGGATCGCACAAAATTATCCATAATTATCGATCATTATCGCACACCCCTACTAAAGGCTTGTCACACTCGTACATGTTTAAACTTGTTTGTCTCGACGAGTGATAACTCGAGTCCAAGTGAACTCGATTCAATATTTTTTTCACTCGAGTATGATTTTTTCCGTAGTCAACTCGAGTCACTCGAGTACAAGTGACTCGAGTCGCATCACTACTATAAGTTCAGTTCGGATTCCCTAAATGACGATTCGAAGGTGCTCTTGGGGTCTATTTGAATAAAGTTAATTTTGATTTTGATTTTGTCGCTGTATAACTCGATCGTTTTTCTACATCGCGCTGGTCAGAATAATAGACAAATAATTTGCAATCAAATTATATTGCGACTATAAATTGAGATGTAAGCTATCCTATCTTTCAAGTTGGATCAAACTGCACAAGGTGTGCAAATTTGATTAAAATCGGTTGAGTAGTTTAGGAGTCTATGAGATATGTCTAGGAGATATTATGATTAGTATACAATGTACTTCTAGTACCTGAACTAGGCCAAGCTTATGTTGTAGGTACTAGTTCCTTCCTAATATCTAAGTAACGTTGGTTAATTATACAATTAATGCTATGTAGTAAAAGGTATTAAAAACTTATTTAAATTATAAAATAGTTCAAGTTTATTTGGTGTATTATTTACTAACTATATTAGTTTCCCATCAGCGAAATATATCATCGTCAGGTGACAATTATGAGATTTTTTAAACAAAATAAAACTACACTGACCTAGATGGCTTTCATATAACTGATTGATTGTATATGATGGTTCTTGATGGAAATTCGGGTTTACTAATAACATTACAATATTTTTTTACACTTTTCCACTTTTTATTTTACCGACAAACCTGACGATGATTTTATCGAAACCGGTCGTGTAATTTATAATTAAAATAAAATAATAAAAAGTGGAAATGTGTAAAAAAGATTGTAGTGTTATTAGGAGATGGCTTTCGTTGGATATTTCATGACAAATATTGCAACTTATTAGCAATTAAATATATATATTTCCGTATTTTTTTCCTGTTTTTCTTATTCAGACTCTGGGTTGTTCATATAGGTATTGAAATTATAGTGGTCTATCAAGTCCTACCTAATTAAAAGTAACTTAAGCAATAAAAATATATTGTATTTCTTAAATTACGCTTCATTAAATATTACTATTATACAAGGTAATAAAAAAAAACCTAAAAATTAAATAAATTTTTCATGTTATAAACAATCTCTTCTTTTACTTATAAACAAGAATTTATTTATAATCAGGGTGCAGGCACAAGCAACGGGCATGGTGCTCACACATCAACAGAAGATGACATGGTAGACATAACACCCAGGCCGCATTCCGCGGCTGACTCCAACACCACACCCACCAACCACGGGACGTTCCAGCTGTATGAGCACAGTGGCAGGAACAGCAACGCAAGTGCTAATTGTAAGTATTATCAATATTGTTAAAAAAGCTTAAGAAAATTATATACCAGATTTTTTTTCAATTATTATTGAATATATTGTTAACTCATTGCTAGATAGATAACCTCTACCTACTTACAAAAGTCACAATATTTTGAATGCTAATTAATGTTAATAAATATTTTTGATATTATGATGGTAGTTAAAAACTCTTGTAAATGTCTTGTATTTGTAGGTTGTAGAGAAATGTTATTATGAGTATTTATGATGTAGTATTATAAATGAAAGCAAATTAAAGTTTTTGTTTCTTATTTTTAAGCTTTCATCGCTCAGTACTTCAGTTCATCTGCTGGTAAGAATCAGCTGGATATCTGTTAGATATCTGTTAGTTTCGCAAACTCTACGAGTTAATGTAGCCTCACATCTAGCTTATTAGTCCTGTTCGCTTTTGTTAACATTAATTTTAGTACTTTTATTTTATTTTTTGAAATAAATAAGGTTTTTACAAACTGTTTATACACATAATATAACAAATAGCAATCACTTGAGTTTTATAGTCGAATACATATCCATATTATTTGTTTAAATCAATCGATATTTTTTTTTAATTTCACTTATTTCACATTGACTTATCGAACATAACTTACATTATTACAATAAATTAGTTAAAATTTAGAAGCGGCAACTTGGAGCATCCTCGGGCCCTCTCGTACCCGATTTTTAAGGCTGAATACCCGGCTCTTCCGCTTCTGTGACGCCTACAAGGCTAGTTATGTCAACAGCAAGGAATTTATATTTGTCATTTGGTCATTTTTGGAATTTATTTTTTAACAGCTACAAGTAGACATTTCGATCAATAAGAAGATGGTTGAATCCATAATAGTGACAAGTTTCCGAATCTATGATCGGTAGGCAAGATTACTAATTTTGGTTGTTTAAGAAGAGGGTAGCGTTAATTCGGACGAAAAAGTCCCATTTTTACGATTTTTTTTTTGACGAAACCGTTAAAATTTATTTGCTTTAATAAATGGCATATTACAGTTCAATATTTAAAGAATATTATAAAAAAAAATCATTTGAAAAATATTCAAAAATAAAGTCGCAGCAGCAATTCTTGCGAGACGTCGCGTAAAAATCTTCAATGGCGGTGCCTATCCTAACTCGATGTTGGATCATCTGAAATAAAAAAATAAAAGTTCTTTCGTTAGTTAATGGTTTTCCCCAGGTAATGCTTGGGGGTTTTTCGAAATTTTAATTTATCGATTTTTGGAAACACTTTGAAGTTAAAAACGTGATATTTGCGAAAAAAAAAAAAAACGACACATTTATCATTGTAAAAAAATATATATTAACAAATTTAACAAAACCACTCCAGCGTTACCTTATAAATTATGCAGTTATGATGGGTACCGACTTTGAAAACGGTAGTTTTGGGAAAACGTCTTTGAAGTTTTGAACACTGAAAATTTTTACATACAACGTTGCAACGTTTATAAGCGAGTTTTTTCGGCTTACCTCAAACTGAATCATCGATGCCAGGGCTATAGAGGATGCAGCTGTCATTTTGCATGTCCAAAGCATCTTTGCTCTTAATTAAATTAAATTAATTAATTAAATTTCTATTTATTATCATTTTTTTTCTTAATTTCCCTTTTTTAATCTCAATTTAGTGTTAGGTCTTTGGCCCATATCAACCTGTAGTTGACACGGTCAGTTTACGTTTGAAAACTTATGTCACTAGTACTGTACTTGACATGGGCAGTTCAGCGGCTAAAGTATATTTTCTCCTGACACTGAATAGACAGTTCAGGTATACGTCAGTTTTTATAATATTAAAATTTATATAGGGAAAGGTAGGATTTCATAGAGTGCGAAACAGCAATCACCAGGTAACAACAGCCACTCGGGTGAGTCAGGGGCGCGGTGCGCGGAGTCGTTAACGACGCGCGGTCGCCCAAACCGCTATAACTTTAAATTTGACATAGTATTTTGAAGGATTCTTGAATCAGAAAAAAAAATATTTAAAAAAAATACCCTAAAAAAATTTAAAACGTTACCCTCCCTTAATCAAGCAATACTTCTCGCACAGTTTAAGCTGTTCCTAGCTTAAATTCTATATTCAAAAGTATTAGAGATTTCCAAAATAATTTTTCAATGACACGGACAATTTTATTCTTCAGCATGTTGCAATTCCAGAGTGTCATTAGTTTAGTTAATTTTAATACTTTTTCCAATAAATCATTAAGATAATTGTTATTTCAATAAACTGCGGACATCATTCATTTCGCTTTCTAAAATATTTTACCTACCTATTTTACTAGAAATCTTCCAACATGATAATACATCAAATTAAAATCAAATCAAGCTAAATAAGTAAATATTAACTTTGGGTTATTTGTGCATGGTGTTGATTGATTTGTCTGTTCTGATTTTCATAAGCTAAGCAGTTTCTTATAAGTCTAGACTTGTAAATATTTGTTTAGGTAGTGGGATATAAAATGAAACTATTATCTTTTTAATTGTTTAACGGATTAACCAAGAGAAAATTGTGAAAATCTCCATCTGTTTTTCGTATTTTAGTTTTTTACTTATGGTTTAAGAATTAATCCTTATAGTCGAATATGTTTAATATACATAAATATTAATAACATTCGTAGTAAAACTGTAACAGGTCCAATTCTGAAGGTATCCTAGAAATTTTCTCGCGGAATACTCTATAAGCGATACTGAATCGAAAAAATACATTATTTTGTTTTTTTGTTTTAGTGTCTATCTGTATGTATCTTGGCCGCGCATCACACTAAAACTAATGAATGTATTTTAAAGAAATTGGGTACGATTTGAGTTCATACTACGACCTAGGATACTGGGTACTTATTATTCAAATAATAGAAATTAACGCGTAGTCCGTATTTTTTTAGAAAGAAGCTATTTTAAAGATCGTAATATTTTAAGGTTTGATAGTTCTGACATCATAACCCTGAATATAACGACCAGATAACTTGAAACTTGGAATGTACATAAATCTTTGAACGTACGGCTCATCTTAAGCTAGCTTACGTACGAGTACCTTATCTTATAGAAAGAGATGGCAATCGAGATTCGAGAGGCACCCGCGTAAGAAGTAATGCGCTATTGTGCAAAAGTAAATAAAAGTAATAACAAATGAGTACTAATTTAATAGATAGTTCCGGGACAGTTAAATAAATAAATATAGATAATAATTAACTACCCAATGTACAAAGGAAAGAATGAATTAAAATAAAATAAAAAAAATGGGGATATTCTAACATTTTTTACAAATTATTTATAGAGCCATTGTAGCTATTATGTAAATAGTAATAAAAAAGGTTAATTTCGCAAAGTTCAATTATAGTGGCGTTTTGGCGTAGCAATCTTCTGGAAGTTGAAACTCACTGAACTGAACTGAATTAGCGGATAATTTCCCTATCATGACAAAACGCTTCACGTTCGCTTCAAGGCAAAGTGGAAAGACACAACGACATACACCCAGACCAGGAACAAATATACAAATACTAATATCTGGTCCGAGCAAGAATCAAACCCACGACCGTTGTCGGTTGTCTTAAGGTACTGATAAAATTATAAAAAATAATAGTTCATTTTAGTTTATTTTAATTTTGACATGACGACGCGTTGGCGCAGTGGTCACAGCAACTGGCTGATGCGCTGGCGGTCGCGGGTTCGATCCCCGCACATGACAAATATCTGTATAGGCCATACAGGTGTTTGTTGTGGTCTGGGCGTTTGTGCTTGTGTATTGTGTGTGTTTCCGGACCCCCGACACAGAATTCATATCCTACTGGGGGCCGTTGAATGTGAGACGTTTATTTAATTAATATTTTAATTTTAATAGTGATTATTTATATCATTCCATGTTCAGATATTTAAATTTTCTAATGGTTGATTTGAAGTATTAGTGGTTTCATTTAGAAGTTTTAAATCATTGTTTGATAACATTATAATGTTTCATGCATATCAACGAGATAAGTTATCTGTCGAATTCAGTTGTGTCTGGGAAATTGACATTAGCTGTCGTATTTTTTTTTAAACCAAGAGAATGGATTCCTCATCACTGCCTGACATTGATGATATGGAATTATATTTCGGTGATGTAGGTAAAGTTATTAGCTACTACATCTGGTGGGCTCAATAGTAACGAAATTTGTAATACTTATGTTAATATAAAGTGAAAATAGTGATAATTCAAATGGAAGTATGCTTTCATTTATTTAATATTTTCGTTAGACTGTAAAAGTGTCATAAGTAGTGTAAGGTAAAAAAAATATGACGTAATATGATGCAATCAACATATGTGCCAAAAATCTGCCAAAGTGCCAAAAATCTTGTTTCGGTTTTATTACTGTATCATGTAGTATTTTCTATATACTTCGCCATTAAGCTATATATTTCTATCTACTTCGCCATTAAGCTAAAATAGACACTTAACGATTAGTGTTGTTATTTACTTGCTACTTACGGCTCTAAGAAGCATGGAGGTGTAAGACGTAATTCTTTATAGGCATTGATCTAGGTTTTTTTATAGATCAATGTTTACAGGGTTTAAGTCCGTCGTCACGTGCTGCCAGTGTTATAAAAATGACGGACTTTACACCTTTTGTTGTTGCTAGCACGGGATAAAAAAGACGTAGAAATTTTGAAAAATATGGTAGAAATGCTGGTAAAGAATACCAGACATCTAAGGGCAAAGTGATTCCTGATAAAAAGCCGCTACCAATGATATTTATGTTAGAAACGTAACTACGTACGAAATAAATGTCGTGAATATGGCTTATTATTTAAAACATAATTCTTCCACTTTTTGTTTTTGATACTAAAAAAGAGCCTTTTTTATTTCTAGTATTAATTTGTTATGTGATGTGATTTATCTTTGCACGTATATAAAAAAATGTGTAACTTCAGAATGGTAGTTTGTAGATTTATAAGCATGGCAACCCTGGAATGTCTTTGACAGTTTGACGTTTCACCGATTGCTTGTTATCAATATACTCCGTGGCTGGTACGTTCGTTAAATCCTTTTCTTCATGTTATCAAACTTTCTTATAACAAAGCCTTATCTATTTTAATAAAAAATATATAATGTTATAGGCACTGTGCAATAAAGTGAATATAATTATACAAACAAAAAATTAAATATTAAAATCAATAATATGTTGATAGAAGAGACGGAAGTGTCTTTTGGTGCGTGAACTTTATTTAATTTAATATATTTACAGGGGACGCAGTTATATTCCCCGGTATGCAAGGTATGTATTATTGATTATCTCTCTATATTATCTATTAAATAAATACAATCAAAATATCCTTAAAAAATTGAAAACTAAACTAAAACAAGCTTAAAAAGTATTAAAATAAGACAAACTTTTTAACACATTTTTAAAGTGATAACAAAAAGTGCTACAAATATGATCTGGGCAAACTATTTTTACATCATAAGCTATTAGGTAAAAATATTTTTTGCCGATCTTTACATTAATCTTTCGAAACTCGTTACGAAGTAAATTACGAATCACGTGACGCGAACAATTCACAATATAATTTATTTTTCAAACATTGCATGGATTGGAATGACAATAGCTTACTACTGTAAAAGTCTGTAAACACCTCACTTCTAGGAATATGTGTTGGAGTTTAATCTACAACAATTAATAATATTTGTTTATACATCAAATTATGAAAATAAAAGTGAACAAACCGAAAGCTATTATTTTTTTAATAAAAAAGAGGTTGACAACGTAAACTATGATTTTTTAAGTTATTTTAAGCACAAATTGTATAAAAATTAAAATTTATTAAAAAAAAAATTTAAGGTAAATTTTAAAATACTTCTACTATTAATTATACTGATTTTATATTACATTACTAATAAAATAATAGAAGTATAGCTAGATTATTTATTTTATTAGTGACAAATAATAGAAGTAATTTAAAAAAATATATAAAATTTTTATTTTTAAGAGATATGAAAACTGAATAATTTAATATTTATGCATTTTTAATTTCATAATATACATTTGAAGTATGTTAAGATGAAGTATGCATATCACTAATTCAAGACTAAAAAATTAAAATTTTTAAAACAGAACTAAGAACTCTATTTGTAAAAGGTGTGCTTTGAATGTTGTGAATTACAACAGAACTTCTGTTGATCATTGAAAATTTTAATTCTTTGAATTTAAATGTTTATATCTAAATTAAAATAATAATAATTATTATTAAATGGAACTACTGTTGATTATAAAAGTATCATTAAATTTTGCACAAGAATCAAGATCATAACACAAAGAAAAGAATCTTTACTAATTATTGCTACTAACTTTTTCATTAATGATAAATAATAAAAGAAACACTACTCTCGACAGACCATAGTAGGATGATCCATGAAAATCTTGTCAGGACACACACAACACAAACACCCAAATCACAACAAACATTTGTATGGCCTATTCTACCCGTTTTCTACATGGAAAAGAGTATGTTGCCAAGCAGTGGGATGTTTACAGGCCGATTCACTTCATATAAAATCTATCTAATAAATAATATAATATACTCAAATATTAACACTAAAATCTGTTTCATAGATGGATATGTGCTATACTTCCATTTAATATTATGCAAAATTGAACTATTGCTTCACCTTATGAATATTTTTAGGCTCCTGTGAGTTGTAATGTGGTATTGTAGAGCCTTTTTAATGAAATAGTTGTAGTGTATAAAATGTTTTTCAAACAAGCTTATAGTTTTAAAAATTATCATGTACAGCCAAACAATCTTTAAAATATTATTACTCATTGGAATTAAATTAAATTGTGGTTTTCAAGAGAAAACACTAAGTTCATTCCTCAAGATGTTTTTAAGTGTCTTAAAATTATAGAACTTGCAAGTATGTATTATTGTGATAGTTATATTGCAAAATAAGGCATATAATACATGTAAACGAAATATCACTTGGAAGAAACAGGTGACATCTTAAAGACAATAATGTTAATTTATTGTTTAAAATATTTAACATATTTCTTAATCTTAGATTCATACCAGCTATAATATTATATTAATTATATAAAAGCTACTCTTATATAGAAGATTTTATTTGGATATATATTTTACTCACATTCACAAGTTGAAATTTGAAAAAACATCCAAATAAAGTACAGAAACGCCTTACACAAAATAAGAACAAAGTAAGAGTTCTGACCTTTTGCACAACATTTCCATATATATTTTAAGGCTTTGGATCTGAAATAAAATCAATTTCACTTTGTACATCTATTTATATCAATAGAATATAAAAATCTGACAATGCACGGATATGCACCGGCTACGTCACTTCGGCATCTCGACAAAATATTCAGTTTATTAATTCTTTATTATTAAGTTATAATGGTCAATAATATAAATACAAATTAATTTAATTGTATAAATAACTATATATTTTTTCATATATTGTCTCAAAATTTTTTTACCTTTTCGATCTCAACATACATAACGTAAATAACATACAGTAACTTAATATTATCGATGGCGCCAACATTTAAAATCTATTGTTGAAGACATACATATAACATACTACAATTTAATTTGTTTTGTTTTTTAGATATGATTTATTTACGTTATTAACCCAATGATTTTTTGTACATAACTAATAATAAATTGGGTAAACTGAAACGCTTTTTATTGCGTTTTGTTTATTTAGAGTTGGATGTTGCAGGTGATACAGACGACATCCCCGGTATTGGCCAATACGATGATTTCCATACTATCGATTGGCAGCGGGACATCGCGCGAGACCGGATGCGTCACAGATACATCGTGAAGAAACGACAGGACTCATTATGGGATCTCATTAAAGTAATTACCGTTTAATTTGTGATACTCATGTATATGACATACTTATTTAGAAATTTCGTAAGTTGTATTTAGAAGACGTGATTGTTGTCTGGCATTTACATATGAAATTTAATATATATATAGTTTATAATAACTTTCTAAACTTAATAAATTTCTTATATCCAGGGTGCACACGACGCGTGGTCGGGATGGGTGTGTGTTCTCCTCGTGGGTGTCTGTACGGGCGTTGTGGCGGGTGTTATAGATATAGGTGCGTCCTGGATGACGGATCTCAAGTTCGGCATCTGTCCGCAGGCGTTCTGGTTCAATAGGGAACAGTGCTGCTGGTCGAATGATGAAATTACCTTCGATCACGGGAATTGCTCTGAGGTATGGAATTTATTTATATAGTATACTATATATAGTGTTTTTATATAAATTCTGAATAGTTATCCTGTCCAGATTTCTTAGAGAAATTGTTTTCGAGTTATCTCTTTCATAGACAAATATCGGGCGAATTATGCCTTATGCTCACAGCACAACTAAAAATAAACTAAATCGATCAAACCTGTCATATTTTTTTAAAGACAATTTACATGATTAATATTAATAATAAATTTTGTTATTATTTTTATTGTTTTAAAAGTGGTAAAAATGATAATTTGTATGTTTTACCAATTCTATGATAATTTTATTAGAAACATTACATAGGTATATAAAAACAAATCACGCTGAGTGCGCAAATCCAACAAAAAAATACCAGTTTTCATGAACATTTTTTCTTTAAGGTGAGTATAACTGAAAGAAAAAAAAAATACGAAAGATTATTGTTAATGTGTAAAATAAAAGAAAACCAACTATATTTATTAATTAAAAAATTAATTTAATATTTTAAAAAGGTTATTAATAAATTTTATTGAATGGCTTATCAAATTTAATAGATTAATTGGTATAATAATGATGGTATTTCTAATTAGAAAAGATATTAAAGCGCTTCAATGAATAATTTATGAGAATCAACACAAACATATTAACTTATATCATTAGACATATTTCACAGAAGTGGTAGAAAAAAAAAATTTGATACGCTGTCCATATGATAGGAATTAACGATTTATGTGCTCTTAATGCTCTTTTAATTATAATTTAAATTTCATAAATAATAAATTATCTTTCCTTTTAGTGGATGACCTGGCCTCAACTATTTGGTGAATCTCGTGATGGACCTGGAGCTTACATTATCAGCTACTTGTTCTACATAATATGGGCCTTACTCTTTGCTGCTTTATCAGCCTCCCTTGTACGAATGTTCGCGCCATATGCCTGCGGATCAGGTAATTTAGTAATTTAATTTATTTATTTACTTTTTATTGTACACATAAAAAAGAAACATATGTTTTAGGTATAATATATTACATAGAGCGAGCTATTTGTTACATATTTAATAAAGTATCTATATGTATAATACTGTGCTCATAAGTGAACTGTAATTAATGTTCTTGAGAAATAAAAGTTCTTTAAACCTAATATAAAAGAAATATGTGTAACGGGCGATCTTATCGCTAAACAGCTATCTCTTCGAAATAACCAATGTGAAGGAGATAATGTGAAATAGTAGAGAGATTGTACAGAGTAAAAAAAAAGAAACTAAACAACAATAATAACCATTTTAATAAATAAAACAATAATTTCCAGGTATCCCTGAAATAAAGACCATTCTGAGTGGTTTCATCATCAGAGGCTATCTCGGCAAGTGGACGCTGATTATCAAAGTTGTTGGTTTAATTCTGTCTGTGTCAGCTGGACTGTCACTAGGGAAGGAGGGCCCTATGGTCCATATAGCAAGTTGCTTAGGTAAGATTTAAGATTTTTTTGTGTGTATTTTATGGGTAATTTTAAGTTAAGTGCTCCTCAGAAGAGTAGCACGGTGACTAAGCATTACAATAATCTATATATGTTTAAATATATTTTATTAAAGTATTTCCGTTTAAAACTAAAACAGGATTATATGCTAAAAAGGGTATTTTATTAATTTTTATTTAATACAAATATTTTTATATAGACCCCTATGTATTGACTAGCTAAGCTAAATAAATATACCTCGGCAATGTGATTATAATGCTAAAGTAAATCAATGTAAAGGTATACTTGTGTAAACTACATTCACAGGTAATATCCTATCGTACCTGTTTCCGAAGTACGGTCGCAACGAGGCTAAGAAGCGTGAGATTCTATCCGCCGCTGCGGCTGCAGGTGTGTCGGTGGCCTTCGGTGCGCCTATCGGGGGAGTTCTTTTCAGTCTCGAGGAGGTACGTTGACGTTCCGAAGCGTTTACGGTTACTGCTCCGTTCCTGTTTTGTCCGCTGATGTTTTGTAGCCTTCTAGCTTCTGCCCGCGGCTTCGCCCGCGTGGATGTCGGTTATCGCGACCAAAAAAAAGTATCCTATATATATATATATATATATATATATATATATATATATATATATATATTATATATATATATATATAAGTTAACCAACAGTTATCTAATTATTTACGCATCGTCTAGACACCCTAGCTACGCTGTCGACATAACGCAAAACAAGTTTGTAGGTATTGTGTATTGATAAGCCATAACTAATTATTAATGACAGGTCACACTCACACACGACAGATTAGGTATACGCGTAAGATCGATCGCTAGATGCGCGTACGGGAAGACGCACGTACGGTGGCGTTCGCTAGACTAACGTGACATCGGTTGTCGATCGAATTAGCGGTAATTAGAATTAACCGCAAGGAGTACATTTGTCAAGCGGCACAGTACAATACCGCGGCGCACGCGCTGCCGGCATGACTGGAAATGTGTCCACGCTTCATTTATTGAATTTGAAATTTATGGAAATATGGTCAAAAATTAAGTACCTATTTTTTTACATAATTCGAATGAGAATCATGTACCGAGTATTCTCCTTAAATATTGATAGTAATTCACCAGTCAGCCTGTATAATAAAACAGAAATGTTTCTTTTATTTCAATAAACTGATACTTTAGGTATGAAATGAATGAAATGAATAAATCTTTTCAGAACATTTTGAGGCAATATCACTATATTCCTAGATGCAGAGAAGTAATCGTAGCCGTCTTGACTAATATTGTAAACAACATACATTAATAAATAATAATAAAGAACTTTTACCTTTATATAGATAGTCTAATAATAAAAACCACTTTTTTTTGACTCACACTAATTATTTAGTAACTTCACAGGTCTCATATTACTTCCCTTTGAAAACTCTATGGCGTTCGTTCTTCTGTGCACTAATCGCTGCTTTCATACTACGATCCATTAATCCATTTGGAAACGAACATTCGGTGCTGTTCTTTGTGGAGTACAACAAGCCTTGGATATTCTTTGAGCTAATACCATTCGTTGGACTCGGTATTATAGGCGTGAGTAATATAGTCATACTTATATCATAATTTAACAAAATTTAATTTGTAAATATGAATTGATACTTCCTCCTTGATGAATGATGAATCTTTTAATGATGATGATGAATCTTTTAATGAATGATCCTTTTAACTTGGTAAAATTCCATGTTGTTTGTTCCATTCCATGTGTTGGAGTTGTCTAACGACTTTTACTTAATTTATTTAATTATATTTGTAATAGTAGTAATAGTTTGTCTCCCTTCTTCTACACGGAGAAGAGGTCTTCGCCCAGCAGTGGGTGGTTTACAGGCTGATACAGTGCAGTATACAGTTTGTCTGTCTACTTGATTTGGTTAATGTCTGAAAGGGCTGGCCCGATTTTAATAGTGATAGTCCATCACTGGTATCTGCATAACTAATGTTATAAGGAGTTATAGTATAAGAGTTTTGTGGTAAAAAATTTGAACCCAACAAACTGTGAACAAATTCCAAATGAATCCGATCCGTTGAATTTTCTATGAGAACGAAATCATAAATATAAATAGTTTTATGTGGTAAATATATGTATATCCTGCAGATATTTTTAACTAAATTTTTGATTACAGGGTTGTATTGCAACAATATTTATAAAGGCGAATATCTACTGGTGCCGATATCGCAAATATTCGAAACTGGGCCAGTACCCAGTCACTGAAGTGTTAGTAGTTACGTTGGTCACTGCTATCATTGCCTACCCCAATCCATACACACGGATGAACACTAGTCAATTGATTTATTTGCTTTTCAATCAGTGCGGAATTTCCAACTCTGATCCGCTGTGGTAATTATACTTTTTTTTTTTAATTTCTTTTACTGTCCATAAATATCATATAATTATTTATTTATTTAAGTAATTTACCTATGGCAAATATTGTTGTTGTATAAAAAAGTCCATGACTTATCTTGACATGGACACAGTCACTGAATCTACAAACTACATATATTAATGGTATAATATAAATGAAATAATTAACATACATTTTTATGTAAAAAAAACAGGGTTCGAGGATATATATCAATGGATATATATCATGATATATATCCGATATATCTCAAATGATTTTTTATGATATATATCAATACAAAATTGGTTAAATTTTTTTATATTATTAAGTAATATTTGGCGTTTGTTACTGTATTTCTAATTTTCTACTTCCCAAATGTAGAAGGCGTTGGAGTAGAGTTAAAACAAACTCCCTAATACGGAATTATTTTATTATTTTATATTGCAAATTAACAGTGTATTACGAATGATAACTGATTTGATAACTAAGACTTATTTGATTATATTCTAGAGTTATTATTTGTAATGTTTATTGTTTTATAATAATAACCTTTAATTCAGGACTAGCCCATATAGTGTTAGTTACAAAGTTTTCTTATAACCGTTAATAATAACAAATTTAAATCGAAATTAAATCAACGACAAAATTCAATCACCTAAAAATTAAAAATCATCATACTCAAAGTCAAAATTAATACCAAAATTAATTGAAAATTACAAATAAGAATTCAAAATCAATACCAAAATTCTGTCAAAAACTAGTATTACTAAAATTTAATTAAAGTCACAATTAAAATCTAAATCCAATCAATACCTACTAAGTTAAAAATTACAATTCAATCAAAATTAAAATTCAAAATTAAAACCAAAACCAAAATTAAAATCAAGACCAAAATCAAAATCGAATTCAAAATCAAAATTAAAATTAAAAATCTGTTTTGTCACCTAAGTGTAGGTATTGACTGATTAGAATTTGTAAAAAGGCTTTATGTTTTTAAGTTGATTTTTTAATATATTAGATTTTATGTTTTTTTAGTTGATTTTGCCTGATCTAGAAAAAGATTTTATGTTTTGGTTTCATTTGTCAGATTTTAAGTACCTAAATAAATAAAACATTAAAAGCATTTTAGTTTTTGACGTGATAACGTCTAGTAAATTGATGAAAGCTATCGGGTATTTTTTTCAAAGATGACGCCATTTTGTCACGTTCCGCGAGCGAGCGAGAACGCAGAACAAGCGATAGAGAGGCACGATTAGCCTAAGCGTTCTGTCTTACACTCCATCGGACCGCGTTCAAGTAAAAGAGACAGTGGCGCCACGCAATCTACAGTACGCGCGCGAGTTCATGTCAATCGGGGCCTGAGGTGAAGGGCGGGAGCAGCGCGCCCGGCCTTAAGCCACCTCACCGTAGGGGTGTTCATCGGAAAAAATTATCGATAATTTTATTATCGATAATTATCGTATTGAGTTATCGATAGTTATCGATAATTATCGAATGAACAGTTATCGATAATTATCGGATAAAAAATTATCGAAAGTGGCGAAAGTTATCGATAATTATCGGATAAAAATTATCGATAGTTTACGAAAGTTATCGATAATTATCGGATAACAATTATCGATAGTTGGCGATAATTATCGGTACAATTTTCGGACGACGAAAAAAAAAAAAAAAAAAAAGGTCATCCGCCGTCCGGTGTTGACATAATCCTATCACAATACCTAAAAAAAAAAGATCATCCGCCGTCCGGATCGGATCACACAAAAATATCGATAATTATCGGATCGGAAAACATTATCGATAATTATCGGATCGCAAAAAATTATCGATAATTATCGAATGAAAACTTATCGATAATTATCGCATCACAATTATCAAATAACACTTATCGATAATTATCGATCATTATCGAATGAAAAATTATCGAGTACTTACGAATTATCGATAATTATCGCACACCCCTACCTCACCGAATTCGTCCGCAATCGAGTGTTGTCTTTGACGGTAACGCGCGCTTGTCGATACTAAAAACTATTGACTGCTACTGTATTGTTTTTTTTTTTTACGAAACCATTAGTACTTCGTCTTCAACAATTTCAAATAGAAAAAACCTTTTATAATACATAAGCATGATAAGGCCGCCATTACACATTTACTGTAATTTTTTTCTTCAATGCTATTATTTAATAACGTGTGTAATAAAGTTTTAAATAAAAATAAATAAATAAATAAATATTTACTTACTTAAAGTTGAAATAAATACGGAATAGATATTATTATTGACCAAATGAGATTATCGATATCGACATTATGATAGGTCACAGAACTACCGCATTCCTCAGGATGGACATGAACTCGCGCGATACGCGAACTGTTTTGTAGGGATGTTCAACGGAAAAAATATCGATAATTTTACTATCGATAATTATCGAATCGTTTTATCGATAGTTATCGATAATTATCGAATGAATAGTTATCGATAATTATCGGAGTAAAAGTTATCGATAGTTGGCGACAATTATCGATAATTATCGGATAAAAATTATCGATAGTTGACGAAAGTTATCGATAATTATCGAATGAAAAATTATCGATAATTATCGGATCAAAATTATCGAATAACACTTATCGATAATTATCGAATGGAAAATTATCGAGTAGCTACGAATTATCGATAATTATCGCACACCCCTACTGTTTTGTGATTTGTCAATTGTTTGGTTGAAGTAGGGATGTTCATCGATAAAAAATATCGATTTTTTTACTATCGATGATTATCGAATCGTTTTATCGATAGTTATCGATAATTATCGAATGAACAGTTATCGATAATTATCGGAGGAAAAGTTATCGATAGTTGGCGACAGTTATCGATAATTATCGGATAAAAATTATCGATAGTTGACGAAAGTTATCGATAATTATCGAATGGAAAATTATCGAGTATTTACGAATTATCGATAATTATCGCACACCCCTACTGTTTTGTGATTTTCAATTGTTTGTTGGAGAGTACCACTTGAAACACTCCCCTTGATTTCCTACTTTTCCTATCATCTTCCTATCCTTAACAAAATATAACTCCGATTGGAAAATCTTGAATATCACACTATCATATATATATAAAGTAATACCTACACACTATCATTGTATATGTGATAATAATTCAATTCGATTCATAAAAGTATAAAATTCTACATCTATGTATTCTTATGACGTTATTACGTAAAAATTATCGTCTGTAAACCGACTTTACAGACAACAATTTTTTTTTAAACAATTAATTATGTTTATGTAACACGTATGCAAATAGTATACATAAATAATAATAATAACAATAAATTAATAATATGGCTTTCATACAAATATATAAATATCCGATATATATCAAAAATTTTGATATATATCGGATATATATCATAAATATCCGATATTTTGATATTTATAATAAATATCGGATATTTTCGAACCCTGAAAAAAAATGACCTTGAATGTTACATTTCTTGACATATCTCATGGTATTCAGTTTGCACATATACGCACACTAAAATACATAAGATTGTGTAAAAAAAAAAGTGTAAACAAATACTTTATTACAGTGATTATAACCGCAACTTCACGGATGTAAATTCTGCGATAGAGAAAGCTGCAGCCGGACCCGGTGTATACCAAGCGATATGGCTGCTACTTCTTGCTCTCATTCTGAAATTAGTGATGACCATATTCACGTTCGGTATTAAGGTGCCATGCGGATTATTCATTCCCAGTCTCGCATTGGGTGCTATTGCTGGCAGGATTGTGGGCATTGGTTAGTTGAAACGTTATCACAGCTTCTATATAAATAAAAATGAAATTTCTATTTATTGGTACATATGTTACTTGATACTCACTAGACTGTTTATTTTTAAATGTTTCTTGTATTTTATTAAAAACGTAAGGACAACAGGTTCTAGTGTAGTGGTACGATAAACGCCAAAAAAAAACAAAATGCCGGCGGTGCGGGTTTGATTCCTTCTCAGGGCAGATATTTGTATTTGTACTAGTATTTTTTTCTAGTCTGGGTGTATTATAATAGGTGAGTTCTCCCCACCGTGCCTAGGCTCTCCTAGTAAAGACGTGAGTGCCAGTTGTTATAATGGACACCTGATAACAATAGTTACATATGGTACGGAAATTATCCATCAACCCGCTGGAGAGCAGTGTAGGGATTAATCTCCAACCCTTCTCCTATATGGAAAAGAGGCTTTTTTACCAGTAGTGGGATGTTTACGGGCTGGTTCAGTTCATTTCAGTTCAAGGATAAATTGTGAAAGCATGGGATATTGAAAAAGGTCGAGATGACTGATAAAATAACTTTTTTCAGAATTAATATACGACTGCACTATCAAATCGGGTGTACCAGTGATTAGATTTAGTTCACTCATCTGACTAATTAAGAATTGTTTTACTTTGTTTTGTGACATTGGATAAGCATTATCTAATAAATTTGTCCAAATGAAATACTAATCTTATATTGAAATATTTTTTCATTTATTGTTATAAAATTGATGTTGCTTTAAATAGGCGTCGAACAACTTGCTTACAATTATCCAAAGATCTGGCTATTCTCCGGTGAGTGCTCGACCGGAGATGATTGTATTACACCGGGCCTCTACGCTATGGTGGGAGCGGCAGCTGTGCTTGGGGGAGTTACTAGGATGACTGGTGAGCTGTTACTTATTTATATATTTAATAATATTACCTTTCAACAAATCAGATAAAATTTAACATTCTTATTTTTAGAGTATTACTACAATTGTAGAAATACTCTGAAAATAAGAATGATTAAATATACTATAGGCAAATCCTCAAAATAGTATTTTAACTTTCATTTCATATTATTCTGTTCTGAAAAACACTTATGTATCCTAAACTATGCAGTCATATAAAGATTATAATAATTATTTATGTATGTTTTTTTTATCTATTTTCTTTCCAGTATCCCTGGTGGTGATCATGTTCGAGTTGACTGGTGGTGTGCGGTACATCGTACCACTAATGGCAGCCGCTATGGCCTCAAAGTGGGTTGGAGATGCTTTAGGAAGGCAGGGAATATACGATGCTCACATTGCTCTCAATGGATATCCATTCCTGGACAGCAAAGACGAGTTCCAACACACATCATTGGCAGCAGACGTCATGCAGCCTAAGTGAGTATTGTCCTAAGAATGATTGAGACTTTGTTAAGTTTGATATTATACACTCATTTTGAACTCCACTTCCATACTTTGTGTTAACATAAAAAGCAGAATTTACTCTACATTTTGAGTTAGACCTCCAAAATTAAATCTGTTAAAACCAGTGTTGTGTTGCAGGTTTTGCGTGATGCAGAAACAAACATGTAAAAAAACAAAAGTTTTGTAATGTGTTTGTTTATTTGCTTCTCTTGCTCTTACCAAAACGTCTAAAATCCTTTTTCCTTAAATATCTCTTTTGTACTTGTTTTATATAGCTTACAAATTGATTATATAATTATACATATAAATTATATATAAAATCGAAATCAAAGCGAAATAAATCCACTGAGCACCTTGTTACATATTGATTGATGAATAAATTTAAGCATTATAATTATGTATGTGTTATGAGATTATTTTAGATGTATTGTATGCCTATAAAAAAATCGTCAATTTCTACAAAACTTTGTCTGGGCCTGAAGTTGATAAATAAGAAATTTACCATTTATGCAGTAAATACAATTACTATCACACAATATAAAATTTAACCACAACTTATCCTTGTTATTTTAATTAACATTAAAAAATGAATAAAAATAATTATATCGAAACCTCTCTTATGAGAGTATTTTTCAATATTGAAGTTGTTTTGAAGTACAAAGCAAGCTGTTTTTATTTCAAACTTGATTAACTTTGATAATGAACTGTGTTTCCACATGATTGGCGATCTAATTTGCGAAATTTATTTTATTTTTGTCTGATTTATAAAGTCAATCTTTCAAAAGTTCTTTTTATGTGACATGAACGAAAAAATCCTCTTAGTATTATAAATGTGGAAGTTTTGATGGATGTTTATTACTTTTCTCGTAAAAAATTACGCAACTGATTGCAATTAAACTAGTACTTAGACTGCTGAAGACACAGAGTACATAGACTACTTTTTGTCCCGATATTTACACGGGATCGGAAGCTACGCAAGTCAAACCGCGAGTCGCAGATAATATATAATATTTAAAAGCAAACAAATGTTTAAAATTATAAATTTACTAATGTTATTTTGACTACGCGAGTTTAATATTTATGCAATGCGTATTTAAAAAAATCTAATGAACTGTTTATATATTATAATGTGCTGACAATTTTTTATGCGACTTATGAATAAATAATGGCTAATGCGAAACTTGACGTTCACGATAATGGGTATGTTCGCGGCCCCCTTTTAAGTGAAAATTTTCTTCAATTTGATAGGATTGCTTGGAGCAGATATTTGTATTTCTATAAATATTTGTTTCCAGCCTTGTGGGTCTCCTCACCGTGCCTCCGAGAGTACGTAAACGCAGTCCCGGTTGTTATCATATACATCTGATAACAATCGTTACTCATGGTAGGAAAATTATTTGCCAACCTGCAGTAAAGCAGGGTGGTGGATTAAGCTCCAACCCTTCTCCTATATGAAGGAGAGGCCTTTGCCCAGCAGTGAGACGTTTACATGCTGATAATAGATTAGGAAAAAAGTTTTGACATTTCTCTATTTTATAAGAAAAAATATTTATAACATTATATATATTTTTTCTATATTATATTTATAAATATTTTTTCTATTAAAATAAATGTAGCAAAAATTTTGTTAATATATATTTATTTGTAACAGTTTATTATATCTTCCCAATAGCTTATAAGTATACAAAATAAGTAATTAATATTATATTGACAACAATTGTGAATAGGTTCATAACTTATCTTACGATAAAATAAAAGATCACTTTCATTTGTCCAGACGCAACGAAACCCTGGCAGTCATCACTCAAGACTCCATGACAGTGGATGATGTGGAAACTCTGTTGAAGGAAACGGAACACAATGGCTATCCCGTTGTGGTTTCCAAGGAGTCACAGTATTTGGTCGGTTTTGTTCTACGCAGGGATCTTAATCTTGCTATAGGTAATAAGACTTATCTACTACTACTATATTTTATTAAGGTTACATTAGTATACTCTGATAGGTTATGTTGAAAGTGACTCAGGGTTTAATAGTAATTCTTTTATGTGTAAAATCTGGTTATGTGTTTCGACTCTTAATAACTGTTACTGAGATCAAGTAAATATTATACAAATTGTAGTTGGCTGTTAAAAGTTTTATAGCCTTATCTGAAATAATGATAACGTAAATGATAAATACCCTATCAACGGTCTCGATATATACATAAACGACCACGAAAAATATCTGTATGGCCAAAACAAACATTTTTCATGAGTGGTGATGAATTCTCGTATCGTTTCATGTATCCTATCTACTTGGCCATCTCAGGTATATAATAACTAGTTCCAAAAAAAAAAAAAAAATTGTGTGTGTCAGCTCCGACGCACGACTGGAGTTTACTCCTTAAGTACGATTGTCTAAACATACGCAAAAAGAGTTTATCCAACTGAAAATAAGATTAATACCATATGAAAGGGTAAATTAACAAATTAATGAAAATAATATACATATATAAATATATATTTATTCATTTTATATACATTTATTATAACAAATCGGCGAAATATTTTACATTAAACTTTTCACAATAGTCAATTTCAGATGTGCACAAATATTTCATTAGGAATGTTGATAAATTATGTAATTATTATTATCTGACAATAATCATTTATTTTTTAAATATTATTTTTCAATATTAATTAGAGCAACATTACTTTCGCACCGCACCGTAGGTGCGCGCGCACCGAAAAAGTAACGAGGTCATTCAATAGTAGATTTTACCTCTCATATTTTTCTCATACCGGGCCTTATATATGAAAATCGATTCTTGAGGAGTAAACTCCAAAAAAGAAAAAGAAAAATAAAAATATATAATCCAACTAATAATTACAGCAAATGCACGTCGCACAATAGAAGGCATTACTGGTCAGTCAGTGGTGATATTCGCTGGCCCTGTCCAGAATCAACCCGGACCACCAAGCTTGCCGTTGAACCGCATACTGGACATGGCTCCCATCACAGTCACGGATCAGACTCCGATGGAAACCGTTGTGGATATGTTCCGGAAGCTCGGCTTGAGGCAGACCCTGGTTACTCATAATGGGTAATTATTTTCATTATTATTTCATATTTCATTAATTTTATCATTATGGGTATTTATTTCTATTATTAACAATATATATATATATATATATATATATATATATATATATATATATATATATATATATATATATAATATATATATAAGTTTTAGGTTGTATGCATATTGTAAAATATGAACTAAAGTGTAAGGAAAAAGTATGAGGAAAAGTGAAATTACTTTCACATTTCAGAAGCTATTTTCATAATATGTCATATAAAGTGATGATTCAATAGTGCTTATAAAAAGCCAAGTGAATGGAGTAGATTTTGAGTTCCACTTGCATTTTTATATTTTATTTGATGTAACTATTTTTTTTAAATATTTTTATTGAGTTATTCAAATTATTTCCTTCTTTCAGTTAGAGGCGATTGAATTATATTTAAATGTATTATGTGAAGTTTAAATTCTTTATATACCAACATTTTGATTATTTTTTATAATTGGTTGCCAAATATTATAAAATGTGTGAACATTACAAGTTATTTATTATAATGATACAATTGTATTAATTAACTCGTTGTCGATAATCATAAACTGCTAATCATTATTCTTTTACAGTCGTCTACTGGGTGTCATCACAAAGAAGGACGTTCTCAGGCACGTGAAACAGATGGACAACGAAGACCCCAACTCCGTCTTGTTTAATTAAAATGGTAACCAAGTATACAAAAACTTTTAAACTTAAACTGTATATTAAATTTTAACTTTGTCTAAACATATGATATTTAATGGTGATGGAGAAAGACTAGGCACCATACACTATGAAGAATTTATGAAATGTTTTAAACATATTTTATATGATAAATATGATTATAGGAAAGAGTAAATGCTATTAACGTTGCTTGGAATAATAAATCATCTTAGAGTAACAATAATATTGTACTTTAAACAAATATGTAGACATAGTTTACATGAAATGTATGTATATGCCAAAAGTAGTCAAAGAAAATAGTATATTTTACAATTGGTGCATTAGTCTTTTGTATTCGCTTAACATTTTTCAATCAATTTAAAAATATTTTTTTTGCACACCATCAAATATACATGTTTCATTTATATATTATATAGGTACATATGTATATTTACATTATATAATTTTTAATGAATTTTAAGGATAAATTAAAGTATTCTTTACATACTTGTAAGTTAAAGTGTTTTTATAATTGAATTATTAATATAATAAAATAATTATAAATATTATGTTAACCATACCATCATATATAGCACACCCCCAAATATTATCGAGAGACGATTTATAAATAATATCGATAATTAATAAATAAAATCAGTATAAGAAAGGTTCATTAACATTAAAAAGTATAAATATTTACATGGTAGTATTCGAATGAATATAAATCAATTATGAGCCTTCATAAGTAAATCATTGGTATAATAAACTTATGTAATATTTCTGAGGAGCCTACAAATTAATTATTGGTAAATTCTTTTTAAATTGCATGGAATGTGAGCAAAAAATATAAGTTTTTGATATAATGTAATTTTTTTGATCGTTCTCAGTTTTCCTTTAGTACCTCAATAGTGTGCAATTTGTATTAATTTATTTAATTAATGTATTATAGTATTTAACTTTAATTTATTTGTATCTAATATTCAATTTAGCTGACTTTGGCTGAGCTCAGAACGCAACTTCCTTTCGATTGTGTAGTATATTTTCATATCCATATATTGGTCTTCCTTGCTACGTATCAGAAGAAGCACTATTTGTCAAAATATTAATTTGCTAATAATATTTGTTTCTCGGTAATATGTAAGTGAATGCAACGGTTTATGTATGTATTAATTTTAAGCAATATATAGACTTAGTAATTAATTATATATAGGGAAACGTCATTGCAATATAAATTTTCTTTAAAATTTTCTTTTACAAGTTAATAAATAATATTTTTCTGTTCGACCTCCTGATAATTTTTTCCTGTCTTGTTATATTAGGTAGGCTGGCAGTTATTTCATAGATATCTACTTATCCGTGATCATAATATAAAGTTCATCTTATATAAATGATGTAAATTCTTAGCGAGCGGTGCTTGTATGCGTCTAGTTAATTGATCGTCTGTAAACAGTTAACGTTACTTACAAATACGTGTCGTTCGAACGACGTCTGTAGCATGATTGTCACACAAATCGAATCTTCGTATTTATAAAAAAAACGTTAATACGAATGTATGTTATAACGTTATACTCATGTACGTACTTAAGAAGTTATACTTCTTTGGCGTAACAAGTTAAAAATCGTTCTAAAAATTTTATATTTCGCGTTATATTACATTGTAGAAAGAAAAAAAAAAAAGAAAAAAACGACAATAGAAAAAAAAGGTATTTAATACATTGAAAGTTTTGTTATAACGCATTATCTAGTTAAATAAAGTTTCTTTAAAAATCATAATAAAAAAAAAAATACTAAAATGTTGACTAGCTAACTTCAGGGTGTCGTTTTATCGTCATAGTGTGCGCGCGCATCGTAAAATTCTCATAATTTTTCCCTAACGCGCCAAAAGAAGTATAACCTCAATAATATATAAAGAACACGCACAGAGCGCCGCGCGTCGAGATGTGTTGAACTACCATGCTATTGGCAGGTTTTTGGACGATCATAGTACTTCCCGAAAATAATTTTTATTTTATTAAAATGTTCTATTTAATTAGTGTATAGTTGATACTGAACAGTCATTTGAGATTATCAGCGTAAAAAATTGTTTGAATCTATCAATATTTTATTCGTATAATATTTTGTATGTAATTTAAAAAATGTGTCATTTACTGTAATCAAATTATGTGTTATCTGATAATTAATAATCATGTGTATAGGTACATTAATTATTATCTGTTAAATAACAGCGTAAGTGCATTCGACTAGGTGCCTTACGTCGCTTGAGATTTAGACCGTTGTTCTATTTATTAATAGCTCGTTTTATTAATAAAACCGATAAACCTAATGAATTTACTGAACAGGTCTCTCGGTTTGTTAATAAGACTCGAGTATATCAAACTATGGTATTTACTATTTAGTAGATATATGTTTAGAGCAACCCAGTTCAATATCGTCGGCCTCAAATCAATTACATTTAATACGTAGCGTCAAACATAGTAACAGTAACATTGCTTGTAGTCTGTATCGTCACTTATTTTGTTATCATCGAATAAATATAATCCATAAATATATATATATATATATATATATATATTTCTCAGTAGATTTTTAATAGATTTGAAATATTTCGTGTTTTGTAAGCATCCCATGTTAATGAGATATGTATATAAATTGTATCAGTCGACGAGATGCTAGCGTCATTGTGTAGATTTAGTTGTGTATAGAGTTCTACACATATCTTTAATGATTTACTATGTATTTTCCGTTATTATCGTTCATGTATTTAAGTGTGATTAGGTAATCATGTCGATATATTTAAAACACTTCAAAATTTACTATTGATGTGATATGATAAGGTGTATTTTAATATCGTACGTCATTAAAGCTATATCTCATTATGCTGTACTACACAGTAGGCTTCGAATTTTTTTTTCTTCCGTTTACATTTACATGTTTGTGATTATATAATACAGTGCAATTAATATGTGATTTTATTTTCTCACAGCTTAATATTTAAATTCATGATTTTTGCTGTATATCAGATACTAATTTTACGTGTAAATAATCGAAATATTTATATACATTAATGAACATAACATTATAGTGAAATTGTCTAATGCTAAGATGTATGTATCGCTATGTATTATGTTACGGTATCCTCGACGCGTAAGATAATTTTAAAAATAAATATTTTTTGTAAGATTGCTAATGTTGGTGAGTATCAAATAAGTATTAAATAAAATCGTTGTAAACCTTCAGTTCTAGATCGACTTATTGAATATTACAACGACAATCCATGTCGGATTTCACTAAGGATTTTTTTTTTTGTTTAAATTCATCTCAACACAATATATTAAGTGTCTATAGAATTGTAAAAGACGAAATGTTTTAACGCATTGTAAACTATGATACGAATGTATGTACATAATTCAAACGGGAATCGATAATGCAAGTGTACCGCATCCATCCAGCCGTGCCGCAGACTAGAACGATATTCACCGTACAAAGGACTGATGAACAATTTAGATGTTTGTAAATATACACTATTATCGTATACACGAGCAGTTTTTGTAGAGGATATATATGTATATGATGACTGATATGACAGCTCTTATGACCAAAATTGTATTGTGCTCTTGGATTTAAGATGCGCTAATTCCCTCTTGAGTATATGTTAATATCTTAATATTCGTACAGAATAAAGGCAAATAAAGCGTTTCGAATTATTTCATTTATGCTGTGCTATGTTGAAATATACGTCGAGTATACCTTTACCATACGATATATTTTTTAATTAACTTTTTTCACATATAATAGAAACAAAAAAAAAAAACTACAGTTATCAAACCAAAGTGCCGTTCTTGTCATTTAAATATTAAACAAAGAAAACTTCAGGCTCATACTAGGATTAGTTTTTGAACAGTTTCTTTTTGTATCAAAATTTTTATCATGTTAAATCTGTCTCGACAAAAAATATGATTTCATTGCTTTATGCGACTTTGCTATGCGATTTAATTTTTTTTTTAATAATTGAAGCTGAATTCTGTTTTATTTTAACTACAATGAGTGATAGACATAATTAATTAGAGCGATTAATACATCAGCGAATGATATTAACTAAGATTAACAACATATTGGAATTTTATTTCCAAACTTGATCCTGCTCGCTTCATCTTTGCGCTACAGCTGTGATATCACGATAAAATAAAAAGGGTTAAAACAAAAGTTACAACAAAACGACTACAGTAATTTCTTCGTGATATTGAAACAAAGATAACTTGTTTTTAAATATATGAGATATAAACAGATAATTAACAATCGTTCTGGTGTAGTGGTGCGAATAGTCGCCTCAACGCCGGTGGTCGCGGGTTCGATTCTCGCTCGGGGCAGATAAATGTATTTGTGCAAATATTTCTTTATGGGTTGGGTGTGTGTCATTGTGAGTCTCCCCTCCGCGCCTAGGAGAGCACGTAAAGCCGTCGGTGTCGGTTGTTATTATGGACACCTGAAACGGAAATTATCTGCCAATCCACAGTGGAGCATCGTGGTGGATTTAACTATTCCTCCTATATGGAGAAGATGCCTATGAACAGCAGTGGGACATTTATAGGCTGATTCTGTTCGGTTCGAACAATAATTACTATTTCTATATGACGTGATTGATGATCCTAATTGCGGCTTCGAATCCTTTACTATTTAATATAATACATATTTAAAGGGCGATTTACACACATGTATATAAATATAGTTTATAGAATTTCCCTATCTTAATCGATTTAGCTCAATATAAAAAAAAAACGCAGTTTTATAATTTTATAAAAACCCTATTACAAAATTTTGTTATTACATTATTTACCATTTAGCTTTATGGCAAAAATAATGCACTTTTCATATCCATGCAATGCGACTTCTATTAGAATCTAATTCTATGTGAAGTGCGAATCTATTTCTTTTAAGATAAAAATTAAATTGCATGTACTAGCAGCGTACACTCGTAAGAAGTGAAACTTATAATAAAAACAGTTTACTTTTTATACCGTATACGATCGTAATTATATGAGTCCTGTGTTTGCGTTCGGACATATTTATATTCGAATTACCTACTCACTATAGAATACATCATATAATAACTGCAAACTTCTATATAGTGATACTTAATTTCACTCAAGAATCTTAGAGTTTGCTAGCGCAGTGGCTGCCAACGCGAATTGAATTTCGTATATCGCTCGAGAGCTGCAAGTTCAAAACCCTGCGAGAGCCACATTTTGTAGCATTCAAAATTTGATATTTGATTTATTTAGTTTAACAATTTTTTATATATTCTACTACCACTCGGAATCTTCCTTGCGCATGTGTTTATTGAAAAACGACTGAAATACGCAATAATCAAGAACAAGATGGCGCGTAACGAAAAAATCTTTCCAACCCCGATAAAGAAGTTTCACTTCAATAAATATAATGTGATTACATAACGGTAGGGATGTGAGATTAATAGAAAAGAATCGATTAAATAAAAATCGATTAATCTTGATTCAATATTAATCGATTTCTCAAAAATCGATTAATACAAAAATAAATAATCGATTTTTACGAAAAATCGATTATTTTATTAATCTTTTCTTCTTCTCTTCTTAATCTTCTTATTAATTTTTTTCTATTATTTAAAAATCTACATGCTTTTCATATTCCAATAATAAGCCTAAGAGATTCATATTAACAAAATTCATCAGGTTAAAAATCAAATAAATAAATAAAAAAATAACCAATTTTAAAATAAAAAACAAAGCGAATGTTCCTGAAAACTTGCAAGATAGAGAATAAGGAAGGACAAATTTTCAGTACGATTAAACGTTTTACTATAATAAAAATGAAATGGTGAGCATCCCAAAAAAACCTTATGGTCTGAAAAACTAAAACATAAATCAATTTAAAAAAATCGTCATAAATTTTCAGTACTATTTTATAATCACAGCACAATAGCATTTTTATTGTATGGATTGTTTTTTATGGATCTAGCTGCATTTTCTACACTCATTTCAAATCTATCCTCAGATTTGTGCTAGCAGCTCTACTTTTTGAGATATGAAGGGTAGCTATTTTTATCAAAAAAACATGGTTTCTCGTCACATAACAATTTATTTAACTATCTAATTAGAACAAAACTTTCTGTTATGTGACTTTCTTGAATAAGTTGGAGTTTTACTACTATTCTGGATAATCCAACAGTAGTCAGTACTGTAGTCAGTACTATAGTAATCATACTTTCACTCCAATAGCCTTGGTAGCGCTCCTCCATGGTGCAAATATCCTGATGAAAGCGTTCTCCCTGCTCCTCGCTTAAATCTCAAAGATTTTCACGAATTCGATCAAGGTGGCTATGAGGAAAATGCATCTTAGTGCTGTTGCATCCAAGTTGCTGAAAGTATGATAGTAACTGCTTGACGTGGTCAGGAAAGTCGACGGACTTCTTATTTCTCAAAAAGTTTTTTACGAGCCAAATAAACCCATTCCATGCATTTTTGTCTGTGGTGTTGTGGAGATCTCTTATTAAATCATTTAGGTCCTCTTAGTTTAATGGTATTAGTCTTTCGGCGTCTTCAAATTTGCTACCACTCTCTTTGCAGTTTGTATCACTTTCCTTCATTCGTTGAACAATTTTGTGTGGACATATGTGAGATGTACTTGGTTGGGGTTCTAATGTAACAGTAGAGTGCAGGACAGGTGTAGTATTGAGGGCACAGTAGGATAAACTCACATGGAATGATTTTGGCGGTTAATTCCTGTTATGTTTACAACGCAGAAATAACAGTCGTTGTGGTGGTTCGACGGTTCACGCCAAATCATAGAAATAATAAGGTTCAAGGAATCCCTCTTATTATTTTTCCATAATCGTAAAGACTCCATACACGTTTTACACACTTTATTCGGTATCCAAGACTTGTTGTTTGTTTCCAATGGCTGTTGAAAGTACTACATGTAGGCATTTTTCACAAAGTCTGACACATTTAGACAGAATATTTTGAATTTATATTTGCCACAAATGTGACTAAATTTATTTGGATTGTTTACACAGGTCCTTATAGACGAAGCCATTACAAAAAAAAAAGAAACAGAAACTAGTAAGACGTTGACGATAGCGATATCAACAGTCAAATGGAGAGTACATTTTAAGGGTGTACCTGTATCTCCTAAACTAGAGCTGCTAGAAAAAATCTGAGGATAGATTTAAAAAAAAAAGCGAACCTAAATTAGTAAACAACAAGTGAAAAATGTCATACAACAAAAAAAAAGTTCGATTTTATTGTGGAGTGAATAGACTAGTTTTAAAATAAAATACTTAAAACGATATGTAATTAAAAAACTAAACGACTACGTTGTGGTCTCAAAAACTAAAATATAATCTTTCGCTGTTTATAAAATTGAAACTTACTTCAAGTTTTTTTTATCCGTCGCATAGATGGCGCTATGATGAAAATCGATTTAAACGCGTAATTTATATAATCGATTTATTAAAAATCGATTAATATTACTTTAACAATCGATTATAAAAAATCGATTAAAATGAAATAAAAATCGATTTATATAAAAAATCGATTATTTTTTAACATCCCTACATAACGGCTGATTTCAATAATGTTTCTGTGACTGATTTTGCGTACTAACGATACCATTCAAACAATTCGTATGGAGTTTAGTCAACATTCGGTCTCTAGTAAGCGAAATATTTACAACTGTTTCTGTAGTATTATATTACTCTTTGTTTACAACTTATCTCTGTAAATGAACGGTGTGTTCCTAAGAGAAATTTCTTAAAACCGAAAATTTAACACCGAATATCCTAAATATGAGTAAAAGCTACTTCTGTTAAGAAAAAAGCTATTGAACGTAATCTGTCACGCTGTTTCACTGTATTTTTTTTTTGTATTTTATTATTAATTATCCGATACATTCAAAATTTCACACAAACAAAAGCAATGCTTTTTCCTTCATCGATCAGCATGATATGAAATCCATTTTAAACAGAAAATATAGTACGAGGTAAAATAATTTGCTGGTTATCGAAAATTCACTAGCGACGTATTTATTGCATGTGAATAATACGTATATACACCTCAATAATAACTATATATATTATAATAATGTGATAGGCACTGTTAGGTTTGCAACGAAGTTCACTTTCAGTACTGAGAGATTAGTACGATCGTGTTAGGCTGTGTTCCAATATACAGGATGACTGGTAAATTACTATCAATATTTAAGGAGACTACTCGGTACATGATTATCATTCGAATTATGTTAAAAAAACAGGTAAATATTAATAAACTTTTAAGTAAAGTTATTCAACAATTATCCAATTATGTACGCGTCGTCTGGACACCCTAGCAGCTAGCTGCACTTTCGACACAAAACAGGTAGTTTACCTACGTCCAAGCGCCGCCACGTGTTAATAGGGTAGCAGGATAAACAAGAATGATCCAGTCCCCTTTAATACTTTAATCCTGGCTTAGGATAGGCAAAAATACTAAGATATTTTACTCGTTTAAGCAACAAATTTGTTGACTAGGTAAATGATGTGAACTTTGGCAATTTTTAGATGTGAACAAGCGGCACAGTACAACACCTGTGCACGTGCCGCCGGCACGACTGTAGGGTGTCAACGCTTCATTTACTTGAATTGAAATTTATGAAAATTTGGTTAAAAAATTAAGTACCTATTTTTTTTTACATAATTTGAATGAGAATCATCTACCGAGTATCCTCCTTAAATATTGATAGTAATTTACCAGTCATCCTGTATACTGGCCGTGTATACTGGAGCACTGCCAGTGCTCTCAGTACTGAAAATTCGTTCCGTTATAGACTGCCAGTACGCTGCAGCAGTATATGACGTCATATATGACGTAAGGTTCGTTCGAGGTAAGGTGCTCTCAGTACTGAGGTCACGTGATCAAAAATATGACAGTGTGAATGATTGTTATTATTATTAATTAATATTGTTATTCAATCAACAATATTTAAATAATAATTTTTCTTGTTGATTAGAAAACGTGTACATGATAAGTATATTCATTTGAAATAAAAGTCGAAAAATGAGAAAGATAGTATATTGGACAGCGTTCCGCTATTAACAGTAACCCGTATATCGCAGTATAGCAAACTAAAAAGGAATAGCTTCGCAGTATACTGAAATGACGTCACACCTTGCAGTGCTTCAGTGTACAACGGAACACGGTGAATGTAGTGTGTCGTGCTATAGAACGTGCATGTAGTCGCTTTCTCAGCGCCCTACTCCAAAAACAATTAATTTTACAGAAAAATGTTAAAGGCATTTTTTGTAGATAATTTTATGACGAACAATTTTTCTTTTCAAAAATGGTTCAGTTTCTATGTTTCAATAGAGAATCGCAAAAGAGTGCACGGTTTATTAGGTTTCTTTCAGTTAGCTCTTGAGGCACCCAAATATCGAGCTTTTTTGTATAGCCAGACTGTTTCAAATGGGTCAAAACTATTTTGTGGTCATTCCTCAGTTCCTCGCCTATGTCGTAACTACTAACATGCTGATTTTGGTTCACCTTTTCAAAAATGGCATCAACTTTATTCGTATGAGGGCGACCAGAGTGATCTTTGAGATATATTTTTTTTTTAAATAAAACTTCAGAATGTGTCGAGGACTCTGCTCTTTGGTTGAGTGACAATTACAAGTGTTTTTGTTGTAGTATAAAGTTTTTCTTGTTTTTCTAGATTTTGTGTATAGTTATATTGTGTGTATAGTCTTATTTGTTTGTTTTTGTCGTGTATATTGTAAGCGTAAGTATATTAAAGTAATTAATTATGGATTCCGAACCCCCTGACCCTGGTGGAGGTTCCTCTAATTTATCCCAAACAATGGAAATAGATCAAACAAATAATAGAAAAAGAAATAATACCGATGCTAATTTAATCCAATCTAAAAGACCCACTTATCCTCATCCAACACCATCCATACAATTAAATTATGTCACGCCGGAATTTCAAAATGAAAAGAGGTTATACTCGGCCGAAGACATTGCCCCTTTTATTGTTCATGTTTCCAAATCAGAAATCCATGTTAATAGTGGAACTATTCTACGCCCTATACAATTCGGACAGTTTTTACATAAAAATAATATAACGAATATTGTGATCGACGGTATTAAGCGAATTGGACGTAATCGCGTATCTATAGAATTTAAAACTTCACAGCAGGCCAATTTTTTTTGGACCTATCAGTTCTTTCTAGTTCTGGCTACATAGCGTCTATCCCAAGTTACAGTGTATCTCGAATGGGCATCATTCGTCAAGTACCAGTTGAATGGTCCATGGAAGAATTGGTAACCAACATAGAAGTCCCCTCTGGTTATGGTGGAGTTGTCAAGGCCCGGAGACTGAGTCGGAAATCCATGAATGATCAAAATTCTCCTGTATGGATTCCGACAGTCTGTAGTCCTTACATTTACTGGACAGAAACTCCCTCCCCACGTTTATTGCTATTTTACGTCTCTGCCTGTTGAAACCTATGTGTTACCCACCATCCAGTGTAACAAATGCTGTAGGTTTGGACATGTTAAAGCACAGTGCAGGTCAAGCCCAAGATGCTTTAAATGCGCTCAGATGCACGAAGGAGAAACCTGTACGGTAGAAACACCAACCTGCCTATTCTGCTCTGGTTCTCACAATGCGAACAATACATCTTGCCCAGAACATTCCAGACAAAAGGCAATCAAATTAGTAATGTCTCAATAGAGCATATCATATTTGGAAGCTTCAGCCAGATTTCCCCAAGTAAGGCGTCCATTTGCTGACACCGTTAGATCTTCCCCCAATAACAACATCATGTCAACATCTCCCAATTCAAACCATCCTAAAAGTATTTCCTACAAAAAAACAACATTCACAACTCGCCGTCCAAACACCACTGCTACCCCAGGATATGACCATCAAGCACATCGAGATATTGTGAGGGAACCTGACTCACAGACTCTTAACGGATGTGCCTTGACACAGGAAACTTTATCTCCAAATGATAATCTTATAGAACAACTCGCAGATATTCTCATTAATATTATCTCCCGATTTAGTAACACGGGACTACCGAACAAAACTCTCACCAGCCTGACTCAGCTAACTACTTTATTGTCTAATAATGGAATACAAGCTGATCCAGTGGAATAGCCGCAGTATCAGAAATAAAAAACATGATCTTATTCACTTAATTAACCATCTCAATCCATCAATTATAGCTGTCCAGGAAACATGGTTAAGGCCTGGCTCTCGCTTCAGAGTTCCCGGCTATGTATGTTTCCTGGATGACAGAAATGATGGCCATGGTGGAGCTGCTTTATTTGTCTCCAGTAAATGTGTATATTGTCATGCCCCGCTACCTGTACATAGTGAATATATAAATGTTGTTGCTGTCCGCTCTTCTAATATTACTTTTGTGTCAGTATATGTTCCTAGTCCTACTTCTTCGGCATTATCTGAATTTTCATCTATTATATCTTCACTTCCTGCTCCCCTTATAATATTAGGTGATTTCAATGTTCACCATGCCTCATGGGGATCACATTTCAATGACAATATGTCTCCACTACTGTTGGACCTAATTGATAGCAATAATCTGGTAATACTTAATAACGGTTCTCCTACCCGACGTGTCTCTCCACTACAGAATCCGAAGAGTGCAGTTGATCTCTCACTGTGTTCTCCTTCTTTATCTCCTTCACTCTCTTGGACAGTATTACCCAGCAGTTTTGGTAGTGATCATTTCCCAATAATTATCTCAATGACCATTTCCTCCAGATTAAAAGTTATTACCGGCCGTCCCAGATTTAAATATAAAGTGGCAAAAGCAGATTGGTCTAAATTCGCACTAACCACTGATAATGAAGTTTGTCATATTCCGCCAATCAACTGTGATAATGTTCATGCCCAATATGTTAACTTTAAAAATGTGTTTCTACGTTCTGCAGACAATTCAATTCCTTTGAAGTCGACTGAAAATTACAGACGCCTATCTCCTCCGTGGTGGGATGCGGAATGCACTAATATGTGTAGACTCCGCAAGTCTGCTGAACGGTCTTATTCGACATCCATGACTATGGACAATTTTCTTACTTATAAAAAGGTGGCAGCTGATGCGACTAGTCTATTTGCCCAAAAAAAGAAACTTGCGTGGTCACGCTTCTGTGAAAGTCTGTCTCCGGATTCCCATTCCTCTCTGGTTTGGAATAATATCAGGAAATTTAGAGGGTCCTACTCTGTATGTGATTCTCATCAGTCCAATGACACATCTGTGTGGATAAATGCGTTTGCACAAAAGTTAGCACCTTTAACTGCCCCAACCTTTGAGGAATTTTCTACTCATATTTCTACACCCCTTCAACCATCAAACTACTTCGATTCGCCATTTTCTATGGAGGAATTTCAGTTGGTGCTACACGTCCTTCGAGACTCCTCTCCAGGCTTAGATGGGATTCCCTATTCTTTTATTTCCAAAAGCGGTCCAGCAACCCAAAGAGTATGTCTAGATTTTATGAATTCTATTTATCAATCTGAGGTGCCTCCTGAAGAATGGCGTTCTCAAATTATTTTGCCCATTTTAAAACATGGAAAACATAGCTCTGATCCCAATGGATACCGTCCAATAGCCCTCTCGGCTACCTTAGCAAAAATACTGGAGCACATGATTAAAAATAGATTAGAATGGTTAATGGAGAGTAAAGGCGTTATATCTAAAACTCAATTCGGATTTCGAAAAGGTTATAGCACAACCGATAGCTTAGGAACTTTTATAACAGACATACGCATTGCCTTTTCGAAAAATGAATCAATGGTAGGACTGTTCCTTGATATATCATCTGCATATGATAGTGTACTTCTTCCGGTACTCAGGCAGAAAATGCACCAGCTGAGTGTTCCAGTGAAGATGACAAATTTTATTTTCAACTATCTTTCTTCTCGCTCTCTTATTATCTGTTCCCAAAATTCTTTTCTTCCTCCTAGGCTAGTTTGGAAAGGATTACCCCAAGGCTCTGTCCTAAGCCCTCTTCTTTATAATATTTATACATATGACTTAGATCTATCTATCAATTGCTTTTGCAATGTTCTCCAATATGCAGATGATATAGCAATGTACATTTCTTCTAAGAATATCTCAGATTGTTCGACTCGCCTGAACTCTGCCGTTAATTATTTAAATGATTGGCTGGATAGACATGGCCTATCCATTTCAACGGAAAAAAGTACAGTAGTAGTTTTCTCGCGCTCTAGATCCATCCAGAATACAGGGAGGATTTTTGAGATGATCATCATGAGAAAAGGAGGATTTTTATGGTGATAGGGTACGGAGGAAAATGTCCATGCTCAAGGCCGGATGACCTTTTTTTTTTTTTTTTTTTTTTTTTTTTTTTTTTTTTTTTTTTTTTTTTTTTTCGTCGTCCGAAAATGTAACCGATAATTATCGATAACTATCGTCAACTATCAATAATTTTTTTCCGGCTAAACAACAACACAGACATATTCTACCTACGATATGTATTCACATTTTTTTGAAATAATTCTTTGTACTTCAGTTAAGAATAGGGGGGCCCACAGGGGAAAATTGCTTAGGGCATCAAGTTACAACGAACAACACATAAATATTTTACCTACGATACGTATTCACATTTTTTTTTTAATTCATTCTTTGTACTTCACTTAAGGATAGGGGGGCCCACAGGGGAAGATTGCTTAGGGCATCAAGTTACCTTAATCCGGCACTGGCTGTTCCCCTGTATTTCTAGCAAAAATTAGAGTCCGGGATAGTTCTATCTGTGAGTGTGGTTTGGATGAAGGCACATTGGATCATATTTTCTTCTCTTGCCCAAATAACCAGTCTTTATTCGACTATCTCCCTCCATCTATTCCTCGACCTATCGATTTTAAATCTATTTTATCACATGTAAATACCCCTTTAGTAGATATTTTAAGTACATTTATTTTAACTAACAATATTAAATTGTGAAGTTTTTTTTTAACATACTAACATTTGTTATGTTTTTTTTTTAGACAAATAAATGGTGCGAAACAAACCGTACATAACCTTGTAATATCATAAAGCTAATCTTATGAGCAGAGTCTTCAGAAGTCATTAAGCGAAATCACTCTGACTTTGGCAATTCCTATGGGAGTCCAATTATAAAAGAAGAAGAAGAAGAATGTGTCGAATTTATTCGTTATATTATTATATTATCATTAAATTAAGAAAATAATATGTTCGTCATTGCAAAGTTATGTCGATCAAAAAATTTACATCTGTCAAAAAGTTCAAGCTAACTTTTCCAGGGTATAGTTTCTCTCATTTTGACGGACAGAAAAAAAATTGAAAAATGACGGAAAAGTGTTTTTTACTTTTTATTTTTCTTAATGTTCTATATTTATTGATATTAAAACCAGCCAGATACAAACAGTACCTATATATAATCAAAGCGATTTTTCTTCAATCTTATACGTCAAAATACGAAAAGACTTTCTCCGTCCTATTATCTCATGTACAGACATCGGGCCGGTTACAATTTTATCGTATGAACTGAACTGAACTCAATCAGCCTTTAAATGCTGATTGAGAAACCAATGCTGGGCAAAGGTCTCTCTCCCATACAGGAGAAGACGGAGCATAATCCGGCACGCTGCTTCACTGCGGGTAGGCAAATAATGAGTAACGATCGCTATCCGGTGTTTATGACAACGACCGGGACCGACAGCTTTACGTGCTCATCGAGGCACGGCGGCGAGACCAACAAGGATATACACCTAGACCGGAAACGAATACTTGTATGAATAGAAATATCGACCCCGAGCAGGAATGAGGCGACTATTCGCACCACTACACCAGAACCATCGTCAACTACACCACAACGGTCGTCACTTTATCATATGCATAGGGTAATATTTTCCACAAAATTAAGTTACTTTGAAAGTGGCTATACTCTCTATATATATAAAATGTTTGTTTACATTTTTATGTAGGTCAATAGATTGTAATATAAATATAGAATTGATCCGTCCATTGCATTCTCGATCGACTCCGCGCTCCGGATAGCGCCATTCCCCCTTTCCGACGTCGTCCTAAGCCGAGGTGCGATCTCACTTGGAGACACCGTTAGGAACGATCACTCTGAGCCCCACTTTGGGAGGTCCCGTTTTTCACGGATGGGTCTCAGTACCCGGCCCTCTCACTCGGTGACGCTGTAAAGGCCGCTAGGGGCAACAGCAATAATCATTCCGGAAAAAAATTCCATTGCATCAACGCCACCGGCGGAATCGACTACGACTCGACTTTATACCGATTGCTCTAAAAAGGAGGTTTTAAGTTTATCTTTATATTTTTTTTATTCATTTAATCTTCTAGGGTTTTTGGGAATGAATTCGTTAAAGTAAAAAACCAGATAAATTATTAATTTATTAATTAATTCAAAGTACATGTACAACTGGTTATAAACTTCAATATTTCACATCGTTTCACTAAGACGCGCGTGGCGCGAATGGGACAAGAGAAGATAAAATTAATCTAATAATAAATATCCTACTTAGTTACAAAAAGAAGAAAAAACTAAAATGTATAATTATATCACAAAAAAGCGTTGAGTAAATATAGCAAAACAAATACAATTATGCATCACTCCGTGCATTTTATTTAAAAACAGAGATGCGCTGTCGAACACAAGGTAAGATTATGGATCTATTTAACAAATGTAAATTTGATATAGTATGTGTACTAACAATGTTTGCTAAAATATTATCGACTTTTCACATTCGACACGATTATCGCACGATAGTTATGATTACAGCAGCCATATAAATAACGGTAGTGTTAGCTGTTTTAACGCGACTGAATCGTATCAGATAATCATAAATTCGAATGATCTTGCCGTTCATTCACAGAATTTTTCAAAAGAAATATTACAATTTTTATGTCGAAGACATATTCAAGGTTATTTCTAGTCGTGTCAATCGATACAATAATTGCCAGTAAAGTACATTATAACAACATTTTGTTTAGATATGTTTATTAGTACGAGTCATTTGTTATTACTGTGGGCGATCTTTGAAGACAATAAATGTGGCTGAAATACGAATACATGGTACATAAAACAAGCATTAGAAAAAAAAATCAAATATTTGGTTGCGTACACGCGATATCTCTTTTTTGAATATTATAATATAAGTTTTTTTTTTTAAATCTGAGTAGCAAGGCATCAATGTGCAATATTTACTAATGACCAGTAGTATTATCAGATATGTTAAGAATCATGAGACAAAAAGCCTGATATATAAAACTGCATACTGCTATTTGGTGGTATAATATAGGTAAGGTGTTTATATTACATATATATATATATATATATATTGGTTGAGATATTTTTCTATTTTGTTTTGAGAAACCGCGTGCAATTACAATATCCTAGCTGAGATCAGTAATATGAAAACTAAATGAGTGTTAATTACAATAACATGTACTGTTAGTACTCTAATTCGCCTATTAATCAATATTTATTTACTAAATTCGCTACTCCGCGCGCCGTAGCGAACACGGTTATTAAAAATCTTTAAATTCATTTGATATGAAGAATTAATAACACTTGAGAACGAAAATTATAAAATACATATAATTTGCGATTATATTATAATTACCAAAAAGAAAAACATAATGGTAACAAGTACAATGAAACAATACTGAAGAGATTTTTTTTAACACATAATATTAATCTTCGACTCAGATGGAGGGTAAGAATTAAAGTGAATTTCCAATAGAGCCATTTACAATTTCATTGTGTTATTTATTATTTTAATAAAATAATTAACAGTCTCTTGTATTTTTTTTCTGTTTTTTTTATCTCATCATGAACGTATCATTTTCTCAATAAATATTTAATTTCTAAGCGTCGTTTATATTGTAGTATACAACTATAGTACAGAAATTAGTAGGAAACTGTCACAGTAGGGAAATATTTATTTGTTACATTAATTCTTATTAATTATAATATCATATTTGAGAGCTGGATTACAGACACTTGTACATTTTAATATTAACTACTTGAAAATTAACAGTTAAACTTGCCGAGGATTTGTCATATGTTTCATAATTAAATATCTTATTAATACGGTTCAAAGACAACACTGAACTGTTATTATTTTATTACAGTAAGCGGAAAGTCCGATCGGCGGTGGACTGTTAACACTGAATATACGAATAAAAACACTGATTGTATTAACTTTTTATATAGACACCGACTTCTTAGCGTATATATTTCATACACCTATTTAAGCGTACAACGAATTCCACAAAAATATAGCTTTATTATATATTTCATAAATCTTTAAGACGAAATATAGACAATACATTTAAGGCATTTTTTTTTGTAAGTAGTAAAGACAAACGTAATAAGATAAATTCCATAATACTTGAGTAAATTTTTTGGTTTATTAATTTTTTTAAGCTCCGATTTCAAATTTCGTTTTCACATAAGACATCGTATATTGTGGTTATTATAATACATTTATGTAAAATAAATCAAATTTCGACTATAGTGTAAAATTGTACCTAGTACAATGTGGGTGATGTAATTATTTTTTAGTGTTACGTCTTCGTGTTTGTATAGTTTTTATTTATTTTGCAGTATGTCGAAAGAGCACTAGTGTCAAGGTAGTTATGAATTTTATTGTATTACAGGTGACAAAGAAAAGCAAAAAAAAAAAAATATCGTTAAAATAATATTAATATGATTAGGACGTCTAGCGTGTTTTATATTTATTACATTTTAAAGATGGTGTTAATGATATTGTAAACATTTTTATCGTACGATAGTAATTTGTTTCATTAATTTATTATTAGCTTTCGTGAATCCGTAACATTTTTATCTGACTTAGCAATCGTTTCGTTAATCGTTAAAATTTCCCATTTATAAACATCAAAATGTTTATAAATGAGAAATAAAAAATAAGGTGCTAATATAAAAATGAAAATATATTTTGTTCATACACAGGTGGATGTATATTTAGTGCACGTTTGATCTGAGTACCTATATTTAGATGAGTATATTTTATAGTGTACGGTTTAATGCGCGTTTATTGATGTTAAAGCGGCTGTGAGCGGCCCCCTTATGGAAATATTGCATTTTTTACTGAACATTCAAAGATGACTGAGATTAAAAAATGAATGAATCTCTAAGACTCTGAAAGTCTTATCATTATTAAAAAAAAACTCTGAAATATGCTGAGAAATTCTGATAAAGTCAAATATTGTTTGAAATTTCGGAATTTTCAGTAAAAAGGAAATATTTCCATAAGGGGCATTAGCGGTTGTTAGGGTTAGTGCGCACCATTTTGTCTATATGTTGATGTTGGTGACTGTGGAGTGGTCTGTAATGGTATATCGTTGGCTGTGGGGCGGCCTTTAGTTTGTGATTGTTTAGCCGCACTAAACAATCAAATCAATCAATCGTGTGCGCACATGTGCAGAAACCATATCGTGTAAATGTTGACATAACTGTGTGGTCTATAACGACCTATACGTATACGGTATACAATCTCGTCTAAATCTCGTATACGATCAATTGCTAACGTTGTTAATTCAAGCGATTTCGTATAAATGTCAACTTGGTATGGAGTGTTGAGTGGCCATGAACTGATGATATATTATTTAGTGCGAAAATTGGGTGCGCACATGTGCGCCAGATATGTCATTCACATGTTGGTGTGACTGTGAAACGACCTATTGTATATTATTGATACTGCTATTTCTATGGTCTATATATCGATTTTAAAGAGGCTGTGGAGGGGAGGTCGGGGGCGGGGGCGTAGTCGGACTGCGGCGCGGGGGGCGCGACATCAGACGAACTCCTGGCGCTGTAGTGACACCGACACCTTGTACAGGCTCTCCATCATGAACGACAGGTTCTGGGAGAGCTCGTTCACCGGCCGAGTGATGGCCACCATGTCTAGAAGAAAGTGAACGAACGAAGTTATAGAATTATATTAGCAGCCAAAGTGACATATACAGAACATTTTCATTACGAGTGCTATCTATAAGAATAAACAGAGATGAATTGTAACCGATAATACACATTACAATTTTTATTTTATTTAGTATCTTTAAAATTAGGAGAAAGATCTTAAAATATTTTTCCGATACATAATATAAAAGAATATTTTCCTTAACACCTATATTTATTTATTTAGCAGATTACGTGCCAGGATGCGCTTGCGAGAGTCCCTTGCAGTAGACGTGCAGTAAGCTCGTGATGTCGTCCTCCGGCAGCTCTCCGCGCTCCAAGATCCGCTCCGCGTTACGTTCGCGCACTAGCGCTAGCGCCGCTCCCCACCTTAAGTTTCGTAGAGTAAATTTTATTGATAAAATTCAAAACCTACACTGTTTCTATTACACTTAAAAAAAAACTTGTTTTTTTTTTGTTTGATATTTTCAAAAACTGTAAAAACATACATATATATAGTCTGTTACACAACAAGAATTGGAAGTCTAGTATTCTATTCGTCTTACAAAGATTGGTTAGTGGTAATCAGGGCCGGATTTAGAGGTCTGGAGGCCTCGGGGCAGCAAATTATTTTCCATGTAATCCATGTAATGATTCCATGCAATCATGTTATTGTACAAAGTGCTGTAGGTAAAGGTAAAACGCGAAAAAAAATATGAAAGGAAAAATTGTTTAGTAGTGTTTACTAGTCTGAATTTTCTTTCCAAAGCCTTTTTTTTTAGAAGGCCCCGGGGCTGTAGCCCCGGTTACCCTACTTCTAAATCCGGCCTTGGTGTGGTGTACATTGACATGGTTGGTTTTGAGAGTTTTGGTAAAAACTATCTACTAAATCGATGTCGAGCAGTGCGACATAATTGCATGTACAATCGGACTGACCTCTGTCGCTGCATCAGTTGTAGGAGGCGCGAGTCGTCGTGCGGCGCGGGCGAGTGGTCGCCCCACGAGTCGGCCGCGTGAGCCGCCAGCGCCGCACGCACCGTCATCACCGCCGCGCTCATCTCCACACCCTGACCAAATAATGTACTACTTTATCAGCCTACTGTAACAACTCACTGCTGAGAGAAAGCCTCTTCTACATGTAGGAGAAGGGTTGGAGCTTAATATAAAATGAGCAGTGTGGTGGACTGCTCCACTGCGGGTTGGCGGATAATTTCCCTACCAAGAGTAACGATCGTTACCAGGTGACTATGATAACAATCGGGACCGACGGCTTTACTTGCTCTCCGAGGCACGGTGGGGAGACCCACAAGATCGGATACAGATCGGAAACAAATATTTCATCATATCAGCCATTGGATGTCCACTGCTGAACGTAGGCCTCCCAGAGCGACCGGTTCAAAGCAGCCTCCATCCAACGGCTTCCAGCGCTTTCCTGAAGTCTTCTGTCCATCTCGCGGACGGCCATCCGACGCTGCGTTTACCAAACTTTAGGTTTAAATTCTTTCATTTTTCTTCTGATTTCTTTAATAATAACTGATCGATTAATTGACAGATGAATCATTTTTATTTTCATTGATATATAATTGTAAAACTTTTTAAATATAGTATTATCAAATAAATTTATTTCTTTTTAACAATCTATATTAATTTAAGCATTATTGTAATTCTGTACTTTTGTTTCCTTATCATCGCATCGTTTAAATATTAAACGATTAATGCATGTTGTGAATACCTCTTAAAAGAAATACAATTATAGTAATTATACTCTTGTTTTATTATGTAAATATATATATATATATATATATATTTTTTTTTTTTTTTTTGTGTTACTATTGTCATTTCTGTTGATAATTCTAATAAATAAATCTGTCTGTTGATCCGCCTATATGCTTCAGCGTCACCAGAGGACTGCAGGTTTAATAAGCGTCGCTCTTCCATAAGCTTCGCAATCGGTTCGAGAAACGCAATCGTCAAGGCAATCGAAACGATTTGATAATTCGAGCTGAAAGCTCGCGGGGTTTGGGATATGTGGGTTAGATGGTTGGAGTGTAAACTTCATCAGGCGTTACTGTTCCAGTTTAAAACTGATATTCAATGTGCCTCTAATCAATAGGTGATCACTCCCGGTTTTCACCCTATGGATCACGGAGACGTCATTGAATATCTGTCGTCTGGAATGACATTCCAGATGAAGTCTATTTCATTCCTAGTGGAACCGTCAGGGCTTATCAAGGCTCATCCATACAACAAACATTTGTACAAATACAAATATCTGTTCCTTTGTTAAAAAAAAAAAGCGTTGAATTCGTATATAAATTAAGAAGAAACTTTTTCCCCGACCTGATATTAAATTGTATAAGCATATCCAATGTCTAAATAGGGTTCAAACATTTCTCGGAAATTAGTACTTCAAAAGATACGTGTAACGCCCATGTAGAATTACGCTTCATTAATTTCGTAGAAATACTCCGTATCAAAACACTCGACTGATGCGATCGCATATTATATTTCTAACTGTGTTCGACGTTAGAAAATATTTAAACAAGGATTTAAACTACATTTTATATCTCTAATGAAATTATTCCTCTACTAGATTGTAATCCCAGAATCTTGAAGCGGGACAATTAACTAACGTAAGGTTTGATAAAACTATTGTTTTAACTTTATATATATTTTAGTGGTAAACTACTAACTAACTAAAACTTCAGGCATACAAAAACTCACGACAAACAAAACATTATTACTATCAAAGACTTATTACAAATTATTATGAGACCAAATGTATATTTAAATCTTGTCAAGTATTGTATTCAATATTTAACTTAAATTTAATATAAAAAAGGAAATAAAAAACCTGCTCTTAATAAAGAGAGAAATTAGACGTACATTCAATTATTAGTCTGGAATATTTATCCAATGGGGGATAGAATCTGACCTTTCCCACACCCCTGTGGGAGAGGGTGGTTTACACGTGTAAGGTAAATCCTTCGGTGCAACGCGCTTGTGCAACATAATAATCAATACTATGGCGTTATCACTACACACTAATTGTATGTTCAATGTTGCACATTTACATAGTATTTTATTAATGTGATAATAAAAGATATGGTAAAAGTTTTAATGAGAAATATAATAATATTTATAATATCTGTTTATACATTTTAATATCTAAAAATATTCAATGTATACTATATTGTATCGATTGGACCTTGCACTGCAGCCTGCGCCTTTGCTTTGGTAGTTTATTCAGTATAGTGCATTAATTAACTGCTGATTTATTACGTCCTCTTATAATTTATTTATAACCTTAAATTCAAAAATAGCCTTCATTAATTCATACATCGAGTAAGTGTTATATAAACGTAGTACATATTATTACAATATTAAGAAATTTTTGCTCTTAATATTTGTATAATATAATTTGCAACCTTCAATCAACATACCTTTGTTTTCATAATTGACGTTGAGTTCTTTGTTCTGTAAATTTAATATTAATAATAGATTGTGAAACGTAACTGACATAGTAATTTTACCGAGAGTTTTGTAGGTCATTTTGATTTACAGTTTTTGGGAAAGAAAAGAAATCATTTCTAAAATATATAAACTATAAAGTATTAAACTGTTAAAACGTAATGCATGTCAAAACTTAAAGAGTGCATTTTCAAATGACGTCTTGTTTAAAAAAAAGCAAAAAAAAGTCTCGGGACGCCCGCCAAAAGAGACTACTTAAACTAATCTAAGTTGGATTATTTAATATTGAAATTGTTTATCTTGAGAAAAGCTTAGGTTATTACTTACTACTTACTATTTTATGTATATATATATGAATATAATATATTATTCCTTACGCGTATATATATATATATATATATATATATATATATATATATATATATACGCGTAAGGAATAATATCGATCGTCTATTCGAAATACGGCTAGCTCTGTGGGTTAAAGTGAGAGAGCCGTATGCGTGAGAGAAAGGGAAGCTACACTGGCGCCGTTGCGCGTTACGAAGGAAGCGGTTTAGCCTCCCATAAGAAGTTATCACTTCAAAAATGTTAATAGCATAATAATATTGCCAATAACGAGAAATAAATAGAAATTCCGGTCCTTACCCTATTGTCGAGCGCTGCGTGATAGACGGCGACTACCATCTTGTTGTTGGTCTCGAGCAGCAGCAACAGTTGGAAGATAAGCTTGTACAAGCAGCGTCCCGTTTCTTCTGCATTTCGGGACAACTCCAGTATCTAAGAAATAATGTTAGTTACTACGCAGAATTTCATATTTTGAGGTGTAGGTACCTATTAATTTTGTATATAAATATTTCTTGTTTTTTTTTTTCTTTTCAAATAATTGTATTACAGCAAAAGACGAAATCTCAGGATAAATAAAAATAAATAAATAAATAAGCTTTTCCTAAAGGCGTCAGGGCGTAATTGTTGAACATAACACTAAACTACTTTGTGATCAAGTTATCTTTGCGAAGATATCTTGTTATGTTTAAGTTTACGTTGAATCTTAGAAACTTTAGTATATACTTCAAGTCTTCAGAGTGACGACTCATTCTAGGGATATCATTAATAGTCATATGATGAACAAGTCATATTAGTGATATACACAATAGTAATAATTCAAATTGACATTACAACAGATGCAATTTCAATCAACGCGTCGATTATGTCTTCAGTTGCGTTTGGTTTCTGAATAGTTAGGATATTAAAAAATGGAGCAACAATTAGCTACCTTAATCCAACTGAGACAATGAATGATAATTCACGTTAAAAATAATATAATAAACGCTTACTTCTAAAGCATGTTCCCGTCTATCGAAGTACGTCTCAAGATGTTCGTTGATCTCGAGCGCCGCGTACCGCACCGCGTCCCGCACTCTTGCGCAGTCCGCCGCCAAGGGCCCTACCCATAACAACGGAGGCTCCTCAGAATTAAGTCTTTCTAGTACCGCGGCTAGGTCTCCTACGCCGCTTGATCCACCAGAGCCGGATAGTAAGGCCCCTTCGCCGCAGACATAGATCGTCTTCGATGTTACTTCCTGAGAAACAATTTAAACACGTTTATAGACTGCTGCAAATTTTTGCAAAATATTTTTTTTTTGATGGGCAAATGGCATAAAAACAAACCACACTTTTGTTTTTAATGTATTTATATTATGTAAGTATAGAGTTACATTTACTGTAATATATGTCATATATATCTCAAGTACTATAGTCGTGTAACATTAAACAAACCAAACCTGATATAGGTTTCTATTTTTTTATAGAATCCTCTTTAAGAGGTTTTCTTTGTCTCCATTCTTCACAAATATGTACCTAAAATTATTTTAATCTATATAACATGGATCATTTGTTCTAACTTATTTAAAAAATCTAATTTTAAGATGGCTTATAATATACTATGTAAGTTACTCATTGAGTATGAATAAAAGTAACTTTTTAAAATGAAATGATTGAATTAAAATATTCCGATTTGTTATAAAGACAGAATACATTTTAACGCCCGAAAATTTTAAGCTTAATTAATAATAATTGGTATTACAAAAAAAACTTAGAAAAACATAAATAAATATAACTTAAGTAAGGCTGAAATAAAAAATAATGAATAAGTTACAAACATTAAAATTACATAAATATAGTGAAATGATTTTATTTTTGAATATGTCTTTATTGTAAAAGTCCTTTGCTTATTTATAAATTCTATGTGAACAGCATAGAATTATATGAAACACCGATTGGTATTTTTTTTTAAATTAGACATTTTGTATTATCATCATCACTATATTTAGATAAGTCGTCCGGTTGTGATTGTGAACAAATTTGACCTTCTGGTATATGGATTTTTTTTTGTACCGTTGCATTTTGATGATCTATTGTTTCAATTTGAACCACCAAATATGTGCAAGATGAAAAATGCAACTATTTCGTAACCCGAGGTGAGACAGGTGCTCGTAGTTTGGTTACTAAGCTGTTAAGCTCGATTTAAATCTTAGGGCACTTAAACTTTATGGCTTGTTATTGTATTAAAGAAAGTTTACATTTTTAAGTATTAGTCTGTAATACGTCTGTACTACATGAATGTCGAATTTATAAAATTTTTCATTGAACAGTTGATAAACCCACAAAATAAATCCCTAATCCTATATTATAAATGTAAAAGGTAACGTAAATAAAATGTAACTGTAAAAATAATGTAACGTGTATGTTACGCTTTGTACACATATTCTTGGTAGGTATTAGAAGTAACATAGGATACGTTTTATTGAAAAAAATTTGTCGCGATAACCGATATCCACGCGGGCGAAGTCGCGGGCGTAAGCTAGTAAATTATAAACACATGGAGGGGATGGAACTCGGTGGGATAGATAGTGGGTGGTAGTCGTAGGTGGTATCGTACCTTGAGAACGGTGTGCAATCGGTGCACGAGAGCGAGCGGCGGCAGGTGAGCGGCGTGTCGCAGTAGCGCCACCACGGAGGAGCGCCATGCGTCGCGCACCACCACACCGACGCCGACGCCGACACCGACACCGACCCCCGACCCAGACGACGGCACCGCGCCCGGAACCGGAGTCACGTCACCGCGCTCACCTGCACACATCGGTCATAGTCACATCGGTGAGCGAAGCGAGTCACTAACGTAATTGGTTATATAGATACTACACAAATGCGAAACAAGCACGCGTACATATGGAATCTCACGCAATACACTTCTCATTGTCTTTCTGGATGACAAACTACTCTTCCGCCACCAGGTCTCATACATAATCAAAAAAGCCATCGCCATCTTGCACAAGTTAACACTACTACAGACCCCCATGGGGTGCCCATTCGGAGAATATCATTTATCAGTTTTATCACCAAGTTATCCAACCCATCATCACATACGCTGCTGTAGGATCATGTCGTTAAGAATAAGTATATCAGATTCTGGAAAGTTTTAAGTACAGATGTTCTACCTGCTTTCAGAAACTCTGGCTTAATACCGTTCTCACTATAGTCTGTTAGCGTTAAGAAAATAGTGACTCATCGTTGTCACTCAGCTTAGCCACGCCTCTTGACCAATAAGATCACAGTAAAAAATAAAGTCGTGTTCACTTTGAACAGTTGAAACCCTTCAGACAGTACGGACGTGTTCTTTGCCAATTTAAAAAATGAATACCTCACCTATTCTTAAAAATAATAGTGGATCAATATTACATAGCGGAGAAAGACGAGTGAATTACAATGTTTTTAAGTACTTTAAACAGTGTGGTGACCAAAACGTGACTATGGAGAGTATAGTAGTGAAAAAGGCTAGTGTATGCGGTGTTTCTAAAAATACGGTTCTGACGATTCTAATCATTTTTTTAATGTAATAACTACTTAATTTTAATATTTTAAAATACTGTCATAAAAACTTTGCTTTAATATTAATGGTTTAATAACGCCTTTACTTTGATGAGTCACTATTTTCTTAACGCGAACAGACTATAGGTGCCTTATCGTTTTGATGTCCGAGATATCTTCGGAATAATGTCGGGTAACTTCGGCTCTCAGGTCTTCAGCCGAGCTACGAACAGACTGGTTAACCGAGGTATACAACTGTCCGTAAAACTTCTCGACCTTCCTCAAAATCTCGGCTCTGGTCGACGCTATAACTCTATCCTCTGTTTTCAGCTTCGACAACCGGCTTTGACCAACAGACGAATCCCTTAAAAATACTTTGGAACTCTGATTCCCGATCTGTCGTATTTTAAATACGTTTTACATTAAAAACACGTTTATCGTCTCTCAAAGATTTTCATATCCGTCAGCTAATCCGCCTATAAGATTCAGCGTCACCAGATGACCGCAGGTTTAATAAGCGTAATTTTTCCCTGAGATTTCGAGTTTGGCAAGAGAGCTTTCAGGGGCCACTTTTACGGTCGGGTCTGTAAAATCGGCTCCCGACTGTATGGACAGTGTTTACCAATCTGTTGTTTATATCGTCACAAGAAACGCAATCGTCAAGGCAATCGAAACGATTAGATAATTCGAGCTGAAAGCTCTCGGGGTTTTGGATATGTATGTTAGGTGGTCGAAGTGTAGACTATGTGTTATTATGAAATTCAGTACAACATTATATCATCTGTTTGGACGATATAATGGTTATTAGGACATTGGGTGTTTTAATGTTGGCAATAAGCTAACTGTTTCAAAATCTTTTATAGTGGATTTAAAGCATGGAAGTAGATAATGATATAAAGTTAATTACGCTCTTACCATCAGGCTCGCCACTGGACGCACTAGAGAGCGAGTGTGCACGTGTCCGCAGCGCCAACTCGTGTGCAGAGCCCGCGTCACCGTCGCCTCCCTCTCCCCGCGCACCCTCCTCCCAACCACCCTCCTCGTCCGAGGAGTCCTCTTGACCCTGCGTTCATTATAACAAAAATAGTATTTTGTGTCACAAGGGATGAAAGTACTACTTTCTGTCCCGCACGTGAAATTGCCACCTGACCCGAGGCGAGGTTAGCAAACATGCGGGAAGGGATGTAGTAGGTACTTTCATAATTTCGTCCCATGTTGCACATGCTTTTTTTTCATACCTAGGCCGAAAGTTCGGGTTTTGTCGAAAAAAGTGTAGAAAAAATAATTACTAATAGTACCACACTGTTTTAATAAGTTCAACTGATCTCGTAGAGATTTTGCGATAAGAATCTATTTGCTGATATTAATCGAGGTTTTTAAGTATGTATATACTAAGTATTAGCGCCAGCGAAGTAACGAACGATTCAGTCATCATCAAAAAAACTTCGCATTACTAGGATTATATTAAAAATAACTTTTATGTTAGATCACAAATGATTTTTATAAATTTTGAATTTGTTCCAATATCAATTTTATATATTAAGTTCATAAAATAACTAACAATTTTATCAAACTTAAGGGCCGAAACACATAACCGCGTTGCGACGCACCGCCGATTTTAGCGGCGCGGCACCGCAAATTCCGGCGTTATGACGTCATACTTGTTGACAATGATTTATTGACATTTTGTGTCTATTTTTATATTTTTATTTTTTTGTGTCTATTAGACATGGGTAACTCAATGAATTTGTATGAACCGCAGATAAGCTCATGAGCCATATGCTTGAACCGGAGCTGTGAACCGGCTCACAGTTCAGCTCAATTGTTGTTATATTGTTACTTTTAACCACTTTTAACTTTTAGATTTACAGCTAATTTATGACTCGGTTCAAACAAATGACATGTATGATGTACCTAAATTATAAATATGTAATAAAGCAGCGTTTCGAAGAGTTATTACTGTGATATTTTTTTCTATCTTACACAATTATAGGGGAATGCTAATTTCATGCATATGATAAATGCTAAAGTGAGTTTCTTTGTTTGTTACGCTTTTACGCCTTAACTATTAACCTGAATCCCGATTAGAGCCGCGGACGAAAGCTATTTATTTATATTTAATCTATAAAACTAATATAAATGTAAGATATAAATTTTTGTAACACGTTGTTTAAATTTTGTTTAGGCTTTATGAGACAAAAGTTGTTTAAAATCCTACCAGCATAAAAAAAAATTGATTCACAAAATTATTTCCGGTACAAAGTATTACTTTTTATTCATTCTACTTAAATAACAACTTCAAATATTAACAAATTTCACGTGAATTATAATATTTAAAACAATTAAATTAATATCCACAATCAAAAATCACGAAGAACTGGTTACCCTACAAAAACGCTCTTTTTCGCAACGCCGCAACGCAAACTGCCGATTTTAGGGTTGCGTCGACGCAACGCGGTTATGTGTTTCGGCCCTACCAATTGCTAGACGCTTGCTTATTCGATGACATTTAGAAGACCCGACTTGATGTACTTTACCTTTCTTAATAAATTATTTTAAGGTTATATACCTGTTCAAAATAGAACTGAAGAAGTATCTTAGCAATTAGATAATTCACATTTAACGGTAGGTGAGCACAGGGCTGAGGGCCGTATGCGCAAACAAAGAGACTGAGGGCTCACAGTCTTCGCGTGGTGCACGTGGTCACTGTTCTCGGGCGGCCTGCTGCGCTGTAGCGGCGGACTGCGCTCGGGCGCGCCGCCCTCCTCGCGCTCCTCGCTCAGCAGTCGCCGCCGGACGCCCCAGTTAAAGTTATCCGAGCTCTCCCCCTAAGGAACGACATTAGATATTATTATTAAATAAATTTTTATTTGACTTTAAATCGGCTAATTTAAGACTTAAAATTTGATAGTGATAATAAATAGATATTAGCTTTCGATAGCGTTGTTTTCTCGGGATTAACGATGTGTTAAAAAGATAGTATAATAACAGATTTGTATAAAATATAATTTCAAGTATAAAAGTTTTAAGATTGTGGAAAATCCTAGTGTATGTATTTCTTAAAGAATTTTATTTAAAATACATCTATTATATTATGTTCAATAAAATAATTTCGGCGGCGCCGGCGGTCGCGGGTTCGATTCCCGCTCGGGACAAATATTTGTTTCTTCAAATATTTGTTTCCGGTCTGGGTGTATGTCGTTACTCATGGTAGGGAAATTATCCGCTAACACTCAGTGGAGCAGCGTGGTGAATTAAGGTCCACCTCCTATGTTGACGGCCGGCTGGTCGAGTGGCCAGGCAACTGGACACTCTACGCAGCGGTCGCGGGTTCGAATCCCGCCAGGTGCAGATAATCTGTATGAAGAATATAGATGTCTGCACCGGGTCATGGATGTGTATTTATGTATATATGTATTTATATCTTAAATTTATTTCCGTTCCTAGTACCTGTAACACAAGTTCTTACGAACTTACCACGGGGCTAGGTTAACGTGGTGTGATTGTTGGTTAATATTTATTATTTATTTATTATGTAGAGAAGAGGCCTTTGCTCAGCAGTGGTTTGTTTACAGGCTGATATAGTAAAATAATTTCAGAAATTTATCTTCATAACATTATTTAAATAAATGTTAAGTGACTTTCTAGACAATTTAAATGAGTTATATGAATATTATCATCACGCTGACCTCGATGCTCTCACTCTCGTACTCCAGGAAGTCGAAGTCCTTGAAGACACCGAAGTGATCGGTGGGCGGCGCGCCGCCGGACGGCTCGTTGCCCGGCGTTCCAGAAACTTCCTCCAGCGAGGACGCCATCGACGACTCGCGCTCTAACAACTCCGAGCTCTGACTGAAGATCACCTGGCAGACATTTTTGTTACAAAACGGTTTTATTTGTATACTGAATGAAAATATTACACAAAATTGCCATTAGAGCGTTTTTATTTCATCTAACAATAAAACAGTTGAGTTCAGTTCAGTCATAATTAATTATACGTTAATCATGAATTTGTGTATTTTTCAATATCTTACCCCGCATACCTCGTTTTTTTTTTTAATTCATATATGACGCGTCATGACATAAAAAAAATAATGGAAAAGACTACAAGTTCAAAATTCTTTGATTTACATTTGAAGCACTTTTTTATAGAAAATAGTTTATAATTGGATTATGTTAGAATTAACACGGTGATGTTGACGTAAAAAAGCAAAACCATATTGTCACTCCAGTATATCATTGACAAGATACGGTCATTGTTCAATGAAAAAAAAAAAAAAAACCGCTCTTACACATAACATCAATATAAGAGAAGAATTTAAACCACTTTATTAATAAACGCGATATATTTGACTGATATAAAGAATATTAAAGTATAATAATACTGTTATAATAACAATACTACTATATTTTTAGTTTTTATATATATAACATACTAAATCTAAAAACGAAATATCGACTGTTTGGAAGAAACTTATGACGACTACAAATAAACTTTATAACGTCTAATAGTCGAAAAATATATCACATAATCATTCATTTAATAACACCACACTATTTTAAAACCATCAAAAGAAAACAAAAATTAAATTTGTTTTTCTAAAATCTCTAATATCGACGTTTAATAATAACTGTGTGATATAATAATATAATTTTTAATGTGTGTTTGTTTCGAAGCTTTTTCGTGATGTGGCCAACTTAATTGTAACCTGTGTCTATACTAAAATAGTGCTTTGTGAATTTTATTTAAATTTTTAATAATCTATTTAAATTTTGAAATTTTAGCTTGTATCGACATGGAATAGGACCACAATACAAATACAGTAGAATCTCGATTATCCGAATAAATAAAACCAAAGACATTTCGTATAATCAGAGCTAGACCTTCAAGTTTCTACGTGAGATGGTACTTGACATTCATCACCAGTTTCAGTCTCTTCTTCATCTTATTTCTTGTTACTGTTCAAATCGTCAATGAGTTCTTCATCAGTTAAAATTTGGTACCCAGGGTCTTTTCTATCACAGTTCAATCACTCCTTGATATTCTCTTCATTACACCCTTCACCAATTTTCATTGTTTCTGTTATTTCTTTGAAATTGTCGTGCGGTTTAATTGAAGAATTGGATGGAGTCTTTAATAATAATTTATTCCATGACCTATTTAATGTTCAATTCAAATCGTATTACTTTTCATCTAGAAATGCCTTTAATTCGTCTACAAATGAGGCGGCTGAGGCAACGTTAGCAGACAGTTTATCGCCTTAAATCTTCAATTCGCGAATTCCATGTCTAGATTTAAATCTTACTAACTATCTACAGCTCGCCTTGAAAGAAGTATCACCACTAAGTTTTTGATTAAAATTTAATGCCTTTTCACATAAAAGTGGTCCAGATATGGGCTCATACTCTCTTTTGTAAGAACCAAGTAAAAAGTGCCTTCTCCAGAATTTCATTATATGATTTTTTTCATGATTCTACGTTGCGAGCTTCTATCTTCGTTCTTAAGCATGCAGGTAAATTTCAACATGGAAATGGAATCAGAATTCTTTTTGATATCTGATATCGTAGAAGCTCCTACACCATACGTTGGCGTCAATTTACTGACAGACTCACCATTTTTCAAACTCTAAATTATCTTCACTTTGCCTTTAAGAGATAACAATACTCTTTTTCGGTTAGACATTATAGTTTTCTAATGCAAAACGCAAACAACAATAAAAGACAACCTATCAGTTGAACGCTATCAAATAAAATGAAACAATAGTATGTAATTAGAACCGTGAAGAATAAGTCCGGATTGTAGTGTGTACATGTAAGCCTCCCGATATATTATAAAATGTCCTATTCTAATAAGATAAGATTAAAAAACGATTTTTGGAGCAAACAAGTCGTCTCATTTGAATGACACATTACAGGATAATCGAATATTCGATTAATCGATGTTCGGATAATCGAGATTCTACTGTGAGTTAAAGAAACACAGTATCTTTAGTACTCTATTCTATATTTATGAAATCTTTCAAGACCTAAATAAGGGATATAATTATATAGCTTTGCCGATGATGATTACACACTGAAGCAACTATAGCAAATTATATGATGATACAGTTTACAAACACACAAATAAATATTGTGAGTAACATACTGGGTGTACACCAAGCTTAGCGTACAAGCGGACATGTCGGTGAGTAAATGTCAGAATGGATGCAATGGTAGTACAATTTTGTAGTATTTTTTGTATATTATTAATAGTTAATAATAGAGATATTTCTTCGGTAATACGATAGTGAATTAATTATGTTATTCTTTTTTATCTATTTTTGTGTTGTGAAAATTATAGTATAAGATCCCAAATAAAAACACATTAAAAATATTCAATTCAATTTAAAATAAATATTTTTTAACGATAATTATTCAAATTTTTTTATAGTCTATGCCTAGAGAGATATGGCTAGACGTATTTTCGATAAATTTAATTAGGTCGATATTTACAAATAATAGTGGAATCTATAAGTTATGCCGTCATATAGCTAAAGGCGCAGGTTTGGTAATTAGTGATTTGTATTTGGTTAGCGAACACCCAGTACGGCACGGTGTGATGAGACAGCACAGTACAAGATGATAAGCTTAAAGCCATTTTACAGTAAACCGTAACCCGACACTGGAGTGCGGGTCTGTGGTGAGGTCTGCACGTATCTGACCCTGTTAGCGTGCGGAATAAGCGTATGTTAAAACAGTATCAGCGTTACCTTTGAACATAAAGTGGTAATTAAATCGTCCTATACGCAGCCATGGATAGAAATATCAATTTTATTATATACTGAACGTCATTTTGTATAGTGTACATCGTAGCGGGCACACGAGGACTAAGTGCACACATCATGCTTTGTACAAGTTTCTCTTTTATAATATATGTATCGTATATTATATTAAATTGTACACAATAATATAGTATATGTGTTTGCTTACAGATGGACTTTTTGGTAGACCCACTCGCTGGCCGCATGTGGTTAGGAGGTTGACGAGGCATTCACGGACGCGGCTCTGTGGATTAAATGTTTAACTTATAAATTTTATAAAAATAATCAATTACATAATATTATAAACGATTATCAAGATTAGTTTGTTTTTTTTTTTCATGCGTCATCGGTAAAACAGGAGGCAGTCTTACTGCTTATCATTATATAGATATTATATGTAATGTATATAAACTGAAAATGTTTTTTTTTAATAGTTAAATATTGCTCTGAAGTTTACATATCATATTCTTGTTGCATTTTTGGTTTTTTACGTTTAATTTTAGAACCGTAGAATAGACGCGTTTAACTCGGGATTAACTGGTCAGAATTAAAAATTCTGTAGCATTGGGATGTCTCTTCGAATTTAGATGGACTTAGGTGTATTAAAGATTTGTTTGATTGATTGCTTCCATGTGTCAGACTATATATCTTTGGACTATATGTCCATAAATTACGTGAGACTATTTTGGCGATTTTTTGACCTTGAGATTTCGCTCGACCCCCTCCCCTCTACCCTGTTCTCACGTGATATTTTTTTAAAATGCGTATTTGTATGCGTTATCTTGTCTCGGAAGAGCACACGAAAAAAAAAGGTCATTGCGCCCCCCTACTAATGTTTACACCTTCAGGTTATGCGTATTTCTAAAGAAAATGTGCATCACCGGTAGTATTTAAAAATATTTATGACGAAAAAAAATTACGTGATATTTTCCGCGACCTCCCCCCAGCGTGAAATTGAGGGAGATTTCGTTTACCCACACCCCCCTCCCCTAAACGCCTCACGTAATTAATGGATGCCCTTTTATGTAACCATTAAAACATCTGTTTAATCTACGGTAAAAGGATAGATTAGGCACGGGTTCTAATGCATGGAGTATAGAGTTAAAGGAGAACCATCTTGTATGGAGGATTAGTTGAAATAGTTTCCACTTTTTTTTTAGCAAATTATTATTGTAACACTCAACAAAATAGCGTTAATCTAGCAAATGGAAATTATATGAAGTTATCAGTTATAAACAGAGTGAAGTGTGTTGAAAAAGCATGTTAAAAAATTTAGTATTTCTCTTAACTTCTGTAGTTAAGAAATAGTGGACTAAATCAATACTTGTAATTTTTTTTTTAATTTTTAATATTTAATTTATTATTAATAATGCTTATATTACATTATGTCTTTGATTGTTGTTAATTTACATTGTTTATTACGTGTTCAGTCCGTGTTACGACTGCTTTGTTATTTGGGGCTTCCATTAAGATTTACCCTCATGGTAATGTGGCACCACCCTAATTTGATATATTTTCGCAACAGAAGATGGTACTCCTTTAATTCTATACCCCATGTTCTAATTTAGAGCATGTCTCGCCTGCGACATCCAGGGTCTCTTCCAGCCGGACGCGAGCGCGTCCGCGGGCGAGAGCGAGAGTGAACGGCGCGGCGAGGCGGCGCTGTGCGGCGCCGCGGCCGCGCTTTGCTCCGTGCCCGCCCCCACCACCGTCGACGCCGAGCCAGATGATGAACCTGACCGGTGACATTCATATCAAATAATGTAATCGATCGACGACCGTTCTGGCGTAGTGGCGGGTTCGATTGTCGCTCGGAACAGATATTTGTATTCGTATAAATATTTGTTTCCGGTCTGGGTGTATGTCCTTGTGGGTCTTCCTACCGTGCCACAGAGAGCACGTAAAGCCGTCGGGCCCGGTTGTTATCATGGACACCTTATAACGATCGTTATTCATGGTAGGACAACGACAAATCGACTCAGTCAACAATAAATTAATTCATACAAGAGTATACTGTAGATGCTTAACCGTGCTTGCCCGTGGTACGGTTCTACCCAAGAATGGTATAAAATTACTTTTAAATCTACAACTGCAGGTAAATTATTTTAAGCTAATAGCGCGATATTTAAATGTAGTATCTATTTACATATTGCACTTTTAGACTCATGTCTAAAGCAGATGACATAATGTCGAACTGCATACGATTCATGAATTAAATAAATCAGTTTGAATGCGCTATTTCGAGATCTAATCCGAATCTAAAAATTCTTTTGACATCAGAAAATCTATTAAGCTAAACGAAGGTAAAAAAGCGTGGATATGGTTACCTTTATCGGGTGTAGCGCTAGAAGCATTAGAGAGCGAGCTGGGCCCAGTGGCAGGATGGCTCCCACTTTTCGGCAAATATTTGCGACCAATCACCGGCGTCTGGGACAGGTCGAAAGTGAAATCCATTGTCCGACCCGGTAGCTCCTGTGGAAGAAAATAAATAGTTTTATTTAAAAAAAAATATACATCTTCCTTTAGCTTTACCTGTGCCATTACTTAATCTACCGCTTATTCGTGACAATTACAAATTACAAAACCCTTTCATTATGGAGCATTTGGAGAAACGATTGTCTCATAATTTCCTTTTTTACAGATAATTTGATATACATCCGTAGCTAAGACAAATTAATTTTTAATGAACATGAGTCATGTATTTTGCCAAATAGTAGTTTTTTTATATCTTTTACTATGATACACATCTTAGCTATAGACGAACATGCAAACTGTCTTGTCTGTAAAAATAAAAACACTAAACGCACCTTTTTACCGTGTAAGTCGGTATCCAGCACAGAGGAAGCGTGGTCCCAATGCGGCGGCACTACGAGTGTGGAGCAACGTGTCACGACTAGTTTCAATATTTTCATCGCTTCTTTGTAGTTGTTGCCATCTTGCTGTATAATGAAAAGAACAAAAACTTTTTCAATAACATTTAGTTAACATAATTCAATAACATAATGAACTAAAGCTGGCACATATGACGCACTGTACACGCATTACCAAAATTTAATTTGTCTCGCTCGCACGCAGCCGACCTTACTTAAGCGTCACTGAGATCGATAAATTTTTGATTTGATCACTATATTGATATACAGTCTGATGCTTTATTAAATTTAGATATCAGTTGAGAAATTATTTTACTTTTGTTTTCTTTTCCACAGACTGTGTATTAGAATTGTATTGGTGTGAGTGCTAACAACGTGCACGTGCCAGCTTTCGCTTACTATCGTATACTAACGTCGATGAACTTGGCGACGGCTCGCAGCAGGTCGGCGTTGACCGGTTGTGCGGCGGGCGCGTTCAGCTCCACATAGTATAGCATGCAGTGGAGTATGGACAATACTGGAAGTTGAAGGTTCACTGCGCCCTGGGGAATCGGGTGATATTGACACGTGAGTTTGTTTATATATGAGTAATTATTGTACGTGTGTGCGTTAAGCTTGTACTCTTTGTCTCTCGTCTAAATGTGTATAATAATTGATCTTTAAAATTATCTTAAAAGAGTCGTTTGTCATTCATACTAATATTATAAGTGCGAAAGTAAGTTTGTTTGTTACGCTTTCATACGAAAACTACTTAACCGATCATCATGAAACTGTACACAGATTTTTGGAGGTATTAGAAGTAACATAGGATACTTTTATTTTTGTTCGCGATATCCAACATCCACGCGGGCGAAGCCGTGGGCAGAAACTAGCTATTCCATAAATTAGATGTGCATGTGATCTTCTGCCAGAACACATGCCTTCACCTGGGATATGAACGGGTGTACCATAAAATGTATCTCGATCGTCTCACCTTCTCGAGCACCTCGACGAGGAATGCAAGCATCTGCAGCGAGAGGTGCGAGTAGGTGTCCCAGAGGTACTTGACCACGCACTTGGTCCACTGGAAGCTCTCCTTGCTGAACGTGCGCCGCGAGTACAACGTCATGACCGTGCCGAGGTTCTCGAGCTTCTTGCTCTTCTCGGACGTGAACTGGGTGTAACGGATAATAATAATAATATTTTTTTCGATTTCTCAGCCTACAGACCTAACCGCCAGCCGTTTGATCTCTCTGCCGGGGCGTTTTCCTCCACCTGCTTATATTTATCTAAGTTTATGCGTTTTTATTATATGCCTTATAAAAGTATTGTATTATATTATATACATATATGTAGGTATATATTGAACGGGTGGAGTGAAACAATTAGATAATAATAATAATTTATTTGGATAAGTATGTTACAAACAGTTTTTAAGAATAGACCACAAACAATACGAACAATTGTCAAAATTACAAATCACTGTAACTGTATTTCATACCCCTGTCGCCTAAAGCAGGAAAGTCCTGTATCTTAGGCAGCAGTGACCCCTCCAATAGTAATAGTACAGAACAGAATATAAACGGCCATGTTTGAGTCGAAAAAAAATCAAGTATCTTAATTAATCAGTTTATGGTGTCGGTTCGGTGTGTAATTAAATTATAGGTCTTTTACCTACTATAAAAATATGATATTCCTATCGAGGTGAAAAGTTCAAAGTCAATATCACTTTTAATATAGTTTATTAAAACACACACACAAAGGTCCACACACATAAATTTTAGAAGGAGTACAGCGAAGATAAAAGTTAAGATATTTTATAGTAAAAGTTGAAACGGAAATTAAGTAGAAATAACAAAGAGGGTAGCGTAATTCTATCACAGCGCGATAATAAGCAAGATACATTCAAGATCGTAAGTCGATGAGTCGATAAGCTATGACTGGTGCGGGTTACCATGCGCGGTCGCAGTTCAACGGGCCCGAGCGAAAGAATAATACAGCTGACGGTAATGCAGCTAAGCGATGCTTTCCAATGTAAGCTAACATCGCGCGGTGCGATACTATTGATTAATATATATTATTTAATTATTTATTATTTAGTAATTATGTGAATGTGTGGATGTTAATGTGTATATATTTTTATGTGTTATATATTTATGTATATTATATATTTATATATTTATGTATATATATTATTATGATTTGTATATTTATTTATGTAGTTGATTAATATAGTTTTTATAATTATATACTATATATATAATTGTATGCTACAAGTTTAAGTAAAAAGGACGTTTTGACCTATATTAAATGCATCTTAATTGTTGGTTTAAGCTTAAACTTATTTTGTGTTTTATAAACACCCATGTCGACGCCCATGGAAATACCATTCTATTTTCTTGTATGCTTGAATTTTCATTTAGTTGAATTTTAATATTTATTGTTATGGTGGTTATATAAACACACATTCTGTAAAATTTTCAAGTGTCTTCTTTAAGGTTAATTATTGAGAAGATTTATGGCAGATGTATGGACGGATAATAATGTACTGTTTACGTTATTTGAATGCAAAAACATAATTATACAGCTTAATGGTAAAACATCTTGAAGTATTTGTTTATAAAACGTCTTCTATAAATAAAGCGGGTGATATAAGGTGTTAACAATAGTATAAAATGAAAAACAAAATAAATTTAAATTTATTAAGAGACAACATACCTGTGCAATGTGACAGGCTGCGCGTACGCACAATTCGTTGGCTTCTTCGTAGTGCAACAGCATGTAAGGTAATAAAGCGACCACGGTCATGGGGAAGGCGAGCGATTGCGTGGGATCGATGACTGGTAACTCAAGTAATGGAATCATGTCTACTAACACACCCACTACTGGTTCGTACGTATTAGGGTGAGTGCAGCCCTGGAAATATAAACATTAATTAATATTTTTTTCTTGTAATAATCTCATAGATATGTATATATTCAGAATCAAATCGAATATTCAAACGTCTTGCACATTATTTTTTTAATTCTCTAAAAATACTAAGCTAGTCTAGTAAAAATATTAAATATGGTTATTTATAAGCAAAATCCTGCTCAAATGGACCAACCTTAAGTAGTAGCGAGTGAAGCGACGATGGGCCATGGGTTCCGTGGGCCTGTGTGCGGTCCAGACGCTCCCTTGCGTCGGGTCGGTCTAAGGGCAACCGGGCCATGACCCGCGAGAGCAATCTCACTCCGAGTAGGAATTCGTGCTCGTAGTCAGATTCGAGGAGTGACGCTCCGACCCAAAACAGTGTTGCTAGGATCGTAAGTTTGTCGTCCTGTCAAAAAAAAAAAAACAAATACATTAACGGCCAAGTAAAATTAATTAGAATTTAAATCTCATAATGTCCCTTTAATAGATAATATTTATAGTCTGTCAAAAATTATATTAAAAATGTTATAATAAATAAACAATGAACAAACCTGCGTCGCGGTATCACCCAATAGTTTTAGAGATTGTGCAGAGCGAGAGCGACATAAATTCGAGCATACACCTTTTGTAGTTTCGCACGGTCGGGTCCGTGGTTCTGTATCATAATAATTTATAAAAATTAATTTTAATCTATTATATCATTATTGTAGTAATTAAATGATTTTAGCGTTTATTAAAAACCAAAAAATAAATTATTTGTCTGTAAAGTCGGTTTACGGACGATAATTTTACGTGTTAACGTCATAAGAAAACATTGATGAAAAAAATTTGCACTCGTTAATTCAAATATTTCTTCTATTCTACTCGGACCCATCTGCCGATGGAGTGGAAGGGAGATAGATGCGTCTCTATTGCTTGTTTCGCGCCCTCGCTTGTACATTCGACTCAGGCGGAACGTGACAATGAGTCATGCTTTTTCCTGCGTGCAGCCGGCGTTCATCGATATATAAGACGTTATAAAGAAAAGTCACACTTAACATTTTCACATTTATATAAGAGTTTTTGATAAATTTTAGTATATTAATGATATATTTTATATACCGTGCGGTTGTTTCTCCGCGGACGGTGGCGCGTTGCTCTTGCGCACGCAGTACGAGACCGAGTAACTCGTACTGCGGGTGTGGTTACTCACGCAACCGACGCAGACGCCTGGCGATCTTTTACCTACAATATCATCATACATCAAAATTAACTTGAATAAATATTATGATTAATATAAATGATCCAGTAGTTTATAACACAATTTTGATTATGAATTTTAGGATTAGGTATTTATTTATTTTCAAACTGAAAAAAAATAAAAACCTATACATAAACTAACCAGCCGCATAAACATTGCCATTAGGTTGCTGCCCACCATCCTTATTGTTTAAATTTGGCGTGCTTTTGAATATATCACGCATGTAGTCCAATGGTCTGAAGTTCGATTCTAGGGAGTCCACAGCCGCCTCCAGGGTTAAGAGAAGTTCTGTGACATATCCTTGCATGTCCTCGCCTTGTTCCGCAACAGTTTCAACTAGACGAGATAGGATATCTGATACCATTCGACCCGTCATGGCGACGCCGATGAAACGGAATACCTATAAAGATCACCCTCGAAATTACTACCTTAATATATCTCATGCAAATCACAAATATTTCAAGACAAACATATACTTTACCTGCAAAGATCGTCCAGCATAATGTCTAGACGGGCATGATAATCCCAGTTGTAAGGCTGTTTGGGCCCATCGCTCCGATATAAGGGCGTGGGGAAGAGATTCTCGAAAGATTCGTAACGCATGACGTAACAGTGTCGCCATCTGTTGACAGCTGCGAAGACTCCACACTGGGGTGATAAATAATGTTTTAAATATAATGGTTTTATAATATAAAATGTACACACATGTCAGAAACATAATTCTAATTCTCTCACACCTGAATAAAAATATTTTGATATCAAATTATTTAATAAAAATGATTTTCATAATATATATACTATGTTTTCTATGAAATAAATAAAAATATATTAATATTTTCATTCAAAAGTAACGAATAAGGTCAAAAGTAGGTAAAAGTTTTATAAAATAAATCTCACTATCTCTCTTAGAATTACATGAATTACCGGAGCTATTTTTTCAACTTTCTCTTATTAAAAATAAAAATTATTTAGACTGCCTAAACGTGAAGACAGATGTATATCCATGAAAGTAATTATATTTGTTGGACAATTTAGCCATGTCAATAAAGCGCTTGATTTTAATTACCATATCCTAAAAAAAAATCTTTTCAACCTTTAGCAGTGATATCCTCATACTGCCAGAGCGGCATGTGACTCGGCCGACTCGCCAGGAAATGTACCATGGACTTAATAACGTCGGCCACTGGCAGCTCAGCTGGTGGCACTTCCGGCTCCGCCTCGGGTTCCTGTTCCGCCTCGCCCGTGACTATCACTGGCAGAGACGGGTAATTGTCGGTTTCACCTGCTAATTTGGAGTTGAAAATATTTTAATTTTTTGACGTTTAAGTATTTTTGTTCTAGTAAGTAAAACACGCGGAATTGAATTTGAATGAAAAATTTGGCTAAAGTCGCTGAATTCTCAAGCAAGTAGTCGTTCGTTGGTAAGTTAGAAATGTTTGTCGTGCTCGGCGGTGCAGGAAAAGATCGCAAGGACCATACATTTTAAGAGATATCCTGAGTCATACTTTCACCAATCAGTAATGTAGTAGCGTGGCTTAAGTCCTTCATTCCATATTTACAAACTGCTAGGACCCTTTCATACAGTCGTTCAATATCACATCACGAATAAGACACCACATAAGAGTCCAAACAGCTGGACAGTCGATTGGGACCCGTCGAAAAATGTAACACCTTTGCGAAAACGACATAAGCAGCATCTCGAAAGACTTCTTCGGTGTTTTTACTCTCTTTAGGTTATTTTTAATGACTATTATTGACTGTCTTCATCACTCTACAGCTCAAAGGTGTCTCAAATCTCAAATTATTTTATAACTAGCCTCTGCCCGCGGTTTCGCCCGCGTGGATGTCGGTTATCGCGAACAAAAAAAAAGTATCCTATGTTATTTCCAATAATACCTCCAAGAATATGTGTACAAAGTTTCATGATGATCGGTTAAGTAGTTTTCTCGTGAAAGCGTAACAAACATACTTTCGCATTTATAATATTAGTATGATTAACTAATAGTATTGGCATAAAAACGTACCAAATACCAGACAATCGGACAACCAATTTCTTGTTGTCTATTGATTAGTATGTGTGAATCATCCCAAGGGAGTTGCTGGCCTCCTACTGGGCGCGTCCCCCACTGGCGGATAGGGGAACGCCACTCGAATGCCTCGCGAGTGGTAGGGGTCTTCGGACTCCCGCGGACCAAAACCAGCAGCGGTGGGCGCGAAAGCCCAGGAGGGTGATGACTCGCTCTCCCCCTCCATTCGGTGGCGCGAAAGCGCGGTAGTTTGGACGCGGAGGCGCACAAGCCACTGGGCCCCCTGGACCAGCTGATGTGCGGGCCCATTAGCGGGGGTTTGCCGTCTGGGGTAGCTGGGCGTCCAGAGGTGGGTGGGGCGCGAAAGCGCGTTGAGAGTGTGGGCACGGGAGTTGCAGTCGCCGAGGGCGTGGCGCCTGGAGGGCTCGGAGAAATGGGGGGAAGTATTCTCCCCATTCGGTGGCAGGAGCGGGCGGTTTCGGTCGTCCGTCCTGGACAGGTGGGCGCGAAAGCGCAGTGGTTGGGCGCGGAGGCGCACAAGCCACTGGGCCTCTGGACCAGCTGATGTGCAGGACCAGCTCAGGGGGTTTCGCCGTCTGGGGTAACTGGGGTCCAGTGGTGGGCGGGGCGCGAAAGCGCGGTGAGAGTGTTGGCACAGGAGGTGCGGTCGGTGAGGGAGTGGCGCCGAGAGGGCGCGGAGATTTCGATGGTGGGGCCGCTCCTGGTACTTCTCTGAATTAGCAGAGTCGACCAGTCGAGCGGCCCCAATCACAAGCGGAGGGCCACCGGGCCAAGCGTCGGGGTGTCACAGTTGTAAGCGCGAGCGATCCCGTGGCGCCCCACTACGGCGCAGATGGTCGATAGGTTTTAGTGGGTATTCTGGCTTCGCAGCCAGCGAGTCCCACATACTCGTCGCCTGCGGGCGACGGGATGCGTAAAAGCATTTCCTATCGTTAAAAAAAAAGTATGTGTGAATCATACCTTCGGGAGTGACTTGCGGGTCGGACGAGAGTGATCGAACGTGCGAACGCGGCGAGTGACCACACTGGGGGAAGTTATCGAACACTGCGTCCGGCTCTGAAACACACAACAATTTACTAGATCATAAGCAATACTTATCATAGATCATAAGCAGTACTCAGATCCGTATGTGATGACATACGGATATGAGACGTGGTCTCCTACTATGGGCCTTTTAAACTAGCTCCAAGTCGCACAGCGTGCAATGAACAGGGCTATCCTTGGTATATCGTATCTTGTACCGGGATTCGAAGTAATTACTTCGAGTTAGTTGTTATTGCTTAACTTGTATAATTAAATTGTATAAAATATATACGGGTGAGAGTATGTTGATTAAGTGAATGCCAAATATACTATCCTGGTAATGTTGTTCTTATGTTTCAGTGTTAAAACCTTCCATTCAATCTACTCCATGTATTAAATATTTTAAATGACTTTCAGTTTTTAAACAAGGTATTGTGTGCTAATATTGTGCTAAATTTTGTCGTGGATTTTAATCACAAATTGCTATAATTTATTTTTAAAAAAAATGTAAAATTTTCGGCGATTGATATACAAAATCTAAAATTAGACAAAAAAAAGCCAAAAGCAAAAAACTAAACATTGTTTTATAATTTCGGCTATTTTTATTTTCAACATTATTTTGCTTAAGTTAATATCACTCAATTCAAATGTCATCAGTCGATTCGAACCAGCGTACCATTTTATATTGGACGTGGTTTAAGTCGCTAACTTAGTTTACTTTTACTCGGTTATTTCAAAGGTAGGTCACCTAGTTAAATTAGGTTATCGACGAACTGGTTCCGGTAGCTATTGATTTCGAACCATAATATTACATTTTATAATTTAATTTTATTCATTGCAGTATAGCTTAAAATTTTATTCATACGAAATTGTTCTTTTATTAATAAAATCAAACAACAGTAGACACTTGTCTATTGTTGTTTTAATACACATTTCAGCAGTGCGAAAATTTTGCTGTAGACTACTTTGATAAGAAAATTTTCATAGAAAAGTTTATAATAAATAAAATCATTACTGATAAACAATTGTAATGGTGTATTAAGATAATATCAGATAGTGGTTTAATTTTTTTCAGCACCATAATCTCCGGTTCGCAAAAAATAGATCGCGCTTGAAAGTCCTTTTTTAAGTGAAACTTCTTTAGAATCGTTGTGATTTGAAACGGGATGCAAAGAGACAAGTACAAAAATGTGTAGGAGAGAATGAGATAGTATGATGTCGCGTATCCTAGCAACGCGTAAACAACGCGTAAATAAGTAATAGAATGTTTAACTATTAATATTAATAAATTTTAAATCGAGTTTACCAAAGATGTTTCACTTCTTTTGTATTACATAGGCTGTTATCAAGAAGGGCTATAGGCTATAAATCATCACGCTATGACTAATAAAAATGGAAAAAGGAACCTTTAAGGTCAACAAAATCTAATAGTTATACGAATCGTGATCACATCGACCTCGAGTTCAATAAAAATAAAATGACGTAGTGGAGCGTAGCGGATAAAGCTCGAAAGCTTCATCATAATCATAATTATCATAAAAGACACCTGTGTTGCCCATCTGTGAGACATCAAAAAACCAAACATTATAAGCGCTTATATGTAATAACTAGCTTCTGCCCGCGGCTGCGGCCGCGTGGAGGTCGGTTATTGCGAACAAAAAAAAAAGTATCCTATGTTGCTTCTAATACGTCCAAGAATATGTGTACAAAGTTTCATGATGATCGGTTAAGCAGTTTTCGCGTGAAAGCGTTACAAACAAACTTACTTTCGCATTTATAATATTATAGTATGATTTGATTGAATATGGACGTGACCGTCGTTAATACTGTGCAACGGTATTACAATACTCAGGGTTGGAACTTCATTACTGGAACGCTAGATGGCGTTGAAGTAGCTAGATTTTAAGATTTTTTGACAAACAAAAAAAGTATCCTATGTTACTTCTTATACCTCCAAGCATATATGTACAAAGTTTCACGATGATCGGTTAAGTAGTTTTCGCGTGAAAGCGAAAAAAAAAACCGAACCTACATTTCACATTTATAATATTAAGGGATTACCGGTGAAGTTATGCGGCACGAGTGGTAAGGACGGTGGTGGTAGCCCGAGTCCGAGTTGCGCTGATCGGGCTGCTAGTAATATACGTGCGATGGTCAGATGGTCGTGGTGCGCCGCCACCGCCACCAACAGGTTGAGCAGCAGCTGCCGACAGTGCTGGTGCACTATCCACCTGTTATAAAATGTATTATATTATCTCCAATATATAATAAATGCCATGTGCACTTTACGAATAGAAATCGCTAGTAAACAAGAGCAGTTTAACTGTTTATACTAAACTTATAAAATTATAAAATATTTTTTTTTTCTGCTGTACATCTTAAAATTAGAGACGGTTTTCGACGGACGGACTTTAAAATCATATGGTAACAAATGAAAAATAATTATTAATATTTATATATATGAATATTTCATTAATTAAAGCCAAATTAGCATGAAAATACATAATCAATGAAGTCGGAAATATGGGAATACAATCTGCCTTATTGTTGTTGTTTGTTTCGATGTAATTAAGCGCCTCACATTCAACAGAAGAAACCGCTATGATTTAAACCACACAAAACGCAATCAAACGCACAATCCGTGATATAAAGGTATTTGTATAAAAGATTTGCACATATATATATGCTTATATAAACCTGCAATCGCAATTTACTGTGCTAATATGTGGTAATCAAATGAATTTGACAAATACACGAAAATCACTTGTTATAGTTGGTACATGGTGAAAACTTACCTAGTATGGTCCATGCCCAGGAACACGATGTGTAGCATCAGAGGCACGTGGATGGACCAGTCCAGTTCCACTCCGTCCAATACTACGTCGCAGAGCAGCATCACTGCCACATTGCACCTGTCAATGGCAATAACTATTTTTATTGCGGTATTTCATATTATAATTTCAATTTCATAAACAATAAAGCTGCTTACACAATGCCCTATTAAATTTCAAAAAATATATGTAAGATCGATACAAATGTTTGTCACGAGTAACGGGTCACTTTCAGACGCCCCTGGCATGATGAGAACCTTGTGTCGAAGATCTAGAAGCGACAATACAGATATACCATGCCATGCCATGCCATGCCATACATATATTGTAATTTGTAATTACAATATTATCTGTATGGCCTAGACAAACATCTACGACTGGACCGTTGGTGTAGTTATCGGTGACTCCGCTTTCTGCTCCAGGGTTGTGGGTTCGATTCCCGACCCGAGTCTCGGAGTAATATATTTTTATTTATATGTAAATTAATTACAATATACTGGGTGCCTGGTGACTAAGTATTCTCCTGAAATATTGATAGTAATTCATTAGTCATTCTGTATATACATACAGACGAACGTGTGTGTATGTTAAACCTAATATTTATTATTTATCTGTCATGAGCGGGGATCCGCAAGCGCAACATTCAGGAGCTGTGACCACAACGCGTCGTCTATATAGTGAAGAAAGATACTCGAGACATCAAGCGCCGTCTCGTCGCATATAAAATTAAAATGTTAGTTTTTATCCGATGTATAAATTATTTCACTATAAATTTAGCTGATTTTTTATTAGTGAGTTTAATTATTCTTGAATAAGTTAAATTTAAAACTGACGTAGCTCTCGTGATAAGCGTTCGAACACTGTTTAGCGAGGAAAGTGAATCGCTTGAGTTTACTGCAATCTTAGTAACAGGGACCGCCTAACGAATGATTTTAATGAAATAAATAATTTTTCTTCTGAAAGATGTTACCTTTTAAAATGATCGTGTAATGCGTTTGATGCATTTAATATAATCGAAGTGTATTCAATTCAAAAATAAGAATAATATAATATTATTACATGGAATATGATAAATAAGTTATAATAATTAATTAGTTACCTACATAGTAGATCCGAGATTGCATGAGTATGTGAATCGATATCAAGCATTCGCTAGTTTAAATCCGTGCACGTAGCGCTGTCAAAAGTGCTGTTTGTTTAAAAAAAAAATATCACCTATACGATAGTTAATAAAAACGTCGTGAAGAAACCTGCATATATCTCATAAAAAATGTGAGACATTTCCAGTGCGATGGATTTAAGTTCCTATTTTTTAGCTTAGTAGAAGGGGCCTTTGTCTAGCAGTCAAGACAGGCCAATAAAATTATAGTAGTTATTAGTTTATATAATCTATGGTAAGTACCGATGGAAGCCGGAGACTGGTTGGTTGGTGTCCGGCAGGTACTCGGTGAGTAGGGCGAAGAAGCCGCCGTACTCCGGCATTGGTAGCGGCCGCGGCTGTGGCAGATCGACGCGCGGCTCCTGCGGTGTACTGGGTGCACTAGCCGCGCCTCCAGACTCCATACACATTCCCGTCTGCCAACAAAATCTTCAGGTCCAAAACTACCACCAATACTCATGAACTTATTTTAATTATATATAAAAAAAAACTTGAATGAAGTTCACAATAATTAATTAGCCGCAAAATGGCTCCGCGGCAGAAATCGTCATTTGTGTAGGTAGGAGAGGAAGTACGGCCTCTTGTCTGATAATGGGATATGTGTAATGTCTGAACCATTGTTACAGATCATACGGAATGGAGAAGACACGATGGACATTGATCGGTGTAGTCAATATCGCAAGGTCAATTAAAATTTAAATATAGTAAAATAGTTGGACATTTCATGTCTGCTGTAGTCGTCCAAAACAGATTTATTATTGTTCCTCATGGAAACGTCGCGATAACAACATTGATATGGGGTGTATTTAGACTTAAGCCAAATTCGATGTGGAATTTTTATAACAAACCAAAAGTCATTGTGTATAGGGTTGTCACACTTTTATTAATGAACAATTGTAATTTATCACTTATTTCCTAGTTATAGCTAGCAACCCTAAATTTTAGCACTGACGGGAAAATTTCGCAGATAAGCAACATATGTTTTTTTTTTAAATAAGGCATTATATTTTAAATATAAATTGTAATCGATTTTTATACATAACTTTAAATATTATAATTATTATGTATATTAAACGTAAATAAAGTAAAATAAATAATAAAAGAGAATGAGTATCTGAACATAGGTTTTTAATCATAATAAATCCATTTTAAAACAAATGTTTTATTTTGAATGCTATTTAGGGATAGTGTAGCAGTTTTTAATATAGATATATACATATTTATGAAAATCTTTAGAAATCATTTTGTGGGAAATTAGTTATACCCATGTTAACAAGTAAATTTTACTTCTACAACAGATAATAATTATAGATAATATATAAATATATCTAACTCCCTGACTTATTTATTTCAAGTTTTATGTAGCTTGTACTTCTGTGTATAAATATTAAAAAATATAATTATTATAATTATTTTCCAATAGGTTGTTAACATCTGACTATGGTTGGTTGCTAAGCAACGGTTTGTTGGTAAACATTTCATATCGAATTTGGCTTAAGTATAGATACAATTTTTAAGTGTGTCAACATTTCTTATTTTTGAAAATAATAAAATACATATTATATCGTATTAAAAGCAGGTTTATTTATAGCATTATATATAGGAATATTGATTTTTTATTAAATCTATAGCGACACGACGATATCAAAAACAGATAATCATGCTTTTGCTCTGTCACTTTAAGAGTTAATATTGGTACATTCGGCCCTATTTCGGACTGTTCTGTTACTGTTATTATTGTTTATGAGCACATATACGACGAGAAGTCATGACTTAGACTTCCTTTTTCTTTATATGATTTGTATTATGTACTTGTACGAGTATATTAATTACCCCAAAGTATAACAAAATGGTAGATTATATTATATTTATAGGCTGTTAAGGTTTAAGTAATATCTAGCTATCTTCATGATATATAAGATGCCTGACTGTCTATACGAATACAGAATTTTAATCCGGAACCGAGTAACATTGTGACCTAAACTTATTTTTATTTAGTTATTGCTAGAATTTACCAAAACGCAGAATATAAGATTATAAATTAACAATGTTCAAAATAAATCTAAGATGGATGATATGAATGACATCCGACTATACACGTAGGTCTCTGATAACGAGCGTGTGTACAGGGTACAGTATAGATACGGGTAAATGAACTAAAGCTGGCAAACACTACTTAACATTCACATATTGCGTTTGTATAGTGTCTGTGTGTAAGCGTCCGGCGTTTAATTGCATAATATGCATCACTAAAAATCAGCCTGACTCTCTCGCACGCGACAATCGATTATATTTTGTTATGACTACTGCTATGAAATATTAAGTGATGCTTTTATTAAATCGTCTGTTAGATAATTTATTTTGATATTTTCTTAATTTGCGATAAAATGTTTCTTTTTTTAAATATATATTTTAATTTTCTCTTTATACAGACTATATTAAAATGGAATTAACGTGTGTGTATGATTTGATAACATTTACCACTGTCTAAAAGACTTTTTTATACACCTGTCCAATTAACACGTTTAAACGGAACTAACGCGAGGCACGAGGGATAGGATAGGCCAAATATTTATTTGGGACTGATTCACTACGACTATTACATTAGACTATCAAGTACTGAGGCTATGGTAAGTTGTACTGAAAAAAGTGAACAATTTTCGAATAAAAAATAATTTAGCATAATACGTATAAGTACTAAATATATTCCTGGTCAGGATATAGGCAGTAACAGGCAATTTAAGAACTAGGTAGGAACCTAAATTAAAACAAATATGATAAGCCTGTGGCGATGTTATAGATGTGTTGGACCACCGAAAACTTTTAAAGCTATGTGTATGTGTGGCTGTCGATATAAGCTCTCGATACGCAGAATCCAAGCCTCAACTCACCGGCGTGGCGTCCCCGTCCGAGGGCGGGGAAGGCTCGTCGTCGGCGGGCGGCGTGGGGCACGGCGGGGCAGACGCGCGCTTGTCTGACGGGGGCATTCGGGGCAAGTCTGTCTTGGCGCTTCTATTGAAACATAAAACGATAATTTAATGTAATATTGCACTCAATGATTATACATTTTATATTATTTATTAACAATGTATTATTTTATGTACCTACAGTAGAAAAACCTCAATAAGATCGGAAGCAAAAATATACGAGGGTCATTTGAAAAGTTACGCTATTTTTATGAAACTACCTTCATTTTGAAGCTACATTATTCTTGTAATTTCATTTCTGTATTTGCATTCGTTATGGTTTGCAACACTATAAAGTCGAACAAGTAGTGACAATTTTAAAAAATGGATAAAATCGAACATCGTGCTGTGATTAACTACTTAAACAAGAATAATTTAACACCAAAACAAATTTATGAAGACATGTTAGTAACTTTAGGAGAATCTGGACCTGTGTATGCTACTGTAAAAAAGTTAACAGTAGAGTTTAAATGTGATCGAGAAAGTATCGAAGATGACCCACGTAACGGTCGGCCGTCGAGGTCTACCACCGACGAAAACATTGAAAAAATTTGCGATTTGATATTTTCTGATACCGGAGGTTGACTATTAAGGAGATAGCTTTATTCTTTTTATTTAACACCATTGGCATCTCACCTGAACGAACGAATCACATAATTACCGCTGTGCTGCACTTTTAAAAGGTGTCAGCGCGTTAGGTGCCTCTGTTTTCATTTGAACAAAAAACGCATTCGACTAAAGTTTTCTCGAGACTGTTTGAGGCCGACCCAACTGAATTTGTTGAGAGATTTGTGGCTATGGATGAAACCTAGGTGCACCACCATACACCGGAGACGAAAAAACAATCTAAACAATGGGAAAGAACAGAATCTATAGCTCCAAAAAAAAAAACTAAAGTGGTTTTGTCGGCCGGTAAAGTGATGGCGTCAGTTTTTTGGGATGCGAAGGGTCTAATCATGGTGGATGGACTACTTAGATATTCATTTATTTATTTATAAATTAGTACAATTTTTACAATAATCTACATATTTACAATGCAAAATTTTAATATTTATTTACAAACAATTTTGGTCCGCATCATGTCCGCGTGGAATGGTGCCAAAAATACTGGCAGCATTTCCCCGTTCAATCGCAAATCCGATTCTCTGGGCAAAAATGCACCACCCTCCTATCGCCAGTGGAGGCTATGAGACGTAGGGTTAATTTTTTTTGTACTTCTGCTTCAAGGTCCAAGTGTTTCGACTGCAAACGGCACAAATATATAATTTGGCATAAGTGACGAATATTCATGTCATTTAGTCATTTCAGCTCTTTTCGCAGCGGCTCCTGCTCTTAAGTTGTCTCCCTGACATGAGACGGAGCTAATGTATTGATTAGATTTATTATTTTTTACATTATTTATTAGATAATTTTATATACTTATTTATTAAATTTATTATCCTCCAAAACAACGTGGCAGATTACATTTCAACCATTTTCCTATACAGAAGCAACTTTTTACCAGAGGTGGCAAATTTTTTGGGTTTGAATTAAATAAATAGTACCTGGATGACCGAGATTTGCTCGGTTAAATTATATTTAGATATCGGTTAAATATATATATATACAAGAATTGCTCGTTTAAAGATATAAGATAGTAGGTATAATATATAAATGGATAAGTGGGCATTCAGTGGTCGAAATTCGACCATAATTCACTCAAATTTTAAGTTTTAACGTTCTTAACGTTCTATTGTCGAAGGTCTAATGATAAATCTAAAACTGAGATATTTTTAATGATACCATTATTTTTTGAAAATAAAATTATATTTCGTTCAAAAGGTTCTGCTACATCAGTTTGAGCTGCATCATTTAAACGGTGTACATCTACGAGTAAATTATGGTTTAATTAAATGAACAAACAAATTTCTTTGTTTTGATTTTCAACTCTCTGACATGGTGTTTCATTGCAATGAATGATCGAACAAAAGGATTATCTACTGCGTTCTAATTCAATAGAAATTTCGCTTATTATGTTGTTGTTGCATGTTTGATTAAAATGTTCTTGTAATCTATAATTGAAAGCAGTGTCAACATTATAAAAACATAATTGCGAACATCATGGTGAACGACCATATGCAGGTCATGGGACCTGATTTAGGATAAAAAAATTTGAAATCACACTCTCACACTCCACTGCCATGGAAACTTTGGCTTCTGAGCTAACCATAGCAAATAATGAACTATATTTGCGAATGTTTTGAAAATAATTTATTGACTTATTTTTTATTGAACGTTCATTTGAAAAAAGTATACAATGATTTAAAATATTAATTTTGACTTACGGGCGTAATATTGCTTTACCATGAAGTGAATGCAGTCCTAGCACCTAGAGTGACTTTAGATTCAAAAATTTGCATTGCTATACCTGCATTGTAAATCCATTAATCCACAATTATAACTATGAAAAATGACATTTAGTGCACATTTGAATGTATCTCTCAAAATTACTTCTTCATTTCGTATAATATTAACACCATTTAAATTTGCATTTTGTCTATTATTATGTGTATCCTAATATAAATGTCTCCTGTCTCTCATCCCGACCCGTCAGTGTTCGAGTTGTTCAGACTTGTAGTCATAATATATATATATATGTGTGTGTATGTGTGTGTGTGTGTGAAGAAGTGAGCAAGCTGTGTTTCACTAATAAATATATGTATATAAAGCACGAATATCTATTAGTCAAACTATGACGATGACATTATCATAGTTATAATTATTTTTGAGATTCAGTATATTAATTTTTTCTCAGTTTGACCACAGACTAACAATAAACAAGAGTATATATTTGTATATATATATATATATATATATGTGTGTGTGTGTGTGTGTGTGTCAAACGCATGGTAGTGTGTGTAATCTTTTTCTATTAATTTAATGTATTTTTTAAGCATAATTAATAAAAAAAAAATAGTGGCATTCTGCATTCCTTCTTCAGATATACTTTAACTATGCCCAAATTTCATACTCCGCAATTTTTTTAGAAGGGTTTCAAAATTTTTGCTTCACGTATTAATACACAGATTATATTAGAAAAAGGTCAAACAATAAACTTGGCCTATTATTATAACCTCCTTCCCTAAATCGTAGCAAGTAGCAATTCTAGTTGAAGCAACTTTTTTAGAAGTTATCGTTAACGGTCGCTAGTTAAAGTTGCTCAGTTATGCAACGTGTCATAGAGATCAAAGTCTCTGTGTGTCGGTCTCTCTCACCTAGCCTTTGTAAGCGTTTAAAACAGTCAACCTCGATTGTGGTTGTTGAAAAAGTCCCTTAATATTTTCGACACAACAATTACAATATTACAAATATTCTCTTTGCTAGCTTCGCGTCTGAGTCGGGCACTCCTCCATTCACTTTGGGCACACCTTGCTTTATTACTGACCGTGTTATAATATCGACTTAACGGATAAACTACCTACCGTGTTTACGTTTCGTTACAAATATGATTATATAAGTTTTATGATACCTACCTGGGATTCAGTTTCTTAAGATATTCTCGTGTGAGGTTTAAAATTTAACTTTATTTATTATTTTTTCTACTGTGTTCTAATTGGTATCGTTACTAAGATTGTATTTTCGATTCGCGGGTTCGATTCTCGCTCGTGGCAGATATTCGTATTTGTACAAATATTTGTTTCTGATCGAGGAGCCTCGAGATGGAATGCCTTGGAGAGTACATAAAAGCCGTCGATTCCAGTTGTTATCATAGACACCTGATAGTGATCGTTACACAAGGTAGGTAAATTATCCGCTAACTCGCAGTAAAGCAGAGTGTTGAATGAAACTACAATCCTTCTTCTGTATTGAGAAGAGTCCAGAGAGGTTAGGCGGATTTGCCCAGCAGTGAGAAATTTAGGGGCTGATTTATTTAAGTTCAGATTAGAAAGTATTTTTAATTGATTAGCACTATTTAGTAGTCTGGAACTGATATTTAAATAAATTAATTAATAAATAGGTATAAATATTATTAATAAATAAAATAAAATATTAAATAATTTTAGTTAGTGCCGTGTAGCCATGTAGTGTTGTATTACAATTACAACACTACACGGCTCACATTATACAATCACCATTGTCGTTTATGATAGCTCCGTCCCCATAAGTTGTAGCGTGCCCTACAGTTTCAACCTTCCTTTAAAAATATTTTTTTTAAAAATTTGTCGAACACAAAAATATTTTTTTTAATCTCGAATTACTTGTTTATCCATGGTTTTTCACGATGACGACGATTTGTGCAAATATTTGTTTCTGGTTTTCATTATAAACACATCATAACGATCATTATTCTCGTTAAGGGAATTATCCTCCAAAACGCTGTAGAACAACGTGGCAGATTACGTTTCAACTATTCTCCTATCACAATCAGCTTTTTACTATTTTTAGGTTTGAACTCAGTAAATATAGTATAACATATTAATGGAAATCATAGATATCTCAGAAAGTTAATTACCGGTCGTCAGAAAGTATCTAAACCACTTTATAACTCCAGTATTAATCTCAAGGATGATTGAGAGTTACAAACTTTGTCTTCGACTCCGACAGATCCACGTTGAAGTAATAATCTTATCACCGCGAACTGAGAAGTTACGTTTACTGTAATTTTACTGCACTTTTTCAAATTTCCAGCCTGAAAACGATTGAACCAAAGTGCTACTCTGACTACTTTTCGCAGTTTGAGTCGCATTTGTTATTGATATTCTTTGTTTTCCAATTACAGCACTAAAGCGCATTATGCGGCATAATGCTCATCGTTGAATGTTTCAACTACAGCAACGCTTCGCACAATCGAGCTCTTTCAAAAGCACTGCTTTCGCGTGATGCGGGCAATTGATACCAATTCAGTAGCAGAAAATTAACAAGTGTTTTTTCTTTAAGTTGGCATTGATCGAAAGGTGGAAACGATGCATAAAGTCTATTTTCCGAGGTTTGCGATTTGTGAATTTTATAAATATGTAAATACATACTCATATATATACACTCATAGATACATACACACATATAGATACATACATATAAACATATATATACATATATATATATATATATATATATATATATATATATATATATATACATACGTACATACATACATACATACACAATACATACATACACTATTTAAATTTTATATAAAACGTAAGCTTAAATATTTACTTTAATTTTAACTGCTATGTATTAAATCGATAATAACACATAGAGTAGCATACACGATTCTTATTCTTGGTAACACGAGGTAAAGAGGTTGTGCTTGTCACATCAGGGTTTGTAACACGCTTGAAAATACGAAAACAGTTGTCTCTAACAGCAGCTTTTCTTATACATTAATGGAGAGGATTATGAAGAGTAACCTTTACATAACCAGCTCAGCGCATAAAAGCCCTTCCACGCCTCTTTGTACCTTCGTCATTCTACTGACGCTCCCTCTCCATGACCAAAGAGAGTTAGAGTAATGAGTTTGTGAGATGGAAGAAAGACACTGAAAACACATGCAGGTACACACAACAAACCTTCAAACGTGACTAGTTTACGAGAGCACGAGTGGGATTTTTAAGAATAATAACACTAATATTTAAAATTATTTATTTAAACTAGCGAGATGAACGAACATACCAGAGGAGGACCAAATGGTCGTGGAATGTAGTTGATGGAGTGGAAATAGGGGCGCTTGCTTAGTGTCATATTAATTGGGGCGTTTATCATTAGTATATAAATTAAGTTTCAGCCCTATTACGTCATTCGTTTACGAATAGTCGCCTGCTAAACAAGTTAATCCGGAAGAAAACTGGAACTATGGAGAAAACTGAACACCGTGCTGCGATAAAATTCCTTACCAAGCAAGGAAAGAACGCTCAGACCATTTTGAATAAAATAGAAACCGTTTATGGGGAAAAGTGCCCTAGTAAATCAAAGATTTACAAGTGGAAAAATTTGTACTGAAGGACACCCGTTTGAAGAAAGAAAAAAAAGTTTTCTGCATTAGTTGGTGTGTTGGATACCACTATTTTGTAAATACTACATGACCACCTGGGTATGACAAAAGTCAGTGCAAGATGGGTACCGAGAATGCTCACAATGCTCCGTTTTAGAAACAGCAGCTCATCGATTATTAACAATTTTTGGAGATGTGTGGAGACGAACCTGCACAGATTTTGGAGCGAATTGTTACCGGAAACGAAACATGGGTTCATCACTTTTAGCCTGAATCCAAACAAGAAACCATATAATGGCATAAAAAAGGGACACCACCGCAAAAGAAATTCAAAGTGTCGGAGTCGTTTGGAAAGTTGATGGCTATTGTGTTTTGAGATTGTGAGGTGATAATACTGATTGATTACAAAGAAAAGTGAAGGACCATAGCCGAAGAATAATACGCAACGATACTAGGAAAATTAAAGGAGTCCATCAAGGAAAAACGTCGAGGAAAATTGACCAAGGGTGTATTGCTCTTGCAAGACAACGCACCGGTTCACAAGAGCAGAGTTGCAAATGGCTGCTCTGCACACGCATGGCTTCGAATCACTAGTCCGCCTACCCTACAATCCAGATCTGGCCCCAAGTGATTTTTATTTGTTTCCCAATTTAAAAAAAGACTTAAGGGGAAGGAAATTTTTCGACGACAATGACAACAGGAATTTTGGCTCATTTTGAGGCAAAAGATAAAAAATATTTTTACGATGGTTTAGAAAAATTAATTCGTGGATCTAATTAATATATTCAGCTTAAGGGTGATTATAATGAAAAGAAAAAATAGATTTATTGTTTCATTTTATTTAAAACCCTTCCATTCCGCAAAATTTTGGACAAACTTGAGCCTACATTCCAATGTTATTGTGATTTAGGATAACATAACTACGTTGATCATCAATTATTGTTACAGAGAAACATTTTGCCGCCACGGATATCATGTAAGCAATTTTACTGTCATCACGTGTATAGATTTAAATGTAAGGTCCTTGCGAGTTTCCTGCCGGCGTCGGTTGTTATCAATAAAGTCGAGTGCTCACACGTGTATGAAAATCACACGTTAGTACCTTCATGATGATATCAACAAGTTTAAGGAGCGGTTAAATATTAAGCATACTTAACAGATTCCAATATCGTTCGTATTATTTAACTAAAAGTTTAATGGAACTTCTATGAAATAGAAATATAGTGTACTAGCTGACCCGTGCGGTTTGATCCGCTTTGACTTCAAAAGTTGCATTATATATGTATGTTATAGCACGATGTTCATAGGGACACAGACAGACACACTATTTTTTAATGTTAATTTGGTCTGTATATTCTTAGTAGTCTCTCTCAAGGATAAAATCAGAAATGAGATTATCCGCGAAAGAACCAAAGTAATCGACATAGCCCGAAGAATTAGCAAGTTGATGTGGCAGTGGGCTGGTCACGTATGTGGCAGGACCGGTGGCTGCTGGAGCAGACGTGTCCTCGAGTGGAGACTGCGTATCGGCAAACGCAGTGCGGGGCGTCCTCTGGCCCGCTGGACCGACAACTTACGCAAGGTTGCTGGCGGAAGCTGCGAAAAACTGGGATATTTGACGTGAACTTGGGGAAGCCTATATCCAGTAGTGGACTGCGATAGGCTGAAGCGAAGCGAAGTGATTCGTAGTAACGACAACGGTAGTCGACTTTAAAGACTCGTTTTTAAAGATAAAAACGGATACATACCACGATATAGTTTTTTTGCGATTAGCATTACCTCTTCTATGTGGCGCTTATCGCTCAAGGCATGAGCACGGTTTGTAAGATCTTTTCATGTAAACGCAAAGTAACATGAATGATGGTGAGATGAACCATGCAGGTACCGGTCAGTGTGTAGGCTTCCGGAATACTGAGTAACATACAGTTTTATCTGATCGTATATAAATGGTTACCAAATACCTCGTGCGGTCCTGGATGTTGCTCAGCATGTCCGCGTAGCTTTGTTTAATAATGTCCATAAAACGGCATCAATGCATCTTTTATCGAAGAAACGTGTTCGACTACTATAAGCTTTTATTATCTTTTGTAAAAGGAGTGGCAGAAAAGAAAAAAGAGAAAAGAAAAAGAAAGGAGTGACAGACAAGATAGTAAGTTTATTCAGAAACCAGTATAAAATCAAAACATTTTACACACCTTGAAGAAAATAGGTAAATTACTACGTTGTCCTAAGGACTATATCCTCTTTCAAACAAGGTTGGTCGCTGTTTTGGAAGTTCTTATATCGGTCAAACCAAGTGATCCACACGAATTAAAGGCCACATAAAATATGTAAAACACTGTTGTCGGGTTCTCGTATATATGTTCAATCGCTAGGATAACTTTGATAGCGCGATCTAGGTAGGGGATACGTCGGATTTTAGTTCGTATGTGGCGAGATAGATGTCGTTACACTATCGCGGTCACAGCGCGAACCACCACCTTTAGATAGAGCTTCATAAGCCTAGGATTCTCTCTAGCGAACGCCAGGCTAGTTTACGAAGCTATAGAAAATTATTAATCGCCAAAATGTCTTTGTGTTATTAAATTCAGTGTTAGAACTTTGTTAAATTAATAACCGATTTCAATTGAAACAAAAAAGTGACCTTGTAAGTGTAGTTTGGCGGGAGTCTGTGACGAAAATAAATGGTGAGGTGAACTGAAAAAGAACTAACGGAGGGTAGAGAGATACTGCACGTGACGGCTGACAGTTGACACATCGCTCCACAGCAGTCTCGTCGTAACCACAGACCATGAAACTAATCCGAATTATGATATGACCATGAAACTGATCCGTTATTTATGTACCCATTTTTATTTTTAAAAACTGCGGTCAATATTATATAATATGCAATGAATGATACACAAATATTTTACACCAGTAAGGTAGATGGCAAAGTTGGACTTATCTCTAAAAGAGATCTCTTCCAGGCAACAGTTTTGAGAAAAAGTGTCGTATGGTGCAAGAGGTACAAATGAAAAGACAGAAAAAAATATTTATGTAATTAATTAGTATATATACACATGTATAAAAAGACTGAGATATATATTTTTTGTTTTTGTTTCTTTTTTTCCCCTTCTATATGGAGAAGAGGCTTTCGCTTAGCAGTGGGTTGTTTACAGACTGATACAGTACATGTATAAAATATATAAAAATAATATAAAATACACAATTTAATGTTATCCCTAAATAATTATCATTGAAAAAAAAACTTTTTTTTACTAAATATTATAAGTCTGATAGTGAGAAGTTATAGAGCTATTTTCGTCGCTTGTATATTCGTCTGAAGAGCAAGCAATATAATCTTTTTCTTCTTCTTTTGGTTTAATGACATTCAATGGTGCCAAAATATGATTTTGTCAATTAAATAAAAGTAATACAATATATGTATTAATACATAATAATTATATATTTATATATAATATAAAGATATAAAGGTTATAAAATAAATATATGTATGTACATATCGACATAATTATTTTAATCAGATATAAAGAAGATTGTAAATATTTCTTTGATTGTTCAAATACTTTTCTAATTTTTAAATAGGTAGACAGAAAAGAAAAATTAAAAATAACTGTTTTGACTTCTAATGCTTTCACGAATACCTATATAATTCGTTTTTCCTAAATATGTACAGATATTAGCCGGTTACAATTTATTTATATGTATAGATAACATTTTATTTAATCGAATAAACGGACACGATACGTGAACATCTATTTTACAGGACTCATATTACAGATTTTTAGTGAGGACTGATACTATACTCTAGTCTGTACATGGACAAATCATTGATTTTCGCCCGGAGCGATAGCCATCTGACATGTGCATACCACGCTGACGTCTCAAATAACCCCTCAGACAAAAATTACATTTATAACGAAAATTAAGTAAGAAATTTTTTAAGTTCGTACTAGAGTATTGAGTTTAAATATTTTTCGGTGCATTAAGCTTTCTTTCTGATCTAATGAATACATTAGAAGATATTCGTTGGGGGTTGAATTGAGTTCCCATTAAAAATATAACAGAACTCGATTATTGAACATCTTAAAACACCTCTGTAAGAGAAGAACAAAATATATATTTTTTTAAAACGCTTTTAAACTGTAAAGTTTCCACAATTAATATAAATTTGCTTTTTAATATACGGGCAGTTTAGTTACAAAGATATCTTAATTTGTTTACTTCCTAGGGTTTTAGGCGTTCTCAGACTCTCTTACTGAGTCTCATATTGTGTATGACTGCCACAAACATTTGTTATGAACTTGGAACGAACCCGAAACCGCTAGCAAAACATCCAGTTGCTATAGCCATTGCGCCTTCTCGTCGTCTGTGTATACTTATAATAATAAAAAAATAGAAAGTCCTTAAATTTATAGCTAAGTTTAAAAATAAAATAAATATTTGGTTTTCAACTTTTCATGTATTGTTTATGCTACATCGAAAACGTATATTATTGGAATTAAAATCTATGTGTTTGATTGAATGTGTCTCTCAAATAAGTGTAAATTTTGATTATCTACTGGGCAGCCTGTTAACGACAGATCGACAGACAGGTACCGAGGGATGATTTCATCATACGTATTTTGATAAAAACTTGTGAAGTTTTGAAATGATATCTCCAATGAAATCAACTCGGCGCCGACTCACTAATACCGGATAAAATTTTAGACAGCGCCTGAATAAGTTATCTGAATTTTATTAAACAATTTAGTTTAAAAAAAAAATCTCGTCTAAATATTATGTTGCAAAGAAATATCCTCACGTTCTCTGTACGTTAGATAATTAATTTATATCATCATCACATCAGCCGTTGGGTATCCACTGCTGACTGTAGGTCTCCTCCATCGTCACAGGGGGGTTGGGGGTTGCCAATACTCGCCACGCTTGGCAGGCGAGTTGGCGAGCGCGGTGTTGTGGCAGGATATGGTGACGCTGTTGCCCATCACCATCAAAATAACTTAGAAGTAGACTTTACATTTTTAAGTTATTTAATTATCTATGATATTTGATGACTGACCCGTTGGCGCAGTTTGCAGTGACCCTCTTTTCTGCTCCAAGGGTTGTGGGTTCGATTCCCGCCCCGAGTCTGGGTGTAATATATGTTTATTTATATATGTATTATTTATATGTATATTTATTAAAAAAACATGTATACCAGTCGGCTGTTACCTATAACACACGCATTAAGTTACCTACCTTAGGAGCAGACGACCGTGTGTGTGTGTGTTAAACATATTTATTTATTATTATTATTTATATCTATAATTAAATTTAAGAGTAAACATTAAATAGTTATGAATCTACCGGAGTTAGTATGATAAATTCTTTCCTCGTTAAACAGCTGGTTTATTGCGATAAACCGTAAAACATCAGGTTACGACTCATCGAAACAAAATAGTAACTACAGGACTACTGGAAGAGATTCCATCATGGGATAAGTAGTGCCTTTATACATAGTAGTAGCATTGTTTATAAGTACTATTTCCTAATGTTATCCTAATTTACATAAATCGTTAAATAAATAAATCTATATATATATATATATAAGGTAAAGTCGCCAAATAACGTCCCCTTTTTGTAAAAACCAAATTTTTAAGATAATATACCAAGTGAAGTAATAAATAAAACATCAGAGTTAAGTTGAAACATTTATTTATTATTTTGAACAGTCAAAAACTTCTTAACTGCGTTACTTTTTCTACATAAATGGCTTTAACAAAAAACTAGAAATTCTGAGAATATTTTTTTAGGCGCCTAATTACGTCCCGGGGACGATATTGAGATCACAATAATCAGTACGTATACTTAAATATTGGCGAATAAATAAATATTTTAAACTAGCTGTGCCCCGCGGTTTCACCCGCGTTAATTTGAGGGGAAAAACGTACTTAAATATTTTTAAACAATTACTCTAAGAGTAGCTGCCTGGTTGGAGCGTTAGCATCGAGTGGTCTCAAGCGTTAGTGCTGGGTCGTTCAACGTATTATTGAGTTTTATTTAATTTTCGAAAATTCTCAGTAAAACAGTGATGTTATATTTACTTTAAAAGTGGAACTATAGTTAAAAAATGTCTCGAGAAGAGAAATAATAAAGGACGTAACGGAAACTCTCAAAAAAGATTTTTTTTTCGTTTCTGTAACATTTCTTATTATTACTCAGCCCCTATTGATCATAGCGTGATGTTATATAGCCTTCCTCGGTAAATGGGCTATCCAACACAAAAAAGAATTTTTCAATTCAAATCAGTAGTTCCTGAGATTAGCGCGTTCAAACAAACAAACTCTTCAGCCTTATAATATTAATATAGATAGATAATGCCGTTTGTGTTCTTGGTCTAGACCTTGTGGGTTTCAAAGTAACGGAGGAATCATTTACAATAGATGTTGTGCTGCTTGAACTGGTTGAAAGAGGAGCATTTGACGAGTCTATGAAAATGTTTTCATTGAGTGGGAATATTTCTGTTTTTCGGAAGCCATTTACAGCTGTATCAATTTTACATATTTTTGCATCTTATGCATTCCCAAATATTTATCCAAGTTGTTAGTGAGTAACAATCCGCCCTGGGTGATTTGTTAACCAATTTTCTACTTCTTGGGCATAAAAAGTTTTTAAAGGAAATATGAATTTAGTTCGGACAGCTTCAACGGCTTTTTTCATTGCTTCAGAATCCCATAGCTTTCTCCTCGGCATCTAAAACTAAAAAAATTAAACATAAAACAGTCAAAAAAGTACGCCTAACGACAAATAATGCAGTGACCTAAATACCGTCCCGGGGGCGATATTAGGCTCATGTGAGGGGACGATATTAAGAATTTGTCAAGTTTGTGGATATCATCCATTAAACCAAAAGTACATGTCAAAGCCTTAATAAAATTTCAATCAATTTAAATCTAAGAAATAGGAACAAATTTTGTCAAACATTTCATTACAATAACTCAAATAAATCCATATTTAAACAGTACTCATAGTATTTTAATTAAAAACTCACCTTGTACAGTTTTTTATTTTTTTAAATATCTTGCGCCAGGAGCAACGTTTCACAGTCAAACTTTCACAATGGCTGACTGACTTAACCAACTTTAGATTTGACATATTAAAACTAAATGGTATTATTTAGAAAAAGATATACCAATGGGGACGAAATTAAGCTTGGGGACGGAATTTGGCGACTTTACCTTATATATATATATATATATATATATCAGAGATTTCCACGTATACATTGACTCATCACGATATCTCTGAAACTATAAGGCGCAGAGACTTGAAATTTGGTAGGAATATTCCTTTTACCGAGTAGAGGTCAGCTAAGAACGGATTTTACGAAATTCTACCTCTAAGGGGGTGAAAAAGGGGGGCAAAGTTTGTATGGGACAACATGGTTCCTTGGTCCAATCTACTTCAAATTTCGCATAAATATTCTTTAACAGAATTGGTTGAAGACGTGTTTTGTATTTTATGGAAATTCATCCTCTAACGATGTTAAAAGGGGGGAGAAAATTATTTTGATATAAATACTCCATAGTGATTTTGATTTAAATTAAAATTTATTTTGACACATGTTTGACAACCAATCCGTCTGTTATAAAATATTTTCCAGTATTGACGCAGGTGTAGGTAATATCTTTTTTTGGGTGCTCCTGGTGGAACAGTATAAATTTATATTTTTTTGAAATTTCAGTTAAATACCCGTGCGAAGCCGGGGCGGGCCGCTAGTAACTAATAAACGTCATCAAATCCGGAAAGTTAATAATAAACCAGACAATAAACGGCACCCAGTGGGATGAGAATCCTGTGTCGGGGGTCCGGAAATATCTGGAAAAAATGTCGCAGAGTTTATCGAACCACGTGTTAGCTAGTGTAAACACTGATGTTTGACACTTAACAAACGAAACTTTCATTTCAAACTTATCTACAGAAATGTACTGAAATGAACCGCACCAATCTGTAAATACCCTACTGCTGGTTTTCGCAGGTTAACGGAAACTTCCCTACCACGAGTAACGATCGATATAAGGTGTTTGTGATAATAACCGGGATTGGCTTTACGTGCTCTCTGAATCATCGTGGGGAAACCCACAAGGATATACACCGAGATAAGAAACAAATATTCATACAAATATAAATATCTGATCCAAGCGTGAATCTAACCTGTGATCGCCGGTGTTGAGGCGACTTCTCACACCACTACACCAGAACGTTTCTCAGATATATACGTATGTCAATTAAGTTGTTACGAATAGTTAAAATCGACGTTACGAATCAATACTGTCAGTTTTATATACAGTAATATGTCCATCAGTAATATATTTTCTTCAAAAGAATTGCAGTTATAAAATTAATTTTTAAGTATCAAACAGATGTGATTTAGAGAAGCCACATCAAGATTTTTTTTATTTTATCGCCGCATTTTTCAAGTTTTCTGGTGTTATAGTATAAGTACTAAATACTTACGACGTTTTCGTCGGATCCTCGCCGCTGTGACGCTTGGTGTGAATGGTGCCTTTCTCCACGGGCGCCAACTCCCCCGTGCGGCCCGTAGCGTCCTAAACGATACTCGATATTAAAATCGCTTATCAACGTACAGCATTTCATATGGAATAAAATTAACTATTTTTAGATTTCTATACTTGAATTACGGAACGCCAACGGAAACACTTATTAAGACACCGTCTGTATCAGTCTGTCATCTTCAAAACAGAGTTAAATAAATTTTCTAAAGAATATCCAAACCTATGCTCGCTATGGCAATAATAATGAGTCTAGTACAGCACCTAAACCAGATGAGAAAACGAGGTGGGTTTCCTCAGCTACGTGAGCCGTTAGAATGGTGGTGTATAACTCTTTTCAACGAGACAAATCAGTGGATTGTATGACAAACCAAGAACGTTACCTGTGAACCGGTCCCTGGTCCATCGCTGTGGCCGGATGTGGCTTTCCTCATCGACGTGAGCCGGTAGAACGGAGGTGTCTCTGTCCTCTCAATGAGACAGTTCAGTGTTTCAACGGTCTGGAGTTCAGTCATCATCTCATCTAACAGTCGCTCAGGCCTTGATCGCGCCAAGTATAGCACGACGCGTTTCGCCTGTGATATACAGAAGCGTTAAAATAAGCTTTGCCAAATATGCCATATATCTTTATTATTTTTTTTATAAATTGCCAAATATCTTTTTACGAGATGTGAATACATATGTACATATATAAAAATTTGATATGTCTCTTCATCGTAATGTTATAAATTAAGGAAAAATAAAGAGATAATTATTTATGAAGTGCCTTTAAGACGCGTTTTCTTAATTCAATTCAAGCTAAAAAAAACTAGCTTTTTAATCTTAAAGGAGTATTTCTAGGTGTCACTTAGTACGAGTTAGAGTGGCTCGACTCCGAACGAAAACCCCGACCGTTTATTTAGATTCTACTAGAAGCTTAAATAAAATAAATAAGCACTATTTCGGTAAATTATATACAAATTTACAGACAGGTATTTTCCAACGAATAACATTTGCGCGCTCTCCCGCGCAGAAGTATTTAATTTCAACTGCAGCCGATCTCAATGAACTTATTACATGTTAATTTACTTTTATGACTAAATGAAAATATGAGTTTCATAGCTCATATTGAGTGAGACGTGTCTCATTTCATTTAATTAGAGCTGAAAGTCGTTGCTCCACTACATTCTTACACAAAAGGTAACTGAAGGTTATATTATAAAGTTAAAAAGCTTGTAATACAGTTCTAAATATAACTAAATAACTTGTGATAAGTTGGGTTATTGTTGTATGGAAAACATTAAATCTGAAATTTGATTTCATAATAAAAATTTAACTTAATTACTACCCCTTTTTTCTCACCTTTACCTAAAGAATGTAATTTATTTTGTTATGTAGTCAAGGAAAAGTTACACAATAATGAAGGACTGGAAACTTATACGTTAGTCTTACAATAAGGTGTTAACTGAAACGATTTAACTACAACTTTTACTCTATACCTTTAATTGCAAAAGGCTACACACATTCTTATTACAAAAAAAAAAAAAAAAAGTTGTCATTAAACTAAAGAATCGTACGATTGAAAAAATGAAATGCAGCAGTCGCGAGCTTAGCGTTTTTAGTATCTACTGTAAAATAGAAATATTTCAGTTATGCCTTTATGTTTGCCACAAGCTGATTTGTAACACACACTTACGTATGGTAGTAGTTCATTCGGTGCCATCCCCGAGACGATGATGAGGTATCTTATGATGACCTTGAGGTTGTTCGACCAGCACGCGCATAGCGTCGACCACAACTCCTCGATTTCTTTCGGATGATTGTCGGAGAACTGGTAAGACAATCGTACTGTTATATTGATTGGAAATGATAAATTCAGAATTTAATATGCACATACACGAATCATATGGGATCAGCGTCGTGAGTTATGCTATATAATCCTTTTCCCTGTTAGGAATGTTCCTGTTTTTGGCTGTATATCAAATACCTGTTATTACACACGTACAAGTGTAGATAAAAAAACACTTATTTAATGATATATATGAACTGAGCTAAACTGAAACGTGTAAGCAATCCACAGCTGGGCAAAGACCTCTTCGTTAAGTGTCTGCAATGTTGTTCCAATAAATTTATTATTTCTTTCTTACTTCTCCATATAGAAGAAGGGTTAGAGCTTAATCCACCACGCTGCTCCACTGGGTTGGCAGATATTTTCCCTACCACGAGTAACGGTCGCTATCAGATATATCTGATAACAATCGGGATCGACGGCTTTACGTACTCTTCGAGGCACGGTGGGAAAACCCACAAGGATATACACAGAAATCAGAAACAAATGTTTGTACAAATACAATGAATATCTGCCCCGAGCCGGACGTACCACTCCACCAGACCGGTTGTCCGTCCATATATGTACTATAAATAAACCCTTTTACAATGTGGAGAAGAGGCCTTTCCCCAGTAGTGAAATGTTTACAGGCTGTTTCAGTTCAGTTCAGTAAGAATAAGCATATTTGTAAATATCTTCACACATACGTTTTCTTATAAATCAATACCGTATACAGGTACCGTAATAGGTACTATCTGTTTTCCGAAAAATAATTTGATTTCTATTAGTACCAAAATCGTTAAATTATTGACTTCAATTGTCACAATTTACCTATTAACATTTTAATATTCTCTGCATAGACTTGTAGTATTAAATTGTCAACTCTTCTTACTACTCTTATAAATGCCAAAGCTTGGATCTGGATAAAATTTGACACAAAGGTAGATTAAAATAATACAAGGCTACAATTTATCCACCGAAAAATTTACTGATCCTGTATAATAGAGTTCCACGCTAACAAAGTTGCGGGCTACATCGCTAAAATTTCGAATTATTATATTATTTGTCACTTAACATCAGGTGAGATAGCGGTCAAATGCCTGTCTATCTGTCATAAAAAAAAAAATATTAAAAATTGAAACGCTATAACAAATTTTAATAAGGCCTGTCATAATTATGGTAACCGTATTAATGCTGACAGAAGTACAAGATTAAATGCACACACAGGAGATAACTAGATACAGGTCAGTGTTTTAACCGCGTTAGAATTTATATCCAATTTAGAATTCAAATAAGCAATGACGTGGCTTTACTTATATATATTTAAAAAAATTACATACAATAATCTTATAAGAAAATTTCTTTGTCTCAGAATCACAAGCGTTTTTGAAAATCTATTAAGAGTTTTTCGTATATAGTTTTTACAATATTTATCGAGTCTTAATGCCTATCAACTTATTAAATATTCTACATTAATAGACACGCTACTAAATGAAAGTCGCACCTTAAACTTGCGAGTTCAGACAACCAAACTTACTCTTAATATTTATTGATATACATAATTGGGTTCACGCATAGAACGCAAAAAGGTACGGCGTGGCTTACAAAAGTAAAAAATCAAACTAATATATTGGAATGCGCACGTGCACTCGAATAACTTTCCTAAGAGACGGATTGCATCTCTTTCTAACATGGATTAAGACAACTCGTAAGAAAGAGACAAAATACCAGTAGCCAACGAAATACTCGGAACGATTTTTTCACTTTACATGTTGGAAACAAATGTCAATTTATGTAAGTTATTTCGAGGTGCATATTTGAATATACAATTTTATTAAGTGAGTGTTCCAGTTATGATTTAAATTCCTTGATTATATAATAAACATGTCGGAGTGAGTTTCATATTACCGCACCACACAACACCATAGTGTGTACAGTAGTTTTTTTTTAAAGATGCATACATGGTCGTCTGTTCCTACATTGTTAATTTTTTTTGTAAATTTACTACATGTTTAGTAAGGAATTGCATACTAAAATTACAAAACCTGGTATTGTAATGCTATTTTAATACGCATTTGTTTTAATATTACATCTTGTTATAGCTAAAGTACTAAACAGGTTGCAATTTCACAATGTTTTTGTATTTATCAGATACTTACAGTAATTTTATGGTTCTGTGTAGTAGAATTGAATCTCAATTTTCGTGAATTTTCTATACAAATTCGGAATTTAATTTTACTAAGATACTCAATAAAATTACTAACCAAAATTTGCTATTTGAATTACAACAAGTGTTAGGAAATATACTATATATTTCATTTAAATCATGTACGCTATGTGTTTAACAATAGCAACGGCGCGAGTAGCGTACGACGGTCAGCCGCTAAATTGCGCTAACGTTTGGTTCTATATATAGGTCTCCATACAGAATTAATTGACTAAGGTTTTTTTATTAAACCAAAGTCATTTCACCTTGCAACGGGGTATTTATATTGTAGGTCCCGTAGTGCAGGTGTGATTTTGGACCTGTGGAACGAAAAACCTTTCAAACGTATCAAATTGTTTTTTCTTTCAGTTTTGTAATATTTTCAAACTGTTGTGTAATAAAATAACAATAGATTTTTGTAAAATAGCTGAATTTATTTGATATATTTTGTTTAGTGAAATAATAAATAATATATAGTAATACTAGCGGCCCGCCCCGGCTTCGCACGGGTATTTAACTAAAATTTCGAAAAATATAAATTTATATTTTTTATCACCTACACCTGCGCGCAACTTCGTCCGCGTAGAAGTCGAAAATGGTTATAATAGGATTTTTATTTGTTTTTTTTTTTACTTTATTAATTTTGTTATAACATATAAATTGTAATGTAAAAATATTTGAATACTTATAAAATATAACAAATTTTTACTATAGAGTAGCAATTTAAAGTTAATTAAACATTAAAATAAAAATGAAATTGGTTATGTTTTATGATGAAGAAGCTCTGCTTTTGATCTGGAGAAAGTTACACGGGGGTATTATCTTCTTACAACGAAATCGAAATACTACACCTTCCGTAGTATTTCTTTATAAACAATATTGTTTGTTTTTCGTTCGGAGTGCTAGAATTACCAGGCTATTCTGGAATATGCCACATACAACGACTGTGTGAGAAGCAGTTTTCGCTTAAGTATACTCCCGCTACAGTAAGAGTTTGACCTTAAGCTTTGTTTATGGTAAATACATACTCATATACACTCATGCATTATATTATTATATGGTTCCCGGGAATCACCATTTCCTTTTTTAAGCAACAGGTCTGAGAACTCTCCGGCAGTAACATCTCCCTTAGATGGACTCTTATATTTATGGTAAGGCTCAGTTTCGTCACTGCAGGCCACAAATGCTCCTGTACTGTAGTGTATTGTATCATCCTATAAATAACCAACTGCTGTGCGAAGGCCTTTTTTCCATATATAAGAAGCCTTGGAGCTTAATCCACCACGCTGCTCCACTGCGGGTTAGCGGATAATATCCCTACTATAAGTAAAAATTATTATAAGGGATCCATGATAACAAACGGGACCGACAGCTTTGCGTACTATCCGGGGCATGGTGGGGAAACCCACTATACACCCAGACCTGAAACAAATATTGGCATAAATACAAATATCTGCGTCGAGCGGGAATCGAACACACGACCACCGCCATTGAGGCGAGGCGTTAAGGTGACTACTTGCACCACTACACCAGAACGGTTATCAATGCTTCGTTCGTTGTATCGTATGTATAATTACACCACAAGTCAATACGATTTTGTCTCTTAGATTTGAATAAACCCGCAAGTAATTATTTTTTAAATTTTAATTGACTCGGCACAGTTGGTAGTGACCCTGCTTTCTGCTCCAGGATCGTGGGTTCGATTCCCGCCTCAAGTCTGGGTATAATATCTATTTTTTTCTTTATGTATTATTTATATGTATATTTATAAAAAATGTATATCAGTCGGCTATTACCGAAAACACAGGCATTAAGTTGCCTACCTTAGGAACAGACGATCGTGTGTGTATATCAAACATATATTTATATTTAATAATAGTCCAAAACAGCTTTTATTTCTTACTTCTTAGTTTTAGTGTAAGATAAAGTTAAATGGGTACATGATTCATAAGATTTTTTTCTGATCTTGTTCCAACATTAGTCCGTGGTGCCAATCTGAACTCATTGGGTTGTTAATGCCGTATAATTAAAAAATGTTTCCAAGTTCACTTCGGTGTCTTCTATATCAGTATCATTGTGAACTACAGATGCGTTGCTGATGAGTCATTTAGTTTAAAACCCTTGACTTAACACAACACCAACATTGAAGTAAAAAATATTATATTAGACACTATTTTACAATAAATCAATCACACGGTATATTTACAACTCAATTTTGTTACGTTTAATATAAAGTCTTGCCTGTTCCATCAGGAGCACCCAAAAAAAGATATCACCTACACCTGCGTCAATACTGGAAAATATATTAGACGGATTGAGTTGTCAAGCATTTGTCAAAATAAAATGTAATTAAAAAAAAGCACTAAGGAGTATTTATATAAAAATAACTTTCTACCCCCTTTTAACCCCATTAGGGAATGAATTTCGATAAAATACGAAACACGTCTTCAATCAATTCTGTTAAAGAATATTTATGCAAAATTTGAAGTAGATTGGACCAAGGAATCAAGTTGTCCCATACAAACTTTGCCTCCCTTTTTCATCCCCTTAGAGGTAGAATTTCGTAAAATCCGTTCTTAGCTGACCTCTAATCGGCAAAAGGAATATTCCTTCAAAATTTCAAGTTTTTAGATCTCATAGTTCCAGAGATATCGTGGTGAGTGACTATATCTATAGAAAGTCTCCTATATATATATAGATTACAACACAGGATTTTAATAACTGATTAGTAAATTAGCGAAATTTTAATATTTTTAAACCGAGTTGTTGTAAATTGTGTAGTAAAATTACAAGACTGAGTTCCTTTATTCCAAAGTTTGTGGTGCGTAAAAACTTCCTACACAAATTAATAAAATTACTATAGAAATTTTTAACAGTGTACGTTAGGTAACTTAATGCCCGTATTTTAGGTAACAGTCGACTGATATACATATTCTATTTAATAAATGTACATATAAATAGTACAATAAATAAATATTATAAAAGCAACTGCGCCGACGGACCAGTCAGTCCTTTATCGCGGGGATGCAATAAAACATTTCATTTTGGTGGACTTTCAAAGGACCGTGACGCATTTGTTGCGTAATGATTGAGTCGTCGTGTTTGTTTAGACTGCGGGTCGGTAAAAAACAAACACTGAACGAGCGATCGTAGCACGAGCCACTAGGTGCAGGGAAACATCAAACAAATCGGAATCAACAATATACTATAGCAATAATATGTTTACAAACTTTCAGTAAAAACACCTAGTAAAAAAATAATAAGTTAATGGCCAAGTGTCTATGAAACAAAACTTAGAAGACTAAGGGCCTGTTTCACCGGTTGCTGATATATTATTATTAAGTTACTGATAAGCTTTATAAGTAGGAAGTAAAAAGGCCTTTGGGGTCTGTTTAACTACTCATAAACAACAACTATGCATTAACAACAGGTTGCGAATAGAAATATCTGACAGATACAGAGGAGTGACCATCAAGGTGAAAAAGTTAAATGTATTATAAGCTTCTATTCGTTTGATACCGTTATAGGTCACATAGCTTTATCTGCAACCGGTGAAAAAGACCCTAAGAGCCTGTTACACCAATTGCTGATAAAATTAGTAATTTGCACATTTGTTACTGACAGACTTTATGAGCAGGAGGCTTTTAGGACCAGTTTAACCTCAACTAATAAACTACAACTTTGCATATACAGATTGCGAATAAAAATGTCTGACAGATAAAGTGAAGTTTGATTGTGATTTTGATGGTGAAAAAGAAAAATATAAGTATTATAAAATTTTATCTGTTGGATATCGTTATATCGTTATAACCGGTAAAACAGGCCCTTAATTGAAATTTATCCAGTAGTTTTTCCGTGATGAGCGCACAATGGCAATCGCCTTTCATTTTATTAATATAAGATACTTATATTCAGTTATCCAATTATTATCAATCAGCCATATTTAAATCGGGATATTAATGATATTATTCAATTTTATTAATAAAGGTAATGGATGCGCGATATGCGAGTTATGTGCTGGTAACCAAATTGCCATTGTATTTTACAACGAAACCCGCATTTACGAGTATGTGCCTCTTCAGTAAACAAGTTCTATAAAGCAAAATACTTTGATAAACCTGAAACTAGCGCTTTAAAACAAACAAACAAACAAAAAATAGTTTTATATACTCGTATAAAAAAGCAAGGGTAGATTAACTCAAGCAACTAATTATAGATCACTCATCTGTATTGTGTGTCCTTAATCCCACGCGACATTGGTGAAATACTCGTAATATATCAATTGACAATTAAATCTTATCTTATATCTTTAAACGAGCAATTCTTGTATATATATATATATATATAATCTGAATCTCGGAAACGGCTCCAACGATTTTCATGAAATTCAGTATGCAGGGGGTTTCGGGGGCGATAAATCGATCTAGCTAGGATTTATTTTTAGAAAATGTCGTTTTATCCCTTTTTTCAGGCAATTAAAAAATATCGTTAGAATACGAAGGTAAATTTCGCTGTCATTAATAAGTTAATAATAGCTCCCATGTGAACCGGGCGGATTCGAAATAAGAAAACCCCAGGTTCGAATCCAGTCTCCAGGACTATTTTTTTTATTTTAAAGTTACTTCTTTTGTGAGAAAAAATATTATTAGGATCTCTTTTTATTTTTTTATTTATGTAACCAGTGACTATTGTTTTATTATTATATCGGTAAGATTGAAAATATTATTCATATATTATCACTATGTAATTTGTGTCTAAATATAGTTTAACCGAGCAAAGCTCGGTCATCCAGGTACTAAATAATTAAAAAACAAAAATTTTACTAAATAGATTGACAGGGGAGATTAGTTCCGACATCTTTCTTGCCGAGTTGTGGCAAAAGGTGACTAAGCCCAATAATCGCGGTGAACAACTGTGCACCAAACAAGATTAATTATGGACAGCAGCATCACCATAATAATCCTAAGGTAAGGTAAAAAACAGAATCAACAAGATATAATAAATGCATGTAGAAAATTGTATATATATTAGGATAAAAGCGGTCAGTTTGGACTCTCGTATCAGAGACTAGAGATACTAAGTCTAGTTTTAAGTACTTATTTACTTTTGCTGTGTAAAAACGCCTGTATGTAATAATCAAATATATTAAAAGAAAAGGGTATAGGCGCATGTAAGCCTGTACAAGTAATACTAAGATATAAAAAAAAAAACAGAATCGGTATTTATTAATGGACGTATGACTGTTCTTCGTTATCAAGAAACGTTACATGATTACCTTCTACCTTTTATTACGCTAACTGAATGTGAAAAAAATAAAAATTTTCAACAGGACAGTTCACCCCATCCATGAAGCTGCAACTACAAAACAGTGGTTTCAAGACTTCGGTATACAGTTATTAGAATGGACAGCAGTTAGTCCAGACCTAAACCCAATGGAGAACGTCTGTGGGGTATTAGCAAGGAAATATTGAATTAATAAGAAGTAAATATAGAGAGTGAGTTTATAATTTTTCAGTTTAATGTAAAGATGGTAAACTATTTGACATTTTTACCTTTTTTTTTAAATCATGTATTATCTATTATATAGTATGTTAAGAATCATATATTAGCTATAAATTCTACTGCTGTTGGTTATGACGGGATATGTTCCAGGATGATACGCCTTATTAGCCCAGAATTCCTTCCCTTACTAACCCACTTGTTTAACATAATACAGCTAAAAATCTAGATCTTGAAACAGAAAATGAGAAAAATAAAGCCTAAAAAAAATCCAAGGGAAAAAAATAAGTAACCGATCAGCAGCAGCAAAGAGGATGAATCTGAGATACGTAGTTACTTTGTTTGATTTGTTTCGAATCTTAGTCTGCAAACCAAACGAACAGTGGGTACAGTGTACTAATACAAACTCTGGGCTCATGCAAAGTGTGGGGGTCGGAAAGTTTTGTTCTATTGCTGCCCAAACTATGCCTCAGTGGACGAGAATAACAGTAGCAATACAGTGTGACAACATGGACCTCTTGCTGTGACAACTTACCCCTGATATGGGGTTAGTTGTCACACAAGACTTATCTTTGAATTCACAATATTTTATATGTAAAAGCTAGTTGATTTCTTTGAACTATGTGTAATTATTACGACTAATGAACCAACATTACGATTAAAAACTTTAAATAAATAAATCAGTTTTATTCTGCTTATTATACAAGTTAATGTAATTTTTGTGACAACTAGCACCAGTCTCCCTTACATATAGAAATAAATATATATTACACCAACTCGGGGTGAGAATCGAACTCATAACTCAGGAGCAGAAAGCACTGCCAACTGCTCTAAAGGGTCAGTTTTTGGAAAAATTATTACGCCTATGAGCCGTTATTCATATTTACGATATTTCAGCTAACATGAAGAATTTTTTTGCCTAGTGTCGCATTACGTCGCATCGCTTCACGTCAGTCGCGTCTCATATTATGACAAAGCTTTGATATAAGAAATTGAGGACGAATATAGACGGGCATAATCTCGAATAAGTCTCGACACGCAACGATCCACCTATAATTAAAAATACATGGGTTAAAATATGTATAACAAGCACGCAAGTTAATGATTAAATATATAATTATAAATAATTTAATTATATCTTTTTCGCAATTATAACACTTTCTTATCGTATTTATAAAACGATGTAAACATGTAGTGATTTAAACTAATGCAATATATTTTACGAATAAAAAAAATGTTACAGACAAGTTATATTCATTTTGCAGACTTAAAACGTTGTTTTCCGTACGTTTTAGGGTTGGTTTATTACATACATCTCTAAATTAAGCTTCTGTATAAATTAGATATAATATATGACATTTTGTGCCATTAAGTGATAAATAATCCGCCTCTTGTACTACACTAAGTTGTCTGTCTGTATTATTATTTGAATAACTTTGATATAAAATAAAGACTGATGGAAATAAAAAAATGATATCAGTTTATTTATTTAATATATAAATAAAAATATATATGTATTTTTAATGTTTATTAGATACCTATTTAAAATAGACATATTATACCAATTATTTTATTAATTATTTCAAAAACCTCTCAATTGTGTAAAATTGTAAAACATACTTGAAAGTATTTATAATAGTAATATGAAGTAACAAAAATTAGGAACAAAATTTGTGTAGATCTATTCTTAGATGTTTCACGTTTTTCTCGTTAAATTTTCATTTGATAGATCTAGAGATTTGGTACTTACACCTCGAAAGCACTTAAAAGGCACTTAATTTTAATTATCTATTTTTTAAGTATCTTAATTATATGATCTATTTTTTTTAAAAGTATTTTTCATATAACTCTGCTAGACAAAACAAAAAAAATTCAATAAAAAATTTACGCACCTAATTTTTGATTTTGGGACCTAATTAGCACCTAAAAAGCACCTTTAAAAACTTTCAAAAGATGAAAGTTTTTAAACCCAATTTTGATCATTTTACTCTGCTAGCGTAATGGAGATTAAATCCGGAGTGCGAGTTGTAAGTCATAGGTGAGCGATTGCACAAACATGGGCGCGTTTGATGGAGATATTCATCCCTTCACCCCACTCCCGCACGCAACCCTAACAGTACAAATATTTCGGTATGGACGCAAATTATTCCACCGTACAATTATCGAAACTAACCAAGTATTAGATTTTAGCAAGCGAGTATTATCACGGAGGCTAATACCGTCTGCAATTAGGTTTTAGATGCGGCTGATGGTGTACTTAATCATACAGACGTATCTGAACTACCAAACACAAGTACATATTTAAGGCGTCTGTACTATAAAATTAATTGTTTGGTGAAATAAACATTAATATCGTAAAATTAATTTAAATAAACATTTCCTTCTCTATATTTGATAAGTTAAAAAGAAAAGTTTTGCTGCCGAATATTTTACTTTTATTTACACCTAAATAATTTACTTTGCTTGATATCGTTTTAAAACTAGAAAAGTTATATTCGATTTTGACGATTCCTGTAACATCGACTTATCTTACCAACTAATTAGTAAGATAGAGCGCCTACAGAATCTTATAATCTTAAAAATAAAAATACGATTTTTTTTCGGTCTGAAAAAATAACTATCACAATACGCAATACCAAAGACAAGTGGTTAACAACACGACAGCGGCGTCATTAACACTCTCTCTCTGTCTCCTTAAAACTATCCTTTAGAATCCTGATACTCCTCATTATATCAAGGAACGATTTAGGTTCTTAGGCTGGAACTCTTTACTTCCAGACCACAAGTTCGGTTGTTTTGAGAATTTAAAATCAATCGTATAATAATATTTTTACGCGTTTCCTAAATATATTTTTTATGTTGGACGGTTGGTATAGTTGTTAAACTATTTACGAACATAATATTTTGTATGCTAATCAATATATCTAATATATAAAATTCTCGTGTCACGGTGTACGTAATTGAACTACTCTGAAACGGCTCGACCGATTCTTATGAAATTTTATGTGTGTATTCAATAGGTCTGAGAATAGAACGTAAACTATTTTTTTATACCCCTAAGTAATAAGGGTGGTACATTGCAAAAAAAAAATTTTTTTGGACATTTTTTTTGAATCTTAACTTTTTATGATTAAATTTTCACCTTTCTACCAACCAACCCCTATTTTTTAATAGCGATATTAGTACTTTAATAATTTTCTACTCTCGGCGGTCGATAAATAATTGATTAGTTACCACTCGATCAGATCGATCGACAGCACAGAATAGGGATGAGAACGAATCCAGTATCTTGTCTTGCTCACACAATAAGCTTTAATCTTTTTTTTAAATTCAAACGGGTTTAATTTCCCATTAGATTGTCATTCGCAATGACAATCAATAAGTCTCAAGGTTTGGCCTTGTCTATGTGTGGCTTAGATTTGGGCACACCGTGTTTTCATACGAAAAATTATACGTTGCATATTCTCACGTGGGTATGCCATCCAGTTTGTGTTGGCTAAAGATGGACTCACTAAAAATATCGTAAATTTCATTGAACTGAGAGACTGATAATGTATTTTTTTTTGTCATAATTTGTGATAAAAGTACAATGAATTCAAAAATGAATGTTTGCTGTTTTGTTATTTTTATAGGCCGTCAATCATCATCGTTCACAGCGCTCCATTTCTCTTTCAGTCATATACCACATCCCTACACACTTACAATAAGTTAGTTATTTTTATTTGACTACCAAAATATTTACTAGCAATAATTTATATGGCAAAAAAATGTTTGCCGGGTCAGCTAGTTAAAATATATTTATGAAAAACTTTTTGGATCTATAAGATCTTTTGTCGGATTTCTTATAGGATAATATTGAAAATTATTGATAAGATTTTTGCATGGATTACATACAATACCTGTAATTGTTTATTGTTTTACTTCGTTAAAAATACATATAAAGTAATAAAATATATAAAAAAAGAATACTATTTAGATGAATGATTTGTCACAATACTGGATGATTTGCTTTTTTTATAATAATATTCAATTGTTTTTATTAAAATATATATATATATATATATATATATATATATATATATATATATATATATATATATATATATATATATATATATATATATATATATTTTATTTATTTATTTTCCTTTATTTTCCTTTATTTTGGAAACAAACGGTATTACAAGAATATATAAAATAACAAACAAAATATTGTTACTTAACCACAAACAGTTTCCGATATTACAATATAACATAAAAAAGCTGAGAAGAGATGCCTAATATTAATAGTAAAATTAAAATTAAAATCAAAATAAATTCAAAATTAAAATCTAAATCAAAATAAACATAAAAAAAACAAAATTAAAATCAATTTCAAAATAAAAATCGAAATCAAAATTAAAATCAAAATCAAAATCAAAATCAAAATTAAAATCAAAATCAAAATCAAAATTAAAATTAAAATTAAAATTAAAATTAAAATTAAAATTAAAATTAAAATCAAAATTAAAATCAAAATCAAAATCAAAATCAAAATTAAAATCAAAATTAAAATTAAAATCAAAATCAAAATTAAAATTAAAACAAAAATCAAAATCAAAATCATAATCAAAATCAAAATTAAAATCAAGATCAAAATCAAAATCAAAATCAAAATTAACATTAACATATCAATCACAGATACATTAATTAAATTAAGGCATTCGTGACATGCAATTTAAATTTATTGAGAGAGAGATGAAAAATGTCAATATTTATAAACAAATCGTTGTATTGGGCACAACATCTGTTAATAAAAGTATTTTTAGAAAATTTTGTTCTTGTAGCTGGGACGTCAAAGGTGACTTTATGTCTAGAATTCAAGCGTGGACATTTAAAATTTAATTTTGAAAGTAAATATGAAGAGTCAATTTCTTGGTTCACAATTTTATATAGTAGAACTTGATCTCGTTGAACACGCCGGTCAACGGCCGACATAGGTTTAATCAAAACATTCGTGTTATCCGAAGAAACTGCTATTAAATTCTTTAAGTACCTGTCGTGTATACGGTCAATTTTATGAATATGACATTTGTACTGAGGACTCCAAACAGAAGAGGCATACTCTAGAATAGATCTTACCAATGTGTTATATAAAAGAGTATGGGTTGAAGCATGCTTAAACTCTTTGGATATCCTGAGCACAAATCCCAACATACGATATGCTTTACTAGCTATATAATCGATGTGTTCATCGAAGAGTAATTTTGAGTCAATAATAATACCAAGATCTCTTACCAAATCAACCCTCGATATCACTTCGCCATTCAATTTATAAGAATACTTTATAGAAAAACGCTTTCTGGTGAAAGTTATTACATTACACTTTTTTAAATTCAGAAATAAAGAGTTTTCTGAACAATAATTACAAAGTCGATCTAGGTCATTCTGAAGGTCTATACAGTCATTGTAGTCTTTAATTATCTTAAAAATTTTATTGTCATCGGCATATAATAAGAAATTGGAGCGCTCAAAAACTGAAGTAATGTCATTAATATATATGTTGAACAATAAAGGCCCAAGATGGGATCCCTGAGGTACCCCGGATGGCACTGGAATAAAAGATGAGGTGTATCCCTTTATAGTAACTGCCTGACTACGGTTAGTTAGGTATGACTCAATCCAACGCAGAAGGTCACCGTGCACACCGATGTACTTCAGTTTTTCAAGGAGAATAAAATGTGATATTTTATCGAACGCTTTAGAAAAATCTGTGTACACAGCGTCAACCTGAAAACCCTTGTCCATTGCACATGAAATAAAATCAATGTATTCCAAAAGATTTGTCTCCGTTGATTTTCTATTAATAAATCCATGCTGCTGGGTAATAATTATAGGTCTTATAATAGGTAGTATAATATCATATACAATCTTTTCAAACATCTTCGGAATGCAGCTCAACTTTGAAATAGGACGGTAATTTTTTATGTTGTGTTTATCACCGCTTTTAAGGATTGGTACGACATAAGATCTTTTCCATTGATAAGGCATTATCGACGTTCGCAAAGATCGAGAAAAAAGACTGTATATAGGAAACCTTAAGCTGTCAGAACAGCTCTTTAAAAATATAGCTGGTATCCCATCCGGACCGCTACCTTTGTTTAAATTTAAAGATTTTAAATATTTGTCCACCATTGACACAGAAATATCAACAGAAAACAGGTTTATACTATTATTGCAAGTATGAATATCGTAGCTTTTATTATTAGAGGTAGAAATATTGGAATCTTTCTCAAAGGATGAATAAAAATATTTATTAAAGAGATTAGTTATCTCTTGTCCATCACTTGTAGAAAAATTGTCCAGGTAAAACATATCGGGCAATTCAGTATTTTGGCGCTTAGATTTTACAAATGTCCAAAAATATTTAGAATTTTTAGCAATGGTATTTTCAGCACGATTTATGTATTTTTTATAGCATTCATTTTCAACGACTTTTTGTCTTTTACGCAGCATCCTAAACGTACAGTAGTCCCTATAGTTACCATAGATTTTCCATTTTTTATGAAATTTTAGCTTTTCCTTTATAATCTTGACAAGAGAAGAAGAATACCAAATAGGATATTTTCTACGCTCAAACACAATCTTTATAGGAACAAACGTATCAATAGCTTCATTAATGATATTATAAAATACATCAACAGCACTTTCCAAATCCAAACAATTCAGACATTCCAGCCAATCAATTTCAGACAACTTTTTATTAATAATACTGTAGTCAGCTTTGTTAAAAAGTTTGACAACCCTCGGAACACTAGTAAGGTAGTTAGATCTTAAATAAGTAAAATCAATATCCAGAGCCGGATGATGTGAATCTTCTTTAACTAATGGAAACTCACACTGTTTCACTAAAACATTGTTAGCATTACTTATTACCAAATCCAAATAACGATTATTTGAATTAGGGACCGCGTTGAATTGGTTAAGATTGTTTAAGTGTAAAAAAGTCGACAGCGAACTTATCTGAACATGTGAACTTTGTACTGAGTGACGTAGTTTAGCAGGGCCAGTATTATCAACTTGAGACCAATTAGCGGCTGGGACATTAAAATCACCGACTAAAAGATAAAGATCTTTAGGGTGTAAAATAATTGATTCAGACACCTGTTCGTAAAACTTAATTTGGTCGTCACGTTGTAACGAGCATTGCGGGAAGTAACAGCAGTATACTCGAAAGTCTGTAAGTTTATTATTAGATTTAATACTAATACAAATAGAAATTACGTCCGATGAACAAACTTTAGTTGACGGTCGGACATCAACATCCTTTACAGTCAGGCCCCTACGCACAGCAATCAGTACACCACCACCCATTTTTTCATTTCGAGAATCATAATCACGATCACAACGGTACACTGAATATCTGGAGTCAAAGAGCTCGGAATCGTACACACCAGGCAACAACCATGTTTCAGTCAGGCAAATAATATCGTATTCGACATTAAGTACATTGGAAAAAAAGGAAGTGGTTTTTGAGCGAAGTCCACGTACATTTTGATAATATACAAGAATTTTAGAATCCATTATAACAACAAAAAACTATAAAACAGATATTTGTTATAGTTTTAAAACATTGTCCAGCAATTTACCCATTAAAAATAATAATATATTATAAAATTTATTAATAAAACTCATCCCATTGGTAATTAAGTAATATAGTACTTCCAAATAATTAATTGAATAAATAAATAAATCAAATAAAAATACTAAAAAATATTTTTTATACCAAGCTATGCCCATGTACTCGTAAGAACAATCGACAGACAAAATTAAATTAAATAAAGTTTTCCTCTCTCTCTCAAAATAAATAAACAAAAAATTAAAACATTCATTAATAATAGTTATCGAATAGCATAAAACATGGTAATCATTAATAACAGCTATAGAATAACATGTAAAATAATAAAATAAAATAAAATAAATGCATACATTATCAACACTCATTACATTTTGTTTAAATCCTTCTCAGTCTGAATATGTAGTACAGAACTCGTGTCATTTTTACGTGCCATTATCGAACAGTTCCTAATCCATACATATTTATAGTTTTTATCTCGAGCTATCTCTTTTGTTTTGCGAAGAAGCATTTTATTTGAACTAGTTAGGTGGTCATTAAAGTATATACGATTGCTATTACCCACAAAGCCTATGTCACTGCAAATTATGTTCTTTTTTTCTCTCAACCTTGCCAAAAAGTCATCTTTTTTATATCGACACAGAAAGCGAATGACAATAGGTCTAGGTTTTTTCGAATCGTTGTTCTTAGGACTAACTCTTGTGACAAAATCAATGTCTGTTTTGGGACAAGTGTTAATATTTACTACCTTGGAAATGTTAGTAATAATACTTATTAAATTTTCATTCTTTGCTTCCGGAATTCCAACTATCTCGATGTTTGAACGACGTGCCCATTGTTCCTTTTTATTTAGGTCTACCTGAAGCGAAGTGACGACACTCTGCAAGTCTGAGCAATCCGACTTAACGGCTTGTAAAGATTTAATTTTTGCTTCAACAGATTCTACTCTTTTAGTGACATTATCATATTTATCACTAAGAAATTGCATTGAACCGCGCAGTGTAGATATTTCCTCCCTTAACTCATCAAAATTTTTTTGGAATGACGAAAAAACTATTTCAAGTTCTGATTTTATTATGGCCCGTATTTGATCTATCGTGACCTGAGCGAGACTTAAGTTTGATTCCGTCACTGCAATTTTGCTTGTAATATTCGTGACACTCTTTCCTAACTTTTGTTTAGAGCGCTTAGTCACGTTGCGGCAAGGTGTGTCATCGTCATTGTTTCGTGGAGAATTGCCAACACAAGAAGGGCACTGCCAAGACAGTCTCACATTATCGTCAGGATCCCAATTCGGTGATTTTGATGGCAGCGCACATCCAATGTGGAAGTTGCGTTTACATAATGAGCATTTAAGCGGATCGTAGGCCTCACAAGTAGATTTCGCACAACAAGCAAACTCCATTGTAGGTCAATAATTTAAAGTATAATAAATATATAAAGAAAACTTGAAGACAATAATGTACACGTTATGCTAGGGTTTGAACGTACAACACCACGATCGACGCGATTGACGTATGACTATACCACTACACCAACGAAACGTTAACAGCTGACGGCGAAACAAACAGTCATATGCTCAACCGAACAACTTATAAGATACAAAGGTCATTGACACAGTGAAGTATTTAACGAAGTCACTTTGAAATTTTTGAATGCGACCAACGAATACGCAGTAATGTTATTAGAATAAGCATAAAAATTTAACACTATACTTTGATTAAACTTGCACAATCACTGACTGAGTATATAAATTAACTATTATCGTAAGATAACGAAGTAAACTTAAACTTTACACCAAATTTTTAATTATTAAGCTAACAGAAAAAAGCGATACATCCTCCTCCGACTTTAACTATGCGGGTACTGTAATATATATATATATATATATATATATATATATATATATATATATATATATATATATATATATGTCCTAAAAATAATACTGTCTGATTTGCTTTGAAAAACTTCCTTGTAAACCAATAATGAATTTAACCTTCACTTATTGGTTCCACAGAATGTCGATTATCGTGTGAAGTAAAACAAACAAAATTTCGTACGCCGAGTGCCCGAAGAGTAATCCCCTTAATTGCGTAAGGCGTGGACAGACGCCGGGTACATTATTTTGTAAATGGTCTGTATAGCCGTTTGTACACAGGTATAAGGATGTGGAATTATATCAGAAGTGACACTAGACGACCCGCGCAAATCAATCTGAGTTTAAGTTTAAGGTGATTTTTAGTTTTGCGTTATAGCGATGATTTACAGCTTTTAAAAGCAGATAAAAATATTATAATTTCTAAAATCGGAATAATTGTTTTCGAGATTATCGCTTCCGAAAGAAATAAATTAACTCTAAATAAAGTATTTTTATTTTTTAAATGATATTAACAAATATTTAATATCATTTAAAAAATAAAAATACAGCATACAAGAATAAGGGGTTACCCGGCCGAATTCACTGTTTTTACATCGCTTTTGGTATGCTTGAGCGTTGAAAAACAATATAGTTCTGAAGACAATATTTTAGCTTGATAATTGATCTGTAATTGTGTCTACTGATATATCAAAAATGATACCTCATCACGAGAAAATGAATTTTCCGTGAACCCTTTTCTCCTTTTCTTTTGAAACCCGCTTATTATGCAACGCTTAGACATGAAGTTTTAATCAGTAGTGAAAAATGCAGTACTCTTCAATATCGTCTGAAAATTTCCTATCAAATATATAGTTTTTGAGAAATCTATAATATTCAACTTCGTGTGTAAGCCCGGCGAGCGGATATCTATGCGGGTGTATGCAGGCGACGAGGGAGATTCGCCTCTCGGCCGTTGGACGAGGAATTTGTGCTACTCGATGTGACGCGCGCGCAATTATTCTTTATAAACAATATCAACTGTAATAGTGGTAGTTAGTAAATTAAATAGTCCAAGAGCCACATTTTAGACACTTCTTGACCGGGCGGTGCGGACTTGGTGCGGTAATAAAAAAAGTAAATCGGTATGGAATCCCGACTGTTTAAATCGCAATGAGTGATTTCACATATTCCTAGACTGAATATTGGACTTGGTTTCTTTTAATTTAATTTGGTTTAGTCTTGACGAAAATTTAGTAGGTACCTAGTCAGGAAGTGGCATTTGAATCGTAGGCATCGATTAAATAATAGTATCAGTTTTGTATATATAAACACATCATAATGTGTCTTAGCAAGATCACATATTAAGGTGCTTCATTTTAGAGCCAAAAAAAATTTTTTTCCAAAGTCCCACCTGGAAATCTTGTAGTCGATAAAAAAAACTAGCTAGTTATAAAAAGCGAGCTATAAACAAGTATGCTTAATTAAAAAAAAATCAAAAAACCCGACTGCGTAAAATACTCTTATTATAAACTAAAAATAATAAAACAATTTACTAGCTTTCATTTGATACCCATATTGCTACAGTAAGAAAAAAATATCAACTCCCCCCTCCTCATTCCGCCATTTGCGCGCGCCATTTTGAAAATTTATATAGCCTATGTCACTACTACAGTTTAGACAAATCCAACGACATCTCATATGTCAAAAACCGTCCAGCCGTTGGGGCTGTAGGGCGTGCCAAAGAAATGGACATACATACATACATACATACATACATACATACATACATACATACATACATACATACACTCGAAAAACATAACCCTCCTTCTGTCGCAGTCGGGTAAAAAGCCCTTAAATGATTTTAAAACGTTGCTCATCAAACAGTAAGTGTTCCAAACAAAAACGTATGAAAAACCTTTTTTTTCGTATTTTTCTATTCAATTCTTTAAACAATATTTAATTATCTTCAAAAAAATGTTGTGAGACAAATCTGTAAATTGAATATGTTTTTCACAGATCGTCATTCTACTCGAAAACTTTCCAAAGTAGCAGTAAATTGTTTTTTGTGACTAAATTATTGATGGTAGAAAAAAAAGTTAGGGAACAAATTTGTAGGAAATTTTGTGCTCAACAAATTTGTTAGAAATCATTTTTCTGTACCACTTACTGTTTAGCTTGAACAGCTACTGAAAGCATTAAATTTTCAAAAATTCCGTTTCCGACGACTGTAATAACCGAATTGTCAAACTTACGTAAAAAAGTTAAAGGGGAATTTTGTTTGTTATTGAATTTACTGAACTATATTCACACCTACCTATTTCATTTATATGTATTTGTGTTTTCTTTTTGGCTACATGCGTGCTGCCTAATCAAATTACATCATTATTACCTATGATCGACGAATATTTTTTTTAGTAATAATAATAATCGTTTATTTGCTAGAATTAAAAAAAAGACAGAGAAACAGGTGAGTGTCAGGTGAAGAACGGTGACGCGGGGTTTGTGGGAGTCGAAACGCGCGTGGTCATTCAGATAGGGGACGTCCTTGATACTGTTACTCCCTGTTACTCCATCCTATGGGTTCTGGTGGACACAGGACAGGAGAAAATCCTGTATGCCTGTGTCTACCGTTCGCACAGTGGAGACGTGGAAACAACTCAGTTATGTGACCATCTTACCCTAACGGCGGATGAGGCTCGAGAGCGTTACCCTTCGGCACAGTTAGTCATTCTAGGGGACTTCAATGCCCACCACAAGGAGTGGCTGTACCCATACCAGGTGACCGACCATGCTGAGAGAGAAGTGCGTAAACTAGCCTTGTTGCTAGACCTCACCCAGCTTGTAAACTGTGCTACCAGGGTACCAGACGTAGACTCTCATACTGCCAACTGCTTAGACCTATTCTTAACAACCGATCCAGACAGTCACTCAATAACAGTTTCTGCACCACTGGGTACTTCTGACCACTGTCTGGTAAAATCTATATCCGTTTGTTCCCCCCCCGAAGAAGCCCCATGTGGCTTAAGACGGGTGTGACGATACAAGGCAGCAGATTGGGATGAGATGCGTCATTTTTTCTCGTCCTATCCTTGGCGTGAAATATGCTTTTCTTCTGATGATCCGTCGAGCTGCGCTGAAGCCATTACCGCGGTTATACACCAGGGTATGGAATATTTTATACCATACTCTGACGTAGCGACGAATGGAAAAGCTCGCCCATGGTTTGATGCGGACTGCTATCGTGCAGAAGCCAAAAAACGGACGGCATACACTGCATGGGCTGAAGCTCGAGCGCGCAAATCTCCGAATTCTCGGAATTTGAAGAAAGCTTTTAACCAAGCCGCCAAGTCATGTAAAAGGACGTTACGCAGGGCTAGATTCAACCATATCAGCCACATTGGGGCCAAACTAGCTTCTTATCCTTCTGGGAGCAAAGCGTTTTGGTCCCTGGCTAAAGCCGCTGAATCTAACTTTTGTCGGCCGTCACTTCCACCATTGCTGAGGACTGATGGATCACTGGCCCATTCTGCAAAAGAGAAAGCGGATTTGTTTGCATCTCTTTTTGCTGAGAACTCGCGTCTGGATGTTGCAGGAAAAGCTCCACCAATCTCAACTCGTGCTGACTGCATTATGACTGAAGTACGCATACGCCAAAAAGAGATCCTTAAAATCCTGCAAACTCTAGACGTGAACAAGGCCAGCGGACCTGATGGTATACCAGCGATAGTCCTGCGTACATGTGCCCCTGAGTTGTCTCCACCTCTTACACGCCTGTACCGCCTGTCACTTAAGACTGGCAAAGTGCCGAAGTCTTGGAAGCTTGCCAACGTGCAGCCTGTGCCCAAAAAAGGTAGTCTTGCAGACCATGTCAATTACCGCCCCATCTCGGTCACGTCCATACTCTGTAAGACTATGGAACGTGCACTGAACAACAAACTCCTGGCCCACTTGGAAGGTAACGATCTCCTCAGCGACCGGCAATACGGTTTCCGCCAGGACCGTTCGACTGGGGACCTTCTAGTGTATGCCACACATATATGGAGTGAGGCCATTGACAAACACGGTGAAGCACTTGCCGTGTCTCTCGATATCTCGAAGGCTTTTGACAGAGTTTGGCACGCGAGCCTCATAAGCAAGCTTCCTTCATATGGTATTCCACCTGGCTTTTGCGCTTGGATTTCTGACTTCCTGAACGAACGTTCAATTCGAGTTGTCCTTGACGGTTACTCGTCGGACCAAAAGGCTATCGACGCCGGTGTTCCTCAGGGATCAGTCTTGTCCGCTACCCTCTTCCTGCTGCATATTAATGATCTGCTCGTCCCCGGTACCTTTGGGTATGCTGACGACAGCACAGTGACGAACAGATACTTTTCGAGTGCGGGGGCTAGTAAGGATGTTATCCGGTCTTGCCGAGAGGATATGGTCAGCCGCTTGAACGTCGCCCTCCAGGCAGTCTCCGAATGGGGCGATGCCAATCTGGTCACGTTCAACGCTACAAAAACACAGGCGTGTATGTTCTCCTCTAAACGGAGCCCTTCACACCTGGCTCCGACTTTCCGAAATGTTTCTGTAGAAATTACCGACTCCCTTCAGCTCCTCGGTGTAGAGCTATCGTCCAATTTGAACTTTGGGCAGCACATCGAGTCCAAAGCAAAAACTGCAGCAAATAAACTAGGTATTCTCTCTAAGGTCAGGCGATACTTCACTCCAGAACAGCTGCTTCAACTGTATCAAGCACAAGTTCGGTCTTGTATGGAGTATTGCTGCCACCTTTGGGATGGATCCGCCAAATACCAACTGGCAACTTTGGACTCGGTGGAAAAACGAGCTAAGAGACTCATAGGTGACCCTACTCTGACAGACACCAAGTTGCAGAGTCTCGATCACCGGCGTAGGGTAGCTCGTCTGTCGGTGTTCTACAGAATATATTTTGGTGAGTGTGCGAAGGAATTGCACGATCTAATTCCCCCAACAACCTTCCGCCATCGGGACACTAGGCGCGGTCGATCGTTCCATCCTTATGTCATTGATATGCCACCTACGCGCACAAAACGCTTTGGCACTACTTTCTTGATGCGCACGGCTAAGGAATGGAACTCGTTGCCCGCGTCTGTGTTTCCCAAACGATACAACCTGGGTGCCTTCAAGGCCAGAGTGAATAGACTGTTATTAGGCAGGCATGCTCCACCTTCGACTCACTTAACATCAGGTGAGATAGCGGTCAAATGCCTGTCTATTTGTCATAAAAAAAATAAAAAAAAACTTAAGACTAAATGGGTGTTATCTATTAAAAATAGTAAAAATTTCCGGAAAATATGTCATAAATAATAGCAGACATAGCCTATGTGTAGCGTAATAGATATTAATTTATAAGCCTTTGAATTGATGTTTATTTACTGCCGAGTCTAGACATTTCTTCATTGCAAGCGATTTTGCGTACGTATCTCTGCTAGAATTGTATTATAAAAACACGATTGATTTTCAATTTACCGCATTAAGCCCCGAAAGTACGGACAATTCATTCAAGTCGGAAGCTTAAGCGACAGGTCGAAGGAGGTCAAGTTCAGAGCGTTGGTCAAGGGGGAGCTTCGGTTAAGTGTCGATTTCAGTAAATTGGGACACACGATCCTGATTACTCGTTGTAAATCGTCTAGACAAAATTATTTTGCGATAAGACAAAATTCATAAAAATAACATAAAAATTCTTAAAAGATTTTTTTTCAATAACTCATACTAAACTGTAAGCAGTTTGTAAACGTCTCACTGATGGGTAGTTATTGACATTTCTACAGAAAGATCTTAATCCGCTGCACTGTTGTTTGGACATACGTAAGATGTCTTAGAATTTCTTCCGCCACATGCATTATCACACATATAGGCTACATGTTATCACGCTATCACCTATGGGGAACGAGCAGTGAACCTTTATTTCTTCAACCCATTCTGTAACAACGTGTAATCTAATAGCGTTCACGCAGACGACGTCGACGGCAGCGGCTAGTCTAGTATAAGATATAAAATAAAAATAAAATATCGGATGGGGGTACTAATATGTCTATTCTTTTAAGTCTTTGAGACTGGGTTTTAATCTGTTTTCTAGATTATAATCAACTAGTTGGTATAAACATGATAGTAAATTAGGCCAAAATCACAATTTTCATTTCTACCTTATTAGATCTATTGTAATCATAATGGAGTTGTAAAATAAATTACGAAAAAAAAAAGTTATTAAACATTCTATATTCTTAAACACTTTTCATTTATATTTAAATACAAATATAAAAAAAAAACATCGAATTCAGCTATATTTAATAAGCTTTGGAATTAAATGATTTAATCAGCTGTCGTCTACATTTATTTGAAGATGGCGTAAAAAGACGTATTTTTTTAAAATTTGTTTTAACCCTCTATATTATTATTATTGTCCTATTCTTGGATATTTTAGCATAAAGTACAGCTGAATAGGTAGATTACATTAATTATGCTTATGTAGCATACACACACACACACACACTACAAAAAAGTATCTGCCGGGGATAAGCTGATGCACAAGTCGGGTCGCTCCGTTCGGCCGCAACAAGCTCATTAGTGCTAAGCAAATTTCTGTTGTACTCATCACATTTTTAGAAAATAAAATTATTATGTTTATTGTTTTATAATGACTATCGTGTACTTTACCTTAACTGTGATGTAGAAGAGATTGTTAAGGACCATCTCCGTCGCTTCCACCGAGCCGAGTCCTTCGCGCCTGCTCGTTCGTCCCGCTTCAGTCGCGTAGTACTGAAAAGAAAAATGTTAATAACGTTCGTTGTCTATTGAAATTTTTCCCGGATAAGTTGACTCGCCTTAGACTTGACCACTGAATAAATATATACTAGTATTATAAGCGGAAGACTTTGTTTGTTTGATTGCGCTAATCTCGGGATTTACTGATTTTATTTTAAACATTACAGATCTCTGAACATAGTCCTATCTATGTATAACGATCCTTTGGTAGTAAACATAAACACGGGTGAAAAGTACTTAAGTTATCTGGTTTAATTTTAAATATGTTATTTAACTGAACAAAACTGAATCAGCCTGTAAATGCTGCCAATGCTGGGCAAAGGTCTCATCTCGTTCGAGGTTAATCCACCGCGCTGCTTCACTGCGAGTTGGCGGATAATTTCCCTACCACGAGTGAAGATTGCTATCGGGTGTCTATGATAATAACAGGAGCCGACAGCTTTACGTGCTCTCTAAGGCACGATGGGGAGACCCGCAAGTACATACGCCCAGACCATCAATCAATATTTGAATAAATACAAATATCTGCACCGACCGGAAATCAAACCTGAGAGCGCCGGTTTTATAACGTTAATTATAATTAACCTTTAAGTTTAATGCATCAACTTTAAGGGAAGATAAGTGAATAGGATAGTCCATGATTTGGTTTAGACCATATCCTGCTGCAAGATCACTACATTGATCGAGTATGTGGTAAAATCTATTTTTATGTATAATTATAAATGGTGGAATGTATGTTTGTCAAGATGGCAATCATAATTTGTTTGCGAGTATTTTTAATTAAATTAATATTTTACTTTTCCAAAAAAAAAAAATCGTTCACTTGTTATGAAAATAAACTAGAATCCACTTCAGAGCAAAATATGTAAATAATTTGAAAATCACAAACACACATCACTCAATCGTGTTTCGGTATTTTAAATATTATGTATTAGTATACTTTCTTTCATAATTTATTTTCACTGTTTCGATGGCGCTACAGATTTTCTACTTATACGTTTGTAACTTTATCATTAAGGCCACTGTACGGGACTGACACGATGAACACAATTAAAAAAAGATGTTTTCACACACTTGACGATCGTTCTGGTGTAGTTATGCGAGTAATCGCCTCAATCCACGCGCTGTCGGTCGCGGGTTCAATTCCCGCTCGGGACAGATATTTGTATTTGTACAAATATTTCTTTCCGGTCTGGATGTATGTATATGTGAGTCTCCCTACCGTGCCTCGGAGAGCACGTAAGCCGTCGATCTCGGTTGTTATCATAGACACCTGATAACGATCGTTACTCGTGGTAGAGAAATTATCCGACAACCTGCACTGGAGTTGATTAAGCCCCAACCCTTCTTCTATATGAAAGAGAAGAAGCCTTTGCTCGGCAGTGGGTTGTTTACAGACTGATCCAGTTTTCACTCAAATATCTTTTTATCAATCACTTAAAATCCATTAAAATTCGAATTGACATATAAAAATTTTATAATGAAACTGATTTTTTTTTTAAATATTCACATATTTCCAATTTTCCAATATTTTTTATGACTAAGAATGTTATAAGAATTAATTATTACCTGTATGTAGGAAAGCGGGTTAGCTGGCGGCACATTGGGGTCGACCAGCTCAATGTTTACGAGCCAAGGTAGCAGGTACTGAAGGAGCAACTGGCGCACTTCCGTGCGAGCGGTCTGGAACCGCGCTGTTATTTCTACGAAACGTATTCAAGTTAACGATTACCATATTCAATTCGTCTCGTCCTTAATATAGAATAATACTAACTAAAGAATTTTATGAACAATATATAGTCCAAGATCCCAGGGCCGCCAGACGTCACTTATTTTCTGACGGATGAAATGTGGACGATGGAGTAGTGTTAGTATGTACTATGATCGTATGCCTACCTGCTAGCTTGGTCAAACGGCCAATTTCCAGGTATCAGGTAATCAAGGTACATAAAAACATTACTTACTTCACGTAAATTCTCATGGCTGATTTTTATATATGTTTCCGAGTGTATAGTTAAAAATAAATTGTCAATACTCCCAGACACTTTCCGTCGGCCATATTGCTTGCCAGACGCTTTAAGGGTCTCAAAATATAATAATTAGTTAACTTCACGTAAATTCTGACGCTCCACTTTTATATATGTTCATCCGACAACTATTTTAAAACCTTTGACAAGAAAACAGACCGATCCAAGGGGCCAATCATCCCCTAAACTAAATTTTAATATCTCTGTGATTGGGAGCGCGAGAGCATTATCTACGCGCATGAGACTGAGTGAGACCGAATGAGTGAATTTAAAAAAATTATTTAAAAAAAATTTCATTTGTCAAAAATTTGAAAAACTATGTGTTATTTTTAAAAAATATTTTTTATTTCTAATTAATAAATTGAAAAAAAAAAATAAAATTAAAAATGTCGGCTAACTTTAGTATTATTTATTATATGTCAATTTTTTTTCTTATTTTTGTTGCCATAATTTACTTGTCAACAAAAGTTCTAAAAATTATAAAATATCTGTTCAAGTAATTTTCATAGCCTTAACAGCGCAGTCGGTCTCACTCAGACTCATGCGCGTAAATAATGCTCTCGCGCTCCCACTCACAGTGATATTAAAATTTAGTTTAGGGGATGATTGGCCCCTTGGATCGGTCTGTTTTCTTGTCAAAGGTTTTAAAATAGTTGTCGGATGAACATATATAAAAATGGAGCGTCAGAATTTACGTGAAGTTAACTAATTATTATATTTTGAGACCCTTAAAGCGTCTGCCAAGCAATATGGCCGACGGAAAGTGTCTGGGAGTATTGACAATTTATTTTTAACTATACACTCGGAAACATATATGAAAATCAGCCATGAGAATTTACGTGAAGTAAGTAATGTTTTTATGTACCGTGATTACCTGATACCTGGAAATTGGCCGTTTGACCAAGCTAGCAGGTAGGCATACAATCATAGTACATACTAACACTACTCAATCGTCCACATTTCATCCGTCAGAAAATACGTGACGTCTGGCGGCCCTGGGATCTTGCTCTAATACAATTCTACCATCATCATAAACGACGCGTTGGCGCAGTGGTCACAGTAACTGACTGAAGCGCTAGCGGTCGCGGGTTCGATCTCCGCACATGACAAATATTGCTGGGTGTTTGTGCTTGTGTATTGTGTGTATTTCCGGACCCCCGACTCAGAATTCACATCCTACTGGGGGCCGTTGAGTGTGAGATGTTATGTTATGTATGTTATGTATATATGCTATGTTATGTATTATTATTTATTATTATTATCATCGCCATCATTGAACAAATATACAAGAACCCGACAACAACCGTCGGGGGCAGTAGCCCACTAGACACAACACCCGTCTGGTCGAAGGATCCTCTTTTTTCAATGGTGGACGAGGAACTTTACACTCTGTTCCTCGCACTACCAAAAATAGACGATGAAATCGATTCTACATAAAAACTTTTTAAAATTTGTCGATATTATTTTAAAAGTTTTATTTTGTTCACATAATTTAAGCTCTTTATTGATACTATGATTCTAGTAAGTTGTATATTTATATTGTGCAGTCTATTATATATTATATATATAATAGACTGCATATATATAATATGTATATTTTGCAGTCGGGGTTCTGACGTGCAACTGATCAACAACGTGTTACAAATCAATATAAGTAAGAAAACTACATCAAATCTATGTATCGAATAATAGTGTTACACAGAAACCGCCCACGACGGATTAGGTTTGAAGGGATTTTAGAAAATTCATTTTTGCGTCTTGCATCGGATAAATACCATAGAATTCAGTATTTGTAGCACAATAAGACGTCTTTCACAGGAAGTTTTATTATGTTCTATTTACAATATGATCTCCTAAGATGGCAGATAAAGTTTTCACAGCACAAAAAGGATTTAAAGTGTTTTGAAAATGCTGTAAGTTTATTTAGAAAAATAAATTTCACAGTAAAATTTCTAAAATGTATCTAATTTGTGAATCTTAGATTGAATAAGTTGTTGCGTGGATGTCCGAAATTAACTAATCTGTAGATGACTTTAGACACACACCGATGAATCTTAAGATATGTACATTCAATTTAATTATTTGTTGTATGGCTTTTGTGTCAATTAGACACAAATATTTCGCCAATGTCACGTAGGATGGAGAAGACACAGAGATTGTTCGTTGTAAGATATGTACATACGGCGAAAATTTCATGAACATGACTTATCAATTGTCAACCATGTGTGTGTCAACAGTATAGACTATTTTTTATGTGCTTAGTGTCTAGGAAGGAGGGTTGGCATGTCTGCTGTAATTAGATCATATTTAATAAATTAGGGGATCATATTGAAAAAAGTGTAAATACAGAAGTTGCAGACCTTTTTATTACCTACAACTTTTCGATTTATCTTTTTTCCATAGGACTTGTAGTTTTGTCAGAAATCACTATAAACCGTTCCTTACCCTTAACCCCCCCCCCTCCGTTCCCCTTCCCAACCTCAGATCGCACGTAATTTAATTTTCCCTGCATTTTTGTTATATTCCCTTCCTTTTTCAATGGGTTTCATCCTACTATTATTTTTTTTTGTTTCAAAAATTATCGGCACTGGTCTATAAGGTAGCTACTAGTAATTGTGATGTCCAAGGAGCGTAATCAAAATTTAATGTAATTAGCACATTATTTATATGCAGGTTTATATCGTTAACGCAGCCGGTCTAGTCTAGAATAAAGATATCATCTACTTGTGATGCTAATTCCTATCAGCTTCTTTTGCTGCTCCGCAATAGTGCCAATTAAATAGATATTTTTAGATGCTTTCGAACCATTCCTAGAATATTCAGAGAGAACGTAAGCTTATTGTAATCCTCCACCCCCGATGCTAAGATGAGTATTACATAAAAGCCTTCGCCTGTCTGCCAATCCATTCTCGATGAATATTAAATTTTAGTTCAAGAGATAATTTTGCTAAATTTTCTATTCAATAAGGAAAGTTCTCGGAAAAGTTGTTCGTAGTAAAGCTTTCATAATTAAATACCATGCTTATTTCATTGTAACTTATTATGTATACTAGTGGTCGCCCAGTTGTCGAAATTCGACCTAATCTATAATTGACAGCATTGTGAACCTCATAAAAATATAATTGAGCATAGCATGGTGAGCATATACAGCAGTCATTGGACCTGATCTGTGATAGTAAATTTCGATAAAAAATTAGTTGCAAGAAAAATGGGTAAAAAGTTTTGCTTCACGTATTAATATATAGATATAGGAATTAAAGGGATGTCAGAGGGCGCTGACAGTATTAACACTATCTCCGCATTAAATATTGTTAATAAATAGAAAACCGTGTAATAAAGGTTTAAAAACCAAGACAGTGCGGTGTGACGGAGGAAGATAGAGTTCGCTCTCTTTCTTTATTAGGGAAGGGGGGGGGAAGCGCGTAAGATCTTGAACGGGTGGCGCGAAAGCACATGGAGGGGCGTGAAAGCGTGACGGAGGACGTGGCACTGATGTGCGGTGGGTGCGGGCGGGGCGCTGAGAGGGCTTGGAGGAGAATGGAGGGAGATCGAGCTCATTGCTTCTCTCCATGAGGTGGTAGGGTTGGGTGGGTTTACTCGCACCTTAGGCGGCGCGACAGCGCGTGAAATGGCGCGTAAGCGCGGTGGTGTGTTCGGTACGGAATCAAGGAGTGTAAAATAAGTACATCAGAATATTGAGAAACATTTATACTAATAGTAAAGCAAAGATAGGGCTAGAAAAAGAAGAAAAAGAAATTAAGATAGGAAGAGGTGTCCGTCAGGGTGACTCTGTTTCACCTAAACTCTTTACGGCGATTCTGGATGAGATCTTTCGGCAGCTAAACTGGGAATAAAATGGTATATTAATAAATGGAGAAAATCTGTCGCATTTGCGATTAGTGGACGACATTAATCTACTCTCAAACAAAGAAGGTTCTCGAGGGAATGCTAAATGACTTGGATGGAGAAAGTCGGAAAGTAGGATTGAATATGAACACTCAGAAAACCAAAGTCATGACAAATGGGACAGAAAAACCTATCTATATCTTGGGCAACGCAATTGAATATGTAGACGAATATGTATATCTGAGCCAAATTATTTCCATAAAAGACACATCGAAAGGTGGAAAGACGCATAGGAAAAGCTTGGAAGAGGTTCTGGGGTTTCAGGGTAATATTTAAAAATAAAGAAATAAGCATGGCCATAAAGAGAAAACTATTTAACACCTGCATTGTAATTTGTACCAGTACTTAGATACGGTTGTCGAACTTGGTCTCTGACTAAAGCTCAAAATAAAAAGTTGGAAACTTGCTAGAATGCCATGAATAGAAGCATGACGGAGAAAAAGTTGTCAGACAAAATAAGAACAATGACAATAAAGAATTATACAAAAACCAAAAATGTTACTGTCATAAACAAAAAACTCAAATGGAAGTGGGCTACGCACACGGTCAGAGGCCTAGAAAAATGGAGCAAAGCACTGATAAACTGGTACACAGGTCACATGAAAATAAAGAGGGGTAGACCTTTCCAAAGATGGGTCGATGAACTCAAAGTTGTGACAAGCAACACATGGACAACAAAAGGTTATGACAGACAGATGTGGAGGCAATTTGAGGAGGCCTTTACCTAAAACAGCCAATAAGACAAGGTTTTTGAGACAAAACAAAAAAAAAGATTGGTGTATTATAACTAATGTTAGTTTTATTTATTTCATTTGTTACTACTTTATTGCAATTAAATTTAAGTTATATGTATAAGTTTAGTTTAGTTTTATACTGTTACAAATTCTACTGCTTGTACTTTCCTACATTAGGAAACATTTTAAGTTTATACCCAGAGTTAGTGTGTAAACCAAGTCTGAATAAAGGCTCTTTTTATTTTATTAATATCAAGTCATTCAAATATAATAAATACCTGAAAACATTGGCATTGTCAGTTCCGGGTGAAGTTGAGAGAGCTGTCTTGATAGATACAGCTGCGACCGGCAATAGGTGGTGCACAGCAGTACGTCGAGCGTGCCTCGACCTTTTTCCGACGCTAGGAGACAAAATGATTTGTTAACACTCTTATATATACACGTAAAAGTTTAACTTAAAATAACTGACGACATTTATCTAAAATGTTTCTAACATGACGTAAAATTGTATGTATATATGTGTGTAATTGTGTATGAAGTACCTTATTTATTTATATTATTAGTCTTTTTTTTTACAAAATGTACAAGAATTGTTTAAAACAATTTCCGCACATATATTTGCTCGCTGCAAACGGTAGAATTAGCACAAATACGACCAAGCAAACAGTTTGTATGTGTTCGCTACTCACCACGAATACTTGTCCGTTTATAAGGCACTATTGGTTTGTGGGGTGAATCAAAGGCTTATTTGTATTGTACTTACAGTTACTGGTAACGTATATGAATGAATAATAAAAGAAATCAGCAAAACAAAAACACTGACATATGCTGCTTAAATTTAAGACATTTTTTTGGTATCTATAGTCTGATCGCGGAGCATAAAGAATTTTGTACATTGACCTTTTACTACTTGTCTCTGTCACTCCCGCTTCCGTTCATAGGTCTGTCTGTGTCTGTGTCGGTTACATATCAATAATTCAAGATTGCGACTACGCTGATACTAACACGCGCTGACCTTACCTATGTAGTTACACTTTTAGCGTATGTATGAACATATCGACCTAAACTATAATTGACAGCATTGTCAACAGCATAAAATATGATTGCGTATAACATGGTAAACATATGTGGCAGTCATTAACTAGATCTGTCACAAAAAATTTCGATAAAAAATTCGTTGCAAGACCTGTATTTTATAAGCCGTGACAGACTTTGACAATAAACAAAATTTGTGTATATATGCACATTGTACATATATGTGTGTAGTGTTTTTAAAAAAATAATTTAATGTATTTTATGAGCATTATTATAAAAAATATTAGCATTCTGCACTTATTCTCCATAAAAACTTTTACTGTGTCAAATTTCATACTTCTCCGTCCGCGTAATTTTCGTAAAAAGGGGTACAAAGTTTTTGCTTCACGTATGAATATATATGAATAATTTTCACCGCCTAGCTTATTAAAAAATTAACATATTAGCAAAGAAACTTTTAAACAAATAATTTTTACTGCTGATTAGGTTACAAACGTCCGCGTGTAATGGCTGTATTTCCTCATTGAATCGCAGTTGTCAGCGGCGGAGGCTTTGAGTCGTGCATATAACGTCTACCTAATTATAAAAAAAATATAACAATAATAAAAGATTATAAAAAGTAAAATAAAAATGTTATGATTAATTCGAATTAAATATACTCAGCATTTCGTTTAATGAAATGATTTATTTTACTAGAAAATATACCGTGTACCCTTAAAAACGAAAATAACATTTATTTATTTTTTGGAGCTACGTAATATTTTTATCGATGACTCGTTAACTGTATATTAAGATTAAAAAATCGAAACTATACACAACAAATGCGAAAAAATAAGGCATCATTAATGCAATGAAATAATTCCGTGGATTAAAAATAAAATAAAAATTAACGATAAAAAGATAGAATAGGCGTCAATCTCACGTATCAAATGATTATATTAGATCATATGCTAATATGTGAATTATTATATTAAGGAAGTCTATGATAAAGAAGTCGCCAATGATCACATTGATCAAATAAATAATCGGAAATTAAAGTTTTTAATAATAATTACATAATATGTATTTTGCGTACACGACATTTCACAGCAAAGTTTAACAATAGACGACTTAAAAACTGCGAATACTAAAATACTAGGAACGTTGTAAATTTGTGATAAATAAAACGCGCTCTTGAAAAATCCCGAAAAAAAGCTCACAATATTATTTTCCAGTTCCAGAAACTTCTAATTTTCTTCAGAACGCACTAATTAATTGCGTTTTAAAATATTTTTCTTTTGCATTTCGACAATTAATTTCAGGAATTGATCGAGGAAGATGCACATGATATGAAACACATCGTTAAGGTTTATAGGGACTAAGTAGTATTTATAAAAAACAAAAGTTAATGTCCGAAATTTAACGCGCTTTGTACGGCGAGGCCCTTCTAGTGATATCTAATACAATCGTTGGAACTAACAATCCTGTTGCTAAGCATCGCATCATGTCAATTGCTTCAGACGTATACCTCAGAGCACATTGTATGAACGTCTGACCAAACTGTTATTGTCAAAAATTAACCATGCGCTCAGTGAGGGAAACCCTGACCTAATTTAATTCCCTGAGGAGCTGTGTGGTGGATTTAGCTTTGTATATTAGTTAAAAGGGGCGTTCGCGGTCCGGCATTAGGACATTTATAGAATTATACAATACTTAGATACGTTCGATATAAAATAGTGTTCTATTAATTTAGTTATTAATTAAGTATGAGTCCATTATGTTCACGAGCTGACTCAAATAAAAGGTACATACCTAATATTACCGTGACAAGACTTATTATATATATAAAGAAGGAAATTTTTGTGTAATTCGATATTTGTAAAGTTTAGTAAATTGAAAAGAACTTATATAGTATAATAATAAGAACAAAAAAAATAATAATTTGAAGACTTATGCCATTTTTGAAGAAAACAATATGATGCAGTATGCGATTCATAAACGAAAGGAACGCATCGTAGCGCGGCCGGTGGAGTTAAACGCGAGGATGCACCGAGTTGCGCTGCACAGGACTCGTGGCCGGCGCGCATTTAATCGGGTTCGTTATATAGTAGTACTCGAGCCCCAGCAGCGGCAGTTAGACACGGACAGGCGCGGCGGGCGCACGCCGCGCCATGGTTTCCACGATGTCCCTCGGAACGGTAACTAACTTTACGACTACCGTTGAAACTCTAAACAATGGCGCCAACCAAACCGATTTCGATCTATGGTCGATTCAAATGGTCAGCTCGTTTTATCTATACTATACACCGTTGATAGTGTTCCTCGGTGTCATTGGAAATTTAGTCTCGATTTACGTCTTCTACATCAGCAAGTTAAGACTCCAATCCACTAGTCAATACCTTTCGGCCCTCGCTCTCTCGGACACCGTATTCCTGCTTCAGCTTACGCCACCATGGCTAAGCGCGGCACAGATCACTGGAATATTTTATCGCGGCGGATTCTGTCAAGTTTTTGTATACATCTCATATGTGTCTTGTTGCTTAAGTGCGTGGCTCGTTATGGCTTTTACATTAGAGCGTTTCGTTGCCGTCATCTACCCCCTGAAACGAAACGCCATGTGTACAGTCGCACGAGCCCGATACGTCATCGTCTCGATCGTCCTAGCATCTATAATTCTGAACATCCCGGTTCTCCGATTCGCCGTGCCAAGCCAGAACGACTGCAACATAGATAGGGAGTACCTGGACCACGCCGCACGGTTCAACCTGGTGGATACGATAGTGTCGTTCACGATCCCACTAGCCGGCATAGTATTTTTAAACTCGATGATAATGTGCGGTGTGTGGCGTCTGGAGCGTACCCGGCGGCGGCTCATGAAGGCGGAGCGGCCACGTGGTCGGCGTCGCGACCGATGCACGCGTCTACTGACCTGCCAGCGCGCGCAGCAGCGGGTCACGAGGATGCTCCTTATAGTTTCTTCTGTATTCGTGATTCTCAACCTTCCCGCATATACGTTTCGGGTGCTGGCGTATGCTTATGATCTGGTGAGTACGCTTTGCGAACTGCATTTCTTGTGTCTTGTTTGTGATCAAAATTATATATTATTATACTTGACATATTTTGAAATATTTCGTTTACTGGGTCGTGTATATTAATATAAAATAATTAGAGTTCATAAAGTTTTGCTAGTCTGATGTATATTTAAATATATTTATTTTTGTTTTTATTTAAAATATTTTTTTATTACTCGGGGATTATAAAAATTTCTAACATTTAATATATTTTTTATTACTTATCAACGTTAGTTTCCTTCCTTCCTTCAATGTATATTCCTTCAGTTTCTTTTTTCATTTCCGGAAGCAAATATTTAAAATGATTGTTAATATAATGTAAGCGTATCGTATATGTATAATTATTATATTTCTAAATTATTTACTAAGCTGGCGCTCCAATAGCAATCCATATATATATATATATATATATGCTCGTGATATTGAAATAAAATTAAGACTTTATATATATAATAAAAATATTAATATATATATATATATATATATATATATATATATATATATATATATATATATATATATATATATATATATATATATATATATATATATATTTGTGTGTGTGTGGTGTTGTTTGCGCATGTTCGCGACTGGCTGATTTGCTAGCGGCCGTGGGTTCGATCCCCGCACGTTACAAATATTTGTATAGAACGTACAGATGTTTTTCGTCGTCTGGACGTTTTTTGTGTAATGTGTGTGTTATCGAACCTCCGACACAGGATTCGCATTATTTATTTATGAAATCGTCAAAAATTAAACGACGTATTAAAAATTTGTAGGCGAGGCGAATAATTTTAATTACTTATTTTGTCCTGGCGTTCACTGTATAATATTTTTTGATAGAGCTCCTATCTCAATTTTGCTTATTAATGTATCCTTCGAGGTGGAAATGAGCTTCATCTGAAAAGATGATTTTTCATTAAAAATGCTAATCTTCGATCAAGCGGTCCTCGGACCATTGAGCAAACCGAAAACCCTTCGGCTGGTCATGCGGCTTCAGCTCTTGCACAATTGAATTTTTGACGCATTCATACCGAGATCTTTATACAAAATTATTCTCAAAGAAGTGCGTGAAATGTTCAATTCTTGAGATCGATGACGAGTTGATATCGATGGTTAGTTATGCACACTCTGAGCAACAGGAGCGAATTTTTCGGTTGAGCGCACTGGACGAGTACATACACGCACTGTTTTACCCAAGAGCGATCCAGTTTCACGAAATCGCTTCACAAATTGATCCCTAAAACTGCGTTTTTGGCACATCCTTTTTGTCAATTTTTTTTCGTAAATTTCTTACTTTATTTTACAACTTTGGTCAAACGAAAAGCGACCCATTTCACGAATGACAAACATAAAATTAACTTTCTGTCACATCGAAAATGTTATCAAGCCTTCCAACCTCAAAATAACCTATAGTTCCAATTTCAAACGTTAGGTGGCCTACCCGGTACGAGTATATGGTTGAAAATAAGTTTTTAAATAGAGTTTTCTATATAAGCAACTGTACGATCTCTCTGGCGAAAAGTAAACAAAATAATATTTACTTAAGTACTTGAATATTTACGTAAACACTTAATTTTGACCTTCTCTTAAACGATTCCTTAAATCCGAAACTTACAAAAGTCCTGAGACGAATCTGGAGGCACGGCAGTGCCTCCGCCAAGTCGAGCAAAAAAAAAAAAAGTGGCACGGCCGTACTATTCTTTTCTCGAAGCAACTCAGGCCATTTTCGACCCCCTGTAACTTCGTTGTAGATAAAACTAGAAGTCTGAATTTTCAATACCCAAGCAGGCATTGTATAAACACGGTATATTTCAAATTTCATTCAATTTGAACCAGTAGTTTAAGAATTATAATTAGTCAAAGTTTCGAATTTTGTCACTCACTGACTGACCGATCATCAAAACTCTAAGGCACTTCTAGCAGACATAGAAGCTTCAAATTTAGAATACCATTAGTGTTTAGTATATAAACCAAGGAAAAATTCAAATATTGTGCAATTTCGGTCCAGTTTTCTAGATACACCAACTGCATAAATAACTTTGTAATCCCATATAAATATATAGGATTACAAAGTTACATTTGCAGTGAATGAATCAATGTACCCGTACAAGTATAATATAGTGGAATAATAGGTGTAGATAGGTACCTAGATATACATAATTATTTTCAAAGGTAACCTGTAAAATGGTCAACGGAATGAAAAAGCAAGAATGGGACTTGTCTTATGTAGCTATACCAAAATCACGCAAAGTATTAAAGAACACTAATAAATCATAACGGCGACTGGCTGAGGTAGTTTGCCCGCTCCACAGCTTCCACGCTTCCCGTACGTAAGTTATTTTATTTTATTCAGTTGGCAGCTATATTAAACCTATCCCTCTAATCGGTTTCTACACTGCATTGTAGCAAAACGCGGCACGTCTTTGCCGATAGGGTGGTAACTAGCCACTACCAAAGACTCCCACCAAAGCAGATCAGAGAAAGAAAATTTACTCTGCCGGGGATTGAACCCGGGATCTCCCGCTTAATATACAACAGCGCGCACTATTTCGCCAGCGTGGTCATCATTTTTGAGTTCATATAATTATGTCATTATTAGAATGCACCTGATTGATTAAGTGAGTCATAACATCAATAACTGTTTTATTAATGTTAAAATTAATGTATATTAACATTAAATAAATAAAAATAAATATAGAAAATAAGGACGCAAAATAACTTTTGTATTTTAAAGCTATAACTTCTTGATGAGAGTAAATTTTTATACGATGCGCGTGCACTCTGTGACAAAAAACAGACAACATAAAGCTAAGTAGTAGGCGTCGCGCAATTGCGCTAACTCACTTCATTGCGCTGGATGTGTCAACTCACTTTTTACAAGCTTTTATTTTGTTTAACCTGTCTCGATATTTGTCATCAAATCTTGCAAATTAAATTTGATCCATATAGATTGATCCAAATAGTAAATCATGTGACAATGCAATATTATGATTACATGGTGCTGATTTGATGGAGGAGCTAGAAGGTAGCCAAAGGAAGGATTTTGGGCCCGTTTGAGTCCTCTAGACGAGTAAGTTTGTCTTTCAATGGTAACCAGGGTCTGGTGATGAAGTTGGAATGTGGTCATAGGAACTCAGTAATGAAACGACGCAACCCCATCGAGTTTTCGCTCGTTTGGTTCGTCTTAACGAATACTATGTTTTGAAATGGTTACCAGGGTCTGATCTGATAATAGAGCTGGAAGGTGGCTATAGGAACTTCGCAATGAAACGACACAAACTCATCGAGTTCGGGCTCGTTTGGATCGTCTTGATGAGTAGTTTGTCTTTCAATGGTAACCAGGGTCTGGTGATGGAGCTGTAATGTGGTCATAGGAACTCCCTAATGAAAACTACGCAACCCCATCGAGTTTCAGCTTGTTTTATTCGCCTTGACGAGTACTTTGTTTTTAGATAGTTACCAGGGTCTGATCGGATGATGGAACTGTAAGGTGGCCATAGGGACTTTGCAATGAAACTAAACAACCTCATCGAGTTCGGGCTCGTTTGAATCCTCTTGACCAGTAGTTTATCTTTCAATGGTAACCAGGGTCTGATGATGTAGCTAAAAGTTGGTCAAAAGAAGTCAGTAATGAAACGATGCAACCCCATCGAGTTTCAGCTCGTTTAATTTGGCTTGACAAGTATTTTGTTTCAAGATGGTTACCAGGGTCTGATCTGATGATGGAGCTGAGAGGTGGCAATAGGATCTTTGCAATAAAACGACACAACCTCATCGAGTTCGGGCTCGTTTGAATCGTCTTGACGAGTAATTTATCTTCCAATGCTAACCAGGGTCTGATGATGGAGCTGGAAGGTGTTCATAGGAACTCTGTAATGAAACGACGCAACCCCAACGAATTTAGGCTCGTTGATTCGTCTTGATGAGTACTTTATTTTTAGATGGCTACCAGGGTCTGATCTGTTGATGGAGCTAGAAGGCAGGCAAAGGAACTTCGCAATGAAACGACAAAATATCATCGAGTTCGGGCTCGTTCGGATCATCATGACGAGTAGTTTGTCTTTCATGGTAATCAGGATCTGGTGATGGAGCTGAAAGGTGGTCATAGGAACTCTGTAATGAAACGACGCAACCCCATCGAGTTCGGGCTCGATTGAATTGTCTTGACGAGTAGTTTGTCTTTCAAAGGTAACCAGGGTCTGATGATGGAGCTGGAAGGTGATCATAGGAACTCTGTAATGAAACGTCGCAACCCCATCGAATTTTGGCTCGTTTGATTTGTCTTGACGTGTACTTTGTTTTTAGATAGTTACCAGGGTCTAATCTGATAATGGAGTTGGAACGCAGTCATAAGAATTTTGCAATGAAACGACACAGCCTCATCGAGTTCGGGCTCGTTTGAATCCTCTAGACGAGTAGTTTGTCTTTCAATGGTAACCAGGGTTTGATGATGTAGCTAGAAGGTGGTCATAGGAATTCTGTAATGAAACGACGCAACCCCATCAAGTTTCGGCTCCTTTGATTCGTCTTGACGAGTACTTTGTTTTAGTGGGTTTTCAGGGTCTGATTACAGATGGCGCGCACCAACCATTAACTTAGCACATCGTCTTATTATAAGTATAACTTTTTACGTACGTACATAAGTATACATCCACTTTTTTAAATATTTTTTAAAAGTTTATTTTTATGGAAGTTTAGGTGTAAAATATCGACAGCAATCTGACAAAATTTTTTTCGGGCTAAACATACTTCATTCATCTCTCTTGTCAAGTATTTCAAGTTGTCAACTTGAGATCACAATATGTATGACATGACAATCAAATAATATATCTGTATCGTATCGGAAAAGAAAAAGAGGAAGAATATCTACAAAAATAAGAAAAGCTCATTAGACCGAGCGAAGGCTTTAAGAAAATACGTTGTTGATATTAAAGAAGTAGAAGACACCGGAAAGGAAAATAAGTAGGACTGTCTACAAAAAGAAATGAGATGCCATCAAAAACATAACTTGTAAAAAGAAACCAAGTCTCGCAACTCACTTCTTCTTCCGTAAAAAGTTGTGAGATCCATGTAATACCAAGTCGGCTAATTTATTCAATCCCTACTTAAGGGTTCCTCTGTATTAAGTTACTACGTTAGTAGCTAACTTAACAACATCGTATAGTGATCAGATCAATATTAAAAATCTTTGATGTTTTAAATAAATAGACTGACTTGGCAATCGCACTAAACAATCTAATTTAATATAATATTCCTATGTGTTACTTCTTAGATACATTGTTTTCATGCGATTGCCAAGTCAATCTATTCATTTAAAACATCAAAGATTTTTAATATTGATATGATCACTATACGATGTTGTTAGGTTAGCTACTAACGTAATAACTTAATACAGAGGAACCCTTAAGTAGGGATTGAATAAATTAGCCGACTTTGTATTACATGGATCTCACAACTTTTTACGGAAGAAGAAGTGAGTTGCGAGACTTGGTTTCTTTTTACAAGTTATGTTTTTGATGGCATAAGTATTACATATAAACATAAATAGATGAAATTACTGTTACTTTACAATATGTAGGAAACCCTAAAAACATGATGAGTAAATATTGTTTTATGCATTTCACGTCACCTTAGAGGTCGCTTAATATTTTGTTTATTGATTTATAAAGAGGCTACAGACTTTTTTGTCGCAAAAAAAAAACTGTTTTTATCTTCCTGTTACATATTCACTTCCGAATGTTTTTACGCTGAAAAATATGAATATAAGACTGTATACAATATTAATAATATCTCATTATAATAGTACTTATCAAAGTCTTAACTTATAAAAATATTATTTTCATTTACAAGTATTCTTAAAAGGCAATCATCATATTTATAAAAAGTACTCGCGTGGAAAATTTCCAGTGGAAAAATTCCAGACCCACCCATGTAATCTATGCGTTGCAGATTACTCAATCAGAACATTATTAGGTAGGTTAATATATTACAGAGAGTATGTTATAATTTTTTAAATAGAATCCAATAATGGACACATTTAGACGAATGATTATGCATAGTGGAGCAAGTGTAAGCGCAAGCGGTCGTGTAATCTTTTCGAAATTGTTTGTCGTAGAGGCCTATATACAGGTATAAGTTTTTAAGCTTCCACGGCCACTATTGACACTTTCATTGAAATGGGAGTAACCACGATTAATATTTGAGATTCCTGATATTTAGGCGCCTTTGCAGACGCCACTGCTACTGGACGTCAGGACGTCAGATAATTGTTTGACATGGTTTGGGCGTTTGTGTTGTGTATTTTAAAACCCCGGACAAATTATTTCATCCTGTCACTATGAGACTCATTGAAAGTGAGACTTTTAATTATTTATTGTCCGAAATTCGACTGTCAGTGGGGTGAATAGCGTTAGCGAAAATTGTATAGGGATAAAACCTTTATCAATTTACTTAAAATTAAACAATTTTATCAAAATTTATCCTCTAATTATATAAAAACATCAACGGCAAAAAATGGTCGGCTACTATAAGTATAGATTGAAATATAAAAATTCTTTCCAGTTACGTTAGTATATACTTTAAAATCGTTAAGGTTATCATCAGTGGCGTAGCTAGGTAACCAAAGGCCCTGGTGCAAAAAAGAAACTAAGGCCCTAACTAATATGTTTATGTTTTATCAATAAAAGCCATTATATCATCTGTTCTTTATCATGCACAGCAGGGCCCATCCAGGTTCTACACGCAAGCAAATTCCAATAGTTCAATTTAGTTTGTTGGTCAGGTTCTGAGGGCCCCTGAGCTTGAGGGCCCCGGTGCAAGGCACCGGCTAGCCCTACGGTAGCTACGCCACTGGTTTACATATAAAAGCGACGCCTCAGCCTTTTTATAAAAATAAAACAAAATAGGAGAGGTCGTTGACGCGGTTAAGACTAAAAAACACTTAAAATTTGTAAAATTGGTTTGATAATTTAAGTACCTTTGTAAACAAAGTTGAACAGAGAGTATTAATGATGATGATTTAGAGAACTAGAGACGTTTCTATTTTCTGATATAAATTAAGTAGTATAAGCGTGAGTACCGTTCTATATTTTAAACAAATATTAATTATTACTAGCTCTCTAATAAATAGCATAATGAGGAATTAATATAATTAATTTATGTTTAACATATTTAAAAAAATTCTTTGCAGTTAATTAAAATTCTATTTTACGATATCTGACGACAATTTTACATCTATACATATAAAATGCTTTGTCCTGAATGACTGACTGACGGATGAACGCACAGCCTAAACCGTTGATAGTAGAGACCTGAAACTTGGGTGTGTTCTTTGTATGACGTAGGCATCCGCTAAGAACGGATTTTGCGAAATTCTACCCCTAAGGGGGTGAAAAAGGGGCGCCAATGTTTGTATGAGACAACGTGATTCCTTGGTCCAATCTACTTCAAATTTTGCATAAATTTAAATACAGAATTGATTGAAAACGTGTTTCGTATTTTATCGAAATTCATCCCCTAACGGGGTTAAAAGGGGGTAGAGAGTTATATTTAACTTTGAAGTTGATATCAATACTCCTTAGTGCTTTTGATTTAAATAACATTTTATTTTGACACATGTTTGAACACTTACGCCGAGTTGCACAAAACAAATTTTAAATTTAAGTGTTTATTAAACTAATTTAATCACAAGAATCGTGATTATCTGTTGCACGAAACCTACATCTGATTAAGTTAACAAAAAAATTTAGTTTAATTAAAGACCTATCTAACGGATGATTAATTCCAACAGCTTTAAATCTATATATATATATATATATATATATATATAAGAGATTTCCAAGTATACATTGACTCATCACGATATCTCTGAAACTATAAGGCGCAGAGACTTGAAATTTGGTAAGGATATTCCTTTTACCGAGTAGAGGTCAGCTAAGAACGGATTTTACGAAATTCTACCACTAAGGGGGTGAAAAAGCGGGGCAAAGTTTGTATGGGACAACATGATTCCTTGGTCCAATCTACTTCAAATTTCGCATAAATATTCTTTAACAAAATTGGTTGAAGACGTGTTTCGTATTTTATCGAAATTCATCCTCTAACGATGTTAAAAGGGGGGAGAAAATTATTTTGATATAAATACTCCATAGTAATTTTGATTTAGATTAAAATTTATTTTGACACATGTTTGACAACCAATCCGTCTGTTATAAAATATTTTCCAGTATTGACGCAGGTGTAGGTAATATCTTTTTTTGGGTGCTCCTGGTAGAACAGGCACGACTTTATAATAAACGTAACAAAATTGAGTTGTAAATATAACGTGTGATCGCTTTATTGTAAAATCGGTGCGGAGGTGGGTGTCAACAATTAAATTTTTAAATTTTCGAGCTGTAGCTCCTATAAGCTCCAAATTTGAAAAGAATCTGCTATATGCGATAAGCTGAAACTAAGGAAACGACCCAAAGTCCACGAAAGTATTTACTAGCGTTATAGATTGAAATATAGATAAACTATCAAGTTGAAATACTAGAATAAAATAATAAATTATAAAATTAGTGTAAGAAAAGTAGATTTAGGCGAAAGATGTATCAGAGTTTGTTAGACAAGCTGTACATCTCCTGCCAATAAATAATAAATAAAATTCTCTTATGGGTATTAAAATCAATAATAAAATTTAATGAATCATAAATAATTATGATTTTTTTTTTCTCTATTCAAATTTTAATTGTACTTGATTGGCCAATCTTTTTAATTTTTGTTCGGTTAAAGAGAATAAATTGTCGCGGAATTCCTTAAAAAACAAGAAGGTGTCATAAAGAGCCCTGATGAATGATCCCTATTGAAAATAAAAAATATAAAAGCGAAAGGTCACTCATCACGATATCTCTGGAACTATAAGACCTAGAGACTTGAAATTTTGTAGGAATATTCCTTTTGCCGAGGAGAGGTCAGCTAAGAACGGATTTCACGAAATTCTACCCCTAAGTGGGCAAAAAAGGGGGGCAAAGTTTGTATGGGACAACGTAGTTCCTTGGTCCAATCTACTTCAAATTTTGCATAAAATATTCTTTAACAGAATTGATTGAAGACGTGTTTTGTATTTTATCAAAATTCATCCCCTAACGGTGTTAAAAGGGGGTTGCTTTTGCTTCGAAGTTGATTTGACAACTCAATCCGTCTATTATAAAATATTTTACAGTATCGACGCAGGTGATAAAAAATATAAATTTATAATTTTTTAAATTTTAGTTAAATACCCGTGCGAAGCCGGGGCGGGCCGCTAGTTAATCATAAGATCAACTAATTTTAAGATTAATTGCAACTTAACTAACAGAAAGTAAGCGACGGTTTCGTGCAACTCGCCGTTAATCCGTCTATTATAATTTTTTTCCAGTATCGATGTAGGTGTTTTTTTTTGGATGCTCCTGGTGAATCAGGCAAGACTTTTCTATTAAATATTATATTACATTCTTTTAAAAATTTACTGTTGGCCAAAGTGAGAAGCAGTCGTGATATCGCCTTAGCGGTCGCATAATCCGGAATTGCTGCCACGCTGCTGGAACGAGGTAAAATTGCACACTCCGCGTTTAAACTTCCTTTTCATTTAATACAAACCGAAACCCCTTTCTGCAATATACCCAAACAAACGCAAAACGAAATTAATTGTTTGGGATGAGAGTACTATAGCTAAGGGAGTTTTGAAGTCCTAAATAGATCTTTACAAGATAATAGAAATAATAATAGTAATTATTGTATTTGTGTGAATATATATAATAATAGTAATTATTGTGTTGTTTCTAGTCTAGGTGTATGTCCATGTGGGTTTCTCCACCGTGCCTCGGAGAGCACGTAAAGCCGTCGGTCCCGGTTGTTATCATGGATACCTGGTAATGATCGTTACTCATGGTGGAGATATTACCCGCCACCCTGCAGTGTAGCAGTGTGGTTATTAAGTTCCAATTCTTCTTCTATATGGAGAAGAATTTTAGCTTAATAACCACACCTTCGCTCAGCAGTGAGTTATTTACAGGCTGATACGGTACAGTACAGTACAGAAGCATTTGTGGCCTTCAGTGACAAAACTGAGCCTTACCATAAATATGTACTTTATAATAGGTAGGCTAGGTTATAACAGGTAGGTAGGCTTTACCTATGAAATTGCCGTTTTTGATGAAATAAGTCAACGCACTTTTTTTCTATTTTTTATTTTTATTATTCAAAGTAATAATTACCAATGAAATAAATGCATTTTTGCCAACACAGTGGTAACTTATTAATGCCTTTCTTGAAAAAAGTCTGCTGGACGGGAGGCAACAAACTCTTCTATGGCATTTTGTACTGTCTCCCGGGTATTGAATTTTTGTCCCGCCAAAAAGTTATGTAAATTCTGGAAAAAGTGGAAGTTTGTAGGGGCAAGATCTGGTGAGTAAGGTGGATGACGGAGAACTTTCAACCCCAGCTCTTGTAACTTTGGAGACCGTCTACGGTGCAGTATGAGGTCGCGCGTTGTTTAAAATTTGATTGCCCAAAGTTGGTTGGAGACGTGCGAGCTTCCCCATCATTGTGTTTAGTTCTTCACAGTACATATCTGCAGTAATGCTCATGCTGTTTGGTAAGAAGCTGTGATGAATTACACTGGCGCTAGACCACCAAACAGTTACCATCATTTTCTTAGGGGTTGTTTTTCGTTTAGGGCATTATTTAGGTACTGAATCAGGATCTAACCAACTAGCTGAGCGCTTGCGATTGTCGAATAGAATCCACTTTTCGTCACAAGTAACAATGTGATTCAATATGCCTTCGTTTGTGTGTCTGTTGAGCAGTGCAAGGCACGTCTCGACGCGATTTCGCGCTGGCGTTCATTCGATTCGTGAGGCACCCATTTGTCGAGCTTCTTTGCCTTGCCAATTTGACGCAAATGGACCAATATTGTTTTAGTGCTAACTTCGAAAGCTGCTGCTAATTCAGCTGTAATTTGAGAATCATCAACCTCCACAATCGCTTTTGATTCGTCATTGTCGACCAACATTTTCGACCGACCACGTGGTTCATTTCTTAGGTCAAAATTTCCGGAACGAAAGCGAGCAAACCAATAACGGGTGGTGCGATCGTTAGTAGTGTTCGCACAGTAAACGTCGTTGATGTTGCGTGCCGCTTCTGCCTCTTTGCTACCACGACGGAACTCATACTCCATAATCACTCGAATTTTTAACATATCCATGATGACGAAAAACGTACGTAACGTACGTAAACAGAACGCTAACCATTAAACAAATGACTAAATAAAAAAAAGAATTCTATAATTTTCCACCAGTAATAATATGCGTTAATCAACCTGTAGTTGACAGGTGCACTTCGCGTACTAATATCCGTGTCGAAAAAAAGTTGACATTGGCAATATAGCCATGGTGACCATTACTTGACACGGGCGCTTGCGGTTATTGCGGTTAGTTTGTAAATTCTTGTCAACTAGTAGTTGACACGGGCAGTGGAGCGGATATGATAAATAACTAATTCCCTAGGAATCCTTCTAAAATTTCTCATAGCATCTTCGCAATTTTTCGAACATTTTAGATCAGTTTTATATAAATGTTTTCTGGCGATTATGATATAAATCAGGTCTGACCTCTTTTTCTAACTTCTCTCTTATTTATTTCTATCTCTTCTCTCTTTCATATTCTATCTCTTTAAGCTTTCTCCATCAAAAGTTATGTGGTATTTCTTCACTGAGCGAAGGCTAGGCTGTGTTGAACAACTTATTTTGTTAGACATCAAAATATTGATACCAAAAAGGATGTGACAATTGTAATAATCAAATATCATATATATATATATTATAAACTCAATAGGAATTTACATTTAAAAAAATAATAGTATATTTAGGATAAACTTCTGTAATTTTGTATAAATGTGATTTCTAAGCTTGCATCTTCTTCGCGAGTTCGGCTCTCCTAGGACGGTTCGGCTCTCCTAATCTTATTAAAGTTATGATTTCAAAAATTTACAAAACAAAATGACTTCATATTTCATTTCACTTGACTTCATTCATTCATTTCAGTTTATTCATTGACTAGCCCGTTGGCGCAGTTGGCAGTGACCCTGTTTTCTGCTCCAGGGTTGTGGGTTCGATTCTCTGGGCGAGAGGCTGGTGTGGGTGTAATATATGTTTATTTATATATGTATTGTTTATATGTATATTTAATTAAAAAATATATATTCAGTTGACTGTTACCTAAAACACAGGCATTAAGTTGCATACCGTAGGGATAATCGACCGTGTTAAACATATTTATTTATTATATTTTTATTTATATATAATTATATATATGATTATATATATATATATATATATATATATATATATATATATATATATATATATATATATATATATATATATATATATATTTATATATAATTATATATATATATATATATATATATATATATATATATACTAGCGGCCCGCCCCGGCTTCGCACGGGTACTTAACTAAAATTTCAAAAATTATAAATTTATATATTTTATGAACACAAAGCTCGGCTTTTGATCTGGAAAAAGTTACGAACGGAGGTATTATCTTTTTACAACGAAATCGAAATACTACACCTTCCGTAGTATTTCTTTATAAACAATATTTTTTGTTTTTCCTTTGGGGTGCTAGAATCAGCAGGCTACTCTGGAAAATGCCACATACAACTGCTGGCTGTGAGAGAAGCAACTTTCGCATAAGTATACTCCCGCTACATAAGGAGTTTGACCTTAAGCTTTGTTTATGGTAAATACATACTCATATACACTCATACATTATTATTATTGTCCAGTTCCCGGAAATCACCATTTCCTATTTTAAGCAACAGATTTGAGAACAGTCCGGCAGTAACATCTCCCCTTAGATAGACTAATATTTATGGTAAGGTTCAGTTTCGTCACTGAAGGCCACAAATGCTTCTGTACTGTACTGTATTGCATCAGCCTGTAAACAATCTACTGCTGAGTGAAGGCCTTTTTTCCATATGGAAAAATGGGTTGGAGCTTAATCCACCACGCTGCTGCCTACCTACCCTAATATCCCTACCATAAGTAACGATTATTATAAGGTATCCATGATAACAAACGGGACCGACGGCTTTACGTGCTCTCCGGGGCACGGTGGGGAATCCCACAAGGACATACATGAAGACCTGAAACAAATATTGGCGCAAATACAAATATCTGCCCCGAGCGGGAATCGAGCCCGCGACCACCAGAATTGAGGCGAGGCGTTGAGGCGACTACTCGCACCACTACACCAGAACGGTCAATGCTTTTTTCGTTGTATCGTTGGTATAATTACACCACAAGTTAATACGATTTTGTCTCTTAGATTTGAATAAACCCGCAAGTAATTATTTTTTAAATTTGATGGACTCGGCACAGTTGGTAGTGACCCTGCTTTCTGCTCCAGGATCGTGGGTTCGATTCCCGCCTCGATTCTGGGTGTAATATGTATTTATTTCTATATATATATTTATAAAAAAAAATGTATATCAGTCGGCTATTACCTAAAACACAGGTATTAAATTATACCGGTATAAGTATTACCTTAGGAACAGACGATCGTGTGTGTATGTCAAACATATATTTATATTTAATAATAATCCAAGACAGCTTTTATCTTCTCCTTCTTAGATTTGGTACATGATTTATAATGTTTTCTGATCTTGTTCCGACATTAGTCCGTGGTGCCAATCTGTACTAATTGGGGTGTTAATGCCGTATAATTCAAAAATGTTTGCAAGTTCACTTCGGTGTCTGCTATATCTGTATAATTGTGAACTACAGATGCCTTGCTGATGAGTCATTTTGTTTAAAACCCTTACTTAATCCCTACCCCTACTTAACACAACACCAACATTGAAGTAAAAAATATTATATAAGACATTATTTTACAATAAAGCAATCACACGGTATATTTACAACACAATTTTGTTATGCTTAATATAAAGTCTTGCCTGTTCCATCAGGAGCACCCAAAAAAAGATATCACCTACACGTCAGACGGATTGATTGTCAAACATGTGTCAAAATAAAATGTAATTTAAATCAAAAGCACTAAGGAGTATTTATATCAAAATATCTTTTTACCCCCTTTTAACCCCGTTAGGGAATGAATTTCGATAAAATACGAAACACGTCTTCAATCAATTCTGTTAAAGAATAATTATGCAAAATTTGAAGTAGATTGGACCAAGGAATCACGTTGTCCCATACAAACTTTGCCTCCCTTTTTCATCCCCTTAGAGTTAGAATTTCGTAAAATCCGTTCTTAGCTGACCTCTACTTGGCAAAAGGAATATTCCTACCAAATATCAAGTTTTTAGGTCTCATAGTTCCAGAGATATCGTGATGAGTGACTATATCTATAGAAAGTCTCCTATATATATATAGATATATATATATATATATGTATAATGTTGATGTGTATTTAGATTTTTAATTTTCATTTTTCTAGTTATGCATTAACACTGTAGCATTAGGAAGAATCTTTTTATTTCAGGGATTCCCCTTTGTCTATATTCTGTAAACGGTAAAAAATAAATGCCATTGTTGAGTTAAGTTGAACATCGTTGACATGGAGAGTTGTGTAAAAGTTAGAGAACTGCGAAAAAGTGTTGTTTGTAATCTGATATTCAAGGATGTCTGTCTTTAACTGCAGAAATTGTTTGCTCTTTAAAAATATTATATCGCACTTTACATTTAAAGCTTGACAAATAATTATGAAATTCAAATGCATATTTCATTTATTACTATTTAAATTATAACATATTATTTCCATTTTGATTAAAGTAAAAATATTTTAAATGATTTTGTTTTCTGAGAGTACATAATTCCTTTTCAGAAAAATTTATATAATAATATCATTTGTAGTTTTTAATTATTATAATTTTTGTTTTTAAAATACAGTTTATTCGAATAGCGTAGGATTTTCGTCGACATTTGTGGAAGGGATAACGACTCGCTTTAATTCCTATGTAAATATACACTAAAACTAATCTTAGGAACTAAAATAAGTTTGTATTAAGTTCGGAACTGAAATAAATCTCTTATATTGATTTGACCTTAAAAATTCTGGTACTTACTATTGACAGTTTGGTATTTACTCTTTAACTAGTTTGACCTAGGTCGACTATTATTCAGTGCCGATGATATACGGTGATAAACTTTGTGGTCAGCTTTATGAGTATAGGATTCCAAGGGTGCCGAGCGACGGATCCTAGAACTGACCGAAAAGTCCTAGAAAGAACCGTATTCAGGATATAATTGAAATTTTTATAGAATATAAATTACTACGACTTTTGTTTGGACAAATTATAGCAAAAGTAAAATAAACATCTGAGAGTCAACAACCCCGCGTGATTAGGATCGGCTGACACTATTGTTGTCTACTAATCCATAGTGGTATGTTAGAAAGCTATATGTTTTTTTTTAATTTAGTTTCGTACATCCACGGACTCTCGATTGCCCATGCCTTTTTTTTATAACTAACACCGCAGCGTGCAGCTAACTCGGACGTGGTTTGTGATGGATCCGCTTCTACATATATAGTCTTCAATTCTTTATTATTAACTTTGAAATCCGGCCGTCCACGGGGCTTGTTTTGCAGGTCGAAAGTTCTAGAACAAAAATGTTGGAACCAAAAACGCACTGTGTTTTCTTTTGCGACACCGCAGCCATACACATCCTTCGAGCCGTTTATGCAGCACTAGTGCCACGGTGGAACTCGTACTCGTAAATAACACGATATTTCAAGTATTCCATTTTAAAAACTAAGTAACGCAAAGATGAAAAACAAAAGAGGAAAATACAAATGAATTACGGTTTTCAAAACGCAAACGCACGAGTAAATAACTGTATAAATTTGAATTTGGATTTCCTAACCAAAGAGGAAATATTTGAGATCAAAGTGGCCAGTTCGACAAAACGCCAATTTAATATGTAAGGACCTAATATATACAATACTTTGTAGAGAATGAATGAGAATACTGCTATCCACAGGACGATAATGAAACATGGCTATCCACTATACACTATAATCCGTGCACGATAAGACTGGGATGCAACGCAACTTTTTAGAACTGAGACGTTTCGTCGACCAGTCGTAGCGTCGGCAAACTATTGATATTTTTTTTAAATATCCTATTTTCGATATATGGGTATGTTTTAAATATGTATGTTAATATCGGAGCTTGATATATTGAAAAAAAAAAATGATTATCAGTAAAGTCGATTTATGGACAATAATTTTACGTGATAACGTCATAAGAAAACATTGATGAAAAATTGCACTTTTATTAATTGAATTGAATTATTATAATTAATATATCGGCTTTATTTAAAAATAATAATCGTAAGACCAAAAAAATGATTTACACAGTTTATATAATTCAGTATATTTATTAAGCAAATTAAATTATAAACGTGTAAAAATGTTAGGTTAGTAATTATTGTTTAATTTATATAAAACAATCACGTATAGCAATATCTTTCAGTAAGAATTTTTTAAAATACTCGTTGTTTTATATTTTCAGCTGTTTGACTACTACGATTATTAAGCACTAAAAAAATTATTGTAGAAGCAAGTCGTTCAAATGCTACTGATGTAACAGAAGAAATTAAATATTCAACAGCTATTTCTTATTGCACGGGAGTAAAATGACTACTATCGATCCAAAATTTTAGCGCGTTTGATGACCTCAAAATATTTGGCCGTTTTAACATAAAAATTTAATAAATAAACTAGAGATATAGAAAAAACATAAATGAAGTACAGTAGATTTAGCTTAAAACCATTTTGTAGATTAAAAATAAAAAATTACTTAAAAAAATATCTTCCATCCATATTAACATTTTATTATCAAACTTTCGGCCAAAAAATATTACGTATTTTCATAACCCTATGATAGATCGCAAAAATAATGAATACTAGCTAATACTAAAAAAGAATTAATCTCATTTGTTCAGCACTTTTTTGCTAACGCTACTTGAACTACTAATTGTCATTTTAGATTTATTTAGACAAGGTTCCATTCTATTTTCATCGCGCACGGATTATAAATTTGTAAGCATTTTACTTTTGTGTTCTTGATTTCCGAACCGATATACGAATCCCGAGATTATATTATATTATATTGCTATATTAAATTAAAATTAATTTATTATAGGAATATAATAATCAGTCTGTAAATAAAATACTATTTATTTACACACTACCTATATAATTAGTATTTAATTTCTATGTTATTTTTACTGGTAAAATTTCTTTAATTTTAATCAGTAGACAAAAGTACTTAATATTAGTAAATATATAAATAATTAATTATATGTCGAATGAAAAATTCACTTTGTACAATGGTACAAAGTTGTAGATACAAATACATCCACATACTCTCTCGGAATCTCTCGCTTTATATAATTATAAAATATATTATACGTGAAGCAAAAACTTTGTACACCTTTTTACGAAAATTACGCAGACGGAGAAGTATGAAATTTTTCAAAGTTAAAGTTTATATGGAGAAGAAGTGCAGAATGCTAATATTTTTTAAATACAGGTCTTCCAACGAATTTTTTATCACAGATCAGGTCCAATGACTGCTGCATATGTCGCTCACCATGTTATGTGCAATCATATTTTTATGATGTTGACAATGCAGTCAATTATAGATTAGGTCTAATTTCGACCACTGGGCCACCACTACTAATTATAAAATCTGAAAAATTGTAATACTTATAAATCGCATCAGACGTGAAGCAGTAATCAAAAACTTGAATTATTATAAAACTCTGTGGTTCCGTCGACGGTCGATAAGTAGACTAAGTTTATAGCTTATATATTTCTATTCTCATAGCTCTTATAGTCTATACTGTATGCAAAGCTGCCATTTCATATTATAAATAAAATAATTGCATTTTATAACCCATTTACTAAACTAGATCCGCTATACCTTATAAAAGCAAAAAGAAGACAGACTTTTAGCCCAACCAAACTGACAAGTGTCGAAACAACGGGATAGATTTTGTGACAAATAAAAATGACATAAGTTTCTTTTGTCCACAGAACACGGACGAGATTGGCGGCCGTTGGACGGCGTTACAGCAGCTGTCGGTGATGTTCTTTCATACGAACTTCGCTATTAATTTCATGCTGTACTGCCTGACGGGGCAGAACTTCAGGCGCGCTCTCGTTCAGTCAGTGCCTTGGCTGCGGCGGCGACCCTGTTTGGCAAACGCTTTGAGGGACGATGCGGCCATTCAACCCAGAGCTGGCAGTCTATCAAGTAAGTCGCTTAAGTTCAAAGACAAGACAAGTGTTATAAAAAATCAAACAACTTGATGACATAAAAAAAATGTGGGAAAATATACGAATAATATGATTGCGAGCATTTAAAGAACGCAATAAATTATAATACGACTTTTATACATATAACTCGTGAAAGTTTGACGAGGCACCTCCCATATTGTTTACCAACCTTTTCGCTAAATAAAGCACTCAATCACTTGAGTACAAATATTATGTATCATCAATACGAGGGAAACTACGCTCTAAGTAGGCCATAAAAACACATAAGACTGACACTATGAATACAAGTTTATCTAAATGTAGACTCATTCAAATTTGTACACAACATAAAGGAGTTATAATATCATTGACTGTCCCGTCATCATCGGTGAGCCTACACTATTACAGTTAGTCACATAAATTTTATTCAGTGGGACAGAGTAAAGCCGTATTTATAAGAATCATGGGTTAAATAAAAGCTTGAAGTTTGTGTGAAAGTTCGTTATTTCTGTTACTAAAATGGTGAAATTTTTCGCTAACAAAATTTATATATTTTTTTTTAAATAATGTTTTCATGAATATTTTTAAATAAAGAAATTAAAACAAAAACGTAACGTACACGGGACTTGCATTTCATCTCTTTATCGAACCAATTATTTCAACGGTTTCCCTATTTGCCCGTCAATCCATATCGTTCGCCTGTCGAATAAAAAAAAATGATGGATATAAAACCCACTCCAGCGCCATGTACTGGCGTATTTATTAATATATACATGTAATATATCATAATAATAACGCATTATACAAATATGTTTTTTTATATTATATTATTTTGTTTATAATACATGTATAATACGTTATAATAGTAATCTAAACATAGTAATTGTCAGTGATAGCGTGCCACATTGTTAGAAATTTAGTGTATCTTCTCACATAAGCAAATTGGTTTCCTGAATAAATTGTTGTTTCCTACTTCATATCATTCCATATAGTACCCGAATATTAGTATAAGAATAGTTTTCGAGAAAGCATTTTCTAGCAAAGTGTCAACCTAAACCTCATCACTGCTTTTCATCAAACAAGATAGTGGCTTACGATGTAGGAAAAAAAATTGTATTAATGTTGTTTAATTTTTACATATTTCTTTTGAAAATTCCAAACATTTTGTTTTTTTTTTTATGAACGGTTGGTACCGGTCTAATTTTAAATATTATTGACGTGGGGTAGTTGGTATTATTCGGAAATAGCAAAAAAAATACCGGTCTACTCGTATATTTAGAAAAGTAAACCAAAACTGAATGCCTATATATATATTCGTCAATTTAACCACATATAAAAACCATTTGTGTCTACATGTCTTTTTTGTATAGAGCAGTTAACGATAAATGTTTTACATATTAGGGATTTTTTATAAAATTTATTTATATAGTGTTCAGTTAGGTGTTTCTTGTACTTAAATTGACCGAGACGATTTAAAAATTTAATTAGCTTAAAATTGTGCTTTGTACTTCATACGTTAAACGAAGTGGCGAGAAGAAACTAAGTAGTATTGACTACACAGCCAAGCATTCAATGAATACCTCATTTAAATGAAACTTTTATCCAATTATTTTTCTACAATAGGTACAGACTTAGAACAATATTCAAGAATTACATCACCTATCCAGGACACGTGTTAACCGTTTGCGCTCCGTCCGAATAATGCCCCCCAACTCACAATTACAGTCCTTTTTATACCTTCCCCCTCTTCAACATCAATATCGTTTTGTCGGAAACGTCAAAAAATTATCGACAATAATCTAACACAATAATTTATTAATATAACATATTTTTTTATTAAATGCTGTAGTATAATATTTTTTTTTTTAGAAATGTTTAAGAATATGTTGTTTTAAACTAACGCGATCACTATTCATATTTAAATTCATATTTGTACGGGTGCTTACCGCGTTTATAATTTTGTTGAGTTCCCTATATTTCGGCAATGTTTCAATCGCCATGATCACGGGGAGACTAGTCTCCCGTACGAATATAAAGTTTAAGAATAATTTAATTCATAGTTTTATTTTTGTTATTTCTGATTCTAATTTTTTTATACACACGCAACTTAACCAATATGTACCTATGTAATTGGAGGGTGATGATCACTACAACACAGTTTATAGTTATGTGGGATCATTGTTCTTATATGTAATTGTAATAATATTGTAAATTTAGTGTTAAATAATAAATAATAATAAATCTGAATTATAATTAACATAATTAATTATAAATATAGTACAAAATTAAAACAGTTATAAATCCTTTGCAATACCATTGATTAAATAATCCTTTATGATTAAAATTGTACATTCGACATATATTATCAAAACATAAAATGTCAAACGGAAACAGAACCAAAGCCAAGAAATTACAGAAATTACTTATTTGATGCAATAACTCTAAGGGCCAAAACACATAACGGCGTTGCGGCGCCGCAACGCTAAAATCGGCGGTGGCGTCACCGCCAATTTTAGCGGCGCGGCACCGCCAATTCCGCCTTGTGACGTCATACTTGTTGACCATGATTTATTGACATTTTGTGTCTATTTTTATATTTTATTTTTTTGTGTCTTTATTAGACATGGGTATCTCAATGAATTTGTATGAACCGCAGATCAGCTCATGAGCCATATGCTTGAACCGGAGCTGTGAACCGGCTCACAGTTCAGCTCAATTGTTGTTATGTTGTTACTTTTAACTATTAGATTTACAGCTAATTTAAGACTCGGTTCAAACAAGTGACATGTATGATGTACCTAAATTATAAATATGTAAATTAATTTTATGCTAATTTCATCCATATGATAAATGCTAAAGTGAGTTTTTTTGTTTGTTACGCTTTTACGCCTTAACTATTAACCTGAATCCCGATCATCATGAAATTCTGCATACCAGTTTTCTGGGGTACAGAAAAGTACATAGAGTACCTACTTTACGTACCGACTACCGTTGGTGCCTGTACCATGCGAGCGGAGCCGCGGACAAAACCTATTTATTTATATTTAATCTATAAAACTAATATAGTAAGATATTAATTTATGTATCACTTTGTTTCAATTTTGTTTAGGCTTTATGAGACCAAAGTTGTTTAAAATTCTACCAGCATACAAACTTGATTCACAAAATTATTTCCGGTACAAAGGATTACTTTTTATGCATTCTACTAAATAACAACTTCACAAACAATAATTAACAAATTTCACGTGAACTATAATATTTAAAATAATTAAATTAATATCCACAATAAAAAATCACGAAGAACTGGTTACCCTACAACAACGCTCTTTTTCGCGGCGCCGCAACGCCGCAACGCAAACCGCCGATTTTAGCGTTGCGTCGCCGCAACGCCGTTATGTGTTTTGGCTCTAACAGTAGTATATGTTTTACAATTGCCACTTTAACAATCGAATCAAACTTTAATTTAAACAATAATGAAACTATATTATACAGCTACTACATTTTATAATGAGACTATATATTGTAAAATCTTTTAGTACAGTTGAATTAGTAGTTAGTCATGTATTAAAGATGCAAGATAATTCAGCGAACCTTAAAATTAACTAGCTTTAAAGAAGTTAAATTATAATCATTAAATTCATTCAGAGGTTTTATCGTTTCACATTTCAAATAGGTAATTTAAAATACTTTATTTTGAAACAACGACCCCGAGCGATGTCAAGGCCGGACATCTACACGGGAACACGGCAGACGTGACACGCAAATTGCATGTTCTGTCTATAGTAAATATGTATTAAATATTATTTTAGTGATACGAGATTTAAACGATGTCATGAATGATGTCATATATTTGATAAAAATTGCAATTGTATTAATGCACAAATTAATAGATTTAAGGTGCAAAAGTGAACCAGACAGAAGCGATGCCGTGGTAAATAATTAAGATTTAAAATAAAATTAATTTATTCATCGAGTCGAGTCATCGATCGAGTTTTGTATTCTTATACAATATTAAAGTAAGCTCTCTTGACAATAATTCGGTATATAAATACCAAACTACCTTGAATAAGTTAATAGCACTGAAAACATTGTACTGCGCGCAATTTCGATAATAATAAAAACAAAAAAAAAAACAAAAAAAAAAAACAATTCAATATCTGTTGGTAAGAAAATAATTATTTTCTCTTTCGTTCCAGATTCGTAGACGTCATCTATACAAATAATAAATCTGTTAAAACCTCCGTTTTATTAATACACTATATATCATCAAGAATAAATTTCAATAGCGCGTTTTTTTTCGTATCAGCGCCATCTCTTATCGTGTTTTTCTTTGTTCACGTATCACGTAAAAAGTACAAAACCAATGTAAATAACTTTAATACATAAAAATTAGACATAACTCACAGTATAATTTAGTTTTTGTTTCATTGTAATTAAATTTAAAAATAAATATTTAAGAAAATAGAAATAGGTACCTACGCCGCCAACGCCATCTGGTCTAAGGAATCTTAAAAACTTCCAAAACTTATTTTTGAGTTATTATTTTGCTAAACTTAAAAGTTTACTAAATATGTCGGATAGGAATAGAAATCGTTTTAATATTTTAGATAAACATCATTTTCAATTAATATAGGTACTATTATGTTAAATGTCACTAAATATAAAAACGATATTCTACTATTATACGATAGATGGCGCATGTAAATATAAATTTATAATTTTTAAAATTTTAGTTAAATACCCGTGCGAAGCCGGGGCGGGCCGCTAGTATTTAAATAATATAATAATATGTCAGTAACACAATTAACACATTTGTCAAAATGCACCGCTAAATCTATAAATCAAGTCAATGAAAGTTTGAAAACAATAATTATGCTCTATCTGGCGCAGTCGGTTTAAATATTCACGTTATATTAATAATACAGGTGTATTTGTTGTAATATTTGTGATTATTTTATATCATTTTTTGTTTAATCAAAATGAATTCCGTTATACGCAAACTGAATCAATATCGATATTCCTTCCCAATTTCCTTATTCAGAGAAATGTTAGTTCCGTTGACACAGTTTAATCACCGAGAGGATAATCTTGTTTCACCGTCACATTTCTGACTTACTGATAGTAGAAGATCTGAACCTAAATCGACCTTCACCGGGGTGATAATAGAATGAGACCTATTTTATATTAAATTTAGTCTATTAAAAATGTATTAAAAATGGGTTTGCTGGAAAAATCCTGCACAGGATATTTTTAATTAATTATTAAAAAAATCTTTTTTATTTTGCAATATCAAGATAATATTTTTTTTTTTTTTTACAATAGACTTGAAATATGAAACATACAGAATGTGGAGTCATAGGGTTTTCTAATATTTACCTGGACAATCTGCTAGGTTAGCAGGTATAAACAGGTATGTCGGTACCAGTTACTTTCACTTGATAATAGATTTTTTTTTATATCAGCATAAGCACTGTTTTATTGTGAACACGTTGATATAGGGTTTTCTGCGACAAATTTGGTCCTAATAGAGGTTTGCGAATTTTAAAAATTTTAATTTGAACTGGAACATTCTGGAATGATAAAAAGCAGGATGATATCGAAGTTGACGTGCACTAAGGCACCTTGCCGAAGTTATACGTGAAGAAAAAGTAGTGATGCTATTAAGATATTCAACTAAGATGTTCAACATCACATCTCAGAAGATATCATTACTCAGAAATAATTCGCCGTTTTTTACCCACAGTAGAAAAGCGAAGGAGTAACAAGGTTGTGAAGTACGTAAACTTTGGATATATAATTGCGGAGCATGTTTGGTAAAGTGTAAGTGATTCCTTCCCGATCCTTCTGAGCCTAGTGCGTCGAGCTAGAGTCTAGTGTGTCACATGCTATGTGTGGACAAATAGTTATATCAGCCAGATGTATTTTTAAAAGTGCTTGCGTTGCTTTGTACAGATATAACCTCTTTCAACGGTGCCTTACCAGCGAATATTCTTATCCAAACGATGACAGTTATATGTTTGTACTAAATGTTAAAGTGTTTAAATAATTACGTAGAATATATATTTCTTTTTGTTACATCGTTATAAGGTTTTTAATTTTTTTAGGCAATTTTATCACGTGAAATTTTGATTTAGCTAATTATAAGCTTTCAAAAATATTGCAAATCAGTTTTATTCGCAAAATTTGCAAATCAGTTTAAAGCTATAACGAGCGCTCATTAGTCAATGTTGTTTTTTAACTTCAATTTTCTTTAAAAATTAATATTTAATTAAAAGTAAAATTTAATTAATATTTCTGTTCCCATAAAAGTTTTATGCCCATTTTCAGCCCTAATGGGTGGAGTTCTTAAAACCACTGAAATACCTTTATAAATTATTTGTAATCAAAAATTGTTATAGAATTTCCAAATATAATATTTTGTATTTTTTAAGAGTTCAATTGTTTGAAGTTAGTCTTTTAAAAATTTAATGGTTGGGTCCTATTTCTGAGTAGTACTTTATATATGGTATATTTAAATGTATGACAGATATAAAATTATTCTTCTTCTCATATTTTGAAATCGTAAAATAAATCTTTTTGAAGTGAAACTACTTTAGAATCTTTGTGATTTGAAACGGGATGCGACGGAAAAAACGACATGTAAGAGACACAAATACAAAAATGTGTAGGAGAGAATGAGATAGTATGATGTGGCGTATCCTAGCAACGCGTAAACAACTCGTAAATAAGTAATATAATGTTTAACTATTAATATTAATAAATTTTAAATTGAGTTTGCCAAAGATGTTTAACTTCTGACATGTGTACTCCGTACACACGACGTTATTTTATTTATTAATCTGTCCCTCTTTCTTTAACACGAGTCCGATTTTGTTATACTGAAAAAAAAAGTTGTCTTTAACGTCGGTTTACGGACGATAATTTTACGTGATAACGTCACAAGAAAACATTGATGAATAATTGCATACATTGCATAAATTGAAATGAATTATTATCACTGAATTGTCATTCCTTTGTATAATACAAAAAGGAGTTAATTGAAATTTTTTTTTTCGATAAATTAACATTTATTTCCACTCGTTAATTCAATTTTTTTTCTCTTCTACTCGGACGCATCGGTCGATGGAGTGTAGAGAGATAATGGCCTTTAAGGCCTTCACTCACAGCGCCCGATCTGTTCCGACGATACGTTCTTTCAGAACGGATCGTTGCATCGGATCGCAAGGGTCTTTATACTGACTGCGACAACAGCGACGACCCGTTCTGCGATACATAAAACTATCTATTCCAGTTAAAGATTGTATTCGAAACGGTCGCGCACACTCAACCTCTACATATAAACAGCGTTTACGAGGAAGTTAATATGAGTAGGTACAGATGACGGAAGTTCTGATGAAGAAAGAAGGCATTAGTTCAGCAGTGAACATCCACTGGCTGCCATGATGATGATAACACTGAGTTTCTAATATATAATAAAACTCGTACAATATGAGTTTTTTTTTTCCTTTAAAGTTGCTTCAGACATATTAATTTATATTTAGTTAAATATTTCAACGTAGTGTTCAACGTATGAGCATCTGTTTTACAAAATACGCGCATTGTTTAAAAAAATGATTGCATTTAAATTTGCTATAAGCTGACTGAACAAACGCTTAAAAAAACATAGCCGGGATATAAATGACACAAAATCATTCTTTATTAAGCCAAAAAAACTCGTAGTCGAATTGCTGCAAATGCATTCAGTTTTAAAAATTTCTAAAGGCACGCTACGCTCCAAACCAAATTATATTTGTCGAGGAAAAATTAATTAATCATTTTCAGAACTATTAAACATGAAAAATAATAAGATTATCGTCGATAAAAGCTACAAATGTCACCGCGTTAAGCTGTCATTGGAAACGATGATAATGATATCGAATATGAATATCGATATATATAAATTATCAAGCGTATCGCTGGTTGCTCATTAGTTAAACGATAAATTTTCACTGCTATAATCAAAACTTTTAAGTGTCACTTCGTTAAAATAGAGAAAAAAAAACAAATTGCTAACGTCGACAAAGACGTATTAAGTTTAACGGCAACCGATCAGCTTGACATCAATCAAGGAGATCTGATCGCATTGACAACTGATACTAGACGCAACTTATCTCAGTAGTTGTGAGGTCTTTGGGGACAAAGAAAGTTGTGTATTGACGATTTCGTTTAGTAGGACGAACGAAGCAAGTTCTCTAGTAGGTCACAGAATTTAATCTTGAAATATTGCATGATATTTCGTTACAATTTTAAATGTCATAATTAGGTATGTCACGTCACGCTAATACAGCTTTTTAGCGAAACTCCGATTCGATCGAACTAATGACGGCGACGCGCCGCTTTTAGTTGATTATCATTTTTGAACAGTAAGTTACAGTAAGATACTTTTTTACCTTAAGAAAGATACTTTACCATTTCACTGACTTGAGAGTTAAAAAAAATAATTATTGCATTTTAAAGGACACGGCACCGTTCTGCACTGTAGATTCGTGGCTAAAACGTCTTCTTTTATTTTGAATAAAAAATAATTTTTGTAATTAATATCAGAGCTTTTGACATTATTTACATTTATGCGAGTATTTTTAATATATCTTCCAAATTAATAAATATCGAATTATATCTATATATTAATACGTGAAGCAAAACTTTGTACCCCCTTTTACGAAAGTTACGCCGACGGAGAAGTATGAAATTTGGCACAGTTAAAGTTTATATGGAGAAAAAGTGCAGAATGCTAATATTTTTTATAATAATAAAAGTGCAGAATGCTAATATTTTTTATAATAATGCTTAAAAAGTACATTAAATTATTAAAAAAAAAAAACACTAATACACACATATGTACGTACAATGTACAAATACACAAATTTTGTTTATTGTCCTAGTCTGTTTTTAACACGGTCTTGCAACGAATTTTTTTATCGAACACGGATTTAAATACAGGTCTGGCAACGAATTTTTTTTTCGATTTTTTTTAAATCAGAGATCAGGTTCAATAACTGCTGCATATGCTCACCATGTTATGCGCAATCATATTTTTATGACGTTGACAATTCTGTTAATTATAGATTAGGTCGAATTTCGACCACTGGGCGACCACTAATATATATAATTCTATAAAGCATTAACGTTTTGAATTACTAAAAACGATCATACATATCATTTCTATAAATAAAAAGGTGTTTTTAGAACATCAAGAACTCATACATTTACTTATTTTTACATTATATTAACACGGGTTAGCTAGTTATTTAAAATTCCATTTGAATTCTCTTTCAAATTAATTAGACAGCAGTTAGCTAAGCAGATAAATGATAGTTTTAATAAAGTAATATGAAATATCTATGGATATATTTAAGCTCTTTTTAGAGATAAAACAGATGAGTTAACAGAAACAAACTTTTTTTTTCTTATCGTTGTAATATTGAGTTTTTATTTTAGGCATTAACGACTTCTGTATTGATCTTACACACATAGTAAAATATAAATGGTAAAATGATGTCCGGTTAAATAAATTCTTAAATATAAGTAATAACAAATTAGTATTGCATACGTAGAGTTAATTTCGAATTATTTGATTTAACGTCTTCGCCGTCGTGTAACATTAACAAAATATACAAAGGACGGCATTTGACAACGACTGATTATCAGGTTTGTCCGCAGTGTCGTACGCGAGCAACAACACGGAGGCGATGAGCAACTACGTCGTATCGACGGTAGCTATGAGCGGTTCCAACAGGAGAAACTCGAACCGTCCCGACCATTTTATTACGCGCTGGACATTCGACAACAACCGGCAACGTCGCCTCAACAGCCAGAATGATTCGGAGTCGATAGAGATGAGAACGATGGGTGGTATATGACCGAGAACGTACAGGACCACTGTCGGTCCTCTGTACACCACGACGGAATTTTGAAACGGGTGTGTGATGGAGGAGTGCTTATATTGTTAAATGCTTTATAAACAATTCAGCTTCATGTAATAGCGTGTATATTTCACAATTTAGTTACGAAGTCTATAATGAGTATATTTTTATGGACAGTTGTTTTTAAAAATATTTAATTTAATTTACGTAGTCGTTGTTACGCGAAGCTGGTGCGTTCCTCAAATCACATTCGTTCAAAGCAGATGAAATTAAATGGACTATTTACATAATATAATCTGTAATGTTCAGACAGTGCAAACACTTGAAGTAACGTAACTAATTATAATATATCTTTATTAAGGTTTTGAATTTGGAAAATATTTAAGAGGTTATTTTTATTTTAAGAACATTTTAGATAAAAATAAATCAAATTTATATATTCAAAATCTGATAAGCATAAATAAAAATTAAATTTATATAAAGGTTACTATTTGTATAAGTTACTATTTATGTATATAGTTTACATTACATCAAAGTTCTATCTCTAGTAAGAAAAAATTGAGATAGATTATTGAAACCGGCCGTTAGTTATATTGACGAATTGAATTCAATTATTGATAAGATAAAATTTATAAAAAATTAAAAAATTATCACGTAATTTATCGAATGGCTATATGTGCATATTTTTTTACATTACATTATATATATACGTATATGTATATACGTATACATCTCTATTTTAGACTACACGTATTTAAAGATTTCTATTAACAATAGACATAGATCTAAAAATACTAGACTGGATAAAATAGTACCAAAAAAGGAGCATTACTTTCGATTTCTTACTCTTTATTACGTAGGTATCGTAGGTATACCCCGGATGGTGTATATTGAACATGAATTTTTTTAACATTGGAGGGTATTAAACTAAAATTGAACATATTTGTTTCGCGTTGGATATTAATATTAATATTATAACATTTTTAAGTATTTTCAATACTTCTCCGAATGCGTCAGCAATTTTCTATCGAGTTATTAAAAAAAAAAAAAAAGATTCCGATAAGCTCTCGCGAAATCTTTCGACATCTTGAGTATCTGTAAATGTTTAAAACTCGGTTCCTATACGCAAAAAACGATTCATTTTGCTTAAAACCGTTGAATTTGAAACGAGTTGTGACTCCACATATTCCCTATAAAAAAACTATTATTTAAATCGAAAAAGCGTATAATTACAATTCAAACCGGCCGATTTTGAGCAGTAAATAAATTGGGAATGATCAGCTTTCGGACAACCGTTTGACATTATTTATAGCAAACAAATTATCTGTCCCTCCCATTAATTTTTACTACAAACCGTTCTACGCAACCGTCCCAATACGAAGCCTCTCAACAAACGAATAGTTTTTTACCGGGAATATTTTGAGTCACAACTCGTTTCAAATTGAACGGTACGTAAGTAAAAAGAATCGTTTTCTGAATATAGGAAACGGGAATAAGAAAAATGAATATTTTTATTGGTAATAATAAGATATCAAGTGCAAAGTTTACATAAGACGATGTATTTAGCCTTCAAACGATACTTACTGTTTGAAAGTGATAAGACTTACAGGAATGGTAGTTCATATGTGAAGACAAGTAACTATGTAATATATCTTACTCATAATAAATTAAATAAATAAACTAAATTAATCGATATTAAATTTATTGTTTGTTAAACATCATCATTGAAATCGTCATCTACAGCATTAGCTTTTAATAATTTTTTAGGTGTTTTAAAAATTTTAATCATAATGCATGAATATAGAAGAAATAATATGTGTAAAGTTACATGTAATATATACATATATAAGATATGTTTAACATAAATATTTGTATAATATTTTCATAAAAATAGTGGTTGATGTTATTTTATTTACTGTTAAAATTGCTATCAATTTATAAATGTACAAATATTAATAAAAAAATTAAAAAAATTAGACTAAGTAAGTGTTGAAAATAATTTTTATGTACATTGGAAAGTTGTATATATTTATTAATATAAATCTAGTCAGTTTAACCCAAAATTTAGACTAAAGATCATATCAAAGTTATTTATGTACATTGTATATATGTCGTTAGATTAAGTGACTTCATTATTTTTTTATATAACAATATACTTATCATGTTTCATCTTTGTTCTGCGTCGCGTTAATAGTTCATATTTTGAAAAACGAAACTTTTACACTCTTAAATTTATTGTTACGGTAAAAAGTTTTCGTGTTGACGATTTTTAGTAGTCGGACGCCATATTGTAGGGAACAATTGGTTATACACGATATATGTGAAACAAAATTTTAGAAATATACTTTTAATTAAAACACACGTTTTGGATATTTTTTAAAATCCTTTTATATTCATACGTCATTGAGTACATACAGTCGTAAACAAATGCGTTTAAAGTCTATTCAAGAACCTTAATTAAGAGGAAAATTCAAAAATATAAAATAAGTCGTTTTAATGTACACGAACGGTTCGAGCGTGGATCGTTACTCTTCGTGCGAAATAAAATGAAATGAAAATATTTATTTCGTCATAAGGTGATTTTACACACTTAACGAATGTAAAAAAAAAAACATTTAAAATAAATAAGTCAAATAATTACATGTTAATGTCTCGGTAGACATCATATTAGGTTGTACTGCCGTTTCGTCGTACTGACTATTTCAAAACTAATTTTTTTTTGCTAAGAACTTGATTTCAAATTATTTTTATTTCAAAAATATAGAATTCTTTTTTTTATAATTAGTCATTTGTTTAATGGTTAGCGTTCTATTTACATCGCATTTATACGTTTTTCGTCATCATGGATATGTTAAAAATTCGATCGTGATTATGGAGTATGAGTTCCGTCGTGGCAGCAAAGCGCCAGAAGCAGCACGCAACATCAACAACTATTATATTATATTATTGATCGTACCACTCGTTATTGGTTTGATCGCTTTCATTCCGGAAATTTTGACCTAAGAAATGAACCATGTGGTCGGCCGAAAATGTTCGCCGACAATGACGAAATAAAAAGTAGTAAAAGCGATTGTGGAGGCTGATGATTCTCAAACTACAGCTGAATTAGCAGCAGCTTTCGAAGTTAGCACTAAAACAATATTGATCCATTTGCGTCAAATTGGCAAGGTAAAGAAGCTCGACAAATGGGTGCCTCACGAATCGAATGAACGCCAGCGCGAAATCGCGTCGAGACGTGCCTTGCACTGCTCAACAGACCCACAAACGAAGGCATATTGAATCACATTATTACTTGTGACGAAAAATGGTTTCTATTCGATAATCGTAAGTGCTCAGCTAGTTGGTAAGATCCTGGTTCAGTACCTAAACAATGCCCTAAACGAAAAATAACCCCTAAGAAAGTGATGGTAACTGTTTGGTAGTCTAGCGCCGGTGTAATTCATCACAGCTTCTAACCAAACGGTATGAGCATTACTGCAGATGTGTACGAAATGCATTTACGCATCCCCCGCAGAGAGGCGGCGGGTATGTGGGACTCGCTGGCACGCAGAACGTGTCAGAATACCCGCTAAAACCCAGCGGTGCCCTCATCGTCGTAATGGGGCGCCACGGGATCGCTCGCGCATGCAACCGTGACGCCCCGACGGTTGGCCCACCTATGCGGGCTACCTTCGCCTATAGAGCGCTCGCGGGCACCGTGATCCCTCCCCCATCATCCAAAGCATCCCGCGACTCCTCCCAAGCATCAATTATCGAGGTAAAAAGCTTTACACCAGCATCAGTTGTTGAGCGTCCTCTAGTAAGACCGAATTGTTAATTATGTAAAAGCTTAATTTCTTGTAAAATGATTTAAAAGCTGACAGAGAATTACTTTTTCAAATAATTTACTACAGGCAGGTAAAATAGGTCTGTAATTTTCGGATCTTTAGGACATCCGGACTTAAACAAAGGTATAACTTTACTATGCTTCATAAGATCAGGAAACCTACCACTTATAATACATTCATTAAATATAATTGTTAGGTGGGGTGCTGTGATGTCAACAATTGTACCGATTATTTTGTGAGTTATGCAGGTAGGCTAAAGAAAGAGGTTAGTAAGATTACAGATTTTTAACAAAGACAAGAATCTTTTACTAAGTACAGTATTATCTAATAAATTAATATTAAAGTCTTTTTTTTATGACAAATAGACAGGCATTTGACCGCTATCTCACCTGATGTTAAGTGATGATGCGGTCGAAGGTGAAGCATGCCTGCCTAATAACAGTCTATTCACTCTGGCCTTGAAGGCAACCAGGTTGTATCGTTTGGGAAACACAGACGCGGGCAACGAGTTCCATTCTTTAGCCGTGCGCATCAAAAAAGTAGTGCCAAAGCGTTTTGTGCGCGTAGGTGGCATATCAATGACATAAGGATGGAACGATCGACCGCGCCTAGTGTCCCGATGGCGGAAGGTTGTTGGGGGAATTAGATCGTGCAATTCCTTCGCACACTCACCAAAAAATATTCTGTAGAACTAACTAACTCACAGAACTGATAGTGATAGCTTATAATTATTATTATATATTAATTTTCATTGAATTGAATAATTTTATAAAACAAAAAATATTTTACCCAAAATAATTCCTAATAAATGACTAACACCGAGTTGCACGAAACAAATTTTAAAATAAGTGTTTATTAAACTATTTTAATCACAAGAATCGTGATTATCTATTGCACGAAACCTACATCTGATTAAGTTAACAAAAAAAAAAAATTGTTTAATTAAAGACCTATCTAACGGATGATTAATTCCAACAGCTTTAAATTAATCTTGAGATCAACTAATTTTAAGATTAATTTCAACTTAACTAACGGAAAATTAGCGACGGTTTCGTGCAACTCGCCATTAATTAGCTTCATTAAAAATCCAATAGCTTTAAATTTGAATTCTATTTAGTGTAATTATTTTTAAATATATTATCTGCCCTTTGATCAACTTACAAATTGACAAGGTTCGAATAATTAACATTTTTATGTTTATGACTATTTGTTAATTTAATAAATTAACAAGAAATCTCAAAGTCAAATCTAAGATTAAAATGCTAAGAAAATTTAGTTTAATTGGTCGTATTCTGAAATGGAAGGTTTTTAATAACTACGTTTTTTTTAAATGATGATAAGTGATTTCTCCTGAAGTTCTTAAAGTTATATATTATTTAGGTAGGGTAGGTAAATTAGTCAATAATTATTTAAAGTAATAAAAAAAATGTATATTTAGATATTTGTGTACCGAAAGTAACATTTTCGAACTGATTTCGCTATAGGGATTATTATAGTAATTGTCGTCTATTTTTTTAAATTTTTGTCTGTGATATTCAAGCATGTGGTAGGTATGTGATTCATACCGCTTATTTACTTGAAAAATGATAATTTTGCCCTCAACTCGGAACGTTGGAATTTTAAGTTAAGTTTCACTTCAGACTACGGACTAATAGAATCTCGTAGCTTTGGCTAATTAATTTAGGACGAAATTCTGTTTTTTGTTTTTTTTTATCTTAAATTTGTAAAATTTTTATTTTACTTTGCTATCTCGTGACTGTGAAACCTACACTCGGATATTTATAGGAGATGAACGTTTGAATGTGTACATCGATTTTGATTATAAGTCAATTATAAGTCAATTGGATTCTACTGTAATCTTTTTGTTAATGTATATGTTTAATATAATAATACTAAAATATAATATATAGGCCGTGCAGTGACCGACAGAGAAGAATAGTCCCGACTCCCGACGTCTTTCTAGCCGAGGTGTTGTAAAAGACGACTAAGGCCATAGTGGTGCGAATAATTGTACACCAACTAGGATGGTGATGTGCAGCAGCGTCACCATATCCTGCCCCAAATACTGCGCTCGACAACCCGCCTGCCAAACGTGGCGAGTATTGGCAAACAATCGACAAAACGGATAATAGATGTTTCTTGTACGGTAAAAATATTTATAGAAAATAGCAAATGACAGACGGACAGTAGGAACAGTAGGAACGGTAAAACGCTTTGTAACAGGGTTTTTTAAGGCACTCTTTGGGACGGTACATTAAAAACAAGAATCGAAACTCACAATTTATCAGATATAAAACATACAAAAATCAAATGAAAAGGAAGGATAGACAATATGTGAGTTATCTTGATTCAAATTTAAAATCTTATCCAATGATTTTCTAAAATAAAAAATAAAAAACCTTTAGTTCTATAAAAATTTGTTACCGTTTTAAAATATGATTTCAATTTCCACTGTACGAATGCCGGTGCGATTCTAGCCTGTAAAATATAATGCCCCATCTCATGTCGTGGGTGTCGTACGAGGCGACTAAGGGAATATCATATTGACTTCTATCTGTCAACAAATAGTATAGGCTAACGTTACATCTACTAGTACAACAAATACACGAAATTGTATACGATATCAGTTAACCATGATCTTATCGAAAGAACGTAACAAGAACGAAATGTACCACCAATAGATTTTGGTATAAAATTGATGAACATACTTGGTTCAATATGCAATTTATGTTACATTCGTGTATAAAGTCTTGGACTGATTGATTGATTGATACTATACAAAACGACGAGAAAATCTTCGTTTATACCTATCACAAAAAAAATGTCTTGAAAATTTTATTTCGATAAGAAACAAGGATAATATAAAAAAGGTTTTCGGAAAGTAATGATGCTAGCCTTTTTAATTACTTATATAATTTGTTCAAAATTCTAAAAGAAGATCTACATATTTTCGAAGTTTCTTAGACTAAGACAAATCTTTGTGTGAACCAATAATCGGTAATCGTAGCGTAGGTCTCAAAATACATAGTCTTGCCCTAAATATTGTTAGAAAGAAAAAAAAATTTTTTTTTCTATTGCACGTAACATTTATTACTATTGCAGTTTGTTAGTTTAATACATTAATATAAAACCATTATAAATATATAACGCTAATTCAAAGTGGTCTCCATTGGCTGCAATACAGTCCTTTAAACGTTGAGGCCAGTTATCAATAGAAGCACACACTCTTTCCATAGCTTCCATTCGCTGCCAATCGTATGGATTATTTTACGGACTCCAAATTATAAAGGCATTTAGAGCAAGCAATATTCTCTAAAACTGACCATAAATTATAATCCAGCGGATTAAGATCGGGGCTAGATGACGGCCAGTCTTCAGCTCTGATGAAGTCCGGAACGTTGGTTTGTAACCAAGATTGGGTGGATAGAGCTTTATGACCCGGCGCTGAGTCTTGTTGAAAGGACCATTCTTAGTAAATGAATATGGTGTAGTTAAGGGACTTAGCTACCTTCTTAAGAATGCTATCTTGATACACTTGTGCTGATGTTTTGATACATTTTTGACAAAAATATAACTTACTCACTCCTTTATAGCTAACACCCCACCAAGACATCATTGAAGTCGGATAATGCCCACGTTGTCCTTAGAGCTTTGAGTATAAATACGGTCATTTTGTTAAAATATTGCTCAATTGTAAAAAAGTTCTCATCCATACACAAATTTTTTGTGACCTCCCTTTGCGTACCGCTTAATTAGTTGTTTTGATTTTAGCACCCCACCCACACCAGTGCATCTCTTATAGGCTGCAAGTCCTAAGTCATCTTTTAAAATAGGCGACATGGTTCGAGGTGCTATTTTCATCTCCCGAGATAAAATCTTTTGCTTTCGGACAGGATTTCTTCTAATTCTTCTTCGAAAGTCTCAGAGTTAAGTTAATTTACTGTACAAACGTTTTTGACTAAATATTTGATTGTTTTTAAAATTATCATTTCATTAGTACTTCCTAATAAATGAATTTACGTTGGTTATTTATTTATAGTGATAATTTAACCGGTAAAACCTTTGAATAATTGATTACAGCTGGCATATGTCTGGCTTAGGATACAATACTCTCACAAAAATAGTCTAAGAGCCCACGACATTAAAACTTATTCGATAAGACTTAGATTTATATACATATATATATATATATATATATATATATATATATATATATCTTAGTCTTCTTTAGTCTTTATAACTTGTTATGTTCTATTTTGCCGTGCGGAGACCGGCAGAGAAGAATAGTCCCGACCTCTTTCTTGCTGAGGAGTCGTAAAAGGCGACTAAGGCAATGGTGGTGCGAATAACTGTACACCAACATTTACCACAGGATCAGCTGTCGGATTATTAAGGCTCGTCAGCCTGCCAGGCGTGACGAGTATTGGCGAATCCCCTCAGAGATGATGGGCGAAGCCTACGTTCAGCAGTGGACATACAACGGCTGATGAGATGATGGTGATGATGTTCTATTATTTAATATAAGCAATTAGGTATTAGCTAATTTAAACGTAATTAACGATTCGTATTGTTCTATGCACTCTGTCTAATATGTAAGTATCAAATCGAGAACAAAAAAAAAGTTTAACATAATTATATTGTAAATTTTAATGTCAAAATTCGTAATTTCAGAATGTAACCTAAGCTATTTCTTAACTTTGAAACGATTTTCCGTAGATCGATTTTAGCTTAAAATATTCACTAGAAAAATTTTACCTGTTTATTATATAGTTCGGACACATAAAACGCAATTGGTCACGTCAACCCCTAGTGGGCAAAAAGGTAAAAACAGAGTTTAATAGAAACGACAGTTATATTTTAACTTCATCTAAAAAAAATATAAGGAAATTTTACACTTTATTAAATATATTATTGATCATTGACATCGCGGCAGGACGTTTGATGCAAAACGTTCTCATTAAGTCAATGACGTGTGAGATTATTAGAAATAACGTGACGTCAATAATAATATAATAAACACAAATTTAAATCTGGTGTCAATTTTGATGTCACTGTCAGCTATAAATCATCACTGTTTAGCTAAATTTTATTAGAAAACGATAATATGTATTATTTTTATATGTTATTCTGTTTTATAAATAGACTTGATGATCCTCGCGTCTTCACGCCATTTAAAGTTACAGCTCAGTTGTTTGTGACAGTGTGATTTTTTATATATATATTTTTTAATATCAAGTTATTAATGAAAAAACTAAAAAACCTGACTGCGTTTCTGTGTAATTTGGAATTGAAATTTATTTAGCGCTAAAAATTCGTCATTTTGTTTTTATTTTTTATATTGAAATACCCAGTGTCACTCTCACAGTAAATACGAATCTAATGACACCTCTCAAGCTTAAATCCATCGATCCGTTCAGGCGAGCCAATTATACATACATACATACATACATACATACATACATACATACATACATACATACATACATACATACTCTCGAAAAACATAACCCTCCTTCTTGCGCGGTCGGGTAAAAAATATACGAATTTTTTTTTCAATTTGACTGGTAGGCTTGAATGAACACGGTGAAATAATTTGACTTAGATTTTTTGAATTTTTTTTTAATTATCACAATGCATATTTATTAATTAAAATATGATAAGTAAAATTGATAACAATATAAAGTTAAGGTTCATTTTGACATCAATATTAGTTAGTACCCTTAATGATAGTATCGGTTTACTTTAAAAGTCACGTGAAAAATATGATACTAAATAAATTACTACATAATATTATAATATAAATAAATTATTCGTTATTCGTGAAAAGCAGATAGGTACATTTAATTAAGTCATCATTAAAAAATATATCATAACTTACACATGTATTAAAGTAAATTATTTATGACGTTTTTTTCGAAATTGTTAATTATCATTTTAGCGTAATTAACAAAACGATTTGAGAAATCACGGGTTTTATAGGGCCGAAACAAATACCCGTGTTGCGACGTCGCAACGCTAAAATAGGCGGTGGCGTCACCGCCGATTTTAGCGGCGCGGCACAGCAAATTCCGGCGTTATGACGTCATACTTGTTGACAATGATTTATTGACATTTTGTGTCTATTTTTATTTTTTTATTTTTTTGTGTCTATTAGACATGGGTAACTCAATGAATTTGTATGAACCGTAGATAAGCTCATGAGCCATATGCTTGAACCGGAGCTGTGAACCGGCTCACAGTTTAGGTCAATTGTTGTTATATTGTTACTTTTAACAATATAACAACAAGTTTCTTTGTTTGTTACGCTTTCACGCCTTAACTATTCACCTGAATCACGATGATCATGAAATTCTGCATACCAGTTGTCTGGGGTACAGAAAAGGACATACAGTACCTACTTTACGTACCGACTACCGTAGGTAGCTGTACCACGCAAGCGGAGCCGCGGGCGAAAGCTATTTATTTATATTTAATCTATAAAACGAATATAAATGTAAGATATTAATTTATGTATTACTTTATTTAAATCTTGTTGAGACTTTATAAGACAAAATTTGTTTAAAATCCTACCAGCATAAAAAAATGATTTACAAAAATCTTTCCGTTACAAAGGATTATTTTTATGCATTCTAATAAAATAACAACTTCAAATATTAACAAATTTCACGTGAATTATAATATTTAAAATAATTCAATTAATATCCAAAATCAAAAATCACGAAGAACTGGTTACCCTACAAAAACGCTCTTTTTCGCGACGCCGCAACGCCGCAACGCAAACTGCCGATTTTAGCGTCGCGTCGACGCAACGCGGTTATGTGTTTCGGCCCATATAGATCAATGGAAATCACAGATCTATGTGTCATTGTTCAACCGAAAATTATCTGTCAATTGAATTTTCTTTAACCAATTTTAAAACGAAGGACTTAAGGAAATATTACGAAAAACATCGTTTGGTTAAATTGAATATATTTGTAAATCATATCAATACGAGAAAAAAATATAATAACGTATTAATTAGTTAATATTTATTTATTAAAAGATAGTTCTTTTAAACAAACAGCCTCTTTAATATTTTTAATTTACTGCATAAAGCAGGTTTTACATAAGCCAATAAAGTTTCTCTTTTACATTTAAAAATCAAAAAGTGAAGTAGCAACTTCAACGACATTAAAAAAAACCGATTTTTTTAGATTTCCATTATAGGTAGATATCTCTACGTATATCTATCTGTTTCTGAAGCCGTGCCTTTCGAACACGTCACAATTAGAAACGCAATGTCATCAGGCGAAATATTTTTTCTAATTTTTCCTTCAAAGATAAATTAATGTATACTTAGTTTTAAAATTGTGATTTAACTTTTTTTTATATTAGTGGGAAAAAAGTAATTACTGTGCGTGGTAAAGGCGGGCGAGAGGTAGGTACTCTATGTTGATAAGTTGTCGCCTACAGTTCCGCTTAGTACAGTTTGAAAAACATGCTACTTGTATGGAAGGTTATTTTTTTAGAGTATTTATACGCATACGTAATTAAAAAAAAATAATCTTTCATGTTTTTTTTTTGAATTGTCGTTGCTGATATATGATAATATGGACATTTACGTTAATTTAAAAGCAGACCTTTTAGCAATTCGATTCGATCGAGCGAATTACGTTGTCCAATTTAAATTATCTGTCCGGCAAACTATCTATGGAGAGCGATTTTACAAAAGTACGAGTATATCGTTCAGATTACGCACAAAGTACGAAAATAAATGTTAAACAATATTATCATTTCCGATTTTTTTTAACATAACGTAAATATAACGTATATATATATATATATATATATATATATATATATATATATATATATATAGATATCATTTATTATTATATATTTATTATAATATTTATATATTTTTTTTTCGTTTCAGCCAGGGGCGTAGCTACCGCCGTATCAATGATACGGGCTCCCCGGTCTACAGGGGCCCCCACAATAGAATTCGGGACAGACATTAGTCCGGAGTTGCGACGACCTTTTTTTTAAGGAATACATATAGTCTTTACGATTACATATAGGCCGACGACATAAAGACAAATTTCGGAGTGAGACGCGACGATCTTTTTTTTTTCTCACGTCGTCGTACGCACAGAAATTTGGGGCCCCTTTACAGATTTTGATACAGGGCCCATCTAAGTCACGCTACGCCACTGGTTTCAGCATATAGTAGGAGATAGTGTTAAACATAAATTTAACTATAATTCGTATTTAATCGAAGTAATTTGTGAGTAGTCAAAGTAGGTATATATTGTACATTGAGATAGGTTCTTAGAGCAATCATTTATGATATTTTAGTTTAAGAAGACGTAAAACAAAATCGACAGGGCTTCCAAGATTAGAACCGAGACATAAACGAAATTATGCTTATACTCTATAATAATTGCTTATATTCACTTCGCTTGAACTTCCATAGACTTATTGTTGGCTTCGTTAAAAATATTAAAAAAAAATTACTGTCATGTAAGAAACATAACATATTATAATATGTACTCGTATAACCAGTTATTATGATTTATTTACAGATTACTAAGTATTAGTTAAAAAATAATTTACATTATATTAACAAATATTTTGTTTTCAATATCGATTACATACAAAAATCACCATATTAAACTTCACAAAAAAAAAGAAGCAAATATCTAATCACAATTTTAACTATTTGTAGTGTCACTATTTGATATTATCGGTACTGAGTCGCATTATTTTTTTTACAATCCTCATTTTCACGGGGTTGATATTTTCCAAGGAACTAAACATCTATGTGTGACCAATCTATAATTAGGTACTTAATTTCGCGTGACGCCGTTTTGCCGTGTCGCCGTTTATCGTGACCGTATGCGACGTTAACACAGTATATTTCGTCAATCGATATATATATATATATATATATATACAGGGTTTCCCAGAATTGATTGAATTGAATTCTTATAATGTAGGCTAGTTTTTCAAGTGGTTGGCTCAGGCAACTTCCATACATTTTTTTTACACTACAGGTGTTAAAACTTAACAGTTAATTTTAAAACTAAAATTTGTGTTTAGTGACTTCTTGTAAACTAGTATTCTAAGTAGTTGAGATTTTTTACATGTAATTTGGAAACATCATTATTAGGAAACATATCAAAAGGGAAAAAAAAACGAACTTGGCCTCAAATGACAGATGTAGATCACAAATGTGAGAAAAAGTGGGAATTATTATTTGTTTACAAAAAATGGTCTAGACCGCGAACTATTTGGGATAGATTTTTTTTTTTGGTGTATATATCGGGTGACTGGTAAATTACTATCAATATTTAAGGAGACTACTCGGTACATGATTCTCATTCGAATTATGTAAAAAAAACAGGTAAATATTAATAATATTTTAGGTAAAGTTTCTCAACAATTATCCAATTATGTACGCGTCGTCTGGACACCCTAGCAGCTAGCTGCACTTTCGACACAAAAAAGGTAGTTTACTTACGTCCAAACGCCGCCACGTGTTAACAGGGTAGCAGGATAAACAAGCATGATCCAATCCCCCTTAATACTTTAATCCTGGCTTATGATAGGCAAAAATACTAAGATATTTTACTCGTTTAAGCAACAAATTTGTTGACTAGGTAAATGATGTGAACTTTGGCAATTTTTAGATGTTAACAAGCGGCACAGTACAACACCTGTGCACGTGCCGCCGGCATGACTGTAGAGTGTCAACGCTTCATTTACTTGAATTGAAATTTATGAAAATTTGGTCAAAAATGAAGTACCTATTTTTTTTACATAATTCGAATGAGACTCATGTACCGAGTACTCTCCTTAAATATTGATAGTAATTTACCAGTCAGCCTGTATATATATATATATATGTATATATATTCATGGCGGCGGCTGGCTCACCCTGTATATATATATATATATATTATCATGGTTATCCGCCACCACAGATATTTGAAATAAGGACATATGTTATTTCATTAAAAATATACGAGAACACAATGTCGCCAGTTCTGTCCCACCACTCTTCGCAAAACAGCGTATTTGATGTAGTATAAGCAAGAAATATTTCTCGTATACCTACTTTTTTTTTATGATTTTTAAGTAAAATATAGTAAAAAAGTAATATTTACATGTGGTAACTGATTCCATGACTTGTTAAATGTTTGATTTGACTTCTAGTCTTACAATAAAACCACTGAACAAGACGGCATTGTTAAATGTTTTCATGCCCGCAGGCGAAATCACACTGATTAGCAGTGATGGTCATTTAAGAAATATGTGCGCGTTTTGGGCAAGTTGCGTCACGCGGACACGCCCCCATGCCACTTCTCCTGTTCTTAATATTTCTATGTCCGCCATCGTCCACAACCACCAATTTGTTATGACCGTTGTGACCGTTACGCGTATGCCGTACAGCTGCCCCGCCAGGTCCTCCCTCCACCTCCGCATAAGCGCTTCCTGCCCTATCCGACGCACCCGTAGGATCCCGTCCTCAGTCCTCCTTGTAGGGGTAGAATGGTTCTCACAAAGAGCCATTCTACCCGAGACGTATGAGTAGGTTTCGGCAAGAACTTCCGCCACGAGTTCCCACGGGGGGTCGCCGGCTAGAGCAGTAGCTGCAGCCCACGATCCCGTACGGTACTCTCTAATCACCCTCACTGCGATTGTCCTTGGCCATGAGTAACAGTCTTTTCGTAGGTCGATCCCTACTATTTCCAAGGTTTGTCCTTAAGACTTGTTAATAGTTAACACGTATGTGTTTACCGGAAATTGGAGTCATTAAAATGTGATTGGCAGATCAGTTGGGATAATCAATGATAATGAGATTAATTCCTTAAGCAGCCTCGTCCTATTGCACACGCTTGGAGGACTTAAATTTCTCTAAAGCATAATTGGAATTCCGATATTTAACGTCAATTCGTGTAGTGGCAGTCCCAAAGGATTCAGTGAATTTAAAAATTCCTGTGCATATAATGTTACTGCGTCTTCGATATTTGTGATGGTGTCTATCGATTTGCAATTTTTTATTTGGCCGGGGACTTTTGAATAATTGCATTATTTATTTCGTTGACAGTATTATTCCTAGGTGACACTACTGCCATAGAACACAGCCAATAAAAGTACTTTTGGTGCAAATTCTCAATTCTTTACTGAATTATTTGACCTAAAGACTCATCTAGAAGGATGTCACAATTTCTGCTTAAATTTGGAGTAGGAAAAATTCCTTTTCCAAGTTTTAGCAGGGAAATCAATATCTTTAGTCCGTAATTTTAAATTTTGAATCGAACAGGAATTACCTGTACAAAACAGTAATTGAAAAATCATAAGAACTACTATGTTACTCTAAAGTCCAAGTAAAAATGTTTACAGGGCAGGTGATTATGCGCTTTTAAAATGGGACACCAAAATCCTGGTAAAATAATTTTGGTTTTCAAGGATGGAGTCATAGTGGAAATGGCCGGGAATAAAACGTGAAGAATTGTATTCTTGGAAGTCGATTATAGAGAACATTGGAGCGACAAAAATTTCTATCAAGAAGTTTGTATTTAATGAAAGAAATGGTAAATCACTTCTGTTTATTTTGATTTTTATTTATCAAAAAACATTTTATGTTCAATAATAAATAAGTTTATTCTTAACAATTAAATTATTTACATAAAGTAAAACCCAAAAAAATAAATAATAAAATTAAACTTGTATCAGTAAAATTTATAAATATACGAGGGTGCGTTTTTAAGTTCGCGGAATGAGAGGTTTGGAGGGGGATGATTAGACTCATTAGGATCGTAACGTGTTTAGTGACTCACAATTAGTATAAATACGAGATTTCATTGTTATTAGACTATTAGTCTTTGAGCTATCGCCAACCAAGCAACATAATCAGGAGTGAAAAGTGAAATATGGAAAAAATCGAATATCGTGCCGTTATAAAATTCCTTACCAAGCAAGGAAAATCAGTTGCGACCATAATGGATGAGGTGTCATCGGTTTACGGTGACTCTTATCCAGGAAAAACCATGGTGTACAAGTGGCAAAGTTTGTTTAAAAAAGGAAGGGAATTGAAGACGACCCGAGGCCGGGCAGGAGCATCGAGGTGACCACGCCAGAACTTATCCAAAAAGTCGAAAAACTTGTACTTGACGATGCTCGACTAAAGAAGAAACAACTCGCAGAAATGGTTGGAGTATCCGATACAACCAGTTTTAAAATCCTGCACGATCATCTTGGCCTAAGGTCAGCGCAAGATGGGTACCGAGAATGCTCACGCCGCCGCAAAAACAACAACGCGTAGAGTGTTCACGTGCATTTTTGGACCTCTGCAATGAAGACAAGGATGGTGTATTGAGTCTAATTGTTACTGGAGACGAAACTTGGGTTCATCATTATGAACCTGAGTCGAAACAAGACTCTATGCAGTGGCATAAAAAGGGCACAGCACCCCCCAAGAAGTTTAAGGTGTCACAGTCAGCTGGGAAACTCATGGCAACGGTCTGTTAGGACTCAGAAGGATTATTATTGATCAATTATAAAGATAAAGGTGTTTCTATAACCGGGGAATACTACGCTTCAATATTAGAGCGACTAAAAGAAGCTATTAAACAGAAAAGACGGGAAAAATTGACGAAAGGTGTGCTGCTTTTGAACGACAATGCGCCCGTCCACAAGAGCCGCGTTGCGTTGGCTGCCCTGCTTAAAGTGGGCTTCGATATTTTGAACCACCCACCCTAGAGCCCAGACCTGGCCCCGAGTGATTATTACCTCTTTCCAAAAATGAAAAAAGAGCTGCGGGGTAAAAAATTTACCACCGATGATGAAGTTAAGGAGGCAGTTTCAGCGTATTTTGAAAACATTTTTTTCTGAGGGTATAAATAAATTAATTGAAAGATCTGAAAAATGTGTCCGTCTTGCAGGTGAATAAATTGAAAAGGAAAAATAATTTGGTTTTTTTATTTCAATCCCTTACCCTTCATTCAGCGAACATAAAAACGCTCCCTCGTATGTTTATTGAAATGTTAAAAAAACAAGTTATTTTTCGCGTTTTCGTGAGAACTAGTCAATTATGTTCTTTATTTTAAAACGTTTTAATTTTCTTAAATATGGAAAATTTGTAATAATTTAATCATTAGTATTGCAGTAATTTATTTCATTCGTTGGATTGATAATGCTGTGTAATATAAAATTGTTTATGTAAAAACTTAATATATTCGTGGAAAAAGTCGACTTTTATAGGATTGATTTTATATCTCTTCAAAATTCAAGATTTAGTCTTAAGATTTACGTATTTTAATATATAAACGTGGAAACTACTAACCTTTACGTGTAGTTAGTTCTGAAACTATATTTACTATAACCATCAATACCTATAAACTTCAAAATATAGTCGATATTATATTTCAAGATCGTATAAGCGTAGTAAACGTAGGCAGCACCTTTGATAAATTTTATAGGTTTCGACATTAATCGAATATTTTGTAAATTATAATATTTTTATATAATAAGATATAATACATTCAATAGCGTCTCAAGAGGTTGTCATAGTTATATGAAAATTTTAATAGATACACAATACATATTATATTAGTCATACATGAAAGCACTAATTAACTTTTGTACATATATCTACGTAAGATTTCTTTTCTAAATTAACTTCGTCGTTTAAATGTTTAAATGTTTTAATGTTTAAATGTATACAATTAGTTTTAAGATAACTCTTTGGTTCTTGAAATAAATATGAGTAATATAAGGGATAAAAAGAAAAAGTCATATCATATTGTAGTGATGACTCGACCATTGATTCGATTCATCGGAACGGATCGATTCTTAACTAAAAAATAAATAATCTATATACCAAAATGTTTCGTTAAAGAGCTAGTGGCATATAATTCTCAGATTATTGCTTGTAATACTCTTAACACGTTGTTCTAAACGGATCAACCTTTCAACAAAAACATTGTAAACAATAAAATAGATGTTTTAATTTTTTATTAAATTGATTTTGCAAAATATCAACATTACTTGACTATGCTTAACTTTTGAATACTCGATTATCCGAAGTGAAGGAATTAGTAGTGTAGTCAAATCAGAAATGATGAGTTCCGCTCGTTTTGGAGGTCGATGGCGGAGGCTTACGTTCAACAGTGGACATCCAATGGCTGATATGATGATGATGATCATGACATTTTGAGCCATTTGTGTATATTAGTGATGTTATATTACCTTACTCTATCATTTATTTCACTCCACTGCCACGAGCTCTTTAACTTTCTTTCTGATATCAAATTAGAAAAGGCGGGTACTATCGTAAACCGATCTATATCCGACCACTGTACTTTTGTCTCAGTTATTTCTTTTAATACAAAAAGATTTTATTAAACGAAATCAATTTTAAAAAATGGATTCTTAAAATAAAACGTTTATTGAATTTAAAAAAAAAAGAAGTCTCGTTATTTTCTGCACATTGGAAATATTTTTAAAAAACTATTATAAATTATGTTCCTTGAAGGTCGCATAGACGTATTTCCGACCACCAAATTCCTGCCTGCCGATTACCGACCACTACGAAGCCTATTTCCGACCGGATCAAATAAACTGTAAAATTATACTTATTTGTGGACAATTATATATTTCTACATTAATTGTGGTAAGGGCTTTAGCTTTGAATGATTACACTGACTGACAGACTATCTGTATCAGACTGTAAACCACCCACTGCTGAGCGAAGGCCTCTTCTCCATATAGAAGAAGGATTAGAGCTTATTCCACCACGGCGCTCCACTGCGGGTTGGCGGATAATTTCCCTACCATGAGCAACGATCGTTATCAGGTGTCTATGTGTGTGTGTGTGTTTTACGTGCTCTCCGATGCACGGTGGGGAGACCCACAAAGACATCCAGACCGGAAAGTAATATTTGTACAAATACAAATATCTGTCCCGAGCGGGAATCGAAACCGCGACCGCTGTCGCGCGGTTTGAGGCGACTACTCGCACCACTACACCAGGACGGTCGAGGATATGGTTCAATATCGTTTATCAATACACTAATATTTTGTTTCTATAAAATTATATTAATAAAAAACGGTGACATAGATTTTTTTTTAAACATAACAACAAAGTTTAAATTCTTTTTAAGTTATCAATGAGCCTAGTTTAAGTAATTTTAAACTTTCATTGCTGATGCTTTGCGGATGCTCATAACGTTGGATTTGATCGCCGTTAACGCCTGATTCAAAACTGTATCGGAGTAACTGATCCGTTTAGATGGCGTCATGATGTTACTAGTTAAAAAATACAGAATTTTTACGATAATTGCCTAAAAAAATAACAATAAATAATAATAATCAAATAATTTTTCAATATCGTTAAACAGAAGTCCGCGCTGAGACGAGGCTTGTCTAATAATGACAAATTCTTAAAACTATCGACCATAATATCGAAAATTGCTTTAAAAAATAAACAATACAACGCTATGTTAATTTTCTTTAAAGACTTCTATTCTACCTAGGCCGGTCGGAAATACACCAATAGCCAAAATCCGTCCTCTACCTAATTCCGACCAGTGGTCGTAAATACGGTCAAGTGCATTATTCCGAAGTCGTATTTCCGTCCACAATATATTATTATTTTTTTGGAGATAAATCGAAGAAATTAATAATTTCTATCACACCTCATCAAAGTTAAAGATGTATACCTACGAACAAAAAAAAAAAAGTATTCATCTGAAAGCCTAATAACCCTTTAAAAAATAGATATTTTTTTCAGAGAATAGGTTTTTCATTATAAATCATTGCATTAAATTCAACATAAGCGAGTGAACTGTTTGTAACTTCGCATATATTAGGATGAATATTTTTATTATTTGTCATTATAAGTTTTAACTTGATTGCTTGTTCCAAAAAATTATTATTAACAAAAATGAAAAATGGACGGAATTAGGAAGGCGGTCGGAGATGGGCTAGTTTACGTTACGAGTAATTCGATGTATTAAAATGCATCGGAGACAACAAGTATTTTACTTTATTACTTATCAACATTACGTAAATTTATTTTAAGCTTTGTTTAATTTTGATATAGATACAATATTCATTTATCTAAAAAAAAATTAAGGTTTTAATGACAGTTAAAATTAATAGAAATATTTTAACTTTGATAAACATGACTATTTATTATGTTATATAATATTTTTTGTTAGTTTATTAAAATTATGTATATTTGTATTAAATGGTATAAGTTACGACAAAAAACAAAATTTTTATTTAAAAAAAAAATATCACTGTATACTGTAGCTATGTGTAAATGTATAGTAGTCGTTTAACAATAAAATAATAATATTATATAGATGTGTAAACGTATACATATATAGGCCTATATAGTAATTGTAATTAATTTTCTGTAAAATATTTTTATTTCCATTTACAACTCGTCAAAAATGACAGAGGTAATCCGAAACGCTTTATTATATATAATCGATTGTACGTAATGTAACAATAATAATTATCATGTAATGAAAATATCATATAATCTTTTAGTATATAAGCTATTGTTTACACTTAAAGTTTCTCTGTATTCAAATATGTGAGTAGTAATATATGAATGTTGTATGCGTGTTTCTTTACTGATACCACCCTTATTTTACCCAAACGATTTACAAGATATTTCAATCCAAGAATTAAGAAGATGAAATAATAATAGTTTTATGATCATCATCATTATCATATCAGTCATTGGATGTCCACTACTGGACGTAGGCCTCCTCCACCGACCCCCCGAGCGACTGGTTCAAAGCAGCCTCCATCCAACCGTTGGGCTATGTCGGCAACCTTCGTTCGTCTGCGGATCTCATCATTTTTGGTTCGATCTCACAGAGAATAACAGTAACATAATAATAATAACATAAAATTTAACGCTCATTAAATGAACATTTTTTCTCTATAAAATTGTATATATATAATATATATGTATATTGTTATATTTTTATTTGTATTGTTAGTAAACATATAGAAAAAAATAAACATAGTCTTTGCACTTATTTTCATAAAATGCTATCAAATATAAAATACTAGCTTCGGCCCGCGGCTTCGCCTGCATGGATGTCGGTTATCGCGACCAAAAAAAAAGTATCCTATGTTACTTCCAATATATCCAGGAATATGTGTACAAAGTTTTATGATCATCGGTTAAGTAGTTTTCGCGTATGCTCGTGTAAAGCGTAACAAACAAATATACTTTCGCATTTTAAATATTAGTACGAGTATGATTATCAAAACTGTGGACTCAAAGTTCTTAATCACGTCTACGATGACAGAACTTTACACATAGTTTTTCTTCTATCTAGTTAGTAATATCGATCTTAAACTGAAATTGTATATAATGTACTTTACATTTATTATCGCACGAAAGTTTACCTACGTCCAAACGCCGCCACGTGTTAACAGGGTAGCAGGCTAAAGCGTCTATCTTAATCCAAGAGAAGTAAATTCTTGGGCGCAGTTGTGTACATTTTATTTGGAAACAACCAAGTTTTTTGATTCGAGTGTCAATTTCTTAAGTTAAGAGAATTGAATAAATTGAAAGAAGAATGACGTTTCAAAGAAAAATAAGTCTTGAATCAAATAGTTTTTTCTATTAGTGTAGAATTTTAAAAGTATTACAAATTTGCCATTTAACATTTTTGTCTTTTACAGCTTAGCCAAAAAATGCAAAAAAAATTAAATTTCAGAGCTATATAACAAATTAAATATTGAAGATAGAAATTCGACTAAAGAGATTTTTGTATCAAAAATAATAAAAAAGGTCCATTCATTCGATTTTTTTTAAATAATTTTATCACAGTTTGGAGAGCAAAAAAGTAATAAAAAACCATGTTTCCCATGTTATTTAAACGGAAAATTTTTAAGTTTGATGGAAAACCTCTTAGAATTGGAATTTTGAGCTTAACTTTTAACAGGAGCTTTGTTGGGAGGTATTGGGCTAAGAGCATAAACAAAAAAAAATATATATATATATTATATCGTCGTTTTTTGGCACACGTCGTTTTTTAATATTTATATAGAAAAAATGGTTTATTTTTCTTAATGAAAATATGAACCAATAGAAAAACTATTAGAATAATATATCCTCTTGTGGTCAACAATATTGTTGAGTTTTTTAACCTAATAATCGTATTTGTGACTGGTAACTATAAAATATAATGTAGCTAAAACACAGTTTCAAAGAGTATACAACGAAATAAAGAAAATGAATGTATTGGTTTAAAAATAACATAGCTAAGAAAATTATGACTGTTTCTAGAACTCAGATTTAGGCTTTGGTTTACTTTAAAATAATCAAATCTGAATTGTTCTCTTATATTTACGCGAATTTTACTCATTTAATTAAAAGTCTAAATCGGATTTTATCGCGTTTATTTGTTTTAAAACTTTACAGTTTAACGATTTTTAATTAAATTAAATTATTTCCCGACGTTTCGGACCCTTTACAGCGTCCATGATCTCGGGGGACTGAGGTGGTGGGTGTCCGAATAATCATATAAATTATTTCAATTAATTATATAAATTAATTATATAAATTATATTATATAAATTAATTATATAATTATTTAATTAAATCTGAATTGTTTTAATTTATTTTATTGTTTATTATGTATATCCCGCGACTTCGTCCGCGTAGAAGTCGAAAATGGTTTTAATAGGATTTTCAATGGAGTTGTTTACGTAGTTAATTTTGTTATAACATATAAATTATTACGTTAAAATATTTGAATTATTATAAAATATAACAATCTAAATATATATAACTCAAAGGTGACTGACTAACTGACATAGTGATCTATCAACGCACAGCCCAAACCACTGGACGGATCGGGCTGAAATTTGGCATGCAGGTAGATGTTATGACGTAGGCATTCGCTAAGAATGGATTTTGATCAATTCTACCCCCAAGGGGATAAAATAGGGGATAAAAGTTTGTATGAAACTTTGTCAATTTTAAACAGATCGGGCTGACATATGCAAAATGCATAAAGCTACTATGACGTAGGCATCCCCTAAGAAAGGATTTTGATAAATTCCACCCCTAAGGGGATAAAATAGTGGATGAAAGTTTGTATAAATCTTCTTAGATTTTCGACTGATTGGACTGAAATTAAAGATTGGAGCTACTATGATCGTCCGCTTAAATAGGATTTTGATAAATTCAACCCCCATGGGGATAAGTTAATACTTCTTAACGGGCGCGAAGCCGCGGGCAAAAGCTAATCTTTATTATATAGTAGGGATTTAAAGTTTAAATAACGTTAAAATAAAATAAAATTTTGTTACATTTTATGAAAGCGAAGCTTGGTCTTTGATCTGGAGAAAGTTACACGGAGGTATTATCTTTTTTACAACGAAATCGAAATACACCCTCCTCTGCAGTATTTCTTTATAAACAATATTTTTTGTTTTTCCTTCAGGTGCTAGAATCACCAGGGTACTCTGGAACATGCCACATACTGGCTGTGGGAGAAGCAGCATTCCCTCAAGTATAATCCCGTTACCTTAAGAGTTTGACCTTAAGCTTTGTTTATGGTAAATACACACTCATACATTATATTATTATCCAGTACCGGGAAATCACTATTTCCTATTTTAAGCAACAGGTCTGAGAACTGTCCGGCAGTAACATCTCCCCTCAGATGGATTCTCATATTTATGGTAAGGCTTAGTTTTGTCACTGAAGGCCACAAATGCTTCTGTACTGTATCAGCCTGTAAGCAACCCATTGCTGATTGCTGTGTCTGTATCAGCCTGTAAGCAACCCATTGCTGAGCGAAGGCCTCTCCTCCATATAGAAGAAGGGTTGGAGCTTAATCCACCACGCTGTTCCACTGCGGGTTGGCGAATAGTTTCCCTACCATGAGTAACGATCATTACCAGGTATCCATGATAACAACCGGGACCGACGGTTTTACGTGCTCTTCGAGGCACGGTGGGGAAACCCACAAGGACATACACCCAGACTGGAAACAAATATTTGCACAAATACAAATATCTGCCCCGAGCGGGAATCGAACCCGCGACCACCGACATTGAGGCGACTACTCGCACCACTACACCAGAACGGGTGTTAATGCTTCACTATACGCTTTAACTTCGTTCGCTTGCATTCTTCTGGGCAATACTGGTAAAGTTTGCGGGAAATCGCCTACTAACAATACAATAACTCCTCCCATTATACAATTATTATTCCTAATAATTTGTAAAGAACTATTTAGGGCTTCGAAACCCTCTTTATGAGCCATAGTACTCTCATCCGAAACAAATAATTTAGTTTTGCGATTGTTTGGGTCTAGTGCAGAAAGGGGTTTCGGTCTGTATCAAATTGAAAGAAAGCCTCTTTTACCTCGTTCCAGCAGCCGCTAAGGCGATGATATCACGATTGGGTCTCACTTTGGCCAACAGTAAATTTAATAGAAAAGTCTTGCCTGTTTCACCAGGAGTATCCAAAAAAAGATACCACCTACACCTGCGTCGATACTAGGAAATATTTTATAATAGACGGATTGAGTTGTCAAACATGTGTCAAAATAAAATGTAATTTAAATCAAAAGCACTAAGGAGTATTGATATCAACTTCGAAGCATATTTAGCATACATTTCGTTGACAAAATATATTATGGTATAATTTATTTCATTATATTTCATTTAAGCAAATTCACCAAAAATAATCTCCATTAAATTAAATTAAAATTATATTTGTAATAAAATAATTAGAATTTTTTTAAAAAATAATTTTAAAAAGTTACATTCAAAATTACATTCTTATAAAATATTGGAATTACGATACATTAAACATTTAAATTGATTGATAACTGCAAAATATATTGAATTGAAATATTTAAATAAAATTGATCAATAAATTAAAATAATTAGAATAAAATAAATGATTAAAATAAATGAGAACCCCTCTATAGGGTAAAGGCCTCCTCCATAACAACTACAATAACTTACTACCCCCCTTTAACCCCGTTAGGTGATGAATTTCGATAAAATACGAAACATGTCTTGAATAAATTCTGTTAAAGAATATTTTTACGAAATTTTAAGCAGATTGGACCAAGGAATCACGTTGTCCCATACAAACTTTGACCCCTTTTTTCACCCCTTTAAGTAGTGTATCTTAGTGGATGCCTACGTCATACAAAGGACAAGTCCTCCAAATTTCAAGTCTCTACGATTAGCGGTTTAGGCTATGCGTTGGTCCGTCAGTCAGACAGCCAGTCAGTCATTCAGGACAAAGCATTTTATGTGTATAGATTCGTGTATGTAGGTATGTATGTATAATTTTATGTATATATGTGATATTGCATATATCACCTATTTTTATTTACTTACTTATTATTATTTTTAGTGACATTTTTTACAGAATTTTGCGTGATTCGCATACTTTTTACGCTAGTCCTCAGCCCAAGGTTTGCCTGGAAGTGATCGCTTTGTTAGAGACAAGGCCGTCCGTTGCGCTGATGCGAGTTGGTTGTTTTAAATATCATTCATTGTTACTATTTTGTGTTGAGCGCGTTGAGCTAGGTGAACCAGGTTAACCAGGAGAATAAGAGAAACAGCACTCCTTACTGATAATATCGCAAAAAGGTAAGAAGTAAGCTGCAGTACCCCAAATAGTTGTGAAACCATCGAAAATCTTTCCCGGTCTCGCTGGTCCGCGCATATTGTAAGGAAGCACTTCCAAAGCCACACATTTTAATGTCTTATTATTTCCTGTTATATCTTATACATTTATTCATTATTTACTCGTATTTATTATATTAAATTATATATTTATTTTATTATTTCTATGTATTTTAAATATATATAATATAGATAGTGTATGTTCAAAATTTTGTAAATATATTATTATGTTATTCTTATTTATTGCAAGTACAGCTATAGCCATAGTCACTGATCAAAATATCCTCTGCAACGCGATGGTCTGGTAGAGATCGCTATGTAGCGATACGGCCGCCAATCGTACATCGTTAAGACACATTTGTATGAACTTGATTGTTCATTGTTTTTTTAAACTTCCGAATTGAATTTCATTTAGTTATTTATGAACAACCTGTTTGTATCTTTATAGTTTATTATTCAGTTACCGCAGGTATGAGAGAACAATATATATAAAGACGCGTCTGATTTGGTTGATTTTTTTACTGTATTTGTAATTATAAGACCAGTTGTTTTATCGAAGCGCATTCTATTTTTTTATTTTTATTGCACCTAATCGAAGCAAGAGGTTTCGATAGATCATATAACTATTACATAAGCAAGTTTTGTAACGGTAGAATTAAAAATCTCAAACTAAATAAGGAATCTTACTACTATTATTAATGGTAAAGTTTAGACTGATGGATATTTGTCGCGCACTCACGATAGAACGAATGAACGGATCTGAAAGTCGTTGGAAACAGCTAGTATTTTAATAGCACGAAAGAGTTCGTCCCAATCCTCCAATAAAACGAATATATAGTTTTAAAAAAATCTATAATGTTTTCACTGTTTCATTATTAAAACATTATTGAAAATAAATTTATGATTTTCGTTGATATAATATGTAGGATTAAATATATTAGATTTAAATCTTAAAACACTGATATATTATATTTAGGGTATTGTTTAACCTAGAATGCACACATTAACATGTTTGGTACGCAACTCTTCAAACATACAATTGAATTCAATTCGGCCTCTGTACATAATTTCTCCGGTAATAATAATACCGGTATGCCTTTTGCATTCAAAGGCATACCGGTTTTGATATTATATAGATATATTATTCAGTTTAAAATCAAGTCAACGTAGATTGCCGAATCTATTGTGAAACTATGGGGAATTTAGGAGGTTACGCTTACTTAATTACGATTAAATTATATATAGTTTTGTGCCCCTTTCCACACCTTCTACGCTACTCCTTTGCCCAAAGATAACTTGAAAGAGATCGCCATGTCAAAGCGATAAGGCGCCTGTTGCAACTGAGGCCACTTGTTGGATTTAATTTTCATGTAACATTGCTATTTTGTCTTGTTGTGCAAAATCATTAATAAATAAAATAAATAAACATTTAACAACAAATTAATTTTAACTACTATAGACAATAAACCTTAGCGTAATTATTTATAGTATTAACCTTCTTGAATAAACAGATACTATCAGCACTTGGAATATCCAAAATTACTGTAAATTAACGCAGTCAAATAATCGAAGTCTTCTGATTTATCGTCTGTTTTATGACTGTAACAGATACGATTGATAGTAGTTAAGGTATGCAAGTGCTACAGGGAACGTAGCGTAAAGGATACGCGTAGAGCTATGCTACGGAAATCGAACGAGAGCTTAGAGACTAGTGTTGTAAGAAAGGTATAGTTTTATTTTATTATTTTATATTAATTTACTACTTTTTTTTCATTTATTTATTATGTTATAATTTTATTTAAATAAAATTAATATAAAACATTTTATAGACCACATAACCTTTTTTAGTAAAAGTATTTCAGATCTTCAATACGACGGTAGATTCCAATTTAACATCACATAGGTTGTGTTTTTTTTTATTCTAGTAACTGGCAGAGCTTTCAAACAAACACACAAACCAACTCTTCCAACTCTTAAACGGTTACTACAACTTCTCCAACGGTTAATTATATCAGTATATTAGGTCGGCGAAAAACTTTTCTTCGTATTTTATATTTCGACTCTTCTTTCAAGACTCTTCTTTCAAAGTTTAATTATATTTTATTATATAGAGACACGATATATGTGTCTTTAATGCAAAACGTATTTATGATCGGGGCTCCAAGGTGTTCTCAAGGGATTAATTTGTCTGTTGGTCAAAGTCGGTTGTCGAGGCTAAACACAGAGGATGGAGGTACAGCGTCGACCAATCGACAGATCAACCGACAGTCTGGAATCCTTGGCACCGCAGGTCATGTCAGCGATAAAGACGCCTGACTCTGACCACAATATTGGCGCTTCCAGTAAATGAATTTAGTTAAAAAAATCCTAAGCATACCTCAATGTTAATATTATTCAATAAAATAAACATCATCTGAGGGTTAATCACAATAATTGTACAACAACCTGTTTATAATTTTATTTAAAAATCATCAAAATCAATCGAGTTACTATGATATGAAACAATATTACAATAATATTAAAACAATGGTTTAAAATACTTTTACAGGACAACTTTATTGTATGTATTTTATAATGTATATAAAACAATTCACGAAAATAACGACGAAAAATGTCATTTTTTGCCGTTTTCTTGTAGGTAAGTTTCTCTTTGCCTTGCCTTAATGTATTTGTCTATCAGCTCTGTATGCCGCCGGCGTGGTCGAGAAGATTAATTTCTCTAAGGCCGGTCAAATCATTCCTTACATAACGTAATGGTTTTCTGTGTCATTTCTTCGATAATCGAGTTTATTCGTTGTGCTTGATGTGTATACAAAACGGGCGTTCCTTTCATGATTCGGTTATTATTTTACTATTGCTTAAACAAGATACAATTTATACTAACAGATGATATACCATACAGTTTGTTTTACCGCAAAATATAATTACAGAAAAATCTTTTTCATATTTTCAACATATTAATTTATTAGAACTGACACCAATCAACAAATATGACTTTTCTGTAATGTGATAAAACAAAAACCACATTATTTTCCCTGGTAAGATGTACATCCTATTACAAATGTATAAATAAAATTTGTTCAGCAAGGTTTCTAATAATTTTACCTTTTATTTCAAAAACCTAAATGTGTAATGGAATCGTCTGGAGATCTCGTTTCTATAATTACTGTAAAAATTGCGACTGTTTAATTCAATATGAAGCACTAACATATAAAGCAATTTAATACCTCAATGACAGCGATCGGTCAGCCGCTAACTAGCCTCAGTTTCATATAAAAACATCAATTGGAATCATAGCATAGCTACATATTGTTTGTCACGGTCTAACATACACGGATATTTGTCAAGCCAGAAGAGGAAAGCAAATCCTGTCCAGATTCACGATCATTCAATTTATTCATAGCTTATCACGAGATAACATCAAATTTTAATTTCATACAATTTATTTCAGATATAAAAAGCTTAGAAGTCAAGTACACGTTGTAAAGTGTAGGAAAAGATACCAATTCGTGTTTTGTTGTACTACTTTGACATGTTATTCTTTGAAATGTTGAATAGTAATTATAGCACGTTACGCAAAGAGACATTAATCAAACTTTTACAGCGTACGACGTCCACATGCCGTTACGATCATTGGTTACCGCGCTTTTATAGCACAAAACTAGAGTATTTTACTTACAATTTTAATATTCAACAGCTCAGTACAGTCGTAATTTAAATTCACAATCCAGGCAAGCGGAGACGATGTTTCAAGTGCCAAATTTGTAACGTAAGCATGCTCTGTATTAAGGTACAAGCCCGAGTATTTTGGTGGATAGTATCAAGGATCTTACAGCCTTTACAGTTTTTATATAATAATCAAGACATCACGCCGAGTACACACACTAAATAGTCAAGACTCATTTCCACACATATTACTACCTACTACCTATTGTGACATAGGCAATATTTACGGTCATATCTTGAAGATGCAACATGCAGGGAAATATTTTTTAATTTATTTGTGTGTTTTATATGGGAGGGGATTGAAAAATTTGGGCTAGAGATAGAAAGTGAAAATTAATAAAATTTCTAATAAATATAATAGGAAAAATGTTTCTTAATAGATTATTTTTTCGTAATTTTTTTTTATAATTTAACTCGTCGATAATCGTAAAATAATTTAGATTTTTTGGCCGCGATCAGTTTTTCAATTTTTTTTTAAATATATATTTATGTTTAATATTTTCCTTTGTTCGTAATAAGTCAATACTTGTGATTTATAGATACATATAATAAAACTGCAAGGAAGTCGACTCCACACATGAAGTTTTTACATGAGGTAACCACTTTTAAAATGTGTTAATTATTGAATTAATATTACTTTGCTTTATTTATCAAGACATAACTTTATGGCAATCAGGGACTCTTTCTATCTGCATCAGCCTGTAAACCCACTACTGAACAAAGGCCTCTTCTCCATATAGAAGGGTTGGAGCTTAATCCACCACGCTGCTCCACTGCGGGTTGACGAGAGGACTTTGGTAATATAATTACCAAGAATGTAAGTTCCCTATAACTTACTTTCGAAAAAAAAAAAAAATTCCCATAAACACTTTTTTCGTGTGACATAATTAGTTGAAGTCAGACGGTCAGTCAGGTTTTTAAATGCTTTACTTTGAAGGTATGTGTGAACAGTTCCCCGATGGAAAATATTATTTTCCTCAATAGTAATAACTGAAACCCTTTCATGTGAAGAGACGACAGATTTGCAGTTTAATTATAGTTGTTTTATTAAATCTTAATTATGTGGTAATATAAACAAAAACATTGTATTACTTTAAAACATAATGAAAAATGACTATATTTCAAAGAAATTCAAGGTCGTATCCACGTATGCAACAGGAGAGATATCTAGAAAGGTTACAGGAGACAGCTAATATACGACGACTACTCTTCCCACAAACGTGCAGTACACTAATATAAACTACATACATACATCATGGTGAATGTGGCGCCAAGATTAAATCATATTCAATATGTACATATTTTATTTAACGTGTTTAATATAATATGTAAATAAAAATTGTAAGATTCAATGTAATATGTAAAAGGAATAGGTTTAAACGTATCTTTCTAGGTCTTTCACGAAAAATTCTGGGAAAAATCTAAGTTAATATTATGTAAGCATCGTGCAATTTTTTTCTATATCCTACATCGTACTTTTCAGATAATATTTATTATATAGCGAAAACGATTCATTAAACATTTCGGTATCTTTCGATTACGTTTGAACAATGAAAAAGTCAACGGGAGGTGAGCGTGAGACTGACGTGGCTCATTCCCTCCCGGGTTAATTGAGATAATACCATGTAGAACAAACAGTCAGACGGCAAATTATCTTTTTCTACCTACTTATTTTTAGTTCTTCTACAAATGTTTGAAATTTATGCGGTTTTAATAACTCTGTTTTATTAATTTCATTAGATATTTAACTTCTAATTTATAAGAAATATGATGACCTACAGTTAAGACTTTATATCGTTAATTGAAATACTTTTCACGATGGTCTAGTTATTAAATCTAAAAAAAAATGCTATACTTGTATTATGTATGTATTAGATATGTTATGAATTTACTGACTGATATCCATTTGATAAAATCTTAGCCACATATCTCTGTTATATCGACGAATATTAAACTAAAAATTACTTTTAACCTTTGACTAAATACCGTTGTGCTTACTTAAAGTTAGCACCGTGCACAACGTTGTGTTATTTTCATTTCTAAAACAACACAAACTCGTTTTGCAAGAATTTGTATTGTAGTGCATAAATATGGTGATACATACTATCACGCTAATGCTAATTTTATGAATTTGGAAAATAATCGTAATTGATAAAATCGTTTAGCTTCAGTTAAATTTCGTCGATCTAGCAGACTTATAAAGTAAAACATGAGCTTACCGTTCTCGTCGTCGGCTGGCAACGGTCCGACGGTGCCGAAGAAGCGCTTGTCGAGCAGCTGCAAGAGCTGTAAAGCGCTTTCGTGTACCGGCGCCCTCGGACAGCCGGTGCACATTAACGTCACGTTGATGATGGCCGTGTAGTGGTCGCATGGGTATTCCCTGGAGGAGAGAAACAAAAATTACATTTTTTTTAAAATTAAATGGTTATCATTTAACGGCACTCAGTAGGAAGAAAATCTTGTATTTAGATCCGGAATCGCACACTATACTATGAACAACGCCCAGACCACGAGAAACACCTTTCATCGTCATCATCAACATATCAGCCATTGGATGTTCACTGTTGAATGTAGGCCTTACCAAACGACCTCCAGAGCGACCGGTTCAAAGCAGCCTCCATCCAACGGCTTCCGGCGACTTTCTTCAAGTCGTCTGTTCATCTCGCGGATAGCCTTCCGACACTGCGCATGCCGGTACATGGTTTCCACTCGAGAACCTTTCTGCTCCATCATCCGACAGTTCTACGAGCTATGTGCCCTGCCCACTGCCACTTTAATTTCTGTTGGACTATGTCAGCAACCTTCGTTTGTCCACGGATCTCATAATTTCTAATTCAATCTCGCAGAGAAATACCAAGCATAGCCCTCTCCATTGCACGCTGTGCGACTTGGAATTTGTTTAAAAGGCCTATAGTCAGAGGCCACGTCTCAGATCCGTATATCTTCACTGGTAACACACATCGGTCGAAGACTTTCGTCTTCAGGCACCGAGGTATGACTGACTCTCACTATCACTGACGGACCTATGAAGTTGGACATTTTGTCCTAGGTATTGTTATATAGGATGTATGTTGGTATATGTAGGTATGTTGTATAGGATGTACTCGTCAAAAACTTCGAGAAATGAATTTCCAATCGACATCGAGTGGGCACGACATGGACATTCGACATGATTTTAGTCTAGTCCATATTCATTTTAAAGTCAACCAGTCGAGAAACTCTGTCGAGGTTACTGAGTATAATGCTGGGGTCTTCCAGGGATTTTGCAATAAGCACGATATCGTCGGCAAATCGAAGGTGGAGATACTCGCCATTTATGTTGATGCCGAATCCTTTTCATTCCAGAAGCTTGAAAATGTCTTCCAATGCTGCGGTAAAAAGTTTCGGAAAGATGACATCTTCCTGTCTCACACCTCGCTGCATTCGAATCGCTCTCACGCTTAGCTTCTTAGTCCTGTCCGACATACTAGCGTTATTGTTCAAGCACTACAACACTTTGATATACCGATTGTCAATGTGGCACCGCTGGAGAGACTGCAGTACCACCCAAGTTTCGATCGAATCGAAGGCTTTCTCAAAGTCCACAAACGCCAAGCACAATGGCCGATTATACTCCGTGGTCTTTTGTACAATCTGCCGCAGCGTATGTATGTAGTCTATGGTACTATAGCCTTTTCGGAAACGGGCTTGTTCGGTAGGTTGGAAGTCATCAAATTTGCCCGTCAGACGATTCGTAATGACCCTAAAGAAGAGCTTATAAACGTGGCACAAAAGCGAAATGGGGCTGTAATTATTCAACAAGGTGTTATCGCCCTTTTTGAAGAAGAGCAACACCACGCTTCTGTTCCAGGCCTCCGGCATTACGCCCTAGATCAAAACGGCATTAAAGAGCCTCTGAAGGACTTTAAGTATCGGTGTTCCAACCGCTTTCAGAAGCTCTGACGTAATACCGTCCTCGCCCAGTGCCTTATTGTTTTTAAGCTGTCCCAGAGCCATACTAATCTCGTGCAAGGATATCTTCGGAAAAATGTCGAGTTAGCTCGGCTCGTGGATCTTCAGCCAAACTACAGACAGGTTAGAAACACCTTTGTGACTTATATAAATATTTGTCATATGCGGGTATGGAACCCGTGACTGCTATCGCAGCAGTCAGTTCTTATAACCACTGCGCTAACCGTCAATTTTTGTTTAAGTTTGTATGTTTAAATAGTAATAATTTATTCGTGGTATGAGCGTATCATGAGGGAAGAATGTGATGAGCAGAACGTTAAGTATGAATGTTAATAAATAATGGTTGGTACGGGATAGCCAAAGTATCCACCACTGCCTGCCACGATAGTGGTGCGCGGGTATATACACTGTTGTGCATTTTCTGGCGCATATTTATTTATTTCTACTTACATAATCAATTATATTTTTGTAACTACATTTAAGCATTTGTAATTTTAAGAAATTTTTTTGTACCTAACTATAGTTTTTATGTGCTGTGTACCTATGTTTGTATAATGTGCATTACACTACTGGAAAAAATTAAAGGATCAAAAAAAAATCCAAATTTTTGGGCAATTTTTCCAACAGGCTGTAACTTCGAGAAAAATGGTCGTACAGGAAATTAAAAAAAAAGTAAATTGTAGCTTCAAGTGTCTAGTTTAGGGATTAGAACTTTAAAATTTTGACATGAATTTGAAAATGCAACAAAAAGGGACTTTTGGTGGTTTTTTAGAAAATCAAGCGCTAGAACGAAAATATACAAAAAACCAAATTAATCCAGCCAGCCGTTTTTTTGTTTCACTCGATCGAATTTTTGAAAAAATCAAAGGACTGATATCCAAATTATAACAAACAATACATATAATATAAATATTACATCCCGACTCCAACACCCTGCAGCAGAATGCAGGGTCACTGACAACTGCGCCAATGGGCCAGTCATATATAGTAAATTATTTAATTACGTGCAATGTCTGCGTGCGTGTCTCATACATGAAATGTGACCTGCATGTCATGTGTTTAAATACAATATACATGTGCCCAATGTGTTCGTATATTTGTTCCTCCGTGTAGCTCATCCGAAAGAGAAATGCCCGCCGCAGACTAATAAGAAAGTTTGAATTTCACATTATGTTTGTGCATGACAGGGAAAACTGTGCGTGTGAAATTTATGCATTATTAATGAATACAGATTTGGCAAGTTAAAATATTATTAAACGACTGGTTAGCATAGTGGTTACAGTAACTGGTTGTTGTTAGAGGTAGCAGGTTTGTTCTTCGCCATGACAAATGTTTGAATAGGCCAAAGAGAGGTTTTTTATGGTGAGTCTGGACGATTGTGTTTTGTGTTTCCGAACCCGTGACACGAAATTACTCCTTTTAGGTGGCATTCGCAAATAAACACAAAAATGTACCTTATATTGTATTTATTTATTATCAATTGCAAATGTCTTAATTATACGAATTAATATTAGTATCCGTAAAGAAAAGTAATACATATTATTGATAACTATACTTAAATTATTTTTAAATTTATTTTTTTCATTACTTTTTTATCTTTATAATTTAGTGTTTTTGTGTTCTTTTTTTTTGTTTTAATTGTACATTTGTTTTTTCTTTCTTTTTTTGACGGGATAACGTCTAGTACATTGATGAAAGATACCGGGTACATTTCCAGAAAACATGACGTCATTGTCACAATTAGTGAGCGAGAGCGCGGAACAAGCGATAGAGAAGCACGATCGGCCTAAGCGTTCCGCTCACGATCGGCGGTCAGCCTAACTTATGACATGACGCGTCCGAGCAAAAGAGACGGCGGCAGACGCACGCAACCTACACACGAACTGTTTTATCAATTTATTGTTTGTAAAATTAGTGAAAAGTTAATGAGGTTTCCATTGTTTATTACAACAACAGTTGCAGCAAAAAAGGTAATTAATTCTTCCATTTTAAGAATTTGATAAGCGATATAATCTCATATTATATTTGTTCTTTGATTATTAAAAAAGTAACATCGGATGGCGAGTGCAGTAATAATAGGTTATATTACAATTTTGACTAAAAACTTATTATGACTCGTAAACGATCGTATAAAAAGACAAATGTTTTTATTTAGTATTCAATAAAAAATAAATGATATATAAGTTGTATATAAATGATAAATAGCACATTATTACATGTAATTCATTTTCATAATTTAAGTAAAAAATATATATATTTGATTTAACGAGTGCTAATAAATGTTAATTTATCGAAAAAAATGTAATTAATTGAATTAACTCCTAATTTTTACTATACAAAATAATGATAATTCAGTGATAATAATTCAATTCATAAAAGTAGGTATACAATTTGTTATTAATGTTGTTGTTGTTTTAAAATTTATTCCCAATAGGGAAAAGCAAAGGACTGTAGTCCATACAGCCTAGTCTAAATTTGTTTTTTTTTTATCCATGTTTTCTTATGACGTTATCACGCAACTAAAATTATCGTGCGTAAACCGACTTTACAGACAACCAATTTTTTGTACAAATATTTTAGTCATTAAGTGTCTGCAATGTTTGTGATGTCCCAAATTAATGTATTTTTACTTTACTTTAAATAAGATTTTTTTCATCTCCAATACAAAGGTATGAAATAAAAAACTATAAAATATGTAGGTATTATCTATTTATTTATACGGATTTCGGATAATAGTATCCGAAAACGAATAACTGACAATTCGAAACTGCAAATAGATTCTCCACGCTTTATTACAAATACGATAGCATTCGGTATTTCTCATTTAACTATGTATGTACATGGAACGTACATACATATATTCCATTGATGATTCTACTGAATGGTATTTTCGGTATTAATTAGAGTACGGTTTTGAGCTTTCAAAGCGCATCTTATTGAACGTATTCGTATGTGCGATAGCAACACCAATTACTTAGTTACTTAGAATTCGGTGTCCAGCATTGATTATGATCTCATTGATATGGACGTGTTTGTATGCAGCGATTTCATTTTGTGAAGAGTATTAAGCTGTACAGAATGTTAACGTTGATTTGACATAATAAACGTTGCACCTTAATTTATTTATTATTCATTGCATAATATACATAATAAATATACTGCACCAATGGGGCTAATAATTTTTTTTTTTAATATTTTAAAATACGTGCGGTGGCTGGCAGAAAAGAATGGTGCTCCTTTTCTTACCGAGGTGTCGTAAAAGGCGACTAAGGCCACAGCGGTGTGAACAATCATGCATCGACCAGTGTGGTGATGGGCAGCAGCGTCACTTCGCCCTGGCATAACACACTGCGCTCCCCAACACGTTTGCCAAGCGTGGCGAGTATTGGCAACCCCCCCTCTCCCATTATTATGACAATGAAAAAAGAGCCCCCAGTCCCCGGTGGTCCTACTATTCCCAGCTACGGCAGCGGCTCGGGTAACGGTAGGGCAGGGGGTGCTAAAAATCTCCGGGTGAGATTCCGCTGCCACCCACGACAACACCTGGCCCTGGTAACTCACAACATTCGCACCCTGAGGTGTGACGAAAGGAATGTTGAGCTGGAAGAGGAAATGAACAAGTTACAATGGGATATATTGGGTTTATCTGAAGTCCGAAGAGAGGGAGAGGACACGATAATCCTGAAGTCCGGTAACCTGTTCTACTACCGGGAGGGCGACCAACAGTCCCAAAGAGGTGTCGGGTTTATTGTCCGCAGATCCCTCATTAGCACCATTGTGGCCATCGGAAGTGTGTCGAACAGGGTTGCGTACCTTATACTCAGAGTGTCTAATTGTAAGAGATACTCGCTGAAGGTCATACAGGTATACGCGCCGACCTCGGCTCACCCAGATGAAGTAGACGCTATGTATGAGGACATCAGTAGAGCTATACATACTAATAATACCTACTTCAATGTTGTTATGGGGCACCTTAACGCGAAGATAGGCAAAAGACGAGACGATGAGCTGACAGTGGGGCAATTTGGATATGGACTGCGAAACCCCAGGGGTCAGAGGCTGGCCGATTTTCTATAGGAGGGACTCTTTCTGCCAGAAACCGCCCCACAGGAAGTGGACTTGGATGAGCCCTGACGGTTCCACTAGGAATGAAATAGACTTCATCATGACCACCAGACGACAGATATTCAATGACATCTCCGTAATCCATAGGGCGAAAACCGGGAGTGATCATCTATTGATTAGAGGCACATTAAATATCAGTGTTAAATTGGAACGGTCACGCCTGATGAAATCTACACTGCGACCATCTAACGCACATATCCGAAACCCCGAGAGCTTTCAGCTCGAATTATCTAATCGTTTTGATTGTCGTGACGATTGCGTTTCTGTGGACGATATAAACAGCAGGTTGGTGAACATTGTCCATACAGTTGGGAGATCCATTTCACAGACCCGGTCGTAAAAGCGGCCCCCGAAAAATCTCTGACCAAACAAGTCTCATGGATGAACGACGCTTGTCAAACCTGCAGTCCTCTGGTGACGCTGAAGCATATGGGCGGATCAACAGACGTATATGGAAATCTCTGAGACACGATATACGTGTCTTTAATATAAAACGTATAAAAGATATGATAGAGCGGAATCGGGGCTCCAAAGTGTTCTCAAGGGATTCGTCTGTTGGTCAAAGTCGGTTGTCGAGGCTGAAAACAGAGGATGGAGGTACAGCGTCGACCAGGGATGAGATATTAAGGGAGGTGGAGAAGTTTTATGGACAGTTGTATACCTCAGTCAACCAAACTGTTTGTAGTTCGGTTGAACATCCACGAGCGGAGCTAACGATAATACCCTGCCGTAACACTGCGAACGCCAACCCGTGTGGCAAGCATGGCGAGTATTGGCAAGCCCCCCAGACATTATGGGGTAGGCCTACGTTCAGCAGTGGACATCCAACGGTTGATGTCGTGGTGTGGATATTTTTGTATCATATTTTTAAACAGAGATTTCATTAATCTAAATTTTTCATTCACAAATACGGATGACGGATTTGTACACGTTTCAACTCAAGATCGTAGAAAATGTATCGCTAATTCACATCGAACTTAAAAGAGTCAAATCAGTATAATACCCCGTGACATTTGCGTCGACTTTTTGTCTATTATATGTACAAGTTAGCATGATCTTTTTGACAGATGTAAATTTTTCTGATCGACATAACTTTGCAATGACGAACATATTATTTTCTTAATTTAAATGATTTTAAAAATTGTAAAAATATTTAAAATATATATATATAACACAAAAGTCCCTAAAGATTCAAGCGTCGTCCGAAAATTTTAAAGACTTTTCATTGCTTCAAGGTAAAATTTTAATAAAAACACTGAAAATAATAGACGCTTGTACAATGTTACATCGGTGGGACGGATTTTTGTTGACGCTTGAATCTTTAGGGAAAATTTACATCTGTCAAAAAGATCAAGCTAACTTGTACAGGGTATAACGTTAAATTTAAGGAAAAATTTTCATTCGCACGCTGAACATGATACAGTTTTACTATGCATAAAGAATAAAATTACAAAATGCACTTCATGCGTCTCTGTGTGATTTGAACGATGCCTAAAATACACGAAATTCATTTCAAATTAATAAACTCGAATGTTTCGCAAATGGGAAACGAGATTTTCAATAATGATATCGCTAATGAAACTAACGAAAACTTTGTTGGTTCGTTCATTAAACATTGAGATAATGACATTGAGGGAACGAACAAAATGAACGTTTGACGCATCAATGCGATTATGAGTTCTATATTATTTCAACTTCTAATTAAAATTGGTTGCCAGTTAAAGTATCCATACTTTAATCCAGTATTTCCCAACGTGGGGCCCACGCCCCACTGGGGGGCAATTTGATAGTTAAGGGGGGCAATTTAAAAATGGACCCGACACGACTTTAACCCTTTTGCTTTGGGTTATTTAAATGCAATGCTATACCTTTTCCAACCGTTTATTATCTTTTTGACAGCTTACGTATATAAATTTCAGTTTTTTTTTTTTTTTCATTAGGTATATGTTTTGAAATTTTACTTACGATGTTTTGATAACAATTTCATAGTGATTTCTTCCTTAAAGTTATCATTTATATTTCTTAAGGGAACAAAACAATTTTAAAGGTTAAAAATTATGCATGGGGGCATAAAAAATTTAGAAATGTTAAGGTGGGGCATGGCCTAAAAAAGGTTGGGAAACACTGCTTTAATCTGTCTGCAAACGTTCTATTGATATCGTATCAAAAATAACATTTAGATAAAAATTTATTTTTATAGAAAAATTACATTGAAAGAGATTTTTTAAACTAATTTAAGTCAACTTTATTTAGGATACATTAAACTATGTAACAATTAAAATAAACGGTATAAATACCAAATTGCCATCTAATAGTCATTATTGCATAACGTTTTTCAATCGATTCAAAAGCTCTGTGGCGAGAGAAACCTATAGGACTTCTAGGAATATGAGATATTACTCTTCGTCTGAATGTACCATTTAAGGAATTTTCGTATTAAATTTATTTTTAAGTATTAAAGTATATTGAATTTACTGTTGCCTTTTTTATTACTTATTTTTCTAGTAAGCTTATTGAAGGAACTTTCTTTTCATGAAATAATCTAGTAAAAATGATTCTACCAATTTATTGAACGTCTCTTATATATTTTGTTCTTGTCGTGTTTTAAATGTAAAGGAAATAATTGTTTTAAGCGCACACAACTATTTATTATACATATTGGATAATGGATATAAATATAGTTATATATGTTCTATATTTGTTACTTGTAATATTATAGTTATAATTTGATGATTTTGTTTTGTAATAATTGTACGTCTGCCTCATTTGATTTCTGTCTGTAATTGTTCATTTTCAGGTGTGCTGGAAGAAATCTCTTCTAAGGATAATCACATGTTTTACACATATATTTCAATCACTTGTATCTATGTGAAACAATTTTGTACGTATTATTAAAATAAATAACATTACAACGTATTATTTAAATAAATAACATTAACATAGTGCTTAGGTATATTATGTGTATTCTTATTATGGGAAATTAAAGTTTATTTTGAGAAGTAAATGTATCACAATGATAATAAAATATTCAATTATTATTTCTTTAAACTTATCACTGAAACAAAATTTTGCAAAAATTTTGTAAACAATTTTAATATAAATTGATTATCAACTAAGATAAAAATGAGCTATTTAAATTTTTCTTAAAAGAAATAATTGAGCAAGTTTTGTGTTTTGTAATATAATATATTAATTATATATCTGTTAAAGCTATCTAGTATTCTAATGGAGCTTCTTGTTACTCGTGTATTTGTTGTGTATAATGTCAATGCACTTTTGCCGTCTGATACTCTTAGCAACTATGTCATAATATTATAGTCATAGTATAGCCCCCTATCCACCACGATACAGGGAATCCTAGTGTGGAGGATAGGAATGAGTATCATAAAATGCTTTATTTAATAATTTCTGTTAATAGGGGATCGGACAGTAATCAGATTAAAATCTAAAATGTGCTTAGATAAAATAAATATACTGTTTTACGATTATTTACCTAATAATAATTTAATATAATTCATTTAAATATTTTTAAATGAAGAAATAAAATGTTGTTATTTTCAATATTTTTAAACTGTACTGAAACACCAATCACAGTGCGTGACGTCATCTGTGGACAATCATTTGACTGCATGGGTACTATCTACTTAGTTTACTCAGTTATTTCCATAATTTTGTTGAAATTATAAAAGTTGCTAAAAGATTATTAATAAATTAGGATACGGTAATCGATTTAAAATCTGTCACGTGGTGTTTAACCAGTTTTTTTTATAATGAAAACAGGATTTACGAAAGCCGACAATCGAAATCTTCCCAGAGTGAATACGTATCTGATTTGCAATTTCTTTGCAAATAATTCAGACTTTTGTAACAAAACTTGTGTTTTAAAATGTGAAAACTTCTGTATTACTATTATGAATATATAATAATATATTATTTGCCATAAATACCTAGGTAATTGAAAAAATACCTCCTTGAAAAATAACCTCTAATATTACACAATATATGTATTGTACCTACTGTACTGTACTAGCCTGTAAACCATCCAATGCTGAGCGAAGGCCTCTTCTCCATATAGACAAAGGGTTGGAGCTTAATCCACCACGCCGCTCCATTGTAGGTTGGCGAATAATATACTACTATGAGTAACGATCGCTATCAGGTGTAGGGTAGGGGTGGCAACAATGAACCAAGGGTACACAATGAGCCACCGAAGGTAACATCAGTATGCGACGTGGCCGTTTTGTGCAAATTTCATGTAAGAACCTGCTTCGCATACCCCGCCTCTCTCCGCATTCACCGACGCGCAACTATCACGAACGGACGTTAATGGCAACATTTTGTGATTTTCTACTAGAAAACGAAGAAAAAAGTGTGAGTATCTTTTTTTAATTATTCCGTAACTATAATGTTTTGTATAGTGAGACGGAAATGTGTTTATAGAATGGCTAATTGCGCTTGCTATACGACAAATTGTGTAAGAGCTACATTATTCGGTTTTCGATGACATTGCCTAAATAATTTAAAAATAGAGGTGGCACACAGTGAATCACTTTGTCTGGGTACACAGTGAACCATGATTCAATGTGTACCACACCTGTCCATTTTCTCGAGTGGTGACGAATACCGATATTGCGCTTATTATACGTGTTTTTTTTTGTTTCTTTTTAGCATGGGTCGAAATTCATTAGGCAGAGCTGCGCGGAAAAAAGGTAGACACACTTCGGAAGATTTACATAAAGGTATCCAATTTTGCCTTAATGGAGTAAGCATCCGTAAAGCAGCAAGAAATTGCAATCTTCCATATCCAACCCTTCGCAGATATGTGCTTAAATATAAACAGGATCCATCTATTAAACTAGAACCTAACTACGAAGTCAACAAAATTTTTACCACCGAACAAAAAAATAGTATTAAGGAGTATATTCTGGAATGTGCAGATAAATTTTACGGGTTAACAACTAAAGACTGCAGACGCATAGCCTACCAAATGGCACATATAAAAAAAATTAAAATGCCCCATACATGGAAGACTCAGGATATGGCGGGCAGAGATTGGATGAGGGGTTTTAGGAAACGACACCCAGAACTATCAGTAAAGAAGTCAGAACCCTGTAGCATCGCAAGGGCGACGGCGTTCAATAGGGTATATATATAATATATTTGTTTTTGGTGTGCAGTACAAAAAAACCTTCTTACTTTTATTTATTGCATTAGCAGAAATAAAGTGAACACAATCAGAAAATACAGGAAAAAAATATGCAATGTCCATGAAATAGTTATTGTTTATGCATCATTATATTTTATCCGTGAGAAGTATCGCTTAGCTCTTGGTCCACAAAACTTTGTCAAGGCCTGGATATCCATAAATATTGCTTTGAAATCGGAACGCTCATTGTACGACTGTTCTAGCAGTAAAAACTCTGAGATACCAACGACAGTATAAAGTAATTATGATACTTTTTTAGGTCCAATAAGAACAGATGACGTCCAAGCGGAATTGTAATATTGTACTGAACTGAAAGAGCCTGTAAACGTCCCATTTCTGGCCAAAGGCCTCTTCTCCATCTAGGAGAAGGGTTAGAACTTAATCCACCATGCTGGTCCACTGCGCCTTGGCGGACAATTTCCCTACTATGAGTATGTTGCTCTCAGATGTCTATAATAACAACCGGGACGGCACGATGGGGCCACCCACAAGGACCCCAAATACCCAGATCGGAAACAAATATTTGTACAGATACAAATAGCTGCCCCGAGCGGGTCAAACCCGCGACCGTCGGTGTAAGATTATTAGTCGCACCACTACATCAGAACGGTTGTCTCGGAAAGCACGTAAAGCCGTCTGTCCCGGTTGTTATCATAGAAACCTCAAAAAACAACATTAGAACGATATACACTCAAAAAGTCAAACAGCTGTAAATGTCAAGCCATGGACAATGCTTATTTTTTTCCTGTACGACTTAAGCCGGGTCCGGTGCGCCAATTTACTAACAAAACATGTTAGCAAAACATGTTACCAAACCATGTTAGCAAAACATGCCCGTCTGGTGCACTCTGTTTTGTTATTGATTGTGTCTGTGGATTTTGTTTTATTATTATTATTATAAAATTATTTTAATCAATAAATACATCTGATCTGATCTGTGATTCCAATTTATTTAAAAAATGAGTTCCGACGAAGAGGACGTACAAGCTGTAATAGCTATAGTTAGAGAGAATACCTATTCAATTTATATATAAAATATATAAAATAACTACGTATTATGACGAAAAAAACCTAACCTAACTTTTGAATAAACCCAGAGATTAGGTACATATGTAGATAAGTAGTAGAAGTAAACCACAGATACAGATACACAAAATCAATCAAAATTTGACGTTTCCAATACCATAATCTGTGACGTTTCCCCTCCCCGCAGGCGAATGCGGGGAATGTTTTCCATTTGTATCGGCAAACATGTTATGTGTTTTTGCTAACAAAAACTGTTAAGCCACGCCCCTATTCTGGTTTGCAAACGTGTTATTATGTTTGCAAACACGAAAACATGGCGCAGCGGACCCGGCCTTAGACATTGCTTGTTATTGCACTGTGTCAATATTTTTCTTTAAAGATTCGTGATTCTGCATGTTACTGAAAAATGTGTTTTGGTACATTTGTACTATACAATGGTATTGCCAGTTCAAAAGGCATAAAAATGTGACATTACAGTCATGTTCTTCCCCTGTGCCCTTCATATGTTAAGATACGAGTACAAATAAAATAATTATTAAATGATTTCTTTTTTAAATTAAAATAAATAAATAAATAAAAATCTTTCATTGTGTTTCTTTTAATTAAAAGATATATTAAACTACATATTTATTACACTTTTGACACCATGGTTCACTGTGTACTTCATGGTTCATTTAGTACCACCCCCCTGGTTCTTTGTGTACCCTGAGGTGTACACAATGAATCATTTCCCAGTTTTTTTTAAAAGATTTTCACATATAATTTACTATATGCAGGCCAATTAGATCTACAGTATATCATCCTAAACAATACTGACGGCGTATTGCAATAGAAATATAAAGCCAAGGTGACGTAGAATAGGCCTGATGGCTGTTTGAATTTTTAGTGGTTCATTGTTGCCACCCCTACCCTATATGATAACAACCGGGACCGACGGCTTTACGTGCTTTCCGAGACACGGTGGGGAGAACTACAAGGACATACACCTAGACCGGAAACAAATATTTGTACAAATACAATTATCTTTCCCGAGCGGGAATCGAACCCGAGACCGCCGGCGCGGGTTGTTGAGGCGACTACTCGCACTACTACACCAGAACGGTCGTCGCAAGTAGAATACTGTCAACACTATATCACATTCTTTAGTTTTACAAAAAAAAAAAATACAAAAAGAAAAAATCTATAATAGTAGTTGACCGTAGAGAGAAAACAATATAATATATTTACTAAAAATTAATTTAAGCAAATTTCATTCTATTTATTTGTAGTAATTAATGTATATTTACGTCAAAATGATCTTCACAAAAGTAAATTGGTGAAATTCATTTCGTTGCATTTTCTACACGCTAAGTCTAACCATTTTTTTCGTTTATCTGCTTTTCTTGGCATATGAAATGAATATTTTATTTGGAGTACTTTTTTATGTGTTCGTACATTGAGGTACTGCACACCAACGATATTTTTGCGTTCCATAAGAACAAATAAAAAATCTACTCCACGAAACAAAACTTCTCGCGAACTTATGCTCATGCAGCTGTTTTGTTATAACCTCAGATGACGTCACTCGCTCTCAGATGACATAGCGTGGCGTTTTGGCGGGATTTTTAAACAAACAATATTAAAACATGATTTTGAGTACCTAAACGGCTATAAAAAAATAAAGTTTTATTTTTTATGGGGATAAGTATCCATAAAGATTAATTTAAAACACTTTTTGAAAATTTGTCCGATCCCCTATTACATTTACACAGGTTGTTTTTAATTTTTAATTTTTTATTGTTTTTGATATTGAAATACTATATAGTATACATCGATCTGTATTATTGTTATCTTGTGATTGAGTCAATCAACTACGGTTAATGGTTTTGTATCGGGTAATTACAATAGACTATATTGTATACTCTATTAATTATTGAATAATTTTCGCTGAATATATCTACACGGGTTTATTGTTTTAATATTAAAACACTCTGATGCTGAGAATACTATTGATTGATAGAAATATCTTCAAAATATTTTTTCATTTAATTATTATACAACGAAATTCACACGAGACTTTACATCGCGCGAGGTTTCACTCGTTTACATTTATAGGTATTTCTCCGCTAACAATCGTAATTTTTTACGATTGTTAGAATGTTATATGTACCTACCTAAGTTGTAAGTATGTTATATGTACCTAAACCTTCCTCATTAATCACTCAATCTATTGGTGAAAATCGCATGAAAATCCGTGAAGTAGTTTTTGAATTTATCGAGAACTTTGTTTCATAATATGTACTGATATTATTTCTACGTAAGTCATTCGATCATATTATTCGAACGGCCTTAACAAAATATATTAACACCGGCTAAGTTGTGTTTGACGACGTCGTGGTTTCGATACCCGCCGCACATGACTAATATTCGTATTTCTGCCATACAGAGGTTTGTTTTGGTCTGTGTTTGTGACTGTATTGTTTCCGGAGTCACGACCGGTAATACACATCCTACTGGGAGGCCTTTGAATGTGAAGCGTTTATTATTATTTTTAATAGTTCTAGTACTTACCTACCAATAACAAACAAAAAAAATTGTTTTTTTTTCTTTATATTATTAGTATATAAAATATACGTAGTTTCAATACGAGTCATGTTGTGATGATTTATAGCCTAATTTATGACCGAGTATATCTGCGTTATATACTTACAGGCCTATATCAGCGTTGGATATCCATCGCTGAACGTAGACCTGCCCTATAATCTCTGGGGGGTTTGCCAATACTCGCCACGCTTGGCAGGCGGGTTGGCGAGGGTAGAGTGTTGTGGCAGGATATGGTGCCGCTGCTGCCTATCACCAACCTGGTTAGTATCAACTTGGTTCAAGTTGTTCGCACCATTATGGCCTTAGTCGCCTTTTACGATACCTGGGCAAGTAAGAGGTCGGGACTATTCATTCTCTGCCGGTCACCGCAAGGCAATTTAGTAAGTTACATCAAAATTGACTAAGTGATTTTTAGCGAGCATCCGTACAAACAGACAAAGGACAATGACCATTTTTCTATGAAGCTGACCCGGTATGTGCCTCGACATGTACAGAAAATTGATATTTTAAAGTATCCTTTATTAATTGAAATTAGATTTTTAATAATAGTTTTGAAGTAATCAAAGCTGCGGTTTACAATTAAATAAATAAAAAACATTTTGTCATACATATTGTGATCTCAAGTGAAGTCTGTTTAACCGGAAACAGTCCTTTATCAATTAGGTGAATTGTAATAATGATAGGCTATATAATAATAAGTAATGATTAAGCATTTTTTTTTAATTCCTCAATAAAAAATAATTGTACATTAATCATATTACAATTCAATAGCATGCAATAATGCATAAAATTCAAAACAAAAAAGATACATGTACTTTATTCTTCCTTATTAAATTTTTAAATTTAAATTAAATTAAATCAAATTGAATCAAATTAATTAAATCAAATTAAGTCAAATTAAATCAGTTTAAATTTCAAAATTTTTATTCTCAAGGCTTTTAATTTTTATTTAATAAGTAGTTAGTAAAAATATTTCTTCGTTTATTAAGGACCTCTCTATAGAGTAAAGGCCTCCTCCATTTTTCTCCACCTAATTCTGTCTCTCGCTTTGTTAGTCCATTCTTTTCCCGCTGTTTTCATAATTTCATCTAGCCATCTTTCCGCCGGTCTACCCTTGGTTCTCTTGCCTGTAGGTCCTTTCCAGAATGTAATCCTCTTAGCCCACCTGTCTTCTTTCATACGTGCAATATGGCCAGCCCATTTCCATTTCAGTCTTTTATAGATAGGCTATATATTAACTAGAAAATGATGACCACCCTGGCGTAGTGGTGAGCGCTAATGTATATTAAGCGGGAGGTCCTGAATCCAATCCCCGGCAGGGTAAATTTTTTCCTCTGGTCTGCTTTAGTGGGTTTTCGGTCGTGGCTAGTTACTACCCTATCGGTAAAGACATGGCAGCAATCGATTGAGCATTTTGTTACAATGCAGTGTAGAAACCGATTAGAGTAACAACACTACTTACCACCAGGCGAGTTCACAGTCAAGGGCTATCTTGTAGTAGATAAAAAAAAACTCCCCAAAAATAAGGTATATTCTAACCCAACCATCTGGCAATACTCATCATATTGAATTTTTATTAATTACAAAACAATATGAATACCAAGCCTGAAACGTAACCGGGTTATTATTATTATTATTTTTTGCAAGTCGTGTTTTTTTGAAATTATATTTAGGTATGAATTACATACTGATGAAATATTAATAATATTTTTCGATATTACCGACCGAAAAAAATTGTATTTAATTATTTAGTTTAGTTGATAATACTTTTTCATCCCAAATACATAATCCCCCAGTTTTAATTGTTATTATATAGTTTTATTTTGTTTTATTTTAGTTTATTTGTTTAAGACTTTACTTTATTGATTATTTAATTTTTATCTGTATTATTATATATGTATCGAAATCGCTATTTTTATTTTTCATTTAAATAAAACTATTTTTATCCTATATCCCTATCCTTCTTGTCAAATAGTAATATAATTAGTTAGAGGGGAACCCCACCCCGTGAGAGACGATGGAAGGGTGAAAGGAAAACAAAATATAAAGAATGAAAGAGCGAGAGACATGAAAGCGAGAATCGGTATGAATGAGTACAGTAGACACAGTCTCCGATCTTGTCAGAGGATATAAAAAAAAGATATTCAGATTATATATACATATATACAAGAATTGCTCGTTTAAAGGTATTAGATATACTGTTAACTAACCTCGCACTGAAGATGGTAGCGAGCGCCATGAAGCAGCCGTCTGCGACCCGCGGTGGTCCGGTGAAACATTTGTCCACGGTCCAGTCCAGCAGTGGGCCAATGTCGGGATTGCAGTCGAGTAACAACACTATCGTCTCTCGAGCCAGTTCGTATATCTATATAAAAAGTTAATTTACGTAATTTGTTCAATATTTTTGGATATTGTTTGACAACCGTTCTCCGGCGACCGAGGGTTCGATTCTCACTCGGGACAGATATTTGTATTCATACAAATATTTATTTCTGGTCTGGGTATATGTCCTCATGGGTGTCCGCACCGGGCCTCGGAGAGCAAGTCGGTCCTAGTTGTTATCATAGACACCTCTTAGCGATTATTAGCGTTACTCATGATAGTAAATTATCTACAAACTCGCAGTGGACCAGCGTTGTGGATTAAGGTCCAATCCTTGTCGTTAAGGATAATAGTCCTTTGCCCAGCAGTGGGACCTTTACAGGCTGATTCAGTTCGGTCCAGTTCAAAAAGTATATTATTAATATATACAAACAATGTTTTCAATGGGTAAATCTTTAACATACTTTAAGTTTGGAGTACCTAGTGAAACTAATTTAGTTAAAATAGTTTTATCAACTTCACATAACTTAGTTAAGTTCCGTCGTAAACTCGTATGAAATATTAAGTTAATAAATTAAGCAATGCGAGGTATAATTATTAATTTAGCTTAAAAGAGGGACTTATAATTCTCAATAATTATAGGTTATGACACTTATTTTTATGCTTGTATATTATAGTCTATTCGCGATAAGAAAATAGTGACTCATCGTTGTCACCCAGCTTAGCCACGCCTCTTGACCAATAAGATCACAGTAAATTATAAAGTCGTGTTTACTTTGAACAGTTGAAACCCTTAAGACAGTACGGACGTGTTCTTTGCTAATTTTAAAAATGAATACCTCACCTATTCTTAAAAATAATAGTGGATCAATACTACATAGCGGAGAAAGACGAGTGATTTACAATGTTTTTAAGTACTTTAAACAGTGTGGTGACCAAAACGTGACTATGGAGAGTATAGTAGTGAAAAAGGCTAGTGCATGCGGTGTTTCTGAAAATACGGTTCTGACGATTCTTATCATTTTTTTTAATGTAATAACTACTTAATTTTAATACTTTAAAGTACTGTCATAAAAAGTTTGCTTTAATATTAATGGTTTAATTTTTACCCCAGTATGAATACGCCTTTACTTTGATGAGTCACTATTTTCTTAACGCGAATAGACTATAGTTGTAAGTATTACAAATTTGAAAGATTCTGTGGATGAAAGTATGTGTGTATATTGTTTAATTTATAACATTAAAATTACTGAAGATTTCGTGATAAATCAAGACATGCATGTAGTTGAAGATTTGGAATAATAACACGTAAGTTTTCTATCGTGACGTAATTAAGTAGCGACCTTGTTTTATATGCTACTAGCTTCTATCTGCGGCTTCGCTCACGTGGATGTCGGTTATCGCGACCACAAAAAAAGTATCCTATGTTACTTCTAATACCTCCAAGAATATGTGTAAAAAGTTTCATGATGATCGGTTAAGTAGTTTTTTTTTTTTAAATAATATTTAGGATTTATATTATGCATTGGTTAGTTTGTCATTAGACGGGACGACCGTTCTGTTGTAGTGGTGCGAGTAGTGTTACGGCGGTCGCGGGTTCGATTCCCGCTCGGAACAAATATTTGTGTTTGTACAAAAATTTGTTTCCGGTCTGGGTATATGTCCTTGTGGGTTTTCCCACCGTGCCTCGGAGAGCACGTAAAGCCATCGGTCCCGGTTGTTATCAAAGACATCTGATGACAATTGTTACTCATAGTAGATAAATTAATCAGCCAACCCGCAGGGAGCAGCGTGGTGGGTTGAGATCCAACCCTTTTTCTCTATGGAAATGAGGCTTTCGCTCAGCAGTGGGTTGTTTACAGACTGATATAGTACAGTACAGTACCTTGTCATTGGTGGAGGACAACATTTCGCTGAGCCACGGGTACAGCGAGCCGTCTTCCGCGAGAGCAGACGGTGCGAAGCACGGCCCGCAGCAGACAAGAGCGCTCATCGCCTGTTCATAACATTATTACTATTATCAGAGTCTAAATTTCACACAGTCATCCAACGAACTAGCGTCTAGACTGAACAAGCCTCGGGGAGTGCAAGGCGTATAGCCCAAGCGGCCAAACACTCATTTAAGACAAGGCAATTTGGGCTAAGCATTTTATTTTTCAATATATAAAAATATCAGTATTGCACATGTTGTTTTTTTTTGTAAATATTTTTACTTGTATTTTAATAATTTAGTAATTTCATATCGAAAACTAAAATAACTTTATTTTTTGGAAATTTCATTTAATGTGGAATATGTAACAATTTTTATTATTCTTTCGTTTGAATTTCGCTGTCGTGAAAATATGGGCTAATAATTTACATTGACGATTATTTAAATTATATTTTTACGTATTTTATACATAATAATTATACATTTAACACTGGTTTAAATAGTTTTTGTCAAACAGAACACTAAACCGTAATCAAATTAAATGTGTAAACGTTATGACAAAAAGCAAGGGATGCTTAGGCACGCTTATTTACACACATATTAGGTACTGAATTTGTAACAACCCTTAGTCTTAGGAAAATACGAGAAACGACACTATAACATCACTAATAATCATTTCTTCTTATTTGGAATTTCTAAAATATAAGCGTGCTTGACAAAAACCCTAAATAACAATGTATTACTATAATATATTTACTTTTTTAATATTACCATTTAGTTTAATTTTAATAATAAAAAGTCCTAGATTTTGTCAGTGAATTTACGAACACGAGAACGAAAAAACGTCGTAATTTTTTAATAAAGTGACAACCCTGCGAAAAACGGAAAAACGGTACATCTTACAGATATGTATTATATTTGAAACCCTAATTGATTAACCATATTTGAACCCTAAGGATACCGACCTTTAAAGCCGCGAGGTTCAGCCGGTCGTCTATTTCCGGAGTCTGCGGTTGCGGCTCGAGGGTGCCGAGGTGCTTCGCTAAAGGACCGCACCAGCCCGCGAACAGGCTGAACAGGCTCTTGCACAGTTCGCGCTTTAACAGCGACCCGTACATTTCCACTGAGGGATAAATCTCATGTGACAATGTAACGTTGTTATAATTCTTAGTCATGGAGTATATAATTAAAGGAATACCATCTTCTGTTACGAAAAATGTCGTCGAAATTTATCAAATTAGGGTGGCGCCACATTATCATGATGGTAAATTTTAGAGGAATATAAATTATATATAATATTTAATAACAAAGCAGTCGTAACACGGACTGAACTAGTAATAAACAATGTAAATTAAAAACAATAAAAGACATAATGTAATATAAACATTATCAATAATAAATTAAATATTAAAAATTAAAAAAAAAAATCACAAGTATTGATTAAGTCGACTATTTATTAACTATAAAAGTCAAAAGAAAAACTAATTTTTTCACCCAGCACACTTCACTCTGTTTATAACTGCTAACTTCATATCATTTCCATTTGCTACACTAGCGCTATTTCGGTGAGTGTTCGAACAATAATTTGCTAAAATAAGTTTCACTGGTGTTATATTAATATACCTCCACAAAACCTCCTAACATCTTACTTTAATTTTTAAATTACTTTTAAATCTTGTCCAGACATTACGAAAACATTATTTGTCATTTGATTAAATGTGCCGAGTCTTTTTAACCGACTTCAAAAAAAGGAGGAGGTTCTCAATTCGTCTGTATTTTTTTTAATTACTTATTTTGCAATTTAATTTATAGTTTAATAGTTGAAATATAAAAAAATGATGTTCAAATATACTACGATATATCAAAAATTGCAATCCGTTCAATATATAAAAAATTACAATCCATACGAACATTATAAGGCGAAAGAATTATTCGGTGTTTGAGCACGCTAATCTTTGGAGTAGTTCGATTTCAAAAATACTTTTTTCACTAGGAACCCTGTTCATCATGGAAGATGTAGGCTATAAAAGATAGTCGTGTAGTAAGTAAACGAAGTAATCGTAATATGTAGTAGTTTACATGGGAAGCTCTTGATAAGTTCAGTGACGAAGTCAGCAAAGGTGAGGCGCTGTTCCCTCGCCGCGGGTGCATCTTTCTCAGCTTCCACTTCGAGACATTGTCTCACTCCCTCGAGGTACTCTGTGATGCTGGAGTGCAAGCCTCCACCTTCCAGTGCGTACGAACTGGACAATCATACATAAGTATTTAAAAAAAAAATTAATAAATTCTAGCCCTAAGACTCTATGTCATCATAAGTTCAAGGAATTATATCGTGCTAATATATTATATAAATGCGAAAGTTTGTGAGTATGGATGGATGTTTGTTACTCTTTAACGCAAAAACTACTGAACGGATTTAGATGAAACTTTACAGTAGTATAGCTTATACACCAGAATAATACATAGGCTACAATATATAAGTTTTTTTATTAATAATTTTTTTATAGGATTGTAGTTTTAATTATTTTTCATATTTAATCTGCTGATTCGTTTGTGATGAAATTTGATACGGATAGTCTGAAGCCTAAAGAAAGACATACGCCACTTTTTATCAATACACTTACGCGGGCGAAGCCGCGTGCGCAAGCTAGTTGTTATATGTTTATTGTACAAGATTTTTTGTAATTAATAGAAGATAAATTTAATGTCAAAATGTTGTTCACATTAGAATATCTATATCTCTGTAAAAATACAAATATTTGCTTTGAGAGTAACGTATACAGTATATCTGTAATAGAAAAAAAATTCCATAACATTCAATTTGATACTTACCTCGTCGCAAATGTCTTCCTCTGTGCGATGATAAGAAGCATCTTGTTCAGGTGTAGTCGAAGCGCGTCGCGACGTCGACGCCTGCGCATGTTCTCTTGCTTGCGATCGACCGCCTCGCGGAGCAACGGTATTAATTCTTCGAATAAATCCCTGTTTTAAATACAAATCATACTAATATTGTAAATGCGAAAGTAAGTTTGTTTGTTACGCTTTCACGCGAAAACGACTCAACCGATCATCATGAAACTTTGTACACATATTCATTCTTGGAGGTATTAGAAGTAACATATGACACTTTTTTTTTGGTCGCGATAACCGACATCCACGGGTGAAGCCGAGGAAGAAGCTAGTTATTAATAAAGAAATTGTTTCTTTCGAGGACATTTAATATTATCACGCAACATTTCGTTCGATGTCCACTCTTGATGTTGACTTAGATATGTATATATGTTAAATAATTCTTTATCTTCTTATAACATTATAGTACAGAAACACGTTATTTAAATTCTCGAGCTAGGTTAACATTACATTTTTACTATTTATTTGGTCATCGCTACTTGCTAGTAGTAACAATATTCTTCACGATATTTACTTTTCAGGACGAAAAAAAAAACATAAAACAATACTATTTTAAAAGTTTTCCCAAAGTAATTTTCAAACTTTCATAGTCGTAAGATAATTATTAAAACGATGGAGATAGTTTGTAGTTAAACATTCCGAATTCACCGATATTTGGGAACTTTAACAAGCGCCATAGTCACGGGTACACTGTCCAAATGGCTTTAGCAAATCTAAAGGTACGCTTAAAAGTGACTTTTTTATATAGTGAATTTTGCTGCTGACTGCGGCCACTGCTGAGGCCTCTTCTCCGTGTAGAAGACGGGTTGGAGCTTAATCCGCCATGCTGCTCCACTGCGGGTTGGCGGATAATTACCTTATAATGGGTAACGATTGTTACGTGCTCTCCGAGGCACGGTGGGGAGACCCACAAGGGCATACACCCAGACCGGAAACAAAATATTTGTACAAATACAAATATCTGTCCCGAGCGGGAATCGAATCCCCGACCGCCCCGGCGTGCGGCGTTGAGGCAACTACTCGCAGCACTACACCAGAACGGTCGTCATTAAAATGGTCGTCGTATTTAAATATATAATAATAGAATTACTTAAGAGCGTCCGGATTTATATGTCCGCAGGCCGATACAGCGGCGTCCCGGACCTCGGGGACCTCGCAGCGCGCCAGCGGAACAGCGAGCTTGTGGAGCGACGCGGGCGCTGCGTGCGCGCCACGCGCTTCCCCGCTACTGCGCTCGCTCAGCGAGTCCGGCGACGAGCTATACGATAAGCGAATCACTCACGATTTATATCCATTCTTTATAGTAAAACGTCTGTACAAAAGGCAATACTCATTTGACTTTATTCAAGACAGTTTTTTAATAGTAAATATAAATTATATATATATAGTATATATATAAGATGAATCTTTTCAGTAGTTTCTGAGGTTAACTAATTACTTTAAACTTTTAATTAATCCATAATCAAAGTGCGTGCCTTTATCGGTAGGTTACAAAAACCTAAAAAACATCGATAATATTAAAATAGATATCAAATTAGATATTATAATAAAATTATAAATAAAATCATATATAATCATTTAATCTTTAAAAGAAATCTCCAAAAATGAATTTTCGTAGCGATTCAGTAGAAACTTCCGCTAAACGTAAGCCGTTTGAAGTTGGTTGAGTATCTAGACGGCATCGCGACTGTTTTGTCGTTTTATTGCTACTGAATCGTCACAAAATCGCCACGAGCGATCTCCGCAGAAGACACGCGCTTCAACTATTTACTAACCATAATACATTTACTCATTAATAAACTTCAATATTTTTGCACGGAAAAGTATCTTGAACAGTAAACAGATAGTGTGAACTGAGATGAAACTACAATTATGCTTTTAATTAGAGCGATGACATTAAACCACGACACTAAGTGTACATAAAAGCGTGATGTATCCATTGACGGCGACATAAAATAATATTGAAATACATAATCGCTAATAATATATACATAAATTCTAAGAACAAATATCACACAGAAATGATAAAGCGAACTCAGTCGAATCTGCGATGGATGTGTTATAACAAAACCAAAAAATGAATCATAACACTAAGGGTGTACATGTATATCAAACGCGTAATTTTAATCATTTTAATTAATATTTAGACGTTCTGTCTTTGCATGAAAATCTAATCGTCTTATTTGCGTTTGATTAGGACTTCGGCCGTGCTCCCAAAAAAAAAAAAAAAAAAAAAAACAGATCTTTCTAAGGCAAAAAAAAAAAATTAAAATCTTACAAATAAATACTGAGGTTGAATTAATTTAAATTGAAGATCAAAACCTCAATATATAATAACTAATACGGTAGTGAAAAATAAATTATAAAATTTGATAATAATTAAAATGTATGTAGAAATATACTTAAATATTCTGATTTTGCGTCATAAAAGCACATTATTGTTTTATTATATTGAAATTAAAAGTATTCTGTTTTAATTTGTATATCACGTGACCTAATAAAACACGAGCCACCATGGTGGGACGTCATATAGGCAAAAACTGTCAGTTTAGTGTAAACAGCTATACCTAACATAATATAGTTATGTTCTTTCGTCAGTGCATTTAATTTGTACATATTTATTTATAAAATGCAAACCGGTTTTGTAAAAGCAGATAGTACAAATTTGCTAAAAATTGTTTCTATGATGGTTGCAATGTTCTTTGCATGTAACCCAGACTTATATTCTGCCAAATTCCGGAATGATATAACATCTTTGCATTGATCTATAGGGTTTTCTAGATCAATGCATCTTTGTAAGTATTACTTGTTATATCATATTGTTTTTCTATTTAAATGCCTGTATACCTGATTAATAAAAAATATTGGAAAGTGTTATGTTTTAATGCTAATATTTGTACAACTAGACACTACACACCAACGAAAGCGATTGTAATTCATTATTTTCTCAAATAAACACCAAATATTGTAGTAATATTTTTTCAAAGCTGTTAACGTTGAATGAGAGCCGGTGGTACATACACGACTGTTGTTTTTACCAATATTACGTCACCAAAATGGCTGACAGCGTTTTCGCGGAAATAAAAAAGGTTTAAAATTTAATTTTATGGCAAGAAAGCGTGTTTATTTTGCCGTAATATATTTTTTATGGTTTTTTATTAGGAAAATCAACATTTTGAAGTACTTTTTGGAAAATAGTCGAATACCCTATTGTTTTAACGTTCCTAAATGTTTGATAAAAGAAGCTAACGAAAAATAAAGCATCTACCAAAAAAACAAAAACAAAAAGCAAATAATAAAATTATTTTATAATTTCGCTCTTTTTTTATTTGCAGTCTTTATGTTTAAATGATGTATGTTACAATTAAATTTACTGAACATAATCAGACTCTATCAAATGCAATCAAGTGTTTGAAGTACGCTGTGTTATAATGACAATTTGATCACTTAAACTGTGTGTATCTTTAACATGCTGGACATGCTGGTAACCTGATGAACAACTAAATGTACGTTACATTGACAATTTTAAAAGTTTAGGATATCTAGCTTTTTGGGTGACTTCCACTCGCATATCTCCCTTAAAAATATATTAAGAAAATATCAAAATGATTATCAAACATATTTGTTTATGTTCATTATTAGATTTAAATGGAGAAATTGCGTGTAAAAGGCTGGAAGATAAGGGAGTCTACTTCAAGGGGACATTCAGACCTCACGACGAGTTTGAAACGGTAAGACAATATTTGAAAGCATCCAACATTATTCAGTTACAGAAAACAGTTAATAGTTTCATACATTTCGTTCTTTCAGTGGAAACAAATCTATTGTTATATACTGTAAAATTGTATTTGTATAACGGTGGATCCTTTCATTAATTTTTTTTACCCCCACAGCGTCTCCGGGCACGCAGATAGGAAGAGGGCGCTATCCGGGCAGAATAAAATGTTATACGCATAACAATAAGGTTCAAATTCAAATATCAATTATTACAAAATCTACGTAGTTAAATAAATACATTACAATGTCTAAACTTTTTTAATATTACATTTATTCATTCAACTAGTTCGAAAGTTTTTATTTGTATTATTTCTTGTGTAGGTAAATTATTCGTGCCAACTTGTGCTGATTTATAGTAAATTACTTTCATTTTTTTAATTTACAGCTGTAATGTTGGTGTGTGTGGTCTGGGTGGATTTGTGTTATATTTTCTACGGGATTGTGTATTTTTTGTAAATAAAAAATAAATAAAATTTTCGTCATGCGTATAGAGGATAAACTAGACATTCTATTGATTCTACTGAGGGAATTAAAAAGACAGATTACTTGTTTCTCGAAGATAACCTAGAAATTTCTATTTATCGTCGAGCGAGTAGCTTGAATTTGAAAGATAGCACGTATGAATTCGAAAAGTCTTTCAAATTCATACACAGTATAAAACATTCATATGTAAAATGGAATAGATTACAAGAAAGCTACGATAAGTACTGAATTCTTATGAGATTATGAATGATAACGTTGTGTAACACAAAATGCTGAAACAATTAATATTGCGTAGTCACAGTAAGAAAATGCACAGAAAACAGCTCGATACTATAATCATTAACAAACCAATGATACGCAGTAGCTGTGCACGGAACCTATGCGTGATATGACGATGAGGCAGACCTTCATCAGATTTATGGACAAGGTCCATGAAGGTATGAAAGAGATATGGATAACCATCGAACATGAAATGCATTGTCGATTCCGTCTCGACTCTCGGACCGACATAAATTCAATCGATATACCCAGAAAGACAAGCGAGACAGATAATAATTAATGAAACACGATATCGGTTACATAAAGGGCCAACGAGAGGGAAGCGACAAGAGCCGTATGTGAGGGTAGCGATGGAGGAACCTCGTAACCTCGTTCTCTTGTGGTGTCTGTGGGAGCGCGCATAACTCAAGGGCAGCGTGAAGAAGCCACCGGGCGCGTTCAGGCTCTCGCTGGACGAACTGAGTGCGGCCGGGGGCGCCCAGCCCTCCGCGCTAGACAACAGCTGACGTCACTCACATATCACTCACGCGTTATGTTTTTATTTTATTTTATGGAAGAGTGGGCAAACGGACATTCGGTTCGCCTGCCGGTAAGTCAAAGCGACATCCATAGACACCCGCTAAATCATAGGATTAGCAGGTGCATTGCCAGCCTTTCAAATAGGAATATGCTCTTTATGACGTTACACCGATCACTCACACGTAAGCACCCATCGGTTACAACGACTTACGATGTCAATTATTAAACAGGTAAATTAACTCAAGCTGGCAGGTACTGCAGTCAAGATTTGCACTTGTATGGGACGCACACATAAGCATCACGAAAATGTATTCTGTATCTTTTAACGTAACAGATAACGTAAAAGCGTGCCGGCTTTAGTTAACTGACCTGTAACACTAGATATCCCTTATAGTTTTCACTCGCATCGACATTTATCTGTACTTTTCCGCTACGATGATCCGTAAAGTTATATTTTAAGCTCTTAAGTCACATTACTTCTGAAAAATGTACTTTTTTTGTGTTAAAATAATTATTAAAATCGAATCAATAGTTTTAGTTTTTTACAGACAAACAAATCTTCCTCAAAAACGATCGTTAAATGTACTAATATTTATAATGTAACGAAATGTAACGAATGTTAAATCTATACATTTAAAGGACAGAAATTCACAAAACACAAACAAATATACCACGAATAACATCCGTATGGCCGATACAAATGTCCACCACGAACGGGGATCGAACCCGCGATGCAGTTACCTATGTGACCCGTCGTCCACTAAATTACATCGATTCCCAAAACATAAGCACCCCTATGGTTGATTAATGATCACACTCAATGACTGTACAAATTAATTTCATAGCGTTTATCGGTCGAGATACGTATTAACAGTTTTAATAATCTACCGACGATAGAATTTTGAAAGAAATTGTATCTAGATTACGAAAAAAATCTTTATTTGGTCGCTTAACAAATAGATACCTTATATATTAAAGAAAAAGAAAAAAAACCCTTAAACGATGGGTCGATTCAAATAACTTCGGAAATACTAAATAACCATTCCTCTATTTGTGCACACTAATTATATAACGTGAAAATATTTTTTTTATAAATCGTATACTTGACTGTCATGCGTTTAATAAAATCATTACTAAAATAAAAATAAAAAATATAAATTTTGATAATGTTCTCTTTGAACCGATTGTTGTAAAATGATATCGGCACAAATGATATACATTTGCAGCAAAATAATGATTGCTAAAATTGTAACCTAATATTGCAATTAAAATATATTTAAAAATACACACTATTATATAATAAGCCCATATATAAATAAATACTGATTTATATGTACGTCTGTCTTGTGTGCCGTGTGCTACTGCGATATAGACTAAACGACTTTTAGAAATATTCTTTATTAATATTAAATACCAAATGACATTTCAAAGAAGTTAAGGTACGTAACAATAATTTTAGAATTACAGGAATATACTAATAACACTACACTATTTTACACTTTTCCACTTTTTTATTTTATTTTAATTATAAATTACACGACCGGTTTCGACAAAGTCATCGTCAGGTGAAGGTAGATCTACCTTCACCTGACTGTCGTGTCACATGACATGATGAAAAAATTGGGAAAGTGTAAAAATATTATAGTGTTATTAGTAAACATGAATTTCCATCAAGAACCATCAGTCCAATCAATCAGTTATACAGGAATATAGTTCAGTTCGAGTAATGAAACAATACTACAGGTAAGTTAAATAAAGCTGGCACGCACCAAACTGAACTGAATCAGCCTGGAAACAACTGCTTGGCAAATGCCTCTTCTTCATATATGAGAAGAAAGGGTTGAAGTTTAATCCACCACTCTGCTCCAATGCAAGTTGGTGAATAATTTCTCTACCATTAGTAACGATTATTATTGATATTTTTTGTTTCGTCTATAAAATGTCTGTTCTTTTTCTTATTTTCTTGATTTTATATTACTATTATTGTTTGTATAATTCTATTCTCATTTAATATAAAATGTTTAATTTTTTAAACATATTTTATGATAAAATTACGTTGTTGTTTGTACAGTGAACGTGCCAGCTTTCAATAACCCACACAAGTATCAGCTGTCAAATCAAAATCATTAAAAAGTAAATTAAAGCAGTAGATACATATTTATGTAATGTTGTTTTAATAATCAAAATTCAACAACATTTAAGTACGAGATACTATATCTCTATATTATGCATATATTTTAAATGAATTTTTATTATACATAATAGGGCGGGTAAAAAGTCTTTTCGTATTTTTTATGTATAAAATTGAAGAAAAATCTATTTGGTGGTACTGCTTGTATTTGGCTGGTTTTAATATCAATAAATAAAGGATATTATGAAAAAGAAAAATAAGCAAAAAACACTTTCACGCCATTTTTTACTTGATTTTCTGTCTGTCAAAATGAGTGAATCTAAGAAACGAAGAAATTCCATATCAAGTTTTATTACAAAAAGAGTTCTAAAGTTTTATTACAAAAAGAGTAAAATGCCACTCAAGCTTCGAAAAAAATTTGTGACACTTGTGGACCTAATGCAGTGTCAGAAGCACAAAGTTGGTACATTAGTAGTTACGACATAGCCAAGGAATCGAGGATTGACCAAAAAACAGTATTGACCCATTTGAATTTTAATGCATCCACCATATTGTTCTGACCTTGCACCCTTAGATTTTAACCTGTTTCGGTCTCTTCAGAATGCTTTGGGTAGTGTTAAGTTAACATTAAGAGAGGACTGTCAAAACTATTTGTCGCTTCTCATATATTATATATTATATCACTACCTACAAGATGGCAACAAGTTATCGAGCAAAATGGCACATATATATATTATAATTGAATGTAAATTTACGTTTGAAAAAAAAACTTGAATTTGTATATAAAAAATACGAAGAAACTTTTTCCTCGACCTAATATAAAAATGTTTTTGCTAAAAGTTCAAAACATGTCATTTGATATTTGGATCAAAAATTCAGTGTTCAACCTCATAATATATTTCACAATACTAAATATAGTTATAATATTTCAATTATAAATATTAAGAAAAGGTTTTATTTTTTTGTTACCTTAGACTCAAGTCGGGACTGGCACATCGTATGACGGGACTTGGCACGGCTGGCACGACTAAATATGCCATTGTCATGTAGTACTTCCATACTTGCATATAGCCATCTCTTTCTTTCTCGGGCTTTCGCGGTAGCGCGGGACTGCGAGAGAGGAGAGACGCGCGATTGTCGTTCACCGGCCTGGAATGTGATTTTGTATGTTCACAGATAGAGCCGAAACACATAACGGCGTTGCGTTGACGCAACGCTAAAATCAGCAGTTTGCGTTGCGGCGTTGCGGCGTCGCGAAAAAGAGCGTTGTTGTAGGGTAACCAGTTCTTCGTGATTTTTGATTGCGGATATTAATTTAATTAATTTAAATATTATAATTTACGTGAAATTTGTTAATATTTGAAGTTGTTACTAAAGTAGAATGCATAAAAAGTAATCCTTTGTACCGGAAATAATTTTGTGAATCAATTTTTTTATGCTGGTAGGATTTTAAACAACTTTTGTCTCATAAAGCCTACACAAAATTTAAACATAGTGATACATAAATTAATATCTTACATTTATATTAGTTTCATAGATTAAATATAAACAAATAGCTTTCGTCCGCGGCTCCGCTCGCATGGTACAGGCACCAACGGTAGTCGGTACGTAAAGTAGGTACTCTATGTACTTTTCTGTACCCCAGAAAACTGCTATGCAGAATTTCATGATGATCGGGATTCAGGTTAATAGTTAAGGCGTAAAAGCGTAACAAACAAAAAAACTCACTTTAGAATTTATCATATGGATGAAATTAGCATAAAATTAATGTACATATTTATAATTTAGGTACATCATACATATCACTTGTTTGAACCGAGTCTTAAATTAGCTGTAAATCTAATAGTTAAAAGTAACAACATAACAACAATTGAGCTGAACTGTGAGCCGGTTCACAGCTCCGGTTCAAGCATATGGCTCATGAGCTTATCTGCAGCTCATAAAAATTCATTGAGATACCCATGTCTAATAAAGACACAATAAAATAAAATATAAAAATAGACACAAAATGTCAATAAATCATGGTCAACAAGTATGACGTCACAACGCCGGAATTGGCGGTGCCGCGCCGCTAAAATTGGCGGTGACGCCACCGCCGATTTTAGCGTTGCGGCGCCGCAACGCCGTTATGTGTTTCGGCCCATAGGGACAAGTCGGTTTCGAATAAATTGTATATCGTGCACCAAGACAATTTGAAACATGTATACGATACAAACGTACGTCTGTATCATATCCTAATTACCGTTTAGTAAGTTATATTTGTCCGAAGTCGGCGTACAAGGTAGTAGCTGAAAAATATAAATAACGAGAAACACTCACGCTGGTTCGATGATAGTATAGAGTGCGTGTATCCTTGCGTGAAGTATCGGCCACGCTTGAAGTATAGTCGCAGGACATTGTGCGGGCACGCGGTTTCGCTCGAGCAGACCGAAAAGTACCATCTGGAAATAAGTTATTATATATATATCACTAAGTCAACCATTTTTCACACTTTGAATAATACCTTAGGATTGGTTAAAACTTTGTTACTATTTCGCTTCGAAATCCTTAGAGGAGATGATTTACTGGATCGACCACGACAATTGTGTTCGAGACAAGTATTTTCAAGTTTAAATTAGTCTTTAAAAATTTTGTTTCGAAGAAATTCTGAAATATGTATATTCTCCATACCTTGGTCTTTACTCATTAGTGGGATATTGGTCATTATACTACTATATATTCAACATTAATGAGAAGTACCGTAAAGTGTTACAGCCTAATCTTTCTCGATAAAAAGGCTTTTTTATATTTGCCCAGTAGCTTCTGATATTATAGGGTTAAAACGAACAAATAAACTTTTCAAAATTAAACTTTTGAAGTTAATAGTAGTTACAAAACACCGAGTGTCTAAAAATTCCCTGTTTTCAAACAGTTTATTTTTAAAGATAATATAAGTGGTAAAATGGTTTAGCCGTTTTTATCACAATATAACTTAAATATGAATAAATATTACCTCCCAAGGATCAGCTCCATTGGTAGAACTGCCACTCCAACTATTCTTTGATGATGTTTCGTCATGTTGTAGACCTGGTAAAACGTATTACAAATTTATTTCATACTTTTATCTACCACAATTTAATTGAAATATAGATTTTCAAATAGGGTACTTTCAGTAGTGAAAAATAAATTATAAAATAATTTAATTACTATTGTTTTTTTAATTAATATTATTTTATTTATTTATTAATTAATATTGTTATTCAAAAATGTCAACAATATTTAAATAATAATTTTTCTTGTTGAACAGAAAACGTATACATGATAAATATTTTTATTTGAAAACAATGTCGAAAAATAAAGATGGTAGTATACTGGACTGCGATCAGTTTCATTAGTAAACAGTATAGCACAGAATAGCAAGCTAAAAAGGAACGGCTTCGCAGTATACTGAATTGACGTCACACTTCAGAACACGGCCTTTACACATATTACGTCACCAAAATGCGTGACAGCGTTTTCGCGGGAATAAAAAAAGGTTTAAAATTTAATTTAATTTTATGAGAAGAAAGCGTGTGTGTTTATTTTGCCGAAATATATTTTTTGTGGCTTTTTATTAGCAAAATCAACATTTTGAAGTACTTTTTCAAACATAGTAGAATACCCTATTGTTTTATTTTCCATTTTGATTTTAAATTCTTTAAGTATGATTATAGAAAAAAAGAGAAATTATTATTATTAATTTTTTTCTTTTGTTTTATATGTGAGCTATTTTACATGCGTAAATCCCAATCTGGTATTACTATTACCGTATTACTCTGGATCTCCAGGTATTAGTATATGTACATACATACATAACAAATTTCATCGATTATGATTCAAGAACTGAAAAAGTAACAAGCATCCACCAAACCATCTACACTTGCATACTTTCGCGTTTATAATATTAACGAATCATCAAAATAAATAATGACAACGCAAAGGTTACAGTAGCTTGCTGATGCGCTAGTGGTCGCGAGTTCGATCCCCGCACATTACAAATAATTGTATAGGCCATACAGATGTTTGTTATGGTCTGGGCATTTGTGCTTATGAGTCTGTTTCCGGACCTCCGACACAAGGTTCACATTCAACTGGGGTCGTTGAGTGAGGTGTTCATTTATTTATAAATAATCTTAACATAACACAATGGTTATATTTTTTTATCCCATTTTCAAAAAAGTATTATTATTAATTATAATAATAACAAAACAAGACAATCCTACTGACCAGCAGTCCACACAGCATGACTACGCTCGGCTACCCACACCAAGTCAGGCTGTCCGGCTGCTAGCACGGCTTGTTTCTCAGCTGGGGGTAGGATTGGGAGACACTTCTCAGTGAAGTATGGTACGTGGGCATCCGCTGCATCTATTAGCGCCGGCTCGTCTCTTGTCAATTGTAACCTCTCAAGTAAATATTTAGTTTCCCTGAAAAAAAAAAATATTACTAAAATTATGTAACAATCTGGTACATTTTCTAAATATTCAACATACTGGCTAGAAGCATATAATTTTTCTAATTGAGATTATGTGTGAGTAGAATCCGGTACATATATTATTGTGTGTAGAATATATTTTCAAAATATTATTATTTTATTTGTAATTAGTTTTCTTTAATGTATGTTATGTGATTGACTTTATGTTACTGCATATTTTTGAAATAGTTGGAAGAAAACGAAGTATATAACATAATTATACTAATACTAATAATAATAAATATAAAATTTTTAAACCAAACTCATTTAATATGAACTGAATATACCTCAATATATGGACAGCTAAGCGTCTCGGGTATGCTTTGCTCTGGCACAGCATCACAAGGCCTAGGGCTTCAGCACCTCTGATGACAGAGGCGAGAGGCTCCGGCTTCGGGGGCGAAGCACTAGGCTCGCCGTTCTTCCAGCTCGTTACCAGCTGCAACAGCATCCTGAGACCGTTCTCCACTAGTTGTGGAGATGTGTCCTGTATGATTAAATATTTTTATAGTTTAGTTTAATCTTTAATATGGATGTATATATGTCTTATACATATAATATATATTTCATATGAAAATTAACAGCATTTGTCAAAAATTAAAAATCAGAAATACTTTTCCTTAAATACATTACTTTAGAGTGAAATAATGATATTGTGATTTTTTGTGCAGTTAGATACACATTTAAGTCCGGTTGCAGAGAGGCTTCGTTTAGAGAGGGCTGCGTAGAACGGATTGTAGTAAAAATGTATCGCAGGGACAGACCTGTTTGGTTACTATAAATATTTTCAAATAAAATTTATTTCAAATGTCAAACAGCTGTCAAAAAAGAACCATTCCGAATTTCAACACCAATCACAATTGACCAGTTGTGAATTGTTATTATACGTTGTTTCAGTTGAAATATACTCATACTATAATGCCTTACATAGGTACTGAGTATCGATACAATAGGGCACGAATAGTTTTTTTTTTTTTTTAACAATTTTTTATACCCACAGGCTCATTTTGCCCATGCCTTTTGAATTCCGATTTATTATTTTGTCAATTCGTACTCAGTACATTGTAGCTGCTACATTAGTAACTTAGTATCTCTAAGCTTAGAAATTTTGATTTACTTTACTACTTTTTTACTTTTGATTCACAACTCGTTTCAAATTGATAGGTTTGTAAGCAAAACGAATCGTTTTCTGAATATAGGAACCGCGCTTTAGACAACTTGTATAAAGCTACAGACACTTCAGTATATTACCTGAACTTCTTTAGCTAAGAACTGCGTGAATCCAGCTAAAACGTCCTGCCGCCATTCGGGGAAGTCAACGATGAGTGTTTGTAAACTTTGAAACGAAAGTCCTCGTAATTCCTCGTCCATATGCACTGTTAGTCGGCAAAGGAGATCTACTAATTCATTGGGACTCATGCCTTCTGGGATCAACCTGTTAATAGAAAAATAATATTATTTTACAATTAATCAAACAAATGTATACTTTTTTATTTTGTCTAGTTTTCTTGACACTGTAAAATTTTAATTTTTACATTTATATAACAACACATTCAAATAAAATATTTTTTGTTTTTTCTACAAATTGGAAGAGTAAAATATTAATTTTATATATTGAAAGTAAAATTTAAATAATAATATGTCAAGATAGAAACTACTGCGAACATAATTTCTATAGAGTAATATACATACCTTGGTATAGCCGCAACACAAGTCCTAAACAAGTCAATTCTTGGTTTCCTTTCACCTGTATTGATTTCCTGTTCCTTTGTCACATTTTGAGTGTTAGTAAGCATTAGTGGTCTGCCGTAATGTACATCCAGTGCTCTCAATATTTCTACTAGAACCCGTCTAACATGTGGAAAATATGCGCTCATTCCTATAGAGCGAGCGGTCTCATCTGTCAACATTTTATTAAGAAATGTCTTTTTAACACGCAGTGTGTTTCCTGAAGGTAAGGTACCAGAAGTTCTTGGCATCGGAGGCTCTCCTTCTTTCTGCTGAAGGCTATCTGCCACTACAAGGAAAGCTCGTAGCCCGATAGACATCCTTTCCGGAGTCAATATTATCTTAATCGGTCGTCCCACCATTAGCAAATCGAACACTATTTCCCTCATTGCAAAATCTAGACGTTCTTGGGCGACGAATTGTATTATTTTTACGAATATGTTCAATGGTGTGTCACGTGGTACAACTCCCTTGGAACCCTTGGGGAACAGTGAGTTCACAATGCTCTGTAGTCGAGATTGCGTTGCTGAGTTACTTTCACACTTGATCCTGATCATGTATACCCAGAGCAGACGATACAGCGATTCTGTACAAATAAAGTTAAGAAAAATAACTTATTATACATTATGAAATATGATAAATACTGTGGATGCATTCGCATATTTATAATGTTAAATCTATGTTTTGTTTATGAATATGAATATTAAAAATTATTTATTTTATTATTTTTATTATTTATTTTTAAGTTTTATGAATATCAAAAATTAAAAATAATAATAACACTGGTCCGCATCAAAATAAGAGCAAAAAATGTATATGTGGACGTAACACATATGGATACGTAAAATCCAAATATGTAGTTAGAATTCACCTAGCACGTCTAATTTCGACGCAATAGCATTTTTTTTTTCTACTAGAATTGTTTTCTTATAGTTGCACGCAGTGGTATTTGTGAACGTTTGTACATGTATTTAGTTGGATACACAAAATATTGTTGCTTTTTATGCGAGTGGGATAGTAGAGCAAAAGCGAATGGGTGAAAACCTAATGAATGTTCAACAAAATAGGCTATTAATAGGCTTATTAAGGTCACATGCGATTCCAAGAAGTAAAAACGTTGTAAACGAGCCTTTAGTTGACAGCCAAAAAATATTCTTACCGCCACTACACATAAAGTTTAGCTTAAAAAAATTGGTCAAAGCAATAAACAGGGATGGTGAGGCATTTAAATACCTAAAACCTAAATTTCCTCATAAAAGCGACGGGAAATTAAAAGAGCAAATATTGATTGGCCCCGAAAAAAGAGAAATTTTTAAGACCAATTACTGTTCAAAGTTGATAGATGTAAAGAAAGAAGAGCAAGAGCAGCTTTTGAAAATGTTTGCAATAAAAAAGCTGATAATTACAAAGAGCTGAAAGAAGAACTGCTTTCGACGTATCATCAACTCGGATGCAATATGTCTTCAATTAAGTAATTAGTAATTCATTTCTTGTATTCGAATTTAGATTATTTCCCAGAAAATCTGGATGCCGAGTCTGATAAGCATGATAAAGGATTCTACCAAGACATTGGACATACGGAAAAAAGGTACAGCGACAAGTAGATCCTAGCAATACTAGCTGATTTTTGCTAGGAAATAAATCGAGAAACAGCAGTTAAAATTTATAAAAGAAAGCGATCTACCAAACAGTTTACCTTTTTTTAATGTTTTTTATTATTTTTGAATTCCTATTTTATTTTAATTTGTTGTAAAGGTCATCAATTAGTGTAACTTTTATTTTCTTTCTAAAATAAATACATATTCAATATATATACATATATCTATACCGGTATCACATAGTAAACTTTTTTCTCCCGGATTTTTATTTATTTTTGCCGACCAGTGTAATTTTTAATTTTTGTACAATGGGCATATTATTGTTTTATTAAATCAATTTTTGTAAACATTAGTTATATGTAATATGTGTAATGTTATTATGTTTGACAATTTATGCAGTCAACATTTATGCTGCCATAATATAAAAAATCATGTTAAAAATAAATCAAAAGGAATAATTATTATAAATACGAATATTATATCTTGTAGAGGTGTAGTTCTTTTTTTCGAACATTGCTTAGTTTTGTCCTAATTACACTTTATAGTTGATTGACAAGAGAGCAAAACTAATACCAATTATATTAAATGCATATTGGACCTGAATCTGAGGAAACGGTTTATGTTTCGACATTAGTTTTAATGACGCCTTTCTGTCTAATCGATCTGTATGTACAAGCTATTTTAGTTTAACAGAATAATATGCATTTTAAAGGAAATAAATTTTAAGAAAGATGTAATATTACATAAACCGCAGACTAACATCCGTTTGTAAAAATAAATTTAAATTATTTTGTTCTTGTTGGTAGTAAAACATTAAGTTTTTTTTTTCTTTTCTTATTTTAGTAACCGTGTAACAATATCAACCAACATAATATAAAAAGAACACTTACCAAGGGCAACTCTGCACATCTTTGGATCTCTATTCTTTAGATGTGATAAGCACATAGCGAGGAAACAATGTAAGTTCGCTAAGAAAAACTGTTTCTGAGATACACATAAGAGACATGTCACCAGTGGAAACAGTGCCAAGCGATGTTTTGATTTAGTACTTGTGTCTAAAGTGTGACTATAGAGCATTTCTACGAAATTCTTGAGACATGGTACGTTTACTTCGTTTTTAACGGTCTAGAAATAAGGAAAAAATTATAACATTAGTAGTTTGTGACGGACAACATCTAAACAATATATTTTATAGTTAATGTTAATTGTGTAATAAGATATATAGAAAATAAAAATTAGAACTAATTTTATACATCTAATCAATTTATTAATAGAAGCAGTGAATAACATTTAAGAAAGAAAAAAAAAAGTTACAACTTCTGAACTTAATTCCATAAAAATATATTCGAATAAGAAGCCTTGTCAAATTTTTTTCAAAAAAGCCATACTCAAGTTTTTTAATAAGCAAGCATCACTCAAGTTTCTCAATAAACAAGCCAACTCAAGTTTTTTAATAAGCAAGCATCACTCAAGTTTTTCAATAAACAAGCCATAGTCAAGTTTTTTCATAAACAAGCCACACTCAATATTTTTTTTTTAAATAAGCCTTCCTCAAGTTTTTTAACAAACAAGCCTTACTGAAGTTTTTTAATATTCAAGCCTTACTAAAGTTTTTTAACAAACGAGCCTTGCTCAAGTTTTTTACAAGTACTTTAAAACAATACATTAGTTTCATTTTTTTTACTTTTAGTATTAATTTAAATCAAACAACTTATAAGTTTTCATTATAACAACAAAAAATTTTTATATATTGAATTATTCCCATAAATTACCGCAGCGACTGGTACAAGTATCTCAACGAACAGTCCAGCCAGAGCATGTCGTATGTCCTTATCCTTAACTTCTAGAAAGTACTGTGCACATTCCTGAAGAAACTGAAATGATGCCTCAAACTCTTCTATTGGCACCATCTTAACTCGAAAAAACTTCATACCCATCAACAAGGATATTATACTTTGAGTCGTGTGAGGAGACGGTTCTCGGCTTTTTAATTCCTGTTAAAAAATTTATTTATGTAATAAATTTAAGGTAATTTTCAACTGTGTACTTATTTAAAGTTAATGGAGATAAAATTTATGTCTCCAAAACAAAAACACATAGCTTATATTATTAAGCAGTTATTAGTAACTATTTGTTAGAATCTTGTCATTAACAAAATAGGTTTATTTCTTTAATTTTCTGAAACATTCTTTCTTATACATTGCATTGAAATAAACATAATTCTATTGATATAAAAAAGAACGTCATAACATGCCTCGAGTTTAGTTATCATGCCACATTTTCTTGGTGAAAATATTTAAATAAATATTGATATATATGATTACCTTTAATTCTGCTGTAAAACGTTTTCGCACGGAGGCGAAACGTGATTGAGCTAAAACGCCAATAACTTCTGCGTATAAATCAGCTATAATATGTACATTTGCCGCATTCGGATTTGACTGTAAGCTGAAACAACAAATTTTATACTAAAAAAAAAAAAACAAATCTATACTAATCTTACGAAAATATTTTTCAGTTTTGTCTTTTATCGCGCTAATATCAGTATCTATCTGTAAAATCGGACATTGTTGTGATGCTGTATGTAATAAAAACTTAAGATACTTTAAGATATGGCTCACGGGAATGGAAAAGTGGCCAAGATAATCAATAAATATGGATAATGAAAGATGTTCTCATGTTATACCACACCGCGTATTGGCAGTTGTACATGTCTCTGAATTCTCCCAAGACATGTAGGTTTAGCCACAATGTTTTCCACTCACACCAAGTTTGATTTTAACAGAATCTATTCGAAATTACAATGCTGGTTGACACCTCAATATGGTTTGATAAATATTTTTTATCAACTGGACAATCTTGGCTTACAGAATTGGATATAAAATATAATAGCAATAATATATAGAAGTAAAATTCATACCCTTCCTTATAATTGAATCTTTTGAAGGCCACATTCTCAATGTACTGTACTAAATCCTCATGTCCAGGATGGAACGTCAGCTGACGTAACACTTCTATCAGAGCAAGGCAGAATAGAAACTCAACTGCTAAATCTCGTCTTTCCGCTTGGAGTTCTTCACAGCTACGTTCTACTTGTTCCGTACCAGCACCGCTGCCGGACACTATGTAGATTATACTGAAATGGAGGACATTTTTTTCAAAATTAAATAGCCCTGTCAAGTAAATAAAATTTAAATATTATAATATTTAAATGGTATTTTTTTTTACCTTTTATTTCTCAAATCCTGGTGTGGTTTCTTGGCCTGTTCGTTCAACTGCGGCGACTCGGCCATCTGCCTCTCGAGCCATCCGAACAATGCTCGCAATAGAGACGGCAGACAATGTTCTGCAACTGTGCCGAAGGCAGAAAGGATCTGATCCAACTGTGGATCTTCGCCTCTTTGCAGTGTCTTGTTCAGTGGCTTTTCCTGTGAATTATTAATCATTCATTTAATCCTTATTTTAATGCACACTAAGCATTATTTATAAAAGAACACTTGACTGAAGTGCTGTTTAAAAATTACTATTAAATAAAATAAATATTAAAAGCTACATTATTTAAAATCATTAGTATACTACATGTGACTGCAAGTTTTTATTAATATTCCCTAAACAATGTTTATTATCAATTTTTTTTAATTTTTTTTTTTTTTATAAAAGATTAGATAGGTTAGGTGATGGTTTCATTTTTAGCTACTTACTTGTACCAGTATGTTTATAGCCTATGTTGCCTATGGATAATGTAGCTTTGCAATAGTATAAGAATGCCTAAAACAGGTTAGGTTCCTTTATTACAAACAAAAAATGAACCTTTTTTCATTGCAATATTACTTTAGATATATGAACATTTACATTCTTTTTACTCCATATTTGGCCTCTTCCCATCTAGTAGAAGGCTTGGAGCTTAATCCACCACTCTGCTCTACTGCGGGTTAGCGGGTAATATCCCTACCATGAATAACGATCGTTATCAAGTATCTACGATAATACGTATACGTATAATACTGGGACGGACGGCTTTACGTGTTCTGCGAGGCACCACCTAGACCGCAGACAAATATTTGCACAAATACAAATATATTCCTCGAGCAGGAATCGAAACCGCGACCGCCGGCGATGAGGCGAATTAAAAAAAATTAAACACATTATTCCATATTTATTTGAAGAAAAAATATCTATATTGATGTTGCAATAGCCATACACTGATTTTGTAATGGTTTTGTATAATAATTTAGTTTATAATTACCAAAGGTTCTGCCATAACGGCTTCCATCTTCCTCTCAGCTTGGACTGTGAATTCGGTGAACAGGAGACGCATCACATATTCCCCTGGCCTTAGATCTGTATCTGCTGTCGGTACGGTGACACTTTTGTTGGGACCCCATGGCAACATTGAGCCTAGGAAAATTTTTTTCTTTATTATTATAGATTTATTCATCATTTTAACAATTCACATCATTTTTTATAGATTTATATCGAAATTATTTTTGTCCTAAAAAAATTAAATAAATATAATAATATCGGGTATATTTTTTTTCTCTTTATTGAGGTAAACAAACAGCATTACAGTACGAATACATAAATGTGAATACTCCAAAATAATGTTTTTATCAGTATTATGTATGAAGTTTTCGTCCTTTTTCCTGTTTGTAGTTTCAATTAAATAGCAGTTGTATTAGGTATTAATGATATGAAGTATTATTTATTAACCTTATTAGAACCAAATAGCCGTTTTTTTTTGTGTATTTTTTTTGCGTAAATATTCGTTACAAAGTGACAATTTAATTTTAAAAAAAAAATTGTAATTTTAACTACCTATGTCATAAATAAAATTTTCTAATGTTTAGTTTATTGTTTAATTTAGTTAAGTGTTAGTTCTTGAGTTAAGTCATAATTACTAATTTCTGATCTAATCTATGAAATAAATTAAGTTAACGGTTTAATATTCGTGATTGAAAGGAACAAAAATAAAAATAAATCTTGGTTCAATTTAAATGATGACTTTGATCTATACCTCTAGTTGAAACTAAAGATGCCAAAGTACTGCCAACGGCTCGGACGTCGGAGGGTCCGAAGGTTTTATCTTGTGAACTTTGAGCTTGGTCCATTATGGTTGTGTCGGTATGGTTCAACACATTGTCTGTTTCGTGGCGCGGTGGTTCGGAAAGCACGCTACCGTCTGACTCGGCCTCACTCGACACCATAGACGATGGAGCTTCTTCGGTTCCTGATGCTGAGGTAAAAATACATACACTTCTATTATAAAGTGCAAGGATTTTTTTGTTTCCAATTAGTGAATACAACTAATTATAGCATAGGCAATAAAGGATCATAGCAAACAGCCTTAAATGTCATCAAGAGTAAATCCACAATGGATGTCTCGTTCAGCAAAGAATTGAATTACTGTTAAATATAAAATATTTACAATTGAATATTCAATTTTTATGATGATTGTGTACAAATATGTTCCCTTCTAGAGTTGTGGTTTTGATTCCAGGCCCAGGCTTAGATGGAATATTTATTAATATATGTATATATAAATGTATATAAAGTGGCTGTTACCTAAGACATTGGCATTACATTGTCTACCTTAGGAACAGTCACCAGTGTGTTTTTGTTAAAACATTAAAAGAAAACTGACATACATATGAAAATATGGTAAATGTTGGTAAGATCATTTTCATATCAATAAGTAACATATATTTGACAAATATTTTTTGAAACTTGTTTTAGCAAAATATTGAACAACAGCAATTAAGCACAAACCTGAAGCATCTTCGGGATGGCCGTCTGAAGGTATAGTACTCAAAGAGTCAGATTCCTCCGAGGTCATCATATTGAATACGGAAATTAATAAACTGCTAAGATGAGATTATGGTTGAATTGTGATTATGTCACTAAAAAGAAAAAAAAAAACATAAAACTAATAAAGATGTGATTACATGAACATGATCAGTGGTTCAACAATAAAAAAGTAGCTTTTATAAAATACACTGTAAATAAAAACAAACACAGAGTGATTATGAAATGAAAATGAATAAAGTGAAATAATGTGTTGAAGCTCGATCTTATTGTTTACAATATTTGTGTCACTCATCAAATAGACAGAGCGACAAACTATAGAGAATATGAATAAAACTCTCACAAACTGTATAAAATATATATTTTATAATGTTAATATTAAAGTATGTACTACATATAACAAAGTTTAAATCATTATCAGACTGAGCTACAACACAATTCAATAAGCAAAAGTCAAGTACATGATCTTATAATGATATTATAGTAAGCGTTACAGTTAACAAAGGTGCTACTAATATAAGCGATCGTATTTGTTACCTTTGATAACATCATTAATCAAGACTCCAATCTGCAACATTGTTCCTAGAAGAATTTATATAAAATTATTTAACATAACATAATATGTAAGATCAATAATGTAGTAAAAAAATACTTTATCAAAGAAATGCATAGCACATAAATGGACACAAAGCAAAATATACATTCTTAAGAATCATATTTCCTTTATATTACCATTATTAATTATATAGTTTATATTATTCCTTATAAAAAATGTAACATTACTAATAATGCAAAAAAATTTGAAACAATTTTGAAATTAAACTATATATATATATATATATATATATATATATATATATATATATATATATATATATATATATATATATATATATATTGAAAGATTTTAAATAATTATATTAGGTTATTTCAATTAACACATGAAAACAGAAAGGTAATACTAACAAAATTCACAAACAAAACTTTCGCTCTTGCTGTACCAAATATAATAAAATTTATCAACATTATATTTTAATATGTAATGACGATTTATAAATGAATTAACAATTAAAAATTATCTATTTATATATTTTCATAACTTTGCAAAAATATTTAAGAGTATTACTCTAGAAACTGTTATTTTCATATAATTTGAACAAAATATGGTTTGAACTTGAGAAGTAAAACAATTATGTTTTATACATATATATTTGTCTGTCTGTATGTTTATTCCAGCATCACACAAAATCTACTACACCAAATTGGATTCTGTTTTCAGAATTGTGATAATAAATGTCTCACTTAAAATTGACATAAGTTTTATCACACACCTTCTTATAATACACCTTCTAGAAGTGGAGTTAGTACTCTATAAGCAATCATAGTGAAATTGAAATCAAATAATTTTGTACTTGTAAAAAGTGATGCAGAAGAAATAACAGGTGTTAGCTAGTATTTTAAAAAATTTACAAAAAAAAAAAATTGTTCTGTATGCACATTAATTTTAAACAAAACAAGTTCATATCATTAATTATGTCTGAAATATTTAAATTGTAGATTTCATTGCTTAAAGCAAATACATTGTTGCTTTTTTATTTTAATCTTATTGTCAATTGTTTTTTTTTTTTTTCAAATTACAGCCAAAAATTATATATTTTATTTCTTACTATCCTCATGTCTTATGAGGTTTAAATCTAATTAAACTAATGATATTCAATACAAGCATCATTCAAATCGCATTGCATTTACAACAACTAATATATAGATGTGATATGTACTAGAGCCAATGACACATGTGAAATAAAAACAGTCGTTATCTGTAAATGCTAAAGTATGATTCATTATAAACATTATTATATTTCATGCACTCCTAGTTCACAGCTTACAATCATAATTAGCTTTAATGTGATTATAATTTTCAGTAGTATGATTGTGTTTCAATAAAGCTTGTTTATTTTTAATTTTCAGATACCTTACATATTTATATATAAAGAAAAATCGTAAAAGCTATTTTTATTTACATTATGAAATTACCAATCAAACATAATACATCACAAACCTGATGTTGATTTTTTTTTTATTTGATGATTTGATTCGACAAATCTTCAATAATTTAGTAATATTTTATAGATATTATTGATAGGTAACAAGATTGTTTTGATAAATTGTTTTTCTTTTGTTATAAAATTATAATTATTTATAAATTAGTTTAATATCGATAATAGATGGATCTTCTGTATTGCAATTCCAGGATGAAAACGGTTTAAGGAAACAATAAAATAAGTACAATTTAATGATTTATTACGGATAAAATATAGTGCAATAACTGTAATTATTGAAAAAAATAAAATGCGTTTGAAATACCTAGATTTTTAGCGCAGCTTTTGTTCTGCTGTAACTCGAAATATTAACATATTGATTGAACTAATAAAACAACCAATTATGAGAAAATTAAATTTGTTGAAATTTTTCACAATCACCCTGTCATTGGCAAATTAACAGTTTTATTAAGTTTTTGATAAAGGTTTTAGCATTTCTTTGACACATAGGTTTATGCGACCAAATTACGTATACGTATTACTAAAAGAACTTTTTAAGGTCACTATACTATGGAATTAAATCGATTTATATTGTCTATGACGACTAAAATTACGTTTCGCTTCAAGCAGATTACATAAAATTATGTTATATATATATATATATATATATATATACGAAAAATAAATGTGCGTAATAAAACGTGACATATTTACAACAAATTTAGGAATGATTAAATTTTACTACTATAAGTAGTAATAAATCACTTTGAAAATTAACAACTCGCTTATTATTATAGTTCAACACATGAAGCGGAATATGAGTGACATTATCGCTTTTTACATGGTAACCCATGATGGTAACCACGAAGACTGGATATTCAGCAGTGCGAACGGTAGACGTAGTTCTATACGAATTTCACGGTACTTATGTACACAAAAATATACAAAGATCATAGTTCTCTTTTTTGCCACTGGGTGCGCGAGTATTCGTGAGGTACCGATACTATTATTATATTACCTACTTATTATAATAATATTAAATATGTGTAATATAGGTAGTAGTTCTCTAGAACAGTTTTATTTTAGTTACATATTTAATAAATATAATTTTATGTATTAAATATTAATATTTTGGAAGATGAAATAAAACAAAACGAATTCAGAAATTTTATTAAAATACATTGTTTTTTATTTTTGTATTAATAGTAATTTTATCTAGAATTCTCTGAATTATCTGATTTCTTGGACAGAAGTATTTATATTTCTTCTCTATAAAAGATAGAGCATGATAATTGATGCTATGCTAATTATGTGAATTGTCTGCGAGGCTTCTTATGATATTTTATAGCTGAAAAATATAGGAAAATAACAATAAATTTTATTATTCTAAATATAGCTATTTTAAAAAAAATTAAAATTTTCGCCGACTATTATTATCATACTTTATCAAATATTTAATTGAAATAACTTTATATAATATGAAATAAATTTTTTTTAAACAAATATACTTAATCTTATAACATTGCATTATATTTTTAATATTTATTTAATAATTTAAAAATTACGTACCTGTTATTAAACTAAAAGTTTAAACTGTTATAAAACTACTAACCTTTAATTTAATCTCCAAGAGTATTTTATGTTGGTGATGAATCAAAGTTATTAATAACAATTTACTACAATGTTTTAAGATAAAAACAATATAAATAATTGAAAAAATCTTATGATATATTATCATGTTGACTACATGTCAAATTTTTAAAATGGTGGCCTGGCGGGATGTTTTTGTCCCACTTTTTTTTTCTCATAATTATGTTAGAGAGACGAAAATTATAAATTACATTATTTTACTATTTTAATTACGAACCAATAATCGCACACCTATGACTGGGCACAGCAAATAGAAAGGTTAAAAATCAACTATAAACTCAATTTTCGAAATTCAGAGCTGTCAATAGCAACAAGCCTTCCCGCGTAAATTACAACTTCGATTCTAGCGCACTCTAGCGGTAAAATAATTATCTACTACCTAAATTGATGCCATTTTTTTAACATTACGTTCGCACTCCTTGTATATCCATTCTTCGTGATGGTAAGATTCAATAAATGTCACGAAAGGTCATCGAACTATATTTTAATGCGCTCATTGAAGCATCAAGCAAAGAGTATAATAATATATTAAATATATATAGGTAAAGAAACATTGAAGTTTGAAGAATAACGAATAAAATTTAAATAATGAATAAAATTCTCCTTTGATTTTTATACTTACGATGATTGATAATTTGATTTTACACCTTTTGACCTTTGTGTGTTTGTGTGTTAGGCTGTGTAAGCATGAGTTTTTTAGCTGTATTATAATTTTATACGTATATCTCTATTATTCAAAACCTGGCATTAAATAATACATCGATCGACTGGTTTTGTAGCTTTCCGTTGCGTCATTGACATGTAGGATGGAGAAGACACGAAGGAGTTTGATCGTCGTCGTCATCGTCATTTGGCCCGCCGCTGGGGACTCGTCACTCTAGGTCTTCCTTCTACCAATGGATCAGGGATTTTATTATCCCGGCCAAATGATGAATAATTTATAGAGCGCATGCGTCAACTTTCGTCCCGATCCAAATATATTATATTGTACTATATATTTTTTTAATTGCTACACTCTACCCATTCAAGATATACATATACACATATAAATAAATATAATACAATACTTATATAAGGAATATAATAAATTTACATAAACTTACTTAGATAAATATAAGCGGGTGGAGGATTACGCCCCGGCAGGGAGATCAAACGGCCGTCACGGATACCCAGCTGCCTCAGATGGTGAGCGAGGCTAACCGGGATCAAACCGTTGGCAGATATCACGATAGGGATAATTTCAGTGGATTCAACACCCCACATGTCGACAATCTCGTGTGCCAAATCCAGATATTTACGCTTTTTCTCTGTTTCGGCTTTCACGAGGTTCTCGTCATGAGGGATGGTAATGTCCACTAAAAACACCCTCGACTGTGCCCTATCCATCACCACGATATCAGGCTTGTTCGCCAGTATCGTCCTGTCCGTGGCGATAGGCAGGTCCCAGTAGAGCCGGACTCCGTCGCGTTCGAGTACTGGCGCCGGTGTGTACTGGTAGTACGGCATCCTCTGTTCCAGGAGACAATACATTAGAGCAAGCTCTTGATGAAGAATCTTGGCCGCTTGGTTATGTCTGTGTAAGTACTCAGTGTTGGCAAGCGCTGAACACCCCGAAAGCACATGTCTGAGTGACTCGCCTGGATGACGACAAGGTCGACAGAAGTCGGGAGTGCCATCCTTCATAATGTGCTTCCGGTAGTTGTTCGTCTTAACCACCTGATCCTGTATTGCACAGACAAAACCTTCGGTTTCCCCAAAGAGGTCCCCAAATCGCAGCCACTGCACGGAGGCCTTAACATCCACGTGAGGTGCGTGGAGCGCCTTGTAAAACCGTCCATGCAGCTCCTTCTCCATCCATACGGTCTCCCAGTCAGAGGTGCTAAGTACAACCGGTCTTCGCCATTCCTCTTTGGCCAGGGATAACGGGGTGAGACCTTTGTCACATACTACAACATCACCATGCATAGCGCTCTCCTTCCTCGTCTCAAAGTAGGCCCTGAGGCTGCACACCTCCCGGTTATGCATGGACTTGGCGCTTAATAGGCCTCGGCCACCACACTTCCGTGGGATGTACAGCCTCATGACCGACGATTTCGGGTGATGCATGCGATGGTGAGTCATAGTCGTGCGGACTCTTCTGTCCAGGGCGTCGAGCTCGGTCTGAGTCCATCTGAGCACGCCAAATGTGTACAAGAGAGTGGGCATGACCCAGCCGTTATAAGCTCGGACCCTGTTGGCGCCCGACAAGTAGCTCCGAGGAACTTTTGTCAGCCGTCCAAAAAAGACCTCACAAACTACCTGTTTCATATCCACCTCCTGCATACTTATGCATTGTGACATGCCCAGATACCGGTATGATTCAGCTTCGGAGAGGGTCTTGAAGTTAGAAAGCTCTAGGCTAATTTCAGCTGATTGCGTCACCTGTCCCCTGTCCACATGCATGACCGTACACTTATCCACTCCAAGCTGCATCCTGATGGTGCCGCTGAACTCAGTAGTGATTTTCAGCAACTCCATAAGGCGTGCAGGATTAGGTGCCAACAGCTTGAGGTCATCCATGTAGAGAAGGTGGGAGACTTTAGTACCTCCTCTCCGAAACTGAAAGCCTGTCCCCGAACGTTCCAGCAGAGTGCTTAAAGGGTTCAAGGACAAACAAAACCAAAGTGGGCTCAGACAATCACCCTGGAAAATACCCCTTCGTATACGGATTCGGTCATCGGCACCCGTCGTCAGTCTCTCGCCCTGGAGACAAAGGATCGTACTCCATTGCCCCATGCATACTTCGAGGAAGTCTCGAACTGCACCGTCGATCTTGTACAGCTCGAGGACCCTCAGAAGCCATGAATGAGGCACTGAGTCGAATGCCTTCTTGTAGTCGATCCAGGCAGCAGAGAAGTTCCGACGGTTGCGTTTGACAAGCTGGCCCGCAACAGAGTCGATGATAAGGAGCTCCTTTGTGCCGCGGCCGCCTCCACGGCATCCGTTCTGAGCTGCAGACAAGATGTTAAATTCGATCGATGACGAGAGATCTTGCAGCTCAGAACGGATGTCAGTGTCTTGTAGATGGAAGTCAGACACGTAATGGGGCGGTAGTTGGTAGGATCCGCCGTGTTGGTGGACTTAGGAGCTAGGTGAGTGATCCCAGTAGTGAAGAGGTTCGGAAGCGTCTTCCGCTCTATCGCCTCTTGGTATTGTCGAGCCAAGTTTGCTTGGCATACCGAGAACTCTTTCAGTCAATAGTGATGCAGGCCGTCGGCCCCCGGGCTCTTCCAGTTCGGTGCCCGCCGGACCGCATCAGCTACGTTCTCCGAAGAGATGGCGATCGGGTTCATCGGTTCGATTCTAGCACATGCTTCCTGAACCGCCGCAATCCAAGGGCCCTCCTCATGCTCTACCTCCCGTGACCATATATTTCGCCAAAAGGCGACGAGGTCAGCCGTATTTGGTTTTTGGGAAGTAGAGCATGGCGTCGGGTTCTCCAACTTCCTGTAGAACCTATTCTGATCCCTCACAAAGAGGCGATTTTGTCGGAAGCGCTCAACTCTCTCAGAGTACCTACGAATACGCTTCCCCCATGCCGCGATTATCTGCTTCAGGCCGTCGATGCGCTCCGTCAGTTTCTCAGCTATATCAGGCTGGTCAAGTCTGACACCTAGCCCGTTGAAAGCTATTCTAACGGAGCGCACAATCCTTGGCCTAGTGTTGCCCGACCTGAAGCTTTGCAGTCTGCCAATGAGGGCCCTGGCCAAGCTGATACGGCGTTCTATTCTCTTCTTCCAGGCTGGTACGTCATTACTCTTATTAATAGTGCGTCCAGGCTCCTGAGTTTTGGCTCCAATGAAGCGGTTTACCGCTAGAGCTGCACCGAAGAGAATAGAACCCGTATCATCCAAGCCCAGACTGCCATCCAAATATGGAGGTAGCAGCCTGTTAGCTGCCTCAATGGCACCCCGCGTTGCAGCATTAAGGGGAAGTCGGGAGAGTCGTGGTCTCTGTTCTAGAGTAGTGCTCCGGATCTCAGAAATCGCCTCCTCCAAAATCCCTCTCATCTGCTCTACTTTTTGGGAGACTGCTCCTTCAGCGATCGCATCTACAGGCACTTCGCTACGAACGCTTTCCTGTTGCGTTACAACTGCGTTATGCTCTGTAGACACGGGTTCGATTTCAGGAGCAGCCTCACGTCGTAATCGTTCGAGCTCGGCAGCGTTGAATACGCCCTTTCGTTGGATGTACCGAGCTCTATCTGCCAGGTTTTGCTCCGTGACAGTAATATTTGGCTCGAACAGCAGGAACTCGCGGTGCATTACTGCTCGGTAGCCAGTCCGACCGGTTCCCCCCCCCCCCCCTACGGCCCTAAAATACGCTCGCATGACATTTTCATTCATTGAAAGAGTCCATCTCATGCGGCGCACTCCACCAGCGGCGGGCGCCGAATGCTGAGTCCCTTGAGACTCTGTCGACGCCAAGCTAGCTAGCCACGCCGACCAGCTAGGTGGTGGTGCCGGTCGGCGGGGGTTGCTGGCGGCCCGCATGCTGCCACGTCCAGCGCCAGCACCATACGCGCCCTGGCGTCCCCCAGGCAGCGGCCCTATGCGCTTTCCTTTCTTTGTGTCCATCATCCATGTGTATTTGGAGTGCTGAATTACTCACCCGCAGAGGCACTCCAAACTCTCCGAGGAGGCTGCGTTGGTGTTATGCAGCTTTGATTGCCTTTAGTCGCCTTTTACGACACCATAGGCGGAGGATGGGTTGGTCCTATCCTATTATATTAATTTTTTTTTATTATTATTGTTTTTAATGGCCGATTTCGCCGTTGAAAATAAACGCGATTAGTTCGACCTACCTTTTTTTTGTCGCTGAGAAATGAATTTACGCATTCTAGGATAGGTTAGGTTAGGTTTTTTTTTTAGGATAGATTTTTTTAAGTTTTTCTTTTTTTCTGCGAGTCGCCGAAAATTCTTTTAAGGGGACTCTTAAAATGGAATGTTCGTGCCAAATTTCATGACGAAATTCGGTATCCACTTTTCGCTTTCTTATATAGAGCGTGCTAAGCAGCGTACTCAAAAAATTCAATATTACGAAAAATATTGTAAATCGACAAAAATCCTTTTAAAGGGACTCTTAGATAGTCAAATGGAATATCCATGCCAAATTTCATGAGAAAATTCGGTATTCACTTTTCGCTTTCTTATATAAAGCGTGCTAAGCAGCGTACCTACTTAAAAAATTAAATATTTCGAAAAATATTGCGAGTCGCCAAAAATCCTTTTAAAGGGGCTTTTAGATAGTCAAATGAAATGTCCGTGTAAAATTAATTGAGAAAATTCGGTATCTACTTTTCGGAAGTAGGTACACTTGGGCATCGCACTTTCGCGGTAGGCTGTTTCGGTGGACGGTGGGCAATCCCCGACCCTATCGTCCGCAGCCTCGGCTAGGGCGGCATCAGGCGCGTGAGAGAAAGTCTGCGCCGCCCCGCGCGCTGGCGGCGAATTGGGTCCGAAAGGAGCCCGGGGCGTCTCCAGCCGAGCCTTTCACCGTGCGAAGGTGGTGCAGCGGGCGTCATCCCACCATGCGGTTATTTCGCTTGGCGGGGGATTAGTGCCCCCCATCCGCGCCGCTGATATCCGCCGATAAACTTCGGCGAGCGCTTCCGCCTCCTACGGGGAGGTTCCGGCCAATGCGTAGGCAGCCTCGATACCTACCATGCGGTAGCCGCGTATGGCTCTGACCGCCATGACTCTCCGTGGACGCCACAGACGGGATCTATTGTGGGCAGTCAGGGACATTACCCACACGGGGCACCGTACAGCGCCCAGTCGTCGGCACGCTAGACTCTGTCCGCCCATGTTCGGCATTAGCCGATCGAGGGCGGACGCGGTGACGACGAGCTTCAGCGATTGCTTTCGTAAAAGTATACTTAGTCTGGCACAACGCGACGTACAAAATATAAAAGACGTATCTTATTACCTTGTACAGATCATTAAAAGCTGATGTAAGTATAATTGTAAACAAGTGATCAGTTTTAGCGAAAAAAAAAAAACCTCAGAGATTTTTTAAAGCATTGTTTTTTATGTACATGTATATTAAAATTATCCAATTTAAAATAAATAAACGCCTCAAGTTCAACGGCCCCTGTAGGATCAGAATACTGTGTCCCTGGTTCGGAAACACAAAAAACAGAAACACAAACGCCCAGACCACAAAAAACCATCTTTATGGCCTATGCAAACATTTGCAACGAGCGGGAATGGAAGACGCGACCGCTGGCACAACAGCCAGTTGCTAAAACCATTGCGCTAATGCGTCGTCACGTTTGTACAACAAAAAGAATAATAATAATTTGTCTTAACTTTTTTTACTATATATTTTCTTTTTAATACTTCCGGATCAGACGGTGTTAGTTGTGGAAATAACCTAACTAATCTGGACCTAAACTATATCTACTAATCTTTAGTTTTACAGAGTAGGCTTATGCAGAAAAAAAAGGAACACGACTACCTTAATTTTAAGCTTCATTTTTTTAACTATATTTTAACATTGTTATCAAAATTATTTTTATCTTTAAGATCATTTTTAATATGCTAAACGTAATTATTACTAGTAGAAATAATATTATATATTTAGAGGTACCTATATATTTTTTTCAATTCCTACTATTAGTTCACACTCTCCCTATATGTAGTGGATGATACTTGCTGATAATACAGTTCTTTTTTTTTTTAATATTACTTCTTCAATTAAATTTAATTAACTCAGTTCTATATGGGAGAAAAAAAAAGTTTGTTGACCTTAGTAGCAATTGACTTGAATTATTTTTAATATCATTTCCTTAAGCTTAAATGTATATAATACTGAAATTTTTTATATAAAATTAATCTTTTACCCATGCTAAGCACTAGCTTACTGATTTAACTAACTCGGTAGTGCTATAAAACTACAAAAGTTAGTGCAATAGTATTTAGTTTAAATACTCGACAAAAACGGTAGTAGGGGCCTATTTAGTCCCTGAGCAAGTAGGGATGTGTGGCTGATTCCGCTACTCGACAGAAAATAATAATAAAAAATTTCGCTTAGTTAATAAACTGGCTTCTAGTTACTACTAGTCATAATAATTAAATGTTATTACGTTTTGACGCACCTAACAATAAGTGAAGGACGCAGCTTGTTTTACCAATTCTGGAGATTAAAGAATATTAATAATATATTTATAAGATTATTTCTTTTATTGAATCGGTTCTTTGAATCGTATCGAGACTTTTTAACAACTTCTCTTAAGATATTTTTTTAAAAGTAGTTAAATGACTAGGACTTTCCTAGCGATTGCTTTTAATCTATAAATTTTTTAATAGGTATTTTTATTTTCAAAATGTATCATTGAAGTAAAATTATTTTAAAATTTGGTTCAAGAAGCCATAGGTACCTAGGTATAGTAGCTTACATACTGCAGGTGTCATTACACAGGATTCCTCAGTAGCTTTACTAAATTACGTTTATTTCCTATAATAAATTAAATTCACATTAACTACTAATTACTTAAAAATATTATTTAAGAGAATTCAGTTATTACATAATCGATAAAGTAGTTATGTTCATTAGTTTATTTTTTATTTTTTATTTTATCATTTACAACTGTTCTATTTCTACGCTGACATTTTATACAAATATGAAATGACGACATTTTGTGGTCTAGTATCGTGTGTCTTTTTAAGTTATACCATGTAAAACGAGAAGGTGAATGCCACCGCTATTCTAAATATAATGTACTAGGCCGTTAGTAGTCACACTGCTTGTAGTTGTATCACAATAACACAAAAGACGCATTGGTAATTTTTATTCTTATTAATTAATCATGTTTAAATATTTTGATAATAATATAGTATTTATGTATTACATACGATGTATAACATAAACAAAAACACATACATAAACACATACACATACACACACAAACACACACACACACACACACACACACACACACACACACACAAACACACACTCACATACAAACACACACAATACATATACGTATTTTCGTCATTTAATAGGTACAATAAATTAATTTCCTTTTTACCCGACTGCGACAGAAGGAGGGTTATGTTTTTCGAGTGTATGTATGTATGTATGTATGTATATATGCATGTATGTATGTATGTATGTATGTATGTCCATTTCTTTGGCACGCCCTACAGCCCAAACGGCTGGACGGTTTTTGACATATAAGGTGTCGTTGGATTTGTCTAAATTGTAGTAGGGACATAGGCTATATAAATTTTCAAAATGGCGTCCGCAAATAGCGGAATGAGGGGGGGGAGTTGATTTTTTTTTCTTACTGTAGCAATATGGGTATCAAATGAAAGCTAGTAAATTGTTTTATTCTTTTAGTTTATAATAGGAGTATTTTACGCAGTCGAGTTTTTTGATTTTTTTAATTAAGCATACTTGTTTTCGCAATGCGCAGAATAAAAAAAATGTGATTTCGCATTTTAGAACGAAAATAATCAAGAATTTAATATTTAATATAATCATTTTCCATTCAGTTTATATTTTAAACACATAAATGCCTTAAATACTATAATAGTGTAACTTATCGATCAATATCTTATAGATAAATGATATTTTATATCGTATGTATTAAACACGTAGTAAGAAATAAATAGCAATTTTAAGTGAAGAATGAAGATTAATTACAATAATATCCAATAATACTGTTGGAAAATGCAGTTATTAAATAGTACTTCTTCAAATAATACCTACTTCAATAAAAACAGCGATTTATTTTTTACAGGAGTTACCTGTCAGCTTCATTAGTGTAGTCGAAATTTTAAAAACGAGTTATGGGATCTCGTACATCGTATCGTCCTACTCATACATCCTAAAGCTACTTCGACTTATTTCATAAGACCACGCGGTGGCCGGCAGCGGTTTGAGGAACATACTATACTATACTATCCAGTCTATTGAGAAGCCTTGTGGAGTGTGGATGTGCTTAAGATTCTTTCACGCTCGACAGTCGGTAAGTTGTGTACTTATGAGATATTTTTTTTTTTATTAATACCGTAGAGAACGGTTCAGCGAAAAGTTTTTAAAAGTTAACAAAATCCTCCTATCGAGCAGGTTCGACAAATAATATGGTTGTTTAGATATCGATGTTAATTGATTTCAAATCGTATGTTGATGTGTTTTTATTATAAGTTATTAGATATTATTTATTAAAGAATTGTTATCGATCGATATTTTTGTTTTAGTAAAAATGGTTAAGAAGAACGGACTGGAGGCGGCGGCTAGTACAAGTAGCAGCAAGGAGCCCACAGAGTCGACTCCTCTTGTACCCAAAGTGAGTACCCGTTTTAAACTCGTAAATTGCACAATAAGTATATTTATCGTTTGGTCGGATGAAACGGATGACTTACCAATTGATCGTTTAATTTGATGAATCAATTTTCATACCAAGGTTTTGGTATGCTAATCTAGTCCTATACGACAGAAATTGTTTAATAAATGATTTGTGATATTTTTTGTGCCATGTGATTTCTTCTGAGAATCAAGACTACTTGTTTTTTCTTTTCGATAGACGAGTATATAATAGTTGTTAATCCATATTCAAGATGTTTCCAATCTGAAAATCATTCAAATCCGCTGGCTACAACTTAGAATTGGATTTCTAAGAACATACTGTTATGTTTAGAACATATCGTTACATAATATCGATTAACGATTAATAAATTTGTCCCCATGTTGGTTGTTTGTAACTTTACATAAATATATTAAAACATTTTATACATCAAGGACACTTGAGTTCACATGGTACTTATTTATATTTATATGCTATAAATTATAGAAACCGGTTTAGTAAAACACAAATGGGTGGATGATCGTCTGAGTTAAATATGTTAGTTGCACAACGATTTTAATGATGGTAGAAAACCATACAAGCTTCGACGGTGTCTTATTACCGTATTATTGAATGTTCAAGCGGATTGTATAAAGGTTCGTTAGAAGTTAAAATCAATAATTTCCAAAATTTCAATGTAGTTGATTTGATAAATGTATGCCTCATATATCCTATAATTTTGACACAGTTGATTTTGATAGAAATCTTCGAAACTTACTCCGCTAATTGTTCATTACTGAAAATTCAATAATAATTACATTACTGAAAATTACAATGTGTAATATTTAACAAATTTTCCGTCTCAAAATAGGTATTAAAAGTTCATTATGTTAACAGAAAAAAAAAAAATAGTGAATACTTTCTTTCGAACGAGTTCTCATTCGTGTCAAGTACCTAACTTCTACATAAGTGGATACTTTATAGTAAGTCTATCAGATCAAAATTTAAAATCACCTTTTAGTTCAGATTTTAAATACGTACATATATATTTAAAAAAGGGAGTCTGGTGAGAAGCGAAAATACTATGTTAATTTAAACCCAATTTGATTACCTATATATGTATATATTTATATATACATAGCGTGGGCCTTTCCGGTGGAAAATTCCAGAATGTCAAACTACGTTAATATTCTAATTGAGAAACCGAGGATGTACAGTGTATCTCTTTAGCAGAGATAAGCTTTGTTCTGCTTCAATTTAGTTGAAAGAATCTGATATATGTTATACAATAAGAAGCACATCTTAAATTGCAATAGAGAAAATTCCAGAACATATATTACTCAAATTCACATGACAAGTAAGGTAAAAAATCTTCATGTCCTCAAGTCAAATTTGACGAATTGGGACTGACTGTAATGACTGAGACTGTAATGATATTATCATATGTTATGTTGTGGGCAAGGAATTTATATATATTCTTTGGTTGTGGGTATAAATTTTCCAGAATGTATAAAATATTTTTAATAATATTTATGTTAAGTGGGACAATTGCGTTTACAGAAAAGAATGAAAAAATCGACGTTTGAAATGTTTTGCCAAACATTTTTTTTTTCAATTTTATGCTTCCTACTTCCACTTTGACCATTATAGCTTTCGTAACGATATAATTTCAGCCTTAAATGACTATTTAAATAATATTTTTATTTTTATAATCTCTCTGAATTCAACTATTTAGTAATCGATAGTTTCATTATTTGATTCAATTTTGTTATTAGTTTTGATTAACTAGTTCATAATAAGTTTTAATAGGTAAATAATTAAAACGAAATTAGTTGAATGAGGTATATATAGTAATTGATTTATAGTTATTTTAATAATAACTGACATGAAGGTAAATAAAATACTTCAAAATTGATATGCTTACAATATTGGACGAATTGACGCCGGCGCGTGAAGATGAAGTTAGCAAGGATACTTCCATCTTACAATTTTGTCCGCGTAAATTTTATCAAGATTAGAGAATAGTAGATTATGACACAAGGGACGTAAGTACTAGTTTCTGTTCCGCATGTGAAATTGCCACCCGAGCTGAAGGCAAAGGTGGCAAACATGCGGGAAAGGATGTAGTACTTTCGTCCCGTTTTACACATACTTTTTTTTTCCTACCTAGGCCAAACCGCTTACCGAGCAAAACCCGAACTTTCAGCGGAGGTAGGAAATTTTTTTAATAAGTATTAAAAGTCTGTTGATAGTGGCGGTTTGATGGAAACTCTAGATTGAACAATTTCAATGTATGTTTGTCCGAAATAATTTAACAAATATATCAAAACCGGGCTCTTGCTTCTTATGTACAAAGCTATGGAATTTTACTTTATAAATCTACTAGCTGCTGCCCGCGACGTCGTCTGTGTGAAAGCTATTAGATTACTCGTTGTTGCAGAATACGTTGAAGAAATAAAGGTTCACTGCTCGTTCCCCCTAGGTGATAACGTGATAATATGTAGCCTATATGAATAATTCACAAATAATATTCGTGCCAAATTTGAAGTAAATCCATGCAGTACTTTTCAGTGTTTATCCCGGACATACATACAGATAAACAGACAAAATTCTAAAAACTATAATTTTGGCTTCGGTATCGATTGTAGACCACACCCCAAGTATTCTTTTTAAAAAAATATTCAATGTACAGTTTTGACTTTCCTACCATTTTATATGTATAGATAAAGATTTATTAGGAGAAAAGAGTTAATTAAAAATTTAATGTAAATTTAAATTAGGGGAGCGAGGGGCTAGTTGTAACAATTTTTAGTTGGGACCTTATGGAAGCTTACTTGTTAGGTATTTAGGAAATGCAGCATTTGAATGAGCAACTATTTAACTAGTGATTTCAAATAAAATTTTGATCAAACCTGTGACAAGTTCTTGTAAAAATGGCTTAGAAAAAAAAGTGACGAGTGTTACAACTTACCCCGTGATTGGGGCTAGTTGTAACAGTAGGAATTGAAAATCAGTTTTCTATTTTTCAAAGGTTTATTTAGCATATTTATCATTAGAAACTGTAGACATGCTAAAACAGATTTCGACTTTTAAGTTTTATTCTTAATGTAATAAAAAAATATTCAAAAATTTACAAAAACTTGTTATTTCTTTTTTTAGACTATAAAGGAACTATAGATTTACAGCCATTTATAGTCTTAACTACTTAAGTAAACAGATTTTTGGTTCATTTAGCGTATTTAGCATTAAAAAGTTTAGGCACATAGTTTTATTCTTAATTTAGTAGAAAAATATTCAGCCATTTATAACAACAATATCTCAACTTCTTAAGTAATCAATCAGCCTTTTGATTAAAGTATTATAGAGATTTGTTACTTCTTTTTTTACATGGATGAAATCAATTAAGTTCAATAAAAAAGTATTCAAAACATGAAAAGAAGAAATTTAAGTATGTCCCACGTGATTTCATAGAAATTATAAATCAATACGGGGCAAGTTGTAACTTGTTACAACTTGCCCCACGAAAGTGTTACAACATACCCCACTGCAAGGTTTTTTGAAATAACTGCTATAAAAAAATATATCCCTTATTTAGTGTAAAAATTCATTTAATATAATCGAAGTAAACAAATGCTAAATGTATTTGAATAAATCAACAAGTGCTAAACAATTTGAAATCAACAATAATCAATTTTGTATAAATAAAAAAAAATCCATTACGTGGTCTTATCGGAGCGCCTGCGTAACACTGCCTTCTGCGTCATCCAGCGGGATACCGATCACGCTCATATGATGGAATGGGTATTAAATAGTAAGTTAGGTTGAAAATCAAATGAATATTCTTCTATTATCTAAGTAAAAAATGCTTGTTACTACTTGCCCCTGTTACAACTAGCCCCCCGCTCCCCTATGCAATTTCAATTATTATGGAATTTTCTAAAGGTTATTGGCGACCCCTATGTCTGAGGCAAGATACTTTATAGTTTTTAATTTTTATACTTGAAAATAAGTGCTAATTGTTGATCTATTGATTGTGCTTAGGAAACGATGGGACTGGCATTTTCATTTTTGTTCAAAAAAGTCCCTAAGAAAAAAGGAAGTGCTGTTGTAGTAAGTATATTGTTAACTGATGCATGAGATGTATCATTTATAATTCATTTTGTTTTTTCAGAGTAAAATCTCTGTAATATTGTTACGAATGTTTTAAATTACTTGTGTGATTATACGTCCTAAACATAAGTACATCCTTTTCACGTGAATTATCCAAGTTACCTAGTACCTAGCGGTTATTGCTCTGCTTGTTTGAGCCATAAGGTGTTTTATAGCCTAATTTATCACTAACTACATAAAATATATTTATAACAAGATTCCTTCAAATTCAATAAGTACTTTTCGAAATAAGCGCGTAAATACAAAGGGTTAAAAATTTTAAAATATTGATTTAAAAAATATTCAGTGTAGATTTACCTCGCTACGATTTAATTATAACTATGTATACCTAATATGTAGTTTTTTAGGTTAAGCCGATGACAAACGCAAATTATGTAGGTGTCGCACCTGCATAATTTGCGTTTGTTATTGTTCAAGTAATATGAAACCATAAATTAATATAATATTTATTTATGAAATTATATTAATAGTTGTAGATATTCATTGTTCTACTACTTTTTTAAGCCTTTTTTATGACTTTTTCCAGAATAATTTAGAACACTGAACAGTAAGTACCTACTATTGAAACTTTAATCTAACATCCAGAATCTACAGATGATATTAAATAGTGATTTGGGTACAAATTTAAGGTATTTTTTCTTAAGCTACTGATAGGATTTATCGACAGGAGTCAAAACACGCTAGGGCTATTTCACCTCGACTAATAAACTACAACTTTGGCCTCACAGGTTGCGAATATAAATACTGACAGATAAAGTAGAGTTTAGTGGAGAAAAATAAAAATATATTTTAAACTTTTATGTTTTGAATACAATTATACGTCAGATAGCTTTATCAGCAAACGGTGAAACAGGTCCTAAGTCTACGGAATACGTATTATTTGATAATTAGTTTGGCTGAGCATCCCGCACCTATTACTACGAGTATGTAACATCACCTTCTTCAAGTATATGTTGGTATTTTAATATTACATATGTAGATCATAGATGGCAACCTATACTTACAGTATATAGTAATAAATGTCAAAGTAAGTTATAAATATAAATATGTTTAACACACACACACAAGGTCGTCTGTTCCTAAGGTAGGCAACTTAATGCCTGTGTTTTAGGTAACAGCCGACTGATATACTTTTTTTTTAAATAAATATACATATAAATAATACATATATAAATAAACATATATTACACCCAGACTCGGGGCGGGAATCGAACCCACAACCCTTTGAGCAGAAAACAGGGTCACTGCAAACTGCGCCAACGGGTCAGTCAAAGTCAAAGTCTTTCCTTGTGAGGCCATTTCACGCCCTATTCGCTAATACATCAAGACGGTCTGTATGTACCAAGGTGGTGTCGGAACTTGACTATTACTCTATATAAGTCTCAGATAAAACCAAAGATATACAATGTAAATGCTAGGAAAATTTCGAAATGGATGTAACGTTCCTGAGATATTATAAATCATTCATTTATATAATTATTTTACCACCTCGAGTAGAGACAGAATTTCACTGCACTACCGCCGAAACACCGCCGCGACATTTCTGTGTTGAAACAATAAAATTACGATTGCCGCAACACTGCCGAATCCCGACTGCGTTAACATGTACATGTTACAGTTAAAACAAATTTTTAGATAGAACTAGTTTTCCCCAGTTAGTTTTAACTATGAAAATCTATTCTAACTATGAAACGATTTTGTTAAAACTAGAATTAACTAATGCTCAAAAAAAATATATCTAAAAACCACTTTAAAAAAGTTACCAAAATAAAAATAAATATCATTCGATAATAATCATAATTATGAATAACAAAAAAAAAAAAAAAAACATTCGTACGATAATCTTATGAATAACAAAAAAATTATTAGGTACTCCAACTGAACTCGCTCTCTGTGGAAATTGACTATTCATTATAGATTTCTCATTTTCCGTTCAGTTCGCTCCGCTCATTGCTCTCTCATTTTCCATTTGCAGTGAAAATCAAAAAATAAAACTCTTTGTTGGTGGAAACGTAAACCTCATCATATATTTATACATCAGTAGCTTGTCGCGAGTTTTTCGAGAGTAGATTTATTCAGATCTAGGTCTATGATTACTTAAATTTTTAACGAGATACAGAAGGTAAATGTTAGAATTTACAGTTGAAACCTAGGATATAAGATACTGGCTTTTACAGTGACATATACGAGAATACCTAATGATAATAAACGTAAGTACCTACTGGAATATATTCTTTGTGAAGATGTCTCACTTATCATCTGTTGAAACAGTGTACCATTGTGAATGTACTTTTCAAAGAAATATTTGTTTAGCTGATAAGAAATAAGTATATATTTGTCAAATCAAACACATTATGAATAAATGATGCAAAAAACGGTATGCTTTTAAATAAACGCCTACATTTAAAAACTTTCAAAAATTAAAAAGTTAAATTAAATAATCATTGAGATTTGGATTTGGATGACCTTATTACCCAAAAAAAAACATGTTTAAAATAAAATAAGAAAGTACAAGAGAGTACAGGTATTACGATTTTACACTGCATTTACTCAAGGCTTTATCGGTATTGTATATTTTACAATTATGTACTTAAAATTCGTTATAATTTTAACAATTATAATAATGAGATAACTAGGGAGAAAAGTAGGCTATGTATGAAATAATATGATTATGAACGACATTGGTATACGGAAAAGTGGAATTCTACGGGAATTAAGTCGCTGTGAAATTCCACGAGGATTAAGACGCGGTGGAATTCTACGAACAATAAGTCGCCTGTGACTGGTTAATATAAAACGATAATTTTCGAATATTTTCTTGCACTGCATGATAAATGCTCTGTATCTGTATCCAGTCATTATTTCAAGTTGTAGTATCTTGTTTACATAAATGCAGCTCGTTTGCAACGGCTGTTGAGAAATAATTGTAATAATCATCCTCCCAGTTGGTTCTTAGAAAAATTATTTTATCTAAAGTCGATTTTTATTTTGTTTTTAACAAAAACCATAGGTTTCCTTCAATATTTATTTATTTATACTTTATTTTACACCACATTCATGATTAAACATAGCTTAAAGATAATTTGAGATTGCGTAGTACAACGGGCGGACTTATGGGTAATAAGCCATTTCTTCTAGACAACTAAAAATGGGAAAAGGAAATATTAATATCCCCATATTACCGGGTAGGTTGTGTAGTTATATAATAAACATAAAATATTGCATGTATTGTAATCATTTGTATCTTATATGCAATTGTATATCTGAATTTTAACTTTGATCGAATTTTATTTTATTGTAATAAATGGTGTAGTACAACGGAAATTCTTGTATAAATTTTTAAATATTTATTCTAAAGTATTTATATTAAAAGATGAAATGACATAATATACATAATAAAGAATTGTAGTTACAGTTAGCTTTTTTTGTTTCATTATAATTTTTTTTTTGTTTTTTTTTTTTATAAATTCTGTATTCGTAATGATTTATACTACGGTATCTTGTGACATTGTATATGTCATAAGAACAAAGAGTTTATTCTCAATTATATTGATACGTATTGACGTTATTTTTATATATATATATATTTTTATTTCTTTGAAGAAAGGCAGACCTCTAGCACTTAAGTATGCTTTTTGCCTTGGACGCTAATTGGAATTACTGGATTTAATGTTTAATGTCATAGGCAATATTACATACCTAGTAGATTTTTTTTATTATGTTATGATATTTAGAGCATAAACTTAACTAAATAACACATTATATCAATACAATATACAGATATTTAAGTACACAAATAAATCAATATACAGTATTGTTAGTTTTGAAGTTTTTAGACTTTACTTTGCGTTTACATTAAAAAAAAATGGAAAAAAAAAATATAGGTAATCAAAATATTTATTCAGAAATTTTCTTTATGTTATCCATTTTAAATGTAAGCACTCGAAAAATATTGTTGAAATGAATATACTATTACATAAGTTTATTGCTAAACTTCTTCATTTCATATAAAAATCTTTAAGATATATGAAAATATGTTTTTTATACCTAGCCTGAAACCTATAGCTTGGCTATAACTTTGAACATGTTTTAGCTTGAAGATGGTGGTAATGGAGGTGATCCAGGAAAGGGTGACAACGGCGGAGGACTCTCGGTGAAGCAGACAGCTTTCCTGATCGCTGGGGAGATGGCCGGCAGCGGGGTCCTGGCGCTCCCGCGGGCTCTCGTTAAAACCGGTGAGGTTACTACTTAATACTTTATTACTACTATAATACTTTATTAAGGGCCATTTTCATGAGTTATAGATAAATTTTCAGATAGTTATCTGACCTATAAACCATTATATGGATACCAAACCAACAGATAAAATTTTCTGATATGTTTTTTCTTTTTCACCATAAACTCAATTTTATCTGTCAGATATTTCTAGCAACTTGTTTCTAACAACCAAATGTTGTAGTTTATCCCGCACATGACTTACTGATAGATTATCAGACTAAAATTTCATAGTGATAAAAAATATTAATTATTTGTTTGATACACAATAAACCTGCTTTGCTGCGTAGTAGCAGATGTATGTACATATGTCTCCCCTATCAACTGTTAAAGAGGACGATTATGTCTTGCTATAAGTAACAAAAATAAATTTCTGTTATAATTATTAGCAATGCGAAATATATATGAAAAAAACACTATATATATATATGTGGGTGTGTGTAAACTATCTACATGTGTGTTTAAAATACTAGGGATAAAATTTAAATATAAAAAAAAAATAGAAATCTTGTCACTAGATTCATATATGTAAATAATTAAACAAACAAAAAAGAAATATTTTCGTATATTGAAAATAGCATACACCGAGTTTATATAAATATAAAATCATTATATAAGAATTTAATTACAAAATTAGTAACCGACATACCTACTATTAAAGCCGTGCGTACGGTGACCCTCAGAGAATAGTTTCGACGTCTTTCTTGCTGAGGTGTCGTAAAAGCAGACTAGGGCTACTCGTATAATTAAGTGGAACGAAAAACTATACACCAACTAGGATGGTGATGAGCAGCAGCGTCACCATATCCTGCCACAACACACTACGCTCAACAGCCCGCCTGCCAATCGTGGCGATTACTGCCAAACCCCCAAAGATAATGGGATGAGGCCTACGCTTAGCAATGGATATCCAACGGCTCATTTGGTGGATACTATTAAAGACGTATATGTCGTTGTATCAACTTGTTGTATATACCTGTTTAATCTAAGAACTAATTTTATAAAATAATATGTTATTTAATGTGCTTAAAGATTACAAGCTTAGTTAATATTTTTTTTTCTTGCGAATTTAATATTTATTAGCGAATTGTCTTGTCGTGCCTGTTTAATGCGAATGTCTAGTTAAGAACTATTTTTACTCACGTCAAATGAAATCTATACATATACATTAATATACATCCTTATTTATAGGTATGTATATATAAGCGTATTTTAGGTACTAATTAATAACTACCTACTACATCATAAAATCATGAAATATGTTTGTTATCTCTAGATCTAAGTATGTTATCCATTCAAGTGTTTCATTATTTCATTATTTTTATTGTGTACGCAAATTAAAGGTCTCATATAAAACTATATTTTACTATGTTATTAAAAATTGGATTATTTAATGTAGTGAGATACATTATATGATATATACCTATACCTACCTATTAACAATTTTATTGAATCTAGGTACTAATAATATTACGATGTCAGAATTGTTTTTATCGGTTCGGTAATTAATACATCTCTTAAAGGCGTCATAATTGTGTCTTAATAAAATATTGATGGCATTCCATTGAAAATTAATATTTATCAAATAACTCGTTTATTAGACATCACAAAGCAACCATTTTGTCACGATTTGAATAGCCGCGTCCCTGAACGAACGTCGATGTAACCTTACAATAAGTTTAAACATCAAAAGAATTAATGTTTTTTGAAAGACAATAACAAAAAACAAAAAGCCTAAAACAGCCGTGTACAGCAGCAGGTAGTTCGAAAATATTTGTAAAAAGTGTTACAAGATGTTAAATTTATTTTTGCCTCACCTATACTGTCTATAGGCTTGCCAACTTTTTTTACAAAAAAATAAAGTATATTTAGGTCTATGAGGAATATTAAACAGTATTTTAGAAAAATGAACAGTATTTTATTTATTTATTTATTGTTTTAAATACATATTTTTAGAGCTTCTCGCACGACTTACTAATTTACAATTTTTTTTTTAAACTTAATACGCCTCATCAGAATTATAACTGAACTTCGATTAGAAACTCAGTGTGATTTGTTTGTGGTTGCGCTGCACTGTATAATGTGTTTTCATTTTGATGCTGAAAACAGTATTTTGTATACTTTATTTTTGTTCAACAGAAAAAGTATAATTTAGTGTGAAAAACAGTATAATTCTGTTTAAAACAGTATAGTTAGCAACCCTAACTGTCTATCTTAGTTAATAGTATTAGGGTAACAAAAAAAAAAAAAAACAAACCATCGCAGTTGAAGGCGATATTATGTAAGTTCAAATAAAACAGTTAACATAAAATCGTTGCCCAATGTTTTTGGACATAGTTTTGTATCACCATATTATTTTAACCGTTAAAATTTAATTCAAACCAAATTTCGAAACTGTATCGAAAAGACCACGATTCTGTTATCTTTTATCCAAATCGATTTTTGTCCCTTTTTCACACATGGTGTCGAAACAAGATGGGAATATAGTCAAACCAGTTTAACGTGTAGTTATGTTAATGAGCCAGGCTATCAACTTTTCTGTCTTCGGTTTTTAGAGTAGTTGATTTAATAAATTAATATAACAATAAAATCGTGGTACTTATACTTATTGTGCTTATGTCGAAGAAGTTATTTTTAGTTTTGAAATATTAATAAATGAATGGAAACGTATTAACTAATGAATTATATTATTATTATTATTAAATATATCCAAGACATAAAAAATATCAATTATAAAGCTTTCATTTGATATGTACTTTATTTTTATTTTCAATTTTCAAATTAGTATTACGAAATATGTTCCAAAATTACACTATTAACTTAATGATCAATGATTGAAAATTTTATTTATTATTTAATTATTTTCCTATAGCATAATTTAAACGAACGATTAGCAACGCGTGGGTATACTGGTATACGTCCGTAGGTAATTATTAAACTTAATTACGTAGACACCGCAAAACCACCGTCATGTGCACAGTAATAAATGCTTGCTCCCAGTCGAAGAAGTTCGTTAGCGCCGTGGTACAGGCGTCACTTGCGCGTTTTTGCGTGAAAATGTTTAAACTATGTTATATTATGGCCAAATTACACAAAACCTTTATACATTGTAGCCTAGTGTTATTCCAATGTATAAGCTATAATATTACTGTAAGGTTTCATCTAAATCCATTCAGTAGTTTTAGCGTGAAAGAGTAACAAACATCCATTGGCATTTATAATATTAATGGGATAGGATAACAAAGATCAATATATTTATAGTTTAGAAACATTGGGCTGAACTAAGGATTAATATAAGCAGAAGTAATAAAAAAAACTGGTTGTTTTGTTACGCGGAAACGCGACACGTAGGTATGCTTTCCTGTGGTCAGACGTTTTGTATTAATACTCAATTTTTTTCACGCATATAATTATCATAAAATAAAAGGAGTTATAGAGTTGTGAGTGATGTATATAATGTTTATATTATATCTGTTTATATTTGAGATTAGGTTAAGGCTTTTTATGTCTTTTTTACGATACAAATTAAATTTTTCTATGTATATAACATGAACATTATTTGTAGGTATATAGGTACAGAGAGATATAAATTAATTAATTAAAGAATTTTGAAGTGTACTGTATTCGGTTTTTATTTTCTTATTAAATAAAAAGTTATAATCATCTAGATTGGATAAAGTTTAGTCAAGATCAGTTGATAGCTCAAAGATATTTGTATACAATGAAAAATGCATAAATAATTTATACAAACTAGACAAAACTAAATATACAAAAAATATGAGTGTGCGTAACCTTTACATGCGTTTGAAATAAAATTTCTCTGACATTGTGACAGTTGAAGATTAATTTAAAAATAAATAAGTCATGTTAGAATTTAAGAAAGTATAAGTATAGTCATTGGATGGAGATTGGAGGCCCACGTGGAAGTGGTGCCGTGAACATCCAATGTCTGATATGATTATGTTGATATATGTAGATAATATAGCAATAATATATAAACTTATTAATATCGAGCATTATACATAATAAATAATTATATTATTTAAATTTTAACATTTAAAAATCGAATTCTATATAAACGCATAATCGCCGTAACGCGTTTCCTTTGCATTGTCGTCTCGTCCCATATACAACTGTACTGTACTTAATATTATATTCTGTAAAAATTTGAAGCGTCTGGGATAATACGATTCCATTATTACAGACTGATAGATAAAACCATAAAAAACGCTATAAGGTTAAATTTAGTAAGCATTTATTATATTGAACAAATATCAATAATCAGGAACCTCCAAGTATCGATCCTTACTGGATCAATAACGCTAAAGTGATAAAAATTTTCTCCTTAAAATTATCATAAATCATCTATCTGCATTCACCATATCTTTGAAGTAATATTTATTTGAGATGTCATTGTCCGTAATAACGTGATTTGTAATCGTTTCATATGCCTAGAATAAAAACTATGCACGTTATCGATTTTTTATCGTTCTTGCAAATTGAAAAAACAAAAAGTTTTTTTTTTTGTTACTATTTAATACTTTTTTGGTTTTTAATAAGCTTATATGCATTACCTCAAGAATGTAAATTATGAAGGCTTCATTGGTGTATGTAATGTTTTTTTTTTTTGTGTGTATAAAATAAATTCTGTTTGTCTTCCAAATAAATAAAACAATATATATATATATATATATATATATATATATATATATATATATATATATATATATATATATATATATATATATTGTTATATATTGTTTTAATTGATATTGTATTTCAATAGATTATAACCGTATGTGGAAGCATTTCAGTGATACGTTTGTTTAAAATCCAAAATGTTGATAATTCTAGGTTGGGTGGGTGTCCCCATCATAATACTGATGTGTGTCATGGCAGCCTTCAGCGGAAAGCGACTTGGCGACTGCTGGACCATCCTCGAAAGTCGTAACCCCGACTTGAGGACTAGAAAGAGGAACCCTTACGCTATTATTGCTGAACACTCTTTGGGAAAAATGTGGAGGTACGAGAATTCTACGTGTTTTATTTTAGTGTAAAATAACTTTTGTCTATTGTTTCTAAGAAGGACGCTCATACGTTACCCGTTATAAGTATTGTTTAATTATCTTAGGGTACTTATGAAGCAAAACAAAACATATTGCAATGAATTAGTGAGTAGAATGAAGCTGTATTTAATAATATTACGGACTGCAATTTTATTAACTTGGCAATCTTTACAAAACTAAAGAAATTTGTGAGAGGAAAAAGTTACGATAAGTTTAGTATGTAAAATATTATGTGGGAGGACTTTAGCACAGTACTTGCTATTTTCATTCTCTATAAGTTAGCTAATGTTACAAATGGTAGTTTTATAAATTACAGAGCCCATATCATAAAACTTTCGTATAATTTTTGGAAATAAATTATTTAATATTTTTATTATATTAAGTCACAACCGTAGCTGAACCCTCAGTCTCAGGCAGTCTTTTCATTGTTCTCAGTTCGGTTTCTGGGCAGAATTTTCGATTGAACACTTTATTTTAGGCTCATGTTATAGAATATCAGAAATTTGAAATAATTTATGAAACAAATTAAAAGTGATTGACGTCCCATTTCTGAGCATATTTTAGATGTCTTCATTGGCAGATATTTGACGCTATGTTAAGTAATTTAACCTACTTATATTCTAAAAAAATAAGTTATTACTATGCCAAGAAAACACGAAGGTTAGTCGATAACAAAACCGAACTTGCTCTTATGCTCTTATATGAATTAATAAAAAAATCAACTACCTATTATAATGTCAATAGTCGATTATGGAATCATCATTATAGAATCATTCATCATTATGGCATCCGGGGTACCGATCTCGATTTTGTCACTTCTTATTTGCGTGGCAGAACCCAAAGCGTGGTGATCAACGACAAGCGGTCCCCCGGCTCTCTTGTAACAATGGGAGTACCTCAAGGTTCAATTTTAGGTCCCTTTCTATTTCTTGTATATATTAATGACCTCCCTCATCTTGTTAGAGATGATCATGAGATAGTCTTGTTTGCAGATGATACATCTTTACTGTTTAAGGTTAAACGTGGACAAAATTCACTCGACGATGTAAACAGTGCTCTCTCTAGGGTTATCCACTGGTTTAATGTAAATAATCTACTATTAAATGAATCCAAAACAAAATGTGTGAGATTCACTTTACCGAATGTTAAGTTGGCTACAACCAGCATCGGGATTAGGGATAAGGAAATAGAATTGGTCGATCAGGCTGTCTTTCTGGGTATAACCTTAGATTCAAAATTACAGTGGGGTCCTCATATTGGGAAGTTATCTGGCAGACTCAGCTCCGCAGCTTACGCAGTAAAAAAAATACGGCAGTTGACGGATATCAAAACCGCGCAATTAGTATATTTCAGCTATTTCCACAGCATCATGACTTATGGTTTACTGCTGTGGGGAAACGCTGCTGATATTCAATGTATATTTATTTTACAAAAGAGAGCTGTCAGACCTATCTACGGTATGGGCACCCGTGAGTCTTTACGAAATAAATTTAAGGAAATAAAAATACTAACTGTTTATTCTCAATATATTTTTGAAAATGTATTATACACACATAAAAACAAAAATAAGTTTGTCAAGAACTGTGATAGACATAATATAAATTTAAGAAATAAAAATAAATTGGCCATTCCTAATTTTAGGCTCCACAAAATAAGTAACTCTTTTGTAGGTAACTGTATACGCATGTACAATACACTGCCTGGTAATGTGCAAGACTTGTCCCTAAATAAATTTAAATACTTCATTAAATCCAAATTATGTAGTAAGGCATATTATAGCATTAAAGATTTTTTAAATGACAAGGCTGCTTGGCAGTGACATGATTTGCTCATTCTTTGTGAATAATTTTTTTATATTGTATGTACAAAATATAATATGGTAAAAAGAGTACCGAGAGTTTTTTTTCCTCCGGCTTTTTTTTCTCTCGGCCTACACTAGAAACATTATTATATTATTGTAATATTTAGTAAAGCCGATGATGAAATTGTAGATGTCTACCGAGACATTTTTTTTTTGACGTTCGTTGAGTGTGTGTCACACAATAACGAATAAAATATTTTGATTTTGATTTCGACCATTAGTAACACTGTGACAATTTTTTTAATACCTATAGCAAGTTAAGCGTTTTTAATATATAAAATATATGGGAATAAATTATAATAACACAAGACGTGTTTTTACAGTCTCAGTTAATGGTCACGGATTAGCATGTTATTTTCATTAAATTTATATAAGTCTGTGAAACGGAATATTAAAAAGGTCAATACGTGTAAAGGCTTGTGATATTATGTAACTTAAAGACTATTATATCAGGGTCGTGAATTTTTTGTTCGCATTAGAAAATATATGATAAATATAGACATTTTAAGTTCGAAAAATCACTCGTTTTGCGCTAAGTGAGAGTAGAACACACCACAACGCTTCGCTTTGTGGCGTGCAATAATGTACATTTTTTAATAACGTTGATAAAAATTATTTTATTTATACAAATATTATTTTATGATATATAATTTTATATTTATAATCTATGCTGACATATATATACATAATATCAAACTCCATGTTTCAAAACCTTTACTTGTTTGTTCGACATGAGGGATGATTTATTTTCTTGTCCAGATAATCCGAATTTCGGTTCAACGGTTGGTCTGTTAATGAATTTTAATGATTGCATTTTGTCACCATTACATGTAGACAATATTATCTATCAGTAAACAATTAATTATTTAATTTTTATATAGCAAACTTTTATAATACTGTAACTTTTACCTTAAATAAATGTTTGCCGTAATCGTATGATTTTGTGTGTTAACTTACGTTGTGACACATTTTTTTGATGATATATTTTTACACATGATACATTTTTTTTTCGAAACTTTACAATATCATACATATTTACGATCCAAAACTTACGAATTATTTACAGACAGTTTATTTTTTATTTTAATCAAATAGTATTATTAAACGCAAATAGTATCGTTTTTATTTTTTAGCTATATAAATTACAGAAATCACATAAGAACCCTACTTAGTCCATCACATGAATATGAATCCTTTGACACCCTTTTTTACTACTACCCACAATATTTTTGCTTCACAGGAGAAGATTTATTTATTTATTTTTATTTATTTCATCAACATACAATTATAACATCCTTACAGTTTACACCAATGCGATGCTACAAGTAACAATATTTACAACATTCAATAAACTGTCAAACTTATTCACTGCAATGTGGTTTTATATAAATACAAAGACAATGAAAAAATATTAAACAATATTTATTATATTGTATGTTTGTATGAACGTGCAAATTTGAAAATTGAACCGATTTTTTATGATGTTTAGAATCACAAGAGCTTATATCCGGGATCCTACCCGCGCGGCCAAAGAAATAACAGGCAAACTTACACCGCTCCGATTCTTTTAATGTTTTTAATTGTAAAACCAGTTCAAATTAGATTTTAATTTACATCATAGTGTAGCTAGTTAAGTGATTTAATAATTAAAAGTGTCAGTTTTTTGAGTTATTGAACTATACAAGTACAATTCTAATCTGAAGTGTTTTGTCGATTCATATTTAAAACGAATCGCCCAGTCGCTTATCGCCAACCGGTTTGAATAGCCCCCGTACCACGATACTCAACTTCTGACGACCGCTGTCGCTTACGTATCGTTTATATATCGCTTTGTATCTTGGTACCGGAAAAATGATCTGCGCCGGTTGCCGACAGAAAACTCGGCGAGATGAAGCGGTTATAACCTGCACATCCAAGCCGTGTATTCAAACCTTCCATGCGGCCTGCGCGAAAGCTGAACGCTTCACAACGGAACAAGTTAATTCATGGATTTGTCCAGACTGTGTCGCAAAATCTAGAAAGGGTGGTGACAATTCCCTCACTCCGGTTCGCTCAATGACAGACTGCGTTGCTTTAAAGAAGAAAAGTCAACCTCGCACAGGCACCTTCGCGAGCTCTGCCGGTTCTACGCCCCCCAACACCGCCGCTGCCGGCTCCGGCGCAACCGCTGCTTCTGTTCCCGCCGCAATAATCAGTGCCGCAAAAATTACCATCCCGGTCAACTCCACACCTGCTCCATCAGTTGGTACAAAAACTACAAGCTCCGTTACCGAGCTTCAAACACTTTCTTTGGAAATCAACCAGTTACGACAAAGTGCATCTGAAATGTGGGATTTTCTTAAAAGTCGACTTGAAAATATTAGCCAAAAGATCGTTGATTTCGACGTGAGACTTAAATCATTAGAGTCTTTACATACAGAAAATATTGAGTTAAAAACAACAGTCTTGGATTTAAAACAACAAATAAATAATCAAGCCCAGATGCTCTTGAGAAACGAGGTTGAAATTACAGGTGTCGAGGAGGTCCAAAATGAAAATCCCTACCATCTTGTGTTGACAACGGCTGTAAATCTTGGTGTCGCCTTGCACGATTCGGATATTGTATATGCTTCTCGTGTTGGCGCTAAACGCAGTGACATAAGCAACAAGCAGCTGCAGCGTCCCCTGGTGGTGGCGTTTACTCATCGTGTCAAACGAGATGAGTTCTTGAAGCAGGCAAAGGTACGTCGTAACCTAAATAGTAACAATATAGTTGGACAGGGTCCTGGGAGAACCGTGTACGTCAACGAACGGCTCACTCCTGCAAACTGTCGTTTATTTCGGAGTGTCAGAATGTTCGCTAAAAGCCATAAATATAAACATAGCTGGACCCTTAATGGAGCAATATTTGTCAGGAAAAGAGACGCATCACTTGGTAGCCCTGCAATACGAATATACAACGAAGAGGACCTCCTCAAGCTATCCCAGGTCATTTCAACAGATCAAGCCGCATCTATCGAGCAGCCTGCGACCCCGCTGCCGATTGATCACAATGATGACTTTTCTTCTTAGTGCACACATCCTTGTCCTCCCTAACGTGTTTTGCGACTTTGTATACGACTCTGATATTTTGTACTTTTATACACCTTGGCTCATGTTCTGTAATACACACACTCATATTGCCACATATACACTCCACAACATCATCAATATCGGATCTCGAGCAGAGTTTGTAATTGGTAAAAAGCCCGCACGGAATTGATCTTGCTTCAATTTTTCATCAATGAAACCTGTATGGCTACCTTCCGCGTACACTGTGAATCATCATATCTACCAACCATGTACCCATGGCTACCCTAGACTTGCTATATGACGTAGATAACTCATATAAGTTTAAATGCCATACAATCTCATATCCTGAAGAATGCTCCAATATAATTTCGAGCTTTTCACTAAAAATCTTGAGCTTAAATATAAGAAGTTTGCAAAAAAACTTTGACATTTTCTTGTTTTGCAAAAACGTTTGGGTATTAGCTTTGATGTGATTGTTTTTAGTGAATGCTGGATAAATGAAGATTCTACAATTAATCAACTTGAAGGCTACTCTTCTTTTAACTCTAACAACTGCATAAATAAGTCTGGTGGTGTGGTTGTTTACGTAAATCATAGATGGTCCCCAGTTTTTACAGAACTGGATATAGATGAGGCTAATTGCGTTCTTGTAGAAGTCCCTAACTCCTATAAAGTGCTTGCAGTGTACAGGTCACCAAGCTTTCAGAATACCGAAACATTCATAACATCCCTTGATTCTGCTCTTAACTCTCTTTCCAGGGCCCCGTGTTTTGTTTTGACTGGGGATCTAAATATAGATATAATGGATACGGCAAATGCTAATGCTCAGACTTCGGAGTACCTATGTACCTTGGCGGAACACGGTCTTATCCCCTGTATTAACACTATTACACACTATAAAACCTGCCTTGATCATATATTTGTGTCCGGACACTGCCGGGCAGAATCGATTGTCTGCTCCACCGACCTCTCTGACCACGACGTTACTATGGTAGGGATATCACTCAAAAAGGAAAATAATGTCCGAAAACGTAATACTAAAACTGTTATTGACTACGACTCGGTAAGGTCGGAACTAAATCTAGTTGATTGGTCCTTCGTTTTATCCAACCGGGACCTTGAGGATGCTGTGGAGACATTTTCTGCAAAGGTCTTAACTGCTGTATGCAACAACTCTAAGATGGTAAAACGCAGCCGGTCCAAACATATTCTGCGACCGTGGATGACCCCCGGGCTTTTGAGATGTGCCAGACACAGAGATAAACTGCATTTGGCCTCGCGTAAAGACCCAACGAACGAAATGAAAAGACTGGTTTACACTCGCTACAGGAACTTCCATAGAACTCTTCTGAGGAGGCTCAAATCTGATTACGACCGAGAAGAGTTGGCCAAAAATATGAATAAGTCTAAAAAACTTTGGGGCACAATCAAACGTATTACTCACAGCGCTTCTCCAGCTAAATCAGCAGATGATCTTCTTAACATCAAACCTACTGTTCTCGAATCCCTTAATGAATGTAACACATATTTCTCGAATGTGGGATCCCAACTTGCTGAATCCATACTGAGCGAACTACAGGTTACTCAGGAGACCCTGGCCGGAAAAATAGGGCCCGCTAAGTGTAATTCCATCTCTGGGTCGTTTTACTTCGCCCCTACAGATGCTGTCGAGGTTTCAGATCTCATCAAAAAGTTAGACTCGAGTAGCGCTCCTGGTCACGACGGTATATGCAATAGTCTCCTAAAGGCTATTGTTGATACCATATCGGAGCCTCTAGCTGCACTTTTTAACTTGAGTATGGAGTCGGGTTTGTTTCCTCAGCAGTAGAAGACGGCTGCGATCGTGCCAATACTTAAGGGGGGATCCGCAGATGTGCCGAGTAACTATCGACCCATATCTCTTCTTGGAGCTTACTCCAAATTACTCGAGAGAATAGTCAGCAAGCGGCTTGTCCGCTTCCTTGAGAGTAATCAACTTCTACAAGATCGTCAATTTGGCTTCCGCCAGGGTAAATCCACAGAGGATGCGGTGAGACATCTGACTGATATCATTGTATCTCATTTGGATGAAGGCAGGTGTTGTATCGGTGTCTTCTTGGACCTGGCGAAGGCCTTTGACACGGTTTCGATTCCCATACTTCTAAGGAAGATGGAATTGTTGGGTGTACGTGGCACTGCGCTGGATTGGTTCTCTAGTTACTTGACGGGAAGAACTCACAGAGTCAAAATTGGTAACAATATTAGTGATCTTAAACATGTATCATTTGGCGTACCACAGGGTAGCATACTGGGCCCTACGCTGTTTATAGCGTACATGAATGATATTATGTCGCTTGAACTTCTTAATGGTAACGTATTGTGTTATGCTGATGATACAGCCTTGGTTTTTCACTGTGACTCGTGGCAGCAGGCACGGGATATGGCAGTTTTGGGACTTCGCCGCATATCCACGTGGCTAAATAACAACTTACTGACTCTCAATGCAGACAAAACCAAATTCCTTAATTTTTATAAAACAGCTGCATCCCAGCCCCCGGATTACCTTAACCAACTTAAAGTTCATAGAATATCGTGTGGGATTCAAGGGAATTTGCAAATTTCGGACTGTACATGTGGTCGTATAACCAATGCCCATTCACTTAGATACTTAGGCGTCATATTAGACGAAAATCTTAACTTCAAAAATCACATTTCTATGACAGCAGGCAGGGTTCGTAAACTTATATACACGATGAAGCTGCTAAGGGAGGCAGCCGACGCTCAACTACTTAAAATGGTGTACTTGGCACTTTTTCAGTCTATATTGAGTTATTGTATACTTGCATGGGGTGGTTCTGCTAAATCTAACTTAATACTTTTGGAAAGGGCGCAAAGAGCGGTTTTGAAAGTGTCCTTGCGAAGGTGTCGACGGTACCCTACTTCTGAACTCTTCCGAGAAGCTCAAGTCCTGAGTGTACGGAGGCTTTTCCTAATGCGTGCTACCACATGTGTCCACATGCAGAGTTTGAGATCTCTGGAGCACGATAAAATGACTCGTGAGCGAATTTATAAAATGCCTAAACCTCGTGTTAATACGGCCTTTGCAAGGCGGTTTCCTAGGTTTCTTCTTCCGCACATGTACAACAGATTATCAGGATTCTGTGATTTGAGGTTCTGCTCTATTAATGAGGCTAAGTCTCGGGTTCATAGGCTCTTATTATCTTGGGATTATGACAGGTCAGAGGAAATACTTCGTGTATAGGTAATTGTAGTGGACTGTAATTTGTTTGCCGTCTGACCCCAAGAGACTGACCACTCGTAGGGCTACTAATTCACTAATTATTTTTAACTATTCTGCTCGAGCTCACTTTAGTTGTATATAAACACACATACACACGCACACAACACACACATACACACAACACACATACATACAACACACACACACACACAACACACACACATACACACAAACACAACACACACACACACACACAACACACACGAACAACACACACACATACATACAACACACACACACATACACACAACACACACACATACACACAACACACACACACATACACACAACACACACACACACATACACACAACACACACACATACACACAACACACACACATACACACAATACACACACGTACACACAACACACACACACACACAAACACATAAATACGCATGTTTTAAGATATATCGTAAATACTGACACCATTCAGTTTAAATTCAAGCAAATAATCTGTCTCAAACTTTTAACTAAATATTCATTGATTTGACTGTTAATTTCATAGCGCGTTTTCCAATTACAGATAGGGTTGCCAGATTCAAGCATGTCATTTCCGGGACAATTCGAGGATTACGAATTCGGTCGGTTGAAATATATACGAATATTGATAATATTTTTTGTAAATCGCTTTAGTAGTAATATTTCGCAAAAATTCTATTAAATCTATCTTAAAACGACCTACATTATTCACTGTATGAGTAATGTACGTCTAGGTAGGTGAGTTAGGGCGGGGGCGCCTAGCAGGATAGAGGCAAAGGAGAGAGAGAGACCAGATGCGTGGCTCTCTTCATGGACAGCGGGGTGGAGAGGATAGGAATCTGCTTTTGTCGCCCCGAAACACGCGATCGGCTGGCGATTTCACCGGGGCTCGCTTTACTGATAAAGGGTAGCACACAAAAGACCAGCATTAAGCGCACAAAGATCGAAGCGCTAGCGCAAGAACAGGAGGGCGACTCGACCTACCGTATAATACGTTTAAAAAGCAAACTCATCGTGCTGTTCGAATGGGGAGAGATATCAGCCTTTGCGCAGTCTAGTGTGTGGTTGAAGCGGTTGAGCGAGATCCCCGGGGGAATCCCTGGAAGAATCAGTGTGGATTCAATGAGAGTCGGCTATGACAGAGGCAACGTATCGGATAGGTACGGTTGCCTTATGGCCTCCAAGAACAGTGAGGTCATTGTCTACGAGGACAGGGGGGAGGATCTGGGTTATTTAAGACCGAAATCCATAACACCTTCACCCCCTGCATCGCGGACTGTCGATGAACCCACACTTAGCGGTTCGGAGCGCTTACAGCTCAGGGTCGAGGTCCAGAAGGCAGAACAACTCAATAAAAGGGCCGCACCCGAATCTAGGCCAAGCTCGATGTCAGTAGCGACATTTATCCATGCTACCATCTCCCCCAAACAAGGCATGCTCCCACATCATGCCTCCCCCAAAAGGGCGGAACAGGGAGAGCGGCAAGCGGAGGCGCTGAACAGGTTCACCAAAGACAGTCCGAGGCACCCGAAGGCGTCACCGGCCGCTCGAACTAGAGCCGACATGGGACAGGTATCACCACCGAGACTTCGACCTGCGTCCACACCGCTCCAACACGCGGAAAACGCCCTTATCGAGTTCCTGGCCATAACAAAGGCAAACCGCGAGGTAAGCCTGGCCATCTGCAATAAGATCATGCAGACCTACCGGTACGACCACCAAAGGTTACTGGAGGCGCAACTCGAGGAAGCCGAAGCAGCCATATATAACAGCGAAACCCGTCAAGTACTCAAGGGCAAGATGTCGGGTAAATATATGGCTGCATATAACACCACAGCAGGCTTCGTGAGCGCGGTTGAGTCTGAGGGAAAAGATGAGGAGCCGCAGACCTTCGCAACACCAGAAGGGGACCCGGTGGTGGTAGTGGCCAGATGCACGAAAATAATGCTGGGGGACCGGATACTTCAGATGGCGAAAACCATATCGAACGACCGGGAAGCCGGCTTACTGTCCGTGACCTGGGGACTACCATCGCTGGAGTGGATAAATGGGGTACCGGGATGCGGCAAGACAACTCGCATAGTCGGGGACTTCGATGAGGACACGGAGGTCGTGATCACGACCACAGTCGAGGCGGCCAAAGACTTAAAAGAAAAACTGGCGCACCGCTATGGCAACAAAGCCAAGCAAAAGGTGCGCACTATGGCCTCCGTTTTGGTAAATGGTTTCCGTGAGGGCTCGACAATCACTCGCCTAACGGTGGACGAGGCCCTCATGAACCATTTCGGAGCCATAGTAATGGCCGCCCGACTATCCGGTGCAGAGAAAGTGATCCTTATCGGAGATATAAATCAGCTGCCGTACATCGACAGGGATAACCTGTTCGAAATGCGGTACTGTAGACCTACTCTGCTAACAACCATCTCGTGCGAGTTGTCATGCACGCATCGCAACCCCAAAGATGTCGCCTTTGCCATCAGCGAGGTCTACGAGACCATGTACAGCTCCAGCGCCAAGATCCGATCGTTGCGAGTGGAGAGCCTCACAGGCGCACGTATCCCCGTAGGACGGGATCGGACCCTATACCTGGTCTTTACGCAAGATGAGAAGAAATTGCTAACTGACCAGGGATATGGGTCCGGCGAGGGATCGCGCGTCTTAACCATCCACGAGGCGCAGGGCCAGACCTACGAGGACGTCATCGTCCTCCAGACTAAGGCAGAGAGGCTTCGAATCCACGACAGCGTTTCGCACGCTGTAGTCGCGGTGACTAGACACACCAACACCTGTGTCTATTATACCGACGACTGTGATGACGCAATCGGTCGCTTTGTGGCGAGGGCGACGCAGACCACGGAAAAGGAAATCCTCGAGCACAGTCTCAAGATGGCGATTCATCACAGAGATACCGCCGTGATTGAGAGTGTGCTCGATATGTTAACTAAAAGTATCGGTGTGAGGACATAGTTGTTTTAGGAATATATTTATAACAAATAGCTGTAAGATTGTTAGTACGAAAATAAATTAAGTAGTAGTAATAGCATGTTGTGCATAATAGAAAAAAAAAAAAAAAAAAAAAAAAAAAAAAAAAAAAAAAAAAAAAAATTGTAACAATAACGACGGAGACATGTATATATAATAGACATAGATACACACATAATATATTTCTATTATTTAATTATTAAGTCTTATAATATTAAAAATTATAAAAAAAAAAAGAAAAAAAAAAAAAAAAAAGAAAAAAAAAAAAATTATGCATGTACCTAGATTTAAGAATACATTTTAGGTTCGGTTCGGTGGACTCACGTCCAACATTAGAGATACTAAGTTTTAATTAAGTTACCACTAATGTAAGATTGTAAGCAGCTACTATTATACCAAGTAAACAAAACAAATTGGAATAAGAAAGGCATGGGCAAAATGAGCCCGTGGGCATAAATTACTTAAAAAAAAAAAAAAAAAAAAAAAAAAAGGAGAGAGAGAGAGAGACGGGAAGCCGCGCATAAACAACATACTCGTACAACGTAGACGGCGGCGCGGCGTGGCGGTGTGTCGTACCGTGTGCATGTCATACCTACGCGTAACATGATAAAATAAAACTAATGGTACCGAGAAAACTAGTGGTTTAGTAGTTTCGAAATCCGGGACAATCAACTATAATTCCTGGACACGGGACAAGACACGTAATTCCGGGACAATCCCGGATTTCCCGGCCATCTGGCAACCCTAATTACAGAGCATAATGCGACTCAGTGACGCACAATGCCGAAGTGTGCTAATGCTTAATTGGAACGTCAAATAATGTATTCATATTTTATATGTGGAAATATAAAAAAGGTCCATGTTTACGAGTATACCTTCATCCATACTTATATTTATTGTTAACACGTTTTGAATTAACTTTTTAATATTTCCAAAAAACTACGACGAAAGGAAAGTTTAAATTTTTTTTTAACAATAAACAATGTTACTAACGATAATATAAATAAAATTTCGATCTAAGCTACCTTAAAGAATAAACACTTGTTAATTTTTTGCTACTGAGTTGGCATCAACTGCACGCATCACGCGAAAGCACTACTTTTGAAAGTGCTCGATTGTGCGAAGCGTTGCTGTAGTTGGAACATTCAATGTTGAGCATTATGCCGCATAATGCGCTCTAGTGCTGTAATTGGAAAACGCGCATTGCTATCAATGTAGTTCTGTTCTGGCTCACTATAGCTGTGTTTTGACCAATTCACATGCAAGTTAAATGTATTGTACAGTAATTCAATTTATTAATAGGTATGTGTTTATTGATTTATTATATTCTTATTGTCTTCATAAGCCGCACTATGTCTGGTAATCATTTGTGTTATTGAATCCCACGACACAGGCATTGCCTAGTGTGGGAATCACTGTTCTTTCTGTGTAATGTGTATTTCTTATAGTTAAATAAACTTTATTATTATAATCTTATTGCTACACTCCACCCGTTTAATATATACATATACACATATAAATAAATATAATATAATACAATACTTATATAAGGAATATAATAAATTTACATAAATTTACATAGATAAATATAAGCGGGTGGAGGATTACGCCCCGGCAGGGAGATCAAACGGCCGGGGGTTAGGGTTGTAGGCTGAGAAATCGGCGGACAATCCTAGCCGAGTCGAGTAATACCGCCTTCTGCATCCTGGCTGCAAGCGAACCGTCACAGATACCCAGCTGCCTCAGGTGGTGAGCGAGGCTAACCGGGATCAAACCGTTGGCAGATATCACGATAGGGATGATTTCAATGGACTCAACACCCCACATGTCGACAATCTCGTGTGCCAAATCCAGATATTTACGCTTTTTCTCTGTTTCGGCTTTCACGAGGTTCTCGTCATGAGGGATGGTAATGTCCACTAAAAACACCCTCGACTGTGCCCTATCCATCACCACGATATCAGGCTTGTTCGCCAGTATCGTCCTGTCCGTGGCAATAGGCAGGTCCCAGTAGAGCCGGACTCCGTCGCGTTCGAGTACTGGCACCGGTGTGTACTGGTAATACGGCATCCTCTGTTCCAAGAAACAATACATAAGAGCAAGCTCTTGATGAAGAATTTTGGCCACTTGGTTATGTCTGTGCAAGTACTCAGTGTTGGCAAGCGCTGAACACCCCGAAAGCACATGTCTGAGTGACTCGCCGGGATGACGACAAGCTCGACAGAAGTCGGGAGTGCCATCCTTCAGAATGTGCTTTCGGTAGTTGTTCGTCTTGACCACCTGATCCTGTATTGCACAGACAAAACCTTCGGTTTCCCCAAAGAGGTCCCCGAATCGCAGCCACTGCACGGAGGCCTTAACATCCACGTGAGGTGCGTGGAGCGCCTTGTAAAACCGTCCATGCAGCTCCTTCTCCATCCATACGGTCTCCCGGTCAGAGGTGCTAAGTACAACCGGTCTTCGCCATTCCTCTTTGTCCAGGGATAAGGGGGTGAGACCTTTGTCACATACTACAACATCACCATGCATAGCGCTCTCCCTCCTCGTTTCAAAATAGGCCCTGAGGCTGCACACCTCCCGGTTATGCATGGACTTGGCGCTTAATAGGCCTCGGCCACCACACTTCCGTGGGATGTACAGTCTCATGACCGACGATTTCGGGTGATGCATGCGATGGTTAGTCATAGTCGTGCGGACTCTTCTGTCCAGGGCGTCGAGTTCGGTCTGAGTCCATCTGAGCACGCCAAATGTGTACAAAAGAGTGGGCATGACCCAGCCGTTATAAGCTCGGACCTTGTTGGCGCCCGACAAGTAGCTCCGAAGAACTTTTGTCAGGCGTCCAAAAAAGACCTCGCAAACCGCCTGTTTCATATCCACCTCCTGCACCCCTATGCATTGTGACATGCCCAGATACCGGTATGATTCAGCTTCGGAGAGGGTCTTGAAGTTAGAAATCTCTAGGCTAATTTCAGCCGATTGCGTCACCTGTCCCCTGTCTACATGCACGACCGCACACTTATCCACTCCAAGCTGCATCCTGATGGAGCCGCTGAACTCAGTAGTGATTTTCAGCAACTCCATAAGGCGTGCAGGATTAGGTGCCAGCAGCTTGAGGTCATCCATGTAGAGAAGGTGGGAGACTTTAGTACCTCCTCTCCGAAACTGAAAGCCTGTCCCCGAACGCTCCAGCAGAGTGCTCAAAGGGTTCAAGGACAAGCAAAACCAAAGTGGGCTCAGACAATCACCCTGGAAAATACCCCTTCGTATCCGGATTCGGTCATCGGCACCCGTCGTCAGTCTCTCGCCCTGGAGACAAAGGATCGTACTCCATTGCCCCATGCATATTTCGAGGAAGTCTCGAACTGCACCGTCGATCTTGTACAGCTCGAGGACCCTCATCGATCGTCGATCTTAAATTATTATTATTATTTTAATTGCTACACTCCACCCGCTCAAGACATACATATACACATATAAATAAATATAATACAATACTTATATAAGGAATATAATAAATTTACATAAACTTACTTAGATAAATATAAGCGGGTGGAGGATTACGCCCCGGCAGGGAGATCAAACGGCCGGGGGTTAGGGCTGTAGGCTGAGAAATCGGCGGACAATCCTAGCCGAGTCGAGTAATACCGCCTTCTGCATCCTGGCTGCGAGCGAACCGTCACGGATACCCAGCTGCCTCAGATGGTGAGCGAGGCTAACCGGGATCAAACCGTTGGCAGATATAACGATAGGGATGATTTCAGTGGAATCAACACCCCACATGTCGACAATCTCGTGCGCCAGATCCAGATATTTACGTTTTTTCTCTGTTTCGGCTTTCACGAGGTTCTCGTCATGCGGGATGGTAATGTCCACTAAAAGCACCCTCGACTGTGCCCTATCCATCACCACGATATCAGGCTTGTTCGCCAGTATCGTCCTGTCCGTGGCGATAGGCCGGTCCCAGTAGAGCCGGACTCCGTTGCGTTCGAGTACTGGCGCCGGTGTGTACTGGTAGTACGGCACCCTCTGTTCCAGAAGACAATACATTAGAGCAAGCTCTTGATGAAGAATTTTGGCCACTTGGTTATGTCTGTGCAAGTACTCAGTGTTGGCAAGCGCTGAACACCCCGAAAGCACATGTCTGAGTGACTCGCCGGGATGACGACAAGCTCGACAGAAGTCGGGAGTGCCATCCTTCAGAATGTGCTTCCGGTAGTTGTTCGTCTTGACCACCTGATCCTGTATTGCACAGACAAAACCTTCGGTTTCCCCAAAGAGGTCCCCGAATCGCAGCCACTGCACGGAGGCCTTAACATCCACGTGAGGTGCGTGGAGCGCCTTGTAAAACCGTCCATGCAGCTCCTTCTCCATCCATACGGTCTCCCGGTTAGAGGTGCTAAGTACAACCGGTCTTCGCCATTCCTCTTTGGCCAGGGATAACGGGGTGAGACCTTTGTCACATACTATAACATCACCATGCATAGCGCTCTCCCTCCTCGTCTCAAAGTAGACCCTGAGGCTGCACACCTCCCGGTTATGCATGGACTTGGCGCTTAATAGGCCTCGGCCACCACACTTCCGTGGGATGTACAGTCTCATGACCGACGATTTCGGGTGATGCATGCGATGGTAAGTCATAGTCGTGCGGACTCTTCTGTCCAGGGCGTCGAGTTCGGTCTGAGTCCATCTGAGCACGCCAAATGTGTACAAAAGAGTGGGCATGACCCAGCCGTTATAAGCTCGGACCTTGTTGGCGCCCGACAAGTAGCTCCGAAGAACTTTTGTCAGCCGTCCAAAAAAGACCTCGCAAACCGCCTGTTTCATATCCACCTCCTGCACCCCTATGCATTGTGACATGCCCAGATACCGGTATGATTCAGCTTCGGAGAGGGTCTTGAAGTTAGAAAGCTCTAGGCTAATTTCAGCCGATTGCGTCACCTGTCCCTTGTCTACATGCACGACCGCACACTTATCCACTCCAAGCTGCATCCTGATGGAGCCGCTGAACTCAGTAGTGATTTTCAGCAACTCCATAAGGCGTGCAGGATTAGGTGCCAGCAGCTTGAGATCGTCCATGTAGAGAAGGTGGGAGACTTTAGTACCTCCTCTCCGAAACTGAAAGCCTGTCCCCGAACGCTCCAGCAGAGTGCTTAAAGGGTTCAAGGACAGGCAAAACCAAAGTGGGCTCAGACAATCACCCTGGAAAATTTATTATTATTATTTATTTTAATTGCTGCACTCCACCCGTTTAATATATAAATATATATAATAAAATATATTACTTATATAAGGAATATAATAAATTTACATAAACATACATAGATAAATATAAGCGGGTGGAGGATTACGCCCCGGCAGGGAGATCAAACGGCCGGGGGTTATTATTATTATTATTATTATTATTATTATTACTCAAGAGGAATTCTCAATTACCCTCCGAGCAACTTCCGTGATTTTAAACAGACTATCCGAAAATAAATTAACATGTATTGAAACCTAATTCAGCAGCCTCAAAATTATGACATGGGGGCATTCTTAACTAAATTTGATATAGATGATGGTACGCAGAATGCACCTGGTTGGCACCGTGCACCGACCTTAGGTATACAAAAATGCAATAGGTCTAATATGTCTGGGTGATGTATTCAGCCGCGTAACACGCTCACCGCGTATTTAATGAGAGCAATGTTTCTCCGCACAGACAGCCTGATATATCCGACCATACCCATGACGAATAAGCTCGGATACATCAGCGGTAGGTATGGGTATACACCGTACTCTTTTAGATATCAAAATCTAGTAAATTTATTTTGAATTTTGTCTAACATTTGTACTTACTCGTAATTGTACTCACTCAAAACATTCTGCACACTCACTTTCATTTCGAATACGACCGTTTTTGTTAATTTGTACCTTATTACACTTAGATTGCTTGTATTTAATATTATTCCAAAATGATTTAGGATCACTAGCGAAATTTAGTTGCAATTTATATTGATATGCTTCATATGCCAATAAAATTTTACGTTTAACTAATGAGCGATATCGAGAGTACGCCTCGTAATCACATTGTAAGCCTGTCTTTTTAAATAATTTTAAATATTTCCTCTTCTTTTTGATAAAGTAAATTAATTCCGAGTTGTACCACTCGGGATAAATATATTTAGATTTCTTTTGATTAAAAGTCTATACCGGATTTTATCGCGTTTATCTCGGGGGACTCGGATCATGGATGCTGTAAAGCAGTGTTTCCCAACCTTTTTTAGGCCATGCCCCACCTTAACATTTAAAAAATTTTTATGCCCCCATGCATAATTTTTAACCTTCAAAATTGTTTTGTTCCCTTAAGAAATATAAATGATAACTTTTAGGAAGAAATCACTATGAAATTGTTATCAAACCATCGTAAGTAAAATTTCAAAACATATACCTAATGAAAAAAAGAAAAAAAAACTGAAATTTATATACGTAAGCTGTCAAAAAGATAATAAACGGTTGGAAAAGGTATAGCATTGCATTTAAATAACCCAAAGCAAAAGGGTTAAAGTCGTGTCGGGTCCATTTTTAAATTGCCCCCCTTAACTATCAAATTGCCCCCCAGTGGGACGTGGGCTCAACGTTAGGAAACACTGCTGTAAAGGGTCCGAAACGTCGGGAAATAATTTAAAATATTGTTAACTGTAAAGTTTTGAATAAACGCGATAAAATCCGGTATAGACTTTTAATCAAATGAATAAAATTCGCGTAAATATATTTAGATTTCTTTATAGTTAAATTTAAATTCTTTTTTTGGTACTGAATTGTTAAAAGTTTCGTTTACTTTATTATAAAATTAACTTAATGCCAAATCTGGGTTCTGTATTTTATATAAATTACTCCAATCTATTAATTCAAAGATATGATATAATTTTAAGAAATCAGCCTTATAAAAATTCCATTTGTTTTGACCTTCAACCACTTCGTTAATCTGTTGACCATCCCCATGTATTGACAAAGATCGAAAACACTGATTTTCGCGACGCTTCAGATTCACGCATAAGATGTCTTTTTTCAGTTGTAAAAATTTTAGAATCCGAAACAGACACAGTAAGATAGAGCTTATTACAGTATAAGAATAAAATTAGTATGAAATCAAACTAAAATTTAAACTAATGTGCATTGGTTTTCTAGACGTTGAAATGCCTATTGCATTTATATTATGGTGTTAAAATAAAATTGTATATGTATCTTTACTAGGTGCTAGTTTTTCACGAGGGAGGGAGGCTTGGTAACCTGACGCACATGATCTGCCCTTTTCAGTCATCAGACTTCTTAACTATTATAATATTTTAGAAAGATCAAGTTAAGGTATGGAAAACAATAAATAATCAAACTTTTATATCCTTAGTGTGGCGGTGTCCCTGGCTATGATAGTTACCCAGTTCGGCGTGGCTGTGGTATACTTACTGTTAGCTGCGCAGATTATCGAGCAGATCTTCCTGTCCCTCATACCAACGGTCTCCATTTGCATCTGGTATCTTGTCGTCGTGGGTGCAATGACACCTCTGATGCTTTTCGGTACTCCTAAAGACTTCTCGTAAGTATCCGTTTATCTTTTGACCATGTAGATGTTTGACGCGTTATGTATGTATTCTGTGTGTTTAAGAATTAAACACAGGTATGAAAAAACCCCACTTTGGGACGTTGAGTGTGAGATAATTTATTTATTTATCCTGAACTTAATCCAGATGTAGAATATTCTTGCTAAGTTGAATCGAGTTTCGGCTTTTTGTAATAATATCGAGGGAATCGATGCTTAATTAAACCTGCACCTTAACTACAAATGATAGCCACCATTTTTAAGCAAAAATTTTTTTAACATAAAAATTACTAAAAAGGGTAATCTCGTTACGTTAAAATAATGTCGATCAATACGTTTTTGTAACACAAATTTATTGCTGATGTTACTGAATAGCTTCATTAAACACACACAGTAACGTCTTTTTTTTTACTTTTTTACAGTTTCTTGGGTGTCATTGCATTCTTCGCAGTTTTAGTGGCTTGCATTCTGTACTTCATCCAGATGATGAACGATATACGACCATTCGGAGTTTTCCGTTGGGGTATTCACGGGTTCAAGGATTTCTTCCTTGCTTTCGGCATCATAATGTTTGCCTTTGGAGGCGCGTCTACCTTCCCGACCATTCAGAACGATATGGTTGACAAGTCCAAGTTCAATAAGAGCTTACAGTACGGTTTCCTTGGTGAGTAGTAATGAAATGTATTTTACGTAATTTTTGAATAGTATGGTAGACATTAGCAATATTTTTGGAATAAGTGATAATTTTTAATGTAATATCATTTAAATTTATTTATTTGGGTTATGCAATTGTTTTTTATGTTCTGTGATTTTTGTCGGTGTTGAATGTGAGACATTTTATATTTATCATGTATATATGTATGTATCTGTTTAATTTGTTTTAGCAATCCTGGCTCTGTACCTCCCAATTGCGATCGGGGGATACGCGGTGTACGGAGAATCAGTCGGTTCTAACTTTATCACATCCCTATCAGCCACGCCGCTAACTCTCGTAGGCAACGTGCTAATAGCGATTCACCTCGTCACAGCATTCATCATCCTCATCAATCCCGTCTGCCAGGAGTTGGAGGAGCTTTACGGTATCTCTAGAGGTAGGTGAAATAATCGGTTAGGTACTTACCGTAAGGTTTACCGTAGGTAAAACTACACCTTATGTCATTAATTAATTAAGAATTTCAATTTTTTTTTTGTAAAACCATGTCGTCAGTTATACGAACTGTATCTGCCTTGTCCTTATGTACGTTCATAGCTTGTCATATATATGTGTATATGTATATTTGTAATAATAATAATACGTAGAGAGAGACCGGGAGACCGTATGGATGGAAAAGGAGCTTCATGTACGGTTTTACAAGCCGCTCCACGCACTTCACGTTGATAGTAAGGCCTCCGTGCAGCGGCTGCGATTCGGGGACCTATTTGGGGAAACCGAAGGTTTTGTTTGTGCAATACAAGAAGCAGGTCCAGATTTAGAGGTGTAGAGGCCCGGGGCAACAGAAGAACAGGCCCTTGATCTGAAATTTTATTTCCCAAAAGATTAATGTCCTAAATAGGAAGTGCCCACGACGACGAAAAACAAAGGTCATCGCAACTCCGGACCGATCTTGTTGCCTCCGTCAGGCTATGTGTATTCCTAAAAAATCGCTATTAGCCTCTTCCTATTCCTAAAAAAAGAAGGTCATCTCCTCTCCCTACTACCCAATATCATATATAAAAAAGGTCGTCGCTTGTACCTATCGATATTACTCGATAATTATGTGATGTAATATATAGTGTTTACTAGTCTGAATTTAATTTTTTTCCCCCGAAGTATCTATTGTCCCGATGTCACACACACACACACACACACGCACGCACGCACGCACGCACGCACGCACACGCACACACACACACACACACACACACACACACAATAACAGATATACACACAGACACACAGAATAAATAAATAAATAATTACATTTTATATATACTATAAAGTAAATTAGATATTAGATATTAAACATATAATTAGTAGGAACAAGTTGTATCTATGATTTAAAAGAAAAATAATTATTAGGAAGTAGTATCAGTGTGAGTCAGCGAGAGGTAATGATTTATTACTACATTTTTAAAAGTTGCCAAGGATCGAGCTCTTTTATTGGATAATGTTAACATGGGTTGTATGTAAATATTTATCTATATTATTCTTGACACACTATGTAAACAAACTATTTGAGGGACTTGAGCATTATTAAATTTATCATTAATGTGTATAAGAAATACCCGTTTCAGGCAGTCGTTTGTTTTATAAGCTCGTTAACTAATTTTAATATGAATAAATTAATAATATTGTTTCAGATTCGATCGGATATCGCACACTGATTCGTCTGTCCATCATGGCCGGTATACTCTTCATCGGTGAGAGTATCCCTCGCTTCTACACGATCTTAGCTCTCGTCGGAGGATCGACAATCGCGCTACTCACTTTCGTACTACCCTCGTATTGCTACTTGAGCCTCGTGAACCAAACGCCGGCTGAGGGACAGGCACCTAAGTATGTGACCTATTTAACTATTTTGTACATCCATAAATATAAATAACCCCTTAAATAACGTCACACTTATGGCCCCCAGTAGCATGAGACTACTCTGTCAGCGGTCCGGAAACGCGATGGACACAAAAAAAAAGTTTAGACCCCAACAGATATCTGTATGGATTATACAAATATTCTTCATGTGCGGGAATCGAATTAGCAATTGCTAACGCAGCAGTCAGTTGCTATGAACACTGAGCTAACCCGTCTCATATTTTACGTGTGTATAGTCAGAGGCAAAATATATACGCGTGATGTGTGACATGTATATGTATATATATATTATGTGTATACATAGTACATAAAAATATATTTAACAAAATGCAGAGCATTTATATACAAACAATAAACAATTGTAACTTACTTGTTTCATCGTCAAAATTCGCATAACAAATCTGCGACAATCTGAATGTCAGTTACGTCGCCCTAGGGAACAGAAGCCGATTATTATCTCTATACAAATACCTACAATCATCTTCATCATATCAGCTGTTGGATGTCCACTGTTGAACGTAGACCTCCCACATCAACCTCCAGAGCGACCGATTCAAAGCAGCTTTCATCCAACGGCTTCCGGTGACTTACCTCAAGTTGTTTAGCGTCCATCTAGCGGACTGATACCTACAATATAGTTCGTGATTTTTCCAAAATCATATATATATATATATATATATATTATTATTATTTTATTTGGACCGAGTTTTTGCTATTATTTTTGCACTAAAATTCAACGTATAAAATAAAACAGTTTTAATGACAAAATAACGAGATATGTAGACTAAACCATAAATGAGCAAATGCTTTAATTAATAGCAATTTTAACTTACGATAAAGTGTGAATAATAAAATATGGAGAAGTCTTTAAAATCTGTAATATTAAATATGTTTAGTGAAAAATTTTAGTTCATTACTAGCTGCTATCCGCGACGTCGTCTGCGTGAACGCTATTCGATTACACGTTGTTACAGAATGCGTTGAAGAAATAAAAGTTCACTGCTCGTTCCCCGTAGGTGATAGCGTGATAATATGTAGCCTATATGTTGACCCGAGTTCTTAATAATATTTGTGCCAAATTTGAAGTAAATCCACAGTACTTTTTGAGTTTATCCCGGACATACATACAGACAAACAGACAAAAAATTTAAATTGCGTGTACCTACTAGCGTACACTCGTAAGAAGTGAAACTTATAATAAAAACAGTTTACTTTTTATACGATCGTAATTATATGAGTCCTGTGTTTGCGTTCGGACATATTTATATTCGAATTACCTACTCACTATAAAATACATCATACAATAACTGCAAACTTCTATATAGTGATACTTAATTTCACTCAAGAATCTTAGAGATTGCTAGCGCAGTGGCTGCCAACGCGAATTGAATTTCGTATATCGCTCGCGAGCTGCAAGTTCGAAACCCTGCGAGAGCCACATTTTGTAGCATTCAAAATTTGATATTTGATTTATTTAGTTCATCTACTACCACTCGGAATCTTCCTTGTGCATCTGTTTATTGAAAAACGACTGAAATACGCAATAATCAAGAACAAGATGGCGCGTAACGCAAGATGGCGCGTAACGAAAAAATCTTTCCAACCCCGATAAAGAAGTTTCACTTCAAAAATTCTAAAAACTATATTTTTTGGCTTCGGTATCGATTTTAGATCACGCCCCAAGTATTCTTTTAAAAAAAAAATATTCAATGTACAGTTTTGACTTTCCTACTATTTTATTATATTAGTTGATTATTTTCGTATTATATTATAATAGTTATAGTAATATCTAGAGATACTGAATTTACTCATTTGATAATAATCAGTGACCCGCCCAGGTTTTGCACGATCTGGACTTTAATGATTAATAAATAAATAAAAAACACTAATAGGAGACACTTTAGATGCGAAACATAAAATCACAGTATAAGGAAAAAATATCCTTCCTCTGTGATAAAAGATCAATCGAATCAATTCTTAAGTGACAAACTTTCATACACGTGGCGAACGATTTTTCTTGATATAGAGAGGTATATCAAATAGGATATTTACTCTAAATTACGTGAGATGGTACGAAATAATTTTGTATATTTTCAGTGATGTTGCTGGCTGGGTGAAGTTGGTCTGCTGGGAGATAATCGTTATTGGAGTGGTTGGTGGTATTTGTGCTACTTACAGCGCCATTAGTGCTATCTTTAGTACATCTCAAGCAACGCCGTGCTACTTGCGGTAGAACGCTATCTATTAGATTCAGCGGTAATCTTAAACTTTTACCGTTACTTTTTTTAATTCACAGAAAATATACTTTTGTTGTAAATCAAAAATTGCCATTATTAATAGTGCTCGTATTTTTATATAAGCAATGTTGTTATAATCATACGATTTTTTTTCTTAATTATACTTACAATTTAGTTATTAGCTAATAATTACACTTCAATGGCTCATAGGTTTATGAACCATAAATAGTGAAGTGTAGGTAATAAAATATAATCGAATTTCCATTAATTTTCAAAATGAATTTTTAATAACTTTTTAACCGGTTTTTATTTTATTTTTTAATATAATATTACGTTATAAAAGTTTATATTTTTGTCATAGCAGTTGTTATCAAGTTTACAAAAAGATTAATGTTCTTTTTTTTTCTAATATAAGTTAAATCCTCAAATGAAGTTTTATTTCAACTTTTTTTAAAATTAATTGAATCCATACATCTCTAAGAAAATCTGAACATAAAATTAAGTTAAACGCACACGCACACAAAGTGCGTGTGCGTGTGCGTGTGTGTGTGTGTGTGTGTGTTTAAATATGTATTGCTTATAAGAGGTAGTGCCATGCTACTTTACGGCCATGCTTTTTTGGGCCGGCACGACCGGGGTGGTATCTCGCTCACATGATACAAGCAAGCGTAAAGTAACAGCTACGCTGTCGCGTTTCGTGCGTTTTGTGAGTATCCGGTGGCCTATTGGAAGAATTATTGGAAAAAATATGCTCGTTTTTCTGAACTGGTATTCAAAACGATTAAACCTAATTTGACAATAGATATCAAAAAAGGTATCACTAGGTACAGAAAGTAAATTGTAATAGAGAAAATTTGTAGAAGATACACCGGGTGTATTTGGAACGCTTGAAAAAACGAAGAGGTATGATAGTGTTGGCATGACCTGACATGATGCAAGTGAAAAAAACGCGAAAGGAATTTTTTATTTCTTGCCTCTTTTCATAACTTTTTTCGGCATAATCCAGTTTGGGAAAAATAATGAAACAAATTTGAAGATAATGCTTTAAAATAATCGTGTTTTATAATACTACATCGTTACGTTCACTACGTTTACGTTCAAGCGCGCCAACGGCTGACAGAGTTCGCCCGCCGGCGCGAGGTAAACGTACTCCCGCACCACTCGCGCGCTCGCGTCTCCGCTTGCGTCTCCGGTGCGATTTATCGCTTTAGTCGTTCATCGTTTTAGTTTTTACGAATAAATTCAGTAACAACCTTCCTATTTTTTGTAATTATTCTTATTTGTTATGAGTGTACATGTTACGCCCAAAAACCCGATAACGCTCATTTAGCGAAAAAGAAAGCCCCAATGCGTTGTGGACATTATAAAACACATGAAATACATAACACACGAAACACAGAACATACAAATTATGCAAACGACCACAACGCGTTGTGGACTTACTGTATGGTGGTTTGTTTTCTTCGCTCAATAAGCCTTTTTGGTGTTTGAGCGTAACATACAAACTGCACGCTGAACAATAAACACTGGTACTTATACATTTTCATACGAATTTTATTAACATTCATAAAAAATATCTTTACGTAGTACTACAAAAAGAATAAATAAATACAAACACTGTTTTCTAATATTTACGCGAATTTCACTCATTATAATGAAAAAACTTTTACGGAGTTTACTTAGTACATACTGGTAGTAATAAAAAGTGTAGGCGAACTTTTGTAAAGACATATGCCGCCTTTGCCGAATGCCGACTTCCACGAATTCCACTGCCCGCGCGCCCGCGCCTCTATAAAGGCCCGTTTACGTTTGCTATTTTTTAATACGTTTTTAGCATGCTCATTCAAAGCATACTAAAAAAGCACATATTTAGCAAATGTGAATGTGCTATGCTTTTTAGAACACAAAAAAATCTGACTGACGGTTAGATTTTTTATCTTTGTTTTTGAAAAAGTATCTAATAAAAATGGCGTCGCAAGTTAAGTGGACACGGGAACAAATAAATGACTAACAGAAAACGAAAAACATGCGTGCTTGTGGGATTCATACAGTGAAACTTATAAAAACAAAATCCTTAGAGATAATTCATATGCAAACATTGAAAATAATAAATTTAATTTAATTTTCTACTTGCGTTACGAATGCTTTCGTCGCTTTTTTTGAGACAACTTGTGATGAAAATAGCATAGCAAATGTACATCGACAACTCTATTTAGCACTCTTTTAGTTTAGAATCCAAATAACAAAAAAAAAAGCTAAATAGCACTGAATGCTTAGCAAGTGTAAACGGATCCCTATATTCGCAAATCACGTGTCGCACTCGCAGTCGGTGGCAGTCGGTTCGAGGTTTCGTTGAGTGCCGGATGTGGTTTGAACAAAAAATTAATTCTCGTATTATTGTTTCGTATTGGTTATTATTATTTTATTTGTACTTTTGAAGGTGTGAAGGACGTTTTGTGTTTATTTATGTGAATAGGCGGAACCTTCATTTGTGGTCAGATGAAAATCCACACGCCTACCAGGTAATAGGGCATCAAACCAGATAGTTTGTGAACGTGTGGGCTGGAATATTTATTAACCAGGTACTGGGACCAGTATTCTTGCCAGAGCGATTAAATGGACCACGTTATCTCGAGTTTATAAATGACCATATTGAAACAATTTTAGACAATATTCCACTGTCAGAGTAATAGAAGAATTATTCGAAATGGTGCCAACGGCCACTTTTTATCATCGCACCGCTCGCCATCGACAGGGAATTCATGCTCACACATTGCAGCCCAAATGGTCCCGTACAGTTCGGTATCAGAGGAATTTCCTCCCACGGACCATTCGGCTGTGGAATGAACTCCCTGCCGAGGTTTTCCCACAGGACTACAGTATGGGGTCCTTCAAGAGGGGAGTAAATAGGTTTTTAAAGGGTCGGCAACGCGCATGTGATGCCCCTGGTGTTGCAGGCGTCCATAGGCTACGGTAACCGCTTACCATCAGGCGGGCCGTATGCTTGATTGCCACCGTCGTGGTATAAAAAAAAAAAAAAAAAAATAGGATAACGTGGTTCCAGCATGATAGTGCACCGCCACACGTCGTTAGATCAGTAAGAGAGCGTCTAACAGAGTTGTTTGGCGATTGCTGGATTGCTAGACTAGGGCCTCATGCCTGGCTGCCTCGTTCACTTGATCCAACCCCATTAGATATTTTTTTTATGGGGTTACGTAAAAGAAAGGATGTTCGATCGGGAGTGTGATACCGTCATCGAAATGCGTGATCGGATTTGCAGTGTTTTTGCCAAGTTGCGAGAAGATTGTGTAGTGGATCCCTCTTTAATGCCCCGACTTCACGAAGAGACCCATAGACGAGCCCAGATTTGCATCCATAGGAATGGAGCACAATTTGAACTCCACCTCATTAGAACCCGAAGGATGTAAACAGGTAAGTGGTTCTGTACTTTTCACTCCCCCCTTGGCGCCGCCCGCTAGTCGCCCGTCTCGCGGTCAACGAGAGTTCACAGCGTGTATGCATACATGGCGAGTTCGCAAAATAGATAAGTCCTAAAATGTTCTTAAAAAACCGTTTCTGAGATAAATGGTTATATGCATTATACATATAGTATATAAATAGTATATTATCTATAATATAAAAATAAGTCGGGTTTTCCTTCCTGACGCTATAATTCCAGAACGCACGAACCGATTTCCACGGTTTTGCATTCGTTGGAAAGGTCTCGGGCTCCGTGAGCTTTATAGCAAACTAAATTCAGGAAAATTTTCAACAGAAAAGCAGGAAAACAGGGAAAATCATTTTTCACATACAGCGCCATCTCTGATACATAGCATGTACTACAAACCAATATGGTTTTGCATGGCGGCAGTACGTGGTGTGAGTATTCCTCACGAAAATAAGTTGGTGGCGAAACGGAGTTCGCCGGGTTTGCTAGTTAGGTTTAAATCTTTTCAAGCGTTCCAAATACACCCGGTATAGAACCTTCAAGCTTAAAGCGAAATTTATTTAACAAATGAACTTTTTAAATAATAATTATAAAACAAATTTTATCTATGGCTTAAGTGTATGTTTTGCGATGTATATAAGTATCTAATAATGACGGTCAAGATTCAAGACGACTGCCTCGGTCATTAAGTGACGCAATATTTCGCCCCCCACGGACTTATTTGCTAAGACAACACATAATATTCTTATCATTTATGTGAATAATAATTATTGATAATATAATTATAAAGACGTATACCACGTTCTTATCGATATTGATGTATTTATGTTTTTCAATTGATTATATATTCGACATAGTTTTCGTTATTTTTACTTTTAATAAGTATGTTTACGAGGGCGACACTGAAGGTTCTTAGAACTGGCCACTTGTAAACGATATAATAAAAAAATAAGATTAAATTTTGAAAATGAAACTCTTTGCCAATATTATTTTGTATGTTTTTTATTCATTTGTCATTTGTTTTACGATTTGGCAAATTGAAAATTGTCTGTGGCACGTCAGTATGAATTTAATGCAAGAAAATTTTCGTGCAATTATTTTTTATAACCTTCGATGTCATTGAAGTCAATAAGAAAGTTATGATAGATTTCGATTGGCATTTCACGATGAAGCACCATCTGGTTCCACTGTTTACAACTGGTTTAGTTAATTTCAGACACAAGTTTGTTGCGACACTCATCGACTTGTTCCCGAGAAATATTAGAACGGCCTGTGTATAAGGCATCTCCAGTGCTGTCGTCCGCATAACAATGAATGCCCCTGGTTTGCAACATGTCATTGATATGCAGAAGAAACAAGGTAGGAGATAGTACACAGCTTTGGGGAACACCTGCTTTAACAGACTTGAGGTCCGAACATGCACCGTCGACTACGACCTTGATGTTCCTGTCTGCCAAAAAACAAGTGATCCATTTACACAATTTCTCGGAAAGCTCGTAGGATGGTAGCTTTGTCAGAAGTGCCTTATACCATACCCTATCAAAGGCCTTCGCTATGTCCAAACTAAGAGTCAGCGCTTACCCCTTGCTCTCAACTGCCTCCGCCCATGGCTGAATTACGTATATTGGAAGATCACCAGCCGAGCGATTCGAGCCGAACGAACGGAGGGCTTTACGCATGGAGCTCTGTCGGAAAATGATTTCCGGCATAAAAGAATCACACCGAGGGATCGTCTGTGGTATTTTCCCCCGCTCATCTAAAGTCGAGTTTAAGGCAAAAAGAGAGCCTAGAAAATCGGCCTTCTCCTTTGCGGTGTGGGCCAACGAGTCGTCATGTGCAAAGATTAAAAAAAAATCCTTGAGCAGCCTTGGCAAGCGACCAGATTGCTCGAGTACCCGAAGGAAGTCGAACCAATCTCTCGCCAATTCTGTTCACGTACTCCGCCTTTGCCTCAGTAATTACTTTTTTGAAAGACCTGGAGGCAAAATTGTTTTCCTTTTTTAATGCGCTGGTCTTTACATCATTGGACATCGAAGCATTGGCCTAAGCTCGGTAGCTTTCCTGTTTATTACGTGCAGACATTTTGCAGGATCGACCAAACCAGGGCTGGGATTTGCCGCCTATAGGTACCGCAGAGCATGGAATAAAAAGTTCCATGGCTTGCAGAACCACCACTTCGGCGACAGAATCAGCTACGATGCCCGGATCATCCAGCGAAAAGCAAATTCGGCCCCATGGGTAGGATACAAAGAAGGACCGCATCCCATCCCAATCAGCTGACCTATAGTGCCAAACGCGGCGACTGCCGGCAGAACGAGGCCATGGTGGGCGTGTGATTGGTACAGAAGTCCGGACTAGACAGTGGTCCGACGAGTCAAGGGGAGCGTCCACGGAAACCACATAACTGTTCGGATGAGAGGTCAGCAGAAGGTCCAACAGGAAAGGCATATGATCTTCGACATCAGGGATACGTGTTGGTGATATTACTAACTGTGTCAGATCATAGGCTGAGGCAAAGTTGTAAACAGATCTACCCGCATGATAGGTTGTTCGCGAGCCGAGCCACTCGGTGTGATGGGCGTTGAAATCACCAAGTATCACGATCTCTGCGGATGGGATCTGTTGCAGCATGGAATCTGTAGTCATTTGGATGTGCTCTATGAGTCGATCGGTTTCGTCATTACCGCTGTGGGATCTATATAGGCAGGCATAGAAGCGGGGATGGTCATCGCTGTCTATGCGCAACCAGAGAATGGAGAGGTCCCTACCTTCAAGACTGCCGAGGCGACGAGAGCAGACATCCTCCCTGACGTACGCGCAAACTCCAGCCCGCGGTACAAAAAAGTGTTCTAATTTGCACCCCGGACAAGAGATAAGAGATAAGAGGTATCGGCTGGAGAGGATATCTGTGTCTCGGTCAAAAAGAGAAAAGCCGGCTTCGCTGTCTGGAGGTGGTAGTGAACGGCGTTAAGATTAATATGAAGTCCCCTGATGTTACAGAAATCCACGGTCATAGTGGTAGGGGACTTCTGCCGACTGCTCCGTCTACCGCGGGCAGTTGATGTGTTGAACACAGATGATGTGATGAATTTTGGTTCTAGAAATAAATCTGTCCGGATCGTTCGTAAAATACATTTTTTAAAGATATTTAATTTATAATAATATTGTCCTAAGCCTTTTAAACAAGTTCCAAGTCGCAATAGTGCAATGGAGAGGGCTATGCTTGGTATTTCTCTGCGAGATTGAATCAGAAATGATGAGATCCTCAAACGAACGAAGAATGCCGACATAGCCTAAGCGATTTGTAAACTGAAGTAGCAGTGGGCAAGATACATAGCTCGTTGAATTGACGGCCGATGGAGCAGAAAGGTTCTCAAGTGAAGACTACGTACCAGCAAACGCAGCGTCGGACGGCCGTCCGCGAGATGAACAGACGACTTGAGAGGAAAGTCGCCAGAAGCCGTTGAATGAAGGCTGCTTTGAACTGGTCGCTCTGGAGGTCGATGGGGGAGGCCTACGTTCAACAGTGGCCACCCAACGGCTGATATGATGATAATGATGATGATGATTGTCTTAGATATTATATGTAGGTAACTCGATAAGTTTTGATACAAGAAAAAACTATACAATATATTAATAATATTTATTTTACATTTTTTCGAAATACTCTCCTTCATTCTCTATACAAACTTCCATTCGCCTAAACCAACTATTAAAGTACTTTTGCCAGTCTTGATCCGATAGGTTTGAAATTGCGACTTCGTAGGCGGCCACGGCCTCTTAGGCACACGAAAAAAGTTACCTTTTATTTATTTATTTTGATTATCGGGAATATTTTCCGGATCATATTGATAAATCTACGTTTCGTAGACGCATTCCGTGGCACCAATCCACACGGGCCTGTTTTTCAGTGTCTGAAAGCAAACGCAGGATCCAACAAAAACATTGCTTCTCACTCTAAGATGCTGATGAAAAATAATGTTAACGTTCCCCGAACTAACGCCAAGCTTTTTTGATCTCCGAGTAAGTAATTCGTGGGTCTACTCGCATCATCATTTCAGTGGTCTACACATTTTCTGTAGTTACTGCCCTTTTGTGGCGATCATGCAACCATATGGTCATCTTTGAGGTTTGTTTTACCCCTTTTACATTTATTGAACCAGTAAAAACTGTTACTCGAGATGGGGCACGCTGATTGTAATCGTTGCAGGCTAAGTTTAGTTTAAACTATTTTCAGTTAAACCAAATTTAATATCATAAATTACTTTAGGTACTGGTTAGGCTCCATCGTTCGAAGAAAAACGCGGGAACCGGGTAGATACATGACTTACGTTACGTTGACTACTTTACGTTCTATTTTTTTTATTATTAAATTAATTTGATTTTTAAAAATATATAATACAGATGCGTTCCATTTTTAAATTACGAGCAGCTCAAAACTTATCAAGTGACCTACGTATTATATATAAATAATAAGCGTCAGATATTCTAGATCCATCCGATGCAGTTGTTGCAATATTAGAACGATATTTGTCAACAGTAAAGTTCAAGCGTTTCAAACATTGATAAACGCTTATTATACACAGCGAGTTTTGAATGAGACCTACTCCTAGTATCTGCTGATATTATTTTATAGGACGTTTACTAAAATAATGTTATAGTCGCTGTGCACTGCGATTTCGACCGCGGTAAATGTTGATGTGAGTATAAAACGACTTCGTTCCAATTTCACTACAATTGCTTATAGAGTAATAACTTCATTTCAATATAGCGTATCATGATGAAATCTATACCATATTTAAGTTAGACCTTCAGGATCACAACTGTGATAGCAAACAGCATATAATTTCGTGCAGCAGATATTGCGTGTTATTGTAAAAATAACTGTTTGGCTTCTATTGTTCTCATAAAGATCCCTATAATTCGTTCATTCTTAAATATATGTCTGTACGGACATCGGCCGGTTACAATTTTATTATATGTGTAGAGTGTTTTATGAATATGAATACGAATTATACAGTCAAAATCAAAGTAAAAATCAAAAGTTTAATTTATTCGAGTAGGTTTTAAAGGCACTTTTAAATCGTTTTTTAACATTATTATAGTGAATTAAATTAGGAATAGGTAGGGCAAGTTTAACAGTTAGGGCATATTTCCAAAAGATAAAAGTAATTGATATGTTTTTTTGTTTCACCATCAAATTCCACTTTATTTATCAGATATTTGCAAGCAGTATACCAAAAGTTATAGTTTATTAGTTGAGGTGAAAAAGGGCCTTTTACCTCCCGCTGATAAAGCCTCTCGTAGAATATCAATAACGTATAAGCGAGATTAACTTTACTAGCAACCCGTGAAATTAGTCATTACTCTTTTAAATTTTTTTAATAAATCATGTGTATAGTGTTAAATTGCAGTAAATTGTAATCTAAGCTTATGCGGTAGGAAGTATATACGACGTTACAATATAAAAAAAATGTGACAGAGAAACAATAAGTTATATGAATATCTCCTTTTTCCCACATATCATTTTATATAAAATATGCGCTAATATCAAAGTTGTAATAATAGCCAAAGTTATCAAGCAATTAAAAGTGAAAAACTAATTAAAAAGCTAAAGCTGTGCACAGACTACGCGTATATAAACACAAGTACCTACGTGTAAGTTACGTAAGTGTACGCAAAATCGCGCGCTTTTTACTTACATAGGCGTAGTTAGAAGGGAGCGAAACCAGCCCTAGTAGTACCTAAAGTGTAGTACTATTAAAACTCATAAGGCGTTGAAAACATCGCGACACGGTAACAATTAACTATTAAGGATTATGATTTGTTATTTAGAAGAACCAATCGAGTACATAATTACTAAGATTAATGTTAACAAAGAAATTAATCAGTTACCCACGCAATATTCAAAATTGTAATTTACTGTATTCTGATTTTTCCTTTCTATGGTCCTTATAACCTACCCGAAAGTGGCTTAGGCTTTTAATGAATACTTCGGTCAGTGGTATAATATGTCGATAAAATATTATAAAATGTGGCATTTTAGACAATCTAATAATTTTAAATGTATTATGTGGTAAAATTAAAAATATTTTAAGTCATTGTGGGAGTTGACACTAGCGCAATATGTTTCCTGTCATATCAAAAACTACTGGTGCCGCATCAATGCTTTTTTTTCTTGAAACTTGGCTTTTGCCACACTTCCGTTTATCAAGACACATATGTCATGTATTATTCTGATCATTTTTATACCTTATAAACTAATAAGTCGCAATTTTTGAAACAATTGAAAAAACGCCGATCATTTTAGCAAAACGTAAAAAGGATGCTATAAATTTTTTTTGGGTTATTTTACGTCATCTTAAAGGCTGGTTAGGCGCACCCGAAAAACTTGAAACGCCACGTGAATGAGTTCCTACATCGTGTAAGAGTTCAACATAATTGTCTATATTGCGTGGACTCTTAACTCGCAGTGTGTGTATTGCTTAAGATGTACCAAAATGCCAATAGTGACATTGAGCAGTCCATTAGCGATAAGCGAAGTCTCCGCACGAACCCGTCACAACTCGCCCGATCCCGCTCCGAACCGGACGCCTGATTGATAAGTGAGTTTTCTTATTTGTGTTTTAAGAAGTATTAGTTTAAAAACTTTCGAAATTTGTTTTCAGATTGTTTTAATGCTAGGAAATATTACCTATTATTAATCCAAATTAGAATACTTTATGTACTCAATGGTTTTTATACTTGGGCTACTAATGTGAATGAGTATTATATATAGCAATATTCGCTGTTTCTGCGAATGGTGTTTTGTTTTAATAGTCCTTTTTCTTAAATATTATTGTGACCGTTCTCAAGAAAGCTATCTTCTTCTAATCAAGGATAACTTAGACTTATTGAACTTTCATCAGAAAGTTTATTTTTATATTTATTATCTGATATCTGTATGAGTATTTATTAAAATATAGACATACTTCTTTAAAGTTAATATGAATTTATCAGTTAGCAATGAATAGCCATAATACGTGTCTCAATATGAAAGCAATTTTTAATAGAAAATATAATATTCAGACAATTCTTTTTGGCCAATATTATTTTTAAATACATCAATTACTTATTGTAAAAATAAATATGTTTATGTGGTAGACCTGAAAAATTATTATTTTTATTTTTAGTTCGAACGAGCTAATACTGGAGCTAATAGTTTCTGGCGTTACGATTAAAAAATATAGCGTTTGTTTGAATGAATATAATAAACTCATTTGCAAAAAAAAAACGAGCGGTTTCGATTTTCTTCCTGGCTGAAAAAAATAATATACCAAAAAGGTTTTAATCATTTGAACATGTTACTGGCCAGTTATAAAAGTGCCATAATGTTTATAAGAGTACATTCCAAATTCAAATTTTTGACTGAGCCTGGTTTTCAAAGAAAATAACTTTTAACTACATTTTGTGGCGCGAATTCCCTATAGTTAATATCGACTCTAATTAACTTTTTGTCAATTTTTATTAAATTATCTGGTGTCCTTGACATTTAAAAGTATTGTTATTGCTGTTTAGCAATCTCGAAAATGGTAGATAAAGTGATAAAAGCGAGCAAAAGTATTGCGCTGCTTGAAGAAGGTTGCAGTCAATGCTTCGTGGCTCAGAGGCTAAATGTGAGTCGGTCGACAGTTCAAAGGACCTAGCAGCGCTATCAAGAGACCGGTTCCGTCAAGAGCAGGCCTGGTTCTGGCAGAAAGACATGTACCGAACCACGGGATGATCGTTTTCTAGTTAGTCAAGCGTTGAGAAATCGCAAATCTTCTTATGTGGACCTCAAGAACACCCTCGAAGAAGTAAGAAATGTGCAAATTAGTCTATGGACGGTCAGGAGGAGGCTTCTCGCTGCTAATATACACAGTCATCGCCCGGCATGCGGCCCTAAATTACTCCGTGGACATCGAGTTGCCAGGCTTAGCTTCGCTCGAAATTGTGTGTCATGGACTCATGAAGACTGGGATAGGGTATTGTTCTCCGATGAAGCCAGGATATCTCTGCATGGTGAAGACCGACGTCGGCGAGTGCTACGTAGACGAGGAGAACGCTTTGCAGAGGCATGTTTTGAAGAAATCACACCTTATGGAGGGGGCTCTGTTATGTTTTGGGCAGGAATAAATTCTATGGATCGTACGGAGTTAGTCTTCATCGAAAACGGTACACTGACTGGACACCGATACATAACGGAAGTTCTAATTCCTTATGCACAACCCGCTTTAACCGCTCTTGGCGAAAACTCAATTTTTATGGACGACAACGCTCGCGCCCACCGGTCTGGCGGTGTGGATGCGTATATGCTAGAAGTCGGAATTCGTCGTTTGGACTGGCCAGCTAGAAGTCCGGACCTCAATCCCATAGAGCATGTCTGGGACGTTCTGAAGCGACGAGTGAGATCAGTGCAGCCGGCTCCGCAGACCATCAGAGAGCTAAAGAATGTGATTACCGCGGAGTGGGAACGTATTCCCCAAGAAACCATAAAAGATATACTCACTAGCATGCCCAGACGAATGCAAGCTGTGATTTCAGCAAGAGGGGGTCACACTCAATACTAAACTTTTATCTGCTTTTAATGTATTCAAGAAAAACAAAGAAATTAACGCGTTTCATTTTTATTTAGCGAGCAGGTACAATCATAGTGTTTTGAGCTTAAACATTATTTCTTAATAATTTAATTAAAATGTTATGATAAAACTAATGAAAACTATTCCTTCCTAATTAATTTATAAAATTCTGAGGATAACAATACCTAAAATTGTCAAACAAACTAATAGTAACTATAAAATAGTTCTTTGCTTAAGTGCCCGTTTTTTTGCAAAAGAGTTTATTATGAAAGGTTACAAGTCTAAAAAAATGTCAAAAACTGCGACATATGAAATCTAAAGTACCTAATATAAATATAAACACGTAATAAAAAATGATATCAAATAGAAGTTTTTGTAAATCTTTTCAAACAGAAACTTCATCATCTTTTTAACGAGCTCAAAGATTTGATATCCTTGATAAATAAATAAACATTACGAATGAGTCGTTAGAGCCTTGAGTTGATAGACTTAGATTAAAGCAGTCAATTACGTTGTTTTTTAATATTGTTTATATATAAACTATTATCATATATTAAAATATTGACATAGTTAAGTTAGACAAGGTCAGTAGATCTCAAGATGTTTCAGTTGTGCTTATTGTAGTAAATATACATATATTCATGAATTCTTAGATAAGCTAGAACAGGGATTTCAATATGGCCCGCGATCGCTCCTTGAGCTCAAAATAATTACCCTCTTTTATAACTTTGATATTATTTTTAACAACCGTATATTATGTAGTATATAATAAAATGTCGATTCGGGTACAGGAGCATAGCACGAGAGCGATTCCAATGCAGCGAGGTGTGAGACAGGGAGATGTCATCTCTCCGAAAATGTTTACCGCAGCATTGGAAGACGCTTTCAAGCTCCTGCAATGGAAAGGATTCGGCATCAACATAAGCGGCGAGTATATCACTCACCTTTTATTTGCCGACGATATCGCGCTTATGGCAGAATCCCTGGAAGTCCTCAGTACTACGCTCAATGACCTCGATGGAGTTTCCCGACAGGTGGGCCTTAAAGTTAATATGGGAAAGACACAAATCATGTCGAATATCCATGTCGTACCCACCCTGATATCAGTTGGAGATTCTACTCCCGAAATTGTTGACGAATACATCTACCTAGGACAAAATGTCCAACGTGGTAGGTCCAACTTCGAGAGAGAGGTCAAATGGTCGAATCCAGCTGGAAAGGGCAGCGTTCGGCAAGCTAAAAAACGTCTTTTCATCTGTCATACTTCAGTGCCCGAAGTCGAAAGTCTTCGACCTATGTATATTACCAGTGATGACATACGGATTTGAGAGGTGTTCTCTGACTAAGGGGCTTTTTAAACAAGCTCCAAGTCGCACAGCGTGCAATGAAGAGGTTTATGCTTGGTATTTCTCTGCGAGATCGAATCAGAAATGACGAGATACGCAGACGAATGAAGGTTGCCGACATAGCCCAACGGATTTGCAAGCTAAAATGGCAGTGGGCAGGGCACATAGCTCGAAGAACTGACGGCCGATGGAGCAGAAAAGTTCTCGAGTGGAGACCACATACCGGCAAGCGCAGCGTCGGACGGCCATCCACGAGATGGACAGACGACGTGAGGAAAGTCGTCGGAAGCCGTTGGATGGAGGCTGCTTTGAACCGGTCGCTCTGGAGGTCGATGGGGTAGACCTACGTTCAACATGGACATCCAACGGCTGATATGATGATGATGATGAATTAAATAAATAAAATATTATAATAATTTAGTACATATTTTATTATTTGAATCTGGCCCGCCTACACATTCTAAATTTAATATATGGGCCTCTTGAGTTTGACACCCCTGCGCTAGAAGACTCACACGACTTAAATTTCGTAATTACGTATTGCTAAGTTCGTATGGCACGGTGATTTATATTGAAGTAAACTGAAAGAACCTGTAAATATCCAACTATTGGGGAACGCCGTCTGGGAGAAGGGTTAGAACTTAAGTAATAACTTCCCTATAAAAGATAAATGATCTTTATCAGATACATATTTATGATAACAACCAAGACACAGAGTTTTGTTAGACTCTGAGCTGTAAAGTAAATATGAAAATTCGAAATTGTTTAAAAAACGCCTCACGCTCAGTAAAATAAAAATGTTATATCCGTCCGGTAAAAAACACTAAATACATAAACACAGTGGTCCAGACGTGCCACATCTGTGTGGCCTATACAAAAAATCGTTATGAGCAGGGATCGTACCCGCGACCGCTAGCACAACAACTAGTTGCTATGAGTATGTATTGCGCCATTACGTTGTAAAAAAAAGTTTTTTAATTTTAACTGTTAATATTTTATAGCCCGAGGAAAGGGAATAGGGAACTTACTAAGTTTACACAATTCTCATAAAAATATTTTTACTCGGATTATATCATATGATTATATCATATGATTATATAAGGTACTGAGATTAGCGCTGTCATAGATTAAAGATACTATTGATTTTATATACACTCATTTGCAAAAAAAACGGGCGGTTTCGATTTTCTTCCTGGCTGAAAAAAATAAAATACCAAAAAGGTTTTAATCATTTGAACATGTTACTGGCCAGTTATAAAAGTGCCATAATGTTTATAAGAGTACATTCCAAATTCAAATTTTTGACTGAGCCTGGTTTTCAAAGAAAATAACTTTTAACTACATTTTGTGGCGCGAATTCCCTATAGTTAATATCGACTCTAACTAACTTTTTGTCAATTTTTATTAAATTATCTGGTGTCCTTGACATTTAAAAGTATTGTTATTGCTGTTTAGCAATCTCGAAAATGGTAGATAAAGTGATAAAAGCGAGCAAAATTATTGCGCTGCTTGAAGAAGGTTGCAGTCAATGCTTCGTGGCTCAGAGGCTAAATGTGAGTCGGTCGACAGTTCAAAGGACCTGGCAGCGCTATCAAGAGACCGGTTCCGTCAAGAGAAGGCCTGGTTCTGGCAGAAAGACATGTACCGAACCACGGGATGATCGTTTTCTAGTTAGTCAAGCGTTGAGAAATCGCAAATCTTCTTATGTGGACCTCAAGAACACCCTCGAAGAAGTAAGAAATGTGCAAATTAGTCTATGGACGGTCAGGAGGAGGCTTCTCGCTGCTAATATACACAGTCATCGCCCGGCACGCGGCCCTAAATTACTCCGTGGACATCGAGTTGCCAGGCTTAGCTTCGCTCGAAATTGTGTGTCATGGACTCATGAAGACTGGGATAGGGTATTGTTCTCCGATGAAGCCAGGATATCTCTGCATGGTGAAGACCGACGTCGGCGAGTGCTACGTAGACGAGGAGAACGCTTTGCAGAGGCATGTTTTGAAGAAATCACACCTTATGGAGGGGGCTCTGTTATGTTTTGGGCAGGAATAAATTCTATGGATCGTACGGAGTTAGTCTTCATCGAAAACGGTACACTGACTGGACACCGATACATAACGGAAGTTCTAATTCCTTATGCACAACCCGCTTTAACCGCTCTTGGCGAAAACTCAATTTTTATGGACGACAACGCTCGCGCCCACCGGTCTGGCGGTGTGGATGCGTATATGCTAGAAGTCGGAATTCGTCGTTTGGACTGGCCAGCTAGAAGTCCGGACCTCAATCCCATAGAGCATGTCTGGGACGTTCTGAAGCGACGAGTGAGATCAGTGCAGCCGGCTCCGCAGACCATCAGAGAGCTAAAGAATGTGATTACCGCGGAGTGGGAACGTATTCCCCAAGAAACCATAAAAGATATGCTCACTAGCATGCCCAGACGAATGCAAGCTGTGATTTCAGCAAGAGGGGGTCACACTCAATACTAAACTTTTATCTGCTTTTAATGTATTCAAGAAAAACAAAGAAATTAACGCGTTTCATTTTTATTTAGCGAGCAGGTACAATCATAGTGTTTTGAGCTTAAACATTATTTCTTAATAATTTAATTAAAATGTTATGATAAAACTGATGAAAACTATTCCTTCCTAATTAATTTATAAAATTCTGAGGATAACAATACCTAAAATTGTCAAACAAACTAATAGTAACTATAAAATAGTTCTTTGCTTAAGTGCCCGTTTTTTTTGCAAAAGAGTTTATAATAAAGTAAATAGCACATGTATAGGTATTGTACTTTTTTTTTTCACAAGTGAATGTCCAGACTACATATAATAAATAAACATGGTTCAGATACACACACGGTCGACAGTTTCTAAGGTAGGCAATCAATGTCCATGTACATAATACATATATAAAAAATACATTCAGAGTCGGGGTGGAAGTCGAACCCACATCAATAGAGCGGCAAGGAAGGTCACTACCAATTGCCCCAAAGGGCGAAACATACTACATAACGAATATATGAAACAACAAAAAATTGTGTTCTTGGTTTTCAGAAAAATTACATCAAAATGGTACTAGGAAGTATTATGCGTTCCGCGACGAAGCTCAGTAGATCAGGCATCGCGCCCTGCTGTCGAAGAACTTTCTACAGCACAGATAACAAAGGTAAAAGAACACAAATCACATTGTTAATGAAGGTCATAGCGACGCATTACACTTTTACTTTTATTTTATATTCAATTATTTCTAAAATTTGTTTATTTTGTCCTCATGGTCAATCGATTGACGTTTACTGTTACTGGGTATGGAATTCTGTACGTCTACCATGAGTTTCCAGATACACGTTAGCGAGTGTAGTAGACAATTTATATGGAAAGTTGAGCAGCGCCCCTACCGGATACTATCATTACTATCTTTGGTACCATAAGTTTTCGTATGATAGTTAACTACATTCGTAAATGTCATTCTAGAGCGCCGATAGTATACTGGAAATTATTAACTGGACATACATATATATTTTCTATTGATGTTTAACGAACACGGTCTTGAAATGAAACTAGTGACTTTCAGGGAATCTTTTGTATCATCTGTCCAACTGGTACGCCAATTCTGCGGTTCCTTTAAGGGTGCCTGTCCATTGAAGCAGAGCGAGTCTACGGAAACGGCGAAATTTTAACCAATAGGATTGTAAACAAATCTCCGTTCCGCTCCAGTGGACATGGGCTATTAGTTAATATTTCTCCGTTTCTCCGTTTCTCTGCTTCGCAACCTCGCTCCTCTTCAATGGACAGGCATCCTAAGGATCTCCTTATTACGTGTTCTTCCCATTTCCAATTCAACTTTAAGACGCGTTAATCAGGGTTGGTTAACTTGATTCTTTCTATACTTTATATTCAAGTCCTCAATTCTGATCCAATCATGAAGACGGTAGACTTTCATATCGTCAATTAGATTTATACGCTAAGCAAGCTCTGTTTTTTTTTAGCAATGATTTACAAGGATTGTTATAGAGAAATTAAATAGGGCAATTTATTTGAATGTGTCAGAAAATTCTGTTTAATAATTGTTAATGTCTGTTATTAACTATACAACATATAAAATAAAGAAAACAATAAAAAAAAAATTAAACTTAGAAATGGACGCGAGTTATATTTTTAAATAGACCTGTCACGCACATAATTATGAGAAAAAGTATACAAACGAATGAAATTATTGCTTTTATATCTTTTTAGTATACGCAATTATATTATCAATATATCAATTTCTTTTTTGAACATATAAATGGATATTCATACATATAATCGTAATATGTTTAGGTATAGTTTATAACTTACGGTGGTTACAATACATCAAAAATTATTTAAAAGACTATATTTTATTATTTTCTATTATATTATGAATTTTTGCTATTATTTTTACATTACTTATTAAGAGTGTCTTAACAATATAAAATAATAGTGAATTAGAGAATTGCCAAGATTATCAAAACCGACCATTATAATATCTGTAATGGACCACTGGATCGACAATTGTGTTACAAATGCAAGGAGAGGAATACGGAGATTACAACAATAGGATACACATATATGGGAAAATTATTTAAAACACAAGTTTATTTTAAAAGTTTTCCATATAACAAATGGTTTTTTTACTAAAAACTTCGCGGTCATAGGTAAAGTTTTTTTTTTTAAATTTCATTACTCTTGATAAATATTAGTAGAATATATCAAATAATATTGCATTGTGGCCAATTAATAGAATTTTAATTATTAATTCCAATAAATATAATAATGCTTTGCGAAAAAGTTTGTATATGCAAACGAAATAATTTAATATATTTAAATAATAAAATAATAATAATATAAATAAAAATAAAAATAATTTTAATGTAGTTAATTTTTATATTTTTATTTGTATTACACGTACCTAATTATAATGCTATATGTAAAAAAATATATTTTCATGTCTATGTTGGTTACATTATTAGAACAATTGCTTATCTTAATTATTATTTATATAATTTTTGAACTCGAAGATAACTTTAATATAAGTACATTTTATTATTTTTTTTGATAATAAAAAAAAGGTCATAACGATTGTCAATTGTCCATCATCCACACTTATTTAGCGACAAAGTTACCTACATAATACATATTAAATTAATTTATTTGTAAGTCGTTGTATGTGATAATAATACTTTTTCTGTAATTATTACATGTTTAACTATAGATGATGTAAATTGTTTATTTTGTGATAAATAAATATAGCTATAAGCGATTTAATTAGCAAGCGATGTATTTAATACCTATTAAAATAATAAGAAAGTGACAGTTTAGGGATGAGAACGGTTACATTTTAACGCAATGCGATATGTATAAATATTAAAATATCAATTTAAGATCTAACAGCATTTTCGAATAATTTCTTTTCTTAATTCTTAGTCTGGCTCGTGACATAGATAGCATTGCGAAGTAATGTCAGCTACGGTACAGATTCTACTATAAAATTTGGGTAAAAAGATAGATTAGCTTCATTATGGTTGTTTTTGTTATCTATTCATTCAATTTCTAAAACTAAAATATAATTATAAAAGTATGACTATCATTCCTAATGTTTTACTCAGTGCTGTTCAAAACTACAATAAATATATTCACTACTAGCGGCCCGCCCCGGCTTCGCACGGGTATTTAACTAAAATTTTAAAAATTATAAATTTATATTTTTTATCACCTACATGCGCCATCTATCGTATAATAGTAGAATATCGTTTTTATATTTAGTGATATTTAACATAATAGTACCTATATTAATTGAAAATGGTGTTTATCTAAAATATTAAAACGATTTCTATTCCTATCCGACATATTTAGTAAACTTTTAAGTTTAACAAAATAATAACTCAAAAATAAGTTTTGTGAGTTTTTAAGATTCCTTAGACCAGATGGCGTTGGCGGCGTAGGTACCTATTTCTATTTTCTTAAATATTTGTTTTTAAATTTAATTACAATGAAACAAAAACTAAATTATACTGTAAGTTATGTTTAATTTTTATGTATTAAAGTTATTTACATTGGTTTTGTACTTTTTACGTGATACGTGAACAGAGAAAAACACGATAAGAGATGGCGCTGATACAAAAAAAAACGCGCTATTGAAATTTATTCTTGATGATATATAGTGTATTAATAAAACGGAGGTTTTAACAGATTTATTATTTGTATAGATAAGAGGCATTTACTACGCAAGACGATTTTTGAGATAATTTTTACCCGACTGCGACAGAAGGAGGGTTATGTTTTTCGAATGTATGTATGTATGTATGTATGTCCATTTTTTTGGCACGACCTACAGCCCAAACGGCTGGACGGTTTTTGACATATGAGGTGTCGTTGGATTTGTCTAAATTGCAGTCGTGACATAGGCTATATAAATTTTCAAAATGGCGCCCGCAAATGGCGGAATGAGGGGGGGTGGGAGTTGAATTTTTTTTCTTACTGTAGCAATATGGGTATCAAATGAAAGCTAGTAAATTGTTTTATTCTTTTTAGTTTATACTAAGAGTATTTTACGCAGTCGGGTTTTTTGATTTTTTTAATTAAGCATACTTGTTAAACATATTATTTATTATTATTTACTTATTACGTCTTAGTTATTTTGTATTTATAGTTCTTACGTAAGATTGTAATATATATATATTTAGTTTCCATTCTGGTCTAGTGGTGTTAGTAGTCGCCTTAATGCCGGTCACTTGTTCGATTGTCGCTCGGGGCAGACATTTGTATTTGAACAAATATTTATTTCGGATCTGGGGGTATATCCTCGTGTGTCTCCTCACCATGCTCGGAGAGCACGTAAGGCGATCGTTACTAATCTTAGGGAAATTGTCCGCCAACCCCCACTGGAGCAGCGTGGTGAATTAAAGCTCTTTGCCCAGCAGTTGGACACTTACAGGCTAATCCAGTTCAGTTCTGTTCAGTTATTTAGTTTCACCCGCGGTATCTTGGCTGTACATAGTATTGATAGTTTGGTAATAATCTAATAATGGCTTTAATTTGCCTCAAAGTCTCTCTTCCAAAGCACACCCTAATTATCTATTTCGTCCCCATGTTAACCTCTCAAACTAATTCAAAAAATGTTAAAACAGATAATTTTTAATTGTTATCAACAGCCTAATTACTAATTTTCGTATTTCAAAACAAACTTATGTCCCCATTTTTCATCTCCAAACCATCTTTATGAAGGAAATTCCCTAAAATCTTAGCAAATGTCTCATACTTATAATCTACCACCAAACCAAATTTCAACTTCATAGATCTAGTAGTTTTCAAGCTTTCGAATAATAGCAATAATTTATTTATTTAGCAAACGTTTCATTTTTATTACAAACCAAATTTAACTTATTATCTATGTTCCTTACTTTCTAATACATTTTTACATAATATGTTAGCCTATACTATAATTAATTAACATATAATTTCTTACACTCCATTTCTATTTTTTACTAAGTATCTTACATAATTTAATACAAAAGTTCAGGAACATGTCTCTATCCTTACTAAAAATTATATGTTAAGGATGGTTAGCCAACCTCCCTCATGAACATATATTCATTATAATACAACTCGAAATAGTGATAGGTCGTTTACTTCATACAATATAAATAGATGGTAGGTACAAAGTCTTATACATATGCCAATTTGTTGAGCGACTACGCCTTTTACTAACTCAATAGTTAAAGGAAACGTTAGTGTATAGCTTGATTTATTATTAGTAGGTCTTTGAAAACGGTTGTATGATCGATTGATTAAGCTTGCTGATGTAAATGCATTTAAAGCTGTGAAGGTAGAATGGAAAAATCTACCATTGCATGTATACTGCTGAACTTAGACCTCCTCCATTATCTCTGGGGGTTTGCCAATACTCGCCACGCTTGGCAGGCGGTTTGTAGGTCTTGTAGCAGGATATGGTGACGCTGCTGCCCATCACCATCCTGGTTAGTGTACAGTTGTCAACTACAATGTTCGTAGTCGCCTTTTACGACATCTCAGTAAGAAAGATGTTGGAATTATCCTTCTAGGCTAACCTGGCTCGTGAATGTAAAAATTAATTAAATTAAATATAAAATATTGATATACATTTTGATGTGAAACATCTATAGCCGCACGTAAAACCGATTTCTGGCGTGGCGACGCATGCCGTGGCGTCGCCACGCTATGCGATGGTATATATATACAGTCTATATGCAGTAGTGTGTGCGGAGTGGCGACGCGTCGCCAAGTGCAATCGATCGAAGTCACTGATTAAACGAATTAAGTAGTCACGATTTGAAATAAATTCGTAAATTTTTGTATTTAATGAAAATAAATGTTTATTCAATAAATAGTCATCGTTATCTGGAAAAAAATCGTAATATTTTATTTTATCATTATGACATATTTAGTTCCTATCACAATATGTTCTTTTCTGCATATTACTTTTACAAAATAATGTCGATGTTTCACATCTGCCAGGCGTCCCGTGACGGCTCACATGTTTTTTTTTAAATTATTTTGGCCTTAGTGACTGAAAGGCAAGAGAGAATTTAGAAAAATTGGCTTTATTGACTTCCGTTTAAGTATTTAAGCGAATACTTGTTGAAACGTAGCGCACCTTACCGGCAAAATATCTGTCCCCTAAATTGATGCGGTTCTTTTTTAACATTACGTTCACACTCCTGCTATCTATACCTACTCAGTGAGTAGTAAATTTTGACCTTAATCTTATATCTTTAAACGAGCAATTCTTGTATATATAATCTGAATCTCGGAAACGGCTCCAACGATTTTCATGAAATTTAGAATGCAGAGGGTTTCGGGGGCGATAAATCGATCTAGCTAGGATTTATTTTTAGAAAATGTCGTTTTATCCGTTTTTTACGCAATTAAAAATATCATTAGAATACGAAGGTAAATTTCGCTGTCATTGATAAGCTTATAATAGCTCGTATGGGAATCGGGCGGATTCGAAATCAAAAAACCCGGATTCGAATCTAGGTGTCTATAGAGCAAATATATTTTTCATTTTTTTTTTCAAGTTTCTTCTTTTGTGAGAAAAACTATTAATAAGAGCTCTTTTTATTTTTTATTTAAATAACCACTTCCTATTATTTTACTATTATGTACATGTCGGTGAAATCGAAAATATTATTTATGTTTCATCAGTATCTAATGTATCTAAATATAATTTAACCGAGCAAAGCTCGGTCATCCAGGTACTTATGTTAGCGTGAAAAAACTGTTGCATATTATTTTATAAGCTTGCATTTTTTTCAGCTTAAAAATAGCCACGTCATTCTCTGACCCCTAAAATATCACTATGGAAAACATATCAATCCGTTACTTTGTGAAAAAAAAGGAACTATCTAACGGGAACCCTCGTTTTCCGGGATAAAAAGTAGCCTTATGTTATACCAGACTATAACCTCAAGGAAATTGCAAAATTTTACCAGAAATAGTACTTGTATGTAGCAGTGTTATAATTCTAATATTTTCAATATTATTTTCAGGACGTTACTACACAAAGAAACATGAATGGGTCTCGGTTGATTCGGGCGTAGGAACCATTGGAATTTCAAGTTACGCCCAGGTTCGTGTTGGAATATACTTTTGTTTTTATTCACTTGTACCTTATTATATTACTTACCTACAATTATATCAGATACAGTATTACGATAGATGATAGAAATTTATATGTATGAGTATATCAATAAAATAAAGGCAACTGACAAATGACTATTGGCAAATGACAAATGCAATTGACAAAAATGAAATAAAAACAATGATATGAATATATACATTTGGCAGAGAGAGAAATTAACAAAAACAGTAAATTATTTTGGACATTTGTCAAGTCAAAAAATCTGCGAATTAGTTTCCTGACACTTGTTTTTCAATGATCAACAGGCAGATAGCAGTGAGGACATTTGCAAAATCTTTTTAGTGACTATTTTAACTCAGTTTATGAACCATATAATAGCTAATGAGTGCATTATTTGTACTACATCTATAGGAGATATCAGTATAAATAATATAAAATTACAATTGACAGAGTAGAACATTATTTGAAGAATATTGATGTTATTAAGGGAAGTGGACCAGATAGTTTGACTTCATACTTTTTGAAAATGTGTATATAGCTGACTCTGTTACACTTTTATTTAATTAATCCTTGTCTTCGGCGAAAATGCCGGTCCTGTGGAAGCGTTCATTTGTTATTCCAGTTTTTAAATAAGGTAACAAACATGATGTGCTTAACTATAGATCTATTTCTAAGTTGAGTACCCTGCCTAAGCTATTTGAGAAGATCGTCTACGATAGTATTTATCCGATGTTGCGCCCGATAATAATTATTGTCCAACAGCATGGCTTTGTGAACAAAAGATCCACTGAAACGAATATTTGCGAATTGGTTCATCGGGTTGCGTTCGCTATGGATGAAGGATATCAAATAGAGGTTGTTTATACTGACTTTTCGAAGGCATTTGACTAATTATCACACGCAATATTACTTAGGAAACTAGAGGTTGTCGGTATTTATGGTGTATCTTTATAATCGCTCTCAAGCAGTAAAAATTAAAGGTACTTTTTTCGTACCTATCTCATCGGGAGTGCCTCAAGAGTCCCATCTTGGACCGCTGCAAATCATTATATTCATTAAAGACATTTACAAAATTTTTAATTACTCAACCATACTATTATATACCGATGATATGAAAATATTGTGAACAATTAAATCGTCATCTGACTTATACATCTCTCCAAATCGATCTGGATTGCTTAACAAAATATTGTGATGAAAGCTCTCTGAGGTTGAAAGTGTAGTGCAATATCATTCTCTCACACACAAGAAAGACACACTCTAAAAAACGTTAACTTTATAAATGGATTTCCCCTTAAACAAGTTGATGAGATCAAGGATTTGTGAGTTTATCTTGATAGCAAATTGAGATTCAATTGTTATATGAATTATATTGCGGCCAAGGTGTTTCGTGTTTTAGGTTTTGTTTTGAGAGTATGTATAGAGATTTCAACAATTAAAAGATCCTTGTTCTATTGTGTCAGGCATTGGTATGCTCACTTCTTGAATATGCATCCATCATTTGGAATCCGCAATATAAATCTCATATAGCGACAATTGAAAAAATTAAATGCATATTTCTACAGAATGCTTGGCGCATGGACCGACAAATTTTTTTGGGGGGTTTGGTGGAGCCATGTACTAGTTTTCACCAATTGACCCCATATCTTATATGACACTGTATTCTAGATACATTTTTTTCTTTGTTTATTTAAAATTACCGGAATTATCTCCTTTAAATGTTATAACTTTTTAGTCTGTAGTCAAGTATTTTTTTTACATCTAGTGCTATAAATTTATGTTTTATTTAGAATAATAATACATTAGAGAATGCAATAAAAGTTATTTGATGTAAATACGACTACAGACTAAAAAGTTATAACATTTAACAAACACTGTATAATATCTACAATACCGAAATTTTAGCGTTTTGTTAACTTTTTCTAGTCTTGAGAAACGTCGACAAATTAAGGATCAGATTTATTTGTTTAAGTTGGTTGTATCGATTCTCCATTTTCGCTTAGTAATTTATATTTTAAATGTCCCAGAGGATGAAATAGAAAGCAATACCTTTTTAACATACCTGCCACTAAAACTAAGTATGCTCAAAACTCTATTTTGCGAGTTTGCAATAATTACAACAAACGTTTAAATGTATCGATATCTTTTATGAATCTGTGGGAAGACTAAAAAAAAATTAATTTGTACTTTAATCAGATGTTAGGCATTAAAATTTTGCACTTGTATTGTACCTAGTTATTGAAATTTTTTTGATTAACTTCGATTCTCTTTTTTTATTATTTGTAATTTTTGTTGATGTTTTGTATTTTATCAATGGTTTGGTTAATGTAAAAGTTTGTGTTAAAATTAAGGCATTATAGAACTGTTTGTTTTGTTTGTGAATTAAATAATTAATTGTGTCGAGCGTGTACCCCGTGATAATGGCGCTTACAGCAGTCCTGAAATATCATGAACACAGACTGACACACGACAAGCATATTATATATCCTATTTCACGTCTCAATAATTAATTTTATAATGGAAATTTTATATAAAAAAAAAAAAAAATTTTTACCCGACTGCGACAGAAGGAGGGTTATGTTTTTCGAGTGTATGTATGTATGTATTTATGTATGTATGTATGTATGTATGTACGTATGTATGTCCATTTCTTTGGCACGCCCTAAAGCCCAAACGGCTGGACGGTTTTTGACATATGAGGTGTCGTTGGATTTGTCTAAATTGTAGTAGTGACATAGGCTATATAAATTTTCAAAATGGCGCCCGCAAATGGCGGAATGAAGGGATTTTTTTTTCTTACTGTAGCAATATGGGTATCAAATGAAAGCTAGTAAATTTGTTTATTCTTTTTAGTTTATAATAAGAGTATTTTACGCAGTCGGATTTTTTGATTTTTTTAATTATTCTGCAATTGTTCCTCTTGGGGTGTGCTGGAAGAAATAATTATCTTCTACGCATGAGCAAATCCCTTATACTTAAGTAAATAACAACAATAACATGTATTTTTTTATAATACAGTACGTATAACAAATCAATATACTGGATGTAATCGTTAAGAGTGCGCTTTTGATTATTTCGTAAATATATGAAAATTAAAAAAAAAAAGAAAGAAAAAAAAAACTAAACTGATTCTGAGAAATTGTCACCCAATAAGTAAAATTATATCAAAAACTTTAAAAAATAAAATGACGCTTTTCATCAATTTTGACATAAAACACTCCCATAGATTTACTATGACATCAGTAGGTTTATATTTTCTATTATAAAAGGTGATAAAGCCATACTGATACTAAACGAAATCGTTCTATTCCCTTTCGGGGCCAATATTTATTTCTAGTCTGGGTGTATGTCTTTGTCTTGTTCCCACCATGCCTCGGAGAGCACGTAAAACTGTCGGTCCCGGTTGTTAACATAAGCATCCGTTAACGATTGGTTATATTCGTAGGAGACTTATCTGTAAACTCTTAGTAGACTAGCGTTACTTAAGCTCGAACCTTTTTCGGTATTCCATAGACGAGGCCTTTACCCAGCCGTGGGTAAACGCCCCAAAGCAGTAGGACGTTTACGGGCTGATTCAGTTCCATCAGTTCAGCTATCCAAAAAATTAAAATTAATTCAATAACGAATATTAGTTTAATTCCAAATATATTTTTATTGCTTCACGATTGTGTGATAATTGCGTATTATCTAAAAAGGGCAATCATCTAGTCAAATATCGGAGGTCTCAGTCCGACCCGGCGTCTTGGTTTCTGATTATTGAGGTCAATGGCATTATTACTGCTTTGTATAGGTATATCTCGCAAATGTTCATTATTTTTAGTTTTATAATATTTTTTTATTATTATTAAATAATTATTTAATTAATATTTAATAAAAATAAAACAATTTATTATTCATAGCCTTAAAAACCTTATCAATAGTGTTAGGTACAAATAATATACGAGTTTAATATTGCGAGAACTCCCAGACATGCGTGGTCACTCAGTGGTTACCTAATTAGTAATTGAAAAGTGCTTTTTTATGACAGGTATTGAATACTACAACATCAATTGTGCCAGAATTGTCGTATTGATGTTATATAGATTTAATGGCTTAACAGTGAAATAAAAAATAAAAAAAAATCCCATAATAAACAATCTATATAGCAAAAACTTTGTAACCCTTTTACAAAAATTACAAAAAATAAAAAATATTTTTTATAGAAGCTGCTGGTGTTTTATTTCAGGATGCGTTAGGTGAAGTGGTATTCGTGCAGCTACCCGAAGTTGGAAGAACGGTGGCTGCGGGCGATGAGTGCGGCGCGCTGGAGAGTGTGAAAGCTGCCAGCGAGGTCTATACACCGGTCTCCGGAACTGTTAGTACATCTATTTAATTACATCTGTATGTTGAGGGTCTGATCGCGATTATATTAAAGTAAAACTCCCCGAACCTACTCAATAGGTATGACCAAGCTGTAGTCTTGTAGGTCGAAGTACTCATTTCATGAGCATAAAAGTGACGTACAATGCAGTTTTATACTGTATTAACCTTTAGTATATTAGAAACTATAATTTTAAATAATTTTATGTTATATAATATAATTAGCCTTTAGGCTACATTTATTTTCTGAATTAAAGGTAATTTAATGCAAAAAGGTTTCCTTCTTATTACCCGACTGCGACAGAAGGAGGGTTATGTTTTTCGAGTGTATATATAAATTTTCAAAATGGCGCCCGCAAATGGCGAAATGAGGGGGGGAGTTGAATTTTTTTTTCTTACTGTAGCAATATGGGTATCAAATGAAAGCTAGTAAATTGTTTTATTCTTTTTAGTTTATAATAAGAGTATTTTACGCAGTCGGGTTTTTTTTTTGAATCCGTACTTCAAACATCAGCGATTCAATTGTAAATTATAAAAGTCGATGTAGAATTTTTGTAAACAAACCAAAAGTCATCGTGTATAGCATTGTCACACATTTATTAATAAAACATTGTAATTTGTCACCAATTTTTTAAACGTTCATCATCATAATTAGCAGATCTTGACAAACATCCAAAAGGTCTATGAGAGAGAGTGAAACATCTCAACATAGGCTTTTAATGCCTGAAATTTAATTAAATGTTGTTTTATTTTGAATGCTATTTAGGTAAGGTGTAGCCATTTTTAATATAGGCATATAAATATTTACGAAAATATTTAATCATTAGCAGGAAACTAATTATACCCACGTCAACAAGTAAATTTTACCTCTATAACAGATAATGATAAATAATATATAAATATATCTAGCCCCCTGACATATTTATTTCAAGTTTTATGTAGCTTGTACTACTGTGTATAAATATTAAACAATATAATTATTATAATTATTTTCCAGTAGGTTGTTAACATCTGCTTATGGTTGGTTGCTAAGCAACGGTTTGTTATAGTGATTTTTATTCAACTTTTATTTTATTATAAGTAAAATTTAGATTTCTCAAAACGTCGGAAAAACGACATCGCAAATGCTGTAGAAAATTTTCACTCAATTAACACAATTATGTCATGTTAAGTTTACATCAGATTAGTAATTAACTCGTTAGTTGGTTAATTAATCTCGTTAATTGATAGGTTCATATGTTCGTTCTTAGGCTGGACTGGTTTGATTATTTTTTAACGTTCGTAAAAGTCAAACAAATTTAAAAGGTTATTAGGAAACTGGAGAACAAAACTAATAACTCAATTTGCGTGGAATTTCAGGTCACCGAAAAAAATGATACGGTGGAATCAACGCCATCTCTCATCAATAAATCCTGCTATCAAGAAGGCTGGCTATTCAAAGTAAAGCTGTCCTCGCCAGAAGAGTTGCAACAACTCATGAATCAGACGGACTACGACAAATACCTTGAGGAATCACACTAACATTCGACTTAACTTCCCTTATATCTGGACAAAATTATTTACCGATTGTCGATTATTTTGCCCAAAAATCAAGATGACATAACATATTCGATAAGCCATATCTACTAACTTATAAATAATTTAATCCATTTTGATTTATTGAATTCGACAATAGCTAAACTATTTTGTCCAATTCCCCTGGCAAAAAAACCATTGGAGATTGCCAATTCCGTATCTTTCCCAGTGGAAAACGATAAGTTATCGAATGTTTGTAATTTGTATGTCGACATATATATTATGAATTCATCAATCTATAAATATTTTTACCTAGTCTTATAACTTAGTATCGACGAGAACTTGCTATGTCAATTGTAATTAAGAATTTTTAACGAATTCTGTACAAATTATAATACTTCTCTCGCATATTTCAGCCTAATGTCATCATTAGGCTAGATATGATGTACTATGTTATCTAGATAATTATGTAACAAATAATAACAATAGACGTTAAGAAAAAAAAATTGTTCTTTTGAACACTCGTGCCAGTTATTTATTTAAAAATATCACGATTTAATTGGAAAGTTCTTAAACAAAATATAGTAACATAGAATAGTAAAATACATTCAAACGTAGTTCTAAGCTATTTTTGTGGCATTTTTAGTATAATTTTTAAATGTGTTGTATGTAAAATGTATGATGATTTATTTTATTTCAACACATAAGTTGTTCGGTGATTTACTCTGTCGTTATTGTTAAATTGTTTTTTCTTTTTATAATTGGTTAAATAAATAATCTGACAAAACATTTAGCTAAAATATTTTTTGTATAACCCACAAATAGATACTAACTCTTTTTCTGTAATATTTAACAAATCTATTATATATTAAAATTCTACGACAAAAATATTTTAAAATTACGTTTATTCTAATACATATTTCCTTGGTTTGGAAAATATGGTTCGAAAATTATTTCGATATATAGATATTATTTTAAGATAATTGTTTCATTGACTACCTAAGTCATCATTTATAATAGAGCAAATTCTGCTATTTCAATCCAGTGATTAATCCACACTGGATTAATGATAGACGTTTTTTATGCGAGTTTTTGTTGTAAAGTTTTAATTTCATACGTTATTATAATAAAATTAGTGCTAGAATAATTTTTATAACACGACTGAATCTTCATATAAAAAACGTGTCTAAAACAATCACAATGGAGATGATTGTCGTATTTCCTATCACATAAAAGACAAAAGCTAATTGATTATATCCATACAGTAAATAACTACAAAGCAGCAGCTCCAGAAATAATCTCAATGAGCTCTCGTGTGATAACCGCTTGGCGCGTCCTATTAAATAACAGAGTCAACTTCCTCATCATGTCTTCTGCATTCTTAGTGGCGTTGTCCATGGCCGCCATACGCGCAGACTGCTCCGAAGCTGCGGATTCTTTCAGGGCATAAAATAACAACGCTGCGAAGGTCCATTCAGCGTAGCATTCGAGCTGGTCGTCCTCGACGTCGTCAAATGCAGTCATGTTTGGAGCTGACTGTGGGTAATAGTACTTAATATCTATTGTGATCAAAATATATTATATGATGGAAACATACTCAACAAATCTAAGACATAGAAAAAATAATCTGTATGCCGCATACGAATGTTTATGACGAACAGAGTGTCACGAAATTGTTTTGTACTGTAATAACTTGTATTGTCCCACTACTGGGCAATATCTCCACTTCGGCAAAAGAAACATGAAGCAGCTAATTAGCGATTTGTAATGTTTAATAAAAATTAATATAGTAAATCAAATATTTCACAGGATTTACGTTTATTTATATTAAGTTATTCGACATTCGACGCTATCCCATCCTTGATGGATTCGACGATTGATCCCAATCTCGAAGTTGGATCTACCAAGTTGGACCTTTTCTCCTAGGTAGATGTACTCGTCAACAACTTTAAGAGTAGAATTTGCAACCGATATCGGGGTGGGCACGACATGTATATTCGACATAATTTTTGTCTTGTCCATGTTAATTTTAAGGCCTACTGCTGTGAAACTCCATCGAGGTCACTGAGCATAATGCCGCAGCATTTTCTTTTAGATGCTAGCGTTACTTTCACTTATTTTTATTATTTACTAGCTTCTTTCCGCGGTTTCGCCCGCGTGGATGTCGGTTATCACAAAATAAAAAAAGTATCCTATGTTACTTCTAATACTTCCAAGAATATGTGTACAAAGTTTCATGATGATCGGTTAAGTCGTTTTCGTTTGAAAGAGTAATAAAGAAACTTACTTTCGCAGTTATTATATTAGTATGATTATTATGATTTTCACTTTGAATAGACAGATGAAATTATTTATCTTTCACCATATATTTTTATGCTTTTATATAAGTACCTTATAATGTAACATACCTCTATTTTGTCCTTAGTGAAGAAGGGTATGACCGTCATCTCATATTTAACAGGGCTGAAGTATTTGTTGTAGTATATCTCGCCAACATCGTACATGTATCCGGACTGCATGATGGCCGCCGATATTATTGAAGCGTCTTTAAACACGGGGGCTATACGACCAATCTGTTTAAATTGAAAAATTCGGAATTTATACTAAATTATCGTAATATCTGATAATGATTATGATTAAAATTAATGGTATATCCGAAAGAATAATGCTTCAAAAATGTAAACAAAAATGTTGTATAAACGTGTTATTTGAAACCTTGATTCGAGATATAAATTCATAATACGCAGCCAAGTAAGTCAAAAATGAAGTACGAATAAAATCTAACCAAGAAAAAACTTGACATTGCAATGGTTTCTCATTATTCGATGTATTCTTACTGCAAACTTGTGTGTGCAGACGTATACACAATATTGAAAGACTTTTTATGCTACTTTGTAGACTTCTTCTTAAGTTTTTGAGCAATCTACAAGTAATAAACTATTTATTTACTATTTTAGACTAATTATTAAGTTGCAGCCTTATAATTCTTCTCCCCTATCTCCGAATAATAAAACTAAGAAAAAGTTGAAAACTTAAATTATTTTATATATTTTTAAATAGCTTTAAAACTATTCCATTTAAAAAGTCCTGAAAGCCCTTTTATTTTATACTTCGTGATTATGAATTATAGAAGAGTACTTTGCGTATTAGGATCATATTTGAAATATCGAAAAAAAATCTACTCAGGAGGCGAGTATCGAAAAAAATCCTGTAACTCCTTTATTATTTATTACTGATTTTATTACTAGTTATTAATTTGTCGATTTTTCTAAGGTGCACAAGTAATTTTGGTTAAGCATATCGACACCCTCTCGTTTACCTGTGGCTACTAAACATGTTTTTGAAGATCTTAGAACTTCTTTCAACTTGTTTTCCATATAATTGAACTAAAAAACTAAGTCTAAATTGTTCATTAAGGCTGATTTTTTTTTCTAATTTCAATAAATATTATTATAAAGTCTTAATTACATCTTTAACGTTAACGAGCATATTTTCGCTGAAGGTCCTTCTGAGTATTGCTCGAGACTTCTCTCCTACGCAAACGAGTTTATGTGTGGCCGCATCTGCGCTGCGCGTTGTCAAGTTGCGTCGTATTCGCCTAGCGACGCCAGTGTGTACACCACCACAAAGACCTGTAGAAAATATTCATATAATTTTATAACCAACTAGACGACACCAGTTGTTCCAGCTAGGTTTTTTATCAACTTGATAATTTATATGACGAATTTTGTCAAACACCGCAACAGTTTATTTATTTTTACGAAAAAATTTTAGGCTATTTTTTTAAGGCTATTATTATATTTTTTTAAGGTCGTCGGTGTAATAGGTACAGGTGTTGGTGTGTCTAATTGAACTAAACACCGCTAAACGAACTAGTCACCGCGACCACAGCATGCGAGATCTTCATTTGGATAATGACAACCTCCTCGCTCGTCTCTCCCTGCGCCTCGTGTATGGTATGACGCTCGATTCTTCTTCGGTACCATATCCCCGGCTTATCAACACCTTCTTCTCCTCTTGCGTAAATACCAGGTATAAGGTTCGGGCTTGTTTTTCAGTTATTTGAGCGCCAGTGAACCTCTCAATGCCCAGTGAGTGGACGATGGGGTAAGATGAGTAAATGTTGCTATAGACCTCGCTGATGGCGAATGCAACGTTCCTAGGATTCCGATACGTACAAGGCAACTCACATGATATTCCTGTTGTCAGGTTTGGTTTATAGTACCGCATTTCAAAAAAGGTTTTCCCTATCGATATACGGCAGCTGGTTTATGTCTCCGACGAAGACCACTTCTTTGCCCCGACAGCCGGGCGGTCATTATTATAGCCCCAAAATAGTTCATGGGGGCTTCATCCACAGTTAGATGGCTTATTCTTACGCCCTCACCAAAACCGTTTACCAAGATGGAGGCCATAGTGCGCACCTTCGATTTGGCTTTATCGCCATAGCGGTGCTCCAGCTTTTCCTTAAGGTCTTTGGGCGCCTCGACTGTGGTTGTGGCTATGACTTCATTGTTCTCGTAGAAGTTCCTGACTATATGTGTTGTCTTGCCGCACCCAGGAACCCCGTTTATCCATTTCAATGTTGGTAGTTCCCAAGCCTCGAACGCAACGCCGATGTCAGGATCGCCCGTTATGGTTTTCGCCATCTCGAGCATCCGTTCGTCCAGCATTACTCTCGTACACTTGGCCACCACCACCACTGGGTCCCCTTTTGGTGTTTTAATGGTTTGAGGCCCTCTGTTCTGCCCCTCAGCCTCGACCGCGTCCATGAAGCCTTTTGTGGTGTTGTTAGCAGCCATATATCATCCCGACATGTTACCCTTGAGTACTTGTTGGGTGTCGTTGTCGTTCATGGCTGCCTCGGCTTTTTGGAGTTCTACCTCCAGCAGATTTTCGTGTCCGTACTGGTAGGTCTGAATGATCTTTTTGCAGATGGCCAGGCTTACCTCACGGTTCGCCTTTGTGATGGCAAGGAACTCGATGTATGCATTGTGTGCATGTTGTAATTGTGTGGACGCTGGTCTAAGCCTTGATGGTGTAATCTGCCCCTTGTCAGCCCTCGTGCAGGTGCCCGATGGCACCTGTTGGCACCTCTGGCTTTCGTCTTCGGTAAACCTTTTCAGCGCTTTCGATTGCCATTCCCTCAGATCCGCCGATTTTAGGGCACGTGGGACAGTCAGGTACCTCGCTTGGGGGAGATTGTGCCTTGGATAAACCTTGCGATCGCCACCAGATGGGACTTTGAGATTTCGTTCCTTCCTCCGGGGGTGCGTGATTTAGACTCTTCTACCCATTGGGCCTCTACCTTTGCTTGTAGTCGCTCCGAGCCACTGAGTGTAGTCTCTTCAAGAGCCGGCCATGCAGGGAGTGAAGGGCAAGGCCCCGCAATTACTACGGTTTGTGGTTGACCATTTCTATGATCATCTTCGGGGTACGTTTTCGCTTTGCTTCAGCCTATCGCAGTCCACTGCTGGACATAGACCTCCCATTTACGGTTACGGTTAAAGACATTTATTTTCTCAAAAGATTTAGGGGCAAGTGCTGTACCTATGGACGCTTGTACCTGTGGACACAATCGATTCCGTCGAAATGAGTAACCCTAAAATTCTAATTTAAACCTGACCGTAAAGCTTTGTCTATGGTTGACTGTTTGGACGTATTACCATCTTTGTTTTCGGTATGGTTGATATTGTGCTGGTTATGAAAGTTTTTTTCGTCAAAAAGTAAGTTTTTTTGCTTAATTTAAATGTGTTTTACCGTCAAAATACTTATGATATCAGATAGATCGTGTTTGCTGTATAATGGGCGTTGTTTATCGTTTAGTTGGTGGCTATCTCATGTCTTTAAGTCTGTTTTGTTATCAAAGTTTGATCTGTTTTATTTTATAAGTCTCAATTTGTACCTGTGGACAAACATACGAGTGTACCTGTGGACTGTCCACAAGTACAAAAGTGTTATAATGTTTACTTACAAAATATGATCAGTCGTTTTACTTGATTTGTTATTTCTTATATTAAAGTCACCGGAACTTATTAAGAAACACCAACGGTTAATTTAGATAAATTAGATTACAGCAACCAGTTGAGCAGATTTCCAGCCAAATCTATCCTATCTGGAGGACTTGGATCGAAACGACCTATTTGCAGATCCTATTATTCAGACTATCACATAACCAATCTTGCTTATCCAGAAGGATAATCGGCTGATACCAGAACAATCTGGATTTCGCACCCCGCTGGATTATTGATCTACAAATAACACCCGAAACCGTCCGCCCATTTGAAAAAGCTGGCCTACGAAAGTGTGTTCAACGTGGATAAAAGCCCAGAAGAATTTAAAAAAAGCCAAAAAGAAGGAAATAGTAGGCCCGGAAAATGGACAAAAAAAACTCTGCTTAAAAAACAATAAATTGTTATCAAAGCTTTTTCTGGTTCCTCCAAAGGCGATGCTAGTTGCTCAAAATGTCATCCAAACCCTCTGTTAGCTAATAATCTTTCTGAAACTAGTCCTTCCAAAGCACTTTTGAATGAAAACACTGAGAAAACCGGCAAAAAAATGATTAAAATAATTTAACAAGAGAAGTTATCGTTTGTTAGATGTTTGAAGTGTAAAACTTATTCCAAAGACAAAAACCAAATACTCATATGTTGTTTTTGCAATCATAGCTATCACATTTGTTGTGTTTCGAAGTCATACAGATAAAATTTTGAGTCTGATGATGAGAGTGAAGATTTTGAATGCGTGGCCTGCATCGTATTGGACAACATGACGATAGTGATGAATTTACTGAAAAACTGTTCGAAGCTTTCCGTAATAAATATAATTAAAAATACTCTATTATTTTTACGTTTGTTTGAAGTTGTTTTTAGAAGTATAGGTATAATAATTATTTTTTTTATTTTTATTTTCAAATTAACTTGAACTGTCCACAGGTACAATTTTACTGTCCATAGGTACAATCGTCTGTTGAACCTGTGGACAAATGTGGTGTTTTTTAAGAAAAGTGATTATTTTTGTAAGTATAGGTGATATTTAGACTAGAATTTTAGTTTAAGAAAGGCTGATTATCTCTTAAGATATGTGATATGTTAAAAATAAATAAAACTTATCTAATTCAGATATAAAAAATGTTTTATTCCAAATTCTGGAAAGTGTCCACATGTTCCGCACTTGCCCATACATTTTAAATCACTTACAGAGAAAATTGCAACACAATTTGTACAAAAATTAAATCAAATAGGCGTACATAATACTACGATGAATGTTACACAAATCTAATAATATCAGTGCAGTGCAAATATGTTATTTTGTGATGTAAAGTAGGGTAGTCTAGTAAAAAAATAGTGCGTATACAAAAACAACAGCAACTAAGGGAGGTGACATATTAGATTTATCTGTTTTTAAATTGGTGTGCTGTTCCGATTACCTATCAATTATTTTGATAGGTAATGCATATATATACAATTTGTATGTACTTATTTATGATTATGTTTATAAAAATTTATAAATGTACATAAATTTAATAATTTATATATATTGTCTTATTGATATTTTACATAAGGTATATCTATCTATAAGTAACATTATTATAAGTTAGGTTTAGTGTAGTGTTATTAGATGTTAAAGTATATTAGTTACAATTTTGTTTATTTAGTTTTACTTTATATGAAATTAAATTGAATTTAAAGAAGAATCCTTTAAAATGTGGTTTTTAAGACATTTTTTAAAATTTATAAGCGATTTTATATCTTTGATATCATTCGGCAAACTATTGTAGGTATAAGTATCAAGTATAAGCTCCTTCAAACATAATACTTTTCTTGCCGTAGTTTGTCCTTGATGGGCCTAAACATATATTATTAGCATTTCTAGTCATCCGCTTATGAAGATTATTTTTTTTCGTGAAAGTAATTTGAGAGTGTATGTCTTTTGTAAGGATTTTTCTAATATGAATGCAGGTGTTATATTTATAGATTTGAGTTAGGTTCATTAGTTTTGTTTCCTTATACATTTGCGCCAAATATCCCGGTTTTGCGCAATTCTCATTCAGCCTCCGTCGGCGTAAGTAAGACGTCGATCCAGCGGGCCGGCGGACGCCCCACATTGTTTGCCGATACGCGGTCTCCACTCCAAGACATGTCTGCTCCACCGGCCATCGGTGACGTGACCAGCCCACTGTGACTAATTTTTTTCTTCTTTTCTTTTTTTATTACTCAATAAAAAATAGTATTTATATTATAATATAAGCGGTCAGGTTGGACTCTCATCTCAATAACTAGATATAGTCTACTTTTTAAGTACTTATTTGTTAAAATTTGCTGAGTAAAAACGCCTATCTATGTGATAATCTAATACATAAAATAAAAAAGGTATAGGCGCATGCAAACCTGTAGATGTATATTAATATGAAAAAAGCCCACTGCCACTTTAACTTGTTGATTCTACGGGCTACGTCGGTTACTTTGGTTCTCGCGCGGATAATCTCATTTCTGATTTTATCCTTGAGATAGACTCCAAGCATAGTCCGTTCCATAGCACGTTAAGAGAGGTTTAATTTACCCATTTTAAATTTAATAAACCATCTTAAAAACTCTTACTCGAGATGGGAGAGACTCTCCTAACACTGGTTATAATAATTGAAGGATAAGTGTTTTAGATCAGTGATTCCCAAAGTGGTCTATATCGACCCCTAGGGGTCTATGACAACCTGCAAGGAGTCTACGTCAGCGAAAAAAAATTTGGGGGTCCATGAAATGAAAATGGGGGTCCACGATAGTGGATCTCAACACTTACACTGATAGTACCTATTTACTTACATCATACTATCTTATAATATCAAAACATATACAGTATTTATAAAAGTACCTATGAAGTAAAAAATTTATTATTATATGTTTATAAAATTGTGTAAGTTGTAGGATGTTGGTATTCGCTTTGTGGTCGCAATACATTTTGAACTTGTAAAAACCTGAGAGTCGCAGTCTCAGAGCTTCGCTCCCTTGCACTGACTTGTTTAATTCGTCACTCTAAATACGAATGTGGGACAAATACATTTATTCGTTTCCTGAATCTTGAAAAGGAAAGTGCTAAGAAAATATTTTAAAAAATATAAACAGATAGTATATCACACAAATTATAGTGAGTGAGTGTTACGTATATTTTACATAACAGATACAAAATTTTATTTTGAGTAGTTTTAATTTAAATTCAATTAATAAAAGTATAAATTAACATGTGTTTTTACTTTAAGTTTTTAACACTAAACTTCACTACAGTTAGAAATTTACAGGAAATCAATATCAGGTAAGTAGGGGGTCTACCCAACACGGAAAAACATGGCAAGGGGTCTACGACACAAAAAAGTTTGGGGAACTCTGTTTTAGATAAACAAAATTTAAAATATAAATATCATCGCGCGCGAATGTTCACAGTTAAGCTCCATCTTTGCAAATAAAAACGCGGGTACCGTCGTAGTTAAATGACGGAAATATCACATTTTTTTAAACCAGCAGCCTGGCTACTTGCGTTCTATTTTTAAATAAAATTGCTTTTAAAAATATATTAATACAGATGCGTTCCATTTTCAAATTACTAGCATCCCAAAACTTATCGAGTCTATTTACGTAGTAATTGCACAAATAATTACATATTTCATTGAATTACTTTTAAATCAATACGATATTATTACACTTTTAGACAACACAAAAAAATTTCATTCATATTCCGAATTGATTGTTATAATGAAATAAAAAAAGAGTATTCCGTAGCAAAAAGTCCTCTTCAACGAAGGACAAGAATATCTTAAGATTCGACATCGTCTGTCATAATTTTACTATTATTAAATTATAGTCACAATGGACTTAGTAGCCTTTATGGATAAACAAAGGTTGATAGTAATATTAATGCTGGGTTATCTTCGACCAATCCTATTTATTTATTTATTTACTTTACAAATCTTGGTACAGTAGTCATCTTAATTTATATATGCATTAAAAACCACTGAGTTTTACAATTTTGCATATATTTCACAATTTTTCAACAATAAAATTGGATTATTTAGTAGGTTAGTTATAAATTTATTTAGGGACAAAAAAAAAAGAAACTAGGCAAGCGCAGCAAGTTTTTGTGTGTTATCTTTAAGGTAGTATAAACTAAACTTCTCGCGTGAAAAATTCTCTTCTATCTAATTTAACTCATTTATGCTGAGAACAGAGTTTCAAAGCTAATCATACACTTTAATCACTAAAAGATTCTGCGGACTCATTCAAATCATTCTTACGTGTTATTAAAAAGAAGAAGAAGTACAATCTTCTAGCAACTTCAGATATTAATAAATTGGTAACATAACGTGACTTAACGTTTGTATTAATGATAATTTGTACAGAATTGTTTTGAATACTTTTTATCGTATAATTACTCAATTACTTTAGACTTGTTTAAAGATGTTTAAAATTTTACTTTGTAACTTAAACGTAACGTCGTAGTTTCTATTCGCCCCTTTATCTATTTGAACTTGTGTTAAGAAAACATTTGTAGTACATGATGAAAATTTGTAGTAGAATTTCGTTATACAATGATTCCCAACTCAGACAAAAAAAATATTGCTACCATTTACTTTTTTTTAGCCGTGCAGTGACAGCGTTAAGGCCAAAGTGGTGCAAACAACTGTGCATTAAACAAGATGTGATGGGCAGCAGCGTCACCATACCCTGCCGCATTACACTGCGCTCGCCAACCCATCTGCCAAGCGTGGCGAATGGGTTGGCAAATCTCCCAAATGACCATAAAACTAAGCTCTGGCGATCGCTCTAGAAGTCGATAGAGGAGGTCTACGTTCGGCAGTGGACATCCAATGGCTGATACGACGACTTTTTTTAGTTATATATTTATAGGGTATATTACTTAAGCTTGTATTGTAAATATTTTTGCTACCATGACGTATTTATTTCTAATGTATTTTTTTTTTACATTCGTTAAGTGTTTAAAATCACCTTATGGCGAAATATGTAGATATTTTAATTTAATTTCTTTTCATAAGAACTCATTTCTTGAGTTTCATAGTGTTAGTTTTACGATTGTTTTGGTGTGGTTGAGACGAAGGATACATTTTTTTTTTAATTTGTACGAAATATTTGTTTCTGATCTAGCTGTTTCTTTCATTTTGCCTGGCCCGATAGCGTAGTTGGCAGTGACTCTGATTTCCTCTCCAGCCCGGCTAACATGCGCGCACGACAAAATTTTTGTCTACCCCTTTTCTCGTATTATTTCTCTATGTCTATAGTAGCTAACATGCGTGCACGTAATACTCTTCTCGTTACGTTAAAATAAGAGATAGCATACGGGAGCTAACGTAATTTTGTCGAATTTTGACGTGATTTTGACGTTTGAAGAAGAATATTATCGACGAGATAAAGTAATTAGAATTAATTTTCTTCGGAAGAGAATTTTGTCTTTCGTAGTGCGCATGTGGTAATCGATAAAATACTTGATGTAAAAATATTATCTCTCTCTCTCTCGTCAAAACATATCTCGGTACGCATGCTAGCCCGACAGGGCTTAGCTTCGATTTCTGCCCCTAGTTTGAGTGTGTTCTTTATATCATGTATTATGTATACATATACAAATTTAATAATAATAATAAAAAAACACACGTAAAAAATCAACTCTTACTTGAAACACAGGTATTATAGTTGCCCACCATGTTGAAACATATTAATTTATTTACTAGCTGTGCCCGCGGCGGCGGCGTCGCTCGCCCATAAGTTTTACTTTAGTATGTAGTTGTTTGTTTGAAGGTACCTACTAACTGCACAAGAAAGCGCTATCAGAGCCATCTATTATGATAGTGTCGTACTTCATAGTAATTTTATTTTGATTATATTAGGTGTTGTAATTTAAAAATAAATCGCAATCCGAAATGTTGACGTCTTTTTCCGTTTACTGAGTTTTGATTACGAATATTAATTATTATAATAGATCAAATAGGATAGAAATGTATCTAATTAGTGTTTTTTTAGATCCCTACAAAATATTTGTTTAAAAATTCTGAAAAAAAAATACAGTCGCATGTAATTTACAATTTTGTTATAAATATAGATTTATTTATATAGAAAATATTGAGATGTAATATATCATATACGTAAGTAAATAAACCCGAACACGTTACTTTACCGTAAATAGCTTGGAAGTAGTAATGTTGTTCAGATGTTTATTATTTTACTTAGTTAAACATGCATGCATTATACTGTTTAATTTAGTTTTTGAAACAAAATTAGTAGGGGAGAGTTGGATATTACCGAGCCTCTAAGAACTTGGACCTATAATTCGGAGAATGTTCGATATATATATTCAAAAATGCAATAAATAGTACAGAATTTATTTAGATACGCATACATCACGGCAAAATATTTAAAAAAATAAACAAAAATTAATTATTGCAAAATAATAAAAAAACAGGAAAGCGTGGTATTATCAGACTGCTCTGATAATATCGTGCCAAGGTTTGATAAAACCGTGCCCATAATAATTTCGTGAATTTCTATCAGTAAACTTAGAATTAAAAAAAAATGCAACGTTGAATAAACTCGTTCGTAGAAAAAAAAAAGCATAGACTCCTTTCTATACCTAGATATAATTATTATTTTACGACTAGAATAATTATCATAACCATATCGGCCATTGGATGTCCACTGCTGAACGTAGGCCTCCCCCCATCGACTCCGATTCAAAGCAGCCTCCATCCAACGACTTCCGGCGACTCTCTTCAAGTCGTCTGTTCATCTCGTGGATGGCCGTCCGACACTGTGCTTGCCGGTACGTGGTCTTCACTCGTACACGCCCTGGGCGCGGAATTGACAAACTCTGTTATTTCATTTTATAACCTCAAAATAATACAGTCAAGTTAATTGTGTATTCAAATCAATCTAGTCATTAATTCTATAATATGTTAGGATTAAAATAAAAGTAATCAATGTGTTACAATACAAATATAGAATAGCTTACCTCTTGTCAAAAATGCCCGCGAAATTATAAGGAACGAGAGTAAAAACTTGTAAGACACGGTGTGTCTTAATCGCTGCTCCGAGTAAATTAGCGTCGTGCACGGGGAGGGGTAGAGGACTCGGACTGTGATCTTTAAGGACTGGATAGCGCAATTAGCGTTTAGTTTTTGAAATATGCTAGGGCGTGGAATTATCAAACGCGCGGTATTATCCAACTCTCCCCTATATATTATTTACTCATTAACCATTATCCTTATCATCTACTTTTACTCAGACACCAAAAATCATCCTTGTTTTTTCCAATGTGTAACATTTCATAAATCTTATGGTTCCTAGACCCAGATTTAAGTCGTTATCTGTTACCTAAGTTATACTTATAGTTTTTAATAAAGATTAGAGTTCCTTATTAAGGTTCACAAACTTTAAAACTCATAATTTAAAATTTAAATGAGAACCAAAGAAGCTTTTAAAATAATATTATTAGCAACGAATCGCAGTCACTTTATCATTTTTTATTAAACCTTGGACAGAAATAAGTAATCATAGTGTAACAATAATAAAATTTATTAAATATATGCCTTTCGCGACCTTGATCTGCTCCAGTTACCCGAATTTGTTTAACGTGTAGGTATATTTTTTTCATTTTTATGCACTCAATGTAATACTAATAATAGTGCGAGTACGTTGAACTTTTGGTATTTATTATATAATAAATGATTAGACACCTGCTTTTGAGTTTTTAATGAAAAATTAAACAACACTGGAAAAAACGTATAATATAACATTTTCCTTTAATTTATTGTAAATAGGAATCTCCAAAAGTATTTCTATTATAGTAGATAATGATAATGAAATTCCCAATACACATTGACGTACTTTTCACGAATGCCCACGCTAATATTAGTCGGCGAATTAGAAATTATCTTTCCATACCCATGTATAGATTATAGTTACACGTGTAATTAAATACACAGTACCTAACTACTGTGTATTCAGGGCCGGCCTAAGGCGAAAATTGCAAGTGTGCAAGACTCGCATTTTATGTCCCTGTGAAAAGATTATCAAGTTTTATTATCCATAATAATTATCCTGTGTCGGAAGTGTACACAAAAACAAAAGCTGCCAGGCTATACGTATTCCTGAAAAAAAAAGGTCGTTCGAGATACCATTGATGTTTACCCTTGTAGCCTAACCGAATTCCAAAAAAAAAAGAAAAAAAAAATAGGTCGTCCGAGATCCACCATCGTTGTTTACCCTAGTAGCCTATCCGAATTCCTAAAAAAAAAGATCGTCCGAGATCAACCATCGAACATAGCCTATCCGAATACCTAAAAAAATATGCCCTCCCAAAAAGCTCGAGTGTGCGGCTGCATACTTCGCACATCCCTTACGCCGGCCCCATGTAGCACGTGTAATTAAAATAATCGGCATTTTACTTGCTACGACTGGTATGAAAATTCTCCTATGATATCAAGACGACGTTAGTTGAAGGGTGTGGAAAAGGGGTGTCATTTTTATTGAATCATTAATATTGCACGCTAACTGCGTATGCTCCGGTAGACGCGCGCCTAACCCCGAGGTCAACAACAGTCGAGATATCGTTATCGTTTTGAAAATATTATATTACTCTAACATGACCGATAGTCCGCGTGGAACATATCTATATAACTTAGTACAAAATAATTTGCGGATGTAAATAATTCAAATTTTTTTTTAAATGGAAGAAGGGGCAACCGGAATGTCGTTTCGCCTGGTGGTAAGTCAAAGTGACATCCATAGACACCCGATTAGAGGATTAGCAGGTGCGTTGCCGGCCTTTCAAATAAGAGTATGCTCTTTTCTTGAAGGTTCCTAAGTCGTATCGATTCGGAAATACCGTAGGTGGCAGCTGGTTCCATATAGTAGTAGAGGCAGGAAATGCCATATGAAACGAGTTGTTGTAGATTTTTGGACATCTAGGAGATGTGGGTGAAATGTGGAATTTTGATGCGATATCCGGTGGTGGAATTCTGCTGCAGTTATTAATCCAAATAATTTCGCAAAACACTCCCTGTGATAGATGCGGTAGAAGATGTAGAGTGACCTGACATCTCTACGCAGCGCCAAAGAATCAAGCCGATCGAAGAGAACCTTGTCAACGATTCGAGCCGCCCGGCGTTGGATGCGGTTAAATCAAAGGAGCTAGTATTGGGGCGCTTCAGGCCATAGGTGAGAGCAGTAATCCATGTGGGGTCGGATCTGTGCTTTGTATAATTGTAGGCGAAGGGAAGCAGTGCCGGATTAACCAATAGGCAGAGTAGGCAATTGCCTATGGGCCCCGCTTTCACTAGGGGCCCCATGCAAGCGACAAGAAGAAAAAAAAGTTACTCGGATTAGCCTATAAGCTATTTAAGCAATTGCTTAGGGCATCCCGTCTTGGGGGGCACCAGAGATGACATGACAGAGACGAAATAACTTGGCTAGTTCCAGGTAAAGTACGTTACGACTTACCACTCACCATCAGGTGGAACATCTGCCACTTTGCCTATTCACTTAACATTAAAAACAAAAGTAAAAAAAAGGGGCCCCGAGTATAGCATTGCCTAGTGTCCCTGACAGGGTTAATCCGGCTCTGAAGGGAAGGCATGAAATATTACTTCACCGTATTGAGCACACCAAGTTTCTTAGAGGCTAGCTTAGCCTTTCCTTTCAAATGACTACGAAATTGCACATTGCTCGATATGTCGACGTCAAGTATTCCAATACTGGTCCAGGTGGTTAGGGGAGTGTCTTCAATGGAGAGGAACGACGTAAGGTGATTATTTAGCGGTAAACGCGCAAATTTGTGTCTTGTTGGGGTTAAATTGGACTAGATTAAGTCACCCCCATTGCAAGACTTTGGCTAAAAGACACTCGACTTAAGACACAAGTTTGTTCCGACACTCATCGAGTTGTTCCCGAGAAATATTAGGGCGGCCTAGTGTATAAGGCATCTCAGTTGCTGTCATTCGCATAACAATTAATGTCTCTAGTTTGAAATATGTCATTGATATGCAGAAGAAATAAGGTAGGAGATAGTACACAGCATTGGGGAATACCTGCATTAACAGACTTGAGGTCCGAGCATACACCGATGACAATGACCTTGATGTCCCTGTCTGCCAAAAAACTGGTGATCTATTTACATATTTTCTCGGGAAGCCCATACGATGGTAGCTTTGTTAGAAGTGCCTTATGCCATACCCGATCAAAGCCCTTTGTTATGTCCAAACTAATCACCAGCGCTTCCCTCTTACTCTCAACTGCCTCCGCCCATAACTGATTTAAGAATATTAGAAGATTACCAGCCGAGCGATTCCGTTAAAAGCCATATTGGCGATCGCTAATCAGCTGGTAGTCCTCCAAATATTGCCGGAGCTGACAGTTGATTATGGATTCCAAAATCTTAGAGAGCAAAGAAATGATAGCTATTGGTCTATAATTGGGCGGGTCTGAGCGTTCCCCTTTTTTAGGGATCGGGTGCACTAAAGCTATTTTCCACGAGTGTGGGACGATGCCTGATGAGTAAGAGTATTGGAAAAGACGCGTAAGGACGGGTGCCAACACAGGAGCACAAGTTCGTAGCACTAACAGAGGGATGCCATTAGGCCCACTCGACTTATGGATGTCTAACGAACGGAGGGCTTTACGCATGGAGCTCTGTCGGAAAATGATTTCCGGCATAAAAGAATCACACCGAGGGATCGTCGGTGGTATTTTCCCCCGGTCATCCAAAGTCGAGTTGGAGGCAAAAAGAGAGTCTAGAAGATCGGTCTTCTCCTCCGCGGTGGAGGCCAATGAATCGTTCCTCATGTGCAATGATGGTAGGGATGTCTTACAAAAATTCCCTTGAACAGCCTTGGCAAGCGACCAGAATGCATGAGTTCCCAAAGAAGTCGAACCAATCTATATAAAGAAATATTATATCTATATTATGAAATATTATACAGAGTGACTGGTGAATTACCATCGATATTTGGGGAGAACGCTCGGCACGCGGTTCCCATTCGGGTCATGCAATAAAAATAGGTACTTAATTTTTGACCAAATTTTCATAAATTTCAATTCAAATAAATGAAGCGATGACACTTTTCCAGTCATGCCGGCGGCACATGCACAGGTGTTGTAATGTGTCGCTTGTTCACACCTAAAAATTGCCAAAGTCACATAATTTACCTAGTCAACAAATTTGTTGCTTAAACGAGTAAAATATCTTAGTATTTTTGCCTTTCCTAAGCCAGGATTAAAGTATTAAGAGGGACTGGATCATGCTTGTTTATCCTGCTACCCTGTTTACACGTGGCGGCGTTTGGACGTAGATAAACTACCTGTTTTGTGTCGAAAGTGCAGCTAGCTGCTAGGGTGTCCAGACGATGCGTAAATAATTGGATAATTGTTGAGAAACTTTACTTAAAAGTTTATTAATATTTACCTATTTTTTTTACATGATTCGAGTGGGAACCGTGCGCCGAGCGCTCTCCCCGAATGTCGATGGTAATTCACCAGTCACCCTGTATATACATATACAGAATGACTGGTGAATTAGGATCAATATTTAAGGAGAATACTTGGTACATAAATCTCATTCGAATTATGTAAAAAAGGTAAATATTGAAAATTTTCTGAGTAAAGTTACCCAACAGTTATCTTATTATTTACGTGTCGTCTGGACACTCTAGCAGATAGCTGCGCTGTCTACTCAAAACAGGTATTTAGGTAGATACATTTAATTATCGCGCGATAGCGCGATATTACCTACGTCCAAATGCCGCCACCAAAAATATCGAGGTATTTCACTCGTTTAAGCAACAAATTTGTTGACTAGGTAAATAATGTAAACTTTGGACAAAACTTAATATAAACTGTTTACCTATCTTTGTATTTCCGGCTATTTAAAAATGGAATCATACTTATTTACAAGGATCGTCAATCATTAGCCACGTGCGTTGGGCAAGCGGCACAGTACAACACCACGCCGCACGCGCCACCAGCATAACTGGAAATGTGTCCACACTTCATTTATTTAAACTGAAATTTATGAAAATTTGGTTAAAAATTAAGTACCTACTTTTTTACATAATTCGAATGAGAATCATGTACCGAGTATTCTTTTCAAATATTAATCCTAATGCACCAATCGTTCTGTATAATGAAATATTTTATGAATAGTGGCTAATTTTGTTTACAGAATTTATAGTCAACATTAATTAGCTTCCACTTACACTCATTTGTCTCTTTAGCCACTTACGATATTGTGACTTCTATAGATTTCATGGGCGATGTAACACGCTCGCTTTCTTACTGATAATCCCGTCAAATAATCGTTTACAAGAAGATATTAAACTGTCTGCATCACGAAGCAATTACAAAGAGGAGGTGTCATAAGAAACTTTATTCATATAATGTACACTACATTTGCGCATTTGCGCAATTGCGCGGGGGTGCGAGGGGCTTCAAATAGCGGCAAACCATCTAGCGACCAGTAGCTAAAACAAGTAATTGACTAATTTGACAGACGTTATAATTGTTCTACTATATTTCACTAGGTGTCTAGCGCAAATGCCAGGGCCGTACTCAAAATTTTTTAGTTAAGCATATATGTAATTTGAAGTTGGATGGCACACACTGCTATATAATATTATCATGATTTACTATTGTATTGATAAGCTGATTTCGCTTTGTAGGATTTTAATACAATAAGAGGTCGTCATCCTATGCTGGAAAATTAAAGTTTGATATTATGTAGCCATGTGTAATATCGATTTGAGATTTTTCTCAATACGAAATTATCGACCTTTTGGTCGATAATTGCGTACTAAAAGTCAGTTTGCTTTTGCATATGCCATAAAGTTTTTATCATCGGAGTGATTAAAAAAAAGGGAAAGGATACCAAAATTGGTAAACCTTTTCCCAAGCCAGACGTAGTGTAAATAAAATGGAATAATGCTAAGCATAACATGCTTTTATTTTCATAAATAACAGTTATAAATTGTAGATACTGATAGATTTCTTAATATAGCAAGAAATAATATTTTTTATTAGATCAGATTATTCAAATTCAAATATTGAACGTCAAAACCAACTACTATAGGTTCGAACCTTAGCCCAGAATATAAAATTACATAATTAGAATTTTCACTACAACAATTTGACTGAAATTGCCTCGGAAGAACACCTTATCCGCTTGAGTGTCCGGACAATGACCTTTTAGTTTACCAACTGCACAAAACTGCCCAAGGCCTCTCACGTTTTGTTACGTTATTTCCCACCGGTGATAATGTAGTATACGTTAATCAACCTGTAGTTGACAGGTGCATTTTGCGTACTAATGCCCGTGTCGAAAAAAGTTGACATGGGCAATATAGCCATGGCGACTATTACTTGACACGGGCGCCTGCAGTTATTACAGCGGTTAGTTTGTAAACTCTTGTCAACTAGTAGTCGAGACGGGCAGTTGAGTGGTTATTCGCTGAGTGAGTGAGCTATCTTCAATAAATATTTTGTAATAACCTTCACCACATACGCTCATTGACAATTTTTTTAAACTTTGTTAATTAAAAGCTTTTGAACAGTATCTGGGATCGTATTGTAGAGATACATTTCAATTCTAAGTACGGCCCTGGCTAGACCAGTAGTTTTGCTACTTGCCGATAGAGGCATGGTAATCACCGAACTTTCTAGACAAAATAAATAATATATTTAATTTAAATATTACTTACGAGTAGAAAGATATGTTTATTTCATTTGATTTTGATTTGTTCGTGTAACTTCTACACGATACAACACATCACTTCATGTTCACAACGTGCGCGGGTCGAGAATATTTTTTAAATATATAAAAAGGAGTTAGTCACGAGAGCAACTTAATTGTCTGGCAACGACAGCTGTACTGACGAAATCGACAACTGGTGGTGAGTAGATCTGCTACGGTTTGATGTCAGGACTACATTGGTGGATGCTAGACTACATTGATTACAACACCTCCTCTTTGTAATTGCTTCGTGGTCTGCATAGATACCTCTGTCAGACGTAACAGCGACGTATATTCTTTTGAATTTTTCGTCTTCCTTGTCTTCAGCTTTTTTAGAAGAAACTTCAGTTGGTTGATCCGTCTTCGCCTTTTCGTCACCTTCCTTGGTCACCTTGGAAACCAATCGGCTCGATTCATAGAACTTTTGCGGCCCATAACCAAATGGTCGTGCAGAAACTAGTTCGCGTTCCGCTTTTGTAAATCTGATTTAAAAAAAAAATATAATAATAAGAGCCTCCGACCTTCGATGCTTTGTCTGTCGATGAGTTAAAATTTTTGAACATTACAAGTATTCTATTGGTAATAAGTAGGGAGACTGAGGACACTTGATTTCCCCTTTTATTTTTTAGCCCTAAAATTTCGAATTGAAACAAATTCAATGGTTTGTTTCAACAAAAGGTTTCCAAATTTATCTAGCTATGTCGTGGATGAATTTAATACGGATAGGTTTGTATTTTTAATCAGAATTCAACTAAACGTATAACAATAGATTTGTATCAAGTGTCCCCAAGATGTGGAAGACTTGTTCCTCCTATTCGGTAGACTTGATCCGCCCGGATCAAATATCCTACACATTGGGGATACCTACTTGTGACACTAAATATGATCAAGAGTACCATGTGCATGGGAGACTTGATCTGATAATGCAGATCAAGCTACCCAAAATATGTGGGATAGAAGGAACACTTCATACATTATTAATAATTGCAAAATTTGTACGAAATGTAAGTATGTGGAGGCAAAATAAAATACGTAATATAAATGAGATATTTTTATTTAGGAACATTATCTTCTAATTTTTGGTTCTACAATCTTCTTAACTTTCTCTTTAAAATTAAAGACTTAAAAATTATATTTACAATGAAAATAATAATCTTTCAGTACCTATTATTGGCTTTGGCAAGAAACATTAATTAGTTTAATATCATTTTTTCCTTATTAATAATCAGTCAGGGATGCAGTCAAATCTTATAATAAACGACGTTTTTATTATTTCCTATTTAAAAACAATCCTTCAACAAAATAGACTATTCTTCAAAATAAACATTAAAAAAAATGAAATTTTTGCATCTTAAAAATTTAAGTAACCATCTGAAAGTTAAAGCATTGTACATATACATTATACATACATACATAATCACGCCTCTTTCTTGTAGGGGTAGGCAGAGACCACTTCTTTCCACTTCTCTTCGGTTTAGGGTACTCTTGAGACTTGATCCGGGGATCAAGTATACCTCGGCTGAATGTACCATGTCTCCCGAATGACATTTCTTAAAAAAAGAATTCATTATAGACAAACCAATTATGATTTGCCATTCACTATTTGACTATTCGAAAAACATATAAAATACACAATATCTTATTAATTTGAATAACTCGTACAGTAAAGTATACAAAATAAAAAATACAATTAAAAACTCACCAATTTTAGTTTCATCCGCACGTAAACAACCAACAGCCGCCATTTGCAAACGCGGTACCCTAATTGAGATAAGAGTTTTTTTTTCTAAGTTTGCTGCAATTCCGCCTTACTGTTCCCACCTCAAATTAATCTAACATGCTTGGTAGTTTCAAAAATTCTGTGTACCTTGTCTCCCATAAGGATCAAGTGTCCTCAGTCTCCCCTAAATCTTTGACATTTCTTTACAATTTTTATTTTTAATTAACAATATAATTAATCGGTATTTGATTTTATTTAACCCTAGTTTTGTGTTCTGTTGTCTTAATTCCGTATGATAATATTTCGCAAGCAAAGAATGACGGTACTACCCTTAACTATTATGGCGTATAATTGTAGCCAGTTATTAATAGGTACTTAAATATAGTATAAAAATAACAAATTAATTTAAATTATAATATAATTTTATATTATCTTTTACGTAGCAAAATAAAACAATGATGTTTTTAAACATTCATAAAAATAAGTATAAAAAAACTCTAATCTTCTATGAGATAACACTGATAAAAATGCTATAATATAAATAAATTTAATTTGACAGCAAATTTGATTAAATATGTATGTATGACAAATAAATATGTATGTCACAATCGAATGTTTGAAACAACCGTTAAATTAGATGACTAGACCCTTAATTTAACATTCAACCAAACGCCTAAGTGCCAATTAGCTCCGCTAACTGGTTATGTCACTTTCGAATTATATTCTCACATTTAGACATAATAGTCCGTGAGCCAGTAACAGGTTTGCATGACCAAGTTCCTCTCAAGCGATAATTAGTAGAATGCATCAGAGAGTTGCATAATAAAGACTCGTGAACGTCAGCTGCGGTTCCTTTGGGGGGATGAGCGGTGGTACCCTCCGACGCACGAAGAAAAAAAAATTATATTCAGTTATTTCCTCCCAAGTAAAAACGTGTTAAATTGTAGCTAGCCCAATATCTTGAAGAAAAAAAACAATCAGCTGACTAATACATGGTGGATTATACGTCAGCTGGTCGGTCGAACGTGAAAAAAAAAAATTATAATTTCAGTGATTTCCTCTTAACTAAAAATTCACATGATGATAGCTTATATGGAACTATGGATAAATATATATGTCAGCTGGTCGTATCTCGGTGGAAAGACCGTCAGCTGACACTTTAAAAGTTATAACGAAGGAGTTAAGCTGAAGCATCTATCGCCTACTTAAATGCGTCAGCTGACGAGGTTTCCCTCGATTCACTGCTAGCTGACTTTTTTTATTTATCAAAGCAGAACATTAACAATAAGCTCACAAATTTTCATCTGAGAGGAATTGACGTATCTTAAAATATTGTCGTTATTTCTAAAAATTGAAGCAACAAAAGTCTTTTGAAATTTATTTTATTTTTACAAATTACTAATTATAACTACGAGAAAAATATAATAGGATTTCCTATATTTTACTTTATCAAGTATTTATTTTGGTAAAAACTCAGGAGGTATAATTTGGCATTCAATTAAAAAAAAAAAAAAAGAGAGAATCATGATATTTATATAATAAGTACCTACAAAGAAAAAATACAAGACGTAATTTATTGTTCCTTATAATAATTATAATATTTAATAAAGTAGTATAATACTTGAAAATTTTGTATTTTATTATTATTTATTTTTTAAGAGATTAAAATTGATTTTGGAGTGTTCTCCTTAAGAACGAAACTCTAAATAGGCACAAAATTGTCCGCTATTAATTTGGCTTCATCATCAAAATTACAGATGTTATAGTATATGATGGATACTTTATGTTACATCAGATGAAAGATGTACCGCTTAGCTTTGGAAATATTTCAAAAAAAGTGTTACAAATGATATGTGCAATCAGAGCTAAGTTCATCGTCATTACCTTTGATCGATATATTTTTCCATCTATTAAAGATACTGAACATAAGTTACGAGGCATGGAGCAAGCAAACTTCTGTATTGAAGGCCCTGATCAAATGCGAAAAAAAGACTTTTCAGTTGAGCTAAAGAACACTAATTTTAAAGAAGCACTGGTACAGTTTCTTATTGAAAATTGGGAAGAAGATTATATGTGGCCATATATTAATGATAAAACTATTTATGTAAATGCAGACGCTTGTTATAAATACACCGTTATTGATTCAAAAGTTGTAAAAACTTTAGAACCAGCACTTTCGTGTCCAGCTCATGAAGAAGCAGACACAAAAATTATTTTTCATGTTTGCCAGATTAATATTAATGCAAACGTGACAATTCGTTGTTCCGACACTGACGTATTAATAATTATGTTAGCTAACATGGTTAATATATCAGAAAATATCCACGTTTGTATGGATGTTGGTGTTGGAAAAAATTGAAGATTTATCAATGTTACACAACTATATAAAGCCTTAGGATCAAATTTGAGCGCAGCACTTCCGGCTTTACATGCACTGACAGGGTGTGATTTTAACCCAGCCATTTTTAGAAAAGGAAAAAAGCGTCCTTTTACAATAATGGCTAAATCGAAGGACTTCACAGAGTGTTTTATACAAATGTCAAAACCATTAGAGAATAGAGAAGATATTTTAAAAAGGAAAGATACAAGAGTTTGTTTGTCATATTTATGGATTTAGTCGTTTCAAAAACATCAATGAGCTAAGAGTAGGTTTGTTTGAAAAAACATATAAATTCTTGGACACTGATACGTTCAAGTTACCCAAAAAGGGTATTGATGGCTCTTCTCTACCACCATGCAGATCAGAGTTATATCAGCAATTTTTAAGAGCATGTTACATAGCTCAAATTTGGTCACATGCACATCAAAAAGTTCCAATTACTGATGAACCTTCAGACTATGGCTGGGTAGAAATCGACAAGAAATATGAATTCCGCTGGTTTTCTGGAACTCAGTTACCAACATCTATTGACCAAATAACTATTCAGCCTGAAGAAGGTAACATTTATTTTAATCATTTTGATCATATACACAGCGTCAAAAAATCGCACCTTTGAAAAAATCTACTTCAAACAACTTTAAACCTTATTGGGCACCAATAATTAGCGTAATGTTGGATATCATTTGAAAGGCGATGAAATGGAGAGCACAAAAACTATTCAATTAATTATTTTTCTTTTATTGGAAGAGCATAAAAAAAATAGAAGTATACAAAACTCTTGTAATTCGGCTCCTTAAAATAGCCTCTAGTTGCTTTACCTTTTGTTGGTATAAAAGGTTCAATACAATTTCAATCGGGATCATTCGCTATTAAACCGTTGATCTAGTTTAAAATTGTTTGATGTACATTTTTAGAGGTGTGATTTTTTTAGCGCCGAGTGTATTATATATATCATATTAATTATAATATGCATGCTAATATTTTTTTAAATTTTTGTACAGATGATGATGATGAAAACATTACAGCAGACAGTTCTGACAGCGACTCTGATGGTGGATCAGAGAGAGATGAGAGTGATGCAAGCCAAGCCGAGAACGAAAATGATTAACTTACATTGTTATTTTTAATTACTTTTTTATAATTAATAATGTATAAATGTATCAATTTACTTATCCTTATATATTTTAAGTTATTTAATTATATAGGTACTTATTACTTTTAAAGTATTTATACGGAATATTTATGTCATCGGAACACTCGTATTTGAGCGTAATGCCGAATATTTTAAGATACGTCAATTCCTCTCAAATGAAAATTTGTGAGCTTATTGTTAATGTACTGCTTTGATAAATAAAAAAAGTCAGCTAGCAGTGAGTCGAGGGAAACCTCGTCAGCTGACGCATTTAAGTAGGCGATAGATGCTTCAGCTTAACTCCTTCGTTATAACTTTCAAAGTGTCAGCTGACGGTCTTTCCACCGAGATACGGCCAGCTGACATATATATTTATCCATAGTTGCATATAAGCTATCATCATGTGAATTTTTAGTTGAGAGGAAATCACTGAAATTATAATTTTTTTTTCACGTTCGACCGACCAGCTGACGTATAATCCACCATGTATTAGTCAGCTGATTGTTTTTTTTCTTCAAGATATTGGGTTAGCTACAATTTAACACGTTTTTACTTGGGAGGAAATAACTGAATATAATTTTTTTTTCTTCGTGCGTCGGAGGGTACCACCGCTCATCCCCCCAACGAAACCGCAGCTGACGTTCACGAGTCTTTATGACGCGACTCTCTAATGCGTCTTACCAATTATCGTTCGAGAGGAATTAACCAACCAAATTTTTACCTGGCTCACGGGCCATAACATTATTAAATAATAACTCTAAACTTCACCAAAATCATTTTGTTAAATATAATTTGTCTGACGTGTTTAAATTTTCTAGGTTTCCTATTGTAAGTCTTCTAGGATGCGCGAATTAAGGAATGGATTTTTACTTGAAAATAATTCGTTATAATAATAATAAAAAATATACGCTAATGATGACGGTCTTTAAAAAAAAATAAAACTTGTGACACCGCGGCGGCGAAACGACACCTTTAACTTTGCGGCGGTTTTAATTCAAACGTTTTGAATGTCATAATGAATCAGTTTCAAAACTAGGAATTATTATACACACATGCAAATATATGCAACAAATAATTATTACCTCTATAAGAAAATATATATAAAAATGTGAAAAAATTTTAACTTACGGATTTGTCTCGTTGGATTTTTCTGAAGGTGATTGAATATTGTTTAATGAATTGAGTAGCAAAATACAAAAAAAAAATGAATAAAAAATGTTTTTTCATAGGTTTTTGTATGGAAAACTTACTGTTTCATGAGCGACGCCTTAAAATCGAAATTAAGGGCTTTGATATAGCTCAAAATTTTTATTTTTTTATCAACTAGTAGATTTTCAGGTGGGACTTTGAGAAAAAAAAAAACTACTAGTTGCACTAAAATGAAGCAATATACAGGGACTGGTAAATTACTATCAATATTTAAGGAGAATACTCGGTACATGAGTCTCATTCGAATTATGTAAAAAAAAAGGTAAATATTAATAAACTTTAAAGTAAAGTTGCTCAACAATTATCTAATTATTTAAGCGTCATCTGGACACCCTAGCAACTAGCTGCACTTTCGACACAAAACAGGTAGTTTACCTACGTCCAAACGTCGCCACGTATTAACAGGGTAGCAGGATAAACAAGCATGATCCAGTCCCCCTTAATACTTTAATCCTTGTTTAGGATAGGCAATAACCCTCCTTCTGTCGCAGTCGGGTAAAAATACTAAGATATTTTACTCGTTTAAGCAACAAATTTGTGGACTAGGTAAATGATGTGAACTTTGGCAATTTTTAAGATGTGAACAAACGGCACAGTATAAGGCCGGATCCACACTACAGTGCTGGTCTCGGTTCGTTCTCGGTCCGATCTCGATCCGGTAAAATATTGTTACACAAGAAACAATGAGAGTATTCACACTATCCGTGCCAGTCAAGGTCCGATCAAGTCACGCTCCAGCAACGATTCGTCATACAAAACATTTTACCGGATTGAGATCGGACCGAGAACGAACCGAGACCAGCACTGTAATGTGGATCGGGCCTAACAGTACAGCACGTGCCGCCGGCATGACTGGAAAAGTGTTAACGCTTCATTTATTTGAATTGAAATTTATGAAAATTTGGTCAAAAATTAAGAACCTATTTTTTACATAATATGAATGAGAATCATGTACCGAGTATTCCCCTTAAATATTGATAGTAATTTACCAGTCATTCTGTATATATACATAAATTAATTTATGGTAAGACTTGCTAATGTCTGGTTTTTTGTCTCATATATTATACTAGCGGCCTATCCCGGCTGTGCCTGGGGCATGTTTATATACATAAACCTACCTCATGAATCACTCAATCTGTTGGTGAAAGCCGCATGAAAATCCGTGCAGTAGTTATTAAGTTTATCGCGAACAGACAGACAGACGCGGCGCAGGACTTGTTGTATAATATGTATTGTATTATCTATCGCACATGACTATTAACATCGTCGGAACTGCAAAATCGATTTTTTTTTTATTGATTTTATAAAACGTTCCTAAATAACCAAGTCTAACATCAGCTGAAAAGAAAAATATTATTTTATGCATAGTTCTTTAATCAATTTATAAATGTCGGTATTTTAAAAAATATGTTAAAAGACGCATGAAATTTACACTTTGCATCGCTCTCCTGTAAAGTTGTTTTTTTTCATATCCGACAATTTTAATAGTCATGGGCGTTATGTATGTTATATTATAAGAAAAAATTACGACACAAAAAAAAAAAATCTTTAAATTTCAAACGTTTACCTTATTAGAGCACTGGGCGACTAAACAGTTAATTTACTTAGTTGTAGTAAAAAAATGAGTACTTAAACACATACAGTAATGCGGTAGTTCTGTGACCTATCATAATGTCGATATCGATAATCTCATTTGGTCAACCATAATATCTATTCCATATTTATTGCAACTTTAAGTAAGTAAATATTTATTTTTTTCTTTATTTTTATTTAATACTTTATTACATATGTAAGTTATTAAATAATAGCATTAAAGAAAAAAAAAACAGTAAATGTGCAATGGCGGCCTTATCATGCTTATGTATTATAAAATGTTTTCTTCTATTTGAACTTGTTGAAGGCGAAGTACTCATGGTTTCGTAAAAAAAAACAATACAATAGCGGTCAATAGTTTTTAGTATCGACAAGCGCGCGTCACTGTCAAAGACAACACTCGATTGCGGACGAATGCGGCGAGGTGGGTGAAGGCGGGGCGCGCTGCTCCCGCCCTTCACCTCAGGCCCCGATGGACATGAACTCGCGCGCGTACTGTACTCGTAGTTGAATGACAAACAATAATTTTACTATATTCTGTATTTTACAAAAATTAGGGGCGTGAAAAAGATAGTGATCTTTTTTATTTTATAATAAGGTATCAACCACCGTGCTTAGTTAGAGTAATCGTAGTCCGCTCGACCGAGTCGTGGCGTGATGTTATATAGGCTAAAAGCTACCTAATAAAAAGAGTTTATTTTAGTATTTTTTTAAACAAAACATAACAATCATGAGATATGCGCGCTTAAACAAACTCTACAGCTGAATCGGACCTATGTTACAGTATTTAATTTGAATAAACTTCGGAAAAGTTTTGCGAGTCGCCAAAAATTCTTTTAAGGGGATTCTTATATAAACAAATGGAATGTCCGTAGGTACCAAATTTCATGAGAAAATTCATTTTTAATTTTAAAATATTTACTGTTATACTGTAACTGTTTGTAAATAGTTCACAAAGAACCGGAACTTTATGAACCACGCTGCTTGTGTGTGGATTGACAGTCATACGAATCTCAGAATTTCTCCCGCGAAATATTCAGGTCTCCTCAAATTATATCTGTTGATACTAAAATAGAAAATATGTTGTATTTGTGACTGTTGCTTACTTGCTGGCTGAAACCATCTTCATCGTCTTTGTTATCTTTTGTATATTCTTGACTGATTTCAAACGAAGCGACACTTGTTTCAACTGCACCATGTTCAATATACATATATTTATTATTATATTCCTTGTTTGAATGCAAAAAAATTTAAAATATTTAACTGTTCAATAAAATTAAATTTGTTTGGTTTGATTTAAACACAATTCACATTTAAAAACTTTTTCTCTGGATCACACTTAGATGTTAGATAAACTAAAATTACAAAAATAGTAATCTAATATTGCAGCCAGTCCTTTTCCAAATTAATTATTATACAATCTTTATAACTACAGAATGTTCCCTTTTTTAATATGTTTCAATTTCTGTTATTTTGAAGTACGTCATATCATGTATATTTTTTTTTTAATATTACAGCCAGCCCTTTTCTAAATTATTGTATAATCTACAGACAGAATGTTTCCTATTTTTTAAATATGTTTAATTTTCTGTTATTTTGTAGTATATCATATATTCCCATATTTAATACAGTAATATTGTTTTATTTTGCTACGTAAAAGATAATATAAAATTATATTATAATTTAATTTAATTTGTTATTTTTTTGCGTTTAAGTACCTATTAATAACTGGCTACAATTATACGCCATAATAGTTAAGGGTAGTACCGTCATTCTTTGCTTGCGAAATATTATCATACGGAATTAAGACAACAGAAGACAAAACAAGGGTTAAATAAAATCAAATAACGATTAATTATATTGTTAATTAAAAATAAAAATTGTAAAGAAATGTCAAAGATTTACTTATTACCAATAGAATACTTGTAAGTTGACGAAAAGGCGAAGACGGATCAACCAGCTGAGGTTTCTTCTAAAAAAGCTGAAGACAAGGAAGACGAAAAATTCAAAAGAATATACGTCGCTTTTACGTCTGACAGAGGTATCTATGCAGACAGTTTAATATCTTCTTGTAAACGATTATTTGACGTGATTATCAGTAAGAGAGCGGGCGTGTTACATCGCCCATGAAAACTATAGAAGTCACAATATCGTAAGTGGCTAAAGAGACAAATGAGTGTAAGTGGAAGCTAATTAATGTTGACTATAAATTCTGTAAACAAAATTAGCCACTATTCATAAAATATTTCATTATACAGAACGATTGGTGCATTAGGATTAATATTTGAGAAGAATACTCGGTACATGATTCTCATTCGAATTATGTAAAAAAAAGTAGGTACTTAATTTTTTACCAAATTTTCATAAATTTCAGTTTAAATAAATGAAGTGTGGACACATTTCCAGTTATGCTGGTGGCGCGTGCGGCGTGGTGTTGTACTGTGCCGCTTGCCCAACACATGTGGCTAATGATTGACGATCCTTGTAAATAAGTATGATTCCATTTTTAAATAGCCGGAAATACAAAGATAGGTAAACAGTTTATATTAAGTTTTGTCCAAAGTTTACATTATTTACCTAGTCAACAAAGTTACTTAAACGAGTGAAACATCTTGATATTTTCGGTTGCGGCGTTTGGACGTAAGTAAACTACCACGCAATAGTTAAATGTATCTACCTAAATACCTGTTTTGAGTCGACAGCGCAGCTATCTGCTAGGGTATCCAGACGACGCGTAAATAATAAGATAACTGTTGCGTAACTTTACTTAGAAGTTTTCAATATTTACCTTTTTTACATAATTTGAATGAGAATTATGTATCGAATATTCTTAAACATTGATCCTAATTCACCAGTCATTCTGTATAGATATAATATTTCATAACATAGATATAATATTTCTTTATATAGATTGGTTCGACTTCTTTGGGAACTAAAGTCTGTTAATGCAGGTATTCCCCAAGGCGGTTTACTATCTCCTACTATGCAGAAAAGTTTTCGAGTGCTGACCTCGTATCGCCAAACGCACCGTCAGACGGCCATCTGCGAGATGGAAAGATGATTTGAGTAATGTGGCGGAAAACCATTGGATGGAAGCTGCTTTAAACCGGTCGCTCTGCTGCTCGATGGGGGAGACCTACGTTCAGCAGTGGACATTCGATGGCTGATATAATGATGAAGATGATGAAAAAGATAATAATATGTTTGCTTTAGATGATCGCACAATACCAATCTGATTTTTGTGAACTGAGAACTGTGAACTCAGCTTGGTAAACTTAGAGTCTGTAAATGTCTTAACAATTAGCGAATGTTTTCCTATATAGTAGATGGGATGAAGCTTTATACCACGCTGCTCCATTGCGGGTTGACCGATAATTTTACCAAGAGTAACAATATTTATTAAATGCTTATGATAACTATCGGGACAGGAAAGGAAGTTCCACAAACACTCCGACCAACATAATACACAGACAAATATTCCAACAAACATAAACATCATCTCCTAGCGGAAATTAGACTCGCTATAGTCGCGTTTATAAAACTATACACAACAATTATTTTGCGTCATAGCTTAACCTTAAGGCTCACGTAATTAAAATTATATTTGTATTTTTATACACAAATATACACAAACTGACTAATAAAAAAAGCATGAACAATAAAAAAAAATTGACAACAAAAACATTGGGAACATTTTGAAGGCTGCACATAAATGCATTTTTTTTTATATTAACTGGTTTAAATATGTTTTTTCGATTGTAAAATAATGTAATTTTATTTTGTTTGACCTTGAAATAATTACAAGAAATCTAAACGCAATTTTATTCTGGTATTGCGTCGACATCTTTTATCTACGACATAAAGTTGCTAATTTTTCTGAGTGCATTTGGATGTGGCATATTACGTTATATCTACTTTTAAAGTATTCGAGAAAACAAAATTAAAATATGCACATATAAGGTAATAATATTGAGAATATATTTATTCTTCATCATCTTCAAAAATAATATTTTATTTTTGAAGATAAAAATATATTTTTTATATTTAAATAACTTAAATACAAGTACAATAATGATTTGTAATTGAAGTTCTCATTCTACAGAATTCAAAAACATCAGTTGTAAAAATTTTTCTTCATGGGAACATTTTAAAAATTATTGCTCAACCACTTTTATTAATACTCATGGTAACATGAACAAAATAGCAATTTCAACTACTTGTATTCAATTTTTTTTTAATAAAAAACACAGAGATACATATAAAATGTGAAACAAAAACTAATTATTATTAGAAGAGATCGATTTTTTTAGTCATCTAATCACTGGACATCATCGAATCACTGACAATCATCTGGATCCTCATCATCGGACGAATAGTTAATATAGTTTCTCGATCAGATATAATAAAAAAATATTAAGAAACAATAAAATAAACTGATATAACAAAAAAAATTGAAAACTAGCACTAGACAATTACCGATCTAATATGTTTGTAACAATAATTATTAGTTTACATAGAGTAACGATTAATTGAAATAAGATAAGTTCACCAGTATATTATTTTATAATAGAGTCAGTGAGAGAGCTCCTAATAAAATAATCTGATTTTTGATATAGAGTATCCAAACGAGTAATCCGTTAGAATGAGTCTCATACGGCCGGATGCCGTCGCGATATAAAAATTAAATTAGTTGAAATTGGTAGATTTACGTTACCATGGGTATTGTCATAAGTGATTGAGTAATAGTTTTTAAAATGTGCCCTTGAAGTAAAATGATTTTTATTGATATTTTTAAATTCTGTGGAATGAGAACTTTAATTACAAATCATTATTTTACTTGCCGCTTATTGGCCAAAAATTAGCTATTTTTGTACTCCTTTTCCGAAATATGAAGCCTAGTTAAAAAGATTTTTCGCATCGATTGCAAATTTCGTTAAAGGCATTTCCGAGAACGTGATTAATAATACTACTTGTTTAATACTATAAGTTGCAGTGCGGTGACCGGCAGAGAAGAATAGTCCTGACCTTCTTCTTGCCAAAGTGTCTTAAAAGCCGACTAAGGTCATAATGGTGCGAACAACTGTACGCCAACCAGGATGGTGATGAGCAACAACAGCAATCATATCTTGCCACACATTGCACTTGTCAATTCGCCTACTAAGCTTTGCAAGTATTGGCAAACCCCTTCTCAGAGGAGGCCTACGTTCAGCCAGCAGTGGACATCCACCAGCTGATGTGGTGGTAGATTTTTCCATTCTACTCTCAAAGATTTTAATAAATTTACCTAAATACATTGCCATTTATTCAAATACGTTACCTGCTGACGCAGGCAATCACTAATAAGTTTAGATTTATTTACAAAGGCAACCAAAGATAAACCAGACATTTTAAAATATTTACGGAACAAATGTTAAAAATGCCTCCTTTATAACGAAAATAATAAAAGAAAAATTTAATGAAATGGAACTACGCTTTAAAGAATGATACCAAGTACATATTTCGATTCTCACCCTCTTTCCTAAAGGAATCGTGCTGGACGGAGATGAACCTTTCTGAATAAAACGTGTAGCGTCCTAGCTCGTACTATGAACTCAAATCGTGGCCAAGTTTATTTAAATTCATTCAGTAATTTTGGGTAAAAAAAGTATATATATATAAAATATAGAAATGCCACATCCAACGTTTTATAAGCGTATCTCGCGTGTTGTAGCCGCGTCATGTATTATAAAAGTACAGTTTACGAGTCAGTTTTGTTTCTATTTGTCTGAACGACTCCGATAAGTTGCACTGTTTACTCTGGTTGTTCGCTTTGAATTTATTATATATAAGGTATCTTTAGAATATTCTATAAAATGGAGGTGCCGTTTGAGAACCAGGAGATCTTGTCCACTTCGCCCATGGATACGGTATTTAATTTGTTTTCTTTTATATGCCATGCGATTACTATTTATTTTTGTTGATATTAATTGAAAAGAATTTGATAAACAATTTGCTTAAAATTAAAGTATGTATTATTTTAAACTATTTTTTATAAACAATTACTATTCAGTAAGTAATATTGCCCTTGACTATCTTAATTTATTGAAAATATCAATAATTGTAATAATTTTGTATTATATTTTATTAATATAGTAGGTATTTATTACTATACGGGTAAATTTATGAGGAATGCTTTGCTCTCTATCTCTTACATTAAGTTGTCAAAGTGTCTAGTTAAGTTCTAGAGGTACTGGTCTCTGGTACCATAACAGGTACCAGAAATACTCGATTGGCCCGTTGGTGCAGTTGGCATTAACCCTGCTTTCTGCTCCAGGGTTGTGGGTTCGATTCCCACACCGAATCTGGTTGTAATGTATATTTATTTATGTACATTTATTCTAAATATATATATATATATATATATATATATATATATATATATATATATATATATATATATACTACTTTTTTTAAAACTTTCTTTCTGTAAGTTATTACACAGTACCTATATTACATAACTTGCACATTATATATGTCATAATGTTACCATAACCTTTTTTTTAAATCAATCTTTACTATTAACCTTATTTTAAACTGTTTTTGTTGTAAATACTGAAAAAACCACGTTTATTATGAATCCACTAATTTGAATTTGATTTTGTTGTTATAGTAGAAAAACCCAGAATGATTAATTTTTTTAGTAACATAGCAGTTAGCCGTAAGCAGTGGCTGTTACTCGCGACTCTTTTTGTATTGACATTTTTTTTAAAATATTAATGACCTTAGTATCTCTTATAACATCGGTTATCATCCAGTGAATATCCAGTTAAAACCGCTTCAGTTCTGGAATCGTAATCGGATAGTTGAACTGATAAAAAAATTATATATGTGTTTTGAACAAGTACCGATAAAACATTAATTCATTCATTCATTTAATTTCGCTACGAAACAACAATACGTATTTAGTAATATTTCCTTGACATTACAAAAAGACACTTGAATTGTATGTATTGCTGTAGATAACGAAACAACAAATATACAACAATCTTTTTATAATAATTATACTACAACACTAAGTCAATTAAATTTATAAAATTTAATAATTTGATTAAATTAAAAAGAATGCGGAATTGTCCAAGTCATTTCAACAATCTAGTCTCAACAATTACGACGTAAATACTCGTATATAGTTTTCCGTTTACTGAATTAGCATTTTATAAAAAAAAAACACACCGGAGTTCATGTTTGTGACTTTGAAATCGATGAAGTAATTGATTTGCGATCACTTCCGCGTAAGTTTTCAAAATGGCTACACGGGCGTGACAAATTTTTTCAAATCGATAATATATTAAATATTAGCATTGTTGCGCGTAACTGGTTTTTATTTCATTTATATGCGTTGTACATATGTCTTACCTATTTGATAATAGTAATATATATACTAATAAATTATTATAATCACAGGTAGGAATTTGATTGATTGATTGAATGCAATAGTCGCGAAAAATATTTATACGATTTTTATATTTCATCAACATAAGAAAAACCATTTTTCAAATAGAACTCGTAGATTTCGATGTAAACAAACAAACATACTTTGTCGCATTGTTTGTTTTACATCTATTAATTCTAACATCGTCGCGGTTAATCATTAACACAGATGTTATTTAATAGAAATAATTTGAAATAAAATTGATTACTTTATACTTGCTTGTGAAGGAAATATTAGGTCAAATAGTTATTTATGCAACTGTTGTATAATAAGGGGTATTAAAACACGAATGTGGGTTTATTACACGAGACGAAGCAGAGTGTGATAATAGTATCACATGAGTGTTTTAATACTTAATTATCAATATACATTTCGTGCATACAAGACTTTATCTACTGCCATGCTTTAAATCCAAATAAAACAATAAAAATATCGAAGAAAAATGGCGGGGATTAGAATAACCTACTTTGTTTTTACGTTGTTGTTGTTGTTTTAAAATTTATCTCCAATATTGAAAGGCAAAGGAATAAATAGTCCATACAGCCTATTCTAAATTTTGCTTTTTTTTTTCAGCACGACTTTCTGGTAGTGAAACGCGCGTGAATGACAACTTTCTTTTTTTTAATTTATATACATGTTCTTTTTTTGAAATTCATACATATACCATGCATAGAGCAGCAAAAATGTGGCTGTCTGTTGTTAACCCTTTGCACACAAGGGATCGAAAAAAAAAAAACAAAAAACAAAGGAGTGTTATAATGAAATCCAGTACAACATTAGGTATATCATACGTTTGGATGATATAATGGTTATTATGACATTGGATGTTTTAGTTTTGGCAATAAGCTAACTGTTTCAGAATCTTTTATAGAAGAATTAAGGCATGAGAGTAGATAAAAGTTATTAAATTTTGGCGAAATGTGTTATTAAACAATTTTATTTTATTACTTAATATTGTTAACTAACAAAGTAAACAACAATACTATTTGCAAAATGAAATATTAATAAGTATATGATACAAATATTTAAAAAAAAAAATAACAATCTCAAAAAATATAGGAAGAGACAAAAATAAGGTAAAATAACATTTATATGAGCGACAGACAAATTTAAATAGCAATAATTTTAATGTAATTAAGATTAACAAAAGCAAATTGTGTTAGAAACATTAGTGATTAGGTAAATAAAATACAATGCAAAAAAACTATATATATTGTTCAATAATCTGTCCACAATTCCGTTAACAATCATAAATTAAGATAAAACTAAAATCAATTCGTTACTTTATCGGCTTAATCTCAATTAATCTATTCAGATATTACTGATTAGGTTAATATAAAATAATTAACCTAATCAGTAAAAAAACTAAGTCAAAGTTTTAATTCTCCTATCTATGTTTCGTCATTGTTTTCGTTCACGTATTCTTCGGCCAACTACATAGCGGGTCTAAGGTTATCAATTTACTTTATAATCTCAATATACTCCATTGTAAACACTTAAAATTATACTGCTACCTACTGGTTGATTTATCAAATGAATGCTTTCGTTTAACATATCTATAATTACTAACAATATTGTCAAATGATAATAAAAATCATATTATTATGTAGGTATAATTCTGGAACTTAAAAAACGCTAAATATCTTACGATCAATTCGAGTTCGATTACATTTATAATACTAATACATAATTTTTGTAGGAACTAGTTTTTAATTGCGTCATCTGTAACAATATTTTCTTTTCATTTACAGCCAAAACTTATGCATGGAGGCAATTATATTGCTGAAGGACGGGATTCGAACAAATCGACGTGGCTGCTTTTCTCCCCTGAGACGCCTGATGAAGCTGGTTCTTTAGCAAAGTTCTTGAGCATCTTCTCCACTCACGGGGTAAATCTCAGCCATATCGAGTCCCGTTCATCAGCTAGGAGGCCTGGATATGAGTTCATGGTGGAATGCGAGCACGGATCTGGTGATTTTGGTGCTGTTTTAGCGGAATTGAAGAAAGGAACTGGTTACTTGAATATTATTTCAAGAAACTACAAAGACAATAGATGTACGTTGCTATCCTTATACATAATATATGATGGATATAATCAATAACATTTGTTTTAAAAATATATATTTTCATAATGGTTTGTTCTGACTTCGACTACATTGTGTAATAGTAATTTTAATTTAATTTTGTTCAAGACAATTTGTTGAATACAATATTGTATTTATTACAGCCGCCGTACCCTGGTTCCCAAGGCGCATCCGAGATTTGGACAGATTTGCAAATCAGATCCTATCTTACGGTTCTGAATTAGATGCAGACCACCCTGGCTTCAAAGACCCCGAGTACAGAGCTAGGAGGAAATATTTCGCCGATATTGCCTATAACTACAAACACGGTCAGCCTTTGCCCCACGTGAGCTATACTAAAGAAGAAATCGCAACTTGGGGCGTGGTGTTCAGAAAACTCACCGAATTGTACCCAACACATGCTTGCAAAGAGCATAACCACGTTTTTCCGTTACTGATCGAAAACTGTGGATATAGGGAAGACAATATCCCACAACTTGAAGATGTTTCTAATTTCCTCAAAGGTTTATATGATTTCTTATTTAAACATATTCATATTTAACATAGTCAGCTTCGGTCCCTTATTATTAAAAACCGTATCGAATCGTATTAGTATACTCTTCTATAAGTCTTGGTATCGAATAAGCCTCCAAAACTGTCTTCCAATTTAAACTATGTGAAGTTATTTTATTAATTAACAGGAAAACCGTATTCTTCATATTTTATTTAACATTTAATTATGTAATAATTATTTCATAAGGGATGTCTTTATCTTTTCTAGTATCTTATTATTAATTTTGACATATTATTTCCAGATTGTACAGGTTTCACTCTTCGTCCTGTAGCGGGTCTGCTGTCGTCAAGAGACTTTCTCGCTGGCCTGGCATTCCGAGTGTTCCATAGCACCCAGTACATAAGGCACCACTCCCGCCCCCTCTACACACCGGAACCAGATGTGTGTCATGAACTACTAGGTCATGCGCCATTGTTTGCTGATCCAGCTTTCGCACAGTTCTCCCAAGAAATCGGTCTTGCGTCACTCGGAGCACCAGATGACTATATCGAAAAACTTGCCACGGTTAGTTGATCTTTTAATATAATGGTGTTTAATGTTCTTTTTATTTTCTTGTAATACAAATATATATTATACTTATTTGCTTTTCTTAAAATAAGCTTGTTTAGATGTCAATGACAATACTATTACTAATTCCTTCCGTCCATTACACCATCTACTCTGTCATTAAGGGTTAAAAGGCCATTACTTGGCCTTAATAGGTAGTTGGTAATATTTTTGAACTTTTTTTTTTTGTTTTTAACAAATTTAATAGAAAATTTTGTTAAATTAAAAAATTCCCGATTTTCGAGTCCAAATTCAAAATCTAAAAATACTAATTCATTTGTTATGCTTATCTGATATGTTTTAGTGTTTCTGGTTCACCGTTGAATTTGGTCTATGTCGTCAAGAGGGCGAACTCAAAGCCTATGGTGCCGGACTGTTGTCGTCTTTCGGTGAGCTACAGTACTGTCTATCTGAAAAGCCCCAGTTAAGAGATTTCGAGCCAAGTATAACGGGAGAACAGAAGTACCCCATTACTGAATATCAACCAGTTTACTTCGTGGCAAATAGCTTTGAAGACGCTAAGGAGAAAATGATGTAAGTATTTCTTCATAATTATGTTTTACAATTATTTTTGTGTAGAAGATATAAAAATTATTAATTATTGATTAGGTAGGACTACACAAATTTTTTTTTTTTTTTTTGAATAGGTACTAATTTGTATCTGTATCGATTGGTTACATGTGACACAAAAACGTTATGCTTCCGACTCGTAGAGATGAATTGCATTTTGTGTTACCATCACCACTTTATTACCCCTCATCGTCGCTGAGGGTTTTGTCAATATTTACCCCGCTTGGCAGGCGGGTTGGCGAGCGCAGTGTGTTGTATTAGGTTATGCTGACACTGCAACACATGCTCGAGTCCTGCCGGCCTGGACTGAGCAGCGCCGGGATCTCGCTGCAGTCATTGGAGAGGACTGATCACTGCCGGCCGTTGCGTGAGCGATGCTCGGCGGTAATAGGGCCTGGACCGCGGTCGCCACCTTCTGTGAGGACGTCATCTCGCTGATGGAGACAGTGGAGAGGAGTGGATAAAGAAGTGAGTCCTGGGAGGACTCACTTCTCTCGGACCCAATTCGCCGCAGGCGCGCGGGGCGGCGCAGATGCGCTCACATGCGCCTGATGCCGCCCTAGCCGAGGCTGTGGACGGTAGGATCGGGGATTACCTACCGCCCGCTGAAACAGCCTACCGCGAAGATGAAATGACCAAGTGCGCGGGGCGTCACACAGGAGGGAGTGTCCGATGGGGCTGCCGCCTGCGGGCCACAGAGCAACGTACGCGGTACCCTTGGTCCGCCTTGTAAGGGCGGGTGAGGGCGCACGGCGGGCTATTTTAGTGGGTGAGGGCCCCACACTACCCCGTTGTCTCCCCGGACGATAGGGTGTGCGTTCAGATACATTTTTTCCGGCCAGAACAAAAAAAAAACTTATGCTGACGCTGCTGCCCATCACCGTCCTGGTTGGTGTACAATTGTTGTACCACTGTGACTACTATAACTATTTACGACACCTCGATAAGAAGGAGGTCAGGATTATTCTTCTCCGCCAGTCACCGCACGGCATATATCGATTTTTTTTTAAATTAAGAGAAATTCATTTTAATGTCTGTAAGAACACATATTTTATGGGTTTTCCTTTTTTTCTCTTAATCTTATTTATTTTGGTAATTTATAAATTAAGTTTATTATATAACTGCACCACTAACCCAGTCCCCTGTTAATATTTCCATTTGGGTGGTCTGGAAGAAATGGCTAATTAGCCATAACTCCCCCCGTTACGTACTACACAATCTCTATCTTTAAGTTATGTTTAATAATGTCTTCTTGATTGATTACAATAAAGTATAAATAAATATAAATAATTTCAATTTCGTATTTTATTTTATAAGTGTTTTAACTGGCCATCATGAATAAATATATAATAATAATTCTACATTACTCATTTAGCTTTTCTCATTAATTTAGCAAATTCGCTCAAACGATACCACGTGACTTCGGTGTCAGATACAACCCCTATACCCAGAGCATCGACATTCTTGACTCACCGCGGCAGATGAGGGACCTTTTTAAACAGATTCATCAGGAAATGGAGCTATTGGTCAGCACAATGGACAAATTGTAGAATAACTTTACCTAATATTGTATAATGGATTGTATGATAAGCTGTGAGAATGTGATAATTTTGTCTTGTTGTTTCCTAATTGAACACTGACTAAAAGAGGGTTATAACAAATTTGAAACACAGTTAATGTGTCACGTGTTTTAAAAATGGCAAATTTTAGTGTAGGAAAAGTCTCCATAGCATTCATTTTATATGTTTGTTTCAAGCGACACAAGATATGTGCGATATTCGAATGTACCTGCTTTCGAGCCCAAGAGTGAATGGTGTTCTCTATATACATACGAATTCTTTTATAAAATGTAATTACTAATTACTTTTAAATTAACTTAAATCGTATGTTTTTGTAGTAAGCAACTTATTCCGCAGTAAAGGGTATAATTGTTTCGAAATTAACATCAAAACGTTGTTATGCTTGTTACGACATTAAATTCCAATTGGTATGAATACACTCATTTTCATTTATTATTATGTTACTTAAGATATAAATAGCTTTATTATTTTTAAGTTGTAAAATGTAGATATAATTAAGTAATAGAATAATAAAAAATGATTATGATTTATATAATTAAAACACTTTAATGTATGTTTAAACATCTATGTATCTGAACGACTGTGTAAGTTTTGAGTAATAAAATAGATTATTATAGACATTGTTTTCTTATCGTATTTAAATAAAACAACTTTATAACCAACATAATATATAATAGTTTGTACAGAAAGTACCTAGTACTCAACTTACAAATAATTATTTCTAATAAATGACAAGATGTAAAGAGAACAGTCTGACGACCATAAATATAAGAGATTTGATTTTTTAGTAATTAATATATTAAACATCGTTCACACCAGTGTGACCTAAATCTCTACGTTTATTGTAAGAACACTATAATATTTAACAAATTTAAATCCAGTTACGTTTGGGTTGAACTTTTTTAATAGAATAATCAAGAGAGCAATTTGCGATATTGAAGCGTTCTTACAACAGCATCCATTAATATTGCAAACGTATTTCTTTCTCTTATTTACGATACACAATGTAAATTTATAAGTACGAACTTACTTGTAACCAAATAAATTAAACATTGTTTAAGTCAGAAATATACAGGCTGTATTTTATAAAAAAAATTCTCGACTTTTGTTGAATTTTTTTGCAACTTTATAAAATAGGTAACATTTATGATGTAAGCGTTACGGTGGCGTCTTTGGTCGCACTGGTGAAACGTGGCCTTAAATTACGATCATATGTATATACATGAAGCGAATCAAAGCTCCTTTTACTACGAGCTAACGAATCACTTAATTGACAAAATGTTTCTAGAACGCAGTATTTGACGATGGCAAATCGATTACTTAATATTAAAAAGAAATCCTTCTAAGTTGGAAAACATTAAAATATTTATAAAGAATGGAATACACGTAAAGGCATAGCTTAAATATTATGATCAATGAACATACAGTAATTATTGGTTCTTAGATATCGTGAAGAAGAAAAATTTACAATTAAAAAATTAAAGTCGATTAAACCTGGAGAAAAGTATAACATTCAAGTAAGATAAGCTAAAAATAAATTAAAAAAGAGAATTCATAGAAAACGTATGTATAACTTTCCTTAATTTTTTTTACGACGGTTTCATAAAATATTTAAAAAAAATTATATTGGCAACACTATGATAAGCTGTGTGGTGCGTTTCAAAACTCAGTACCTGCTTTTACTGGAACATCGTGCAAGTGTCTAATAGAAACGCAAAAATATTATTTTTATTGAGGAAAATGAGAAGATTTAAGAATATCCCAAAAGTCAATAAAAGGTACACTAGCCCAGGGATTCTCAAAGTGGGTTCCGCGGAACCTAGGGGTTCCGTAGAATACTCATAAGGGTACCGCCTAAATTATTTATTATTAGCTGTTAAATAATACCATAGTTAACAAACATTATTTTGAAATAGCGCAAAATATGTGATGAGAAGAATTCATTACTTATTTATTTTATTAACGTAGCCAGATGTAGGGTTGAACGGACGTGTATTCGCCATAAAAGTTATATTTTTTTGTTTGATTTTTTTATTTAATATGGGGTTCCATAAAATAAAAAGTATTTGGCTGGTGTTCCGTTATCTTTAAAGTTTAGGAAGCCCTGCACTAGCCACTGTGTAAATTTTGCAGCCATTGTATAAAATAACTTAATGGTGTAATGATTACGGAACAGTTTAGCCTTTTAATTTATCGATTTGATTATTTAGCTACGAACCATACAAAATGACAGTTTTATTCATGTCGGGGTGAAAAGAGTGAAAGTTTGGTTCAATGTTGAACATTATACACACAATATTCCATCGCAAGACTTGCATTGTATTTTTTTAGTTCTTCTTTAAGGATACTTTTAATAATTACGAGTATTCAATACAATTTTTTAATATTATAAGATTTTTTAATTACAAGGTTTTATTCAAAGAAACTTAGGTCTTAAATATTGCTTGACTAATGTCAAACGTATCTCTTAGGATTTAAGTAGCTTTAACACAATAAAATTCATTTGTTAGATTTTGAAACATTAAATGTTATTTATTTAAACGTAATGTTTTGGCACTAGAATATACATATTTCTATAGAGAAATAAGGAGTTCAGTGTTGCCAGTACAAAGCAATACCGCTCGACCATAGACAAATTATTTAGTTGAACGAACGTATCACAGTTATTAAAAATAAATAAATAAATACAACTTTTTACAATATATCATATTATTCCTTACCTTAAATAAATTCATTATATTAATTATCATTATAAATATAATTTACAAATTGGAATAACTTTAACGCATTTTTTTTTTCGTTAAAAGCCGTGCAATGTTTGAGTTTTTCGCTTTTAAACTTTTACGGCGAGTTGCACGAAACCTAACTTTCCGTTAGTTAAGTTGCAATTAATCTTAAAATTAGTTGATCTTATGATTAATTTAAAGCTGTTGGAATTAATCATCCGTTAGATAGGTCTTTAATTAAACTAAATTTTTTTGCTAACTTAATCAGATGTAGGTTTCGTGCAACAGATAATCACGATTCTTGTGATTAAATTAGTTTAATAAACACTTAAATTTAAAATTTGTTTCGTGCAACTCGGCGTTAAGCTTTAAACATAAAAATAATAATCGGAATGTCAATTAATTATTAAGATACGTTTTTAAATTATAATCGAAATGATCCAAGACTTATCAGTATTGAAATAGACTTCAGGTACTGTTATTTACATATTTTTCCTTTTTTATGTATGAAAAAGTGCTTTGTTTAACAATGTATTAAAAATTGTTTTAGCTCTTAGATCATTATCAATAAGAAGTAAATATATTACTTTTAAGGTAAATATGCAAGCATTAAAAGAGCAATTTATATCTAATTCTTGAAATGCATACATATACATACTTTGTTTATACCTCTAATAGCGAACAGACATTTAAGTACCACGACACGTGTAATATTATAAATAAGTATAAAACATTTTATTTAACATGTAACTTTAAAAACATTAAATAACGTTTACTTTCGTTGCAGATATAAAAATTATACATCGAAATGAACATATTGCTACGCTATTATAATACAATGTTTTAAAATTATAAATGCAGTGTATGAAATAGTTAATTATTTATAAAAACAATGAAATAATAATAAACAATGTATCTATAATATAAACAAAATCAGGTATAGAAGATATAGTTTATTAGTATAGGCAAGAAGGGCGCTATGTAGGCGTTATGTGTTTTTTAGACTTCACTCTGCATACAGTGCATGGAAGAGTCCTCCGAGAGTTCATCCATCGAAGAATCCGTGAATGAAGTTCCATCTGTAATTTGTGCAAATATAAGAATTAAAACTTTATAGTAATGAAACATTGTTTTTAAAATTGAACATAATATTTGTGTCTCTCTACGTAGAGTAGATATGGTCTAATGGATAACGCATTAAGATAAAAAGAAAGGGTAGTCCTGGCTAGTACCACCAAGTTTACAAATGTGTAACTTCATTGATATTAATTTTGTATTTGGCGGTGAAGAAAAATAAGGAAGCCTGCATTGTGCATATACAAGATTTTTAACCTAATAGGTCGGGGAAAAGTCTCATTGTCTTTTGTATGTATAATATTGAAGAAAAATGTCTTTGGTTGTACTATTTGTATCTGGCTGGTTTAAATATAAATAAATAAAGGACATTAAAAAAGAGAAAAATAAAAAGTAAAAAATCCTTTTCCCGCCATTTTTCAATTGTTTTTCTACGAAGAAATACGAAGAATTACAAAGATTTTTTTACAAAAAAGTTGACTATGCGGTGACCGGCAGAGAAGAATAGTCCCGAACTCTTTCTTGCCGAGGTGTCGTAAAAGGCGACTAGGGCCATAGCGGTGCGAGCAACCATGCACCGACTAGGGTGGTGATCATAGAAATATTAAAATATCTTTGGTGGTGATGGACAGCAGCGTCACCATGTCCTAGCATAACACACTGCGCTCACTTCCCAACTAAAGTGGCTATCTAATCTCTATTTACTATTATACTTGTCTACACGGGGAAATGAGTGGTGGATAGGTTTATAAATTTTATTTTCTTAACGGTTTTTTATTATACTGTTTTTTCAAAATTTTAATCTTATAGCTCATACGGAAAAGTTGAGGCTATTTTCGAAAAAGTGTTGCAATATTGGCATATTAGTATTTACGATATAGCCGAGGCGCTTAGGATTGACTTCAAATCAGATAAAAGCTTGATATTTGGTCGCAACACGAGGTCACTGAAAGAAACCTAATGAAGCGTGTACTCATTTGCCAGTCTCTGTTGAAACGTTATGAAACTCAACCATTTTTAAAAATATTGATGGTGATAAAAAGTGGATCACTTACAACAAGAACGTGCGAAAAAGGTCATGGTCAAAGGGTATTCAAGCTCTACAGACTGTATCGAAAACGCAATTAACATGAACTAATGTGATGCAAGTGTATGGTGGAATAGGAACGGCATCGTTCATTATAAGCTTTTTACTGCCGGGCGTAACTATCGATTTGGATCTCTACTGTCAACAATTAATGATACTCTTAAGCAAGAAATTAAGAAAAAACAGAGCAACAGAAAAGGAGTGTTCTTTCATTATGATAACGCCACACCACACATTTATGACCACTAATGAAAATTTAGGGAGCTCGGTTGTGAATTGTAATGCATCCACTGATTGACTCCTGACCTTGTATTCTCAGATTTTCACCTGTTTCGGTCTCGGTGTAATTCTTTGGATAGTGTTAGGGTAATACCAAAAGAGGACTGTCAAAACTACTTGTCGCATTTTTTTAAATCAAAAATCCCAAGAACTCTACAGGAATAGGTATGTCACTACTTACAAAATGGCAACAAGTCATAGAACAAAATTACACATATATATTTTAATTAAATGTAATTAAACTTTGAAAAAATAGTCTTGATTTTGTATACAAAATACGAAATTTTTTTTAACTAAAATTATTACATACCTATTGGGACGAAAGGTGGCTTGTTCTGAAAAGAATAAGTAAGGTGAAGGTTGATAGGCCGACCAAACCCCACCGGATCCGTGTCGCGGGACATCGCTGCAGACAATAGTAAAACAAAACAGTTAACTAAAATACACAGTTTATAAATATATGTGTTTACGTTTCGCAATATCGCAAAACATGCGCATTAAAGTATCATCAAATCGCAAAGCGTCCGCCAGCAATTCAAGACCAATTTTTTATCAGATAAAAAAATATGTACCATATAATGGTCAGTTACAAGATTATTGTTAAGAATTTTTTTGAAACTGATGTACCTTGATTTTGTTTTCCTTTTCCAGTATGTTGGTGCTTCTTCTGACGAGCACGACTATTCTGAAACCACACTTGCGTGACCCTTTTACTTAATCCGGTGACCTGCGCAATCCTCTCCAGATCTTGACCATCAGGGTTGGAATCCAGCTGGAAGTTAGCTTGTAATACTTGCAACTGCTCTTCTGTGAAAGTCGTTCTAACCCGTTTCGCCTTACTCTTGTGGTAGCCTTCTGAATCGCAACCATCTGAAGTTTAGATTGGAATTTTATTAGATCAATGTAAAATAGTTATTAACAGTAATCAAGATCATTAATTGTGATCTAATCTTAACCAATTTTGTAAATTATTTTAGACATCAACATAAACATATAAACAAAAACTATGAAAGTGCTAATTACCGTCAGATGAGATAGATCCTCCGTCCAGCGTCTCTAAATAATGTGGTTTGCATAGTACTCTGTCCTCGTGAAGAGCAAACTGTTCCCCCGTTGACAGCTGCCGGCCGCAGGCGTCGCAGGCGAAGCAAGCCAGATGATACACCTGCTCTCGGGCCTTACGCACCCAGTCCGATGAGGAGATTCCTCGGCAACACTTGGAGCACTTGGCACCGAAACTCCTGCACAATTGGAAATTTTGGCTGTTGGAAACATCAAAAAAATGATATGCAATATTAAGAACTAAAACAGGTAACAAAACAAAAAAAAGGCGAGCCGTTTAAAGCAAGATATTAGTATCTTGATAATTTCATAGATGTTATTCGGAGATAAAATATTAGGTCATTCGCAGAGGCAATTTCAACTCGCAATGTACATAATGTAGGTAAAGATTTTCGCTTAGCGGTACTTAATCTTGCTTAATATGAAAATTACATATAAAAATAGACAGTTTTCTGCAATTTATTTTTTCAAAAGATATCCAGAACCCATTTGGATTAAATCACTAAAGTTTCTGAAGCATAGATACTTCCTTTCTTCGTACTTTGAAAGAAATCAGTAAAAGCTATTACTTTAATTATATTACTAAAGATCAAATAGATACATATTATCTGTATTACGAGTGTCTTGGAAAAATAAGTGTTACGACTGTAACGGTAGTTACATAATAAAACGGTAAGATAGGATATAACTCATCAATTTACAGATTTTATCTTCTTTTTAGAATTTTCTTTAATACACCGACTAAAGCACTGGGTTAAGCATACCCGAGGGAGTTCAAATTTCATCTTATCTGTCAACAAAAATTGCGGATCAATAGCGAGAGTAGGTATTATTAGAGAGAGCGAAATTATTATACATATTTTTAGCAATTAGAAGCGGCTATATATAACAAAATAACTTAATAACGTTTAATATAATAATCAATGACACAACTTTGAAATAAATACGTCCGTTTTGAAATTGATTGGTTAACAATCAATTTTCTTTTTTTCTTATTTTCTATGAAATTTATTAAGACGACGACGTGATTACCAAATTTATATTGTGCGCAAATTTTAAGTATACTCAAACTAAATTAAAAAAGCATATTTGTATACAAACTCTCTTATTTAAATTGATTTAAAAATTGTTAGACCAAACAATAGACTCTAAAATATTTTAATCGACTTTTAAACAATAAAAATGAATTTAAAACCATTTGAATATATCAGAAAGTTTTTAGTTAAATTTATTTAAAAAATAAAGAAAACAAAAACAAAATAGCTTAGGAATTAATTATTTATTATAATAATAAATACTCTCTACGACTTCAACAACAACCTTCCTACGGGACGACCAACACGCAAAAGAGGATGGCCCGCATTCCGAACACTATTTCAATATCCGCAGCATCGTTTTCAAATATTTTTAACTCATCCTTGTACTGTTTACGAGCTTACGAGTAATTATTTCGTTTTGACATCTGGAATCCGTGATTTGTTTGTTATCTCCCGATGGTAAATGAATAATAAAACGATGTTATGAGTTTCAAGAAATCTGAAATGTAAACGAAAACTAATTAATTGATTACCATTAATTGCGTAACATAAGATTGGTTATAAAAATAATGAAATCGAATTAAAATAACTAATTAAGGAAACTTTACTACTTTCTTCAGAGGTGTGTATGTATTTGTTTACAACTACCACTCTATATTTTTTTTTCGATTGAAATCTTTTTTAACTATTTACAAGAAACAACTGCAGGTCGTACAGACCTAGGTAAGGTAAGTCTGCTTCTTTTAAAAGTAACTTAACCAAGTCTACAATCACTGCTCTTGATTAAGACTAAGACACTTTTAGTCATAATAATTCTAGTAAATTAATTATTTTATAGACGTTCTTTTGACAGTTCTATTAAACGGTGAAATCAATAAACACAATCCAAAGCTTTAAATGGATAATACAGTCTTCATGTCGATTGTCATTCTGTAATTCGTAGCATCAGTTTTGTAAGCAAAGTGTGACCTTTTGCACCACGAAAAGCTTTTAACATGTGTTTTATCAAAAAAATCTTAATTGTCTGTCTTAATGTTCAATTTTTTGTAAAAACTGTGGTAATAATTGCATCTACCCTTTAATGAACCAAAGTTGTTTTAAATGAAAGTCATCATTGTCCAGCTAGGCTAAATATCAAGAAACTTCTGGTGGATCAGGAATTTTGTAGTCAATTGCCGTCATTACCATCTCAATCTAAGTAGACTTCTAAATGAATTTGCTATACACGTCAGTGCGCTTAGTAGCATTTGTTGTAGGTCTGGAACACGTCCGGAATATGATAAGTTTTCTGTAGGGTGCGACTGCCACCCAGAACCTTTTTCTACCATTTGGATATTACTTACATATAATATAGAATGACCTATCGCTTTGTTTAACTGAGATAGTACCTAAGGATCAATGGTGGGAATACCAAGGCTAGATTGTGCACCTACTGTAGATAGAATGCATTGTTAAATTGTTACGAATTTCCTCGATTCACCATTATTTTCAACTTGAATTCTGAAGGAAGCTATCTTAATTTCCTATATATTAATAAAATTAATTACTTAATACATTTATAATTATTTCAAAATTTAAATTTAATAAAAATAAACTAGTCACCGAAATTAAGGGATATAAAAAATTCTAAATTTTTGGGTGATTTTCAACGAGCTGTAACTCCGAGGAAAATGATCGTACCGAAAAATAAAAGCAAATTGTAGTTTCAAGTGTCTAGTTTTCAAATACGACCATGAAATTTTTTTTATCATGTTTAGGTCTTGAGACACCTAACAAAATAAAATTTCAAATTTTTAATTTCAATAATGATCGTATAGGAAATCGAAGGAGAGTTTTAGAAACTATACGATATTCTCTATAAGAGGTATCTTTTTTGGATAACTTGGTATAACTTTGGATAAAATGGATGAACGAAGGATATCGTCAGTAATTTTACAACCTGAAAATATCCCCTAAAATCACTGAATAATTCAAAGCACTGCGAATTTTTTTTTCATAGTGCCTCGAAACTTCAATTTTTTTGTTTTCGCGAAAATCATTATTATGAGCAATTTTCCGGTTATTATTTATTTTTTAGCGTACCACGTTGAGGTTGCTCTCTCGGATTTTAACTTCTTACATACACGTGTGTATGTGTATGTGTTCGTATGTGTCTGTATGTTTCTGTGTGTCTGCTTGTCTGCAGCTGTCGAAGGACCTTTTTATGTACGTAGGTCACAGTTCAGTAGGTACCGTATTGTCACCTCTGTTTCGAATCACAGTTCGTAAGCGTTCTTGCATGTTGATGCATCGTCGAATGTCATGTTGCAAAATTCCTTGCCAACAACGTAACAACGCTTGTGTCAAATGTTGTAAATTGTGCAGTTGCGGATAGTCTTGCCGCAATCGACGCTCAAGCATTTCCCAAACATGCATGACATGATGATCAAGCGTTGCTACGTTGTTGGGGCGGAGAAAAGTTCGCTTACGTACTTTAGTATAAGGACGTGCATTATCCTGCATCAAAAAGGAATCGTCTTGCTCCCATGCGTGTGCACATCAGTAGGACGTGTGATTCCAGAATTTCGTCGATGTACCTATCGGCAGTCAACATCCCATGAATGATGACCAACGGGGTTCTGTTGTTGGAGGACACGCCTGCCCATACCATGATCGATCCATCATTAAATGCCATAAATGGTCTCGTAAAACCACCCCGATCTCGTTCCCTACGACGGCGTCAAACAAGAGATTGTTTATCGCTGCCATGAAGACAAAATCGAGAATAATCAGTGAATAACACACTGGTCCACTGTCTCTCTTTGATCGAAAAAATAAAGATTTTTAAGAAAAAAAGTTTTGTGGTCGTATTTCAAGTGTCTAGCGCTTGAAATTACATTTTTTTTTGCTGTACGATAATCGGAGTTACAGCTCGTTTAAAATCACCAAAAAATTTAGATTTTTTTATATCATAAAAACATTCGTATTCATCACCATGGAGGTATGCGGTACCTGAAAAGCTAAAAAGATTTGAGCTTGACTCAAGATGTATTCAGTATGGGGTCGTCCATTAATCACAATAGATGATGTTTATAGCTACTTTTTAACACCCCTTCTTCTTGATATGTGGCGAGTTTTTAGAATACCCCCCTCCCCATACCCAATATCACGTGTACTTTTTTCAATACAAAGTATATTCAAGTTTTCAAAATATTATCTTTTAATACATGTACAACTTGATAAAATACTGGAAAGTTAAGCATCGTGATAAAAATGTCCTGACAGAGGCATATAATGCATAAAAATAATAAAGGAGGTGTAAAAAAAACATAAGAAAAACATATATTTACTAAAAATAAATACACGCGATGTCTCATTAAACCCCCTCCCTCGTTCCTTATGATATTTCGTGATTTTTTCCGAACTCCTTCCCCATTTCGAGCTTCATGTGATGGATAATGGACAATAACCTCCCGATGTCGGTAATGAAGAGATATTAAGGAAAAACTAATTGTAGGAGTTTTGATGTGAGCAATAGAAGCCAAAAACAATTCCTTTTTACACTTTTTTGTTTATCACTCTGTCTGTAAGTATTGCACGTAAAATCTTTACAGCACGCAAGATTTTCAAAGTTCCGATGCTGGGAGTCTAATTTAAAATATGGTGGAGAAATCATTTTGATATACCATCTATAAGTGTAGTTATTGTGTTCTATAAACAATTGTAGTGATATCGTAACGAAGTATTTTTTACATATTACTGTACTGTATCAGCCTGTAAACCACCCACTACTGAGCGAAGGCCTCTTCTCCATATAGAAGAAGGATTGGAGCTTAATCTACCACGCTGCTCCCCTGCGGGTTGGCGGATAATTTCCCGACCATGCATTTACGCATCCCGCCGCGGAGAGATAGCAGGTATGTTGGACTCGCTGGCACGCAGAACGTACCAGAATACCCGTTAAAACCCAGCCGTACCCTCATCGTCGTAATGGGGTGCCACGGGATCGCTCGCGGATAAAACAGTGACGCTCCGACGGTTAGCCCACCTACCCTATAGAGCACTCGCAGGCACCGTGAGCACTCTATTGCCCTCGTGGCGAGTGGGAGGATTATAGGTGCTCCTCCCACTCTAGTGCGGAGGGTGAAGGAGCGCGTAGCGGCGTCTCCTTCTCCCTGGTCGTCTTCTGCGGAGCGGGTCAGCGTTAGCGTCTGCTTCACGCTCCCTCTCCGCGGCCTCCTTCAAAGACATGACTTCATCGCAAAAGGAGGCCACGGCCGATTAGCACCTCTCGCTGCCGAGCATGCAGCGGACCACGCTCGACAACGAGAGGTCTTCGCCTATTACGGCCACCAGGGCATGGCGCTGAGGCCTCCAAGCGGCACACTCCTCGAGAGTGTGACGCGCCGTGTCTATCAGCGTACCACACGTGTGGCAGCCAGGGTTGGCTTCCCTTCTCGAAATTTGATGCAGGTACTTACCAAACACCTGTGCCCGGTAAGTACCTGCGTCAGCTGGAAGGTCAGCATCACGTGCGACGACGAAGATAGGGACGTATAGCGTCCAGCGTCGCTAAGCCCGCCGCTGGGGACTCCAGGTCCTCCTTCCACATTTGGATCAGGGATCTCTGAACCTGAGCCCTGATCTCAGCCGTCTGATAATTTTCCTACCATGAGTAACGATCGTTTTTAGGTGTTTATGATAACAACCGGTACCGACGGCTCTACGTGCTCTCCGAGGCACGGTGGGGAGACCCACAAGCACATACACCCAAACCGGAAAGAAATATTTGCAGAAATAAAAATATCTGTTCCGAGCGGGAATCGAACCCGCGACCGCCTGCGTGCGGTTTGAGGCGACTACTCGCACCACTATACCAGAACGGTGGTCACACCCGAACGGACGTCACACTTTCAGATATTAGTTTTTTAATATTCACTGCTGTTGTCTTTACTATGAATATAAAGACCAAATCCACGATGAAAAAAAGTTTGTCTCTTTATCTTCATGTGCACACATCACACAGAACCTACACGGAGTTCGATGAAACTTAGTTCGTTTGCAGAGTAAAGGACGTACGTACCTATGGGTTGAACGAATAGTCAAAAAATTAAAATGAGTTAATGTAGTCTAGTATAATAATACATGCGTACGAAGTCACGGGTAAAAGCTAATAATAAATAGATCAAAATAAAGCTAACAATAAATAGAAAAAAATATTTGCATTCTACACTTCTTCTCTATATAAACTTTAACTGCGCCAAATTTCATACTTCTTCGTCCGCGTAATTTTCGTAAAAAGGGTTAGAAAGTTTTTGTTTCATGTATTAATATATAGATTACTAGCAAACCCGGCGAACTCCGTTTCGCCACCAGATGGCTTCGTTTTTTGTAACATTTCGTTTGGGGATTAAAAGATGAAGTAGTACATGCTATGTATCAGAGATGGCGCTGTATGTGAAAAATGATTTTCCCTGTTTTCCTGCTTTTCTGTTGAAATTTTTCCTGAATTTTTTTTCTATAAACCTCACGGAGCCCGAGACCTTTCCAACGAATGCAAAACCGTGGAAATCGGTTCGTGCGTTCTGGAATTATAGCGTCAGGAAGGAAAAACCGACTTATTTTTATATTATAGACTAGTAGCTGTACCGTCAGCGGAGGATCTCAGCGGAGGTCTTATGTGTATATACTTTCGGAAAGATTTTTTAAATAAGGGTCGCTACTGGCAGTACTAACTGGACTTTTAATTTATTTACCTTATTGCACAAAATATTCATCGTTATCAGATTCTTATGATAACAACTGGAAACGATTTTACGTGCTCTCGGGATTAAATTGAAAGAAAATTACTAGACGAAGTAATTACCACAAAATCAGATCTGGCTTGCATAAGTCAAAAATAGTTTTTCTGATAAAATAATTACAGAATACTGAACTATCATATTAAATAACCTAATTAGAATGTGTTAAGTCTGTATGAAAAATAAATCTTTAAAAAAACTCAAAAACAAAATGTAATCCATATGAAAATCAATTGAATATAAGAATCCACCCATGAAATAGAAGAATAAAACTTCTAAAAGGGAGACGTGGAAAGCGACTATACAAGATAACTAATATTTAAAGATATATTTCCTTAAATTTTCCTTACAAATATAAATAAATTGTAGATTTTTCTAAGCAGAAAAATTTACATAATACGGTTACATACAATCGCGTATATCGAAGCCTATCAATATGTAGAGGCAAACCAATTTATTAAGATCTTCATGTGAGAGATAGTCTGAAATGAGATGTGTATTTCGGAATATCGTAACAGTATATCGATGTCTGATAAAAATAAAATAGTGACGAAGTAATCTTTAAAATTATCACTAGATTATTTAAATGTATAAAATTTGAATTAAATGCGTGTATCTGTATTATCAAAAGTTTTAATGCGTAATTTAATTGAATAATAATCAATTTCAATAAGGTTAACGTTATAGCTTCAAATTCGAGATAATGATAAATATATACAATCCGTATTTAAAGAAAATATTTATTTCATCAAGCTTTTAATTTTGCAATTTTTAAAAATCTCTTTGCCAAACTAGATTTGATATCAAAAAGATCCCAAATTCTTAGAAGAATAAATCTCCAATTCTCATTCTTGTAAGTGAAGAAATGTTATGACTGTATAACCCGTATATTTATTAAGATTTTTAATTACGAAATCGTCTCAGAAGCGAAACGACGATAAAGCAGCTCTCGAGCGCCGTTCAGCGCGTCATATATCTTGCGGTCCCTGTGACCGTCCTCCGGCCGCTTATCGACGGCAGCTGATTACCATTTCGCAGTGCCTTAATATTTAATTAATTAAGTATACGTGAAACACCATTAACACGCTATCATATCAGTCGATTCGGAACATTAAAACACTTTTGGTTTTTAGTCTTTTTGTCACTTTTTTTTTATTGTCTCACATCCAGAAGTCACTTTGCCGGATCGCTGGTTATGAATCAGTGTTATCTGCCTCCCTTCGATCAATGCTTAGTATTCGAAACGGAGATAATTTACCGATTCTAATAAATAAAGGTGAAGTAAATTTTAAAATATGTTCTATATTTTTTTCTTAATAAGGAATGTTTAAACATTTTCGGTGAACGATATCTTAAAGGCATTTTTTCAGCTACTGTTTGTTGTCTAATTTTATAAAAATCTTATTGGGCGAATGACAATTTATTGAAGATAGTTTTGAAAAAAAAAATGTAATTTATGTTTTGTTATTGAAAAATTCAATTTATATGTAAAGATGGTTTAAAATAATGACATATTTTTATTACGATCTCTTAAAACGATGCAATCCGTATCCGATCGTAAAAAGACACGAAACAAAGTATTTTATAAAGGAAAAATAAAGAATATTTTGAATTAGAATAAGTAATAATTAATAAAACTATCATAAAACGTATTACAATAATAAATTCAAACAAATACAGTTAACTTGATAAACAAAGTTTGCGCAATCTTTAAACGTATGTAAGACGACTGGACTGGCTTTAACAATCTTTTATTTTTATAGATTTATTACATCTTACCAGCTGAAGGATTTATAGCGAAGTAACTGTGAGATATTTATTTAAAGTCACATCACACGTTTCGATAAGATCGATTGATTATGTTTGATTAAAATTTATTATATTCAATTATCTTTGAATATAATTATGTATCTATGATATAATTACCGAACTTGAATTTAGTACCGACCTCTTATTTATTGATGGCTAGAAAGGCAATCGACTCACACTTCATTTACCGTAACATGTGATAACTTTATAGCAATGTTTGTTGTAGAAAGTGTAATATCTATTGAAATACTGCGAACCTAAAAACACTAGCAGTAAGAACATTAATACAATTGTAACAAAACATGGACGCAAATGTCTGAGTAGCTAAATCTCATTAGGAGACAACGCATCTATAAAGTGCAAAGTCGTGTGTTACGTATTAATTGCTCCCATACGTATCACTTATCCGCTGCAATGTTTCAAAGACGATTTGCATTTCAAAACGCTGTTGGCGGACAGAGAGCATTTCCTCGCTACCGTTATCACGTCTTATTAACATTTTGTCGCCAGCTGAATCAATTAAAAGCGGCCCTCGCATAGTAATTAACGTAGTGACAGATTAACAAGTTTTAACACTCGACGGTAATGAAGACGTCTCGTACCGAATCGATAAACAGTGGACGTTGTCTATGCATGTGTGCCTAGGGTGGTCCGGACACTTTTTATATCTCTGGATGGTGAATGCGCTTCGGGAGTAAGGGGGATCGGCAGCGCGAAGCACTTAGTGCCTTAAGGATATACTTTGTGTAAGATTTTTCTACCAAAATATCTAAGCTTCTGATATAACAATATTTGGATTGAAATATTTGTTAATTGCTCAAGCTATTTCCGGTTATATTGAGACTTATTTTACTAGTATGATTAAAGTGAGAGACAGTGAGTTTGTATGTATGAAGAGGGTAGACTCTATAACCACTTGTCTACTTAAAAACTAACGCCCTTTGAAAGACATTTTAAATCCATATCCAGAGAATATTGTGAACAGCTGTTAGCGAAGTCGATCAGGTTATGTGACCTGGGCTTATCATAAGGGCTCCAAATCCGTTTAACATCATCATAATCTAAGAAATCAAACAACGAGAGTAGGTATAAAGATGCATAATATTGTATTTTGTATTTTTTAAGTATATTTTAATTCAATAACAATTTACATTTTAAAACTTAAAAACTTACTATTTTCAGAAAATATTTTTTTAAATTAAAACAAGCTATATTTATAACTAGCGGCCCACCCCGGCCGCGCCTTTTATGTTTATGTACCTAAACCTTCCTCATGAATCACTGTATGAAATTTGAAAACCACATGAAAATCCGTGTAGTTTATATAGTTTTTGAGTTTATCGCAAATAGATAGACAGATAGACGCGGTGGAGAACTTTCAACGTCATACGTGTATATATGTATATTTTAAATATAATACATAAGATGGTTCCGTGATTATTAGTGAAGGTTATTCGTTGTTATATTAAGTAAATAAAAATTAAGAAAAATATATCCACCACCACCACTGATACCAGCCGTTGGATGTCCCCTGCTGAAAAAAGGGATCATCTCTCGGGGGATTATACTATGCAACGATTTGTAGACGGGTTGACGAGCGGTGAGTGTTGTGGCAGGATAGGGTGACGCTGCTGCTCATCACTATCCTGGTTGGTGTACACTTGTTCGCACCATTATAGCCTTAGTCGCCTTTAACGACACCTCTGCAAGAAAGAGGTCGAACTATTCTTCTCGTCACGTCGGACCAAAGAAAAACGTATGATATCATGTGATTTCGGAACAAAATCGAAATGAAAACATCAGTTCACGTTACACTTTAAACGCTGCGAACGATTTATCAAATTTATAACTGACGTTTAAATAAATAAAGATAACGTAATGTGGCAAGAAAACAATTAAATAAAAACGCAAGTTCGCCTGTAATAACTCAATAACAGAAAACCAATTAAGCTTAGTATATAAAGCTATCAGTCACATGGCGAGTTGTTAGCGTGCTTTGGTACGTCTGCTTGTAGCTCGCGGCATGTAACAGTGCCTATCGAACTGTTAAAACAAAATTAAACCCACGATCCACTTCGTTCCATAGATACGCAATTAATATCATCTAATAATTTACTATTGTCGTTACGAAACTCACTCGTTCTGTTACACCGTATTGGTAAAAATACATGTGCTTCGGTATATTATACTATAGCATTTAAAACCAGTGGACCATAATCGTAAAATGCCCACGAAACTGTTAAACAATATGCATAATATTCCAATGAATCTTTGGTTGGTGTTTCTAAAACAAATAACTTTAATCATGTCGTCCAGCAAAAGGTCGTGCAGGGCATTGAAGGTAGGTGGGGATGGGGGACGGGGAAAGGGGAACCTTTAAGCAATCAACGAGTGAGGATTTACAGCCTGCCTGAGGCTCGGCTGTCCCGGATTTTGTCAACGACTAGCGAGTTCAGGCGTAACTTTTAAAGAATTTTAATTAACGATCGTAAAACAACAATAACAGTTTTCATATTATTTCATTTTGACCTGTTTTAGTTGTACCTATTGTTATTTAGCTTTTTGCTTTGTAAAGTGTGTATCATAGCTCAGATCTCCATCGTCCAGCTCTCGATCGTAATACTCGTTAGAACAATTGTATATTTATATACATATATAATGCAGCGAAAAATATATTTCAAATATACTGACAATGTTTACACATATTCTGTTTTTAAAATGTAGGCAATAATACAAATATGTGAATATTATTGTTTTAATTTTTTGTTTCATGTATCAACGGCCATAAACAGTATAGTTTTTATTTTTTATTTTTTTATTAATTAAACAATAAATCTAATAGTCAATTCGACTTGTACTATAAATTAACAAAAAGTAAACAATAAATGTATCGATTTGTCAGCTACAGTAGCTTACAATTTACGCTTTATGGCCTCAGAATATAATGAAATAAAGGATAAAGATAAAATATATTAATTCTTCAGAAACTAAGATTAATACGATTCATATCTAAAATTATTTAATTTATAATCTTAAAAGTGGTGGGAGTTTAGATAATCCAAAGATAATTATTATAGATATATTACAATTAGGTAACATATATAAAATATTTATCTCTGAAATCATATGATTACCTTTAAGTAGTGACCGTAAAAGATCACATATTGAGAGGAGATTCGCGTCCTCGCGTTCGTAACCGATATGACTGGTTCGGCGCCGCGCATTGTTTAATATTCAGGGGGAATCGATTACGCGGGTTTATTTATGCGACTAGAGATTAATTAAACTCAGGGGCGACATGGCCCATTTACATAAGACATGGTGCTCGCATTTGGTCCGAGTGCGGTGTGGGCGCAACATCGCGTGTGTTGCTTTCATAGTCTCCTTTATAATAGAACCTTAGCCTTATTGGAATGCTCTGTTTCTCTCAGTGCCGATTCTAACCTGCGAATGTATTGTAATTAAGAAGCGAATGTTAATAAAATAATTGTTCTTACAATGTTTTGTTTTCATAATGTAACGACCTTCGATACTCGACTCATGAATACTTGTAAAAAATATTAAAGATTTCTTAAGGCGCAAGTCCGTTAAGAACGGATTCGTCGTGAACGTAGAGACGATAAATTAAACACTTGTACACATTTTCGGGACAGGATGTCGAGACAAAGGCGAGGGCGCTACCTGACAAAAAGGTGCGCTAAATAAACAATGGACGTATGATATATCATATAACGTTATAACATATGAGAAAGCAATTACAGCGGTAGCCGCCGGCGACTTCGGATTTACTGCCAGTACCACTCGTTATACGCGCTGGCTTTGGACGCGATGTTATTTATACGTCTCTGTGTAACGAGCGATCGAAATGTCAATACCTACGTGTTTTAATGATTTACAAAATGAGATGTAAATTTTAGTCACTCGAACGATATAGAATTAGGTGAATTTTCGAGGACAAATATTATTGATTGCGAGGTTTCGTGCGGGGAGTAAATTTAACCGCATAAATAGGGTCGTAATGTACGGCGCTTGTGAACATGGCGACGTTGAGTCGTGTCGCGGTCACATCTACATAGTACGTGCGAGCCTGAGAGGCGAGATAAGAACTATCACTGTATATATCATAAACATAAATAAAACTCCTCACACTCGGCAGACTCTTACGATACGAGTCGGGAATCTAGAAATACACAGAAAATAAACACTGAAAATAAAACCACGACCTACACCCGCATAGTTTTTGTATATAATTAGTCGATGGGGAATCGGTTAGTAAATTTAGAAAATAGTAACAGAGATTGATTTAGACTTTGATCCAATAATACTTACTTACTGTTTGAAGGTTCAACAATAATGCGGGCATAGCTTAATAGATATATTTTATAATATATTACGATCGGTATATAAATATATTTTTTTAATAAATCGAAATTTAAGTAAATAATACAAGCATTTGATATGTCATATGATATTTTTTTTAAATGTTTTTCAACATTTTTATATACCAATTGAACAAGTTTAAAATTTGCACCTCAAATTAAGTAATAAAATGATATGTCTTTCGAAGCGTAACGGCCCATGTGGTTTTATAACACACTGACACGCCGTTAGAGAATATCTTTATTAAGAGACGGTCGTGGTACTCTAAGCTTTTATAACCATTTTTAATTTATAAAAAGCCGTCAACACGAAATAGAACCTCGTGTATTATCCTATTAGTTAAGATTTGTATAATAGTAATGCTTCGGTGATGATTAGAAACAATTTCCGTTACTGTGAGAGACGTAACGAGTCAAATAAACCTCGACTAAAATATAATATATTGGCCCAATCAACACAACTTACAACAGGTCTGTAATACCATCAACAGAGCGGCTCTCTTAATTTATTGCTTATTTGCTCAAATATTTATGTTTCCAAGATTATTGTTGAAGAAATAATTTGTCAAAATTAAGGGAACCATACTCTCTAAGGTCTAATGAATAAACATTTATATTTACACCGTGTCGGCTTCTGTCGTTTTATTAATTCGTTTAAAATCGGTACGGCACTAATAAGCTTTGTCATTAATAACTGTTGTGGTGTGACAGCGCTCGCTTTATACCGTGACGCGACGTCCGTCGTTTGCAATTTGATTTCGATAGCGAAAAAGTATGTAATAATTCAAATAAGATGAGAGCTTCAAAAAAAATGACGTGAAGCGTTCGATTCGGTCGAGTAAGCCTTCGAATCAACAAAGGCCATAATTATAGTATGGTAAATAAAATATAAATAGTTACTCAAGCGTGGCATCATCGCACTTAATGTCAAGGATGCAGTGATACTCAAAGTATCGGCTCGTGGAGAAGTACAGTTTGACACGCTGTGACCTATCATTGTGATTGTGATACCTACCACGAGTCATGACGTCGTTTACGTGTGTGATTCAATATATTGAGAATACGTCTTACAGTACATGATTGTTAAATAAAACATTTGAAGTATAAAACGAAGTAATAGTTTGAAAATGTAGTACAAAAATGTTTAGCTGCATTTTTTTTTCTAATTATAAACTCACTTTTTATTGATACATTTTTATCGAGATAAAACGACAGAACTTCGTAGGTGTCTTAAATAGCATGGCATTGAAGTAAAAGGCAATATATTTTATTACCTATTATTATCGTTGTCATAAAATTCTGACTGGACATAAAATAAATTAATAAGGATGCTTATACAATTGTAATGTTAAAAATGTATTTCTAAGCAATAGCTGGCGGGGTGGTCGCGTCACCAATCGAGCACGGGTCGAACCTCGCATATCCGACTCCGTTCCGATTAAAATATATCGTCCGACGTCGCATCGACTTATCACAATCAAAATAAATGACAAATGAAAACGTCAGTGTTGCAAGTCACGACGCACTCAGGGTATTTTTTTATGCTGGTAACATTCTCCGTCGTCGCTTTGTTGTGCCACACTCGAGCGGAGATTTTCAATAAAACCTCTCTCAGGACATCGGCCTTGTTTTTTTTTTAACATGATAGTGAATTCTCACGCACCTGTCGCTTTATATTTCCATATTCTATATCTCCGTGGAACGCTCTGGGATCTTCATCTTAAAGGAAAGTAAACAATGCGCGTATTTTCTTATATATATTTATATTCAATCTCTATCATCACGATCAGATAAGATCGTTGTAATAGAAACTACTACCATATTATATGAACGGGTATATTCGCGTCGGCCGATGAGTGCCGATGATACACGATCGCTGATGGCTCATAGTGCATCATCACGGCCACACAGCGAGGGTCAGGGGTCACCCTACTCCGGTCTACCACATACCATCGACGACCCAGCCGATACAAAACTGAACCGCACGGCCAGCATTCATTGGAGTAACAATGACCATCTCGACATGACACCGTAAGCGTGGATGACTCGGGAATTTGCCGACTGAATACTTCTAAATACGACTAAGGTTAATTGGATGCGAGCATAGTATTATGAAGGAACCGAGGCATTAAAAATAGCTTTGTGTTTTATCGTATTGGTTTCGCGTGTCGTGCCGGCCCTCGCGTGCCACGATTGAGTTATTAAAACGATTTGATTTTTATTTACGATTATCTTAAGTGCAATTTTTGTTAACGGCCTCTTTGATAAATCTATTTCATTCTTTTCGATATACGCTTAAGTAATACGTTATTAATGTTTATTCGTTTAACTTTTTTTTTATGAAAACAAATCTCTGCTTAATTGATGTGCGCCATCGTTGAATATAAATATACATAAAGTAGGTGGACCCTGGAAAGCCAATCTAACGAGTAAATACTTTTTATTCGTTTATTTACTGGATAAATGAAGGAAACAAATTATTAAGTAATACTTTGTTTTATTGTGTACCATATAAATCACTTTTTTTTAACGTAGCTTTAAGCTTTTAGCTTTAATTAAACAGTGATTACTATTTAATTAACTTAAGTTTTATTAAGCTCTTCCAAATGGCCTTGCAAGGAACGGGGCTCCAAAGAAGGCCAATATTATAAAGCAGTCGTTCAACTCAAAAATAGAGTTGTAACAATTAATATATCCGCTTTTACTAAAACTACATAATAAGCTCTTTATTTTAAGCGAAACATTAAATGCTTAATATATTTTTATACTCTCTAAAAAACTCAACGAACATTACTTGAACACCATCGTATAACTAAGAAAATATTAATGGAAATTATATAAAAATAGTAGTTATGAGTAATATATTGATATGAAATAACTTGCCAATGCGTTTTATAGTGAAATTAAATACAATTTTTTTTGTCCGTTCTTTTGTAAGGCCATAATGTTCCTAAGAAGGCGAAACTAAAATAAAAGACTATAAAGAAATATAAAACATTGTTTTAACTTTAACAAAAAGTTTTTTTTTTTAAAAAGTAAGTGTTCACATGTTCATGATTTGTAGATTGTGCAAGGCCAACCATCAAATTTTCGATTGGTCTTATAAGGAATCGGCTTTAAGGAACTGGCTTTCTTAGGAACACTACCAATATTTAAACTTAAATCGAGGCAAAATTATTATTTTTTTCTTTAGTACCATAAAAATCCTTATACGACAAATTACAATAAAAATATGAGAAAATAATAGGTCATTTAACTAAAAAGTAACGTTTAACGAAATTCTACGAAACATGAGATCGCATTGCCACAATAGGGACGCTAGCGACTTGCCGCCGCTACTGTGGTCTTAAGTTTGATAGATCTTAGTGTGTAGTAGAAGGAATATGTCCTTACATATCAATTACTACGATTTTTTAATAGTTGGCCTTCAAAGGAGCGTGGCCTTCCATGGTCCTCCTCCTAACCTAACCCACCTTAGTTAAAAAACAAAATTTACAAAACATGTAAAGTTTCGAACATTTTAGTTGTAAGGTAACAACGAATACTGACTTAGAGAAGCTTAAATTTATTGGTTGACATAAAAAATCATACACGAAAGTTTAATTCATACTAATTATATTAATCATGTCTCAGCAACACGACGAGCAGCGATACATATATATATATATATATATATATATATATATATATATATATATATATATATATATATATATATATATAGTGACTTGTCACATAAAGTTTCGAGCGTGGCCGCGTTTGTTGCTCACGTAAAACAAAGAGTAAGTGACACGAAGCAAAATAATGGGACATAACGGGAGCAATACTTTAATACTTAGTGCGAAAATACACATAAAATATGACTTTGATATTAACATATCGCGTCGCGTCGCCTAGCGGACAACGTCCATAACACGATAACAAAAGGCTTTAACTTCAAATTAAGTAGTTACTTCAAAATTTAGTTAATTAAAGTTCGTCCAAAATATACAAGTTTTCATGAAACAACATGCACATTCGATATATGATATTATATAGCTCACATAACAACTCGAAAACGGATAAACACCAATTCAACTTGAGAACTTAAATAGTAGGTATTCTTTGTACGAAATTTTGTACTGTAATGTCTACAACGTAAAGTTTTCAGCATCGTTATGATGCCGCCACGGTGCGTAGTAGTAGTAGTAGATGGACCAATTTCCGAGTTAATATGTGTGCTTTAAATTTATAATGGTACTCACTTGGCGTAGTCCTGTTTACAGTAGACCTGCCTGTCCCTCAGGAAGCAGGAGGGGTGTCGGTCGAGCTGGACGGCGCAGACGCAGCAGCGCAGGCAGCCCGTGTGCCACGCGCCGCCGCCCACCTCTAGGAGGAAGCGGTCGGCTATGGGCTCACCGCACGCGCAACAAGTGCGGTGCTCCGTCTGGAAATTTAACAGCATTATAAAAAAAAAAAAAGACATAAAAGTTAAAGAAAAGAACTACAAAATCTTTTAAATCATGCAAAAGTTTTTATAGAGAAAATCGAAATTTATAACGTCATACTCTTTTAACTTATTTTAGTAAAATATTTAACTTATTTCCGCGTGACACACATAATTATGCACACATATTTAAGTATGCGTATGTAACAAACACTAAACACTAAACACACCTAAAATATGTAAAAATTTACATATTTTCGGTGTATTATCTATTCTCTAATCGTTTATAGCAATTGAAATTCTAATATTTCGTAGGTACTTGCTTTTTAGAAAATCCTAACTATTACTACATAATTATACTAAACAATTATGTATTTTCACTTCAGTAAATGAAAATTCTCTATTAAAATTGAAGTCTATTTGTGTCGACAACCGTTCTGGTGTTGACAACCGTCCTCGTGTAGTGGTGCGAGTAGTCGCCTAAACGTCGGCGATCGCGGTCTCGATTCCCGGCTCGGGCATATATTTGTAAAAACAATTATTTGCAAAAATGTGCATATATTTGTTTCTGGTCTCGGCGTATGTCGTTGTGGGAGCCAGGAATGCTATGGTCGGTCCCGGTTGTTACCACACAGACCCCTGATAACGATAATTACTGTGTAAAATTTTTATATCGTATCCGTTTCAGTCGTGTGAATTCGAATTAGAACAGCGGCCGTCGGTTATGAACAAAGTGATTTATTAACGAAGGCCGTGTTAGCATTTTGTCCTCAGATTCGTTTTATTGTTTCAAAAATTCTCGATGAACTAGTAAAGTAATAGTTTTCTCTCTCTCTCTCTATATATATATATATATATATATATATATATATATATATATATATATATATATATATATATATATATATATATATATATATATATATATATATAAACTAGCTGGTGGCCACGGCGTCGCGTGTAGCGTGATTATAATATATAAAACGTTTTAGCGTTCCGTAAGCAAATAGTGTTACCGAAAGAACGCTATTACTACACATCGCTATCCGTTTGTCCGTCACAATTTTAATTCTCAAATCAAATCGATTATATTCAAAACAAAAAAAAAATTGAAATATTGAAGAGAAAATAAACTCTATATGTACAATAATTTTTATGAAATGAAATAAAATTTCAAAAAAAGAAAATGAAAGAAAATAGTTGTGTTATTGTGTTTATAACAATTTTGCTGATGGATTTGATTCGAAAGATTATTTTAATGACATGAAGCGTAGTTGTTAACTTTTATCAATTCAAAGGTGGACACTTACTCGTACGTCTTCTAATCTTTCTTTTATGAGTAAAAATTCCCCAAGTACCTATTATAAGAGTATTAATTTTCAACGATAAAAATGCGTTATTTATTTAAATTAATTCCTTAATATTTCTAATTTAAAAATATACCCATTTTTTCTCAAAAATAATATTTAAAAAATACTTATAAAAGTGTCATTTTGTTTTATAATAAAAATAAAAATAATATGTAATATTATTATCTTTTAATTTTAATCAAAATGCGTATATATTTAGTTTATAAAAAGACTCTTCAAGAGGCAGATGTTTCTATGATGTTTTAGTACCTATTTAACATCAACCATGATTATATTTTAGAATTTTATCTTTTGTCGACGACACTGGTCCACGTTAAACTCGAATGCGTCTATGATCGTATCTTATAATTTATTTTCTTTGTGCATTGAACGTTGAGTTATAATATTTAAAAATATAAAAATAAATTATTATTTTCAAGATACTTAAATTCTTTTAATTCATTTGTACGTTTTTGAGTCAAAATATTGATATTATAATGTCCGATATTTTAGTTTTAACATTATTCGATAAACATTAGCCCAAATAATGTACTATAAACAAGAAAAGGTAGGTAGGGGAGACCGGGGATGGTTGCCTATAGGGGTAGGTAGACTAATCGAAAAAAACTCGTCACTGGTACAAGTTTTGCGTCTTCCTCTCACAGTCGTGTATTACGCTCCGTAGCCCGCTCATTTGTCCAAAACACCACATCGCAGATACACTTCGTTTTGGAGTAGTGACATGTTTTTTGTTTTCTTACAATGAAAGTAAAATTTCTACACTGCATATTTTTTTATCTGACGCCTACATATTTTATGTAAATCATTTTTTTATTAATCAGGGTAATTAATGAGTTCAAATTAAACATATCTCATGTCTTATTTTTCATGTCGATGACAGTGTCAAGGTTAACCATGCCTAAAAAAACAAAAAATGGCTTCCGGGGTTGGTAGACCTATTTCTTTCGGGGCTGGTTGAATAAGGTAGTCAACCAACTATATGGATAAGAAACAAAACCAAACACAAAAAGAAAGTTTTAAGAAGAAAAAAAGAGATAACCTTACGCTACAGAAGACCAAAATTGGAAAAGAAAAAGGAAAGCTCAAAGAAAAAGGATGGCAAGGGAAAAGGAAATTAAAAGAAATAAAGACAGGTGAGGGAAATAATGACGATGCTGCGAATTCAGATGACGTAATGACGCAAGTACGGTTTGCTTAGCTGAATTGAATTGTTCACTGATAGTAATCGTGGCGAAAAATGGATTCAGTGCATAACTTGCTACGGGCATATTCCAAATGTAAAAGAGGAAATGTAATATTTATTGAATACAAACATTGTATTTCTGCTATTGAAAACTGATTATTTCATTTTTAATTTTCTGTAAATAAAAACGAACATGATATTGACAATAAGTTTAATTAAAAATATATATATCATTAGCTTTGAAAAAACAAGTATTATGTTACTAAGTTTATAAAAAAAAAACCTATATGCTTAAGTTTTGAAATTTAAACGAACGACCTATTTTCTTTTTTTTTATGATAAAGAGGCAAAAAGGGTCGTTGATTTATTTAATAGCATTAGAAAAGTTAAATAAAAAATGTTATTAAATAATTAAAATTGTTTCAAAAATAAAAGTTTATAATTTTGTTAATAACTCTATTAGAAATGTGTGTATCTGATTCAATTTTGTTTTATGTTGTTTATCTTAAGCTGTTTAGCTCAGTTATATTCAGATAAAGGTTTAATTTTTTCCCTCTTCTCATGATTTAATATTTATTGGTACATAAGTCTACTTACACCGGACATATAGTCTACCTACCCCGGACCAGGGGTAGATTGACTAAGATTTTGTGTGCTGTAAAATGTATTATATCTTCACCATATTAAACTAAGACCTGGATATTATATTTTGTATTAGTTTAATAGTTTTTCTATTGACTAATGTGGTTTTATTTTATACGTATATTAAAACACAAAAAATAATATGTATGATTTAGTTAAAAAGTAGTCAACCATCCCCGGTCTCCCCTAATTGTAAAAGGGCTCAACTATAATAAAAATTAATATGCTATACTTCATATTTATATTATATTTGTGACTATCATTTAAATATAGATACAAGAAATTAACTGAGTTCGCCTGTAAGTGTCTCACTGTTGGACAAAGGCCTCAATATGAGAGAATATTTATTTATTAAAATTTTTCTTTTTGACCAAGAATTTAAAGAAACATTTGGAACAAAATGTGGACATAATGCCTAGTGGTATTCTCTCACAGTCAAATTTTAGGACAAACACAAAAAAAAATTGTAGGCGGTGACAACAGAGTAATATGAAATATATATATATATATACACACATATTATGTATTGTGTAAATATTTATACACATAATATATTACATAAAATAGAAACTTAAAAAAAAACGTAGTAGAAAGGTCTATGAATCCTAGAATGAAGATGATGATGTTATGAAGATCTGGAGCTTTATCCGTCATGTTTCTCTGCGTTATCAATCAGATGCTAATGATAACAACAATGACCCGCTTTAACATAATCTCTGTTAATGGCAGGGACTCACAAATACGAGAACAAAAACATATTTATATTTAAAAAAATATATACGAAAATCTAACCAGCGTCCGTCGGTGTTTTACTTTCGCATCTAGGTACTACCTACATCAGAATGCTTCTCGAAGACATAATACGTCGCATTTTTTTTTGTATATAAATTAATAATTACCTTTCACATATACCTAAATCGCTAAAATATAACATAAAATTATAAAGCAATATACCCCGATGGTAGACGGCGGCAACGGCACTCGATCGTTCGTCGAGCTGTAAATAAATTTTTTTAGATACCTACGCGTAATTTTAAAATTGTGATATTTTTTAAATTATTGATCTCAATAAACAAACACACATAAACGCATAAACGCATCAACGTCCTTCAGCAGGATGAGAATATTTTGTTGGGGGTCGAAAACTTACCTACACAGCTCAGACACACCCACCGAGAACGCCCGATGACAAGCACCTGTATTAACCGGGATCGAACCCGCGACTGTTAGTGCAACAGCAGGTTTCTATAATTGTGCCAAAACGACGGTTAATTTTTAGTTATCTACTGGTAAAACATAATTATCTCTCCGTCCTTTCGTACGTTGTTCCGCTGATTTTTAAATCTCGCATTTTTACTTCAGTATCAATTAGTGGCCAAAAAAAAAAATGGTAATAAAATTGTTTCTATTACAAGTTTAAGAGCAGTTAGATAATTCATGAAGTAAAGTTAGATACGAGATAGTTGTAGTAAGATCTTTTTTTTATTAATTAATGAATTTTATTTATTTAAATAGTTACCTACTCCATTAACTTATCACTGAATATTAACGAAATATTTAACTAACGCAGTTATTATTTGAACTGATATATCTGCAAAGGTGTAAAAAACATTGACTATAAATATGTAAGGGAAATTTAATATTAGACACAAAAAAAATTAAATATTAGAACTTAAAATGTCTATATTATGCAAAGGTGAAACAAAACAAATATTTAAGTATAAGTAGTTTTAAATTATTTAATAATAAGCAGAAAGAATTTGACTTTTAATTGAATTTTTATGTAATATCATAAAAATACTTATAAGGTTTTTGTCTGTTTGATGCGAGCTTAGAATTTTATGGTCTTATTTTAAAATTTTATTTTGTTAATGAAAGTTTGTAAATTTAGAAAAATTGCAAGACTACGCCATAAAGAGGGAGCACAGTAGGTATCTATTAATAAACGGTAAAACAGCGAACCGAAAAACCGACCAATTCAGTTGCTATTTTAACATAATTTAATAATAAATCTGAACAAAACAGATCATTTTATAATTTCAATAAATACTCAATTGAAACCTGGGCGGGACGCTAGTGTAGTAATAATGCAGTACATTTATGATAATAATTGTAAATGCGACATGTGTACGAAGGCGCGTTTATTCGATTACAGGGGTGTGAGGATAGTAATCTAATATGGCCCTTGCATAAATACTACACCCTACTCCACTCGGGGATAATCAAACGTTGGTCAAATTGATTTAGTCAAATATTTGCAACGTGACTCAAATAAAACGCACGGGACAAAGCGATTTTATTGTTTTAAATATTTGCAATTGTTTTCGTTTGTTTATTGTATTTATTATGTTGTATGTGGATTAGGGATTCATAAAGTGATTATAACAATAATAATTGTCATATTGTCGACTTAATTAAAATTTACTAGGTACATATGATGTCTGTTTTTCTATATCAATTACCCATGCTTATATTATAATATATAGGTAGGTACCTACTATTACAAGATACACTACCTAATCCCCCTATAACACGGTAGATTAGATCCGCGTTATGGGAAAACGCGTTGTACGAGTATATATCATTTTGACCCCGTACCTATAGCGCGTTATGTATCTACAACATATTCATTAATTTAATTTAATTTTATAAAAACACAATTGACACAATGTGCAAACGTAGGTACACAAAATTGATTATTAACTGTACAAATCATTATAAATTTCACAATACAGATATACAACTTGGGAAATCCGAAATCCCCGCGTTATATGGGAGAAAACACATGTTATACGAGGGACATCACATCGCGTAAAATGAAAACGCGTTATAAGAGTAGGTACCGTGCTAAAGACCGTGTAATTAAAACAAGAAGTTTATTTGTATTAGTTTAATTAAATAATTTCTGTTCTATATGAATCAATTTCGCTACTTTTGAAAACATACGATCATTAATTATTTCAAATATAGCTATTTAAATTTATATTAATTTTTAATTTTAAAATTCTGTTGCTTCCCAAATTGTTCAAAGTTATATTATAATGTTCGATGCGTCTCTACACTTATTTAGAATGTGTTTAACAACAGTGAAAATATTTTAATAACATAGGTAAAAGTTAAACATAACTCAATATTAGGACCCTACTTCCGCTACGAATAACATAAAAGGATATACATAAGTAATTAAAATGATTCAATAACAGTCTTCATCGTTGATATAACCCCAGATTATAATGTTTACAATCCCATCGTGACTGTTTCAGGTCGCCTGCAGCGCCACTTGTGAGGCCGTTCACTCCCATTTGTTTATAGAAAAGAAAATTGTCACAGTTGGAACTCTAATAATTTAATAACAAGAGTTGTTTATACCGTATTTATAAACATGTATAAATAAATCCGTAAAACGTTAGTGTTTAAAAATTCCAAACGCAAATTATGTACAAACATATTTCTAAATAGGAAACAGGGGTATCACTTCACAAGAGTCAACAGCCCTCGACTCAATAAATTTCCACTCAATTTCGACTTACACTCACAACAACGACATCGCAGCAGCCGGACGAATGAATAATAACAAACAATGAGTCTTACAATCGCTTAGCCGCGCTCCCCGCGGAACCCCTGAGCAAATCGCAATAAACCCTGAAACCACAATATACGCCGTGCATCTGTATCATGACGCGAATGGGACAAAGCGACTTGTCACCCATCAAAATCTTCATAACAAATTTCTTAAGGGCCCCCATCAATGGCGCCCCGGTGGCCGTATTGTACTCCACAGCTGACTGATATGCTTTTTATGACAGTTTTTCTGGCGCACCCGAAGCGAGTCAGCTACTCGCGTATAAAGATGTTGTTTGAATGTATTTAACGCGTCATTTAGAAGGGTTTGTTTGTTCTGCTTTTTGGTTTGAAATTATGCAAATGTTACCTTTTTTTCATATATGTGTGATACGGAGTTTTAACGTATCTAAAAAGGTGAGGTAATAAATTATTCGAGACAATCTGCTCAATGTTAAATAATTATGTTTGATTAGATCTGTTCATTATATACTTCAATTATTTTAATAATCATTTCTTGAAGTTATTTTTGTATGAAAACATAAAAAAAAACATTTAGTATCTGTGCTAATATCTAAACGTATCAATAGCACGAAACCACTAGAAAAAGTAAATTATATTAGTTATGACTTATAATGTAATAGGTACCAAAAATAGTTTTTTCGTCTGTGACTTTTTTTTGGGTGAAAAAAACTCACACGGATCGTTTGCCGTTTGCAATGGTGTATGAAATGATTGCTCAGTCACAGAGCCACTTCTACACCGTCATTGATGTTTAATGACGGTTTACAATAGGCAAGGCAACGGTCGGGCGACGAGTAGCGTCACGAAAGACCTTTTGTTGGATAATTTGGCGGGCGTGACATGAACACTCGATGCAAAGCTGGATACAGAACTACTACAATACACACACACACATATAAAGAAACACACACATTCAAAAAAAGTTACTATCCATACACAGCGAAATTTTATTTTGAAATTGGTTTGTCTTACTCGTCCAAAATATTGTGAGAGTGAAATAATGAGTTTTGATTTAATATCCTTAACGCGTACTTTATACATATGATTAAAGAAGCCGCTATTTAAAATTTCTGTTTTTTTTACACAATGAGACAATAAAATGAGGCTGCGGCGAAGAAAAAAATATATATAATACGCAAATTAATTCTAGATTTAAAACGTATGTCTCTTAGATCTATTAATAAACTGACAATAAACGCGGAACTCGTTCTGATCATTTTCGATTTAATCGACTGCCATAATAAATTCGCTCGAAATGATTTAGTTTAAATTGGAAGTACCGGTCAATCGTTTCTCGATCGGCGTGATAGTAAATTATTATAGTTGACAACAAAGGTGACTTTATAATCCGCAAATCGGCATATACCGTGGGGGTGCGGGAGTGAAGCTCTGTGGCCGGTATTGTCAACGCCATTACGACACAGCGTCGCAAAGGTGGCTCGGCGCTAGCCTTACGCCATTGTCACGGACTTACGTTTGCAAATCCGATTTATATTTGAATATAATTGACTTTCGGTCTCATATCAGGTACGAAGAGCTTGTATCTCATTGTGTGAGCTTGATCTCAATGGCATTTTTATCGGTTCAAAATGATAAATGTGTTTCGAAGATTAAGCGTAGTGGGTGCACGCTCGCATTCAATGCGTTCAAGGAATTCTGTTTAAAATTCTGATTTACTACAACGTATACGGACGTCAGTTTTAATTTCGAGAACACCGAGCGAATATTTTTATAAGATATATCTTTTTATAGAAAAGCACGTAATTCGAGGAACATTTTACGCAAACAATACAACACAAACGAGAGGCGGTTTCCTTCGCGAATTTCCATAACAGTAGTCAATCTCGGATATTCGTGCTCCTCGAAACCTTTTTATATTCGGAGAGTGCGCGGGATCGGGAAGGCTGATTGTAAAATATTTACGAATAGGAAAGTTTGTTTTTGCTTTTACAGTCGATTTGTTGTCTTTTTCGTTTCTAGAAGTGGAAAGACCGTATGGGCAACAAAGGATCGGAAATGAATTATGTGTGTGTCAGCGAAGAGAGCCGGGCGGGCGAGCGATCTGAGAGGCTCAGCGGGGTTCGAGCAGCATAATAGAGTGAGGTTCACACCATTCACGCATCGCTTTGGAGTTTTTTCTCGGTGACGGGGGTCACGGCGACCATCCGTCACCGGTAGGGCTACCATCGCGCATTCGCTGTTTAAAGATATTTGAGTATTTTAAAGGTTCGAAAATACGTTATTAATATGCAACAGATAATTTATATCGATATATAATTTTATCTTTTTTATGAAATTAATTAGTTGTATTATTGCACGCCTCATACCGCCATACGGTTGATTATGCTTACTTGGTTGTACTTTACTTCCGACACGTCAAAGTAAAACAATTTTTTTGCTTTTAAACTGCTTCTATCACAACCAATTGGCACTTATACGATTAGATGTGTACGTATACAATAAGAGATGTATTTCAAGGAAACCGTTTAAATAATCTGTCTCATATTCTGTAAAAAACAATTTTATTTTGCTATCAAAAAAATAAGACTGGATATTCGGATATCCGGTGCTTTTTACGAGGTGGTCAAGGTAGCTCCCTAAAAAAATGGACGCATTGAGACCGGGTTTTATTTATTAATTTCAGAATAACATCAACTTACCTTATTATTATTAACAAGTTACCTTATTCATATCAATACTAGGCAGAGTTTATTCATAAAATCGTTTTTATAAAAAAAAAGTTTACTATTTTTTCATATCTAAGATTAAAATAGCACGAAATATTTAAATCTAAAATTAAAAATCTAAATTTTCTTAAATTGTCTAAATAATATAAATAAATCAATGTTACATGTTTTTTTTCTTAAAAATTAAATTACTGTAATGAGGTGTGCAAGTTTGGATTATTCAAATATTTAATACCTACCTATCAGAAATTATCTAAACGCGATATTTAATGTTCACTCAGTATAAAAAAAGTAAAAATTCTAAAATCTAAATGAATGTTTAATGAAGAAGCTTATATTTAATGGCTACTTATAAACATGCCGAACTGTACAATACCTACACAGTTCTACATATACTAGAAGGGTTAAAGCGTAGTCCACCACGCTGCTCCGCTGCGGGTTGACGGATAATTTCCTACCATGAGTAACGATCACTATCACGGGTTTGTGGTAAAAACCGGGACAAAGACCTACACCCAGACCAAAAACAAATTGTACCAGTACAGATATCTGAACCCGAAACTGCTGGCGTTAAGGCGACTACTTGCACCACTAGCTACACCAGATGGATTGCAACTACTTATAAATTCCTAAGCTACTCGCATATGTAACATGGACTGTACTGTGACTATTATAAATTTCCCACTACTGAATAAGGCCTATCATCTATTAAAGGAAGAAACTGAAATTAATTCAAGTTGAACTCTACAAATTTACCTTCCTTATCTTTACGTGTTACGTAATATCTTACGGATTATAATGCATACGTACCTACTTATTCTCAATACTTTACTTCACCGACATAAATAAAATAAAATTTGGTAGGTAGGTACTTGAAACAGGTATCAAGTTATGCTTGTCACTTTTGTCTCTTGTCTATCTTTTGGGTCTTATTAACATTAAACATATTAAATCTTTATTTTTATTTTTATTTATGTTTATCTTAGTTCAATAATTCTTTATAGCGCCTACTCACACATACACGAAACTCTTGTTTAAAAATTCATCTATCTAGAATAAGCATCTGTCCGCTTTGGCTGTGTAGGTATTGTTTGTTCAATATTCTCGTTTAATTATATATTATTTGCTGAACTGGACTAAATCAACCTGTTACATCACACTTTTAGGCCTCTTAATATGGGAGAAGGGTTGCAGCTTACCATGCTGCTCCACTGCAGGTTGGTGGATAATTTCTCTACTATAAGTATATGAAGATCGCTATTAGGTATTTATGAGAATAATCAGGTCACCATGATGCTTTCCGAGGAACGGTGGGATACTTACAAAAACACGGCTACAAATATTGTACAAATACAAATATATGTTCTGAGAGGTCACCACTACTCCAGAATGATTCGACGGAATCGTTTAGCTATGGTACCTAACTTATAATTTAAATTAATAATGTTTAGCTATATAGCGTAGTTCTAATTTCTTATAATTTATTGTAGTTGAGTAGAGTCGATCGTTTGAGTACTTTGACGTAGATATTAAAATATAGATACGTATATAAATATAATAAGGTAGTTAGGGAGTACAGGCCTTTCTATCCAGTATGGATACAGAAGAGGCTTTATATGAGACTATACCTCTGAAAATTATAAAATTAATATCTGTCTATATACTTTTTCTTAGTTGAAAAAAAAAAGTTCAGTTTTGTCTTAAAACTTTATCTTCAATGCATCTATCGTCATTGGGTATAGAGAGTGAAATATCTCGTAAACGAAGTTCTTGAAATCAGTTAAAATTGAACTTAATGATATAAAAATAGAGTACAAAATCGCATAACTATCCGGCTAGATAAAAGTTACGAATAGTTAAGCTTTCGTTTGAATTCTACGACCATTCAAAATTTATACTTATTCCCTTGAAATAGAGCACATTTTTTGTAATAGGAATTCGAGACGAGAACATCAAAGCTAAGTTTGAATGTTACTCTTGTAGGAATTTGAGCTCTATGTAATGGTGATAGAGCTTATAACATTTTGAGCTTTGTTCAATCGTAGAACGGGCGGGACTGGGCGTGTCGACTGACGTCAGTGTTTGCACACGTCGTGTCAGAACGTCGGACGATCGAATTGTTTGTACTCGGTGAAGACAAACTGAACCTAGATCGATCGTTCTCCGTTGCGAGTTCAAAATACAGCGGGATTTACTGTTTTGATGACGATGTACGACTGAAAATAATAATAATGAATCAAGGGACGGATGTTAAAATTTGTGTAGTTTGAGACGGTAGCTATTGTAAGGAGGTAGCTCAGTCAGAAGCCGTAACCACCTGCGGCCTGGGAGTCAACTACCATCGGAGAATAAGTGTTTTTTTTTTAAATATATTTATAATAAAATAATATAATAAAATATTCTTTATTATTGACGACCGAATAAATTACTTGAAATTTTTTAACTAAACCAAAACCAACTTCATGAGGCGTATTGTGTGATTGTGTAAACAATGCATATAGGTACATGCGATTGCAGCCACCACTACAGAATTGCTGTTACTGCAGGTTTTTTGCTGTTTTTTGTTCATTTTACATCGATAAGTAATAAAATGAAAACATCATCAACGTAGTCGAAGTCAATTAAATACGCATTAGTAGGGATAACTCAAAAACTACTCGTCAGATCTAGCTCAAATTTGGCTGGCTCAAAAATGTCATAGGATGCTTGCATCAGCTTTCGAATATAAAAAGAATCATCAACATAGGTAAACCCAGTAAAAAGTTATGAAGTAACACATATTAAAAAATACAGATGAATCGAGAACCTACTTTTTTGAAGCCGGTTATAAACAATTACCTACTGGAAAGTAAACTCTTGGTACCTACAGAAAAACGGTCATATCGCTAAGCAGCGATCTCTACCAGATAACCTTACATGCTTGGAAACAGAGTCCAATATAAGTATTATAATATTAAGTGGTGCTGCACATAAGGACTAATATACTAAAAAAAATATGTCTATAGGTATATATAAAATACATACAATGTTTGACACATGTGAACTACTCGTAAATACCTATACATAAGTTAATTATTAGTTCATAGAATATTATAATGGAATAAAACTTAATCAATATACATACATAGGTATATTACATGGTTAACCTAGATCTCCTCGTAAAATGAGATTTACACCGCGAATGCATCCTATGATGATTTATGAGGCAGAAAGACAATTTAAAAATAGATACCTGATACTATTAAGACTTAAAAAAATTATGTTTTATTTAATTAAAATAAAAATATTATTATAATACAGCTGTAAAATGTTTACCTGAGTGAATCTAAATGCGGCGATTGATATTATTTTCATTACTCTTGTCGTAAATTATATTTGTGTTATTTATATCACAAGACATATTCATTGGTTAAAATAAATTAACCAAAAAAAAAACAAAAAAAACAAAAACAGATTGTTTTTAATCATTGTAGACGCTTCCAATTACATCCTATAGAATGTGTGTTAAATTCCATAAAAATAATTCTTAATTGAATTTTCAAAATCCAAACTTACGTTGAAAATGATGAATTCAATTTTAAAAACAATTGAACTATCCAACACAATATAGGTATATAACCCGATGACCGATGTGTGATGAACTTACTTATATTACAGACACATATTGACACAATTCGTATTAGTTTATGTCAAAATTAGGTATATCTCTAGTAGGTAGGCTAAATCAAAGATGAAGAGAATATTGAGATTGGCCATAAGTTAAAAAAGCATAAGCACTGGATTAGGTAAGCGATGTGACAAGACGAGAAGCGAAATAAAGTGACTTTCACGTATCATGAATTACCACGATGCAGTCTCGGTTCTACGATTTTTTCGAGCCGGGGCAGAAACTTAGCGCTCTCTCGAACTTAAATGGAGTGGGTGCCCCGGATGAATCCTACCCTAAATCCGGGGCTGGCTAGATAACGTAGGAAATTAGTAATATGTTCGCCGTGGATTGTATCGTGTCGCGTTAACTCGTTACTCTATTTGTCACTCACCTAAGACCACTAGGCTTCGTAGATAGTAGGTATTACTTTGGCTTTGGTAGGTATTATTTTTAAGGAATGGGCTAAGCTTGGAGTCTGTCCCAAGGATAAATCAGGAATGAGATTATCCGCGAGAGAACCAAAGTAATCGTCATAGCCCGTACAAACAGCAACTTGAAGTGGCAGTTGGCTGGGCACGTATGACGCAGGACCGATGGCCACTGAAGCATACGTGTAGTAGAGTGGAGACCGCGTATCAGCAAACGCAGTGTGGGGCGTCCTCCGGTCTGCTGGACCAACGATGTACGTAAGTTCTCCAGCGGAAACTGGATGGGGATTGCGGAATGCTAGGGTATTTTGTGCGAACTTGGGGAGGCCTATGTCCATGAGTGAATTGCACGAAGCTGAAGTGACGCGATTATAAGCACTAGGTGTATAAAAACTCAATACCTATTATATAAGTTCTAGGTACACATATTAGATTGTTTTTTTAAAAATCCGTAATTAATAGATACTAATATCACAAATGAAACAAAATTTAAATTTATGTGTACTCTGTAGCGCCAGATAACAGATGGCACATACTGTACATTAAGGCCCGCTAAAAGCACGGTCGTCCATGCTCCAGGTGCTGCTTTATTGTGTTCTGATCAAAAATTAAATTCACATAACTGAAATTCCTAATTACGAAACATTAGTATTTTGTAATTCTATAATAACATTAGCAAATTTTGTTAATTTTTTTTTTAGAAATACTTAATAATTGTCGATCACAAAACTTACCTAGTACAATTTTTTATACGTAAAATTCTCTATTTAATTTACTTTATAAAAAAGAAAATTGAAAAATTATGAATTAACGTCTTTTATTGTAAAAAAAAATGTTATTTAGCAATTCCATTCCAACCTTTGCAATTATATAGGTACCTTAAAATCTTTTTAATAGCGTAATAGGCATAGCATGCATCAGCTAGTTTACTTAGACTAATAACAATCATCGAATCTCCTTTATAGTATCGAAACCATAATCTAACATAAAAACACCGTTTTATATAGTACCGATAAACAAAACCCATTACGTTTCTCTCATAACACGATTATAAGATGACTCCGATGATATTAAAGCGAGCGAGTCGGGGCGCCAAGCGAAGGCTGAGGTATCGGTATAAAATGACAAGCATGCATTAAATCGGTCGAATTTCTCTGTCGGCTTCGACTTCGATCATTATATTTCTCCGGAATAGATTCGAAAACATCGAGAGAAGGTATTAAGTAATAAACAGTCAATAAACACGCAGCGGCCGGTGAAGAGGTCGACTAATTACTGACAATTAGTTGCTAGATGCCGCCCCCCGGCGCGACGCGTCATTATTATCCTATTTATTGCATATTGAAAACAAAAAACACTAACGTACCAATCGTTCTAAAATTTTTTATATAGTCGTCAAATGCAAAAATATTTCTAGAGGATGACGTAATGTTTAAAGTTTTATACGATTTAGCGGCAATAATTGATTATTATTAAAACTATATTTTAACTAGGGGTGTCCACTTAGAAAATACATCGATGTTTTTTTTCGATGCAATACATCGCGACTGTGCATCGATGTTTTTCGATGCATCGGTTGGAAACATCGATGTTTTCTCAAAATCGAGTACTTTTTCTAATCAGCTTCATCAGCTGTAGTAGTTCCCCTTGACACTCCATACAAATAAACAAATCACAATTTGTTATTATCTATTATTTTTACAAAAGCACTTTACATGTCTGCATTTTGTGTGTGTGTGTTAAAGGATATTCAAGGAATATAATTATGTTACAAAGAAAAAAAAAACGACTTTTCATGCAATCTTCGCTGATTCAGCTCACCGGTGTCGTTTATTAAAAAAATAAATAATAAATGAATAAATAAATATTAAGACACATTTATTTATTTATTAAAAAAAAAATGAAAGCAACATGTGACAATATTCTTTGTTATTATTACAAAAACGAGAACTCTCCAATCGAACTTATAAGGAAACGATGAAATTATACTGTAATAATATATTTTATTCAAATCCAGTCCTACTTCGTGTTGTAAAAGATACACATTCACAAACAAATAAAAACTATAAATGAAATTTAACGTTTTTATTCAAAGTTCACAGAGACCCGAAACCAAAAAAAAACGAACTTGTTTATTCTGTGACACCAGACGTAGTGTTGCCAATGTCAATATCAGTCAACTAGAGCCGACAAAAAAAAATGTTTAATATTCAATTTTAACTTCTAATTTTTTCTAAATCAGAGATACTGAAACAGAAATACTATGGTTATCATTGATTCGATGTTTTATGAAATTACATCGATACATCGAGTAAATCAATAGCTTTTCAAAACATCGGATCGTTTCGATGTATCGTATTATAAACATCGAGTGAATTCGATGCATCGATGTATATCGAATATCCCTAATTTTAACAATCGTATGATAATAAAAATCATGAGTTCCATAGGTATAAAAAATTGTTTGAATTTTGGACGTAAACTTAAAATTGCTTAGCGTTGAACTACTAACTAAAGTTAGCAAAAAGAACATAATTTATATTGTCACGACGATAAGAAATGTTATTCGGAACCAAATAATATTACGAGTGAAAGACGATTTTAATCTAACATAAAAAATCTCGAATTAGTAAATCTCTTAAGAGATATAAGTATCAAAATACGAATAAGACGTGGGGTCATTAGTGACATTCATAGTTTATTAGTAGAGTGTAGGTAGAACACATTGCCAATATAGTTTTCTTTAATAAAACGTCACGGGCCCAATGGCACAGACGGAGCATCCGCGGGGCGCGCCGGCTCGTTTCAACTGTCCAATAACTTACATTCTAATAGGAGCGGCAGGCCTTGTGCCAACTATTAAATACTATACACATTTTACGATAATGCCCGACAAAATCTTATTGACGTATAAATTCCAAATTTCTTTTTTCTTAACAGCCGAAGGCGCCAGTATTAATAATTCGATGCTAGTTCTGTTTTTCGGCTTTAATTGCCTCGGCCGGTCTCGTTCTCGACTGTAGTAAATTAAACGGTCGGCTGGCCTTTTAATATTCATAGCGTTTTCAAACAAAATTCTAAACTAATTAAAACTTGTTCAAGTCTGCGGGCAGAGGCTCGCCGTTCTGATTATTTGCATTCTTCGATGCCTCAGATGTTGCTGTCATATCGAAGATTGGATCTATAGGATGTTATATTAACGTTAAGAAAACTCTTGTATTGAATCTTTCGTATCTCTTAAAGTCATAACTAATAATTGTGTCATAAAACTTTTATATGCTTCGCGTCGATCAAATTACTAAACCTAATTATTGAAATACTTTCTAAATTTTTTTATGTAATATTATACAGCATACCTATATTATACAGACAAATTTGACGGGCTATTATTAAAAAATCAAAAAAGAAACTCGTTTTAATCTATATTGTTAAGTCGCGACTTAAAAGTCAGGTATAATTATCAAGTACCTAATATAAGCAGATGGCATTATGATTGATATAAAAAATCATAATATGAAGATTTTGATGTTTTATAATCATAAACAAAATATAAATAAAAAAGTCATTACCTACCCGAGTTGTATAAAAATTATAATAAGATATTAAACATATTATTTTCATACGACATTCCTTTTATCTCAAATTATTGCTAATTCCGAGTTGACTTTATAAAAACGATGCGCATGAGTTGACGGCAGGTGTGAATTGTTTGTAACGAAAAGATAAATAGGGATGCGCTTGATTATTATCGACCTCATACGTACAATTATTTTATTTTGACTTAATGTCTATATAATTTATTACAATGATATTTTTAATAATTATAAATAATCAAGAATCCAGCGTACTTTTCTATCAATTTTAGAGTAACACTTTTCTAATCATATGTCGTATTTTAAAGTAAGATCGTACAATGTTTGCTATTTAATGTTCTATGAAACGAGATTTGATGGCAAGTCAAAGTTGAATAGTGTAGGAGGAGTTTGATACTAAAATTCATGACTCAAATTTCACAATTTCACATGCCTGCAGCAGAGGTATCGACAATCGACATATCGGCAGTCAACGGCCGGCGTCTCTCGTAGTGTCAAGCCGCGGGGTGCCGCTCGTGCCCGCCCCACCTGCCCGCGCCTCGATATGGCTATTTGTGCGTAAATACATCCTATTGTCTACACAAACACACACAATCGATGATACAACGCCCTGCTGATTCGGAGAACAAGGGAATCTCGGCCCGGTGGTCGATGGTCGGTGGTCATCGCGATAAAATTGATGATCTTACGGATCAAGCGATCGGTAACGTTATTGTTGATTATCGAGAATAAGATGAAGTGTAAATAGGTTTCTTAACCAACATAGTAAAACGAGGTTCTATCTTTGAAGCCTGTTTATATTCTATTTTAGCATTTTTTGGGAAAAGCTTCAAAATGTAGTGTAAGCTAATAATGGATTTTGTTTTAAGAAAATTAAAGTAAGTCACTTATATTCACTAACACTTATTCCATAGAAAATATAATCCAGGAAAATTAAATTCTAAAATTTATTTCTATTTTAAAAGTACCTAACGTCCGTTTTTTTAATCGATGTTTTTTTGCTGTTTTACTTCACTAAAGCTGTAAATGATTACATTTTAACCTAAAAGTGGTTTAAGCATCGTTAAGATATCTTTTTAAAGAACAGAAGTAGAATAGAGATATCTTATTTTAATACATTTTATAAACATTATTTTATTTAATATATCAAATGTTTGATAATTATATAAAATAACAAAGTAAAGTAAGGTATTAAGTTTATGAATACTGAAAAACCTTTTGTAAGAATACCGCGGCATCATTGTCTTGGTAATTTATTCCTTAGGGAATTTAATTAGGACTGAATGGTAAGTACATACAACAAAAATATCATCAACTAAATACATATATAGCAATTACGCGATATAAATTATATTATTGTAAGTTAATAAGTAGGTAAGTTGAATTTTATTATATTCGCGATATTTCTATGGCATATTAATATATTACTAAGTACTTACTTATTATGATTTGGATTGTAATTATTATTTTTAATTATAATATTATGTTATAAATCTATTTTAAAATCTGGCAAATGTCATAATATTCTTTATTAAAATAATCCTAATATTTCAAAAATTGTAGAACTCTCAGAGGTAGCTCTTGACTCTACCAAATCTCCGATCTCCTTACCCAGAATCCGAACAACTTTTACATAAACTTAACCCATTTGGTATAAGTTTACTTCTGTCCCTGGGAGCTGTTATATACTAGTTATATATGTAATGTGTAGTATATACTAGTTATATAAATGTGTCGTATTTATTCCTACTTCTCCCTATTTTCCTTATCAGCACTTTTGAGAGCCGACAATATTTAAAATAATGAAACGAGTCAGTTTTTAACCAACATCCGCGCGTGATACTTGCCATTCGTTAGAGCCTATAATAATATAAATAAAGTTATAAAATTCAAATAATCTTTTTTTTTCAAAGAGCTTCAGTGTAATATCACTAACAATTTGATATTTTGAAATTAGAATAATAAATTGATTTTAAACATTTAATATTTGAATTTGTTACTAAAAACTTTCTTACTGGTTCTTCATAGTTATTAATATTACATTCTTAATGGTCACATGGTGATAGATCACAAAGCAAATCTAATACAGGCATTACGTGTTTAAAAGGAAACTTTATACCTACTACTTGTAATAGAAATCATGGTATGTAAATAAAAAATTAAAAACAATTTTAGGTTCTTCACTTCATACACATACACACAGAACTGAAAATATTTAGTAAAATGATGACTTTAAAGCATATAAGCGCTTAAACATTAATGGGAATTTTATAGGGTACAAGCATTTCGTTTTATTATTAAAACGTGCAAATTTAATAATATAAGTTAAAACGGCACACCGATACAATTTATCCCATAGCTGTATGTGAATAATTAGCTTATAAATTTTGCTTTGTAAATATTTCTAATTTAAAAAATATATTATAATTTATATATAAAAACAAATAAATAATTATATGTATATTTTATGTGACTTTATAAAAAAAGTCCTATGCATGGTATGTTTATGCCTTGTATTCCGCTACCAAGAGCCGTAGTTATATGTTTAGTAGTAATAGTAGTATGTTCTATACTTTATAACATACGTTACTAGTAGTAGCTACTTAATAATAAAGAGTTTTTAAAAGAATTATGGTACTGTCCGAGTTTATCAATTATTTATTTATATTATTTTTTTTTTATTGAGAACTGTATTTTTATAATAAATTAAAAAATAATTTGATTTTTTGTTTATTATTTAAATCAAAACTTTAACTTATTAAGTAGTTTTCATAAGCACTTTTGAATCGTCATGTTACACCGTACGTATATCATTTTAAGTAACTAAATTAAATTAAAAAAAAATTACATCTGGATATCTTGTGCTTTCTTATATATCACGTTGAAGTATCATAATTATAAGAAATGTCTTTTTTATATATTTTCGGAATGTTTCTTGACTGGCACATTGGCGCAGTTAGTAGTTACCCCACTTTTTGCTTCAGGGTTGTGGTTCGATTAAACTCAGTCATTCGGTCTGAGTGTAATACAGTCGATCGTGTTTGTATGTTAAACCAAAAAAAAAAAAAAACGAAGCGAAACATATCACAGCCGAGAGGAATGGGGAGAAAATAATAGACGTTCTCGAAAATTCGGCTGCTGAATATTCGGTGCTTGTTAAATATTATTTTCTATTAATACGGGTATATTCGGTATACGGCGGAATCACTATGCGTGTCATACTATGTAAAGAACACGTTTATTATTTTACCAAGGTCATTTTTTGTCTTGTTATAACTTTTAACTATAGAATTTATAAACCTATGAAAGTACTTATTCTAGTTCTCTTAATATAATACTGTATTTAATTTCTTGATGTACTTTCCACTTTCCACGAATAAACTAAATAAGTAGTCTAAAATAAATTTACATTTATTTAATGTGCTTATTTAGTATACCTACCTATAGATAACGAATTCGTAGTTATTTATTTGAAGGGCTTAAACATAAACGTTCATATGTTTTTTTTTTTATCATGACGTAATTCTTTCAACTCTATAAAAATACTTTCAACTCGCCGACGGTAAGCTGGACTGCTATTAATTCGTGCTTAAACAAATTTTCTAAATAATTCTATCGATTATGTTTGTTCACACAAACAACACTTAAAACAAACACAACCTTCTTTAATGTAATAATTATATGTATGTAATAAGGTTCAAGTTAATACAACGAATCATTTTCTTGAGAACGATGAAACAATTGACACAAGTGAAGAAGCAGACTGTGTATACAATGTATGTGTGTGTTACGTGATATTAATTTCTATATCTTTCGGATTTAAGTAGCAATTTGATTGATGGACTCTGTGTGTTAGGTCGCTATTAATTTTAAGTTGTCAATGTAATATAGATGTCACAAGGTTGGAGCCATAAGTTTGTCTTTCACACGTGCATATTTTCATAAATTATATTCCTATAGCGACCTACATTCTTTAAGTTTTAAAATTATTTCTATTGATATTTCTATTTATATTGATACTAGCGGCCCACCTCGGCTGCACCCGGGGTATGTATATGTACCTAAACCTTCCTCATTATCATGAATCACTCTATCTATTGGTGAAAACCGCATAAAAATCTTTGCAGTAGTTTTTGAGTTTATCGCGAACAGATAGACAAACAGACGCGGTAGAGGTCTTCGTTTTATAATATGTAGTGATAAGTTAAAGTTTATTGTTAATTTGTTTTAATAAGTCCATTATTTTTCTGTCAAAGATATGTAAAAGGAACATTAGTGAAATTACGAGTACAAAAATACAACATACGAAATTTCTCATTTCCAGACCAAAGCTTTTTTTAACATGTAGCTTAATATATATATATATATATATATATATATATATATATATATATATATATATATATATATATATATATATATATATATATATATAAAGTACCTATAGCTATTCTTGAAAAAAAAAAGTTATTAATATTTCTCACTTATGGTTAGTGTTAAGTACCTACCTATGTGTATATTATATTATAAGTATATGTTTATATTATGTTGTAAGTAGTAGTTTCGATTATTATTTTTTAGTTATTTATATGTTAAATAAACTAATACAAGATAACGTTACATATCATCAAAAGCATACATTGTATGTTCGAATTTTTATTGTCTGACGTCAATAGTCCGTTTCAAACGATTAATGGCTCTTTCGATAAATTAACTCTCGAACGAATACGGACGGCTAATATTATTTTTGTGTTTATAGTTGAAAATAATATAAAGATCGTCTGGCGTATGGCACGCCTCAAAGGTCATAGGTTCGTTCCCTCCGGTGACAAGTTTTGTTTTAACAAACATTTACGTGTAATAATTTTTTATAAACATCAATAACATTGGACTTTTTTACTTGGAAGCTGTGACTTACTGTTATTTACTTATTAATTTTTGTGAGAACAAAGAGTACATAACAATTTTTTAAAATAGCAAATCTTAATAAATTAAAATAAAAAATATATATATATTGCGATACGTTTATCACACATTTCATGTTTAGTTTCGATAATAGTTATACAATATTTAAATATACTAGTATAAGAACTCAAATTATTTAACTTTATCATATTAATACCTAAACAGATAGATGTTAAACGTACAATGTTGATTCTGTGCATACAATGTGTAAAGTCGGAATTTTTTAAAGGAATAGCCGATCACGATCACGTTTCAAATACACCGTTAAATCCAACAGGGCGTTACTAAAAATATTAGATTCATAACTTATAAAATATCTTTAAAAGCACAAATTGATAAATTACAGGTAGGACACGCTTAATCCCCTACGAAATAACCTCTTACACGAGGATTACGAAACGATGAATCGGTCTCTTTCACCGAAACCTATACGCCGTGTTTGAACTATGTTCGCTCATTGTACGCGGCTCCGAATGCATTTATACTCACACGTTTCTAATAGTAATTTTATCATGAAAAATGTTTCAAAGCATTCACAGATAAATAATCGGTGAAAATAACGATTATCTCGTGGTATCACGTGTCTGGTGATGACATTCCCATATATGTATTCGATTGTTAACTCTGTAACACTATATATGTAGATTGTTATATATATTGTAATAAAAATATCAAAATTTTATCTTAATTGGTTACCAATAATTACATGATAATCTATATAGTTAGAATGATTTAAAGCATTTTATATCTAACATTACATTACATAAGTAGGTACCTACTAATGCTATTGTACGTAAAACAATATTTGAATTGTAATGTATTTAGACACAAACAGTTTTGCTGTAGATTAATAAAATAAGATTTATGATAAATACCTAAAATGTCGGTCCAAATATGTCGATAGGTAGAACGAAACCATTTTTAATATAACTACATGAGGTTACATAATAGTATGATACTCGTTGTATGGAGCTTATGTCAAAATTATATTTCTATGGTATTTAAGGAAGTAAATAAAAATAAAATATTATCTATGGGTATATTTGTTTTTAAATATTAAATATAGAACAAACGTATGACCAGGAATTAGATGATTTCGATTGAAAGCCTCATTACTAAATTTTCAAAGAGACTGACGGAACCGTATTTCTCGGTACCTACTTTTAAACTGAACCGTAATAGGTATGTAGACATAAATTTCAAAGAATATATATCTATCATTGTGCCAGTAATAATGAAATAAAATATATAAAAATAAAACAATAAACGAGTTTTAACATATAACAACGTATCAACTTAATCTTTTTTGACTCAATCTATAAATACCTATAGGTATTTTTATTATTTCTGTGATGCCTTTAATATGTGATTCCGAATTAAAATTGACCGTATTTCTAACTTGCATTCGCAGTTAACACAAATGTAGTCTTTTATTTTACGCTCTTAAAAGATGAAGTGTGAAATAAATAGGTATATTGATTTATCTGATTTTTATTCATAAAAGAAGAAAAAAAAAAACCAACTCATCTGTACCTAATATATTATGGTTTAAGACCCCAAATTGTAGACTTTGGGTACATTTTATTAAATACTAGTTGTACCGCGACTTCATTCGCGATTACCATTACTTCCATTAATCCTATAAGATAAAGTATTTACGCCGGTTAAGAGTTGTACATCCCATGGGTCTATTACATAACTTGCGCGATCGCGAGAAATCGCTGTGGTGTCGAATTTCAATACTAATTGAGGCTCAGCTAGTATTGAAATTAGACAATCGAACAAAAAAAAAAGTGAATGAAATCGGATGTTACTGAATCACTACTATGTTAAATTTTCGACTTTCACCTCCTCTTTGAAAAGAACTGTACCTACTCAATTTCGATATAAAAAAAGTATTCAGTGTCCTAGTTTGTATAATATACTCAAATCTTGCTCAGTTTCAGTCAGTTTAAATTCATTCAATTATTACGTTGTGTTGCGCGGCTAAGATACAGACAGACAGAAATAAATGAATAAAATAATATTAATATCAAGGCTTCAGTATCAATTTTCGAAGTTTTTCGTAAGTGAACCTACATTGAGTTCCTAAGATTAGATAGACGTGGAAATATTTTAGAAGTAGATAACAGTTCCATCTGTCGTAAATCTTTCAAGACTCTGTCAGAAAATCTGTTTAGCTGTAAAAGAAGTGCAATGACGTACAAACGAACAGAAAAATTACATATACAAAATATTTAGTATATCGTAAAATATACTGCCCTGTTGGCGCAGTTGGCAGTGACCTTGTACTAGAGGTTTGTGGGTTCAATTCCCGCCCTATTTCGATTATTCGAGCCAGGCTGTAAATATGTATATCGATTAGGTACCTAAAACAAAGGCACAAAGGTGCCCATTTCAGGAACAGAAAACATGTCTGTCTGTTAAATATATTAATACATTAAACTACTAAATTCGTTTATATTATTATAACAGTGGTTAGTGATGAACTGTTTTAAATTATCTGAGTTCTTGTTAAAATAAGTAAATAATCCACTTAGATACCCGCTACCGCTTGTGAATTATACTTAATAAAATATTCGTCACCAAGGCTCTCGGTTTTTGTCGCTTTACAACGGATCCCTTCAGATTTACGACCAACTTAACAACGCTATAATAATACCTCATCATTATTGATAATAGCAGATACTATATTAATATTATTGAGTGCATGTTTCACGTACGAGAGGTAAAAATATCGCGTTTATTTATAATAATAATAAGTACTATTACTTATTATGGTATGTTCTTTATTAATTTACGATGCGTTGGTGCAGTAGTTACAACAACTGGCTGATGCGATAACGGTCGCCGGATCGATCCTGCACATGACAAATATTTGCATGCATAGAGGGTTTTGTCGTGGTCTGGGCGTTTGTGCTTTGTTTCCCTTTGTGGACCTCTGATATAGGATTCACTTCCTACTGGGGGTCGTTGAGTGCGAGGCGTTTTATTAATATAATAAATAAATAAATATTAACCAACAATCACATATATATTATACAATACACAGTACCCGGGCAACCGAGGTGCTTCACTCGCTCGCTGCTGTGTCATATTTTAAAAATACGGAAAAACATACATTTTATATATATATATATATATATTGTACTAAAATATAGATTTATGAAGAAAATAGATTCGTAAAGAAGCGATTTTTCGAAATCGAACTCTGACTGAGTGTACAGGGACGCTCATGATTCCACAGTAGACGAAAGATTATATCGATTCGAAATTCAGAATAAAAATTAGAAATGAAAATAAATGAACATCTATTACAGGCTTAACAAAAATAAGTTTGCTAATTGTATACAAATGGAACCACGCGGTTTGGCTAGTAGATAATTATACATAAATATTAAGTCTATTAATTTCCTACAAAAGGTAATATGTATGTGTGTGTGTGTGTGTGTGTGTGTGTGTGTGTGTGTGTGTGTGTGTGTGTGTGTGTGTGTGTGTGTGTGTGTGTGTGTGTGTATGTGTATGTGTATGTGTGTGTGTGTGTGTTGTTACTTCTATACTTAATACTAACTCAGTTTGATACTTTAACAAAGTACATAATGTATATGATATTGTTTTTCAAGAACCAGTGATAAATCTACATAAAGCTAATAATAGACAATAAATAAATAAACGCATCACACTCAATGGCCCCCAGTATGATGTGAATCTTGTGTCGGGGTCAGGAAACACACACAATATACTAGCATAACGCCTAGCACACGACAAACAAACATCTTATATGACCTACACAAATGTTAGTCATGAGCGGAAATCAAACTCGAGACCGAGTGGCAGCCAGTCGCTATGACGTGTCATCTAAATGATTTATTATCTCGATTTTAAAATCGATCCTTAAGGATGATAGAGAGAAAGAAAGACATAAGTATAATAAGAAAATTCATCCTTAAGGATGTGTAAAAATTAATTTGAACTGATATATATATATATATATATATATATATATATATATATATATATAGTTAAAAATAAATATAATACTTTTATTGGTTAGATGTCAGATGTTCGATGACAATGAGTGCATTATAGAGCCAAAACACATAACGGCGTTGCGTCGACGCAACGCTAAAATCGGCAGTTTGCGTTGCGGCGTTGCGGCGCCGCGGAAAAGAGCGTTGTTGTAGGGTAACCAGTTCTTCGTGATTTTTTATTGTGGATATTAATTTAATTATTTTAAATATTATAGTTCACGTGAAATTTGTTAATATTTGAAGTTGTTATTTAGTAGAATGCATAAAAAGTAATCCTTTGTACCGGAAATAATTTTGTAAATCAATTTTGTATGCTGGTAGAATTTTAAACAACTTTTGTCTCATAAAGCCTAAACAAAATTGAAACAAAGTGATACATAAATTAATATCTTACTATATTAGTTTTATAGATTAAATATAAATAAATAGGTTTCGTCCGCGGCTCCGCTCGCATGGTACAGGCACCAACGGTACGTAAAGTAGGTACTCTATGTACTTTTCTGTACCCCAGAAAACTGGTATGCAGAATTTCATGATGATCGGGATTCAGGTTAATAGTTAAGGCGTAAAAGCGTAACAAACAAAAAAACTCACTTTAGCATTTATCATATGGATGAAATTAGCATAAAATTAATTTACATATTTATAATTTAGGTACATCATACATGTCACTTTTTTGAACCGAGTCATAAATTAGCTGTAAATCTAATAGTTAAAAGTGGTTAAAAGTAACAATACCTATAACAACAATTGAGCTGAACTGTGAGCCGTTTCACAGCTCCGGTTCAAGCATATGGCTCATGAGCTTATCTGCAGTTCATAAAATTCATTGAGATACCCATGTCTAATAAAGACACAAAAAAATAAAATATAAAAATAGACACAAAATGTCAATAAATCATGGTCAACAAGTATGACGTCACAACGCCGGAATTGGCGGTGCCGCGCCGCTAAAATTGGCGGTGACGCCACCGCCGATTTTAGCGTTGCGGCGCCGCAACGCCGTTATGTGTTTTGGCCCATAATGTGGTTGAGTGACCTTTTGTGACATTGTTTCATAGTTTCCAGTTGCAAAAAAAAACGATTTATAATTCTATTTACCATCTAAATGATTATTTTATATATTAAAAAAAAGTTTTTATTTTATAAATAAAAACAATAACTGATAACCATCAAGTTTATATATATTTTAATTTTTTTTATCAAAGTACAGATTTTAATACAAATGATAAGTCATTAAATAATTATATTAATACAAATGTTAATGATTTTAATACAAATGATAAATCACTATATAATTATACATGCAGATTTTATTTAAAGCTTAAAAACAATATACCTAATACGTGACTCGATAAAAAAATAAAATATAGGTAGGTACCTATAGATTAAATATGGCGATAAGCTATTTTAGGTCAATCGTATTTAACTGACATCTTACGAATGTTATGGATAATATGCAAATTAACATGTCCAAAAGAAATCATTCGAGTCAATGACGATATTTATATATCTTTATACATAATTGTCATAAATTTCAATAATTTTATAATCGTAATAAAAACGACGACCAACTTTACAAGCATTTTTTAAAACTCGCCACATGGGAATCGACGAAGTTTTAACGAACGCCGAATCACCTTAAAGCTTTGACTAAGATGAATGAAAAGTGTCTATTGTAATGAAAACACTATATTAAAAATAATATTATACTTGAAGTTTAAAGGAAAAAAAAGGAGAGGGTTCATAAAAGACCCAGAGGTCCGCTCTTACAAAGTGACTCGAGTGAAATATTTGATATTTTCACTCCTTTAACGTTCGGAGGAGTTTTTTTTGTGATTTCGAACAAACGCTTTGTATCGTTCTTCATCAGTCTATCGAACACTATTAATATCAGACATCTGTTTGATGAAATATTAATGGGGCGAGATTCCTCGCCTAGCGCATAATGCTTGGAACACCGCAAATCGATTTATCAAGTGGGCCGAACGTCGAAGTGTTAAATGTCTACCGTTCAAAAAATAAACATTATTATCGTGTTATGTGTTTTACGCATGAAGTATACGTTAATTATAATATATCATTATTTAAAAACTAAAGTTATATTACGAAAGACATTGTAATATAATGTATTTATTGCATTAAAAAAAATACTAGATAATAGATCCAATCCATAATTCCAATCTATAATTGTATTAAAATCAAAAAATCAATGGTATATCTTAATATAAATGAATATAAAAAAACGTGATTATGAATAAATAATAAACATGACTGAATTAGGTAAAAAATTTCTAAGTAGTCGACTTAAGGCCGGCGTGGATTTAATTCCCGCTCAGGGCAGATATTTGTACAAATATATGTTTCTTGTTTAGGTGAATGTCGTGTAAAGTTATCGGTCCCGGTTGTTATCATTGGTCACATGATAGCGATAGTTATTCATGGCGGGGAAATTATCTGCCAACGATTAAGCTCCAACCCTTAAAAGACCTTGGCCAGCAAGTGACGTTTACAGGCTAATCGAGTTTAGTTCAGTTAATATATGCCTATGATAGGTCTATATTATGTTTGTCGATAATATAGACAGTTTCACTTACATACCTAAGTGTATAATCTAGCATAATGTAAATTTAAAGAATTATCCAATTTCTAGTACACTTGAACTTAACACTTCTTACACATGTGAACTTGAAAAACTTGAAAAATTTAAGATATTTAATATTTACATATTATATAAATTTTTTCCTCTTCTTCTTTATTTAACATTTCATTTTATTTTTCTATTTTATGTACCTATAATATGTTTTACGATAGAGCGGAGGATACTTCCGAACCTCTGCACTACTGGGATCACTCAATTAGCTCCTAAGTCCACTAACAACGCGGACCTTACCAACTACCACCCCATAACGTGTCTGACTTCCATCAATAAGACACTGACATCCGTTCTGAGCTGCAAGATCTCTCGTTATATTGACGAATTTAACATCTTGTCTGCAGCTCAAAACGGATGCCGTGGAGGCAGTCGCAGCACAAAGAAGCTCCATAACTCTGTTGCGGGTCAGCTTGTCAAACACAACCGTCGGAACTTCTCTGCTGCCTGGATTGACTAGAAAAAGGCATTCGACTCGGTGCCTCATTCATAGCTTCTGAGGGTCCTTGAGCTGTAAAAGATCAACGGTGCAGTTTGAGAATTCCTCTAAGTATGCGTGGGGTAATGGAGTATGATCCTTTTTCTCCAGGGCGAGCAACTGGCGACGGGTGCCGATGACCGAATCAGGATACGAAGGGGTATTTTCCAGGGCGATTGTCTGATCCTGCTTTGATTTTACATGTCTGTACTATTTGAACCCTTTAAACACTGTGCTGGATCATTCGGGGACAGGCTTTCAGTTTCGGAGAGGAGGTACTAGTCTCCCACCTTCTCTACATGGATGACCTCAAGCAGCTGGCACCTAATGCTGCACGCCTTATGGAGTTGCTGAAAATCACTACTGAGTTCAGCGGCTCCATCAGAATGCAGCTTGGAGTGAAACTTTTTTAGAATCGTTGTGATTTGAAACGGGATGCGACGGAAAAAACGACAGGTAAGAGACACAAATACAAAAATGGGTAGGAGAGAATGAGATAGTATAATGTCGCGTATCCTAGCAACGCGTAAACAACGCGTAAATAAGTAATAGAATGTTTAACTATTAATATTAAGTACCCGGATGACCGAGCTTTGCTCGGTTAAATTATATTTAGATACATTACATATTGATGAAACATAAATAATATTTTCGATCTTACCGACATAAAAGTAAAATAATAGGAACTGGTTATTAAAATAAAAAATAAAAAGAGCTCTTAATTCAAAATAAAAATTAAAAAAAGATTGGTTAGAATCCTGGATTCGAACTCAGGTTTTCTGGTTTCGAATCCGCCCGATTCCTATCTGCGCTAATAGAAGCTTGTCAATGACAGCGAAATTTACCTTCGTATTCTAATGGTATTTTTTAATTGTGTAAAAAAAGGGATAAAACAACATTTTCTGAAAATAAATCCTAGCTAGATCGATTTATCGCCCCCGAAACCCCCTGCATACTAAATTTCATGAAAATCGTTGGAGCCGTTTCCGAGATTCCGATTATATATATATATATACAAGAATTGCTCGTTTAAAGATATAAGAATATTAATATTAATAGACCAGTGCCGATAGGTTTTGAAACGAAAAAAAATAATAGTAGAATGAAACGGATTGTAAAAGGAAGAGACTATAACAAAAATGTAGGAAAAAATAAATTACGGGCGATCTGAGTTCGGCAAGGGGTAGGGAGGGGGCGTTTAAGGGTAAAAAATGGTTTATCGCGATTTCGGGCAAAACCACAAGTCCTATGGAAAAAAGTTCAATGGCAAAGTTGTAGGTAATAAAAAGATCTACAATTTTTGTATCAATACTTTTTTCACAATAAAAAATTCAAATAACCAAGTTTTTGGTTTTTTATATTTATCTTTTAAAAAAATAATTTTTGTTTCACGAAATTAAGTGAAAACTTACCATTTTATGTCCCAAACACACTGTAATAACACGTAGCATTTTCTGAGAAAATTTACCAAAGTAATGTTTTTTTTTTTACACCATCAGAAAGTAGAGGTTTCAAAGAACAAAAACCCCACCGACTATTTTAAAAAAGGATATATTTTGACGGGAGATTTTTCGATTGAAAATTAGGGTGGTTTTTCGATATTAAGTCAAAATAAGGTGAATAAATAAATATTTTAAATCAAAAAAAATACAGTGTGTTTGGGACATAAAAAGGTAAGTTATTACCTAATTTCATGAAATAAAAAAAATTTTTTTTAAAGATAAATATAAAAAACCAAAAACTTGGTTATTTGAACTTTTCACATAAATTTTGAGGTTATGTGAAAAAAGTGTTGTTACAAAAGTTGTAGATCTTTTTATTACCTACAACTTTGCCATTGAACTTTTTTCCATAGGACTTGTAGTTTTGCCAGAAATCGCGATAAACCATTTTTTACCCCTAAACGCCCCCTACCTTCCCCTTCCCGAACTCAGATCGCCCGTAATTTATTTTTCCCTACATTTTTGTTATATTCTCTTCCTTTTAAAATCGGTATCATTCTACTATTATTTTTTTTCACTTTTTACCATTTTTAAAGGCTTCGGCACTAGTCTATAATAGATTTTAAATTGAGTATGCTAAAGATGTTTCACTTTTGACAGTGTACCTACTCCGTACACACGACATTTTTTTATGTTTGAAAATATAACTGAGGAAAATCAGAAATTTCTAAGACATATGGAAAAAATCGACTATAAAATAATTTTATTGCTTACTTAGTTTACGATATTTTTTATATTTATATCATAAAGAAAATTAAAAGATGATTCGTTTCATTGTAAGCTGTGAACTTAGAAAATAATAAAGCGATATTTATAATTATTTTACCATTTACATCAACTCTATGGCTCATCGTAGTGGCTGAAAATATTAGGCAAGCATAATCAGATATATATTACTAATAACACTGACTACCGATTTGTTGACATTTTACAGTTTTTTTTTTTAACATAAAATGTTTTTGAATATCTTTTGGTAATATTTATAATAATAATATATGTTTATTACTATAATAGACATCTATATAAATAAGATAATACTAAATATCATATATCATTTCATATTCCTAAAAAAATTTGTAAAATGTCCAAAGTAATGGATTATTATTCATAAATTTTGTTAATTTGATGATAAAACATTTGATAAATAGGGACAGACAGACAAGATATCAACGGTTGTCAAATCGAAGGCTTAGTTGCTTCGTTATAATTAATATTGATATTGGTTATATCGATATTAATAATTTATTTGAATTCGAAGTAACTCAACATTTCGTTTCTCTCGTCAACTGTAAGAAAACATCTGGTTTTATTTTATATTATTAACCATATAATATTTTATGCATACCTTATTGGACTTTATCCTCGATTAAGATGAAAAAAAAATATTATTCACTTACATAAAACCAATTATTTATATTTTATTTTAATATTAAGAATAAGTATATACGAGAAGAGATTTTTTTTAAATGTAAGAGGGGCAAACGGACAGTCGGTTTACCTGGTGAAATCAGAAATTAATACTATACAGTTTAATGAAACGCAGTTAATTACATAAAATAAAAGACTTCAGAAGACCTTTAACTATGTACAATGTTACAAGTAATCCATAGTTCTTACTTCAGAGACACAATTTGAAAGTATTATTAAAAACACAAAATTAGAAATCATACATTTATAAAATCAGCACAGGATTTAACCCACGATGTTTACTTATTACTTTACTTGTTTTTACCGCTTAATTATTACAACAAACCTTCTTAACGAAGGCACTTACTATTTGACCTCTACAAATCTTATTACACAACGTTAAAATAATTCCCTCCATTTGTAATTGTAGTAATGTATTAGTAAATGAAGTGAACACTTAACTAAAACTTAAAAAAAAAGGCTAGTCTTGTTACACAATTAGGACCATGTCACAATCAGTAGGTATTCAGATATTTCTATTGTACATAAAGTTTATAGTTTTATTGGTTAGTTCGAGAAGGTACTAAATTGTAAGTAGTATAAAACTGTAACATAGACGGTATTAGAGTGAATTAGATTGTTAATTTGATTGTTTTGCTGTGTGTTATTTAGGATATTAAAATTAAAATTTTATTGATTCACTAGCTGCTGCCCGCGACGTCGTCTGCGTGAACGCTATACAGCACCAAAAATATCTACGATTATACCTTTTTAAATAACATTCATTTACTAGTTTCTTCTTTACATTTCATATCTACAGAAAGTGCAGTAACAGAGGGAGACTGTCTTATGCGTCGTTAGATTACACGTTGTTACAGAATGTGTTCAAGAAATAATGGTTCACTGCTCGTTCCCCGTAGGTGATAGCGTGATAATATGTAGCCTATATATTGACCCGACTTCTTAGTAATATTCGTTGCAAATTTGAAGTAAATCCATGCATTACTTTTTGAGTTTGAGAGACATAATATATACAGACAAACAGACAAAAATTTTAAAAACTATACAGGGTTAATTCTAAAACACCAGCAACCTCGCAGGACAAGATAGCTAACATTATGTACAACAACATTTGTTCTACCACTTTTGTTAATTTGTTAGATTTTATTTTCATACAAAAATAAATATTAATTTAATTTTACGCGAATGCAATAAACTCTACGCGCGTCCCAAAGATTAGGTAAATAACGACCACGTACTAATGTGAGGGGAAAGGTAGGAACGGGGCGGCGCTAGCGCCTTTGAACTTGACCTATTTAGCCAGCCGCGGCAGTCGGCGGCGGGCGACTTTGATGCGCGCGCGTCATATGATTTTGTGTGCTACTCGTATTTATTTTATTCGTATCGATCGATGTATTGTACCTGTACTAAAGTTATTTTATAACCATGGTACCGCCGCTATTCTAATGTCGAATACACGGAAATGGTGAGGATACTGGCTAAGTGTGATGACAATGTGTCGGAAGCCTGTCGGCAATATGCAGCTAGATATTCGAACTTACCTACACCGAGCCGTGAGACAATGTCAACTCACCGAATCTGACAAACTAGCACGAGTAAATTTTTGTAACTGGTTCGGTTAACTAAAATAATTTGTGCGTTCAATCAAATTAAAACTAATTCGAAAGTGTTAGCACGTGTTAGTGAACAGCTGATTTTTAGGTGTTGTATGTGTGTTGGTTGTGATGGTGACTATTTTGAACGCTATCTGCGCGATACGCACCGACATGCGCGTTACTTTAGCCTTAGAGGTAATATTTCGTTTGTAAATATTATTTTATTGTCAATTATTTTTAATTTTTTAATTATTGTAAATACGCTGATTTCACTTTTGAAATACTTATGCCCGCCTGTATTTAATAATAAAAAGTGAATAATACCTAGCTACCAATATTTGATATTAAATTGGTTTAATTAGACTTTAGTAAACGTTAAAGAATAATTACCTACGTTAATAATTTTCACATATTTTTTTATGTTCAGAATTCAGATACCTAATCTACATACCTACATTTTTATAGTATTGGCGGGCATACGGACAGTCGAAGCCTTTTGATGACTAGGTACCGGATGTCTACCGCACAACTGGTTGTGCTGTAACCTCTGGAGGTTATGCAGATGTGTTGCCCTCCTATACATACGATTCATTTGTTTTTTATCGTTTAATATAGCCAGTTCTAAGCCTGGTAAAGTATGAAGGGATTGTGGACTCAGTTTACGTATTGCAGGGACATGACAAAACAGAAATTTGATTATTCACTTAAGTCACTGCGATATACATACTATGATACTGCCCACAAACCCACCAAGCAATTTATATTAATTTTATTAACTAATATTATCGGGCAGAGAAAGTGTTATTACTATTATTATGCAAGCGCGCCCGAGCGTCGCGTCATCCTTTCGATAATGAATGAAACATAGACTCTAAATTTCAGAGCAGTACAATAAAAGCTTAAAAAATCATTTTTAATTAATGTATTGAGTTATGTCAAAAGTCGTAGAACAAATGTTGTTGTACATAATGTTAGCTATCTTGTCCTGCGAGGTTGCTGGTGTTTTAGAATTAACCCTGTATTTTTGGCTTCGGTATCGATTGTAGATCACACCCCAAGTATAAATTCTTTTAAAAAAAATATTCATGTAGAGTTTTGACTTTCCTAGTATTTTATTATAATATGTACCTACCTATAGATGATTACTTTAAAAAAATGTTGTTACGCATTTCAAACACAATATCAATAATTGATTTGAATTTATATTATAAACATAACATACTAATATTTATTCATTTACATAAGAAAAAAAAATGTGTTATAAATTTTTATTTTTATATTTTACTAAAGAAAATATAATATGAATTAGGTAATCAAACTCTTTTCTCAGCGATTGTGTAATAAATATTATGCTAACATTTAAAAGTACATACTCAAACAATGTTATATTCCAAAGATGCGCAAAAACACGCCCATGTTTTACGATACAGCTGCTAGCGTCGGCCATGATGCATTTCTTATTACGTCATAAAGCTATTTTATTATTTTTTTAAATACTTCACACTCAACTCCCCTTTAGAATAATCTGAGTGAGGGAACAAGAGACACAGAGCTATCATGTATTATGTATCTACTATCTGTAGTATACATTAGTTACATTAACCAAACGTATTTGTTATTAACATAACAACAATAAGTGTAACGACGACTCCGTTCTCTTCTTTCCTCCTCAATTAATACTCCAACACATTTTACGTAGATATATCTAAGCTCTATTGTATATATTTTTACGTTGTCTTAAATTGTGACATTAAACCACTCCCTATGGATCTCTAAATCGGAACGTCTGCGTCATCGTTGCACAATAAATCTCAGCCTGCTTTGTTTATTCAATAAACATCGAATCGCCCGTCTACGCGTCTGTCCGTACGTCCCTTGTCAACTCTTTCTATAACTTTTATAAAGCACTCCGGTAGCTGCGGTTCGGTGATAAAAAGTTTGATATTTTAACCCAAATTAAATATATTCAATAGGACATATCTGTTTTGTTAAGGATTAGGTACACTATATTATAGTTACATACAATTTATAAGTTACAGTTTAAAGCGCGTTTGTGTGTACTAATTCTTACATTTATTCAAATTGAATTTACTATATATCCATTATTAATGCAAAATTTAAAAAACAATTATTCATAGATACTTTTGGTATAAATCATATCCGCATGGAAGAGGGGGTGAAATTCAAAATATGTGAGCCCAAGTCAATGTCAGTTTGTGTCACCACGCAGCTCCACTGTTGATTGGCGGATACCTTCCCTACCCTGAGTACGATCGCCATCAGGTGTCTATAATAACAAATGGGAGTGACGGCTTATGGCGGTGGGAAGATCAACATGGACATACATCCAGACTAGAAACAAATATTTGTACAAATTCATATATCTGTTACAAGCGGGAATAGAACCCGCTAACCGCCGGCGTTCGCAGTTTATATTCGTTAAGGCGACTACTTGTACCCCTACTACACCAAAAGAGATGTAAATTGGTATTTAGTTATAATTCATTAACACTGTCTGATTTCATTATACCTTTTCCATATATTTTTTTTAAATTGATAATTTTTTAATTTGATTTAGTGTAATTATATCAGTTTGACAAAATAAAAAAATAAACAAAATATTGTTAGATTAAACTCTCTCACCATGCCGTGGCAACTTGTAAATAAAAAAAAACACAGCACATAATTATTGTAAACATGACTGTGTGTAAACTCTTTATTAGTGTGTGTTTTGTAAGATATCCTAATTAAGTAAATAAATCTTTTATAATATAATAAACGGAAGATTTACTTTATTTATTAAATTGAACACGAAACATATTGTATTACTACGACTTAAGGAAATACTTATTTCATTAGAAAGAGTGTTTATTGATACATATTATAGGCCATAAAATATCAAGCTATGATCTGTCAATGATACATCAACATAACCGGCAACTATTAAAGTATAATCATAATATGTAAAATACTTTACATTTTATTTAACAAACTTAACTTTCGACATAAGTTAATTAATTTTAATGAAAGCTTAGCGATGATATACAAACAACGGAAATATCGTTGACATATTTCTCTTTTCATATTTATTTATCACTTGAATTCATATTAAAAAGTTGATCTCATTTAATAATTTAAATTAATCGCTACAAGGCACGAACGTAGCCAGAGAACGTAATTTGTTGTTAATTACTTTTATATGTTAATGTGTTATTTACAATGTACGTTTTTACCGCTAGTAGAAACTTACTATAAATATAAGGCGGTATTAGAGAACTCGTAACGTTTCTCCTCGAATATATACTGTTTTAAGCGTGTTTTTATATTTCAATTAAACATTTATTTCTCATGTTGATTGTATCGACAAAAACGTCATTTCTTACTTTACAAAGGAATAAAATATACAAAATAATTTGTAAATGTTTAGCTAAATTAAATATGATTATATTAATTTTACTTTTAAAACAATAAAATTTATTGCATCATAAATTGATACAGATATTAAAGTAAAGATGAAATAACTTAAGTGATTAGTGGGTATGGTGTTGTCGATTTGTTTTAAGAAAAAACTAATTAGTATTAATTATTTATTGATTGGGATCTAACAGTTGTATTAGAAAAAATATTTTTACGTCAACAAGTAGGCTTACTTATATATAATATAGAAGGTTATGTGAGGGCGGGGCAGTGCCTAATCTTAAACGATAACGCGGATAAAACCGAGTCTAGTTTTATAATAATACGCTTACATAAAAATACAGAGAAAAATTCGTATATTTTATTTGTATCAATTTTTACTGTTACTATATGTTCAAAGACATTTAAGTATCTAATCTCAAGTCCACTATTTTTTAATGTGTTCTGATGTGACTAAGATCTCTTCGCTTATACTAAACGTCCTATATCTATTTTATCTTTTCTATCCAAAGTCTTAGAAAAACTAGTATATCAACAATTGAATCTTTTCCTTAATAAACAAAATCTTCTAAATCTCTTTCAATCCGGATTCCGCAGTGGTCATAGTACGACTACTGCATTGATAAAAGTTGCCGACGACGTTCGTTTGGGAATGGACAATAAGCAACTCACAGTATTGACATTGATTGATTTTAGCAATGCTTTTAATAATGTTGATTTGATATCCTACTGGAGTTGCTACGTTTTATTAACATATCTTCATCAGTAATTGATTGGTTTTGCAATTACTTGCATGGACGTCGACATCGTATTAGAACTGATAATTCATTGTCAGCCTGGTGCGATGTCTATGCAGGGGTACCTCAAGAAGGCGTGCTGTCACCATTACTATTTCTCAGAATATATCTTCTCTCTATCATATGTATGCAGACGAAGTACAAATCTATACTCAGTCAACTCTTAAGGATCTGCCTGCTGTTACTGTTCGTATCAACGATGATCTTTTCTATATCTCACGTTGGAGCAGCTCATATATATCCGAGTTAACCCAAGTAAATGTCAGAGTATTATTATTGGCTCGGCTAACTTGATATCGAGAGTTGACTGGACTAACCTACCAACAATCGTATTTGATGATATCATAATTCCATACAATGATAATGTTAAGAATCTTGGTGTGTACATGGATCGAAACTTTTCTTGGTCCTGTCAACTTAAAGACGTGAGTAGGAAAATCTTTGCGGTTATGGGCTCATTACGACGACTACAGTATTTTCGAGATTACAAACTTGTTTCGCTTCGTCCACTTTCATTATTCCCTTCATACATGCTCTTCGGTTTAGGGTACTCTTGACCTGGCCTTTTTTCAAGACGTCTCTGATTTGATCTTGAAACGTTCGCCTAGGTCTACCCCTTCCCGCACTTTCATTCACACTCGCCTTATACACTTTTTTCGTCAACCGTTCTTCATTCATTCTCTCGACATGGCCAAACCATCTCAGTATGATGATGCTATCCGGTTCATATTTGGTTTGCGCAAGTATGCCCTATTATCTAATTTTTGACGACAACTCAAATGGTTACCTATTCGACTTCGCCGGAATCTACATATAGTTTTACTTCTGTACTGTGTTTTATTCAATTCATCTTCTCCAATTTACTACAAAACTTTGAATACCGTGGAATATTGAGTAATAACTTAAGATCTTCCAACAATCTTATTCTCCGCATCCTTGCTCACAATACAAAATTTTACAAAGGCTCATTTACAATACAGGCAATACATTTTATAGAATGCTTTACCATTATCAATTTAACGAGCTCAATCGTTGGCAACTTTTAAAAATTTTGTCAAAAATCATTAATTCTCACTGACTCACTCTGATACTACTTCCTAATACGTATTTTTTTTAATTGTAGACTAACCTCAGACTTAAGTTTATCATCAAATATCAAATCTACCATAATGTGTATAGAAAATGTAATTCTATTTGTATATTTATTTGTACTAATGGTCGCCCAGTGGTCGAAATTCGACCTAATCTATAATTGACAGCATTGTCAACATTATAAAAATATGATTGCGCATAACCTGCGACATATGCAGCAGTCATTGGACCTGATCTGTGATAAAAAAATCGATAATAAATTCCTTGCAAGACCTGTATTTAAGACCGTGTTGACAACAGACTTTGACAATAAACAAAATTTATGTATATATGTACATTGTACGTATGTGTGTGTAGTTTCTTTTTTAATTAATTTAATGTATTTTTTGAGCATTATCATAAAAAATATTAGCATTCTGCACTTATTCTCCCTATAAACTTCAATTATGCCAAAGGGTCTAGCCGACTTACTATAAGGAAATTGCACCGACGCCTTTGGACACCGTTTAAAATTTTAAATATTACTTCTTCACCCAAAGTACTTGTACTCGAGATTTTAGATCTTTGCTTTCACTCATAAGGGAGATATGGGGTAACAGCCCCTAACGGTTTTTTTTTAAAAATTTTTGATTAATTTTCGGAAGTGTAAAAAACAATTTTTATTATTTGAGGGTGGTTTCTCATATGAACTACTGAAATACACCAACCAAAAAAATATCATACAATTATCTCAGAGTCTACTGCAACATATTGTAAATACAAAAGTTTCCATTTGTTAGTACATAATTAAAAAAAAAAATGTGTGTCAGCTCCGACGCACGACACGATTCTCTAAATAGGCAGAAATAATTCGCATGTGACACCGAATAACACTTATCACCTATTTTACACTTTTTACGCGAAAATATAGCGCCCTTTAGATTTCTGAGGCTAAAAATTGTCCGTTATTAATTTGGCTTCATCATCAAAATCTCGTCTTCGGTAAGTTCAATGTCAGATTGATCTGAACTCATTGCATTACATACGTAAATATACGGTATGCTGTAAAAATACAGTAAAGGCAGATTCAATATTCTGTCATAAATGCAGATTAAACCCTACTAATATTGTAAATGTATCATCATCATCATCTCATCAGAAGTTGGGAGTGCCATTCTTCAGAATGGAATTCCTTATTATTATTATTAAACTAAAGATTTAATAAACAAAGTTCAAATGTTACTTTTAAGTTAGAAAGCCTAGACAGTCTACTTCGACTATTGTGACAATTATAAAAACTTTTCTCTATCAGCCTGTAAACCACCTACTGCTAAACGAAGGCCTCTTTTCCATATAGAAGAAGAGAGCTTAATCCATCACGCCGATCCACTGCTGGTTAGCGGATAATTTCCCTATCATGAGTAACGATCGTTATTAGGTGTCTATATACAACAACCGGGACCGACAGCTGTAAGTACTCTCCGAGGCACGGTGGGGAGACCCACAAGCATATACACCCAGACCGGAAACAAATTTTTTGTACAAATAATTCTATCCCGAGCGGGAATCGAACCCGCGACCACCAGCGCGCAGCTTTGAGACAACTACTCGTATCACTACACCAGAATAGTCATCGAACGTCCAAAACTTAAGTAGCTTTTAAGGTTTGTTGTTTTGTAAGGTAAAATTGTACAGGTAACGAGGTATTACTAGATATTCGTAATCCTTATTATGCACCAGACTTTGAGCAAGTTAATAGGTCCCAATGAGGGCGAAGGAGGCTAGTCGACGACGCCTTCCTACCACATTATTTTCTATTATCAATAATACTAATCATATAATAATATATTATGTGTGATGATGATCTGATGTGAATGCCGGTGTACCTCAAGGCGGCGTCTTGTCTCCTCTCCTATTTTCATTGTTCATTAATTCAATAACGTCCAATATAACTTCTCTCTATCACATGTATGCAGATGATATTCAAATTTACTTCCAGTCTACTCTTGAAAGCTTACCCACAGCAGTTTCTGTCATCAATAATGATCTGAATGTTATTTGTAACTGGAGTAAGAAACATGGTCTTAAAGTTAATCCCTCTAAGTCTCAGGCCATTATTGTTGGCAGTCAGAGCATGATTTCTAGAGTTAACTGGACCGAGCTACCTAAGGTCAAATTTAAGGACACCTTTATACCATATAGTACAGTAGTAAAAAACCTGGGTATATATTTAGATTGTACTTTATCGTGGAACAGTCATATAAAGGAGCTGAGTCGAAAAACCATTGCATCACTAAAATCTCTTCAGCGACTTCGTTATTTCTTACCAATTCCCACCAAAATTATGTTAGCCCAATCTTTAATTCTATCTGTTCTCGACTATGCCGACGCAAGCTATCTCAATTTAACCGAAGAACAAATTAATAAACTTGAGCGTCTCCAAAATATTGCCATACGTTTCATATTTGGCTTGCGCAAATATGATCATGTCTCAGCATTCCGATCAAAACTCAAGTGGTTACCTATCCGCTTTCGCCGGAATCTGCATGTTCTCTCGCTGCTTTATTGTGTGTTATTTCATGCGAAAACTCCAACATACCTTAAAGAAAAAATTGAATTTCTTGGAACACACAACAAAGTTTTAAGATCAGCAGAGAATCTCACATTGAGGGTACCTGTGCACAACACCAAATTTTATAAAACGTCATTTGCTGTACAGGCAGTTCAATTGTGGAATGCCTTACCACTCAAGATCAGACAAGCACAGACACTAACATCTTTTAAAAATCTTGTCAAAGAACACTATCTCGCTATGGTTAATTAGTCGTATTTATTAATATTTTGCACTACTTTCTAATCGTGTATTTACGTATTTTTCTCCCTTCTTATTATTTATTTATAAATTTGCAACTTATAAATTCTGATGAATTATGACGACTTATGTATATTATGTACATGTGGTTTGTATTATAGATGTATATATAATTATATGTGTAAATGTTGGTATTTGTGTATGTGTATATATTTATGTGTGTGTGTGTGTATGTGTATGTATGTGTGTATGTGTATATATATATATATATATATATATATATATATATATATATATATATATATATATATATATATATATATATATTTGTTTATTTCATCTATATATTAAGTTTATAGTAATAGTACACCACCTGCCTTTTCTATACATATTCCGTATAGTCCGGGTTGTCTGGAAGAAATCGCTACTTAGCGATAAGACCGCCTTTGTACATTTATCTAATTACTAAGAATATTTAAGTTGTGTGTATAAAAATGGTGTACAATAAAGCATAAATAAATAAATAATAAATAAATAAATATTATGTCTATTTTAGGAAAATCAGGCGATGATTTTGGTTGTAATAGTTCACGGAAGCCTCTTGATAAGTACCCAGGGACTCCAGTAAGTTAAAAGTGGACCTGTAAAAACTTATCTATTCATATAAAATAATTAAGTACGACGAAAGCTGTCGTAATGTACATATCGCCGGGTGCACATAACTGTTTGAAATTTCCCGTACGTGTATCAAATACTTACCCTAATACCTCGCGATTGTACTTCCATTGACTTCGAGTTTCGAATTTTTTAGATTTTTTAATCTTTTTCGACGCTGCTGTTCTAAATAACGTATTGAATTTTTTGTAGTTGACTTCTCTAACTTTTTATCAATGGTTATTTTATTAATCGGACTAATAAATACCATTAAGTCTAAACAAACACTTTTTCTTATACATTAACACAGCATTAGAGTTTTATAAAAGTCCTTTACAATAAAATATGTTTAAACTTCGACGCGCTAATAGTGATTTTCTTAATTCGCCGATTCGTAATTTAAACAAACGAATCTTTATAATATTAGTAAAGACTTTCAGAACCGGGTGGGCTAAGGTCATCTGGGCACTCGCTGACCCGTCAAACGTACGAGACATTCGCACGGGCTTTGAAGATACCTGATACATTCCTATCATTAATATCTGCATTGAGTCGGTGGCAGCGCCACAGGGCTCCGCTCGGCCGCTTTAAATAACATATTAGTCTATAAAGCGGCCGCCGCAATATTTCTCGATGTACCGAATAAGTTTTTCGGTAAAACGGAACGTAACGAATTACCGCCGACGACAGCTCGGTCGACGATTTATCGTGCACCCGATTCGAATGTAATCGGATTTGATGTAACGCGGCGATTGCATCCTATTTCGTAAACGTTATGTGTGTGTGTGTGTGTGTGTGTGTGTGTGTGTGTGTTGTTTTCTTATTGTTTATATACATATTTTTTATATTATATTCGATATTTCTAAAATATTTAATAATTTGTCTATTCGATTGTGTTGAGAATTTTTTACGCATTGATGTTTACGAGTAGTTATGTATGTTACTGTTATTAGAAAGATAGAAAATATTCAAATCATTCATCTATCAGATTCAAACAATATTACAAAGCTTAAAAGTCATTAATTATTATTCAAAGTCGAGGTAAATTAACAGCTGTACCTATATACACGTATACCTATATATACGTGATTTTACCTAACCACAGTATGTTGCGATGCCCATCAGATTTTTTATATTTTTGTTAGCGGTTAGTTCTATCTCATGAATCATAACTTGCTATTTTATAGTCTCATAAAAAAAAAAGTAAAACAAAGGAACTTTTAAAACCGAACTGGATCCTGATCGCTCAATCAAACAAATACACAAACAAACAAACAAATGGCTTCAAAGTATAGTGTAGATAATAATTTAGATATAAATAAATACGTACAAGTCTCAAACGATGATCAAACATTTGTGTGACACAAACACAGTAATGTAATTCCGGAGGCCCGATATGTAAATCTCGACCAGTAAGGGACTCAAATTTAAATAAGCTACTTAATATTCTTTTCAACCGATCACGGTACCTAAGAACTTTCGCAAGTAATATATGTTTAAGTAACCGAGATAAGGTCTTACTGTTTTTATAATTATTCTCCTAGTACTTATTTTATAAAGACTGGTCCGTTGGCGTAGTTAGTTACCCTGCTTTCATTCGATTCCCGCTCAGAAACTGGGTGTAATATATGTTTATTTATATATGTACTAGCTTTTAGCCCGCGACTTCGTCGGCGTAGAAGTCTAAAATGGTTCTAATAGCATTTTTAATTGGTTTTTTTAAATAATTTTTTTAAATTATAATAAATGCACAAAAATGATCTTATTTTGATAAATGAATGGCTAAATCACAACTGACTAACAATAAATACAGCTAAAACTTCATTTATTATTGCGGGGCTTCATATATTAGGGCGGGAATCGAACCCACAACCCTTGGAGCAGAAAACAGGGTCACTGCAAACTGCGCCAACGGGTCAGTCGAACTTCTTAACGTCCTTTAACTCTATACTTCATGCAAAAAAGGAAAATAATGCGTCACAAGCCGCAAAAAAAAAAAAAAAATGTTTGCCGTTTATGGACCTAATGCAGTGTCATTAAGAGTAGCATAAAGTTGGTTCGAGCGTTTCAGTCGGGGAATTTTGATGTCAAAAATGCAGCTGCAACTCTGGTCACCCTCATTGAGTTAAATGTTGTTCAAGTTGATGCCATTTTTGAAAAAGTGGACCAAGATTAGCATATTAGTACGACAGAGCAGAGGAACTGAGGATTGACTACAAAACAGTTTTGACCCATTTGAAAAAAGACTGGATATACAAAAAAGCTCGATATTTGGTGTACGAGTTCATTGAAAGAAATGTTATGTTATGATTCGTGTACTCATTTGCGATTCTCTACCTAGTGAAACGTAATGAAACTGAAGCATTTTTGAATTGATTGATCACTGGTGATGAAAAGTGGTTTAACTACGACAAAAAGATAAAGGTCAAGCTCCAGAGACTGTAGCCAAACCCGGATTAACACACAATAAGGTGGTGCTGTGTGTATGGTGGAATGGAAAGGGCATTGTTCATTATGAGCTTTTACCGCCGGGCAAAACCGTCGATTCGGTTCTCTACTATCAACAACTAATGAGACTCAAACAAGAAATGGAGAAAAAACGGCTGGGATTGATGAGCAGAAAAGGAATAATCTTTCATCGTGATAACGCCAGATCACACACATCTTTGCCCACAAATCAAACATTTAGAGTTTGTTTGGTGTTGATGTATCCACCACATAGTCGGACATTTTGCCCCATGTTCTTCAACCTTAACTTTATTAAACTTGATTATTTTTTGTATTACATATCAAAGTATTTAACTTTTATATATATACAATTACCTGTAGCTTATATACATATTTATAAAAGCTCAAAATTGTTCAGGGGTAAACACCCATCTTATTGACACCCATCCTTTGTAAAAACATAGAAATATATGAAAATCAAAAATTATACAGATTTATTAATACAGAATTTTAAAAATATTTATATTTTAATGACAAGTTAACGCAGTGCAAGGGAATATAAATATTATTATATCAAGCAGATTTTGGGAGGCTTTTCAAAAGCATTAGTGTCATGAATTTGATTTATGATTTCAATTTCATCGTTTTAAATTAAAACTTCATTAACATTAATTTGATTAAAGTTTATTTCTAAACAAAAATTGCTCATAATAATAATAATGCTTAAATTACCAGCGAGCACTTATCACCTGTTGCAAAAAGCAGTAGGTAGTACTGAATACATGTAGATTGGTAAGAAAATTTCTTCAATGTGAGCCCATTTAATGTGGCCAACCATAAACATAAATTATTATATATATTTGTTAGATTTCAGTAAAAATTAACAATCAGGTTTTAATTAACCCGTTGATACATTTGACTTTAGCCCATGCCATCAACTTCCCGGCTATCTGAGATTAAATAAGAAACATATAATAATAAGTATTAATTATGTATATCTATATATGTATGATATACGAATGATAATTCAGTGATAATAATTCAATTCCATTCATAAAAGTATGCAATTTTTCATCAATGGTTTCTTATTATATAAACCGACTTTACAGATCTTTTTTTTAATTGTCTACGACTGTATTAATTAGGGATTATACCGGATGTAGCATTTGTACGAGTCATACATTATTATCTTTTGTGTTTGTGTTGTGTGTCTGTCTGTTATTCCACCGAATGTATCATACTTAAGTGTAAGGAACTTATCAAATTTACTAGAATTTTTCCTCCTTCCTTAGAATATTTCTTACATTTTCTTATACAATTTTTTAACTTCCTACTATATTGTATAGGGTTCATTGTAAATATTAAAATAAACCCTTTTTAAATTAAATTGAAGTATTTCTGATAGTGCCTGAATCATTTAATTTATAATATTTTACATTTTCATCAGATATAGGATTTCTATTTATTTTTTATTTTAATATGTAGTCATAACATTTACAAATAATATTTATTCATCTATCGTTATATACTTATTAAGGAACGTAAAATTAATAAACATTTTTTTTATTAATTTTGATATATATTTTATAGTGAACTCAATATTATTTAATATTGAACTCAACTTCTGTTTTCTATCATCAAAATTAATAAAAATAATGTTTATTAATTAATCTTTATTATAAACTATTGAAAGTATTATCAAAATCGGTCCGTTTCTTTTTAAGATTAGTTTTGTCTTAAAAACATTTATGTATTCAAGAGTATAGATAAACTTTTAACGTTTGAAGTAATGCGTATTCCGCTTATCATTATGATATAGTTATCAAAGGCTGAATAACTTACTATATCTTAATTATAGGTATCTAGTCTTTGGTCTAATATATGGTATTTTAGGTCGTTGACACTTTCGCTTCCAATTATATACATTATATACTTATAATAAAACTGTAACTGGACTAATTTTGAACATTGAAAAATATAAATTATCCTAAGCAAATGTTACTTACAGGACCCTTATAGGACAAGAATATTTTTTTTATGTCACAGGTGAATCTATTTACGGATGATATCCAGGACGCCCGGGAAGGCAGTCATAGACCTATGTCGGACTCAGCACTTTGGGAGTGCAATACCGCACTAAACCCCTGCGGGAGCCTTCAGACGCTTTAATTGGAAGACAACAGGATCCCTCCAGCGACAGGCTGGCATCGGCGAAAAGACCAGACTTCTCCTCCATGGGGACTGTCCGGCTCACCTCTGAACAGTCCCGACGACGCCGTGTCTAGCAAAACCGGGTTCCCATCCCGGCCCAACACGGGCACAGGGGCGTTACTGGAGGCGCATTAAGTAGCGCCTTCTACGCACCCCCATTTGTTGCCCGCGGATGGAGCCCACGTCGGCGGCCTTCTCCCTCACCCGCTCGTTGGCCTCCTTCTGGGACATTACTGTCTCGCAGAAGGAGACCATCGCCTTCCAGGACTCGTCGCCGAGCATCGCGGTGATGACGCTCGAGAGCAACCACTCCGAGAACCGACGTCAGACCTTGACGCAGCGCCGCCGATCTCGAGCACATGCTGGGCAGAGTCCACCACCGCGTCACAATCGTGACACTCAGTCGTCGGTTCCCTCTGGGCCGTCCGACACAGGTAGACATCAAAAGCATCCGTGCCCGGTGAGAACCTGCGTCAGACGGAAGGTGAGGTTCTTGCGTTTTCGACGCATCCACCGCTCAAGGACCGGGCGAATGGCAGCCGTTACGTGTGTGCCATACGGCTGCCTCGCCAGATACTCCCCCCACCTCCGCATTAGCGTTTCCTGCTCTATCCAACGCACCCGTAGGATCCCGTCCAACGTGGGGTTCTCACCTTTTTACTGCCACGAGTTACGATCGTTATCAGGTGTCTGTGATAACAACCGGATCCGACGGCTTTTACGTCTTTACGAAATTGAACCCAGAACCACCGGTGTCGACTCTTATTAACTTGAAAACTGTAGTTAACATTAAAATTCAGACCGTATCCCTAATTAGTATGTCATTTGTAAACTGTCTCTTGAGACATGTTTTTTTACACCCTTTTTTTTGACATCCTTAACTTTTAGAGAAAAATTGTCTGTACTCTAATTACGATATCAACTGATTTTCTTATGATAGACTTTCAAGTAGGTGCAGTTGGCAGTGACCCTGCTTTCTGTGCCACGGTTGTAGGTGCGATCACCACCGGAGCGAGCTGGGTGTGATATATATTTATTTATATATATTATATATAATTGTAAATATTAAAAAATAAAAATGTAGTTATTTGAGTCCTCTGTTGTCTAAAACACAGGCGTGTTAAGTTACCTAGTATAGGAACAGACGACTGTGTATGTACCTATGTTAAAAATATTTATTTATTTCTTAATGCTAAAAGCATCATAAAATTTAATAGGATCCTATATATTAACAGGTCATACATTTAATAAATAGTTCCTTAGAACATAAATTAAAATTAGTCATTAAAATAGTTAAAAATTTGGCAGTAATGTCGAAAAACATTTTAAAAAATAATCTGAAAAAACTTACCTATATCATCCGTTTTTGATGTCGGTTAAAAATATATTTAATACGACACATAATTCCAGCGATATTTTATAATTAGAGAAACGTTAAATTACTATTAAATTATCATTATTTATTTATTTCTTTCGCAGGCATCTTACTCGTATATAACCCATCCGCAACAATAATTTTGAAATATTGCGTAATTCATTAATTAAAATTTATTTGAATTTAATAAACTTAATTTGTCAATATCTGATTATGTATGATGTGTTATGAAATATTTGATATGACACACGTGTGTGAATAAAGAGGGAGGAACACACAAACAAAAATATGTGCATGTATATCTCAAATAATGTAACTTATATCTGCACTTTGATGGGCAGATATTTCACTATAATGTACTGTATGACCTGTAAATATCTAATAACCCACTGCTGGGCAAATGCTTCTATGAAGCAGACATAATATATTAACCACGATGCTACGCCACTGCGCATTCCTCACGATATCACAGAAAATTCGAATTAATTTTAGTTTTATTGATTTATTAATTTTATTACTCGACTGCGACAGAAAGAGGGTTATGTTTTTCGAGTGTATGTATGTATGTATGTCCATTTCTTTGGCACGCCCTACAGCCCAAACGGCTGGACGGTTTTTGACATATGAGGTGTCGTTGGATTTGTCTAAATTGTAGTAGTGACAAAGGCTATATAAATTTTCAAAATGGCGCCCGCAAATGGCGGAATGAGGGGGGAGTTGAATTTTTTTTCTTACTGTAGCAATATGGGTATCAAATGAAAGCTAGTAAATTGTTTTATTCTTTTTATATATTATAATCTATAATTTATTTAAATATTATAATCAACGGACTACGAAAATTTTCCAGAAACGTCTTTGATAAAGACAAATATTTCCATCCTAGATTATTGGAACGAATAATAATGTGAGGTTTTATAAATAACAAAATTATTCTAAAAAGGATATCACACAGTATCATCTATATGACACCGTATTATTGTGTATATTGTCAGTTTAAAAATTATCTATTGCAGTTGGTCGCATTTGTAAAATTGTACTAAAACATCTGTAATATTAAATTTTATATAATTATTTATATAAATATTGTTTTCTAGTCTGGGTGTTTTTCTTTATAGATATCCCGTCCACGCTAATGTTATTCAACAACCGGCAGAGAAGTAGAGTCGTGGATTCTTCTTCTTCTATATACAAAGACCCAGCAGTAAAATATTTACTATTTGTTTCAGCTATCTCACTTTGTTGACTTAATTTTTAACGTTAATCTCAAGCTCTGTCGAAATTATTTGATAAAGTATTTTTCAGGCTTATAGGCCATCAGACATACGCTAGGACACATTAAGACGGAACAGTGGGGAATTGAGTTAACGAAAGGGAAACCGCTCAGTTAGTTGAACTAGCTCAGTTAATATTCTCAATTCTGATAAGTACCACAACTTTATTTAGGTACTTTAAATTACGATAGACAATTAATAAGCACTATGAGAAACATTTTGGCTTGAACGTTGTGTTTGTTGTGTACGGAGATCGAATACGAGTCTGTATTTATTTATTTATTGAATGCGTAAAACTTATATCTAAGCTAGCGCAGAAGGTTAGTTAGCGCAGAAGCCAGTGCTGTGACTACTGCGCCAAACCTGTCATATTTTTGTATGTATAATAAAGTTTTTGAATGTTTAACTGAGTTTATAATTATTGTAAATGTGAAAGTCATAAACTAAATATTAATTATTATTTTGCTTTTTGAATTTTATCTCTCGACATTATATATATATATATATATATATGATTAAAAAAATACAATCATCTACTTTAACTCATCGAATATATTCTTCGGTTAAATCATATTAGACAAGAATCGCTTTATTTGTCATATTTACACATTCTTTTAGGCTAATTAATCTTAGTATTTTTCATGAAGTCGTCGACTGAACATCTTAGTTATTGAGGAATATTCTGATGATCCTGATGCTAATACTAATTCTAAGCATATATCCTCTTATTTACTGGTAGATAAAAAATAAAGGAAATTTATATCTGTTTGAACGTTCTAATTTCAAAATAATTAGTTTGAAATAATATTTTTGTCTTGAACGCTTATACGCTGTAAATGTGTCACGCTACCAGCCAAAGAAGCGCATCAGTACCTATAATTATTAACTAATCCTACAAGCTTAAGTTAATAAAAAGATAATTAATAGAGTAGTATTATCCAGCATTTGGTCAGCAAGAAAAATCTGCCGTTATAATCATTTGGACACAGATTTCATTTTCAATAAATCAAAATCCAGCTGCAACCCTCGTGATAATCCTTTTAATGAATAACTTAAGAAGTAACGTAGATAACATAAGTTGGCGTTCGATTTTTCATGACATCAGCAACTAAATTTATATATAATAAATGATTTAAATAAAAATACAACAGTCAACAAATTTGTATGACGCTAATTGCTTTAGCCCTAAGATGACACACATTTATTTATATCTATTTTTTCGGGGCGAATCTCTTCAGTTAACATAAATATGGTTTTAAGCCGTGTCAATGACAATAAATAAAAAATAAAAAATTATATATAGGTATATATATATTTATCAGTTGTTTCCTAATGCTAATTTTTAAATACATGAGTCTTTTTAAATCATATATTAAAATAAATACACTAAAATGTATTAATTTGTAGTTAAATATTATGACATACAGCAAACAATTATTGATTGCGAGCAAAGAATATGTTTTGTATACCTATTTTGCTTCAATAATCAAAAAGTAATCTTTTTTGGCGTAGTCGTTGAAAAATTTACATGATTGACGTGTCTTACGGAATGTTTGATCGACAGCGTGTTTGACAACAAGTTTCGATGTGTGCGTCTTTGACAAACAACACGTCAGTCGGAACACGTTAATGTCACGTTACTGTAATAAAAAAACCTTAAGGAAAAACAAGTTTGACAATTTATTCTTTATGTTTGAATAAAATGTGAAATAAAGATCAAAATTGTAATAAATTGATCGTTTATGTGTTACACTAGATGACTGTTAACTAGACCTAAATCCACCTTGACTGTTATAGTTATAACTTCGCTCCTTTCACCTATAACGTGATCTATAATGGCCTATATACATTTTCATAATGACTCATAGCAATTTTTTTTATTATTCTTATTATAATCTTCCTTTATAAATAGACTTTCTAACGCTAAATATTTCGAATCGGACCGAACCGCCTACACAATCAAACAAACAAACTATTAGGGATATATGTATAAGTATACTATAGTATAAGTTACCTTATAACACAAGCACAAAAAGGATTTTGATTCTCTGAACGTGTGGTTCCGGTGCAACTTTATTACCATAAATATATCAAAAACAAATTATATGATTTTTGCATCAAAAAATAAATTTAAAAAATTCAAAACCATACTCCATAACTATTAATAGTATAATTTACTTAGGTATCAAAGTAGAACAAGAAAAATATCTAGGTTTATGTTTAGATAGTAAACTGTGTTATGTTTAGATTCAAACTAAGATAACGTCACTTATGGGGATGTTGCGTGGAATAGTCAGATTATTAGGTACCACTAAGAGTCAGTTATACAATATACATATAACAGTCTAGTAAAATCCCATTTTGATTACCAAATAGTATTCTGGGGAGCTGCAGCTAAATCAAATTCATCATCAAGTTCTACATAAACCATTCCGAATATATTACATAGGTAGATTCTGATTGGTGAATAAATGATTGATTGAATTGAAATTGAAAGTCTTTAAAAAATATATAAAAATATCATGAATTTTTTTTTTTAAATTTACGGTATTTATTTTATTAAATCATAAATTACGGAATAAAATTGATGTTCTTTAATTTTAAGTTAATGAAAGTAATTTTGTGTCATATACCTACACCTACGTACTTAAGCTCTACCTGTTACCGTCGGCATTATCTTTGAGGTACCCACATAAAACAGTTTTCTTTCACAAATCTTATGGTAAACAAAAAAGTTTGTAGGTATGGGAAGTAACTTAAATTAATAAAGTCGTAAAAAATATACACTACGTTTTAACTAAAGACAATTTTTGTATATTTACATACTTAATTGATTGAATGAATTTAATATTTCTTGACTACTATTAGATTATCTAATTAAAAGGGATCGAGTTTTATCATAACAGCACCTTCATTTCGAATCGTTTAATTAAAAATAAAATGGTTATATCTTTTGAAAAAAACTAAAACCTCCTTAAATAAAGTTACCGATAGAAATACATTTGAATATTTTTGATTTTAACGATAAACACTCTACCTGTGTTTTATTAGTTTTTAATGTCCAATGCCAGTTATGAAATAGGTAATTGATAATTGATTTTGTAAAATACTGATTGATTATTTAATTAAAGTCATAAAATTTTTAAAAAGTTATAAAAATCACTGCTTAATTAATTGTCATATTAAATTCGAAGGTTGTGTAAATACAGTTTTATTTTAAAATAGAGTTTAATTAGAATCAAACATAACACAATTTTTTTTTTTGTAAATGACTAATATTACTTAAAATTACTACCTTTTCATATCATAATGCTTATATTTATTTGTATAAATTAAATAAAGTAAGGTTATAACGCGTGTGAAGCTTATTTGTAATGAATATCGTTACGTAGAGTTTATCTTTTTTATACGATATATTAAATAAATTATTTAACAATTGCAATAAAATAAAAACAAAAAAATATCCGATAACTTTAATCCTACAAACAGACACCATAAAAAAAATTAACTCTACAATCGTAAACGCTGAACATTAAACGCACTAAAAAAAAATCACTAACCTTCATGTTACCAAGAATCCTCTGTGACCACAAAATAAAACTCAGAATCATACATATACGGTAATCCCGTCATTCAACTGTCAAAACCCGACCATGGGGAACAAAACCACACAACGTTTTACCGACGACCGTTCACTTCACACGGTAACTTCGAACTAAGTTCAACAGACGAGGCGGTGCTAAGCTCATAACCCTCCATTTCCAACCGTCCCATTGGTCAGATCTGGCGAGGCGTGGCGACGGAATCTCGCCTATAGAAATAGTACTAAAATCACTCATATTATACTCCTGCGTTTAAAGCGATCCGTTTCCTATATCGGATTTCGACTCATGTCTGAATTACTTAATATCTGTATAACAATCTTCATATGCGTGTTACGTTTATTTTGTTTTTGTATTTGTAACGGTTTCTTTTTTTTTCTAAATTTATCCTATATTGTATTGTTTAAGGAAATTACTATTGATATACCTAAATATACATAAATATATCAACAGTATAAATAATAATAAAATACATAAGTATGTTCCCAATGAAAAGGAAATTATATAATTATATTTATTTAAACACATTCACAGTAGGTGACATACTTATGTGGACATTAGGTACCTAGTGCATAAACTTTTTCGAATTTGTTCAGTCTTTTTCGAATTATATCAGTGTATGGTGTTTATATTGTTTTGCAATTTTTTATTGCTAAACTCTTTTGTTATTGTCTCTTTCATACCGTATTTGTTTCCTTGTTATAATAGGAGATATATGATAGGAGCGGTTACTTAAATTAAAAATAAATAATGTCAGTTTTGATTTGAAACCGTACATGTACCTATACTAACATTTTAATAAAATGTGACAAAAATTCTAAAGTTAAAATAACCATATATAATCCTGCTACTCTCTACGTTGAACATCTGCAATAAATTACAATATATGACATATCTCTGGAATATTCGCTTGCGATGTCACAAAGGCATTTTAGTTGGACACGAGTTTTCTGAGCACGGATATCAAGGGATACTCCGTGTAATGACGACGTGTTGTCACAGTGGTCACAGCAACTGGCTGATGCGCTAGCGGTCGCGGGTTCGATCCCCGCACATGACAAATATTTGTTTAGGCCATAAAGATATTTGTCGTGGTCTGGGCGTTTGTGCTTGTGTATTGTGTGTGTTTTCGGACCCCCGACACAGGATTCTCTACCTACGGGGGCCGTTGAGTGTGAAACGTTTATTTATTTATTATTAAGTCATTATGTATACCTATGACATATATATAATCAATTTTACTGTTTTCATAAAAATCTAGAAACTTAAATAATTAAAAAATTTGAAGAGGCATAATTTCTTTCGAATTCGTAATGTATAAATTCTGGAACAATTAATTAGCCGTATTAGCCGTGTTACCGTTGAACCGTGGACTTGGTCGAGATGTCATAGATATAAGGTGTTTTGATAGAATTTTGTATATTTGTTTAATTTGCATTAAAAATGTTTTGATACTTTTCATCATCACCATCATACAGACTATTGGATGTCCACTGCTAAACGTAGGCCTACCCCTAACGACCTCCAGAGCGACCGAGTCGAAGCAGTCTTCATCCAAAGACTTCCGGCAACTCTCCTTAAGTCGTCTGTTCATCTCGCGGACGGCCGTCCGACGTTGCGTTTGTCGGTACGTGGTATCCACTCGAAAACCTTTCTGCACTATCGGTCGTCAGTTATACGAGCTATGCGCCCTGCCAACTGCCAATTCATCTTCCTAATGATAATTTTAAAACAAATTAATTTTGTATACAATTGACTTAATTAAAACAGTGTGCAAAACTTTCAACTTAACTCACTACGTCGGAGTGCTACGTCGGCATGAACGTCGGCGCAAAATATACCTTCGTTACAACACCAGAACGTTGAAAACTTATACATACTAATTACGTTTAAATATTTTTTTAAAAATATTTTATTATTTATTTTAAGAAACTATCCAATAGGGTTTTTCATTCCGTAGTCAATTTATATTGCGTGTGTAATGTCTTGGCTGCTTTGATTGATATTAAAATCAACATAATTTTAAAAAAATCAATACAGAAAAGAATTTTTAAATTAAACATTCCTAAAAAAATCGATGATCATTCCGATAAGCAGTGTAAGATGAGGAACCCTAACATTTATTCCTATTTATAATTTATAATTGAAATTAATTTATGATAATTTCAATTAAAATTGTAAGACGAAATATGTATAAAGATAATGGTTTCATAATAACAAAATATCACAAGAGTAGCATTATTAACAGAGTTCCATTTCATACCAAACCTTAGTCTACAAGTTTTAAACACTGTGGCTTGTGAACGTCTCTCGCATCGCTCATCTCTGTCTGCGCTCATTCTTCTTACATATTTAGGCCATGAATTCTGTAAATACACTAACAGAGTACCTATTGGAAAAAAGTTTGTTCGTTTAGATATTGTAAATTTTTGGAATTACTAGCCTGTTTTAATTTAAAAAAAAAAAGTTTTACAAAACCATAAATATTTATGATGATTCTTTGTATAATTGTGGCGAGGTTAATGATGTACATTGAATGTTTTTTTTAAACGTTAATAGTTAAGTTATGCAACTTCTGCAATAAAAATTAAAAAAATAGTTTATCATTGTCATAAATGTATTAAATCTGCGGGTAAAACCTCGTGTGCAACTAGTTTATCATAAGCCGAAACATTCTGTACGTTACTTACGTATGTCGTCACAGTGCTGTCTGTAACGAGGGATTAATGTGACAGCGCAATCACCGCCATTACGACTACTTTTATCTCGATGGTCCTTCACTTGGATACGGCAATTTTAGATTTTGAGCTTTTGGGGTCACGTGACAAAAGGCTAAGGGCGTATTTAGGTCGGATTTTAGGCGATATTTTATTCAGACGTTGACTACTATTATGCTTTTGTGCGACTACTCGTAACTTCTTAAAAGTTGTAATGGAAGATTAAAATGTATATGCTATAATGAAGTATCTAAATTAAGGAGGGTTCGATTAATATATTTAAATTTTATGAATGTATCTACTTTAAAAACCACTATTTTTAACTTACAGTGTTAATACGACGTATGTATGGTGGTTGCAGATGGAGACGACCGTTCTGGTATAGTGGTCAATCACCTCCACGCCGGCGGTCGCGGGTGCGAATCCCGATCGGGCTGATATTTGTACTTGTACAAATATTTGATTTTGGTTTGGGTTTTTGTGATTTTTCCCATCGTGCCTCAGAGAGCACGTAAAGTCGTCGGTCCCATATGTTGTCATAGACATCTCTTTTTTTTCTGTCACCCCCTTCGTCGCCAGCGGATGGAGGCCACCGTCGGCGGCCTCCACTCTCACCCGCTCGTCGACCTCCTTCTGGGACATTACTGTCTCGCAGAAGGTGACCATCGCCTTCCAGGACTCGTCGTCGCCGGGCATCGCGGTGATGTCGCTCGGGAGCGACAAGTCTCCTCCGATTGTCATAGACATCTGGACTTGCGGTCGTTACTCATGGTATGGAAAAATATTTTATTTCACAATACATTATTAAATTTACAAAAGGCGTGTTTAGTGATAAAAGTATTCTCTACCAGCCAACCTTAGGACGTACAAGAGCGGACGTTTGTAGATGTACAAAATCTGAAACTGAACAAATTCATATCCAAAAAAAGGCAAGAGAAGATAGTAAAATAACTATAAATTATTACATTTAATACACTAGAGAGATGTCAAGTTTTCATTCAATTTTCAAGTGATATTAATCTTATTTTAAATTGTTTATTTGTTGCCATCCCTTAAAATAACAAAGGTTTATCCTTCATATATTTATTAGGCTTTAAAAGCTAGTATATAGGTAGGTAGGTATGAGGAGGTATTAACAGGTACATATATAGGTATATACATCCTTTCACTTCCGTACCCAGTCGTTAGAAGGGTACCTTTGTTAATCCCGACCGTTTCAGATTAAATTATCCCCTCAATCATATACTAGTCAGTACATGAATACGAAACTATCAAATATATTATTTATTTTAACATACCTATTACCAAAAGTTATAATATTAAATTCAATAATTCATCATCATCATCATCATCGTCATATCAGTAATTAGATATTCTCTACTGAACGTAGGCCTCCCAAATTTACATCCCGAGGGGGATGTAGTGCTTGTCATTTTGGTAGGGGTTTGCGGGTTGGTGGGCACAGTGTGTTGCGGCAGGGTATAGTGACGCTGCTGCCCATCACCATCTTGTTTGGTGCACATTTGTTCGCACTATTATGACCTTAGTCATCTTATAGGACACCTCGACAAGAAGGAGGTCGAAACTATCCTTCTCTGCTAATATAATAATGGCATATATTTAAAATATAATATTTACCTATTAGGTATAAATATTCCACGGCGGGTATCTTCTTTTAATTAAGAAAAGGTGTAAAGTATTGACTGTAGTAGACTATCCCACATTAGGTTGCCATTTATATTTTTGTAAACACATATTTTAGAACTTTTCTCAAAATATGCTTACTTCCTTTCAAAGTTAGCTTTATCGTCGAACACAGAGGTTATATTTCAGCTGTGCCAGCCCAAATCTAAACGCGTAACCCATAGCGCCCTCAACAAGCGACGGCGATTACGGTAAATTTAGAACTATAATAATAGGTAGGTACATATAATAGGAAGGGAAATATAAAAAAAAATCTACTATAATGAGTTGAAATTAAAAATTTAACAATGCAATGCAACACTTACATGACAGTCTAATTGGAAATGAATTAATAAACTGGTATTAGTTGATAATATTTTAACGTCTCTAACCAATTGTTGACTTCCGATACCGCAAAGCACTGCTTGTAATTACAATGTACCTTTTTTGTTCAGAATCTGTCTATTTCTGCACGTTCCGTTTCATTTGCATTTTAATTCCACTCCTCAACCGGTCGGAAGCGATCGGATTGGCCGGAAGGATCGATTTTTCATTGCAAATTGCAAATTTAAAATTCTAATTGCGTCGACGCCCTCTCGGCGTTTTTACGAGCGAATAATTTCGTTACCGATGTTGCTTTGTGCGCGGACTTGGAAATCACATTGTTGTGCCCTTTGAGTTGAAAATTAATTAGGTCTTATTATTTTTAAATTTTTCCCATTGTGTGTAAATACTATTACATAATAATTTCCGCTGATATATATATATAAATATATATATTTTTTTTGAATATACCATCGAGTGTTTCAATTAAACACGATTAATTAAAAAGACATCTAGATATTTTATTTTGATTTGTGGCATTCGTACGGTGATTTATCCATTTTATTATGATAATACAAAATTATGACAAGTTCTTCTTTTAAAAGTTTTTATATATAAAGAAGTGTGGTGGTCGAGCGTAATAAAAATGATTTTATTAAAATTGTCCACATTTTATTTGCTCACAAACACACATTTAGTGGGCTCACAAGTGAGCTATTATTAAATTAAACTAAACAAATCTTTTTCTTGCCGAGGTGTCGTAAAAGGTGACTAAGCCCATTGAACTGTTATACCAACCAGGATGGTGATGGGCAGCAGCGTTACTATATCCTGCCACAACATACTGCGCTCGCTAACCCGCCTGCCAAACGTGCGTAAACACCCCTCTAGAACATGAGGAAGACCTAATTTCAGTATGTGCAGTGGACATCCAACGGCCCATTCTACCCTCAAATGTTTAAATACATTTACATTAACAAGCTAAATCAATCAATCAATCAAAATTAAAAATTCCGCATTGGGCTAACATTGTGTTTTAACTCGCATTGAGTTGACAAGGATAGGCACTTGAAGGTTTGGTAACATTTACATTTAAAGCATTCATTTTAGAGAAACGTGATGTTTAAAGCTTAGCCTCATTAAAATGCATACGAATGAAAACAGTAGAAAGTCTTAGATTTTATTGTTATAATTAGAGATACAAGCACTATTAATATAAACATGTCAGTGAAATACCTAATGTAGGTAAGTACCTATTATACATCTATCTATATTCATATTTTTGGTAAGTTTTTATCGCATACTATATAACAATGGAACTACATTACAATCTCATAATTACAAATAATAGAATACATTTAAATTAAACAACAAAATTGCAGGTGCAAAATCACTACACCACATCTGACGATGCGGTTTGTATCGACCAATAAATCGAGTTACCGAGTTTTCAAAGTACGAGTAGGAGAAAGTTTCCCCCTGTCGAGTATCGTCCTCCGCCCTCCCATTAACAATCAACGCGTTTGTCCGTCACCGATTTGGGGACGCGATATTTATAGAGTGTATCTTTAGTTTAGACTAGACTTAACATTTGTTTAATATGAAAACTATATTAATATATGTATATACTATACGAAAATTTAAAAAAAATGTTACTTAAAAATTATTTTGGTATAACTTTTTTCCGCGTTGGGATGTTGCAAAATGCTGGCAGCGTTTCCCCGTTGTTAGTCAGATTGTCACCAGTGCAGCATTGCTAATGGCACAAAGGTATGTTTTTAGAATTAAATTTCTTAATAAATTTGTAAGTTTGAATTATTTTTCTAGGGATTCAAAGTAATATTTATTATATGGGCAAAAATTTTGAGATTTAATGTTTATAATAAAACTTTAGGCAAATATTTATAGCGCGCCGTATTGCAAAACAGAACAAATTTAAGACACAATTTGCATAATTTTAAGAGAAGGTAAACTTTATTTAGCTTATTCACTACACAAGAGATAAGTAAAAAAAAAAGTATTTAAGTAAAACCATCGAACTATAGAGTTCGATGGTTTTGCTAAATACTTTTTTCGTTCGTTTATTGCTAAACATTTATGGACCTTCTTCTTTCTGTCCACCTTCTTACTAGAAAACCTTTGATTTGGGAAATATTGGATAATGTTCAGAAGTATAGAGAGTTGCTAAATTGATTATAGGTACATCCAAGTACTTAAATTGTTCAGAAGGACATCATGTCATGTGTATAGAATCAGACTACAAGAATCACAACAGCGAGAAATGCTACACTGCTGTTAATTTGTTAGTTAATTAAATATTTCCCAGAAGTTGTTTTATAGAATTGCAATCTGATACATATTTGGGAATTCACGTTAGATTAAAATAATTTATTTGGGTATTTACTATCTTATATAAGTAACAGCGGTACAATTACAAAACTATATATATATGATATCTTCCCACGGGAGCGTAGCCGCGGGTATCGGATATTATTATATGTATAAATGTAAGTACAATATGTCATTTTGATCATAATTAAAACGTTATAATTACTCAAAAGTAACAACTATGGGATGTTATGGAGGTCCGTGACAACGGAAGTTATTGAATAATTAAAAAAAAATCTATCCGAAACCGTAACTGGACCTCTATTAACAACCTATCAAATATAATTAGCGCAGTGGTCACAACAAGAAACTGATATGCTCGGGGTTCGATCACTGCTCATAACAAATGTATGTAGGTAAATCAAACTAAATATATATTTGGCATCGTTTGAGGTTTTTTTTGTTGTGTTGCGTGGTTCCGCACGCCCTAAACCAGTTTCTCTCTACTGGAGCATAGATTGATAGGCGATTATTATTTTATTTTACAATGTTTTAAAAATATAATAGCCGCAACCAAATTTATCCGAAAATGTCGGTTATCACGTAACTATTCTTATATTCGTATCCAAAATTTCGAATCAATAAACATTTAGTAAAAAATGAACAATCACGTTGTTACCAAAAGGTCGTAGTCGTAATCACAATAATACTAGCCTTTTCCTTAATTTTCGTGCACGGAACAATGGAGTGACGAGAAGGGATAGTTAAGGAAGTTAAACAACCCTGGGGAGGGTGATAGTCAGCAAAACGTTTGATTTCATTACGCATTCCAGGGATGTTCTGCTTTGGTCAGATAGAACAGTCATTTGAGTAAATATGGCATAGTCTAGTTGACTAATGAAGGCTAATGGTTCGTATTTTATGGGAGTTTGTATCTTCAACTGAAATTTTAATTGGGTATGTATATGCAGAAATAAGTTACCCCATGTCGTTAAATTCTTTATTACGTTACATTTGTACGTATGAAATCACAAAAAAATTGTTTAAAAATGGCTGCTTACTAAACACTGATCTAAGTTGCTGCAACAATCAATCAAACAATAAATAAATAAATAAGAAAAAAAAGAGAAATATCTTCATCGTCACATGATCCACAATAAAACAATATTTTGTTAGAAATACCTAAAAAAGAAAACGCCGTTGCCGTGCGGTGACCACTGCTACATTGTGGCAGCATATGACGACGTTGTTACCCAACACCACTGTTGGTGTACAATTGAGCGCACCATTATGGCCCTACGACATCTCGGCCAGAAAGAGGTCAGGACTAAACTTCTCTGAGAGGTTGCCAATACTCGCCAAAGATGATGAGAGAGGCTAAGTTCAGCAGTAGAGATGCAGTAGATATAAATGAAAAATATAAAAAATAAAATAATAACAAAATTCCAAAACAAATTTATATTTCTTTCATTGATTTTTCATTATGAAATACTAATAAAAAGATAGTAGCAGACTGGATTGTTTTACGCGGTACGGTGACATTTGGCGCGTTAAATTGCCGCGTTTGATCAGCCCTTTGTGATCCTTAAGACTATTAGGACAACGAGATTACACGCGCGCGCGCGCGCAGACCGCCGCGATGCGATTACTTCACCCGCATCCCCCCGTTTGCACCGTGGACACCCCCTTCAAAATATCCCTTTATTCCCTTTTTTATTATTGAATTTTAAAGTCTTACATTGACAACTGTTAATTGTTATAAATACAATTAAACTTCAAAATATTGATGTGTTTTCATTTAAAGATAAAACTCGATCTGTTGTAATTATAAAAATATCAGTAAGTTGTTGTTTTGTAAAATCAGTAAGTTGCTTTTATCTTAACTGAGCTTGACTTGACTTGAACTTGATCCCGATGACTACATCAGTAGCAGAGAAGTGTTTAAGCTTATGTATATCATTATGATTTGTTAGAAATACTATTCACATTTGTAATTGTATGATAAAAATTACAATTATTACAATTGTACCAAATCTTTATTTAAATATTTACTACCAAAATAAGAGACAACAATGTGCCGTTGTATTGTAGTGTTATCGTGGGTTCGATTTTCGCTTCGATAGAATATCTGTAAAAAAATTTTTTCCGATCTAGGCAATCCTCCTATGGGGAGACACAGTACCTCGAATAACATCTAAAACCCTCGGGCTAGGCTTTTATTCTAAATAACTATCGATCGTTACTCTTAGTAGGGATACAAGCCTTGGTAGGGGAATCATTTGTATAGGAGAAGAGATGAGAGAGCAGTGGGATACTTACAGGCTGTTTCAGTTAACTCCACTTCAGTTCATAAAAGACACGGATAGTACTTCATCGCCCATATTAAGCATGATACCGATGTTTTTCATACAATAACTCAGTTATAGGTAAATCATGTGTAACAACTGTATTAGTCAGGGCGTTTATTATTTACACTTTATTAAAAATAAGGGTGCGGTAACGAAAAACTGGTGAGAGGTGTATCAAACTGGACTATACTCCTCCGGGACTTGTTAGTGTAACTAGTAGCTTGCAATTGTCGATGTTATTGTTTTTAATACGACGTCCCCGGGGATGGGGGAACATGGCGACATTTAGGGGACATTACAATAAATATTTGCTAGCCCGCAAGATGTTACAAATGTAAAAAGTGTCCATTTTGAACGGGAGGTAATTTTTACTCTGGTTTTCGAAATTCGAAAACTTGCGATATTGTTTTATTTTTATTTTTGTAAATGAATATTATGTGTCATTTAAGGTTGGCTTAGGTTGAGGTTGTATTCGACGATAAATGTTTAAAATTAATTAATACAAATTGTGTTGAGCTATTTTAATATAATGTTAGTGCGTTCCACATAACGTAATATATTTTTAAAAATGCCCTATGTTTTGTATAAATTACGTGTACCTGGATGACCGAGCTTTGCTCGGTTAAATTATATTTAGATACATTACATACTGATGAAACATAAATAATATTTTCGATCTTACCGACATAATAGTAAAATTTTATAGGAACTGGTTATTTAAATAAAAAATAAAAAGAGCTCATAATAATAGTTTTTCTCATAAAAGAAGAAATTTGAAAAAAAAAGGAAAAAAATGGTCTAAAGACACCTGGATTCGAACCCGGGCTTTCTGATGTCGAATCCGCCCGATTTCCAAAGGGATAAAACGACATTTTCAAAAAATAAATACTAGCTAGATCGATTTATCGCCCCCGAAAGCCCCTCCATACTAAATTTCATGAAAATCGTTGGAGCCGTTTCCGAGATTCAGATTATATATATATAAGAATTGCTCGTTTAAAGATATAAGATAATTTATATACGATCCAATTGATGTAAGACTTTTTGCATTAGATAGTCGCTTTATTAAGGAAGATTTCATGTTATAAAAAATAATAGTGTTACTTTCAAAACGACAGTACCAACAAAAAATGTCAAACAACAGGACAAATATTATCAAAACTTATCGAATCATACTTTGACGTCTGGTGGTTATAAGATAACTATGTATAATTCTCGCATTTATTTAAGAGAAATCAATACCTGGGTTGCAATTTATGTAGAATTAAGCTTTTTTTTTAAATTTAAACACTATATTTCGCAAAGTTAATATTAAATGTCTTCTACCCAATTCAAACTACGTCGTTTTATTTGCGGATCACAAATAAAGATTTACAGGCGTAAAAACTACAAAAATTATCTCACGAAGTGCAATATGTAATGCAATTACAATCAGCCAAATATCCCCAATGTTTATAATGCAGCTTTAGAATTAAACAAATCTCTCATTGAACAAATAAACCACGAAACCCAATCGTATATAACTTTCTTAACACCTTCAAATAAAGTCTAAATTAGCTTGATTAAAGAACAGAATAAATTGGTATTAACTCAAAGCTTCTGATACGTAATGAACCGTCGCCACTGACACACAACTATGGTTTCTATATATATTTATTATAAGGGAATACGGTTGAAATTGAATCAACAAATATAATCTCAATACGTTGTGTCGTAGTGTCTATTTAGAAGCATCGAGGTGGATAGGCGTCGCGTGTCAACAAATCGCTCTCACGCGGCTCGTTCACTCATTCCTCATTCAAGAGTTCTGAATTATCGTAAATGGGTGTAGAATAATGATGTAATGCGAAAATTACAAGGCATTTGGTCTAATGATTGTTCGCCTTTAATCATTATCGGCGAGCAATTGTCGGCTTGCGTCGGCTGTGCGTTGGGAGGAGACATGATTCTTTACAGTCACTGCCTTTTTTACGCAAAATGTACTCATTGATCATGTTTCTTAATCATATTATTGATTATTGTGTACTAATTATTTCTCGCGATTTCACTCGCGTAAATTAGGTAATTAATATTTATATTGAATATTTTTAAGATAATAATAATTACTTTTAGTAACTGTTAGCAGATAAACATAATTATTACATCGCTCTTTTCTTGTATAAGTTATTTGAGGGTATTAAATCTTTATTAAATTCTTCTTATGTTATAAATAACTAAATGAAAGTATTAAAAGACAGATAATAGCTTAGGAACTAAGGCTATACGTATTGTATGTGATTATCCTATTCTTGGATATTGTTATCATATTTTTTCTATGTTGCATTCTATCTTTCTTTGGGTTTTATTTTTATAAAACTTTAACTTAGTGTCGTTAACTTATTTTATAAAAATGATAAATAGTCTGCGATACTGACATTATAAGTAAAAAAAATTTAAAACCAAAGAAGAGTAGGTATATTCGAAGATAACCGCCAACTTCCAAATTTCCGATTGCATAAATTTTACCGGTTTATATTATAGTACGAATGTTATCGGAATTAAGAAACATAAAATAGTGTTTATGATTTCAAGTCGCCGATGTTATATACAGAGTAAATTTATATTTAGGTACACTATATAACGGCCTTATTCTTTAACTTTATTCATTGTTGTCTTAGTAGCGATTTTTTCTAATCATTCAAAAAATCAGAAATCATTATAATTAAGCGTTGGTAGATCATGTTACGCATGTCTAGATAATGGGTAAGCTCATTTCAATGATATTTGTATAACCTTAGATATTTATTCAAGATCTAACTAAATTTGTTTCAAATTCACTCCTAATCTTTATGTAAAAGTAGAAACTTGATTGAACTATGTAAATCTGTTTCGTGAAATGTATATGTATTATTTTATTCTTTTTTTTTTCAATAAATACATAAAAATACTTATTTGCTAGAATTTTTTCTAAAAACACTGTAGTTTATTTACAGGTTTCCAACAGGTCAACAACCAACAATATCTAACATGCTAACGAGAACAGTAAGAAAATATCATTATGTTATGTAATAATGATTGTATATTCACAATTAAATATATAAAATTCACATAAACAATTGTTTTATTAGGGATATCTCGATTTGAAATATTCAAGTCGCGAACCGGCCGTTCAGATACTGAAATAAACATCGGGAAAAACGGTAGGTACGAATCAGGGGGGTTCGCTCCTGGTGTGAGAACCACCCGGAGCGAGACAGGGCTGTCTCTAATTATGAAATGTAAAAGCATATATTTTGAACTGGTATTATTAATAATGTTTGATACCTACTGTATTGTACTGTCACAGTAAACACCCTACAATTACTTAGATAACGAATTCTACTCCCATCGTATTGTCTATGTTGATAGATAGAGAGATAGAACACACAGAAACAGGTAACACAGAACATACATATATAATTGTAGAAAACTGAGGTCAAAATAATAGCTGGTTTTAATTACTCCAATTTTTACATGCTATATGTATTTGATTATATGATTATATTTAAATTTTCATCAATTTCATAGATCTCCATTACACGTAAATAATTTTATTGAATATATGATTATTGGGCAATATTGTCTGTATAATATTAGGATGAGCGTAGTGAATAAAATTTGACTATAAATCTTATCTTTAAAACAAGCAATTCTTGTATATAATATATATATATATATATATATATATATATATATATATATATATATATATATATAATCTGAATCTCGGAAACGGCTCCAACGATTTTCATAAAATTTAGTATGCAGGGGGTTTCGGGGGCGATAAATCGATCTAGCTAGGATTTATTTTTAGAAAATGTCGTTTTATCCCTTATTTTACGCAATTAAAAAATATCATTAGAATACGAAGGTAAATTTCGCTGTCAATGATAATCTTATAATAGCTCGGATGGGAATCGGGCGGATTCGAAATCAGAAAACCCGCGTTCGAATCCAGGTGTCGCACGTCACCACAGACCATTTTTTTCCTTTTTTTTTTTTTCAAGTTTCTTCTTTTGTGAAAAAGACTATTATCGTGTAATTTTATTATAAAAACTTTGTTGAGTACACTCGTAAAAATTGTAGTCCATATTGGTCAGTAATAATTATGTGTATATTTTCTGTATTTTATATACACCAAAAATACAAAACATATTTAATAATGCCGTCGTAAAAGTTATTCAGAAGCGATTTTATCACTGAAAAATCGAATTCTTCCAAACTAACTTTGGTCATAGGACACGATATAATAGTAGCGATAAGAAAATGTGCAAAAAAAATAGTAGGATTAAACTATTTATTAAATAAGAATATGATAGGTATGAAAAATTGATAAATACAATACACATGCTGAAAGGCTAAATGTTTTATATGTATATACTTTTACTTAAAGAATAAATCATTATCATCATATAAGCCATTGAATGTCCACTTTTGAACGTAGGTGAGGTCTATAGGCCATCGACCTCCAGATCGACCGGTTCAAAGCGGCCTCCATCCAGTGGTTTCCGGCGACCTTCCTCAAGTCGTGTCTCCATCTCGTGGACGGCCGTCCGACGCTGCGCTTACCGATACCTGGTGTCCACTCGAGAACCTTTCTGCTCCATCGGCCGCTATGTGCCCTGCCCGCTGCCACTTCAGCTTGCAAATCCTTTGGACTATGTCGGCAACCTTCGTTCGTCTGCGGATCTCATCACTTCTGATTCGAACTCGTAGAGAAATAACAATCATAGCCCTCTCCATTGCTCGTTGTGAGACTTGGAGCTTGTTTAAAAGGCCCATAGTAAGAGACCACGTCTTAGATCTGTATATCATCACTGGTAACACACATTGGTCGAAGACTTTCGACTTCAGGGACTGAGGTATGACGGATAAAAAGACGTGTTTTAGCTTCCCGAACGCTGCCAAAAGACTAAATATAAATATATTACATAACATACACACATCTAAAATTCCGTAAAAATTATATGTCAATAGATATACCCTACGTAGTGACAACCCTAAAGTGGGGGAGGGGCAAGATTAGATTACCTGCCCCCGCGGGTGCAAACAGTTCGTTACGCCTCAAGACGAAGACGGTAACGAACTAACTTGAGGGCGTCTTGCAGCTACCATCAATATTTGTACAGCTATCGCGATACGTATTACGTCTTCGTTTTTCGCTATAAATAATATCACGCCCACGTTAAAATTCTATATAATTTCGTTTAATTGACACGAAGTTTCTATTTAATATTATGATGATTTACGATCACAACACGTTCTCGGTACGATTCCTCTTTTATAAAATGATATAAATTATGAATACTTATATATTATAAAACTGTCACAGCAACAATTCTCGACATTTATGATGTTTTGAAAAATATTTAAGAAGGAATTTTATAAACAATACTGAAGCCCATATCTTGTACTTACCCATCTTGGCCGCGCATCACCTTGAAAGTACTGAATGGATTTGAATGATATGGCACGATTTCAGTCCATACTATGAGCTAGGATACTGGTTTTACCCGTGTTGAAGTTAACGGTTACCGATCCGCTTATATGATTAGTCTTATATTAGTCAAATATATACGCTATTAATATACTAAGTGTCTTCATAATAGTTTCCATACTTATTGATATTTACGCTTTAATTCAATATATAAACTGATATACCGACAAACACGAAAATTCTAAAAACTACTGGCAACAGTATCATAAATGTAAAACAAAGATTGTTACATTAAAAAACAATCAATGTAGGTACATAATTGGCCTTGCTACGATTTTATTATATGGGCAATAAAAAATAGGCTGTTTGTAACGTGAATTTATATATTTTTTATAATAAATTAATTTAAAATTATTTATCCTGCAAAATAAAAATGATTATAGGCTATAAATCGTAACGACATGACACGCATTATGACAACTCTATGTTGAATATGTTGATTACTTGTTTTTTTTTTCAAACTTTACATGAAAAATAATCTCTACATGAAAACAACTTTATTGACTGTAGTACCTACCTACCTAGTAGAATTAAAAGAGCACTATCGCTTCGTTATCACACTGGCTTAAATTTCATATTTCCAGATACACTTACAACAACCACGTGCCAAAACAATTTAATAGACCTATAAATTTGAAGTAAAATCTTTTAAAAATTAAAATATATAGCCTCTATAATAGTAGGACTATGTATATTTTTACAGCCATTTTGCGTTGGTAGCACTCTTTCTGATAACAACTGGTAAGTTAATTGGTATTTAATGCAACTTTTGTATAAAAAATTATAATGACGAAAGAAACTAAAACGACTAAAGTGACAAGTGTAAAATGAAATAAACCTTTTCTATTTTTCTGATCTAGTTCAATGTAATTAACTAATGTTCATATTGATCTTTACTGGATTTTATGGAAGAGTATTAAAATTATGTTATGGTTGAAATCATCAGATATTTCAGTGTAATTTAAACGAGACGATGATCAATAATAGATTGATTATTTTGTGTAAATCGTTTAGTTCAATACACGATGATTGTTGTCGTTCTAACTTTCATTATTATTTTAACTTCCGAACGCTGTGGACGTAATTTTTCTTTCGAAGAAAAATTATAAAAGTTACGAAATATAATAATTATAATTTTAGACTGTTAATGAAATATTTTTTTTAAAAATATATTTTGGCTTTAAGTATAAGTAAATGAATTGTAATGACACATAATCTTAACAATTATTGCAATTTTTATAATAGTCCAGTTATGGCACATGTGTACACAAATTTGAACAATTATTTAATTAAATGTAACTTGATATACCGTTTCTATAAATTTAACTACCTACAAAATTACTTTTAAATACAGCACAACCCAATTTAAAACAGGGTAAATTGTTAAAAATGAACGTGACAAACCTGAGGCGATAACATTAAGCGGCATTATGCGAAAATTGAAACATTCAATCATTGATCTATAAAAGGGTTTTTTATAGATCAATGCGTCCAATGTATTGCGATACCTACTACACGTTTTTACGTTTATACGCTGTGATAATAAAAATAAAGTAATTATAATTACATATATTTTAACTATTAAATTATTAATTATTATATAATATTAATTATTATTATTAAATTATCAATTCAATTCACAATAAGCTAGTTTTAAAATAGTGAAATTATTATCATAATTTGCCAAATATCAGAATTATACTCTGAATTTTTTTTAATTATTGTACCTATTATTGATTATCGTAGTTGGATGAGAATTGTAATAGATTGGGTTGATTAATATGCATACGAGAAAATTTCTTTTGTATCTGAAATTATTCTTGTTTTTTAAGTAAAACTTCTTGACTTGGGGAGTAAGCTGGTAAATTCGTGACGAGAACGTTACGAAAAGTGTGATCGGGCGAGAAAACAGAAGTTGAGAGGGCGAGATATAAGTTAGTGAAGATAGAAAGAGAGAGAGAGGTGCGAGCATACATTTTCATTCGTTCGAGAGAACGAAAATGTGTGCTCGCATACAACTTCCGTTTCACAAAACATGCAATATGTTACAAATAACATTACACACGATATAAGAGTATAGTATAACGTCTCCGCGTCACGTCGTAAGTAGAACGTTATCAGTAAAATCATCTATACAAATTTACTTCTGTATTACAAAAAAATACAACGCGTAAATGAACGAGGCTGACAACATCAATAAAATATGTATTCGAAACGTTTTCAATTGCAAATATCAACCATGTCATTTTGTACAACCGTTGCAGCGTCCACCGTAGGGGACGCCCTAAGGGAGTGCGGAATAAATTTGAATAATCAAACTTAATGAGACAGCCCGACGCGTACCCGGTGCAACAATTATCATCCGTAACGTGAAAATCGTCATCGCTGGGCGTGTGACGTCAACGGCGTTACTGCATCCGGTTTCGCATTGTTAATAACGGACATTTTCGTGAATTTTGGGTGTCGTCTAGAATCGATGTCGGCTTACACGGCCGGCGTCTGCCATTAAATGTTGATTCCGTTCTAGGGAATTGAGCGACGCGAGGCGACAATACGTTCAATATTTGACTATAGGTTGGCGCAGTGGTCGTAGAAACTTGCAATGTGCTGGCGCAGTTTAGATTCCTACGTGAAAATATTTGTATAGGCTATAAAGTCATTTATTGTCAACCTCTAATGTCAATAAATTACGTGAAATGTTATTATTATATCGCAGTAGAAGCGGCTTATGTTTAATATAGTAGGTATTAATTCGATTAATAAGTAAAAATGTTAAGTTAACAATCCAATTATTTATCATTTAATCAATCATCAATTATTCCATATACCCAATCTAGGCCTGGATTTTTCTTATATATTTAGAATTTCATTTATTACCTAAGAAAAAGCGTTCCACTTCGTACGTGGTGAATATTAGAAACAATCTCAAATTTGCACAAGCACGCGTTTCCTTCTGTGAGTAAACTTAAACAGTCGCTGTATTATAACTAAAAAAATTAAAGGTACGACTTGAGGTAACATTTAAAAATGATTAGATTAAAATAAATAAGAATTACAATAATCTCATAAAGATAGATCCATTTAAAATACAGATCAGTAAAATAAAAGTATAGTATAATTGTAGTTTTAAAAGCCGGAGATTAAATTCGTTGTACGAAGCGGTAAATTAGTTTAAGAACAAACATATAACTCAGCTGACTCATCACAGAGTAGGAAGCTGATGGCTGTACCCGAAATGATTGCAAGCCTCATCGGGAATGTGCTGGGCTGTTTACACACGGACGATTTATTCGCCGGCCGCCATAAATAATATCGCGCCAACCGCCGACAGATATATGGAGCCTCGTATTTATTACGGTTTGTTGAACGTACCGACAGAACTACATCGCTGTTTATCTTAATAATATTTTAAATAACCTTTCTGGCTATTATTACATGTTTCTTTAATGTTTATTATACATATAGGTATAAAAAACGAAATTGAAATAATAATTAACCATATTTACGAAAACTAACAGAAATCTGAACATTTAATAATATGAAGTGAATTTTAAAATAAAGCTAAAAACTTAAGAATTATGAATCAGATTACAAACTATATTATATATATATATATATATATTATTATTATTATTATTCTTTATTAATTTTATTCATTTCTTTCAAATGTTTTGCTGACGGTGATCGCGAATCGACCGTAGGTTAGTCGGTCGTATTATATATATATATATATATATATATATATATATATATATATATATACACTCATTTGCAAAAAAAACGGGCGGTTTCGATTTTCTTCCTGGCTGAAAAAAATAAAATACCAAAAAGGTTTTAATCATTTGAACATGTTACTGGCCAGTTATAAAAGTGCCATAATGTTTATAAGAGTACATTCCAAATTCAAATTTTTGACTGAGCCTGGTTTTCAAAGAAAATAACTTCTAACTACATTTTGTGGCGCGAATTCCCTATAGTTAATATCGACTCTAATTAACTTTTTGTCAATTTTTATTAAATTATCTGGTGTCCTTGACATTTAAAAGTATTGTTATTGCTGTTTAGCAATCTCGAAAATGGTAGATAAAGTGATAAAAGCGAGCAAAATTATTGCGCTGCTTGAAGAAGGTTGCAGTCAATGCTTCGTGGCTCAGAGGCTAAATGTGAGTCGGTCGACAGTTCAAAGGACCTGGCAGCGCTATCAAGAGACCGGTTCCGTCAAGAGAAGGCCTGGTTCTGGCAGAAAGTCATGTACCGAACCATGGGATGATCGTTTTCTAGTTAGTCAAGCGTTGAGAAATCGCAAATCTTCTTATGTGGACCTCAAGAACACCCTCGAAGAAGTAAGAAATGTGCAAATTAGTCTATGGACGGTCAGGAGGAGGCTTCTCGCTGCTAATATACACAGTCATCGCCCGGCACGCGGCCCTAAATTACTCCGTGGACATCGAGTTGCCAGGCTAAGCTTCGCTCGAAATTGTGTGTCATGGACTCATGAAGACTGGGATAGGGTATTGTTCTCCGATGAAGCCAGGATATCTCTGCATGGTGAAGACCGACGTCGGCGAGTGCTACGTAGACGAGGAGAACGCTTTGCAGAGGCATGTTTTGAAGAAATCACACCTTATGGAGGGGGCTCTGTTATGTTTTGGGCAGGAATAAATTCTATGGATCGTACGGAGTTAGTCTTCATCGAAAACGGTACACTGACTGGACACCGATACATAACGGAAGTTCTAATTCCTTATGCACAACCCGCTTTAACCGCTCTTGGCGAAAACTCAATTTTTATGGACGACAACGCTCGCGCCCACCGGTCTGGCGGTGTGGATGCGTATATGCTAGAAGTCGGAATTCGTCGTTTGGACTGGCCAGCTAGAAGTCCGGACCTCAATCCCATAGAGCATGTCTGGGACGTTCTGAAGCGACGAGTGAGATCAGTGCAGCCGGCTCCGCAGACCATCAGAGAGCTAAAGAATGTGATTACCGCGGAGTGGGAACGTATTCCCCAAGAAACCATAAAAGATATACTCACTAGCATGCCCAGACGAATGCGAGCTGTGATTTCAGCAAGAGGGGGTCACACTCAATACTAAACTTTTATCTGCTTTTAATGTATTCAAGAAAAACAAAGAAATTAACGCGTTTCATTTTTATTTAGCGAGCAGGTACAGGTAGTGTTTTGAGCTTAAACATTATTTCTTAATAATTTAATTAAAATGTTATGATAAAACTGATGAAAACTATTCCTTCCTAATTAATTTATAAAATTCTGAGGATAACAATACCTAAAATTGTCAAACAAACTAATAGTAACTATAAAATAGTTCTTTGCTTAAGTGCCCGTTTTTTTTGCAAAAGAGTATATTATTCTTTATTAATTTTATTCATTTCTTTCGAATGTTTTGCTGACGGTGATCGCGAATCGACCGTAGGTTAGTCGCGGTTTTTTCACGCGGCAGCGACGCCCGGTCGCTATAAAGCGCTTTATTGTAATACTTAGATATTTAGTAGTTTTGCGACGAATAAATTATGCAGTAATGAAAGCGAGTTTTTTCACTGTACGCATTCAGATCTCATCCACGCCCGGCCCTGAGTTATGTTCCCTGGTTTATTGGGTCTTTTTCCATATTCTCATAATCAAATTTTGATTTACTGCTTCCCGAGTTATTAAATGCTTTTAACTGTTGCCCGCCCGTTTTGGAGGTCTGCGAGTTTTGGACGTCACAATGTATTGTAATTGAAAAATGATTCCTCCGAATAACAATGCTGTCTCCGTCTGAGATTCGTCTTACTATGTACGTCCACTATATAGATCATTTCGTTTTATATTATATTGCGGGGTGTTAAATTTTGATTGATTTTATAAAAAAACAACAGATAGGTACTTAGCGAATATAGCACATTGACTGAATAGGATTTCCCATAGTTATATTATAACCTTCACATTCGATATAATTATCTCATTAATATTCACCTATTACATAGTTCGTTCTTGGTTTCATTTTTATTACTTGCATTAAAGCCAGCAATAAGCCTCGCTTACGATAAAATAAATACAACCCTATGGAATATCTTGACTTCATCGTAAATAGAATTTATTTTAATTTATAAACTCTCAAATTAGAAATCAATAATCGTTTATTTGTTTTTACAAGTATAACTCTATTTGATGGTTATTGCTAATACACTTTAAATAGGATGCTCCTAGCTAAATTTTATTCTTTTTTTTTCTGAAAAAATAATTTATACAGGTTGACTGGTGAATTACTATCAATATTTAAGGAGAATACTCAGTACATGATTCTCAATAGAATTATGTAAAAAAAATAGGTGTGTAGTTTTTTACCAAATTTCCATAAATTTCAATTCAAAAAAAATGAAGCGTGGACACTTTTCAGTCACACTGGCGCGCGCGTGCACAGGTGTGGTACTGCGTCGCTTGTTCACTACTAAAAAAATTCCTACGTTCACATCATTTACCTAGTCATCAAATTTGTTGCTTAAACGAGTAAAATATCTTAGTACTTTCAGCCTATCCTAAGCTAGGATTAAAGTATTAAGGGGGATTGGATCATGCTTGTTTTATCAAAGGTAGCCTGCTACCCTGTTAACACGTGGCGGCATTTGGACGTAGGTAAACTACATGTTCTGTATCGACAGTGCAGCTATTAATGCTTTAAGACTTATTTCGTGGTTTGAAGACATATTATTATGTTTAAAACGGGTACATACCACGATATTATAACACAGTGATTTTGTGTCAATATTTCGACCCAGTTGCATGGATCGTGGTCACGACAGGACTGCGGTGTTACGAGGTGTGTAGCTGGAACTGTCATGGGTAGTAGCGAACTACCCTCTTTCTCGGTCTCTTCACAGGAACTTCGAAATATAAATTGGTATATACCTACGTATTTTTGTATTAACAAACGTATTTATTTTTAACGTTATCCCTATTTAAAAACATAATACGTTATACATTAGAGAATTTTCCGACACGCACATTATTGTTTAGTACGACGGTTCCTTTACAGTTACAATATATTATTAAAAAATGTCAACAATTGATATAAATCATACTTATCGGTAACGAAGCGTGTCGGCGCCGCGTGCGACCGAGATACAAAAAATTAACTCAAAATATAGAAAACATCTCATAGTCTTTGGTGTTCGTAGCAGTATAGTAAAAAAAAAAATACTTTTACTGTATTAAAAAAATATTATTATCTTCTATATGATGGTTATTTTATAGTAAATGTCAAGGTTATAAAAACTTTACTGCCCATGGATATAATTTTCACTTTAATTTATATTTGTATTTGTATTACACCTGTGAAATGCTCGTACATGTCATGACAAGATATATTATGACAAGAACATACCACTTGTAATTGTATATACTGGAATACTTTTTCATAAAGAATTAGTATTTGCAATGATATTAAAATATAATTATTTTGTAATGTAAAAAATTAAAGATCATCAATTATGAATGCGTTTTTAAAATCTATAAATCTTTGAATGACGCTTTATGCTTACAAATTTCAGATACCTATAGTTTAATCTGAAAACGTATTAAACTTAATATGTTTCAAACATTAACAAGTATCAATACGACACGACAGTATTAAAAGATAATATGTTAAATCCCGTCTATTAACATCAGATATAGGATCAACAATGGGCCATCTAGTGGCAAACGACTAATAACAATAAATAGTAATAAGCACTCAGAAGCTATTCCCGTGTCCTTTTAAATTACTCCAATGAATAAGTGCCGATTAAAACGGTATGAACTAGCTGTGTAAACTTAATAATCACGGACGGGAATTATTTATCGACGAGATTGCTTGTTAACGATCGTCTTGCGAAATAATCAGAAAATGTAAACTTATGATGCTTATAAAGTTTTATAGTTCGTTTGAACGCAATGAGATCGGAAGTTATTTTTGCTTTATATGTATTATTAATAATAATAACAGGTTTTTTTTTTATACCAAGAATAAGCAACAAACATTACAACATAATAGGAAATAAGTACAAAGGATGGCATTATCGCTAAAGAGCGATTTTTTCCAGGAAACTTAAGGGCAGAGAGAATTAATGGTAGGATAGAAACACTAGCTTATTGCAGAATCCCTGGACGATTTCAGCCTTATGCTCAGTGACCTCAATGGAGTTTTCCACCGGGTGGGCCTTAAAATTAATTATGTCGAATGTCCATGTCGTGCCCACCCCGTTATCAGTTGGAAATTGTACTCTTGAACTTGTTGATGAGTACATCTACCTAGAACAAAAGGTACACCTTGGTATATTCAACTTCAAGAAAGAGGTCAATCGACGAATCCAGACCATCCTGAGCAGGGTCCGGGAAGTTTAAAAAACGTTGGATGGAGGCTGCTTCTAGCCGGTCGCTCTGGAGGTCGATGGGGGGGGGGGGCTATGCAGTGGATATCTAATGGCTAATATGATGATGATGATATGATGAATATATTAATATAGTAAGTGTATGCGCAGCATCTTTAAATACATAAGATTCATATGCTATATATATAAACCATTTTAATAATTTCTAAACTAAAATATATGTTAGAAAAAAAAATTGTGATCACTCTCATGATTCTTACAACAATTGTCAAGACTAACTAGTCAATAGAAGACGCATTCTTTTAATGGAAAAACCCTTCACTGCCAATCGTATGGATTGTTTTAGGGACTCCAAATTATCATGACATTTAGAACAAGCCATATTCTCTAAAACTGACCATAAATCATAAACCAGCGGATTAATATCGGGACTAGATGACGGTTAGGCTTCAGCTCTGATGAAGTCCGGAACATTGATTCCTAACCAAGATTGTGTGGATTGAGATTTATGACCCGGCGCCGTCTTGCTGAAAGGACCATTCTTGGTTTTACCCTAATTTGTATTGTTATTGTTAATAGTATTTCTCAGTAAGCGAATTGTTATTCTAATGAGAAATAAAACATCTTAAACCATAAGTCAAATATTGCCCACGTTGTACTCTGTTGACTAATTGGGAAGCTTTCTTTGAGGATGAGGGACCTTTGAGGATAGATACGGTCATTTTGTTTGTTAAAATATTGCTCAAATGAAAAACTTTCTCATCCTTAAAAAAAATCTGTGAACTCCTTTGCGTACCGCTTAAGTAGTTGTTTTGATTTTAGCACCCTATTATTTTTAAAATTATCAGTTAAAAAATACCCAGTACGTATCATATAGGCTGCAAGTCCTAAGTCATCTTTTAAAATACGTAATATGGTTTTGATTTCGGACAAGATTTCTTCGAATTCTTTCCTTTACTGTTTGATCGCTTTTTTTATACAAACACTTCGTGGACGGTCTAATCTTTTTCTGTTACAAACAGAGGAGGTTTCATTGTACCTATCAATAGCCCAGTACACAAACATTTGGCTAATACCAAGCGTATGGAGAGTTTTAAAAATTGTATTTGTTTCCATACCTACTTTGTGTAATGCAATCACAGCGATTCTGTTCTATTTATCACCCCACTCCATTTTAAAATCACAAAATATATTACAATGTATTGGCGCGAAAATGAGAAAACACAATGAACAATCATATAAAAATGACTGATTCCAAATTCGAATGTGATATTTTGTTTATTTATTGCCAGACTATAATTATATTATAACTAAATTATTTTTTATTAAATAGAAATTTAAAAAAAATTAAGGGGTTGTACGAAATTACCCGAAATTTAGCAAATAAATTCGATTATCAAAGGTAAAACCATGATTTCACATTCACAACTTGGAGGCGAAAACGATAGTTATTAACTTATTAAATATATCTTTGAATCTTTTTGTAAAACGTTATCCATACCTATTACATTTTTGCTCACGCAAAAGTGGAAAAGATCGATCCAAAACAAAATGGAAGCATATTATTATATAGCGTAGTTACCATTATATCTAACTGTTTTGCCAAACCATTGACGACATATATAAGAACAATCCTAATCTCATTTCTTTAATGAAGATGGTACAAATCGAGAAATAAAATATTAATAAATAAAATATTATTTTAAATAAAAACAACCATCTTTTAAAGTCTATTTATTAAAATTTTGTATAATATCTTTATTTTAGGCAAGTTTCGCGTTCGTCATTCGCGAATATGCATTTGCTAAAGTCTAGAAGCGCTATGAAGGTTTATATTTGTTTATAGGTGCCCTTTTTATATTTGTCTAAGTTAATACTAATGAATTACATATGTATATAAGACTTAAAATACGACTACATTATCTTATTACAAGAGTACATTGCGTTTATTGACATTTCAATAAAAGATCTCTTTGGTGTTTCATCCTTTTAAGACGCTTTAGTACAAATTAAATAAATAGTAAAAGTCAAATTTGGTAATTAAAATAAGCGAAAATATATAAAACAAATTATAAATTATCGTCCATTGTGTCATTGCGAAATAAAATTCGCTCTAATCCGAATCGAAAATTTCGGTAAATTAATACAATTACAAACTATGGTTTTACACGCATTCAATATGTCAAAACAGTGCAATTACGGCCATCAAACATGTCGTAACAAGTGCGTCACAAGCGATGCAATCAAGTAATAAATTTTGTTAAACATCGCCCGCGCCAGAGGGTTCGAGGAGCCCTATTTATCGAATTAGCCCTGTGTAATCACCGCTCGCTGACATTTGTACAGCAACCTTTCGCCCGTTACTCTTGATACTTTATATTATGCTACTATAACATAAAGAGAATAATATATGGAGAGTAAGGACTTTCTACTTTTGTTCTAGAACATTCTATAGTTTATGGAGGCATTATTAATCGAATTATTCCTGTGTAGTCTCACCGCTTGCTAACAATTGTACAGCAACCGCTCGCCCGCTAGTTTTGACAATTATTATTCCTATTACGTTGCTGGGTCAGAAATAGAGTATTATGTATATGTATCTCAACTTACTCGTAACTCTTGATACTTAATTTTACTCTACTTGCCATAAGAATGGTAATGTTTATAGAATAAGGACATTTTATTCTTAACTCTGGAACATTCTACTGCTTATAGAGCGCTGACACTTTTTTAGCAACTTTTCGCACGTAAACATTGATATTTTATTTTACCTAACTACCTCGAAAAGTAATATGTTTTTATTAATATATTCTACATATTAAAGAGACATATATGTATGTATATATTTTATTTAGCTTGTGTACTTAAAGTTCGTGTTTAGGAGGTCCCTGTACATTCTTACCCATATTGGTTCATACTTTTTAGCCTAGTAGAGGGATGATGATGTTTTTTTGTTTAATGTAATGATATATATATATATATATATATATATATATATATATATATATATATATATATATATATATATATATATATATATATGCGTGTGTATATTTTTTTCTTTATAAATTGTTCTTTTTGTAATCTGTGATATTTATTAATTTTAATCTAAAACGTTAAAATAACTAATTATAATTCATTACATTGTAAAAATGTGTTAAATTTTTGCGTATCTCTCTCTATATCTTCTATATAAACTTTTTTAAATCTTTTTGATTGGTTCCGATTTCACTTCTAGACAAATTGTTAACCAGTACACTGAAGTATCTCGTATTTCTTTTAAAATATTATATTTATTTGTATTTTTTTTTGTCTTTTGTAGAACCTTACAATAATATTTAATTTATTATTAGAATTATTATTAGAATATTTTTAATGTAAAAACAATGATGGTCTAAAAACATCATCTGTTAAATATCTTGCAATCGAAAACTTATTTAAAAAAAAATTCAAGCAAAGGATCAAAACCGTTCGATCCTAGAAAGCGGGGGTTGAGTACAATGATGCATGCAATACATAATTACGTAGCTACAGAAGCAAGTAACCAGATGAAGATAACTGTGGTCACCTCCTGACCGAACTGATTTATTATTGACCACGGCATCAAGATTTTTCTCATCGCTATTTTGTATAAGGATAACTTATCTATGTTTAAAGGATAAATTAATTATTAATTGTGCCAGTTATATATGTATGTATATTTGTATTTTAGTATATATATAATTATATATATGTAATGTATATTTGTATTAAAATTTTGTTTTAAATTATTGTTTATTGATATTATTTAAAAATTTAATATTTTCTTTTGTAAATTGTACCTACGTCTACCATCTTCTATTTTCTGTCTGTAATATTTCCTTTTTGGGTGTGCTGGAAGAAATCTCTTCTAGGGATAAGCACAGCCTTTATACTTGTGTTTCAATGACATGTATCTTTCTATACTACTGTACGTATAATAAAGTGTAAATAAAAATAAAATAAATTAAGAAATAAACAATAAGTAATATAATTGTCACTGTATGTACGTTTTAATTACTTCTAATTTTACGCTTGTTATGGTGCTATTAATAAATCGTAAATCTTTAAATTGTATATTTTGTGAAGATAAGTCCCTAAAATAGACAGATGTCGTTAGAGCCGTCTATGAAATCGCTGTAATAATTGCGTGTTTAAAATGATATGTAAAAAATAATTGGTAAATAAAAAATAAAAAATAAATACTTTATTTATGTTTTCTTTTATATATAATTATAAATTCAACTGATTTTTAAGGAGGAAAGCATCTGTGATTAAATATTTAATCCATAATAACTTATATATAAGCGATATGTAGTAAAACGTAAGATGTAGACTTCTAACCCTATAAAACATATTACAGCAGGAGCTACATTTGCTACAATGCCAGATAATTCGAGGGCGTTCTCCCCTTCCTCAGTGACTATTTGCGCAACTGAAAACAGCACCATGCGGGCGTCTGGGAAAAAATACAAGATTTTTTATTTGTATTTATGTTTCGTACTAAATATTTTAGTAAGATTCAGAATATAATATCTGGAGTTTTGTCGCTAGTTCATCCAAATATTGTCTTTTTCTGTATAAGATAATGCATGACTAATTAACTATAATCAAAGTAAAAACGGGCATAGTCTTTTATATGGACTTTGTTCAACGCAACGGCCGGTCTCAGTTATCAATCTATCTTTGATTTTTTACTAGCGATAAATTTTTAAGACTATTTCTTATGGAAAGCTCCATGGAATGGAAGGCTCCATGGAAGCTAAATGTTAATGGTATTAGCTCATGTAACCAAAATCAGGAATATATAATATGTATTATTGAGACCGGTCGTTTGAGGATAGCTCAATATTTTTTGTCTTGATAGGAAATGTCATCAAGTATACCGCATGTAATTTCATAAAGCACGGGTTCAAAACTGCGCAGTTCGCATAAAGTAAATAAACGCAAAATTTAGCGTATTCCTCTCCTATAAAATGGAATCAGCAAAAAATGCTATCCGAGATTTAAGTTTATCAGCGTATGAAAGAACCCTCGAAAAACTATCGGGGCGTTTATAATACATTTAAAAAGGTAGGCGGTGTAGGAAGGAAGCGTTCGGTGATTGAGGCGCGTGCCGCTATTGTGTCGAGTGCGAGTCGAGCGACCGACGCTAGATAGCTAATCGGTTTACGGTCTTTTGAATGAAAATATTGTGACAATCTGGGCTCGTTTTAATAGCGATGTATGTTGTGAGTTTCCATTCATTAATTGATAGCTATTTTCGTTATACCCAGTTCTTAATATAATATACCACCACCATCACCACCACCACCATCATCACCACCACCATCACCACCACCACCAGCACCACCACCACATCGGCACTCGGATGTCTGCTGCTAAACGTAGGCCTACTCATCTTCTCTGAGGAGTTTGCCAATACTCGCCACGTTTGGCAGGCGGGATGACGAGCGCAGTGTTTTGTGGCAGGATATGTTAACGCTAGTGCCCATTACCATCCTGGTTGGTGTACAGTTGTTCGCACCATTATGGCGCTAACCGCCTTTTACGACACCTGGGCAAGACAGAGGCCGGAACTATTTTTCTCTGCCGATCACCGCACGACAAATATAATATATCCATGTCAATGATATTCACTTTCTTTTAGTAAAGTTTTTACATAGGAGTTGAATGTGAAAATTTTAGAAACGACTTACATATTTATTTAAAACTTTGCATACTAAAAAAATATCAATTACTAATTCAGAGGTTTTCGTGATTTTCACCCGCGTTGAGCTTCATTACTATAATATAATATTTTAGTATTCGAAAGAGTGATGAAATATAATCAAGTGAATATGGAAAGACTTCACACCCAATGGTGTATAGTAGGATGAGTTCATTGTAGGTGGTGAATGCTAGCGCGACCCCATCTCGCCCCACCCAGGCGGATGACTGCTCACACGTGGGGTTTTTAGCCCGCGGGAGTCGGGCATAATCACTTCGGTGCCCCCGCGCCGGAGTGGTATCCATTATGGATTTTCCCCACGTAAAAAAAAAAAAAAAAAAAAGGATGAGTTCATTGTTCCCGGAAATACGCACATTACAAAAACGCAAACGCCCAGATCGCGATAAACATTTGTATGTAACACTGTCATGTGCGGACCGTTACCGATAGAGCATCAGCAGGTAAGCAACCTGCGACCACTGCTTTAATGCGTCTTCAGACTCTAGAAAGATATACCACAGAACTCCTCAATTTATAAATAAATCAAAGGGGATTCAAGAATGATACTTCTTATAGTTATAATTTTGCAAAATGACTGTGCTTATACAAATATTACTTTCTTTTATATTCTGTGTCTGTCTGAAATAATAAAACTTTTAAATAGTAAAAGAATTTCAGAAACAGCATCAAAATTATGAGTATATCAAGTAATACTAGTGGTGACCCAGTGGTCGAAATTCGGCAATTCGGAAAATCTATAATTAACAGCATTGTCAACATCATAAAAATATGATTGCGCATAACATGGTGAGCATATGCAGCAGTCATTGAACCTGATCTGTGATAAAAAATTTCGATGAAAAATTCGTTGCAAGAAATGTATTTAAAACCGTGTTGAACAACAGACTTTGAAAATAAACAAAATTTTTGTATATATGTATGTACAATGTACATTGTACCTATTTTTATGTGTGTAGTGCTGCGTTTTTAAATTAAAGTAATGTATTTTCTGAGAATAATTATAAAAAATATTAGTATTCTGCACTTCTTCTCCATATAAACTTTAACTGTGCCAAATTTCATACTTCTCCGTCCGCGTAAGCATTAAGTTGCCTGCCTTAGAAATAGATGACCGTGTGTGTATATGTTACAATATACAAAAAAAAAAAAAAAACTGCAATACTAAAATCAAGTAACGAATTATTACAAGTGTCTAACAAAGTATTTTTAATACGATACTCCAACAGTCTAACACGTCCAACAATAGCCAATATTTGTTGCGTTGGTCCAGTTCGTGTTATCTTATTGTAACCATATCACATTTTATTCTAATTGCAAATTATAGTACAATTGTTGGGCTGTCTTGGTCCAACGCGTGTTCCTTTACCAATACGTTGGCTAAGACCACGGGGTTTTCTTAACCCCCTCACATTGGAATTCCGACCTCTGGCTCCGAACTGATCACCTCTTAAGTTATAATTTATGGATACGGTAATATGATAAAGAATTATAGAATTTTCAGATGACGTTAAAAGCTCAAGAAGTTAGGGTGTTAATACAAATTTACACTCTTTGTCATCAGTCAAAAATCAAAATAAAAAATTACTTAATTCTAGTAGGGAGGTTTCAAAAGCATTTTTTTACACGTCAATCCTATAAATATTATAAATGCGAAGGTTTGTGTGTATGAATGGCTGTTTGTTATTCCTTCACGCAAAAACTACTGAACGGATTTTAATGAAACTTTAGAATAATATAGATTATATATTAGAATAACATATAGGCTACAATTTATAAAGATTTTGTCCAAAGCGATAGGCTACAATTTATAAAGATTTGGCCCTCCACCGCGGAGGGGTGGTCCGAGTAACGACGCGCCATCGTCGAGTGCGCGACCAGAACGAGGGCAGACGTCATTGACGGTTGTGTTTATTTTGAGTTTTTAGGTAATTCGATTTTCGAAGCGATTTATTACTTTGTACAGTAGGCATAAGTTAACTATTTATTTATTCATACTTTATTGCACAACACAATATTGAGTTGTACAAAAGGCGGGCTTAATGCTAAAATATTATACACTGCTCCCCCGGTATTCGGGATGTATGTGTTTCGAAAGAAGTTCGCGAACATTGAATTCGCGAATATCGTGGTCCTAGTTTCATACAAATAAGCGTGTTATGTTCGGACATTAATAAAAAAAATGTACTTTTATTATATCTTATATTCAATATAAATAATTATCTTAGTAATATTTAAAAGCCAGTCGTTTTTTGGCTGGAAAAAATGTGATATCTTGGGTTGTTTTTCTTTTTTTTTTTTTTACTTTTTTTATAATTTTTGTTAATGCATCCACCCGACCTTGCACCCTGACATTTTCACCTGTTTCGGTCTCTTCAGAATTCTTTGGGTAGTTTTTAAGTTAAGATCAAGAGAGGACTGTCAAAACTACTTGTCGCATGTATTTTTTTAATTTTACCGGTGAGAGGGTTGCGTTGTGCCGCGCTCCCGGCTACATGGGTACCACCATCTTGCTTATTTCTTCTGTGAATCAGCTTTGCTGTGTTTAGGAAAGAAGGGCAAGACAGGCAGTGTAATTACTGGCACCGAGACTTAACATCATATATCTCAGGATAGGCAACACATAAATGAGTTGGCTGGGCTAGTTCCAGGTAAACTAGTTTATGTTCATGGGCGACGTCGACCACTTACCATCAGGTGGCACGTCTGCCAGTTTGCCTATCCAACTAACATAAAAATAAAAAAAAATACCAAAATTTTTACAGAAACGGGATTATGTCACTTCCTACAAGATAGCAACTAGCTATGGAACAAAATGGCACATACTCGTATATGTTATAATTAAATGTAATTAAACTAAAAAAGCCATGAATTTATATATAAAATACGAAGAAACTTTTCTCGACCTAATATATGTGTAGAAAATTATATTCTACGCATATTATTAGAGACAAAATTTAACTCTTTTCCACGTACAGAACACAAGATATAATTATTTCGTTTTATAGATACATTTTCACTTTGCCCATACTCATTTGCACTCATTGAATTAACTTAAGCTTAAATGTACTTAAGGTTACTTCACAAGCTTTAATTTAATTTACAATGCTCTTATGTATTTATGTCATACGCTAACCCGCAACAAAGTAGCGAGGCGTAAGCTCCGATTCTACTCCCATATTTAAAAAATACACCCAGTAATTAATTTTAGTTCAGTATATATGTAAGTTTCCGTTTCAAAATATTCTAACCATTATATAACCGTTTTCTAATTCTTAGTCCAATCATAGGCCGTATCCATTAGATTCCAATAATATTATTAGATCGATGTTACCCACTCGAGCCACTAACAGATATTGACGTGGCATCAAAGAAGCGCGTCATAGCCTATCCATATATCATCTTCAGTCTACACGCCGCGTTGTTACTGGCCTTTCATGTCGCCAGCCGATACTCATAGAGTAATCAACAGACAGAGTTATTATCCTTAACATTCGATATAAACAAAAACTTTAATTTTTTTTTTCACCCCAAATCTACCACTTTGCCCGCGTTCTTTAATTGTCAAAAATATGATGTTTTTTTTGTATTAGTCAGGAATATGAATAGGAGACCCTCTTGAACGAGCTAGAAATTTTTATTTCAGCAACTTTTCAAGTGCTAAAATAATTAGTAGGTCATTAAAAGAACTATGTAAATCACAAAGTTCTTGCAAATGAAACAACTGTTAAAATGTATAATAGATAATAAATATAAATTATGGGAAAATGGCAGATATGCAGTGCTAGTGACACAACCACATTGAGTCGTAATTTCAAGTTTAAAAGTTGAATAATTAATTTAATTAATTTACTTTTAAATAACAATTGACTTATGCGTCTGATCAATTTATAATCTTTATTTAAAAATGTGTGTAGTGGTCGGCATTTGTTGTGGACCACCGGGCCTATGCAAGTCACTCTATCTTGTGTTTCAACTCACACCCAACACGCCTTTATACATACTAGTGATACAGTCTAAATTCCCTTGTTTGTACCTTTCATGCAACGCTTTAAAACATTCGTGGATCTATATCATTCGGATTTTGATTTACTTAATCACTTTAACGTTTTTATTTTTATTTTATATTACAATGAATAAAAGTTATGCAAAGAATTCGACGCAAATAATTGTCTAAATGTCCAGGTCAGACTATTGCTGCACCAAAGTGTCGTTTTGTATTATTTCATAATGGTACAACTCTGTCACACAGATAATAGCGTTAGAAATAAGGAGCCCAAAAATCCAATGCGTTGATGTCTTAGCACGATACTAAATACATCGTCGCCCCCACCGAATAAACCCGTAACAGCAAAAAACAAATTTTTCATGAGAAGCAAAAAACCGTATTTCCTTAATAACTTTAAATATTTTTAATCTACAAAAATAATTTATATACTAAAACAAAGCTATTTAGTTTTGCTATTATTGTATATAATATACTTTAATTTATTCATGCAGTTACTAGAGTTATTAAGAAACAAAATTATTACTGAAATTAAAAGCAAACACCTTTCACAGTAATGTCCTTTACGATCCTATTCGTGTGAAATGATATAGAGACCTTTATCAGTAAGATTGTATCACGATTTTATTTTTACTTAAACTTCCATCAACTGCTGTAACACGTTAGTTTTTTTACGATTATTTTCGTGACTAAGCAGAAAAGTTTGTTACTGGTACTGGATTGTAACTTGCTTTTTCGTAAAGTATTTTATACAATTACTGTCACTGTATGATACTGTGAAAATTTATAAAAAAATAATACAAAAATATCAAGTAACAGCAAGAATAATATCGTATTCGCTTTTACGATTTTACTGGGTAAATATTTCTCCCGCGAATAATATTGCTATAGTACCATTTGAGCTACTTCAAAATATTTACTCAATGTGCATTAAGGTATTTTTCGTGTAAAATATCGTCTGTGTAAAGTAATGGAAAAAGCCGGTATAAAAAATTATCTCCGTAAAGGACATTAGTAAAAATCTGAAAATAAATCACAAGGTGTAATAGGACCTGTAGATGCCAAATTTGACATTAAAGCAAGAACCCCGTAAGAGCGCCTTACAGGATTATTCGGTGGGGACGACAACAATATTTTTAGCGTCGACACCTTATATCTTTTAACTTATTCACTGTATACGATCTGTATTATTTACTAATTGATTCGCTCTGTTTCATCCAAGCTGATGATTGTGGTAGTTATGTGATGCTATACATAGCAATCAGAATTAATTTTAATTAATTAGTTTAAAATCGGTAAATCCCGAGACCGAGACCGAGATCACTTTATATAGGTAAAGAGAGAGTGGAGATTTCCCCGTTTTTCTATTTAAAGAGGAAGGTTCTTTCTAACTCTACAGGCTATTTCAGTAGCCGATTGCGTCATCCCTGTCGTCGGCGTAGGAGAGTACTACGCCGACGACAGGGATGACGCAATCGGCCGATTCGTGGAGAGGACGGCGGAGGCCACTACAAAAGAAATCCTTGAGCACACCCTTAAAATGGCAAATCATCATAGAGACATAGCCGTCATTGAGGATGTGCTCGCACAGCTGGGGGCTGGTGCTGTAAGACAAACCGGTAAAACGCACAAAGAGTAATAGCTAAGCATTTGTGGTGGGTGTGAAATTATAGAATAGTATATAAGCATAGCATGTAAAAAAAATTGTATATATATTAGAATATAAGTGGTCAGTTTGGACTCTCGTCTCAGAGACTAGAGATATTAAGTCTAGTTTTTAAGTACTTATTTGTTTTTTGCTGAGTAAAAACGCCTGTCTATGTGACAATAGAATAAATTAAATTAAAAAAATCAAAAAACCCGACTGCGTAAAATACTCTTATTATAAACTAAAAAGGATAAAATAATTTACTAGCTTTCATTTGATACCCATATTGCTACAGTAAGAAAAAAAATTCAACTCCCCCCCTCATTCCGCCATTTGCTGGCGCCATTTTGAAAATTAAATAGCCTATGTCACTACTACAATTTAAACAAATCCAACGACACCTCATATGTCAAAAACCGTCCAGCCGCTTGGGCTGTAGGGCATGCCAAAGAAATGGATATAGGTACATACATACATACACTGGAAAAACATAACCCTTCTTCTGTCGCAGTCGGGTAATAAAAAAAGGTATAGATAGGCGCATGTGAGCCTGTAGATGTATAGTACCATAAAAAAGAAAAAAAAAAGACTTGACAAAGTAGACTATTTTTACAGTGTATTTGCAATATTATTTAACTTCCACACACACATTTTATATTTTATTTGGCCATCGACATGTGCTAACCTAAAAATACACAGGTAACAGGATGTGATTCTCGCCCTTAAATCATAGTGTTATATATTTTTTATGTATAATGATGTTTTTAATTCTAAGGTATAATGATAATACTTATCAATCTACGATATAAAATTAAAATCACGATAGAAAATAACTACACTTATATAGATATATCTTAAATCCACAGTTTTTTTTTATGTAGAATAGAATGACCCATAAGTATAACTTCTTACGTGCGTACATAAGTACCCACACACACCTTTTTTTTCGTAAGCCGCCCTTGATCGATTAATGTTACATATAATAATTATATTATAATAAAAAGTTACACTTCATACGTGTGTACATTAATACAAACACACATTTTTTTAAAGGAAATTCCAGAATAGACATACGTAATCTATGCTCTTTTCGCTCAAGCCAAGAAGAAGAAGGCAAATTAAAAGATTTTTTTTCAGTATCGTCTGTGTTCTGTCTACAGCGTCAGAGATCCCTAAACGAATCGCATAATCGGACTCTTTTCACCACAGCAACTGCACTTGCAAAAGAATAGGTTTTGGTTATGCTGTCATGGTATCGCCGTTTGCACTATTCACGGTTGGCAGAAATCCGTTAACGCCATATATTATATATTACTGAATATAATCAATTGTTCTTTTTACCCACACTATGCTACTAGCCCGAGCTTTGCTGCGTAATAAGATACTATTAAGTACGCTGTCATAAAATTAATAAATCTAGAACTTAGAGCTTTGAGAAACTTAAAATTATTTGCTACTTCGATGGACTGGCGGAAAAACAAACTTAATTAATAATTCGTAAGGGCGGTTTTACAAATTCTACATAGATAATATATTATGTACTAAGGCGCATCTACACTCAATAATCGTTACAGGGGCGTGGTGGTGATTGAAATCAGATGAGCAGCCTCCCACGATATTTGCATAGCTAACGAGCCACCCCGCTAGCTCCCCTGTAGCCTGGGGGTTCCAGACATTTTTACCTACATTGTGTCTATTTTAGCGCAAGTTTACGCTATGTCGAATACAATGTAACGGACGTAACGTGCAAGCTAATACTATTTTGATATTTCTGTTCATTGTTATTTTTACATTATTTTATGTAAAATTCTCATTTAATTTGTCTTATATAAATATAAAGATAATCTGGTATACTTATTACATAATATGGTATGTAGGCTGTACAAAACATTCATGAATCTTAAGCGTGAGCTTGAGCAAAATTATATGGTACTGGTTTTTTATGCATATTATATGTCCATCATAACCGATTTTGACAAAAAACTAAAAGTATGTCGTAATGATTTTCAATATTTCCATTGCAGGGAAGATCCGATATACATCATCGAAAAACTCAGTGCAATGTTATTACACCATCCGATAGAGTCACTAATTAGGAACCCATTTATTTATTTAAATTCATCTTTAACGACGAATTAAGTTTTATTCTTTCTCAAATAGGAGTACTTGACTTTGCCCTGCATTGAAACATTTATAGGCTGTTGCATTTCAGTACAGAACAAAGATTCAGTTGCGTCTAGGGCGTCATTAAATTAATAAATGAATCCCATTTACCCTTGGTCATGCGATAACTTAAGAACCACTTTACCGATTACATTCATCTTTTTTTTAAGTTTTCTCATTCTTTGTAACAGGTTCTTATGTAATTAAAAATTAAAAAAAAAATTACAAATAAAGTTGTAAAATTTCATAAAATTTAAAAAGTATCTATTTACAATTCACCCGTTTAACAGTTCGCACGTTTGATTGTTGTGTGTAAAAAGTATTACAATTATAATAAATAGTAAATAATAAACAACTAATAAATAAATTTGTATAACACACACACACTCGTCTGTTCCTCGTGTCTAATGTCTGTGTTTTAGGTAACAGCCGACTGGTATATATGGATATAATATCGAGTATATTATATCCATATATATAAATATTTTTTAATCATATGTATTATTTTTAATAGGTGTTTTTTCCTGGAGAGCCTAGATCTTTTTATATATTTAACCAAAACTAATAATTCATATACTATCTTAAAGCTTGTGTTCCCTGCTTTTGACAAAAAATATTAAAATAATAATAAGTGTTTTTAATCTATCACGCAAATTAATAAATATCGACGTAGATACATAACTCTATAAAGCGTTAACGTTTTGAATTACTAAGACAGATCATATATATAATTTCTAAAAGGTGTTTTTAGAACATCAAAAACTCATATATTAACTTATTTTCACATTATATTTAGATATATTATTTGACCACAATATTGTGCGAAATATTATTGAAAATTGAATATTTTCAGTTTAAGTTTTCTGTTATATAGGCTATTTGGATGTAATATTAAAAAATTCCTTACTAATTTCCTTGTAAATTCTAAAGCGGGATTTAGAAAGGGAATGGGAATGGGATGTACGGATCAGGTATTTTCTTTGCGTTGCATAACCGAAAAGTGTTTGGCTAAAAACAAGAAGGTCTATTGCGAATTCGTGGATCTAGAAAAGGCCTATGATAGAGTGGTGAAGAATGAATTGTGGTCAGCAGTGTCCTCATACGAGCATTACAATCTCTTTATAGAGATTCTAGTGCTTGTGTGAGTATAAACGGGGCATACACTGAACGGTTCAATATCGAAAAAAGGTGTTAGACGGATCACCGTCCGTCGGATTAGCGTCACCGTGGCTGTTTAATCTGTTCATGGAAAATTGCTTGACAGATTTAAAAGAGAACGAAAGGGGGTTGAGAATGAATGAGTTACCGTCAAATGTTTTCTCTGTGCTGATGACCAACTATTACTGGTGTCTTCGGCCGAGAAGTTGCAGGAGATGGTAACTGCAATGAGTGGAGCTTTCCTTAGAAAGGCAATGAAGATGAATGTAAAGAAGACGAAAGTGATGGTGTTTGAAAGAGAGGAGGCAGCAACAGACTGCAATATCGTGATTGGAGATGAACAAATTGAACAGGTGAATGAGTTTGTGTATGTGGGTTCAAAGTTTACAAGAGATGGAAAGTGTGAGAGTGATATTGAAAGAAGAGTTAATTCAGGAAACGTGGTGAATGGAGCTTTGCACTCCTTTATGAGGAGTCGAAAGGTGTCTAACAAGGCTCGTTTGGCTCTTCAAGAGGGGGTGTTGCTGCCGACACTCATGTACGGAAGTGAAAGTTGGGTATGGCAGAAGAAACATGAAAGCAGAATAAATGCAGTTGAGATGAGAGCGTTAAGAAGTATGATAGTAGTTAAACTGAGTGACAGGATAAGAAATAGTGAGATAAGGAAACGTTGTGGTCTGAAAGAAGATGTAGTGACAAAAATTGAGAAAGGTGGTTGATAGTGGTTTGGCCTTGTCGACAGAATGAATGAAGAACGGTTGACGAAAAAGTGTATATAAGGCGAGTGTTAACGTTTCAAGACCAAATCAGGTATGTCTTGAAAAAAAGCCAGGTCAAGAGTGCCCTAAACCGAAGAGCATCTATGAAGGAAATAATGAAAGTGGACGAAGCGAAACAAGTATGTAAGGATCGTAGCAAGTGGAAAGAAATAGCAAAAAGTGCCAATTAATCAATATAATAGGGGATCGGACAGTAATCAGATTAAAATGTAAAATGTGGTTAGATAAAATAAATATACTGTTTTACGATTATTTATCTAATAATAATTTAATATAATTCATTTAAATATTTTTAAATGAAGAAATAAAATGTTGTTATTTTCAATATTTTTAAACAGTACTGAAACACCAATCACAGTGCGTGACGTCATCTGTGGACAATTATTGACTGCATGGGTACTATCTACTTAGTTTACTCAGTTATTTCCATAATTTTGTTGAAATTATAAAAGTTGCTAAAAGATTATTGATAAATTAGGATACGGTAATCGATTTAAAAGCTGTTACGTGATGTTTAACCAGTTTTTTATAATGAAAACAGGATTTACGAAAGCCGACAATCGAAATCTTCCCAGAGTGAATACGTTTCTGATTTGCAATTTCTTTGCAAGTAATTCAGACTTTTGTGACAAAATTTGTGTTTTGAAATATGAAAACTTCTGTATTACTATTATAAATATATAATAATATATTATTTGCCATAAATACCTAAGTACTTGAAAAAATACCTCCTTGAAAAATAACCTCTAATATTACACAATATATGTATTGTACCGACTGTTCTGTACTAGCCTGTAAACCACCCACTGCTGAGCGAAGGCCTCTTCTCCATATAGACAAAGGGTTGGAGCTTAATCCACCACGCCGCTCCATTGTAGGTTGGCGAATTACTAAGTGTATATGATAACAACCGGGACCGACGGCTTTACGTGCTGTCCGAGACACGGTGGGAAGAACCACACGAACATACACCCAGACAGGAAACAAATATTTGTACAAATACAATTATCTGTCCCGAGCGGGAATCGAACCCGCGATCGCCGGCGCGGGGTGTTGAGGCGACTACTCGCACCACTACACAAGAACGGTCGTCGCAAGTAGAATATTGTCAACACTATATCACATTCTTTAGTGTTATAAAAAGAAAAAAATCTATAATAGTCGTTGACCGTAGAGAGAAAACAATATATTTACTAAAAATTAATTTAAGCAAATTTCATTCTATTTATTTGTAGTAATTAATGTATATTTACATGAAAATAATCTTCACAAAAGTAATTATTATTAAGTAATTAAAATTGGTGAATTCATTTCGTTGCATTTTCTACTCGCTAAGTCTAACCATTTCGTTTCGTTTATCTGCTTTTCTTGGCACATCAAATGAATATTTTATTTGGAGTACTTTTTGATGTGTTCATACATTGAGGTACTGCACACCAACGATATTTTTTGCGTTCCATAAGAACAAATAAAAAATCTACTCCACGAAACAAAACTTCCCGTGAACTTATGCTCATGCAGCTGTTTTGTTATAGCCCCAGATGACGTCACGCGCTCTCCGATGATATAGCGTGGCGTTTTGGCGGGATTTTTAAACAGACAATATTAAAACATGATTTTGAGTACTTAAACGACTATAAAAAAATAATTTATTATTTTTTATGGGAATAAGTATCCATAAAGATTAATTTAAAACACTTTCTGAAAATTTGTCCGATCCCCTATTATAGCTTACCCACGTATCTAGGTACCTTTTATATAAAAATCGAAGTTGTTATTAAGAAATGAAGTGTAAAAATTAAATCGATATTTTATTTGTTGAAATATATTTTAATATTTTTTTTACAACTAATAGGGGATCGGACAAATTTTCAGAAAGTGTTTTAAATTAATCTTTATGGATACTTATTCCCATATAAAATAAAACTTTATTTTTTTATAGCCGTTTAGGTACTCAAAATCATGTTTTAATATTGTCTGTTTAAAAATCCCGCCAAAACGCCACGCTATATCATCTGAGAGCGCGTAACGTCATCTGGGGTTATAACAAAACAGCTGCATGAGCATAAGTTCACGAGAAGTTTTGTTTCGTGGAGTAGATTTTTTATTTGTTCTTATGGAATGCAAAAAATATAGTTGGTGTACAGTAACTCAATGTACGAACACATCAAAAAGTACTCCAAATAAAATATTCATTTGATGTTCCAAGAAAAGCAGATAAACGAAAAAAATGGTTAGACTCAGCGAGTAGAAAATGCAACGAAATGAATTCACCAATTTACTTTTGTGAAGATCATTTTGACGTAAATATACATTAATTACTACAAATAAATAGAATGAAATTTGCTTAAATTAATTTTAGTAAATATATTATATTGTTTTCTCTCTTCGGTCAACTAGGTACTATTATAGATTTTTTTTTTTTGTTTTTTTTTTTTTTGTTGCACTAAAGAATGTGATATAGTGTTGACAGTTTTCTACTTGCGACGACCGTTCTGGTGTTGTGGTGCGAGTAGTCGCCTCAAAACCCCGCGCCGGCGATCGCGGGTTCGATTCCCGCACGGGACAGATAATTGTATTTGTACAAATATTTGTTTCCGGTCTGGGTTTATGTCCTTGTGGTTCTCTCCACCGTGTCTCGGAGAGCACGTAAAGCCGTCGGTCCCGGTTGTTATCATATACACATGATAGCGATCGTTACTCATAGTAGTATATTATTCACCAACCTACAATGAAGCGGCGTGGTGGATTAAGCTCCAACCCTTTGTCTATATGGAGAAGAAGCCTTCGGTCAGCAGTGGGTGGTTTACAGGCTAGTACAGTACAGTAGGTACAATACATATATTGTATAATATTAGAGGTTATTTTTCAAGGAAGTATTTTTTCAAGTACCTAGGTATTTAAGGCAAATAATATATTATTATATATTTATAATAGTAATACAGAAGTTTTCACATTTCAAAACACAAGTTTTGTCACAAAAGTCTGAATTACTTGCAAAGAAATTGCAAATCAGAAACGTATTCACTCTGGGAAGATTTCGATTGTCGGCTTTCCTAAATCCTGTTTTCATTATAAAAAACTGGTTAAACACCACCTGACAGCTTTTAAATCGATTACCGTATCCTAATTTATCAATAATCTTTTAGCAACTTTTATAATTTCAACAAAATTATGGAAATAACTGAGTAAACTAAGTAGATAGTACCCATGCAGTCAATGATTGTCCACAGATGACGTCACGCACTGTGATTGGTGTTTCAGTACAGTTTAAAAATATTTAAAATAACAACATTTTATTTCTTCATTTAAAAATATTTAAATGAATTATATTAAATTATTATTAGGTAAATAATCGTAAAACAGTATATTTATTGTATCTAAGCACATTTTAGATTTTAATCTGATTACTGTCCGATCCCCTATTATATATTATTAATTATTAACAATTTTTTTAAAGATATTAATCTAACAAAATGTTTGATTTATTTTTTTGCATGAAAAAAAAGGGGGATTGGTAGGAACACAGATAGTATTATCAATTGGTAAATTTAGTTGCCCTATTTTATTTTAGGGAAAACCATGGTCGGTACATGGTTTTCCCTATAATAAAATTAAATTGTTAGTAATTTTTCAATATTTTTTTATTAAAGTAATTAACGCAGAAAAATCTTAACAATAACGAAGTCAACAACTTTTGAACTAAGTTTAATTGAATTTTTATTTATAAAATATAGTTTTTATGCAAATTAGATATTTAGTTATTAAGTTATTTTAATTATTAACCTAATAAGAAGAATTATTATTTATACACGCCGTTTGGTTCTCTGCTGACTAGAGTAGGGCTAACACATCCTCTGCCTGTACTGTATCAGCCTGTATAGCACCCATGACTGCTGAGCCTATTCTCCACAACAGAAGAAAGGTTACAGCTTAATCCAAAACGCTGTCCCCCTGCGGGTTGGGGGATACCACCCTGATCACAGCCAGTTATAATGGCCTGTATTAAGTTTTGATGTAGACGCTTGACCTGTAGTCGGGTGCCGTTGCAGAGCTTTGGAGGCTTCAAATTCATAATAATATTATAGGTATCTCTATCCGTAAGGTAAGGTTTTGGGGAGGGAGACCCGCGGGTTTTACCTACTTCATAAATTCCACTGGATAATTAACAGCGTTATTGTTAATAAAAAGATGAAATTTTAGTCGGAATGTTCGAGATATTTACAAATTCAATTATACTATTCATTATGAATTTATTTTATAGGTACCCACGGCTCACACCTATTTGTTCACGACGATCGAAATTTAAAAATTCTAAGTTGGTGGGGCAGGAGTAGCGGGATCGATATTAATCGATTTCCATTACTTCTCTGAACGCACCCTTTAAAGTACCGCTACTCCACACCAGATAGCACCAGCCTAAATGGGATGAACTTAACAGAGAAAGCGCAATACAGTTTCTAAGCAGTGCGAAAGAGACCGACTCTTGTCAAAGTCAATCGCGAATAAACTCTTACATTTTGATATATAAGGGGGCTAGGTCGCGTTCCGAGTCAGTCAGTTTTCGATTGAAGTTCGAACTACTAGTGTACTAAAACACAGTTTATATATTATTTTCAAAAGAGTAACTGCGGAGTTTCTTGCCGATTCTTCTCTGCAGAATCTACATTCCGAATCGGTGGTAGCTTTACTTTTACAAAAAATAATAATAATCACTACAATATTAATTTTGTAAAATGCCCAGTGAACACAATTATGTCAGACTGATGTCTGAATGACGTCATGCTACGTCATGATTTACGTAAGATGTGAGTCATATATGAGTCATATATGACTCATAATTTCCCACTTCCTGACGTAAGATTCTTACGTAAGATAGATGACGTAAATATGATATAAATTTTTACTAATCAGTTTTTTACTACACAACATTTTGAAAATATTACAATACTGATAGAAAAAATAATTTGATACGTTTGAAACGTTTATCGTTATGTCCAAAATCACACCTGCACTACGGGACCTACAATATAAATACCCCGTTTCAAGGTGAAAGGACTTTGATTTAATAAAAAACCCTTAGTCAATTAATTTTGTATGGAGACCTATATGTAGATTCTGTAGAACCAAACATTAGCCCGATTTAGCGGCTTGAAGCCGTCACATGCTTACGTAAAAAATTGTTTTTTACGTAAGCATGTGACGGTATTATCATATCACTTTGACTTCAGACTATGACTTGCAATTTATGTAAATTTATGATTTATTTCTTACGTAAATAGTATATGAATTATAATCATGATTATGACGTCATATAACAGTCAAATATTAGGTCAGTACTATGTCATAATGATGTCATATTATATGACATCACATCAAAGTCATTTATAAAGTCATTTCTATGTCATATCTATGTAAATATTCTATGACCTCTATGTGATCTATCTATGACGTCATATGGAGGTCATATGTTCACTGGGTGACGATTCGAAAGTGCTCGTGGGGCCTATTTGAATAAAGTTGTTTTTGATTTTAATTTTGATTTTGATTTTGAACAGTTCGTTCCGAAACGTCAAATCGTGAGTAGTAATAGTTCCCGCCCAAGAATTTATACAAGGAATTTATATACAAACTGGAATGCTCACATGCACTCCAAAATCGTTCCTACAGCCGGGATTGCATCTCTTTCAACCACGGATTCAAGGCAACTCTCGTAAGAAAGAGATAAAATACCGGTTGTCAACGAAATGCTCAGAACGATTTTTCACTATAGGCTACGTTCAGATGACAAGCGCTTAATGCGTGTTGAACGCGCGCTAGATTTTTCTACGGCGTTCACGTGACACGCGCTGGTCAGTCGTTGAACGCGCGTTGCCGCGGCCGCCATGGCACTTAGCTACTTGTTATATCCCATATCGCAGGACGTTTTTCTATTTCATCAATAAATAAATCTGTATTAAAAGTTTCGGTTTCCATTTCGAACAATATTTGGACGTAATGAACCCTAAAATACATCAAACCGCGTCGAAAGCGCGCGCTCAACTGAACTCCAATGATCTCAAAGGGCGCGTTGACGCGCGTTGACAACAGTCGAGCGCTAGCGAAGCGTTCAACGCGCGCTTCATTAAAACGCGCGTTAGCATGTGTACGGTCTGAATAAAATGTATGTAGTTGTAAACGCGCGTTATCATCGCGTTAAGCGCTTGTCATCTGAACGTAGCCTTACATGTTATAAACCAATGTCAACCTTATGTCAAATGTTTCAAGGAGCAAATTTGAATATACAATTTTATTAAGTGAGCGTTCCAGTTATGATAGAAATTCCTTGTTCCCGCCATATTCGTTTCCATAGATTAGTGTTTTTAGTGTTGTTATAATGTTGCCGTATTTTAATTTCGAAAATATATAGATAATTCATACAGTCCAATAGTTCAAGAATGATTGCTTCGTTACATGTGCAAGAGCGAGCTAATTAGTCAGTGTCAGTGCGCGCTGTAATTAATTAATCAGTGCAAGCAAGCTAAGCTAAGTAAGTTAACGTGTGTTTCTTTTCTTTATAATTTCAAATATGAGTGACATAAGGCGATTTTTGTGCAAGAGAAAAAAGATTGAAAATGAACAGTTTAATGCTAAAAGATTGTCCAAGTACTTCGGCACAGCAAAGTACTAGTAAAACTGAATTGAAAACACAACAAACTTCAGTTAATATTTATGATGTGGGTTTATATCTGGATTCAAACGTACCTATCAGTGATGAAATACGGCTTAAAGTGCTCGAAACACCGTGGAAACCTCCGCAAGATTATGATTTCAAGCAGGACATCGATCATAAAAACCAAACACAACAACGTGCATTTCGCCACGAGTGGCTCACAGTATACCCTTGGTTAGCCTATTCTGCTCAGGCTAAAGGACCACTTTGCCGTACATGTGTATAATTATGTATATGGGCAATAGCCCGCACAAACTCGTCGAGGCAGTACTCAGGGGCCATTTATCGTTCGGCCATGCAAAAAATATTAAAAATTTCATGAGTGTGCGAAATCTCATGCAAATAGCCAATGGCATCGTGAATCGGTTATACGTTCTAAAAATTTTCTGGAAATCATGCAACAAAGAAAAAAAAAAGACGTTTATAAACAGATTGATACTGAATATCACAGGGAAATTTCAGAAAATACAAAAAAAACTTCAACCCATTATGTCTTCGGTCTTATTTTAGGAAAAACAGAAGTTGGGTCAGTTTTCAAAGACTTACTACATTTCCGAGTTGAGGCAGGAGATACGGTTTTAAAAGACCACTTTGCAACTGGTTCGAAAAATGCTCTCTAATGTATCCCATCAAGTACAAAACGAAATTATTGATACCTGTGCTGATGTTCTTCGTGAAACCATTACTGATGAAGCAAAAGAAGCGGCATACTTTTCAATCTTGGCTGACGAGACAGCGGATATGAGCGGGACTGCACAGCTTTCAATTGGCATAAGATACGTCAAGTTTGACCAAACGAAACACAGTTACGTAATACTTGAAGAATTTTTGGGGTACAGACCACTTCAAAAATTAGATGCTACATCGATTTCTGAAGTTATAATATCTTTTTTGACATCATGTGGTTTAGATCTCAAGTTTTTCTCTAGTTAATGGTTGTTATCTCTAGTTGATGGTTACTCCACGATGGCTGGACATGTTGGTGAAGTTCAGAAAATAATTAATGATAAATATCCGAAAGCAAAGTATGTCCACTGTGCTAGTCATATATTAAATCTTGTTGTCAATGATTTAAATAATTTGAGTGAAATAAGAAATACTGCTGGAATGATTAAGGAAACTATAACTTTTTTTAGATAGAGCATTTTACGGCGAAAAAAAAATTCAAATATTCCCTTGTTTTGCGAAACCCGATGGTCTGCAAAGTACAAAAGTATTCGAATTTTCGCTCAAAATTTCACCAAAATTGTAGAAGCATTACAAGACCTCTCAGAAAATCAAGCCACTAATTCTAAGACAAAGGTTAGAGCTTACCAACTGCGCACTGTTTTGACCATCACAAATTTTATTGTGGTATTGCATATTATTGCTACTTACTCGGCAAAGCTTGAGCCTGTCAGCAACCGGCTTCAACAAGTGGATATTGACATTAATTCAGAGAATGACCACATTTCCAAACTCACTAAAATAATAGAGGGTCACAGACAAAACGCATCGCAGGAATTTACTGCTATAGTTGGAGAAGCCAAACAAAGTTTCGAAGACCTTAATATTGAGATTAAATGCCAACGAGTTACGAAACGACAGGCTCATCGATCCAACCACTCATCCGAAAACGTTGAAGAATTTTATAGAAAAGCTTTATACATCCCATACCTTGATCATTTCTTCGATCATTTCTTCTTTAAAAGACAGATTTTCTGAAACACATAAAAATCATTTTCTCTGTTACAACTACACTCAAAAATAATAAAAGGCCTCAGTAAAGAAGAATTTCTTAGAGCTGCAAAAGACATTGAAAATTTGTATGGCGATCTTTTACCAAATTTTATTTCAGAAATCACGATTGGTTTGAAATGTGAAAATATCCACAGCCAGCGGCAAATGATATCAGTGAAGTTGATCGATATGAAAATATAGAATGTGAGTATTCCTACGAAAGCACCCACTTGAGTCGGTTGCAAAAATTAGAGACATAGGCATATTTGCGAAGACCAAATATGAATCATATACAAAGATTCTGTCAAGAAAGCAAATATCAGCAGAGTCAAGAATTGGTAGAAGTAGTAATTGTGCTAACGCAATTTTTGTTGGCAAAGGAAGAAAATATTGAAATCGACGAAGTGATCCGATAGCAGTTAATAATTTACGGCTCAACTCACTCAACTAAGGTGTCCAGGAGAGATAGCAACAAAGATCACCCCTAGATTTTTTACTTTGTCGCAGTAATGGATGACAGTTTTATTAAATATGACTGACGTAACTATCGACCAATCTATCCGACCCTATTAGTTTTGGACTGCAAATAATAATAACTTGACGTTTTAAAGAATTAACATTTAATCCGTATGAGCTACTTCAACTATGAATGTTATTCAAGCCATAGTCAATTTTATTAATAGATGCCGATAGATCAATCAATGTTGTATGCCAGAAAATTTTGAAGATCATTTGCATACAAGTTGTAGGGAGAATATTTGTGAAAACTAATTGAATTTATAAAAATTAAAAATAGAAAAGAAGACAACACGCCACCTTGTGGAAAACCAGCATTTAGGTTTGACCAGTCTGAAAATGAATCATGGACACGCAACCGCTACCGACGCCCGTATACGTAAAATAAAACTAATCAATTACTAATGGGGATATGTTAAGACAACACAAAATAGTTTACCAATATATCAAAATCCACAGCATTAAGCGCGTTACTAAAATCTAGCAAAGAAAAAGAGCTTTAAATTATTTTTTAAATTATAGACTGCTCGTGCCATCTGGACAAATTAATGTTAAAGTCCGTGAAGAACGCCATCTAGTTTACTTTTACATTGTATGATATTATATTCCGCTTTGTAGATGACACCAAAGAGTATATAATAGATGACACTACAAGTAACTTTGTGTCATTAAAGATTGCTTAAAGCATAAAATATTGTAAGTTTTTATTAATAAAACTGTAATATTGCATACAAAAATGTAGAAAATTAATAAATAATCGTAAATGTAAATGTTAATCAGTTAAACCCCGGAGTTAAATGACATTTTTAATTTCGATTATTTCTCTTCAACCTACTGGTAAAGTTTTTTTTTTTTTCATGTAGGTAATTGAAAGGGTGGATTTTATTCTTCAACATACTTTAAATTGAATGAATAAACTACAAATTTAATATTGGGTACCTATCCATCCTTAAATTCTTAAAAGGTTGGTACTCTTTTGATCTTTTCTAAACAATTTAATCAGACGCTATTAATCTGGCAACACTGACTTGCAAAACAAAAAAAAAATTCAAGCAAACATAACTGTATCACGGTATTCACGGTAAAGTTTGTTAAATTCGTAACGCTTGTGTAGGTACGCCCATGCAATATAAAGTCATAAAATTTAACTATGAAAATTATCTGACAAATCAGTTTTAATTTTAATTTTTATTTTGTTTCTGTTGTTGTTTTTGTGTATGTCCTCAATCTTGAATAAAATGTCTTTGAGTGCGAGTGCAGAAAATCTTTCAACTGATGCTCAGGTTCGTATTTGAAATAAAAAATGTGCCTTAATCGGGATCTTTATAAAATTACAATTAAATTGACGGTAAGTTTCATATCGAAGGTCCTTTAAATTAAGTATGGCCTCATTTGCTAAATACAGGACGTAATCGTGAGTCACTCATAGGCACCCTAATACGGAAGACGATAGTTGCCTGTGTATTTTATTTGCTTGCTTGCGCGTTATTATAAACTAAGTTACCTCTCATATTTTCATTCGTATAAAATTAGGTAAATTTATTTAAACTTATTCAAAACAGAGTCGAAAATACATAAACAATGTGAGACGTCAAATTAATAAATACTAATATTATGTCCCATTTATGTTTTTAAATACTTATTATCAATAAACAAAAGTAATTTCTTGTTAGCGTTTAGAAATATCTTTTTGACAACATTTTGAAAAACTTAGAAAAGTTAAAAAGTTGTTAAAAAGTTTTAAGCTTTTAATTATTTTCATCATACTTGTCAAATTGTAAGCTCGTACTCCGTCGCTAAATTTATAACTTTTTACATAAAAACACGATTTTTATACAATTACATAAATATTCTAAAATTATCCTATAATTTTACTTTTGTATTATAAGTTGTATTAATAACATAATAATAATACAGTTTGTTGTACATCAAAGTAAAAATATTACATAGAACAACATAGCAAAATATTGTAAAACACAAAGGGCGGCCTTATCGCTAAAAAGAGATCAATTCCAGGCAACCTTGGGGCAGAGAAAATGGTCCTGTGTCATCGCCTAGGTGTACAATTTATAATACATTTTATTAACATGTAACAAAGAAACTGATTTTCAAACATTATGTATTCCAATTATATTGCATGTTTCATGCCGCTTGTATATCATGAACTAGATATCTAAATATTGTGTAATGTGTGAAGTAACAAACTTGATAATACTATCCAACAATTAAACATCTAGCTATCCTGCATGGCTATATCTACGGACGTTTATGATTCTATACTGCCTATATGAGTTGCAACTTGATTTTTTACAGCCTAATTTACAATCGGAAACGCAAGCTATAATTTAACCTAAGTTTCTTCAAAATCACTTTTTTGGCACAAAACAGAACAGAAAAATACAGCATTGTAGTCAGTACAGTTTTACTATATGTTTAAATATCTTTATATACTTAGTAGAAGTGCTGTGCATTATTATGTATGTACATTAAATTTTAACTTTTGAATTGTTCTTAAATAATATATTACATTCGCACTCCTCTATGATAAAAGACTTCTTATCTCTTAAACTAATGTGTGAACTAATCTTTGTACTAAACAAAATGTTCCATTTTTTTAAATGGATTTTGATTTTATTTAGAATTTCTTTAACATCAACCATCTTAAAAGGATCATGATTTGATCTGAGTAATATAGACTAAACATTATAAAGAAGCTTTTATTTATTGATATTATTTTAGTATGTATTTAACAATTTTCAACTATTTGTATTAAAATTGTCTGTAATAATATTAACACATGACATTTCGCAAAAAAAAAAAAGATAAACAAAAAGTACCTGTAGCCTAAACAAATAGTACTTGGTGGGTTGACAAATAAAACTTTATTAAAAAAGTATTTAAATCTAAACAATAGTTTAGCATATAACATTAATTTTCAAAATTACAAGTTCTATATTATCAAATGGTGCATTAACATTATAAATAAATACATGTTTCAAATGCAACAGTCCACTATAGCATAAATCCTGTGTTATGGGTCTGGAAATACACACAACTCACAAGCACTAAGCACAAATGCCCTACAAATATCTGTGTAGCCTATAGAAATATTTGTAATGAGCGGTGATCGAGACTGCGACCGCTACCACATTAGCCAGTTACTATGACCACAGCTCCACACAGTTCAAATTGTTTGCATATGTTTTTTTATCTCTGCTGGTCACTACACAATAAATCATGACATCTTTCCTGCTGAGCTGTCGTAAGAGGCCTATGTTCAGCAGTGGACATTCAACAGCTGATGTAGTAGTAGTGTAGTAGTATTTTTTTAATGAAGTGGTTGAATCCCGGCATAGAACATTATTTTATTAAAAAATGTAATAATGCTGAGTTTCAGTTTTTAGTAAAATCTGTCTAGAGGAGAACCTCCTTTGTTTAGTTTTCTTCAATTGTTAATTGCCGTATAGTTTTGACCATTCACTCCTGTTTGAAAATCATTTACATATATATAAAACATGATCTATATTAATATAATCGAAGAAGACTCATAGAAATTAATTTAACAGTTATCAATGGATACTAAGTCACAAAACCACTAGAATCATTCATACAGCACACTATGCTAAACAAGACATTAATATGTAATCAGTTCACTTGAGTACAAGTGAGTCACAATAATGACTGTCTCTTATGTCTTTATATGTGATTCAAATAACTACATGATTGGACTATTATACTGTAGCAAATGACAATTTGAGAATCTTTAGTTATTATTATGATCTTCTTTTTCTTTTTAATACTTTTAATTATTTAAATGGGTGTGTATGACTGCTTTTTTTTACATTTATTTTTTTGGTTTACAGTGTAATTGATTGCATGAAACATAAAAAATACATATATTCCTTTTGAAAGTTGAAGTTCTTGGGTACATACCACAATATAGTTTTTTGATGATTTTTCATGCTGGTACGATTTTAAATAACTTTTGTATTATTATTTTGTAACGTTTCTTATTATTTCTCAGTCCCTTTTAGTCGTAGCGTGATCTTATATAGCCTATAGCCGTCCACGGTAAATGGACTATCCAACACAAAAAGAATTTTTCAATTCGAACCAGAAGTTCCTGAGATTAGCGTGTTCAAACAAACTCTTCAGCTTTTTAATATTAGTATAGTTATATATATATATATATATATATATATATATATATATATATATATATATATATATATATATATATATAACTTAAAGTTAAATATATTATATTATAGTGTTATAACTTAAGTTTAATATTAGTAATATTTGTATTTAAGTAATAATTATGTAATGTATATGATAGTATATGTGTGTTGTATATGTATAGCATATACATATTGGATATAAACATAGTATGTTCTATATTTCCTTCGCCCATAACTTTGTTTTTTAATACAGTTTTAATTTAATTTGACTTTTTTTTTTGTATAATTGTACATCTACCTTATCAGATTTATGTATATTATGATTCCCTTTCAAGTGTGCTGGAAGAAATCTCTTATAGGGATAAACAAACCTTTTATACATTTATTTAAATGACTTGTATCTTTTTTGTAATTTTTTGTACATATAATAAAGAGTTAAATAAATAAATAAATAAAAATAATTGTTTGTACATTTCAGAGTTGTGATGGAGGTTCAATGTGCCTTGAATTGGCGTTGGAGGGTGAACGGTTATGCAAAGCTGGCGACTGCAGGGCGGGAGTGGCTTTTTTCCAGGCCGCTATCCAAGCTGGCACAGATGATCTGCGAACCCTTAGCGCTATATACAGCCAGTTAGGAAATGCCTATTTCTACTTAGGTGACTACACAAAGGCTATGCAATATCATAAACATGATCTAACTTTAGCTAGGTGAGTTTTTAATGTTTCATGAATAACCGGTTTTAAAGAATGTTCGATTATTGCATACTTGCTTAGAACTAAATTTTACGATATTATGTAAAAATAGCCTACATAAATGTCTTGCTACATGCGGAGAAGTTCGGGGGTCTACGTTATATTTTATAATATTTATCTATAAATAAAAATACGAGTTCAGGTTGACGTTCAATATATTTTCTTTTCTGTTTTATTCGTTACCATGACAATTTATTTTAGGCCTAGGACATTCAATCATAATTAGGTGTTATATACATAAGTAGGTACGCTACAATACTCCCCCCCCCCCACAGTAAAGACATTATACAAAAAATAAACAAATTATAAAAATCTTACTCTATGTTTGTTTACAACTTGACTATATTTACAATTATCATCTATGTATTCACAAAAATAGGCTGGCTCAAGCCTGTCAAGAGATATTACAGTATTGCGTCCATTTAAATCAACATCAAAAAATTTATCCGATTTTTTTTAAACTTTATGTGTATGGGGGTTGTAAACATATTTTAACAAAATCTACTCTAACAAAAACGTGTTTACAATTTTGAAAATCTTTATGAATGAATGTGGATGATTTGAAATGTCTTTTAATGGGTTTAGGTTTTAATTTAGAAAATGCATGACGTAAATGATTAATGAATTCTGATGGATTTGTGAATGAACTTGTATGAGGAGTAAAAAATTCGCCTGGCATTCTTAACGCTTGTCCATATTCCATGTCCATATTACCATTTCGGCAGATGAACAAGAAAGATCTTCTTTGTAAGTGGCTCTAAGTCCTATAAGTATAACTGGTAGTATGTCTGTCCAAGTACTGTCTGCGTGACATGTTATGGCAGCTTTTAATTGACGATGAAAGCGTTCTACCATACCATTCGCTTGTGGATGGTAAGCGGTGGTTCTAATATGATTTATTCCGCATGTTTTACACAACTCTTGAAAAAGGTCGGATTCAAATTGTCTACCTTGATCTGATGTAATCGTTAGAGGTACACCATATCGACTGATCCAGCCTTCGAATAGCTTGCGTGCGATAGATGTTGCGGTTATGTCGCTTAAAGGAAATGCCTCTGGATATCAAGTAAAACGATCAGTTATAGTTAGGCAATATTTATATCCCCTAGAAGATGGCAGTGGTTCCACAATGTCTATATGGATGTAATCGAACCTACTGCTTGGCGGTGCAAAATCACCAATAGGGGTGCGTGTATGACGCCAAATTTTTTAACGTTGACATTCGATGCATTCTCTTGGTGTGATGTGAAACAATGGGTGTTTAACATCCTTAGCTAGGTTAGGCCAAATGAATTTCTTTGAAATTAGTTTAATGGTGCCTTTTATGCCTGGATGAGATAATGAATGTAATGAGAGAAATGCTTGTTTACGAAATGGCTGAGGAATGAACGACCGAGCTGTCGTAGTGCTAACATCACAGAAAATCATATGGTCATAATGTGGGATATGAATTTTCTTGAGGATGAGGTTTGAGTTTTTTATCAACTCTTTCAGTTCTTGATCCGTTTCTTGAGCCTTAGCAAGAGCAGTGAAATCGATAGGTTGTGAAATGAATTCGATTTTGGAAAAGGTATCTGCAATAATGTTTTCTTCTCTTGATGTGAAATGAATGTCTTCTGTGAATTGACTAATGAATTCCAAGTGTCTAAATTGCCTTGGAGAACATTTTTATTTTATTTTATTTTATTTTTATTTTTATTCAATAGGAATAGTTACAGGCTACGGATAGATAAGCATGCATAATACAATATAAATGGAAGAATCTTATTTAACACTGAAGCCCTATTCTAACTAAACACAACATTACTTACAAATTCAACTCATTATGGTGTTTTTTACAGTCAACAATTGAATTGATATAAAAAATTAAATAGAATGATATGAATGAATGTAATAATTAGATAAAATGAAATTGAATTGATAAAATTAAACAGGAATCATAATAACAATAACAATAACAAATATTAAACATGAAATTGAATAGAATATAAAAATAAATACATTAAGCACTGACTAAAATATCACTGATGTTTTCATTTGATTTGACAAAAAACAAAAAAACAAAAAAGAAGACTTTTCATATTGAAGATAACAAATCATTGTCTCATACATCATAATAATAATAATTAACCAATAATAATTAATTATTCAATCATCACTGTTCCGTAAGTCACTAATGGTAACATCCAGAGCACGCGACAAGTTATGTTTAATAAGAGCCACCTTGAAGGACTGATGGGTACAGTTAAACATATCAAAATCGGAGCATATCATATTATATAGTCGACACATTCTATGTAATGGATTATTTTTTGAAACGTTGTTTAAGGCATGCGGTATGTCAAACAGTTTTTGAATACGTACAGACCTACTAGGAACCTTGATCGATAGCTGCTCCACTATTGAGGCATTCATAGTGCCATTTACAATTTTGTGAAGAGTACACAAGTCTAATATTACTCTGCGAATTTCTAGACTAATCATGTTGAACTTACACAAACGCTCGTTATAATCATGTATTTTTCTTCTCAAGCCGAATCTAGAGATAGCGATCTTAAAAATCGTCGCTGGATTGCCTCTATTCTGTTTTTATGGTTTTTGACGGAATGCAAATGTTAGAGGCTTGTGATCAGTGAAAACTGTGAAAGGTTTTCCTTCTAACCAGTGCCTAAAATATTTGATAGATTCATATACTGCTAAAAGTTCACGATCGTATGTGCTATAATTACTTTGGGATTTTGAAAGTTTTCGAGAAAAGAATGAAATAGATTGATAGCCATTTTCTGTCATTTGTTGTAATACTGCGCCAATCGCTTTATCTAAGCGTCTGTGTATAATGCTAGTTGTGTGTTTTCTCGAGGGAAAACTAATAGTGTAGCGTTAGCTAAATCATTTTTGCAGTCTTCAAAAGCTTTAATGCGCGTAGGTGTCCATTCAACTGGGTGTTTACCTTTGACGCTATTTTGAAGGCAATCATGCATGGGTGATTGAATTTCTGCGGCTTTTGGAATAAATTTTCTGTAGAAATTAATGGTTCCAAGAAACCGACGAAGTTCCTTGACTGTTGTTGGTAATGGAAAATTTTGTATGGCTGAAACCTTTTCTGGTAATGGTGTGATACCAGAGCTGGAAATTTGGTATCCTAAAAAATCGATTTCTGATAGTCCAAATTGCGATTTTTGTTGGTTAATAATGATGCCATAATCCGAAAGTCTTTGAAACAATGTATGAAGATGATTAAAATGAGTCGTTTCGTCCGGTGAAGCGATTAAAATGTCATCGATGTATGGAAAAATGAATGGTAGTCCTCTTGTTACCTCGTCAATAAAACGCTGAAACGTTTGTGCAGCATTGCATAAACCAAACGGCATCTTCGGAAACTCGAATAGACCGAAAGGAGTAATAACAGCTGTTTTTCAATATCTTCTTTAGCAACGTTGATTTGATTAAATGTTTTGACTAGGTCAACTTTTGAGAAGATTTTACATCCCGATAACGTACAGAACGTACGTACGTAACGTATAGAACGTACGGGTGTACGTAAAATCTTCAAATTTCGTAAAGGATATTTGTCTGGAATGGTACGAGCATTTAGTAAACGATAGTCACCACATGGTCGCCACTCACCATTTGATTTAGGGACTAAATGCAAGGGTGATGACCATGAGCCTTTTGAAGGACGGGCAATTCCACTTTTTACCATTTCGTCGAAAGCTTTTTTGGCTATGGCTAATTTATCTGGAGCCAATCTCCGAGCTTTGACTGCGACCGGTGGACCTGGAACTGTTTTAATGTAGTGAAATGTGTCATGATTTATGATTTTTGGTATGCCCTCTGGTCGTGTAATTTCCGTAAATTCTGACATTAATTTTTGATAATGATTAGAAATGATGATGGTTTTGATGTGAGGTACAGAATCATGAAATATTATCAAGTGCTTGATAAATTTGTTACTTTATCTAAAAGTTTTCTATTTTTAAGATCAACTAAAATTCCAAAATGGGATAAGAAATCTGCACCGATAATTGGTTTTGTAACATCTGCTATCAAAAAATTCCACTCAAAAATTCTACGTATACCTAAATTTAGTTGTAAATTTGTAAATCCGTAAGTTTTGATTGGTGTTCCGTTGGCTGCGTAAACTTGATAATCGGTAGGCTTGACCCTGCGTTTAATTTTAGACGTTGGAAAGAAGCAGATATCGGAGCCGGTGTCGACAAAAAATGACAATTAAGTGGTCTGATCTGTTACAAATAAGCGGACCGGCTTGAGCGAGTCATTTACCGCTTCTAGTGACTCGCGCTTTGGTTTTCCGAATCAGATGTAAACGTACATGGAGACTCACATTTTTTGGCCTTGCTACCGAACTTGAAGTGATACCAGCAAAATTTGTTGATCCTGGATCCCGAACGACTTCGTTGTCTCGAACGGCTTCTAGGCCGACTGAAAAAACTTCTTTCTTCTTGAATTCAATGAAATTTGTTCTACCTTTTGCATTAATTCGTTTATTTTTTGTTCTAAAGAGGCTATTTTATTAACAGAAGTAGAAGGTTGGGTTAAAGATGATATGGACTGTGATAAAGATGAGATAGTTGGAGTGAAAACATCATGAATTTTATCAGCTAAGTTAGCCTGAACTTCTAATGGTGCGTCATCTGGTTGAGATGCTAGGATGATTTGAGTTTGTTGAGGAAGTCTGCTAGTCCATAGAGTGCGTAAAAAATTTTCAGGAGCATTTGTACCAGCCAGTCGTTGAAGATAACGTAAGAAGACTGAAGGTTTACGATCTCCGATTTCTTCTTTCTCCAGCAACTTCCGCATTTTCTCATCTAAAGATTGCAAAAATCTGTCCAAAATAGCGTTCTTTAATTTTGTGTAAGGCTCTTTCGAAGAAGGGTTTTTCAATAATGTCATCGACTTCGCAAACCGTGACAGCATCCAAACATGCCAGAGTGTTGTAAAATTTTGTCTCTTCAGAAATTATTGCAGCTAATTTGAATTGCGCTTCTAAAATTGCGAACCAAAGTAATGCACGTTCCGGAACAAATGGCAACATTTTAATGGCGACTCGGTTTATTTCCATTTTTGTTGTTGAATCTTCCATCTTATTAAGTAATACAGGTGCCTTATAATTCTGGAAGTCGGGGTCACCAATGCGGAGAAGTTCGGGTGTTATATTTATTTATTTATTTATTTATTTATTTACTCTTTTTGCACACCAATACATAAAAGAACAATACATAGAATTTAAAACAATCAATTTGCATCAGTTGCAACAGGCGGCCTTATCGCTAATACAGCGATCTCTTCCAGGCAACCTTTGGGCAGAGGACTTGCGTATAAACAAGGGGAAGGGCGCAAAATTTTGAATATAAAAAAGGAACAATGAAAAAAAAAAAACAGATATAAATAAATAACTATATAACAATAGATGTTACATTTAATGACACATATATACATATAAGTATACTCAAATATATATATATATACACATACATACACATACACACACACATCCATATATATACATATATATACAAATACATAAATATATACATACATACATACATAAATACATACATATATACACTATAAGCAACTTGATAAATTAAGAAGAATGACATAACAACATAACATAACTTCATTACAAATAATAGATAATAAAACAAAGTTGCTTAACATAATTTAATATGTTAAGTACATTTCCTTAATAAGTTTTTTAAATGTCATTAATGTTTGAGCGCGTTTTATGGACAGTGGCAATGAGTTCCAAAGACGACAAGCTTCGACAGTGAAAGATTTAGAATAAAAGGAAGAAGAATGTGAAGGTATCTTCAAAGTTAGGCTATCATTTGAGCGAAGAGGCCTTTCGTGAGTATCACAAAGAAACTCAAATCGGTTTTTTAGATATACCGGAGTAGTTGGATTGAAGAGGATAGAATAAAGGAGAGATAATATGTGAGTATTCCTGCGAAGTCGTATAGGAAGCCACTTGAGTTTTTTACGAAATTCGGAAACATGGTCATATTTGCGAAGTCCAAATACAAACCGAATACAGAGATTTTGTAAACGCTCAAGTTTATTTAATTGTTCCTCATTTAAATTAACATAACACGAGTCAGCATAGTCAAGAATTGGTAGAAGGATAGACTGTGCTAGCATAACCTTAGTAGGAATAGGCAGAAAGTTACTTAACCTTCTTAGCGACCTAATTGCAGCAAATAGCTTCTTACTTACTTCATTAACTTGAGGTACCCAAGAAAGATGTTTATCAAAAATAATGCCCAAGTTTTTAACCCTGTCACTTATTGGTATACAAATACCGTCGATAACTACTGACGGTAGATGCGACCAATCAATGCGTGAAATGAGCCTATGGCTACCAACAGCAATAACCTGCGTTTTTGTAGGATTCACTCTTAAACCATAAGACTTACTCCAACGTTGTATAGATAAAAGATCTTTATTTATTTTGGTTATGCATTCCGAAAGTTCACTCAAATGAGATTGTGAATATATTTGGAGGTCATCTGCATACAAGTGGTAGAGAGAAGAAATATGATTAGTGATAGATGAAATAAATATAGAAAATAAAAGAGGAGACAACACGCCACCTTGCGGTACGCCAGCATTGATCATAGACCAGTTTGAAGAATGACCTTCAATATGTATCCGTTGCCGGCGACCATGCAAGTAACTATGAAACCAGTCAGACACTTTAGGAGATATGTTAAGAGAACCAAGTATAGCGAGAAGTATTTCAAAATCAACAGTATTGAAAGCATTACTGAAATCAAGTAATATTAATACTGTAATGAGTTGGTTGTCCATACCTAATCTGATGTCGTCCGTAATTTTAACTAAAGCAGTAGCCGTACTGTGACCATGCCGGAAACCTGATTGGAAAGGATTGAAAAGGTTATGTTGTAAAAGAAAAGGAGTCATTTGTTTGTAAATAAGACGCTCAAAAACTTTTGATAGAAATGGAAGAATGGAAACTGGACGATAATCGGTGTAACTAGAGGGATTTGATTTTTTCGGTAAAGGAATTATTTGAGCATCTTTCCACACGGTTGGAAATGTACAAGAATTGATAGAAAAATTAAAAATTGATGTAATAATAGGAGCGACGAGATCAATAATCGGAATGATCATTTTACGGCTAATGCAATCTGCACCAACGGCATCAGAATTGATATCCAAGATATTCTTCTTAACATCACATACAGTGAACTGACTAAACGTAAATGAAGGGAAAGTAGGAGTGGATGAAGCTGAAATTTGATTAAGCGTATTTAGTTTTGTCGATCCATCAATGGCATCAGAAGATAAGAAATGCTTATTAAGCTGATTGAAATCTAATTTATTTAAATCGAGGTTTTGTTTTGCTTTCCCAACTCCAATTGTTTGTAGAAATTTCCACACTTTGGAAGGATCATCTTCCTCAGTTAAGCGTTTATGAATATGGCGTCGTTGTTTATCCCTACAAATCGTATTGCAGCGATTCCTGATTTTCTTATATTTTTCATAGTTTTTATCGTTGGGGTTAGCCCTATATCTAGCCTTGGCTACGTTCCTTTTATGTTGGAGGGTTTTGATGTCATCGCTTAACCAGGGTGCGGGCAAATGTTTAATACGGACTGGACGAATTGGAGCGTGAATATTATAAAGTTCAATTAATAGAGAGTTGAAAATAGTTACACGTTCGTCAATTGTGTCTGCAGAGAGAGCTACAGACCAGTCGATTTTAAGTGCATCTTCATGCAAGCAACTGAGGTCGATTCCACCAAAGTTACGCAGCAGAAGAATCCTTGACTTTGCTTTGGGTGGTCGAAGTTTATAAGATAAAAAGAGTAGATCATGATAAGAAAATGCAAGAGCATTGCACTGACCATATTTTTCAACATGATCGGTGGAAGAAACAATGATTAAATCGAGAAGAGAGGGAGTACAATTTGGGAAAGAATGTGTAGCAGAAAGGGGAAGAATATTTAAGTTACATGAAGTAATAAGTGAATTTAATTTTAAAGATTTATAGTCGTTTTTTAGTAAACATGTGTTAAAATCTCCCATTAAAATAGTGTGATCGTATTGAGGAGTAAAGTTTTCAAGAAGGCTTTCTAGTTGGGAAAAGTAATCAATGGAAAGGGAAGGATTATAGAACACACATAAAAGAACCTTAGCGTGTGAAAATGTTAATTCTATGAAAAGATGTTCTGCGCCAGGGCTGGTTTGAGGTGCTGACATACTGATTATGTTGAAAGGTATGTAGGAGCGTAAATATATGGCAACACCTCCACCAGTCCGATTAACACGATCGTTTCTAATTAAATGAAATCCCGGTAAGGAATACGAAGTACTGGGTAGACACGGCTTAAGCCACGTCTCGGAAACAAGAATAGCGTGTAGGTTTTTGTTATTAAATGAGGTTAAGAAATCAGAATAATGAGCAGGAATACTTTGAGCATTAAAGTGAACGATGTTAAAATTCTTAGAAGACGAGAAATGAGAATTGAGCGATTCGTTAAGAGTAGGGATACTGTGATAACTGTCCTTGCTGCTTCCTTCAGATGATGTTGAAGAGAAAGAGAGAAAAGCGTCACTGTCATTGTAAGTCCTATTGCTCGTCATTGTAAACCTTATCAAGTTAAATAAATATAAAAAATTAATAAGTAAAAGTAATAAATAAAAACAATACTAATAATATAATAATAACTATAAAAACTTAGTATAATATATAAAATATATAATAAGGTGCTTAATTTTAAGTCTTGCCCGCCAGCTGTGGAATGAATAATACTAATCCACATTTATTACAATACTAATAACTGCTTATTAATATATGTAAACAAAAAAAAATATTGAGAAATAAAAAAAAAAAATTGACAAAAAAAAAGAATTAAATTTAAAAAAAAAAAAAAAGTATACAAAACAAATTTGAAATGTAAAATAAAAGTTCAATTCTAAGTTAGCCAAAATGCTTACTAAACTTCTATAGACATTAAAAACAAATATATGTATAAAATAATAGCAGACAACAATAAGAATAAAATTAGGAAACATGTTTTATACAAACTGCAAAACAGGAACAAAAGTCAAAAAGGCTCAAATCAAATTACAAAAAAAAAAAAAATGGTACATCAACTGTGGTACTATTTAGTAATTAACTAATCATATTATATCCTCAGATAACCTCTTCTGCAATTTAGTGTCTATTTATTTATTTATTTATTAGAATTACCATCAGAAATGACAATAGTAATACAAAAAATATTTACATAATAAAATAAGAAGAGTATAATTGAATTTATTTTTAGAGGTAATCACAAAATTGTTTAATATTTAAACGATGATAAGAAAAAAAAATAAATGTGTCCTTTTGACAAAAGAAAAAAATAAAATAAAAATAAAAACATAACTAAACTAAAAATAACAATATAAAGTAAATGGAATGATAGTAAAATTATAAAATAAATAATAATAACAATATAAAGTTAATCAGCATAATTGCAAGAAAATAACTTACTGTGATGAAGCAGTAAACAGGTAAATAAACTTAATATTAATTGAACTTTTTAATTATTCTTTTTGCTCGTGTTGCCTTAATGTCCCCACTTTTCGAGGTCACTTCAGCTTTGCTACCTTGAGTTTTCGAAGGCGAATTCGGAATAGTTTCGAGATCCGAATAAGTTTCCACTTGATGTCGCGAACCATCAGGAGCTATAATATAAATTCGGCCCTCTCTGGTCCAACACCTTCGGATGCCAAAACGTTGTCGTGCTGCAACAAATGTGTCATGCCGTGTCTTAGTGAGGAACTCCGACTGCGTGACCCCAGTACCTTTTAACTTTGTCTTAGCAAACCATACTTTATCTCGGACATCGACATCAGTAAATTTAACGACGATTGGCCGGTTTCTATTGTTCGAAGGTTTGCCAAGACGATGTGAGAATTTTATACTAGAGCTTGCGAAGGTAGGCAAGTCCAAGTGATCTGCAAATAATGATGTAACACGAGCATTGGTGTCTTCTGTTTTTTCCTCTTCAACACCATGCAAAAGTATCATCTTACGCCTTCTCTTCATTTCCAGGCGATCCATCTCTCTTCCAAGAAACTCCACCTGGCGTTGGAGTATAGTTAATGATGTTATGATGAATGTTCTAAAACTACTGAACTCAGCTGATAGAGAGGCAGTTGTAAGCGGCGATGAAGACTTATGCAGCTCCTGCTGGAATTCGTTCATTCTAGCATTAAACGTTTCAGCCATTTTAGACAAAGAATCCTTAATTGAATCCATTGTGTGAAAAGTACTAATAAATTGTTGACTAGTAAGAAACTATAGGATTATATATAGGAAAAGGAAGCTGGTAGGCAGTATACTCTATAGAATCATATGAATCAAATAATTAAGAACGAAAAATATATTAAAACCAATAAAATATTAAGAGCACAATAAAAACGTTGTCACTTATTTCACGCCTACCCACCTAATTATATTATATTTATTTTATAATATTTATCTATAAATAAAAATACGAGTTCAGGTTGACGTTCAATATATTTTCTTATCTGTTTTATTCGTTACCATGACAATTTATTTTAGGCCTAGGACATTCAATCATAATTAGGTGTTATATACATAAGTAGGTACGCTACACTACATAAAAAAGAATTGTTGCTATTTCTAAAAAAAAAAATTATAACAAAACTTGATATTTCAGAACAATGAATGACAAACTTGGTGAAGCTAAAGCTTCTGGTAACTTAGGAAACACTTTGAAAGTTATGGGGAAGTTTAATGAAGCAATACAATGTTGCAAGCGGCATTTGGAGATATCTAGATCTCTTGGTGACAGACTGAGTGAGGGTCGAGCGTTGTATAACCTAGGCAACGTATATCATGCGCAGGGGAAGCAACTGGGGAGAGTCGGCCAAAACGACCCTGGTCACTTTCCTCAAGAAGTCCGTGATTGTCTTCTTCAAGCTGTTGCATATTATGAGTAAGTATATGAAAATCATACATTTCAATATAATCGATTTCAAGGCTTTGGGCAGACGTATATCCTCTTATTTGCAACTGGAAACCAGCATCAACCTGTTTCTACTGTTTTCAATTGGTGTAATAGTTCCTAGTTTAATTTGGAACTATTATTACTTCTTTAATAATTCTAATAAACTAATATTACGTCTTTACAATCTCATTAAATGGGAAAAAAATAATAAAAAAATATATATTAGTCAATTTATTAAAGATTACAAAAAGCAATAATTAAAAACAATGTGTATTATTTCAGAGAGAACCTAGAGCTGATGAGAAGCCTGGGTGACAGACAAGCTATGGGCAGAGCGTGCGGCAACCTGGGCAACACTTGCTATCTTTTAGGTGACTTCACAAGAGCTATTCGATATCATACAGAGAGATTGAGGATAGCCCAGGAAGTTGGAGACAGAGCTGCAGAGCGAAGGGCAAACAGCAACCTGGGAAACTCACACATATTCCTTGGACAGTTTGAAAACGCTGCAGAACATTATAAGTAAGTATCTTGCTAACAATTTTGTAAAAACATCTGGCATAAATAAAAGGGATATATTTTTGATCAGCTCTGTAATAGACGAATTGCTGTGCAAAGTTACATATTGCATTGCTGTATTTGTTACTAATTTTATTTATACTTTAGCTTTTTAAATATATCTTGACATGTTTTATTTCCTTATGTTACATATGTATTGTTCACTTAAATTTCAATACTTCTCACTGACCCCAAATCATAAGTCTCTCAAACGAATTAAGTATTTGAATTAATCTTAAAAATTCAAAATACATGAAAATAGATAAATAATATCATGAGATATGATAATGTAATATTTTAAAACATTTTGACTTATCGCCTTGCAAATTTATTGATAATTGAATAATTTTGTATAAAATCCTTTAAAAAGTTTTTCACACCAAAAGAATTTTGTCAAAGAAACTATAAATAATTAAAAAACACTGAAATGTGTAATCGGTGAACCTAACAGTATGAAGGTAAAAAAACATATTCTGGTGATATCTGTTTTTAATTGAACAATTGCGAAAAATAAATATAATTTAAGCTTGCCTAATATGCTCTTGTGAATGTAAATATTATTTGAATACTATTTGTTTTATTACTAATTATAATAAATTATTATTATTAAAATAAAAGGGCTAATGATTATTGTTTTTGCTGTGTGTATTATATTCGGTCCTGTTGTAATAAGAAAATAATGTATGGAATACTCATATCTTAGCATTCGTTACATCTTTTTTAAAAATCATTTAGTTACCCAATGGTTAACTAAAAGATTTAAAAGGAGCCAAAGTAGATATGGTGTCACATTTAAAAAGCTATGTTTAATTTTAATATATGTAAAAATTATGCTTATCATAAGTATATGATAGTAATTGAAAATATTTTAACTATTATTTAATTTATATAATGGTAACATTTAAAACAGCAAATTTATTTATCACCAAGAAAACCATGTAATTATTTTTTCTTCTTTTTTTAATTACATTGAATAAAACTAAAACTAGTAATTTTTATATGTATTTTAATGCTTGGCTAATGCGAATGGATTTTACTTATTGTTTATTTGTTATTGTTTTGAAATATTAAAAAATGGTTTAAACATAATATAGACATCTAGTCTGTCTGTAGTGTACTGTATCAGCCTGTAAACCATCCACTGCTGAGCGAAGGCCTCTTCTCCATATAGAAGAAGGGTTGGAACTTAATACACTAGTACTAGTCTGTCTAATATTACATAATTCTTAATCTTTATAAGAGCAATATAAGTGCATAAAATAATTGTTAACACTTTTCTTTGTGTTTGTTTGCATCATGCTAACGTGGTCTATAGTATATTTGGAATATTAACATATTGTAACATCAACCATACTGACTATATTTTTTTTATATTCTGAGATCCGTTTAATATTACATTTTAATACATATTTATGCATATAACAGAACATTTGAGTAACTTAGAGATAATTGCTATAATAAAAATTGTAATTTCATTAAAATCAATCTGTGACTATTGCTCTGTTATATTTATAAATAAAAAGAGTACTAGGTATTCCACAATACAAGAAGATTAATTGTTTTTTATATTCAGACGCACCCTGGCTCTAGCAGAAGAACTAGGAGATGCAGCGGTCGAGGCCCAAGCCTGCTATTCCCTTGGAAATACATACACTCTTCTAAGAGAATATCGTACCGCAGAAGAATACCACTTTCGTCACCTGTCAGCGGCCAGGAAATTGCAAGATAGAGTCGGGGAAGGCAGGGCTTGCTGGTCATTGGGCAATGCTCATGCAGCATTGGGCAACCATGAGAAAGCACTGTATTACGCTAAGGAACATTACAACATTTCTAAGGAGGTGAGGCTGATATATTTTTTATTGATTTTATTTTTATATTATGTATAATTCTTCTGTATCTTGTGTACTGAATTAAATGTCATTAGTTGTAAACTGTTATATTTTGTACCTAAAAGATACTACAGTAAAGCAATTATTAGCAATCTATATTCTTATAATCAAAGCCAGAAATATGCTTAGGATTGAGATTCATCTGTTTCTGTCCTTATTTATGTTCCTGTTTTACGCAACATTGAATGTGATATATACTTTTGGTGAACATTGTTCAGTGAGGTATAAATTAAAATCTGGGTTATTCGCAAGTAATGACTCCACAATGAAACCTTTCAATTAGTAGATTACAAAAACTGTATAAATTGTACAGTATAATGTAAAATACACTAAACAACAAACAATTTTTATATCTAATACCTTTAAACGAGCAAATCTCGGAAACAGCTGCAACGATTTTCATGAAATTTGGTATGCATGGGGTTTCGGGGGCAATAAATCGATCTAGCTCAGATTCATTTTCAGAAAATGTAGTTTTGTCCGTGTTTTCAGGCAATTAAAAATATCATTAGAATACGAAGGCAAGTTTCCCCACTATCTAAAAGTTTGTAATAGCTCAGATGGGAAATCGGGTGGTCTCGAAATCAGAAGACCCGGGTTCGAGTCCAGATGCCTCCAGATTTTTCCCTTTTTTTTTTTAAGTTCCTTCTTTTGTGAAAAAAACTATAATTGGGAGCCCTTTACCACCTGGATAACCGAGCTTTGCTCAGCATTATATATATTTTTTTTTTGGTATATCGTCTTTTTTGGAAATTATATTTTGGATACGGATTGCATAATGATGAAATATGAATAATATTTAAAGTAATTATAAGTGATTAATGATAATCTAATTTGTTTTGCTAACTTTAATTAAGTTATTAAACTTAACTTCTTTAATAAAATTGATTATTTATTGTATTACATATCAAAGTATTTAACTTTATTTAGCTTTTATAGTAAATACGATTACCTGTAGATTATACCTATACATATCTATAAAAAGTAAAAATTGTTCAGGGGAAAACACTCATTGACACCCTTCTTATTGACACCCATTCTTTGCAAAAACTGTAAATAATATTTGCAAATCAAAAATTAATGATTTATAACCAGAGTGTTAAAAATATTAATATAGTAAAAAGTAAAGCATCAGTTTCATGAATTTGATTTATGGTTTCAATTTCATCGTTTTAAATTAAAAATTCGTTAACATTAATTTGATTAAAGTTTATCTCTAAAAAAATCAGAGCACTTATCAAATGTTGCAAAAAGCAGTAGTATGCATGTAGATTGGTAAGAAAATTTCTTTAATGTGAGCCAAATCACTTTGGCCAAACACAAACATAAATTATTATATATATTTGTTACATTTCAGTAAAAATAAACAATCAGGTTTTAATTACCCCGTTGATGTACATTTGGCTTTGGCCCATGCCATCAACTTCCCGACTATCTGAGTTATAAATAAGAAACATATAATAATAATAAGTATTAATTATGAATATCTATATATATTATTGAACGGGTGGAGTGAGACAGTTAGATAATAATAATATACTTTATTGCACACCAAAACAGAAAACTAAATTAAGGACACAAGCTAACATCATTATAAGCTATACAACCAGGTGGTCTTATTGCTAAAGAGCAATTTCTGCCAGACAACCTGAGAGTGACAGTAATATTGCATTTGCAGATGGGCAGATATTATAACAAAAATTATATATAATAAATATATATTATACAAAATAATGATAATTCAGTGATAACAATTCAAATCCATTTATAAAAGTATGCAATTTTTCATCGTTGTTTTCTTATGAAGTGATCACGAAAAAATTATCGTCCGTAAACTGACTTTAAAGACAACCATTTTTTTTTTCTTATTATTATGAGATATAAAAAAAAAAATTAAATTATATTATAAGAGATAAAAAAAAAAAACTTCTGCCACTATGATGATGTTGCATTAATAATAATCTGTATAGGTGAAAAAATGTTTTAAGCTCCAAACTATGTAGAGAAGAGGCCCTTGCCCACGTCTGGGACGTATATAGGCTGGCTCGGCTTTAATGTCCTGTACTCTACTTGATTACTATTTGTTACAATCCGTGCGCAATGAGAATGTGACGGAACCTTGTCTAAGTAAATCTAAAATGATAGTTAGTTCAAGTAGCGTTAGCAAAAAAGTGCTGAACAAATGAGATTAATTATTTTTTTTGTAATAGCTGGTATTAATTATTTTTGTGATCTATCATGGAGTTATGAAAATACATAAAAATGTTTCATTTTATCAGTTTAATAAAATATAAATCTCTCGTTTAAAATAAAACTCAAACCGAAATCCATGAGCACATAAAACACAACTAGCATACGAGAACTTCGACGCGAGTTTGCCGTAGGACTGTTGATAAAATATCGATATATCGATATTATTATTTAGAAATAGCGATATTTATTACTAATATTTTTTGAACGATATACCGATAGTTTGATATTGAAATGTAAATATCGACGGTCGATATTTTTTTAAGCAAATTTTTATTTTTAATCTACAAAATCGTTTTAAGCTTAATCTACACTGTTTTCTTATGACATTATGACTTAAGATTATCGTCCGTAAATCGACTTTAGTTCCAATATTTGTATATTTAAAAAGATCGATATATCGAAAATCCGATATTAAAAAAAATATATCAACAGTCCTACTTTGCCGACGCTACGGCTGGTTGACGAAACGTCTCAGTTCCAAAAGGTCGCATCCCATTCTCATCGCGCACGGATTATACTGTATCTACTTAAATAATTATAATACTTCATTAATTTGTATTTCTTACAGCTCGGAGACGTTCTAGGAATGGCCACGGCGCAGATGAATATTGGGGACCTTTGTAAAGTCCTAGGACTCCCAGTCGATGCCACCCCTTCGCCCCTTCAGTCAGACGACGCGGCCCCTCGTACGCCATTCAATGCTTTACGCGTCAGAAGACAAAGTATGGAACAGCTGTCCCTTATACAGGTATCTATCGTGTTGCTTTCTTTACATATAGAAATTGATCTTCTATAAAGTTAGTTTTGGAAAACATCATATTTTTAGACACCGGCTTATTTAAATTTAATTAAAAGTCTAAAAACGGATTTTATCGCGTTTATTTCAAATTACAGTTTAACAATATTTTTTTTTTTTAATTATTTCCCGACGTTCTAAAAAGCGGAGTATGTAACAATTAATTCATTATTTGCACACCCACCACCTCTGTCCCCCGAGATCATGGACGCTGTAAAGGGCCCAAAACGTCGAGAAATAATTTGAAAATAAAATATTGTTAAACTGTAATTTAAAATAAACGCGATAAAATCCGTTTTTAGACTTTTAATTAAATGAGTAAAATTCGCGTAAATATAAAAGAACAGTACGACTTATTTTAATTTAAAAATTTAGAAATTTTTACCTTTGATCATGCTATCTATCATGCTATATATATATATATCTTTTGCCAATAGATTAATTACATTAGAAGGGCTTGGGTAGTAAAATTTATTATTATACTAATTATGAATTTTATATATTTTTACCGCCGAATATTCATTTTACTGCCGAATATGGGATGAAAATACTGACATCATCACTATCCATCCAAACTAAATTATTAAATAAAAATGATAAGAAAAACTGATTTCCAATAATTAGGAAGCTAAACTAAAAGTAAAAGGCAATTTATTTTTTGTTCATACATTTATTTTTTTCAACCTAGAAAAAGAAATTAAAGTATTTTGCTGTGTATTGTATTCTTTCTCTTTTCTTTCTTCTCATTACTCATATTTCTTTATTTGTAATATTTCATGTGTTTGTTTCTTTGTGGTGTACAATAAAGAGTATTGTTGTTACTTGTACTAATTGTTCCAACTTGAATATTATTCTTTTCTTTATAATAAACTAGCAGCCCGCCCCGGCTGTGCCGGGCTTATGTATGTATATGAACCTAAATATTGCTCATGAATCACTCTTTGTGAAAACAGTAGATAGTTAGTAGACAGTGCAGTAGTACTTGAGTTTATCGCGAACAGACAGACATATGCGGCGTAGAGCTGTGTTTTATAATATGTAGACTATTTTATGTCGTGTTTTATTATGAACTCTAAAAACTAGGAAGTCAATTACATTATATATTGTGCTATATCTATATTATACTAATTATATACTCACGGTAAGACAACTGTTAATGTCTGTGTTTTAGGTAACAGCGGACTCATACATTTTTTTTAAAAATAAGTATACACATTAATAAATAATTCATACATAAATACAACCATACTCGGGGTGGGGTCAAATCCACAACCCTGGAATGGAAAGAAGAGTCATTGCCAACTGCGCCAATGGGCCAGTAAAATATTCATTTAGAGATGATTTATATTCAGAAATGTGTCCAAATTAGACATGAATGAATTTTTTTTACTTAGTTCAGATATTAAAAAAGAAATGTATATTCATCAGATTACTCCCGACGGTAAGAAACGGGAAGGCGAAGACAAAGACAGGGAAATGGTCCGCGGCGAGTCAGAAGAAGGTGACAACCCTGAGATGTTTATGGAACTGGTAGCCAAGTGTCAGTCGGATAGAATGGACGAGCAGAGAGCCAGCCTCGATAAGGAGAACAGACCAAGGAAGTTACAGCGTTCTTCTAGCAGCGGGAATAAGAATCTGTGAGTGTTTTTTATTTGCTTTTTTTATAATACTTTTTTAATAAACGAAATAACAAAAAACGTCCAGATTATAACAAACATTTCGATATATCTGTACATTTCATATTATATACATCTGTATAAATTTTTATCGTGAGCGCGAGATCGAACACACGACCGTTGGTGCAACAGCCAGCTCCGCCAACCCGTCATGAAATTTTTTTCTTCTTTTGTTTGGGTGGTATTACTACAAGTAGTAAGATAAAATATACATATATCATTATATATATTAGTTTCCCCGAAATTTTTCAAATAATTTTTCAAAAATTTTTTGGCATTTATTGGCGAAGATGCTGAGTTGAATATTTGTAATTACATTAAAGTTTTGAAAATGCAATTGTTATAGTAAGATCGTGTTTTTGTTGTTTTTTCGGTTTAGGGCTGTGGTCATGGCAATTAGTTGCACTGGCGATCACGGGTTCATCACAAATCATGACAAATATTTGTATAGGCCATATAGTATATATTATATATATTAGTTTCCCCGAAATTTTTCAAATAATTTTTCAAAAATTTTTTGGCATTTATTGGCGAAGATGCTGAGTTGAATATTTGTAATTACATTAAAGTTTTGAAAATGCAATTGTTATAGTAAGATCGTGTTTTTGTTGTTTTTTCGGTTTAGGGCTGTGGTCATGGCAATTAGTTGCACTGGCGATCACGGGTTCATCACAAATCATGACAAATATTTGTATAGGCCATATAGTAGTATGCGTTTGTGTTTGTGTGTGAGGCGTTTAGTGTTTATTATAAATTTATCAAGATGGTCTGATGACGGAGAAAGTAGGTGGGCATCTACTTCAAATTTATTCGTAAACCCTGCTCCATGCTCCATTGCTCCTCAGTGCAGCAGTGATCACAGCATTGGCTGTTTCGCTAGCGGTAGCGGTTTCGATCTCCACTCAAAAGAAACATATTATATAATAATACAATTTTATTGCCAAATTATGATTGTATTGTTTCATGTATAAAATATATATAGTAAATAATTAAAAATTTCAAGAAGAGAGAGAATATTTTCAAACACTATAACCATGTGACATAAACATATACATACATACCGTATATAATTATTAATACAGGTGACTGGTGAATTACTATCAATATTTAAGGAGAATACTCGGTACATGATTCTCATTCGAATTATGTAAAAAAATAAAATAAAAAAGGTACTTAATTTTTGGCCAAATTTCCATAAATTTCAATTCAAATAAGCGTGGACACTTTTCCAGTCATGCCGGCGACGCGTGCACAGGTGTTGTGCTGTACCGCTTGTACACATCTAAAAATTGCCAAAGCTCACATCATTTATCTAGTCAACAAATTTGTTGCTTAAACGAGTAAAATATCTTAGTATTTTTGCCAATCCTAAGCCAGGATTAAAGTATTAAAGGGGATTGGATCATGCTTGTTTATCAAGTATTGTGAATGAATGATCTACCCTGTTAACACGTGGCGTCGTTTTTACGTAGGTAAACTACCTGTTTTGTGTCAACAGTGCAGCTAGTTGCTAGGGTGTCCAGACGACGCGTAAATAATTAGATACCTGTTGAGTAACTTTACTTAGAAGTTTATTAATATTTATGTTATATTTTTACATAATTCGAATGAAAATCACGTACCGAGTATTCTCCTTAAATATTGATAGTTACTCACCATTCACCTGTATATACGGTATTAATATGATAAAATATAGATGTATTTATAATAAAAACTTTAACAGGTCCGATTCTGTACATTGAAAATATTTTTTAAAAAAAATTGGAGGACACTATTATCTATACTGAAACCTAATTTTTTTTCATTTTTATCTGTCGGGCCATCCGTCTTTGTCTGTCTGTATCTTGGCCACGCATCACGTCAAAACTACTCAATAAATTTAAACAAAACTGGCCACGATTTGAGTTTATATTACGAGCTCGGACATTGGGTACTTTTTATCTCGAACTTCGGCACGGTTCCCTTGGGAGAAGGGTTGAAAGTCAAAATATGTTATATGAATCAGGTTGAAAGTCAAAATATGTTATATGAATCATTGACGCGTAGCCAATTCATTTTTGTTTTTTTTTTTAGAAAGAAATAAAATTTTAGAGAGTGTCCTGTAAATATTTCAAGGTTTTTGGTTTGAAAACAGAGGATGGAGGTACAGCGTCGTCCAGAATCGAGAATGACGACGAAGATAATCGAGAAGTTTTATGGACATTTATACACCTCGGTCACCCAACCTGTTCGTAGTTCGGCCAAAGATCCGAACTTACCCTGCACTATTTCAAAGACATCCATCGTTAGTATGGCTCTGGAATAGCTTAAAAACAACAAGGGACCATGTGAAGACGGTAATACGTCAGAGCTTCTGAAAACGGTTGGAACACCTGTACTAAAGTCTTTCAGAAGATCTTTAGTACCGTCTTGGTTGAGAAAAACTGTAACAAGCGTAGTGATACTCTTCTCTCAAAATTGCGATAACACCTTGGTGAAGAATTACGAGCCCATTTGGCTTCTGAGCCATGTTAATAAGCTGTTATTTAATGTACAGGTATATTACAGGTATATACAGTAATGTACAGTAGGCAATAGTACAATAGACTCATATATACGCTGCGGCATATTTTACCAAAAAACTGAGGAGTATAATTGGCCATTGTGCTTGCTGTTTGTGAACTATGAGAAAGCCTTCAATTCGATCGAAACTTGAATAGTGCTGCAGACTCTACAGCGGTGCCACATTGACTACCGGTATATCGAAGTGTTGCAGTGTTTTTACAATAACGCCTGTAATAGTTTCTAGTACAGGAGCACGAGAGCGATCCTATGCAGCGCGGTGTGAAATAGGGAGGTGATATCTCTCCGAAACTATATACCGCTGCATTGGAAGACGCTTTCAACCTCCTGGAATTGAAATGATTGGCATCAATAAAAACTACGATTACATCCGTCACCTGCCATTTGCCGATGATATCGTGGTGATGGCAGAATCCCTTAAAGACCCCAGCACAATGTGTACATGGACAAGACGAAAATTATATGGAATGTCCATGTCACCGCCGCCCAGATATTAGTTGAGAACTCCATTCTCGAAGTTTTGAGGCGAGTGCCTCAAAACTTAAAACCAAAGGTCCAACTTGGCAGGTCCAACTTTGAGTTAGAATTCAGTTGTCGAATTCAGTTAGGATGGGCAGTACAGAACCGCTCTGGAGGTCGATGTGGGAGGTTTTTCACGTTCAGCAATAGACATCCAATTGCTGATGTGATGATGATGATGACGACTTATAAAATCAGGACCATAATTGAAATAATATGTATATATGTATCTATATATAAGCTTATTTTAAAAACATAAAATATTTTTAAATTTCGAAATGAAACATGATTTATTTACAAACTTAAACTATTTTATTGCAATATAAAATAACCGCTGTAATAACTTGCCCTCATGCAGTCCTTACATCAATTTTTATCGGATAATAACAATGGAAAAGGAATAAATCGAACATCACGCAATGCCAGACAATGATTCCATGCAGGCATTAATTAAATGTCAAGTCAAATGTCTTCATATCGTTGAAATGTTGTGGTTAGATAATATTCTATACATTTTAATAATTAATATATGGGGCGACTGGGAGAATACAAACTATCCCAGATATGAGACCTAGCTATGAGGGTCATTTGAAAAGTTCGTAGCTTAATATAGTTAAGAGAATGCTATATTTATGAAACTACACTCATTTTGAAGCTACATTATTCTCGAGCAATTTTTTTTTATTTGCATTTGTTACGATTTCTCACTCTATAACGTCGTGATAATTATACGTCGATAACAAGTAGTGATATTTAAAAAAAATTTAATAAAATCGAACATCGTACCGTGATTAAGTAATTGAATAAATAATAATAAAAAATAAAAAAATAAAAAATAAAAAAGGCGTCCTGGATATCATCCGTAAATGGATTCTCCTGCGACACAAAAAAAGGCTGAATTTTCGTATGGAAGTACAAGCAAAGTTACGCTTTTACGGCTTACCCCGGAACTGATATTGATAAAAGTTGGTACAGAGATAGACTAGGTCATTGAAAAGTGTATCAGCTACCTTCTGTTGTAAAAAACGGGGCATGAAGGGATTGAAAAAGAGGATGAAGATTTGTATAGGAGTTCGTCATTATCGAAAACAAATAGATGAAACTTTGTATTTAGGCAGTTGATAAAAAGTAAATAAATATTTGTACTAGTGTTTTTGAAATTTCGACGTACATGGGGATTGAAGTAGGAGATGAAAGTTCCAGGTTTCCAATCGAGCCGCCATTTGCCCAGGTCTGCTCTAGAAGAACTCTTTGCTACTTTTGCCTCGACTTTTTTAAACTGATTTCCCCAATATTCTTTTATGAGCACTAACTCACTTTATGAGCTTGAAATTAAAAACATTATTTAGTTACAAATTTATTATGCTTACGCAGTCTTTGCAAGTCTTTTCTGGGACATTGATTACATATAAAAAATACTCCCTTATAGTATTTTAGAAAGCCATATCGTTATGGAAAATCATTTTTAATTACTATGTGTTTTCAAAATGTAATAATGTTGAAATTGATGTACTCACAAAGATCCGGATATTAAGGCAAGCCAGTGATGCAGAAGTCTATGTTAATCGGATAAACGAATGCATTCACCGTCAATTGAAAACGACTCCGCCACCGAAATCAAAGGCTTACTGAGTATTATTAATACCTAAAGTGTTGTGTGTATCACCTCAACAAACTTAAATCAACAGTCGCTGCTTTGGTACTAATATATTGGAAATCCATTTAATTTGCTTGCACTTTATATGTATAGGTATGCGTTGTCCTATCAGAATTGCATAAATTCGTACAAAATTTCTAGTTGTTCAACATTTCATTGCTCGAGGCAACTCTGTTACCGATATTGTTTTTAAATATGTATTGTATTAATTTGTTATTTTATACATATAAAACATGAGAATACAATTTTAATAACATTTAAATGTAAACCAAAGTAAAAGGTAAACAACGAGCTAATAACATACCTAATTCGATATATAAATAATTTTTATAATTAATTCGATATTGAAATCCTACGCAATTCTTTGGTTCTAAAAGATTTAATAGACAACTAGATAGTCTACTTCGATTCCGTCTACATTAGGTATCCCTAATAAAGGGTTATATTTGAGAGGGCTTGAAGAATAATTAAATCCTCTTTTAAAAAAACTTCATTATTGGACAAATCAAAATTTCCTTTGTATGAACTGACGTTTCGTTCTATTGATTAAAACTCAGTTCGGTTATTCTGTGCCTGTGTCCGTCGAATTATCTCGGCAGGATATAATTGATACACACACCCTCGCTTCTCCTCCACCCTCTATATCCCAAAGCAAATCTAATTGCCCTTTACGCACGATTTTCTAGCGTCGGACGATAATTATTCCAGGTGCATCTGATATATGTAGTTTTGAAGCCCCAGGAATCTATTTAGGATGCCTAACAATATATCGGATCGATTGACTAATTATTTTGGGTAATTTAATTAATAAATCTCGTTTGGTGTTGTATATACGAGTATATATTAGTTATTAGTTTAGTCAAGTAATCTTGAATCAAATATGTTATAACTCGTCCCTCGTCTTGGTTTGAAATAGCGGGGTCAATGATATTTCGAATCGACTTACTAGGTATGTCGTTGAGCGAGTATTATGGAAAAAACTTCAGTACAGATATTAATTAGTCTTCTAAATTTTATAAAAGAAAAAAAAATTAAACAAGTGCGAGTCGGACTCGCCCATGAAGGGTTCCGTAGCAGTAAGTAACATCATATAAAAGTTCTTGTAGTTCGTTGTAACTTTGATCGATGTTTTAATAATTAATATTATATTTTTTATTTTTTTTTTATAAAAAAAACTACTTACTAGATCTCGTTCAAACTAATTTTCGATGGCAGTTTGCATGGTATTGTACATCATATATATTTTTTTAGTTTTATCATTCTCTTATTTTAGAAGTTACAGGGTGAGGGGTTACATTTTACCACTTTGGAAGTGTCTCTCGCGCTAACTATTCAGTTTAGAAAAAAATTATATTAAAAACCTCAATATAATTTTTGAAGACCTATCTATTACACTTATCGATACACGTATGGGTTTGATGAAAATAAAAATTTTTTTTTGAGTTTCAGTTCTAAGTATGGGGGGGAACCCTCAAAATTTGTTTTTTTTTTTTCTATTTTTTGTGTGAAAATCTTAATGCGCTTCACAAAATACATCTACTTACCTACTTTCAACAGTATAGTTCTTATAGTTTCGGAAAATAGTGGCTGTGACATACGGACGGACATCTGTCTGTCCGTATGTCAGACATGACGAATCCATAAGGGTTCCGTTTTTGCTATTTGGCTATGGAACCCTAAAAATGCGACATCTTCATTTAAAGTAAAGTTACTAAAGTTTTAAAAACCAGAGATTTTTATAAGCACTAGGTATTAGTGATATTTTGTCTTGTCGAGATTGTTTCGAATGTTTTTATTATAATAGATCGAACGATCTCTGGCGAATTCTCCTTAGAAGAAATAACAAGTATGCTTAATTTAAAAAAATCAAAAAACCCGACTGCGTAAAATACTCTTATTATAAACTAAAAAGAATAAAACAATTTACTAGCTTTCATTTGATACCCATATTGCTACAGTAAGAAAAAATTCAACTCCCCCCCCCCTCATTCCGCCATTTGCGGGCGCCATTTTGAAAATTTATATAGCCTATGTCACTACTACAATTTAGACAAATCCAACGACACCTCATATGTCAAAAACCGTCCAGCCGTTTGGGCTGTAGGGCGTGCCAAAGAAATGGACATACATACATACATACATACACTCGAAAAACATAACCCTCTTTCTGTCGCAGTCGGGTAAAAAGAATAGTTTGGCATCGACATATTATATTTAAAGAATTTTCAATTGTTTGTTTTTTTTTTGTTCCTCAGAAGTACCTTCCGAATTTCTTAATCAATGTTGTTGGGCGTATGAACCTTACCTATCTAATATTCTCTACCTATATCTTTGAGATTGTATAGCGCAAGGCAGGCAATAGATGGATTTTAGTAGAACAAATCTTTTACAAAACATGAATTTCACTTACGGGTAATCGATTTGTTTTAATCGTGTTTATTTCCGTTAATAGACAGAAATAGAAGGTAGATAGAAGATACAAACAGTACCAATCAAATGCCAATAAAGTATACGAATAATATTTATGAATATCGTTTCTGTTATATGCATCTTTTGATATATAAATATAATTAAACGGGTCACACTCGCCGGCCCCCAGTATCCCATGGCATAGTTTCGGAAACAACAAAACATAAGCACAAATGTCCAGATTACGATAAAAATATCTATGGCCAGTTAAACATTTGTCTAGAGTTAGTAGACTAGTACGACGATCAGTTGTGTTGACCGCTATGCCAATTCTTCATCAAAAAAAGGAATAAAATTAGTCCGTTGCAATCGTCACACCACACGCCTGAAATATACATGCATACGTCACAAACCACAGGCATATGAAATAATTGTACGCAGTTTCATATGCCTGTGATTACATGTACGTACTGCGCCCTACAGCATCGTTTTCAATGCCCTAAAGGTGTACGCGTGCTGTGGATATTAACGGCACATTTCAAACCAAACGTACCTGGGAGCACGCTATCCGAATATGGTATACGCGTTTGGACTTTATTTGCCATAACCATTAGCTGAGCTATTGCTGTATTAGTGTGACGCTTTTGGTACAGCAAAGCCCAATGATGATCCCATCCATGAAAAGTCTTGCATAAGAAGTATTGCATTTTCTTTACAGGCTTTGATTTGATGTTTCTTTTAAAGTTTTCGATATGTAAAATTCACATCCGTTTTGTTATTGCATGTAAAAATGCTGATTTTAAGACAAATTGATAATGTTTTCCGAAAAATATCTCCGATGGACAGATAGGTTGTGAATAAACCGAAAAATAAAAATATTTTATATTAGTTCTTGTTTAGTCTTCTCAAATAAAATGTATTTCGTAAATTTTATCCTAAATGCGAATAAATAAAATAATAATAATAAATCATTTAAAACATCTAAACGTGAGTTCTATCACCGGGAGGGCGAACATCTGTCCCAAGGTGGTGTCGGGTTCCTCGTCCACAGGTCCCTCGTCAACAACGTGACGGAAGTCGGGAGCGTGTCAGCAAGGGTAGCGTACCTTATACTCAGAATATCCAAGCGGTATTCGCTGAAGGTCATACAGGTTTACGCACCGACCTCGGCACACCCCGACGATGAGGTTGAAGTTATGTATGAGGACGTAAGTAGGGCCATGCGTAACTCCAAGACTCATTTCACGGTGGTGATGGGGGACTTCAACGCAAGACTGGGTGCGCGAGACGGCGACGAGCTGAAGGTGGGGCCCTTTGGTATCGGGCAACGGAACCACCGTGGCCACTTGCTGGCTAACTTCTTGGAGAAGGAGGACTTCTATATGATGAACTCCTTCTTCAAGAAGAAGCCACAGCGCAGGATGGACTTGGATCAGTCCCAATGGTTCCGTAAAAAGTGAGATAGACTTCATTTTGGCAGACAAACCGCACATATTCAATGATGTCTCTGTGATCAGCAGGTTTAAAACCGGAAGCGATCACCGGATGGTCAGAGGCACATTGAATATCAATGTCAAGCTGGAACGGTCACGCCTGATGAAGTCTACGCTCCGACCCACACCTGCCCAGATCCAGGACTCCGAGGCCTTTCAGCTGGAACTCCGCAATCGTTTCGCGTGCCTAGAAACATGCAGTTCAGTGGACGAGTATAACACCAGTATGGTAGACACTGTCCACGAGGTTGGGTCTAAGTATTTCAAGGCCCCCTGCAGTGGTAAACCTCAAGTTCTCTCAGAACATACTCTCGGTCTTATGAGGGAAAGGCGGGAACTATGTGTGCAGTCTCCAACCTCAATGTCGAAGTACCGACTGCTCAACAAACAGATCTCTCAGAGTAGGCGACGCGATTTGCGTGTTTATAACACCAATCGTGTAAAAAACACGATCGAGCGGAACAAAGGCTCGAAAGTGTTCGCAAGAGATCTGGAGGTTGGGCAAAGTCAGTTGACGAGGTTGAAGACCGACTCTGGCACCATAGTTACGTCTAAGCCCGAAGTTCTGAGAGAAATTGAGAGGTACTACGGACAGTTGTATACCTCCTCAAGAGCTCCCGTTCCCAAGGCGGCGAACGACAAGCGAGCCAAATTAACCCGGCACTATACCGAAGATATCCCGGACGTCAGTCTGTACGAAATTAGGGGGGCACTCAAACAGCTCAAGAACAACAAAGCTCCGGGGGATGACGGAATCACAACCGAGCTGCTGAAAGCGGGCGGCAAACCCGTCCTAGTAGCGCTCCAGCAATTGTTTGATTCCGTCATCAACACTGGAAGTACCCCGGAGGCGTGGAGCAGAAGCGTGGTGGTACTGTTCTTCAAGAAGGGGGATAAAACCCAGCTGAAGAACTACAGGCCCATCGCGCTTCTGAGCCACGTTTATAAGCTGTTCTCGAGGGTCCTTACTAATCGTTTAGCGCGCAGACTAGACGACTTCCAGCCTCCCGAACAAGCCGGTTTCCGAAAAGGCTATAGTACCATAGACCATATACATACGCTTCGGCAGGTTATACAAAAGACCGAGGAGTATAACCTGCCGCTTTGCGTAGCGTATGTGGACTATGAGAAGGCCTTCGATTCTATCGAGACCTGGGCGGTGCTCGAGTCTCTTCAGCGGTGCCAGATCGACTATCGGTACATCGAGGCGTTGAAGTGTGTATACAATGCCGCCACCATGAAAGTCCGAGTACACGACAGCAGTACGAACCCCATCCATGTGCAGCGCGGCGTACGGCAGGGGGATGTCATCTCCCCAAAACTCTTTACCGCTGCACTGGAAGACGTGTTCAAGCTGATGGAGTGGAAAGGGCGTGGTATTAACATCAACGGCGAACACCTCTCACACCTCCGATTTGCCGATGACATAGTGATCCTGGCGGAGTCGCTGGAGGAACTCGGCATTATGCTCAGCGACCTCAATAGTGCCTCACAACGGGTGGGTCTTAAGATGAACATGGACAAGACGAAAATCATGTCTAACGTCCATGTCACACCCGTACCAGTGGTTGTCGACGGCACTGCTCTCGAAGTTGTAGACGAGTACGTTTACCTGGGACAAACGATCCGAATGGGTAAGTCCAACTTCGAGAGGGAGGTCACTCGAAGAATCCAACTCGGCTGGGCAGCGTTCGGGAGACTACGACACGTCTTGACGTCTGATATACCTCAGTGCCTGAAGTCGAAAGTTTTCGAGCAATGTGTGTTGCCAGCGATGACCTATGGTGCCGAGACGTGGTCTTTTACTGTGGGCCTAATCCACAAGCTCAGAGTCGCTCAGAGGGCAATGGAGAGAGCTATGCTCGGTATTTCTCTACGCGACAAAGTCAGAAATGATGAAATCCGTAGAAGAACGAAGGTAACCGACATAGCGCTCAAAGTTTGCAAATTGAAGTGGCAATGGGCTGGCCACATCGTTCGCAGGACTGACAACCGATGGGGAAAGAAGGTCCTTGAATGGCGACCACGTCTAGGTAAAAGGAGCACAGGCCGCCCTCCTACCAGGTGGACTGACGACCTGAAGAAGACAGCGGGAAACCGTTGGATTCAGAGGGCCCAGGACCGGGTGGAGTGGCGTCGATTAGGGGAGGCCCATGTCCAGCAGTGGACTACCAAGGGCTGAAAAGAAGAAGAAGAAAGAAACGTGAGAAGTGTCTACGGTGTTAATATAATAAATAATTAATTAATCAAAAATATAATTTGTAATAAATATATTGAGAATGCCGACACGATTACTTATAACGATATTTATGTGATTCATCAGTAGCTATTTGAAATCTTAAACTACAGTTTAGTTACTTAGTTTTATGGAAACTATTTTATTTTTACCTTAATAACCAGACTTATAATAGAACATAACTTTAAAGATTTGTCAAAGAAACCAACTGGACAGTTAGCTTCACACACAACGTAAAAAATCCAACAAATTGACTCTGATTCGCTAATACCTGAAAAGGCGTTTTCAAAAATAGAATATTTTAAAATAGAAATCGACTTACGGTAGAGATCTAGGGTAAATGACGATTTTTTACATTGCTCTAACTTTGAAATCGGTTTTATTGCAGCTATTGCTAAAAACCAGTAAATTCTTTAGTAGTAATTCTTTAGTTCTTTAGTAGTATATATATATATCTTAATGTTTTATTGAAATAATAAGCATTTTAAAAGAAAGTGCAAATGCATGTATTACTGCGGATCTCAAAGTAGCTTACCCCTATTACTGCGTGCCAATTACTGTGTGTCTATTAATGTGGATCTGGTGGCTCAATGAGGTCAAAAGTTGAGAATTTGATAAAAGGTTAAAGGAAAATAAAAATTAAAATACCGTTACCTATAAGTTTATTAAAATAAGTTAAATTATATTCATTTGAAATAATAAATTTGGCAATTAATCACAGAATATTTTAATATATATTTGTTTCTCAATTTTGATTTTTTTCTTTTAAGTCATTTCTTCAGCCTGTAAACGTCTTTTTTTTCTTTACTTTCTTCCAACTTTTTTCTTTTCTTTCTTTCCAAACTAGATAAAACAAATAGAATAGGAACCATTTTATTTCTTCGTTTGCTGTTTTTATTAGATAAATCAGCTTTAGGCCAATGAAATAACTTTATAAAAGAATCAGAAATTTTTTCTATGAATGGATCGATATTTGTTACGTTTCTTAAAGGAAGTTTATCTTGCAACTGCTCTGGTTTCTTCACTCAAGCAGCTTGAATATTAATAGTATCAACAGAAAGTTGTTTTGGCAATAATTCAGAAGCTTTGGCATTTATTTTAGATGCATTATTTAAAGTTAATTCAGAGAATTATTTAAAGTGAATTCAGTTGTTACATATGGTAATGAAGTCATTGGTAATTGTTGTTGGAGTTTATAGGTTAGAATCTAAATATTATTTAATCGTAGTAACAGGGACAATCCCATACAAAAACAAATTGAATTATTTGTTGTATATGTAAAATAACTAAATCATTATTTTTTTAAAGTTTCAGGTTAGTAGTCACGATTTTTTTTAACTTTAAGAACTCATATATCTTTTATGTATTACGGAATCCAAAAAAAAAAAATCCGCAATAAAAGCCACACCCGCAGTAATACCCACATTTACCCTTTTTTTTTTTTTGACATTGTGAAATACATTTACGTATCCCGCCGCCCGAAGGTGGCGGGTATGTGGGACTCGCTGACTGCGAAGTCAGAATACCCACTAAAACACAGCGGTGCCCTCGTCGTCGTACAAGGACGCCACGGGATCACGGTTGTATGCCACCGTGAACCCACATTTACCCTATTTGGGGAATTAATTATAACTATGTTGACCATTTACGTTGACGCTACAAAGGTTTAATTTAGGAATCAACATAACGTCCTGTCGATGAATCCTGTCTTCGGAATTTTACATTAAGCTGATAGTCATAGATATAACAGACAAAGATATATATATAAAAAAAAACATAAAAAAACTGAATATCTGTGACAGTGTCTGGTGAGGTTAGTGTTTACTTAATACTTACCCGTATTCAAATATATGTGAATATACCTCTTAATTATATGATTAGTTTTAATATTATATACCTAATCTATTAGTAACCGAACTACGGTTTTATTCTAAAATTATTTTCGATTAGCAAGAACCGAGCTTTAGCTAAGCATATACAGTGAAATATAGCAATATTTCTATACGATTCGATGACAAATCAAAGTGAAATGATCCTCTGCAATATCACCGTGACTGCATACACTTGCAAAATCACTTAATTACGTAAAAGTGATGTGATTATCATGTAATCAATTCGCCATTATATAGGTTTCTGTAACGCTCAGTTATGTTTCATTGAACCCCATTAGAGGTAAGCAACTTAGCAAATCAATATTTGTGAGCCTGTAGGATTGTCAGGGTATTATTATTTGAATATACAATTTGCATTGTGTGTTAATGCTATAAAAGCGATTGGACCGTGATGAGGGGGATAAATTAGAGATATGTCAATATATCCATATTCCTACGTCTATGTAGTAATGCTCTATGATGACACAAGTAATAATCTGTAATACCTAAGCCTGATTAAACTAATTTAACATAATTAAAAACCTTTTACACTCCTCGTGGCTTATCATTCAGAGAGTCACATTTCCCTGTGTATACTAAAGTTATAATTATGAAATTAGTGATAAAGATATTTTTGTAAACGTTAAATTCTAAAACTTTTGAACTAACTATTACTGATGTAACTCTTAATTAAACAAAGTACGAATATATTTGAGCTTCGTCAAATGTGTTTTATGAAAACAGTTACATGAACCCAATGGTCGGGATCATATCTGGGAGAGCGCCGCTGTTTCATGTGCTAAATTTGAGATTTTATTATACTTGGTAGTAAATAAAGTAAAACATCGTAAGCAAAACTATGTTTAAAATAAAACGAGTCATTATCCGTTCTCCGCGCTATCTACTAGTGGGACATTTATAGGATAATACAATTATAAATTAGGCATCGATAGTCATGATTATTAAATAATATAAATATTATTTTATTCACATTTTAATAATAGTCGAAATTGAAATATTTATTAATATATAGGCTAGAGGAAGAGGTCAACGGTCAGTGAGCGGTGGGCGGGATTTCCGCCCGCAGCATGCATACCCGTTGGGCGGAGGTACAGGATTACAATTGCGATGGGTATCGCTAATAACTTTAGCAGCCTTTACACATTAGTCCCGTACGTTGAAATGTACAGATCGACTAATTATATATTTACAGTACAGACCGACTTATTTGATTGATTTTATATATTTAAATATATACACTAGTCACAAAAATTAAAGGATATTAAAAAAAGTTCAAATTTTTTGAGTGATTTTTAACGAGCTGTAACTCCGAGAAAATTTACGTACAGTAAAAAATAAAATTACTGGGAGTCGTCCTAGACCAGCGCCAGTGTCTCGTTTTCAGATATGACCATGAAATTTTTTTATGGTGTTTGGATCTGGAGAAATCCTAAAGAAACTACCAATAAAAAAAAACAAATTTTTCAAATTCTTCTGGGCTTCAAAAAAATTATTTCTATTGTTTCACTCAAAAGCTCTTTTAGAAAATTTAATGTCCTTTAATTTGACGTAGTCGAAAAGCCTCTACAATAATTTGCCGCGGAGCTATCGTCAATCAAACCAACAAAGTCCTTTTTAACTTTGATATTCAATTACTCTGGGAATAATGATCGTATAGGAAATCAAAGGAGGGTTTTAAAAACTACACAATATTCTCTATAAGATATAAGATAAGACCGTGAATATCTTTTGACAAAAATATTTTTTTTACTTGAAAACTTTGAAAAAAATACAGTCACTCGCATAATAAAAATATTTGTATAACTTGGTAGAACATTGGATAAAATGGATGGTCTTATCTCTTATGCTTCTCTACATCCATATATTTCAAATAACAATTTTTCTTATAATTTAAGACATAAACCACTAATACAACTTTTATTAACTTACAATCTACTATGTACAAGAGGCAGAAAACTTTACAAAACAGAACTACTTTAACTATTACAAACTTTACAAATCAGAACTACATTAACTATTACAACAATTTTAATTGTACAAAATAAAATATTTTATACAACTTAAAATTTTTAGTAGTAACTTATAAACTATGTTCCTATTTTATTTATTACAATGTTCTAATGCTAGCTTACTTGTAACTACACTATAAATACCTAAATAATTTTCTTAAGCCTTATTCTTATTATTTACTATCTTACATACTTTTTTACAAAAAGTCAGGAACATGTCTCTCTTTTTGTTACACAAAATTCCTGGTAGCGAATCGACATTCAATTTTACATCCAGGAGAAATTCGACCGTCTGCCTCTCGTGACAATGGGCCGGGCAGTCCAGAAGGACATGGAGAACAGACTCAGAACACCCAGGATCGCAGACGCACGATGGACTCTCCTTGCACTTGAAACGGTGCAAATACTCGGAGAATCCACCCGTCAAAACCTGGGTGACAAATCTGTCCACCTTTATTTTACCAATGATTTGATATGCGGCTATCGCGTCAGGGAAAAAGACCCTTTCAGAAGGTTTCATTCATCAAGTGATCGCATACGAATGCTTCGCTTGATGAATGAAACCGGGCATCTGTAACTCAAAAGCGCGTTTAGAGTTTAGCGTAGCTTCCTTGGCCAGATGGTCGGCACGATCGTTTCCCTCTAGACCCGCGTGGGCTTTGATCCAGGACAAATGTAAATGTTTGTCCTGCAGCAAAGCCCTGCGCAGATGGCCCCGCGCCTTGACGGCCAGGATAAAGGGCTTCTGGAACACTTGAATTCGAGGTTGATATGCTGAGCGGGATGTGGGAACCGCAGAGCCGAGGACATCCGTTCCACCTCCCGATCCCCTATCTCAGGCTGGGGCACCCCCCTCCTGGCGCCATACAGCGCCGCGGCTTCGCGGACGCGCAAGTCGAGTGGAAGCAACCCAGCGAGTAACAGTGCCGAGTTCAGGGAGGTAGTACGGTATACCTTACATAGCTTCAGCGCGAAGCCCCGCTGGACCATGTTCAGTCGCTTACGAATACCGAGCTTGTCCACGGCCGGCGCCCAAACGGCAGCCGCATACAGCATCACGGGCTCAACCACCGCTCTGTAAATAGCGCGGATGATTTCGGGCTGGAGGCCCCAGCTCACCTTCGTGGCTCTCGAAAGCTGGGCATAAAAGGCGACTGCTTTTTTTCAGACATTCGCGACGTGCGTGTTGAAGGTGAGGCGCTGGTCTAGGACGACTCCCAGTAATTTAAGTTCTCTGACCATACCAATGTCGACCTCGCCCATGTGGAGGAGTGGGGTGTCATGCTTTAGTTTGCGCGTGATGACCATGGCACTGGTCTTGTGCGGCGCAAACTTCATCTTATTCAAGACTCCCCACTCCCTCAAATGCTTGAGGGCGGCATTAGCATGGTGTTCGACCTCACGAGCCGTCTCACCTTCGAAGACCAGCACCACATTGTCGGCGAATGCCTACACGTAGTAATTCCTAGCCTCCAACTCCCGAAGCCGTGAATCCAATAATATGTTCCACAGTATCGGCCCACCGATGGACCCTTGCACGCAACCCTTCCCGGTTTCCCTCATGTGCTCTTCTCCACAGTACCGTGCTGTCACATGCCTGCCGCTCAGGTAGCTGCCCAGGAGCTTGATGTTGATGGGCACTCGTTCCTCCGCCAGCCTGACCTTAATCCGTGGCCACCAAGCGTTGTCGAAGGCGCCCTCTATATCCAGGGATACAAGTGTCGACAGCTTTTTGTTGCTAAGTCCATGTCTTATGTGTTCAACCAGTTTATAGAGGGCGTCCTCGGTGCTCCGCTGGGGGATGACTTATCGTTGAATGTTTATTGAAATGTAGGTATTGACCGCGTCTTCCAGCATACTCGTCTTAACACGTTGGACACGTGACACACACACGAGTGACTTTATTTTATATTGTCTAATATCCGACTGAAAATTACTTCCTTCCTTTACAACAACAACTTGTTGGATTCCCACTGAAATACGAACACAAAAACATTACACAAATAAAGACATTATCTCTGATCGAAAAGCCGCCACGTGACAGCTCTTATCATTAAAATAATCTCCAAGTATCACCCGTGTTAACCATCGTTCAGTCATTTTTAGACGACACATACTTAGTAACACTCGTTTCGACATATCGAACGTTGATTTTCATAATTCTATTTAAATCACAAATGTGTAAGAATATTTCTTGTATATCCATAAAGTGTTACTCTTCGTTATGATTAGGTTAGTGTCTTAGTTCTGTTGCAGTTGATGCAATGTCAACTTCTGAAAAAAGGTAATATTTTTATTATATATAAGAATTTATTTATCAAAACACAAAAAAATAAAAACAATACATTTAATTAAACATTGCCTGTTGTATTAAAACCGCTGGCGATCAAACGGTGTAACTATTATACGTTTTTTATATAAGTTTTTATGAAATCATATTTTTACAAATTAAAAACAGAAATATTTTATTATTAAATTTCAAATAAACACTTTCGAAGAGGTGATTAAGAAATCTAGTTTATGTGAATTTATCATAAATTTTTTTTCTATTTAATAGAAATTTGATAAATTTCAGTTATTCCTTGTTAGCCGGCTTTCCGTATTTTGTTTAAGATCATGGAATTGTGAATTGACTATGACTTTTTCTAAATAAATTTTCCACATATACACGTCGAAGTTGTCAAAAGATAACATCAAGAAGTGTAAATAAAACACTTGAGATTTCAGCACACTGTACAATTGTCTATGAACGTGTACTTTTACGTAAACTATTGCGTTTGAATTCAACCAAAAGTTACGACGAAAAATTTGTTGCGCGTGTCCTATTATAGGGCTTAGCGTTAGTTGTAAAACATGAAACAATTCCACAGCGTGGCAAATTTTATTTTACTGGGAAACAAATAACTTCTACAGAAAACTCCTCTAAAAAAATTAACACTAACACATATCAACAAAGTTTCCATTGATTATTTTAATAGTTAAAAATACTTGAAGCAAATAGTTCGAGCAAGAAAACACAATTTAAGGAAAGAAGCAAAAAAAGACGAAACTTTACAAAAAAAAGCAGTAAAATTATAGAATCTAAATTAATAAAACTTACAGTAATTACAAATAAAATTGAAAATAATCAACTCCTCTTTTATGCTCCTATCGAGCAGGCGAAAGGTCTACGCTCTATTGGTGTTGATTATAAACGCATGAGCGATGTAAAAAGGTATGCTTTTTGTACTTTTAGCAAGAGAACAGAATAGGAACCTATGCCGTGAATTTACTTATATGAAAACAGGTAAAAATTAAGAATAGACTCCGTAATAAGTTATTGTTTTGTAATCATAATTCCAAATAGCGTATTTATTTAATTTTGATATATAAAAAAACATCATTGAGACTTTTTTTTCAATTGAATTTAGTTATGAGCATAAAGCTTTTTGCATAAAGCTGCGATATCTGTCGCAGCCACATACAACTAATACACTCTGTCATTCATGTTCTTTTTTATCGTAACAGTGTGCTACAAATAAGCGTACAATAAGTTAATTACAATTCATTTCGTTAGCCAAAACGTAAGAACTTTTTACAAAACTAGCTGACTCGCAGACGTCGATTTGTCTTATCGATGAATATTCAATTCTACAATATTTGAAATAAATAATTTAAAAAAAAGTCATAATTATAGTGTTTATTGTAATTATTTTTTACACACAACATTCTAACGCATGATCTATAAATATTTTTCTGAAATTTAACAAATTACAGTGCAATGTCGTAATTTTTCATTCCTTAAGAACTTTCTACAAGGTATTAAAACTAAAAAAAAAAGATGAATGAAATTAGTTAAGTCATTCTCAAGTTATAGCGTGACCAAGAAAATATGGATTCATTTATATTTACGTGGATTGATCCAAAAGTAATGATAATCAGCTATCTAGTTCGCATAGAATTTCGACCACTATTTCGATCCTGACTTAGAAATCGCTTCTTCACCGACGCTGAAGAAATTCAAGGTGTCAAGTTCGGCTGGAAAGCTTATGGCGTCGGTTTTTTGGACGCCGAAGGAAAAAATTATGCTGGAATACTTGGAATAAGAAGATTGCAGGATCCTATCAAAGAAAAGAAAAAACGCGGTAAAATGCGAGCTGAAGTGCTATTTCACCAAGACAACGCATCCACTCACTAAGCCGCGACAGCTGTCATTCAAGAAACGGGATTCGAATTACTTGAACAAACACTCTATTCGTCAGATTTAGCCCCCAGTGACTTTTACCCCCTTTTCTTCGACCTTTCGACTCAAAGAACACCTCCGAGGTAAAAAAATTGAACACTAGCGAAGTAATGGTTGCTGTTTAGGCGCTTTGCGAGAGTGAAAAGAAAGAATTTTTTTCTAAGGGATTCTTATGTTTAGAAAAAAGATGGACTAAATGTATGGACTTGTTAGGACAATAAATTGTAGACAAATAAATTTAGAATTGAATCAAAAAAATCGCTATCTTTTATATTCATTATCATTACGTTTGGATCACCTCTCGTACATAAATATATACATTTTGTTGTTTGCTGGAGTGGACGTATAAGCGAGGAGGAGGAAGTTTTTGAATATGTAGTTACAGATTCACTAATGTCTGTTTTGATATACCGGGAAACTGTACCGGTATCAAAGCTATTTGTTGCATTCAGTAACACCGAAATATGCTTAAAACTACTCCAGATAGGTAAAACCGTGGAAATGATGTCTCCAATTCCTTTATGAAGCACATTTGTAATTTATAAATAACTACAACTTATGCAATATACGTATTTTCAATTAAATTCCTTGAATCCGTCGTTCGTAACTTTTCTCTAAAACGTTATGTGAATTTATTTTCAATGTTGCTAAGCTTCGTCTATTTAATTTAAATAGATGTCGCTAGAACCCTTCCTGTATTTGCAAAAAATTAATGAACGTGTAAGAAATATTTTTTGTAGAAAATTAAAAGATTATTTATTTTTCTGATTTTATGTTAATAAAAAGAAAAGCACTGTAACCTATTTTTTGTAGATATTTGAATATATAAAAACAATTTTATTTATTTATTTTAAAAGAAGCCAACATAATTTATAACGTATATATTATTCTTATAAAATTAATAATATAAAATGTTATTAACAGTATCGCAGTTATAGGACAACTCGTCATTATTACACATCTCAGTATAATTATTTATAATAGGTAAATATAACATGACATCGATTTAGAAAAATCTTGTTCTTCTATATGCAGACATAAAATAATAATGAAATGAGGTAATAAAATTTAAATTAACATAATTTTGGATAAATAATTAAACAGAAAAAAAAATGTTAACATTTCAAAAGGGTTATGTACAATTCGTGACATTAATGTACTAGCTAATCTCATATATGTTATCCTATTCCTATTACAATTATTATATTTAATTTGATTTAGAAGTTTAGGTACCTACTATTTTTTCCTATTAACCTTTTTTTCGAAATATTACATAAAAACGAATATAAACAAGTATGCTTAATTAAAAAAATCAAAAAACCCGACTGCATAAAATACTCTTATTATAAACTAAAAAGAATAAAACAATTTACTAGCTTTCATTTGATACCCATATTGCTACAGTAAGAAAAAAAATTCAACTTAAATTCCGCCATTTGCGGGCGCCATTTTGAAAATTTATATAGCCTGTGTCACTACTACAATTTAGAAAAATCCAACGACACCTCATATGTCAAAAACCGTCCAGCCGTTTGGGCTGTAGGTCGTGCCAAAGAAATGGACATACATACATACATACACTCGAAAAACATAACCCTCCTTCTGTCGCAGTCGGGTAAAAAGATAAAGGGGTAGATGCGTTCTTAGATATGAGCTTACCGAAGAATCTTCGATTTTCAATAATAAAGATATATTGTTTTATCTACTACCTACTTGACATTATCACCTCATTAAACTATGACGTTAGTCGTCGCAACATACTATCGGAACTTTCTATTTGATGTAACTCTATCGCGAATCGGAAAGCACACACACATATATTTTACTACATTTTAACCGTGACTTCTGACTTCGTTCTTATTCGTTAATTTTGGTACTTCCTTTCCTTAGATTTGGTACCAGTGGTTTATACCGGTTTGTAATCGTTAAGCAGTGCAGCGTGTACAGGTGATTATCCGTAAACAAAAGAAATATAAAAAAAAAAATTGAAACACCCGATTTTGAAAGTGATTTATCCGATGAGTTGATTTCATCAATAACTTAAAAATTAAACTATCAAAAATTTGGATTTTTATCACTACCATACATTAATAGAGAGGTTATAAAATATAATAACATTACCGATAGTAAATGAAAACGATATTAAGTTTATATCGTTATTAAGACAACTGCAGTCGATATTTAAAAAAATACGTGTATATAAAACTATGTGTATGGTTTCTATTGCTCTCATAAAGACATCTATGATTTGTTCCTTTTTTACTCATAAATATGAAAAAAAAAAATATTTCTCACTATTTACATTAAACTATATTAATTTTATAATTTTGGAGTGACGAATTTATAATAATAAATAAATAATTAATCGATTCCAAATCAACAATTTCCAGTAAAATGAGAGTCCTATGTCATACAATATCATCATAGATCATCATAGAGTCGTTTATCATATACAAACTTTTGAATAGTTTTGTTAATTATTGTATACTTACATTTCTTTTGATATCTCTAAATAAATTTGAGTAACCGTTCATGTTAATTTACTATGTTTCTGCTTCTCAAATATGAATACTACCTTGGTATTAAATAAATACACTACGTTACTTTAAGTTGTACATTCGAACCATTTGAAACCCTCCGCAAATTGCAAACCATTTTGTACTAAATATTTAATTATATATTTTTAAATGAGTCTACACATAGTAACATTATTGATATCAGCCATCGAAAGAAATTATTAAGAAATACTTAAAAATAAAATTACAAATGTTTTTTATTCTAATCCCATCATTCATCATCATATCAGCCGTTGGATGTCCACTGTTGAACGTAGGTCTCCCACATCAACCTCCAGAGCGACCGGTTCAGAGCAGCCTCCATCCAACGGCTTCCGGCGACTTTCCTCAAGTCATCTGTCCATCTCGCGGACGGCCGTCCGACGCTGCGCTTGCCGGTACGTGGTCTCCACTCGAGGACCTTTCTGCTCCATCAGCCTAGCGAGCGGCTCCACTAGCAGCGAGCTATGTGCCCAGCCCACTATCACTTCAGCTTGCAAATCTGTTGGGCTATGTCGACAACCTTCGTTCGTCTGCGGATCTCATCATTTCTGATTCGATCTCGCAGAGACATACCAAACAGCCCTGTCCATTGCACGCTGTGCCACTTGGAGCTTGTTTAAAAGGCCCATAGTCAGAGACCACGTCTCAGATCCATATGTCACCACTGGTAACACACATTGGTCGTAGAGTTTCGACTTCAGTCACTTAGGTATGACAGATGAAAGACGTTTTTTTAACTTCCCGAACGGTGCTCGTTCTAGCTGGATTCGATGATTGACCTCTCTCTCGAAGTTGGACCTACCAAGTTGGACATTTTGTGTTAGGTAGATGTACCTACTCGTCAACATTTCCGAGAATAGAATCTCCATCTCAATCTTTAATGCCATACTTTTATTTTAATACTAGTTGTTGCCGCGACGTTGCCCGTAAACATAAAATGTAAGCCGAAATTTTGTCGTTTTTTTCGCCTTTCGCTTACTGAGCTTTAAATATGGATATTAATTATTATTTAAATGTCTAAAATAATGTTTCGAAACATTATTTTAGACAATGTTGTTTTTACAATTTTGGATATCACACACATACATTATTAAACTAACAAACCGATTCTTCTCTAACGCGGTCATTCCAAATAAAAATTCGAATTTCAATAACTTTAAATAGAAGCGATTGTGTTGAAATGAAGACTAAATGTTACATCAGAATATACACTTAGTACTTTAGCTGTGTTGCATCTTCGTCTGAAGATGCATCACATCACAAACACGCAGACATTTCTTAAAATGATAGAAATATATATAATTTGTTATTAGACCCCTACAATTTTTTTAAATTATATTATTATTACCATAGTTATAATACTAATAATTCTAAAATAAACAGACATGTGATATATACAATTATATATCAAAGTCAGTAGCACATATCAGGTATCAATATCGATGCTACGATATGACGATACGATACGACGATGCTACTACATCTACGATGCTACGAATTGATTTCCTAGAACGTACCATGTATACGCTCTATTCGGAGAATGCAACATGTTAATATAATTTCGATCTATTTATAAATAGAAATATTTTATTAGATATGAAAAATGTAATCTCTTGCCCATATTTTCAATTCTAAATTCATATCCAACTTAATTTTAAGTAAGATCGAACGATAGTTTTTTGAAATTTTATAAATGTTGGCTTTCTTTACTAAAAGACAATGAGACAGAAAGCATACAATACTCGCAGACAATATAACACTAGCACTCCAGTATTGGTCCAACAAAGCGCCGGCGGATTTCATAAACAACAAGAATCGTACGGTAAAAATTAGCTTCTAGTAAAAATATTATCTCCTACAAAGGTAGCACAAAGTAGGCGAGATTCTTTGTAATATATTTTTAACAGGAGATTATAATAGATTTTTTTACAAAGGTTTAAGGAAAGAAAGAAGCTCGAAAGCTCAAGTAGTTTATTTTTATACCGATTTTCAAAACGTAAACAAATTAAAACAATTCGTCTTATATGTATTTTTAGCTAGCTGTCTTGAACCAACTCTATCTACAAATTGTTGTATCAATACCAAATTATGTGTTGCTAAAGTAGTTACCTTTCAAAAAAATGGTTGTCTGTAAAGTCGGTTTACGGACGATAATTTTTACGTGATAACGTCATAAGAAAACATTGACGAAAAAGTGGATACTTTTATGAATGGAATTGAATTATTATCACTGAATTATCATTATTTTGTATAATGTTTATTTATTATATATTATACTACTGCTTTTTGTAACATGTGATAAGTGCTCGCTGGTAATTTAAGCATTATTATTATAATGAGCAATTTTTTTTTAGAAATAAACTTTAATCAAATTAATGTTAATGAAGTTTTAATTTAAAACTATGAAATTGAAACCATTAATCAAATTCATGAAACTGATGCTTTCGAAAAGCCTCCCAAAATCTGCTTGATATAATAATATATTCCCTTGCAGTGCGCCATGCCATTAAAACATAAATATTTTTAAAACTATGGTTATAAAACATTAATTTTTGATTTTCAAATATTATTTAGTTTTTGCAAAGGATGGGTGTCAGTCAATAAGATAGGTGTTTTTTTTCCCTTGAACAATTTTGAGTTTTTATAGATATGTATATAAGCTACAGGTAATTGTATTTAATATAAAAGCTAAATAAAGTTAAATACTTTGATATGTAATACAAGAAATAATCAAGTTTAATAAAGAAGTTAAGTTTAATACCTTAATTAAAGTTAGCAAAACAAATTAGATTATCATTAATCACTTATGAAAATAGTAAAAATATACTAAATAAAAGCAGCTAAATTTTTATACGATCGTAATTATATGAGTCCTAATAAGTTTTTAATCAAAATTGTAATATAACCTTATATTACCTACTGCACTCGCCGACCGATGTTACTTTTTTAATAATCAAATAACAAATATATATGAAATTATATCGCTAATCAAATTCTTAAAATGCAAGAATTAATTACCTTTTTTTTGCTGCAATTGTTGTCACTATTATAACTTTAAAAACAATAAATTGACGTTACTTCAATATTGACAAAACAGTTTACCGCCAGTTACCGCTGTCATTTCTACTCGGACGCGTCGTAAGTTAGGCCGACCGCCGATCGTGAGTCGAACGCTTAGACCTTATCTTCTTATCGTACCTCTCTACCGCTTGTTCCGCGCTCTCGCTTACTAATTGTGACAATGACGTCATCTTCTTCGAACTGGTACCCAGTAGCTTTCATCAATTTACTAGACGTTATCACGTCAGAAAATTTGCATACTTTTATGAATTGAATTATTATCACTCAGTTGGTATTACTTTGTATAATACAAATATTGAATTAACTCATTCATTATAATTTTTTTCGATAAATTAACATTTATTTGCACTCGTTAATTCAAATACTTTATTACTTAATTTATATAAATTAATTACAAGTAACAATGTGCTATTAACAATTTATTTACAACTTATAAACATTTGTGATATTTAAGATCCTCCAATCTACGTTATTGTTTTTCATTTATGAGCCGAATGCTTACGCCGATTGTGCCTCCCTATCGCTTGTACCGCGCTCTCGCTCGCGACACGAGACACTTCTTCGTGCGTGCAGCCGGTATTGATCGATTTACAAGACGTTTTCACGTCAAAAATATGTACCTTATATATATTATTACTAGCGGCCCGCCCCGGCTTCGCACGGGTATTTAACTAAAATTTCAATAAATATTAATTTATATTTTTTATCGCCTACACCTGCGTCGATACTGGAAAATATTTCATAATAGATGGACTGAGTTATCAAACATAATATTTTAGCCCGCGACTTCGTCCGCGTAGAAATCGAAAATGGTTATAATAGGATTAGATAGATAGATTAGATAGGATATTAATTTTGTTATAACATATAAATTATTATGTTTATTTGAATACTTATTAAATATAACAATCTTTATTATAGAGTAAGGATTTAAAGTTTAAATAAACATCAAAATAAAAATAAAATTGTTATATTTTATGGACACGAAGCTCGGCCTTTGATCTGGAGAAAGTTACACGGAGGTGATATCTTTTTACAACGAAATCGAAATACTACACCTTCTGTAGTATTTCTTTATAAACAATATTTTTTATTTTTCGTTCCGGGTGCTAGAATCACCAGGCTACTCTGGAATATGCCACATACAACTGACTGTGAGAGAAGCAGCTTTCGCTTAAGTATACTCCCGCTACAGTAAGAGTTTGGCCTTAAGCTTTGTTTATGGTAAATACATACTCATATACACTCATACATTACATAGTTCCCGGAAATCACCATTTCCTATTTTAAGCAACAGGTCCGAGAACTGTCCGGCAGTAACATCTCCCCTTAGATGGACTCTCATATTTCATGGTAAGGCTCAGTTTCGTCACTGCAGGCCACAAATGCTCCTGTACTGTAGTGTATTGTATCAGCCAGTAAACAACGCACTGCTGAGCGAAGGCCTTTTTTCCACATAGAAGAATGGTTAGAGCTTAATCCACCACACTGCTCCACTGCGGGTTGGTGGAACCCTACCATAAGTAACAATTATTATTAGGGATCCATAATAACAAACGGGACTGACGGCTTTACGTGCTCTCCGGGGCACGGTGGGGAAACCCACTATACACCCAGATATACACCCAGACGTGAAACAAATATTGGCACAAATACAAATATCTGCCCCGAGCGGGAATCAAACCCACGTCCACAGCCATTGAGGCGAGGCGTTGAGGAGACTACTTGCACCACTACACCAGAACGGTCATCAATGCTTCGTTCGTTATATCGTAGGTATAATTATGCCACAACTCAATACGATTTTGTAAAAGAGATTGATCTTAGATTTGAATAAACCCGCAAGTAATTATTTTTTAAATTTTAATTGACTCGGCACAGTTGGTAGTGACCTTGCTTTCTGCTCCAGGATCGTGGGTTCGATTCCTGCTTCAAGTCTAGGTGTAATATGTATTTATTTCTATATATTATTTATATGTATATTTATAAAAAAAATGTATATCAGTCGGCTGTTACCTAAAACACAGGCATTAAGTTGCCTACCTTAGGAACAGACGATCGTGTGTGTATGTCAAATATTTATATATTTATATTTAATAATAGTCCAAGACAGCTTTTATCTCCTCCTTCTTAGTTTTAGTGTAAGATAAAGTTAAATGGGTACATGATTTATAATGTTTTCTGATCTTGTTCCAACATTAGTCCGTGGTGCCAATCTGTACTAATTGAGGTGTTAATGCCGTAGGTATAATTAAAAAATGTTTCCAAGTTCACTTCGGTGTCTTCTATATCTGTATCATTGTGAACAACCCTTGACTTAAAACAACACCAACATTGAAGTAAAAAATCTTATATAAAACACTATTTTACAATAAAGCGATCACACGGTATATTTAAAATTAAATTTTGTTACGTTTAATATAAAGTCTTGCCTGTTTCACCAGGAGCACCCAAAAAAAGATATCACCTACACCTGCGTCGATACTGGAAAATATTTTATAAAAGACGGATTGAGTTGTCAAATATGTGTCAAAATAAAATGTAATTTAAATCAAAACCACTAAGGAGTATTTATATCAAAATAATTTTCTTCCCCCTTTTAACCCCGTTAGGGGATGAATTTCGATAAAATACGAAACATGTCTTCAATCAATTGTGTTAAAGAATATTTGTGCAAAATTTGAAGTAGATTGGACCAAGGAATCACGTTGTCCCATACAAACTTTGCCTACCTTTTTCATCCCCTTAGAGGTAGAATTTCGTAAAATCCGTTCTTAGCTGACCTCTACTCGGCAAAAAAAATATTCCTACCAAATTTCAAGTTTTTAGGTCTCATAGTTCCAGAGATATCGTGATGAGTGACTATATCTATAGAAAGTCTCCTATATATATATATTATTATTATTTAAATACTCACTTTCTATTATTCTAAGATCTATAACGGAAATTCGCTTATTATTTATGTACGCATAATAAGTTTTTTTTTTTTTTTGACGTGATAATGTCTTATAAACCGATAACCGCCGGCTACACGCACGAAAAAGCTTGACTCATTGTTACGTTATGCGAGCGAAAGCGCGGAACAAGCGATAGAGAGGCACGATCGGCCAAAGCGTTCGGCTTGTGACGCATCTACCTAGAAGAGAAAAAATATTTGAATTAACGAGTAAATAAAGATAAGATTTAGGTAAATGATAATTTATCGAAAAAATTGTAATTTTCAATTAAAATCTTCTTTGTATCGTACAAAATAATGATAATTCAGTAATAATAAGACAATTCGATTCATAAAAGTATGCAATTTTTCATCAATGTTTTCTTATGAAGTTATCACGTTACAAAAATTTAATTGTCTTTGATTCAATTTATAAAATACAAACTTATTTGGTCTCACGAAAATACTCGACATTGTCATTGAATTAGAATTATTTTGTACATGTGGAAAAAAAACCTGTTTTCAAATTCAATATTAATATTATCTACAACCATATTGAAAAAATAACGAACTTGTGGATGGCGTGTACACTATGTACTCATTTTTTTTTTCTCAATATTTATTATATAAGACCTAAATGTTTAGTACATATAAACAAAACAGTACGTGATATTTTTACAAAATAATAATATTCAATCAATTATAACGTAAATGTATTTTTATATTCCTCATTTAATTTTCAAAGGGAGCGTTAAATCAATAAAAAGTATATATGCACTTACGGCATTAAAACTATGTATTAAAATAATAACGATTCCATAATCCATTACCAAAATTAAAATGAATCTGAATATGCACGTACATTCGAAAACAAGGTGCACGCAATACGAACGGTAAGTGTACAATATTTATCGATATCATCAGGGCGTAGTGCACTCGGGAAGCGAACATCACTATCAGTCGCCTGTACACGCAGCTCCTGCACAAATCTAGCCTAGGACACCGAAACCCTCACTCGGCTAACGTCCTCGCGCAAGCACTAACTACCCTTTCCGCATTTCGATAGCGCCCGCAATTTTAAATTACCGTAATAGTATAAAAGTTTATTTCTAAATAAAAATGGGATCCTGTCTGTGCATTACCAAGAACTTCAAACCCCAGAGCGTTTCGTCTGACGAGTGAGTGCATAAAACGTTAATTTATAATTAATTTGACTTTTTTTACTTTAATCAAATTTTTAAATGCACAGCGATGAATTAATATAGATGCGAATTCTATTATTTAAGAGATTTAACATAAATTGTAAAATATTTAAAATTCTTTTTAATGACATATTAGTAAATAATTTTTACTAAAAAATGTGAATAAAAATTAAATGAATATTAATTTGAATATAAACTGTTCGGCGCTCCTATTTTTCATTGTTGATTTTTTTTTCAAAATTATCATATTGAATAATTGTAATCTGTTAGATAAGACATGGTTTTAAAATTGCATAATAAAGTTCTTTTACAGGCTAATTTAATGTTATTATATAAATAATTTCATAAAGATATCGACTTAAAGTTATATATAAATTGTTTTAGCTGTAAAATTTCTACTTTTCGATAATATTATGCAAGAAGCAACAAAATAATAAGCATAAAGCAAACAAATACAAAACTACAAAAGTAAGGGTTGGCTACTTGTGTACTCGCTTTATAAGATCTTTTAAAATTTGAAAGTAATTTGACCAATGAAACTATATCAAACAATTAATGCTAGTTAATCTCAAAATCTTTATATTTAGGGTCTTTTTTTAACCAGAAAGTTTTAAAACAATATGTGAAACGTTTATTATTTCTATTTTAATGTATGTTATTTTCATAAGTTTGCGAAAATTTTTATATAAATAAGTCATGTTTTTTTCTATTTTAATTTTAATATGTTAGTAATTAGTGTAAAGTCCCACTGTTGTATTCATTTTGCATTTTGGAGATCGATTGGAGTGAGTAAATTTTAGCTAATATTTTTAACCTGTTTTCGAGTTATTTGAAAAACGAAGAACTTATAACGATTCCTTCTTTATGGCACAATTGAAAATTAAAAATTGGTAATTTATTTAAATAAACTAAATGCTTTTTTGAGATAATATTTAATTATATTTTGATTCGACCTCATTTTATTGGATTAATTTTGAGTTGAATAATATCTGAACTTTCGAATGTATACATGATCATTTTAGTAGGATATTTCTTTTATAATTGTTTTTTTTTTTTATTGTCATATTATAATAATTATAATATATGAAGTCGATTCAATTTCATTTTATGGGATGTATGTTCTGTTTATAAAGAAGTATTAGTATTATTAAATTGAAACATTTTTATTCAGATATTGTGTCAATAATAATAATAATAAGCAACTTGCAATACCCAAACCGTATCTAACACATATAAAAAAAAAATATTGCATACATTATGCAATAATTTTTTTATCCTTTTTTATCTTTGAACTGTAACTTTTTCAAAGGTGTTAATTAATGGTGTTGGAGCTATATATAGTTAATATCTATAAATGCATTAACTAATAGTTTTTTTATAAAATTTCTCTCATTTGTATTTTTATTAATCGTAACGTTTAGTCTCTCCAATCTAATTCTGTAAAGACGGTAAAAAATATCTTTATATTTATATATATATATATATATATAGTGGATATAGAGCCTAGTCCAAACTAGGTTTTATTTCCACAAGTCCGAACTTGTCAAATTAGTCGAGTTCATTAGTTGTCGCAGAAACGTTGTCTCGCTGGAGCATATACAAAAACAACTTTCAAACATTCTTAAACTATCGAAGTGTTCTGTGGGATTTTCTAATGCTATCTTTTCTATCGATATTCTAATGTTATTTCTTCTATCGATCCGTTTTCGTACCAATATCATCATAGCTTCTTTTTACATGCTTTTATTAGCTTCGCCTGTATGTTTGTAACCGACTGCTTTGGACTTCATTTTGACCCATTTCAAATGTTCTTATTTCATTTGAACTTAATAGACTTATCGAGGACCGATGATAATGCAGGATCTTGAGGATTAGCGATTTATTTTTCATTACCTGATCACCTATTTCGTGGATAAGTTACCGATCTTAAAATAAAAAAAGTAACAGTAAAAAAACACGCTTTTATATAAAATTCAACTAAAAATAAATAATAGTTTTAAAAAACTAAAATACTCCTTTTTATAAAAAAATCAAACTAAAAATAAAAAATAAATATTAATTAAGAGCATTGTAAAAAAAATGTAATATATTTGAATTTATAATAGTGTAAATAAGCAAAAAATGTACTTTATTGTTTAAAAAAAAGCGTGGGGTGCTTTTTAAGGTATTACCAAAATGATAATCCCTACGTATGTCTGTCACCTGTCAATAAAATATTTATATTTATTGACACCATGCTCCCTGCGCCTTTTTTAACAATAATTTTTTTTTTCTTATTTACACTATTCTTATTTCAAATTTTTTAAATTTTTACACTATTAAATAAAATTTTATTTTTTAATATTCACACAAAGGGTCTAGCAGATTTACCATAAGAATTTAATATTTCACAAGTAATAAGTTATATTATTGTCGTCCAAACATAACGACTTTTCATTTTTATAAATTATTAATCTGCATTTATGACCTGCCTTTACTGTATTTGTACAGCATACCTGATATTTAATGTAAATAAATGTAATGCAATGACGAAGCGTTGGCGCAGTGGTCACAGCAACTGGCTTATGCGCTAGCGGTCGCGGGTTCGATCCCCGCACATGACAAATATCTGTATAGGCCATACGTATTTTTATCGTGATCTGGGCGTTTGTTATGAGTGTTTCTGGACCCCCGACACAGGATGAACATCCTACTGGGGGACCATTGAGTGTGAGACGTTTATATGTATTTATTGATTTAAAAAAAAACGAACATGTTTATTTTTATTTAGAGTTAACCGTTAGAGGCTGTTACCCCCATAGGCCCCATATCTCCCTTATGAGTGAAAGCAGACATCTAAAATCACATGTACATGTACTTTGGGTGAAGAAGTAATATTTAAAAGGTTTATTTTTAGGTTTATATTTAAAAGGTTTTTCGGCATAGTTTATAAATTAACTATGTCGAAAGACGTCGGTGCAATTAATACAATGTGCAATAGACCCTTTCCTCATCCACCTCTTCTAAAATAGTCGTTACGATTAGCTTAATCAGTTTAATTCACTTAAAACATACGTTACTTGACATAATAATGACATACAACGATCGTTTCGGTGTAGTGATGCGAGTAGTCGCCGCAAAGCCGCGCGCCGGCGGTCGCGGGTTAGATTTCCGCTCGGAACAGATATTTCTATTTGTACAAATATATGTTTCCAGTCTGGGTGTATGTCCTTGTGGGTCTCCTCGCCTCGGAGAGCAAGTAAAGTCGTCGGTCCCGATTGTTATCATAGACACCTGATAACTATCGTTACTCATGATAGGAAATTATCCGCCAACCCGAAGTGGAGCAGCGTGGTGTATTAAGCTCCAACCCTTCTTCTATATGTAGAAGAGGCCTTCGCTCAGCAGTGGGTTGTTTACAGGCTGATATAATAGTACAGTACTGGACATATTATAAGGTGCGTCAATCACTCGCGTCTATTTAAAATTCTATTTGCGAATGAAGTCGTTCCTATATTCTTTAGGATTCTTTAAATTAACTCGTAATACTGAAATAATAAGACACGTCAATTTTAATTTTAAAAGACATCGGTAATGATACGTAGTAGAGTTCGTGATATTCTACAATTTTTGAAAAGAAAATGACGACAAAAAGTAAGAAAACGAAACAAAATTAAAGAGAAATTAGTAGTATAAGTATTGGTTTTAAAATTATTGCGGTTGGCGTTTAAAGTACATCACGTGAATGTCTACAATTTTATTAATCCAAAAATTACGATCATTCATTAATCGAAACTCACTCGATATCGTACTGGAAATTATACGACAACATTGTTAAATATGAACGCAAGATGGTGTTGTTTTACCCCCCCCCCCCCCCCCTATTCCACTCTAGAAAGGCTAACGGTGAATATTTAATAACTTTCAGCCCTTTAAAACAAGGCGTAGGAAAATATAAATGTTCCTATTCGTTCGAATGTATCTAAGTATGCGATCGCTTCGAATGGTTTATTAATTAGGCATTTGCTTTGCGGCTTTGCATGGCGTTAAAAATAACTTGATGTCTAACATGGCGGAAGATATTCTTCGCGGGAGTTGGTTAGTTTTGTAGTAGGCATGTAGGTAGGTATAGCACTCGTTTTATGTGCATTTAATCTTTGGGATAAAAATCTTCCTCGGTTCATTTAATTATCATCTCTTACCGGCTTACAGTGGGTAGATGGAGGAGGTAATAATCGGTCAATGTCCTGTTATGAAAAAAAAAATACAATTTAATTTTTCAATAGTTCAAGCGTGATTTTAAATATATTTATATGGTATATATCTTCGTATGTCCAGGCAGTTTTATATTTTAAATCAAAATATAAGAATATATCCAATTACGATTTATTTATTTTTTATTTAAACTTAAGTAGGAATGTCATGCATTCGGACAAATTTTTATGTTCATGTTCAAAAAAAAAAACAGTTGTCATATTTACTTCAATAAATGGTTCGACCGCGTGATGGACACCAAATATCTCATATAATAAACAGGTAACATGTTTATTGAGTACGTAACAAAAACAATTTTTCATAATTCAATTATCCTTATATTTTAAAGATAATTTATTTTATTGTAATATTTTACTTAGTAAAACTATATTAATTTAAATTTATTTTTGTGTTACTAATTTATAATATGATTACTAAATATTATTATTATTGCCATATACGCAAGTTAACAAATGATAATAATAGTAAAATATGTACGTATACATGCAAATGCACAAATTAGCTTTGATCAGTGTGTATTAAAACAAAACAGCTCGAGCATACAAAAGCGAACTTAACAACTTTTTCAATTTGTATTGTTCCCTGTCATTCATTGACAAGGTTCACAATATTGTAACTAAACGAGCATTGATGCAGCGTTGACATTGGAAAAAGCCTAGCTAAGAGTAATATGTTAATAAAAATTTGAATTCAGTGTGGAAATTCAAGTCGAGAGTCGCACTGCAATCTGCGTTTCTTTAATAAATTAGGAAGTCAACGGTGACTTTTTCTGCGTAAAATTTCACTTTGCTGTAGGCTTCATCATAATATGTTATATCTTCATATTTCTAATTATCCTTATATTAAATTTTATAATACTCGTAATCAAGTATTCATTCATCGTATTAAGGTAGAATTAATAGTATTAATATAGTTTGCGTCGTCTGGAATCAGCCGCCCCGATCGTGGTTGTGATTCTAGCCGCGACAGTGAGGCTAAAAGTCCTTTCATAACCCACGTTAATATCATCAAAAATATGTCCAACTGCAGTTTAGTAGGTAAATAACCAAACGGTACGGTATTGACAAATTCATAATACGGGAATCGTCTCTAGTATTAAACAGTCCACGTTTAAAATTTTAAAAACTATCACTCAATTAGCTTAACCACACACACTTTTTTTTAGCAGATAGTCCGAATCGAAAGTCGTTTAAAATAATAGCGTGATAACCAATGGTTGGTAAAAACTATAACGACATGTTTAAAGACACCCATTTATTGAATTATATCAATAGCTAACATTTTATATTATGTACTTCGACTAAGATGGTACTTTGTCATAAAGTAGGTAAACAAATCGACGTCGCGTTATGTTCAAGTGTAATACGAAACGACCTTTACCTACGTACTTTGTACAGTGACAATTCAAATGTGATTTTAAAGCCTACTTGAATAAAGACATTTTTATGTAATTTGACTTGAATGCTGTCATAATGACACCATTGAATTAACTACACTGATCCACCATTGTAATTGTTACACAGTCTCACATCCGTTATACTTTATTAGCTTAAAATTGTCTCACTGTTGTACAAAAACCGCTTTAGCTATAGGGAGAGGAATTGATGTTTATTCTGCCACACTGCTCCAATGTCATTCGACTGGCCCGTTGGCGCGATAGGCATTATTAAATTATGCATTATTATAATATGGAACAGACGACGGTGTCTGTATGTTGAAAAAAAGAAACGAAACAAAACTTGATCGATAATATTTTAGCACAGCATTTAAGCGATTTATTTGAATAAATATTTTAATAATATTGTTGTTGTTCCCGTGAGTAGTTATTGAAACCCACAGCCGAAGCATGTAGTTCATAGGATTTCGTTAAAATCGTTAGAAAGTACAAGAATGTAATAGACAGGTGGGTAGAGCGAATGACGGAAAAATGTGAAAAACTAAAATGTTTTCCTTTCATGCATGTACTGTTCGAGGGCTACCTTTAAAACAGGGTTGGCATGAATAAATCATTTTGATTTAAATCATGATTTAAATCACAATTTAAATCAAATGATGTTTTCAATAAAAATCATTGATTTAATCAAAAATGTTTAATTTCACTTTCTTTTACAGAAATCAACATTAAAAAAAACAGATTTAGAAATTAATTTAAGTTACAAACTATGGTCGTTTAAGTCTGAAAAATCAATATCATTATTATAATATTTATATAAAAAAACTAGTTTTCCAGCCTTTTCATTTCCCAGTCGGTTTTTTAATTTGCTGTGAACAATCCCAAAGGTGGGAAAACACTCTTTCCACAGCAGCTGAAGAAGCTATCGCCCCAAACAATTGCTTCACCGCTGGGAAATTTTTTGACTGTTCCTGTTGTTCTGTTGTGCATCTAGATATTAACTTTTTCTTCATGTAATAGTGTTTTTGTATTTTCTTTTCTTTGTGGTGTGCAATAAAGAATATATTATTATTATTAAAAAATTTCCACTAATCATACTGTTGTCTACTATAAGTACGATCACCAAAACCATATAGAAAACAAGTTAGTATTTTTTATTTAGTTTTGTAAATAATAATTTTAATAACTTACCTACAACTTCAACATCGTCACTAGATTCCGGAATATTATTTTTGCACTTTTCGTAATGTATTTTCATCCTCGCAACCAGACCTTAAATTTGTTTTTTTCCATTTGTATATAGCCCAAAAGCCAGTTTGTTAGTGTTTTTTTCTTTGAAATGTTCCCAAATCCCATCTCTTTGGCGAGGCATTTTATTTATAATAAATTGGTCACGCACGCGTCACAGCAATAATAATAGTAAGCAGACGAACGAATGAATGCTTGTCAGAACGAAAGTAAGACCGCAATTGCAAGCGAAATGAACAAAACACTACACGAGGATTCCCTTTTGCTTGGCATTCACATGTCAGACAAAAGGGAAATCCCCGCGCTGTGCCGGCGTAATCCCTTGATTATCGGCGTTCAATTTTGCGCAAAAATATTGTTAAATTAAATAATAAAATCAAAGAATCAAAACAATGATTAATTAGGATTTTTTAAAAAAAATCGTACTTTTTTGATTTTTTCCAACCCTGCTTTAAAAACAGTTTTATATTTTCTTTTTTTTTTTTAATTTTCCTATGCCGTTGTCAAACATGAAAATAGCCTTTATAGGTTCAAGATTTTCTCCAGTCTGTATAAGGTTAAACATCGACTTTTCTAAAATGTATCGAAACTCATTTAAGGCTTCTGAAACCACGTAAGTCACCCAATCGTTATAACGGCATATACTCTTGATATTGCGTGCGGTCGATGGCTATCAACTATTATTGTTAAAGATAAACAACATAATTTTCATGATCCATTCGACGAGACTTTGAAATTGATGACAAAAAGTTTTAAAGGGAAAAAATATAAGGGCTTACACAAGAATAGATTACAATAATACTATTATTAGCTCATTGCATTCTTGTAGAAAGTCAAAGTTCTTTTACAACGTGTTTTGAGAAATTTAAATGTACTAACATCATCTCTTTGTTTTCAGCCCGCCGGACAACATTTTGGATATGTTGAACATGATATCAGATCTTCAATCAGAGCGAATGGATTCCCAAAGGGCGGAGTTGCGTCCGGTCCAGAAGCCTTCTAAAGTCAACAAGGCCACTTCGTTACCTGGCCTTCGTCCTCTGCAGACTACGAGCACTAGACCAGAGGACGACTTCATGGAGATCATTGCTCGGGTGCAAGTAAGAAGCTGTACTTTTATTTATTTTCATGTAGAAAATATAGGGAAAATAGGAAGTGGTGAACATAATCGGCCATAGTCGATCTTAGCCAAAAATCCGCGAAGCGATATCGAAATAAATCAGATCGAGAGAGGTCATAAAACGCGAGAAAATCTAGCCAGCGCGATGTAGAAAAACGGTTGAGTTATACAACGACATCTAGGGAATCACAACCGAATTAGTACAAAGCAATTTCTCTTTTTACATTTTATTTTTTAATCTTATTTTACATGAAATGTAAAATTTCTTATAAGAATAAAACTTTTTAAACCTAAAAAATATAGTTAAAATCGTTTTCTTTGTTTGATTTGTTACAAAAATGACCATGTAAAATATATATTTACATATTAATGTAATTACAATACTTATAAATTATTTTTAAAACAAATACTTTTTATTATATTTACTCTGTTCAAATATAAATTTACAATTGCATTTATTTACGTACATTTTGAAACAAAGATATAACATTACTATTATTTTGAATAAACTTTTAAGTTAATTAAATTTATGGATTTTAATATATTTAAAAAGATAAACAATTTATAATATTATACATATTTACAATTCAAAACTTAAAATAATTATTTACAAACAGTTTTGGTATAAATAATGTCCGCGTGGAATGGTGCCAAGAATACTAACAGCATTTCTCCGTTGAATCGCAATTCCGATTCTTTGGGAAAAAAATGAACCAGCCCTCCTGTCACTAGTGGAGGCTATGAGACGTGGAGTTAATTCTTTTAGAATTTTTTTTTTGCACTGCTACTCCAAGGTACAAGTGTTTCGACTGCAAAAGGCACAAAAACATAACTTTGTGTCATTTCAGCCTTCTCCGCAGCGGCTCCCACTCTTAAAGTCGTTTCTCTGACATGAGATGGAGCCAATGTATCGACGCAGGTTGCGTCCCACCCCTCACCTTTCCCAGGGAATCAGTGTTAAACCATCAGGCCTCTTGCCATCATCGCGACAAATTCCAGTAGGCTCAATAAGAGCAGGAACGTCGCTGGTGGCAAGAGCCCTTGTAATGGTCTCATTCAGGGAACCGTGGCGGGAAAACCAACCTGAACTCTTGTTGCAAGAAAGGCCGTGTAGTCCGAAAAAATCAACCTCCTTTCCGTACGGACATCTGTGTTTAAAATACAGACGTGCTCCCAACCGGAGACCTATACAAATTCGAAAACTTTCATTATCTAAAAGTGTCCCAAGGTTTTTTGACGGCATTGCGTGTAACCAGTGACCTGACTCTTTAATTGATAAAGCTAGAAGCCTTGCACGGTTTTTGTCACTTGTAAGATTTTGCGTCAAATTTTCACGAGTATTGTGAACCAATGCCGCATCCCAAAGTTTTTGTTTTGTAACTTCCTTGGGGATATCGTCATTAGGGCACCTCAACTTCCAGTTTTCTACTGCGTCTGTAGCATCTGTAATTTAGACTGAACTTGCTTTTAAAATTTCGGAACATAGACCTTTGATACTATGCACAGAAGCAAGAAAAGCAGGAAGAGCGACACTAGAAATTTTTCTCACGCCGATGCCACCATCTCTAATTGGTAAAGTAGCTTTTGTCTAGCATGATTTATACCAAAACTGTTTGTAAATAATTATTTTAAGTTTTGAATTGTTAATATGTATAATATTAACTTTAACTTAGCCTTAACTTTATAAAATTATATATTATGCAATAAATTTATTAAGAGGTAACCTTTAATTTTAAAAAAATTATAAAATCTACGTAACCTCACTTTTGATCGTAAGTATTATAGTCAATGTACATAGATATATATTAATTAATTGAATTTAACCATAATTTAATAATATGACTGTCAATTTAGCAGACGTTAATTAATTTTTAAGATAATGAAAAAATATATATAAAAATAATTGGCTTCTAAATTTAGATTATAATAAAACTGAAAATCTACTAAAAAATATCAGATATTTAAATTTTCTTAAAAAAATAAGTAATAAAAAAAAAGTTTCACTTCAAACGTGTGTTCATTAATATAAACACAGACACACACACACACACACACACACATTTTTTTTGTAAATTCTTTAGGAATATGTCTTGCAAGTTTGATTTAAATCCGTCAGCCCGCAGTGGAAAAATCTGTCAGCTAACAGGGGACATACATGCTGGAGGGGATTTACATGCTGTTTTAATTCAATTCAGTGCAAATATAATTTTACAAATATACAGTATAAAAGAGCAATTTAAACAAGTGTTATCCGCAATTTCATGTTTAGTATTTCTTTTACCAAAAATTAACATTATCTACATGGACATGGACACATAGACATGTTTACTTTCGTATTTATGTTCGCGATTTCGCCTTTTGAATTTATTCCTTCTCCTAAGGGAACCAGTATGAATTTTCGAATAAAAAGTACCTAGTGTCCAACTTTGTAGTATGAGCTCAAATCATACTTAGTTTTATTGGAATCCTTTCTTTAGTTTCGGCGTGATCTGCGGCCAAGATGCAGATAGACAGACACACGAAAATGAAAATAAAAAATACAGATTTTCCTTCAGTAAAAAAAAAAAAATCGAAATATCTTCAATGTACTGAAGGTCCACTAAAAAAGTTCACTTAAAGAAAGCATGTGTTATTTTTTTAATTTAAGACTAATTGAAGTAATTTCATGTCGTACAGGGATCGAGGCTAGACGATCAACGCTCGGAACTCCCAGCACAGAAACCCAAGGAGCGTCCCCCACTGGACGATGATTTCTTCTCCTTGATAATGCGGGCCCAATCCGGCCGGATGGAAGACCAGAGGGCTAGCGTAAGTTCATTTATTTTTTTCATACTCAACGCTCTCCATTAGCTCTTCAAATTTATTTATATATGTATTATTTCTGTATGTTCATTTATTATAATAACCGAAACAGGTAATAATAATCTGAGAATGCATCGTCAGAACTATAAGTTTGATGCATTAATATTCCTCAACCAAGCTCTGAATTTTTGATTTATGTCCAAAGATATTTGTGGTTCTAGGGTTATCATGATTAAGACCACTCCTTTTCTGTTGATAGATTCCAGCCTATTTTTCTCAATTTTTGCTTGAATCTCATTAGTTATTGGCAGGAGAGATCCGAATCGATGGTTTTTGCCTGGCGGTAAAAGCTCATAATGAAACGATGCCCTTTCAGTCCCATCATACAGATAGCATCACCTTATTGCGTGTTAATCCGGGTTCCGCTACATTCTGTGGAGAATGTCCTTTGACCATGATTTTTTTCGCGCGTTCATGTCTCGTAGATGATCCGCTTTTCATCACCAGCTACAAATATTTTCAAAAATGGTTCACTTTCATTATGTTTCAATAGAGAATCGCAAATGCGACAGGATTTATTAGGTTTCTGTCAGTGAGCTCGTGTGGCACCCTAAATATCGATCTTTATTGTTATAGCTAGACTTTTTCAAATGAGTCTACTGTTTTATGGTCAGTTCTTAGTGCCTGAGCTATGTCTTTTTTTTTTCAAAAATGGCATCAACTTTATCCATATGAGGGTGACCAGAGCGAGCTGCATCTTTGACATCAAAATGCCCAAACTGAAAACGCTTGAACGAACTTTGTGTGACTCTCTACTGACACTGCATCAGATCCATAAATTTCACAAATTTTTTTCTTATCTTGAGTCGCATTTTTTCCCTTTTTTATAATTACCAGTACAACCAAAGAGATTTTTCTTCAATTTTGTTCATTCAAAATACGAAAAGAATTTTTCCCCGACCTATTACGAATACTTATTCAAGATGAATAAAGATGAAATTTTCTGAAACTCCAAATCTCTACTAGTTATATCGACTTTTTATTTTAAATATACACAGTTAAAAAAAAAATATCGAAAATGTATTAAAAATTTATATTAGTGTGAACTTAATATGTTTTTACTTTCTTGACTAATTAATATGTTAATATTTCAGATCCCCTTCAAGGAATCAACTGGAAACAAAGCGTCAAATTCCAAAAAGTGAACTGAAAAAAGCGTATAAAGTAGTAAACATTTTAAACGACCTGAAAGCGACATTCTTCTTCAAATGCTTAAAACCAACAAATATTTTACTTTCAAATCGATAAACCTTCGTTTTAAGAATTAACAATTGTATCAAAAGAATGGTATTTCTTCTACAGTCTTTGAAATTCTATTGAGGTTGTTATCTCGACCGTACTAATCAATCTGCCTCATGTCTTCTACGTGATATTGGCGAATTTTTATTTTTTTTCTATTTTTTCACCAATTGATTCCATTAATCCAAATGAAACAATAATAATATATTTAATGAAATTTTCATATGAAAACATTTCATATTTTGCGAATGAAGTAAAAGGGTCGTTAAAATGTGGAATAGAATAGTACGTTATTTAATTTTTTTTTTTTAATGTATACTGCATGTTTAGATTAAGACTCGTCTATATACGACTGTTTATGTAATTTTGGTATATTATGAATTGAAGCGAATGCTGTGCTTATTCGCAAGGCCAAATTAGCGATTATTCGGACAAAATTTGTAAAAAAATTCGAACAGCAGATAAAATTATTATCGATCTTTGGAAGCAGTGATTATTTATCTGAGATGCTTCATTCTGCTATTTTAATCGTATTGCATCGACGACGTTTATATGCGACATTTTTTATTATTATATATTTTTACTGTCACTGGTAAGCTATCGGAAATTCATTACGATTCCATTATGACCCAGCTAACGTAATAACGTGATTATGAAATACTATTTGTGATACGATTGTAATAGTAGAATGCGGGACCTGTAAAACATTTTATTTTTAAATGTAAAAAAAAAGAATTCTTATTTATTTAAAATATTTTACAGTAATTAAATTACCTAATTTATAGTTTATAAACTTATATAGTCCAATGTTATACAAGAACAGTCGTTGCTTGAATGCACTGGTGACGTCCGATGTGAATTTATTTTAGACTATATTATTATTCCTAGCAAAAAAAAAAACTATAGATGAGCGATAAAAATCTGCAATTTTACATAAATTGAAGTATTTATCGATTGACATTACTTTTAACTGTCGTTAATTTTAAAAACAGTCGCCATGTAAATTTAATTTGATGAAATTAGTTAACTTTGTATAATTTACATTGTTGCCAACTGTCTACTATGCATGAAAAGTAATTGGAATCTCGTTCTAAATTTTTTTAATACGACTGACTTTATATTGAATGAATATTAAACATTCCAAAACATAATATATTTTTTATTATTTAATTTATTTTTTATCTTAATCTTTCATAAATGTTGGCAACTCTGTTAACATAGAATTTCTTTATAGACAACTATGTCTATGAATACTAATTATTATTCTTGTCGAATGACACTAAATGTGTAAAATTGTTGGCAGATAAAAAAATACACAAAAAATATCAATTTAAAAATATCATATCTATTTGACAATGGCGAAATAATCAGTTCTTCAGCAAAAATAAAATAAAAATTATGAAAAAAAAAATACTATAAAAAAATATATATTTAAAGATTCAACTATAGTCAGATCGCGGAGCAGGAAGAATTTTGTATATTGACCTTTTACTACCTGTCTCTGTCACCCCCAGACGCAATATATATACGGACGGACGCAGGAGTGACAGAGACAGGTAGTAAAAGGTCAATGTACAAAATTCTTCCTGCTCCGCGATCCGACCATAGTTTTATCTCGAATTCAAGTCCGTGAAAATGTCAATTTGTATATTTTAAGATTACTTTGTTATAATTATATTCAACTGTGCTTTGTAATTCTAGTGTTAGGTTTCATTCCACGGCCTATTTATATCGGGCTATCGCTATATATAAAACAAGAAGCCAATGTAATTACTCATTTTATACATTACAAAGTATTACATATGGATGTGAAAAAAAAATTATAAACCAAACATTCATTGATTCCGTCGATATCCGTAGCATTAAACTCGTATGAATATCAAAAATATTTCTTATATCATAATTAAAATGTAAAAAACTTTTACATTTTTATATTAACATCATTTTTAATGTCATAAAATAGAATAATGGGAATGTTCGCGCCCTCTTTTAAGAATTAAGATTAACTAATTTAAGATTTTCTTCACCTTGAAAGCAGCGCATGTGTACGTCATGTTGTCCCATTTCCGCGCCTGTTGAACGTATGACGTGCGCATGCGCTCCTATCATATTGAAGACAAACTTCACTTAGAAGGGGCCGCGAACATAGCCATTATATCCGAATATAACCCAAAATACTGAAATATAACGCTTTTTAACGTAGTTTAATTTTTTTTCTTGTCATGGCAATGATAAATGCCTACTGGTCAGTGTGCTAAATTATATTACAAGACACTTATGAGGTACGAAAAAAGTTTATTTGAACACAATAACGAACATCCTGGTTAAGTTTTGACAGGAATAAAAAATAAAAAAAAAAATAAAAAAATAAAATAAGATACAGAATTTCACAAAATCAACCGTCCTTGACAGAATTCATACGAGTTGATAATATAAACTAATTATAATTAAAATAGCTTTAGTACATTAGTTTCTTCCTTTTTTTGTATCATTTTATAATTTTGAATTGCTGCCAGTATATTTAAAACTTTTTCTTTTGATAAATTTTTGTTTTAAATTTTATACATGGATGCCATTGTCATATTTTATATAGTATATAACTATGGTGATGCAAATAATGAGTATTCAATGAATCTAATATCCTTAAAGCAAGTCTTGGACATTGTCTTTCAACCCTTCTGAGATAACAACATAGGAGGATCCAGAAATTCCCTAAAATAAGGTTTAGTGTATGAATAAATACAGCACAATATAGTATGGAGTTGATAGGGTATAATAGCTGACGTATATTAGTCATTGCATTATTATATAATCGTAAGTTTATAATGCTAATCGTAAAATTGTGAACTGTTTATGACTTGAATGAAAAACATCAGTTGGATTATTGTTATACTTTCCGAGTTTCACAGATAGACTTTTAGTACCGGTTTACAATTTGACGTATTACAATAGGTATATTAACCAACAATCAATATTATAAACCAACAATTTTCATAATAATGCGCTGACATATGCGCAGTAGACGCTCAAGTCAACTAGGAGCACCTAATTATACGCGGTACCTCTTTTGAGGTTTTGTTATATTTACACGGACGAATACAAATAAAATCTATTTTTCTCTTATGCCGTGGCGAATTGTTCAATGAATTTATTAATCACATTTTTATTTTATTTAAGCTTATGATATATTTGATTAATACCTTTTTACGTGATTGATGAATTATTAAAAAAAGACGCACAATTATTATTATTTTTGTACACGTATTATTTTTAGTATATATTTGAAATATTATAATTTTATTAAGATCTCTATGTGTTTTAATAGTAACTGTAGTGTCAATAGCATTGCCAAATTGTGAATTAAATATTTGAAACTGAATTTTATTTTTTTTCATGAAATCCTTTGTAAAATCTACATCATAATGTTTTTTGTAATGAAATATGTACCAGAAAAGCTTAGAAGGTTTTTCTATTGTATGTTCGAAAGAACTGATCACACCTACCTACGAGTGGTATTAAAAAATCTATTTATGTTAGATAGTTAATTAAAGAACAGTCACAATTTCTGATGTGTGTCGAAATTTCACGCGGGTAAAGACAAAGTAGATTTAATTTAGTTGTAAAAGAACCTAGGATTGTGACGTAATGATATTAAGCCAATAATAATTATATTTGTAATTTTATAAATTCATCAGTGTGCTGGAGACCTACTTTCTATGACCGTTTTCATATTATCACGTTATTGGTTGAGACGTAAAGATGAATATAAATAAACCTCAGTTATGTAACGCGTCCACTGTTTGACATTGTTTTATAATATTTTAACAAATACAAATTTCCGTGGCTTAGCCAGTCATCTTTAGTGTACCTGATTCGCGACCAAAGTAAGAAAATATTTTTTAATAATCTATACCATAATATTATAAAGCTGAAGAGTTTGTTTGAATGCGCTAATCTCAGGAACTACTAGTTCGAATTGAAAAATTCTTTTTGTGTTGGACAGCCCATTTACCGAGGAAGGCTATGGGCTATATTACAGCACGCTACGACCAATAGAAGCTGAGAAATAATAAGAAACGTTACAAAAACGGGAAAAATGATATTTTTAAAGAGCCTTTTTACAGTTGTGTCCCTTATTATTTGTCTTCTCGAGACATTTTTTACATATAGTTCTACTTTTAAAGTAAATATAACATCACTTACTGAGAATTTTAGAAAAATAAAAAACTCAATAATATGTTGAACGACCCAGGAATCAAACCTGAGACCCCTTGTTCGGCAGTAACGCTTCCGACCACTCGACCAACGAGGCGGGTACCTTCTCTTAGCGTAATTGCTTAAAAATAGTTAAGTACGTTTTTCCCTCAAATTAACGCAGGTCCGCGGGGCACAGCTAGTATTGATTGTAATTTGACATCTATAATTGTGCGCTTATTGCTATCACACATATCACAGGTGTTACAAGGTCGTAGCTATAGGTTTAAAAGTGCATATTTAAACTGGGTTGCATGGACTAAGCGCACAAAAAAAAGTAAAATTTCTATTATAATGATTGAGATGTTTTTTCTTCGATGGCCTAGACCTTTTTAAATAATTAACCAAAATTAATAATTCATATACCATTTTAAAACTTATGTTCCCTGCTTTTGACAAAAAATATAAAAAACATTAAAAAATGTTTTTCATTAAAAAATAATAATACATATTATAACTAACGATAAGATATAGATACATAATTCTATATTAAAATAGGTAAGTATTTCTAATTTCAATAATATTGACTTGCATAATCGGTGATGATAAAACGAATATATATACTTATTCAAAATTTAAATATAAATATATTGTTGAAAATTTAATATATAAAAATGTCAAAATGATGATCATGTCAAAGCTGTTCTACATAAATCTGTCAAAGTCAGTTTGTTTTTTTTTTTCTTCTTTTTAATGGTTTTCAATCAAACATATAGCTGATCCGTACGAAGATTTTTTAGAACATCAAGAACTCGTAAATTTTCTTCACATTATATTAACATTTATTATTTGACTACAATAGTATGCGAAATTTTCTCACGGGTCAGCTAATATAAATATATTTGCTTTTTAGAAATGCTAGGTAAATGACCTTTCGAATCTCGTAGCTCAAACGAGATTTCTGGATTAAAGATGATAATGTGAAAATCACATATAAATATCCTTCTCCAAGAATAGTGTTAAACAGTCCTATGTATTAGCAGAACAAATTAGGCCTTTTAATAAGTTTCTAGAAGCCTTCAAGATACTTAAACGATAAAATAATACGGATTCATCAACGTTAATTCGCACGATACAAGTTTTGGAAAGTATGAACACAAAAAAGCAATAAAGTTGTTTTAAAAATTCTTAATACCTCGTAATAAAAAGAAGGCCCTGTGACCCGCTAAAAACTTGCGTCGCACAGCAAAATACAACAACAATTAAACAGCCGCATTTAAATGTTTTAGGACTTGCTTAACCAGTTACTGATAATGTTTATATCACACATAAGCTTCTGATAAGCTTTATCAGCAGGAGGTAAAACAAAACATTAGGACCTATTTCAACTCAACTATATACTACAATGTTTGGATTTACAGGTTTCGTGTAGGAATATCTGACAAATAAAGTGAAGGTTGATAGTGAAAAAGAACAATATATAATAATCTTTTATCTCTTGGATACTGTTATAGGTACATTAGATAACTTTATCAGCAGCCGGTGAAACAGACCCTTAAGATTTAAATGGCTATTCATAACATTTTTAGTATGAAATATTGTTTAAACAAACTGATTTAGAAATCCTCAGTGTAGAAGCCCAAGTCCATAAAAGGTCTGATGAAAAAATTATTAAGCTGGAAGGAGAATTAAGCAGAATGGGATACATTGAGTTTATTTGAAGTCCGAAGAGAGGGGGAGCCGGGGAGGACACGATAAACCTAAAATCCGGTACTTCATACTACTGAAAGTAATAGATTTTTCAATTTCTTAGCAAGTTCTTTTTTTTTTTTTTTTTATCTGCGTGTTTTGAGTTTTAACATCAGCGACGTCTAAAACTACCTCAGTCCCCCGAGATCATGGACGCTGTAAAGGGTCCGAAACGTCGGGAAATAATTTATTTTAATTAAAAATCGTTAAACTGTAAAGTTTTAAAACAAATAAACGCGATAAAATCCGATTTAGACTTTTAATTAAATGAGTAAAATTCACGTAAATATAAGAGAACAGTAATTTATTTAAAATCTTATTTTGGTTTTCAATTAGTTTGAAAATATTGTGTTCTCGTTCCTCCTCAGCTTTTTTCATTATATTTGTTATATCATCTGCTATTTTCTTTCTGAAGGTGACCAAGTTATTTTTTCTGAAGAAAGTTCACTACTAGGAGACTTGTTTTTTGTTAATAAGATCACGGAGTCAGTTGCACATGCTCCGGTTAGTGATAAATCAGGTTCAGATAAACTTTCGCTGACCTTTAATGTCAAAATCGGAAGTGAACGTACTGCTCACGGCATCGATTTAGACTCATAGCGTGTGGCTCAATAAGCTGTATGAATGTAAACAGTCGTAGGAGTCCCGCTTACGTTAAGCGTAGCAGAAGTTCATAGCACTTAGTAGCCGATGCAGTCGAAACACTTCGCGTTCGTAGTGGAGTCGATAACGTCACTTGAGGGTAGGCAAAGCCCCACCACTAAAAGCAACGAAAAATTGAGTCGTTAAATTAGCGATAGGTAGGTACTTGCAGCAATAATTATGACTAACTCAAGGTCTGCCCAGTGGGAGGCAACAATTCATAAGTACATCACAAGAGGGACAAAGATTTGAATTATGAGTCTTGCAGCCCCCAAATCTGCCAAATTGCCCCCAATAACGAAATTTTAGGATGCAATTTACTAAACTATTCGAATACACGTCCGCTACGTAACAGGGCAGAGAAGAGAATCAGATAGATCATACACTTTTATATGTTGCATACCGCTATACGTCAGATAGCTTTATTAGCAACCTGTGAAACAGGTCCTTACTGTACTTTTTAGGTTCTGTAAATAAACGATTGAAGGCTTGGAGCTTAATTCACTACGCCTTGTTCTATCTTCGACCCAGGTTGGCGAAAATAGTTTCTCAGTGTTTCACTTAAAGCGTACAGGTTTCTTAATAACGTGGAATTAGAATACCTACTAATTAATGTCAAACTCGAGGTTACTTTTTTAACAGGACTTAAATTTTAAGGGATACCGGCCCGAATTAATACCATATTTTTTTGCGAGACAAGCATTCGACGGCGCGCGGCGGTCATTCTTTCATAAAATGTTCTAGTAACTAGCAAACCCGGCGAACTCCGTTTCGCCACCAACTTATTTTCGTGAGGGATACTCACACCACGTACTGCCGCCATGCAAAACCATATTGTTTTGTAGTACATTCTATGTATCAGAGATGGCGCTGTATATGAAAAATGATTTTCCCTGTTTTCCTGCTTTTCTGTTGAAATTTTTTTTGAATTTAGTTTGCTATAAAGCTCACGGAGCCCGAGACCTTTCCAACGAATGCAAAACCGTGGAAATCGGTTCGTGCGTTCTGGAATTATAGGGTCAGGAAGGAAAACCCGACTTATTTTTATATTATAGATGAAGCGAAAGGAAGTTACCCTAGAACTTTTTTTTTGACGTGATAACGTCTTGTAAATCGATGAATGCCGGCTGCACCACACGAAGAAGTAGTTATAAATTCATTGTAATGTTTCACGAGCAAGAGCACGGAACAAGCGATAGAGAGGCACCATCGGCCTAAGCGTTCGGCTTGTGAATGAAAAACAATAACGAAGATTGGAGGATCGTATAAGTAAATATCACACACACAAACATGTATATAAGTTGTAAATAAATTGTTAATAGCACATTGTTACTTAAAATATTTGAATTAACGAGTGAAAATCTTATCTTATATCTTTAAACGAGCAATTCTTGTATATATATATATAATCTGAATCTCGGAAACGGCTCCAACGATTTTCATGAAATTTAGTATGCAGAGGGTTTCGGGGGCGATAAATCGATCTAGCTAGGATTTATTTTTAGAAAATGTCGTTTTATCCCTTTTTTTTAAGCAATTGAAAAATATCATTAGCGAATACGAAGGCAAATTTCGCTGTCATTGACAATCTTATAATAGCTCGAATAGGAATCGGGCGAATTAGAAATAAGAAAACTCGGGTTCGAAACCAAGTGTCTACAGACCAATTTTTTTTATCCTTTTTTTTTCAAGGTTTTTTCTTTTGTGAGAAAAACTATTATAGAAAGCTTTTTTTATTTAAATTACCAGTTCCTATTATTTTACTATTATGTCAGTAAGATTGAAAATATTTATGTTTCATCGGTATGTAGTGTATCTACGAGTAAATATTATTTAACCGAGCAAAGCTCGGTCATCCAGGTACTAAATGTTAATTTATCAAAAACAATTGTACCTAATTGAATCAACTCATTCTTTGTATTATACAAAATTGTAACGCCGGTATTTGAGTACTGAAAAATAAAAAACGTACTGACAATAAACTTGATTTATTTCTTGATTGAATTTACAAATTTAATTGAAGTAGAAAATAATTTCTTGTCCGATCGCTTCGCTTTCGCCAAAAGGAATTAGGGATGGGCAAAAATAATCGATATATCGAAATATCGATATTTTTTTAGAAAATAATCGATAAATATCGGCGATATTTTTAATTTTGAAATATCGATAATCGATATTTATCTCCGAATATCGGATGCGATATTTTTTTTGATAAAAAATAAATATTATTTTTAAGTTTTCAAAATTATTTTCGTATCGAAATACTTTTGTCGAAGGATAATGTTGATACTGGACGCCGGATGACCTTTTTTTTTAGGTATTCGGATAGGGTACGAAGGATAATGTTGTTACTGGACGACGGATGACCTTTTTTTTTTAGGTATTCAGATAGGGTACGAAGGATAATGTTGTTACTGGACGCCGGATGACCTTTTTTTTTTAAATTTTTCAGGTAATCGCATTTTGAGATAAAAATATCGATTTATCGAAATATCGATATTTTTTGCTCAGTATGTATCGATATTTCTGAAAATATCGATACGATATATATCGATATATTTTATACATTTTCCCATCCCTAAAAGGAATACCCAGCTGCTCGACTATTCTCTCCTCACCACACTTCACCCCTCCTCTCCACACCTCACCCCTTCTCTCCACACCTCACCGCCTCTGCTCCCTCTCACTGCTCTCCGCCCAACGTCACACAATGTTGCCCGTTACAGTCGGCCATCCTGAAACAATTGCACCGCAATTGGTGCAACATACACAGATTTTAACTTTCTACTAAATCAATCAATCATCCCTAGTAACGACGTCATCATCGCTGCTAGTCTCGCTAGGGTTTGGGGCACTTCGATAAGTACGGAGAGAATCTGCGGCTACTACACCGGAGAACTTTTTGTAACTACGCATGCCCTTTACACTTCTAATCTCATATCACCTGTTATTTAATACCTTTTGAACAATATAAGGCCCAGAGTAAAGCACTTTTAATTTATTATTTACGTTTTTAACTTCACCACTTGATGGAGCTTGCTTCCAAAGAACTAAATGCCCACTTTTTAAACGTACCTATTCTCAGGTTTATGGCGCTATCATAATTTCGTTTCATTATTTCAGTTCGTCGCTCTAATCGCTTTGAAGCATTTTTACGTTTTATTTATACAGGTGTAAAGTCTACATTACAAGTTGAATTCGGCATTAATCTACCCCACAGGATTTATTGTTTCAGTATGGACGTGCTATCAAAAATTTAGAAAAGAATCTACAAGCATTAAAATATATTGATGACCTTTCCGTGTTCTACAAAATGGGCCTAGATAGTCAATATGAACTACTTCCATAGTGATATTAGGCTTGAGCACAGGATGCAATTCACCACTCAGTTTTTCGGTAGGTACTTCAGCGTAAGCGCACTCTAAACAGCTATATTCACATATATTTTTTTTTTATAAAACGAGTCATGTTCGGAAACCAATCATCTGACTTAATTAGCTCTTCGCACCGTTTAATACCTATTTGGCCTATTTTATCGTAAAGTTTTTGCATGAATTTCTATGTAGCAAATGTCGGCACTACTAATCTATCACCGTACAATTTTATCCTATATAATCTATCGTTTTTAATTTTATAATTGTTTTTAACATCATTCCAAGCATTTCCTACCGTACCGTACCATCAAGTACCAGTCATGGCTGGATATTATATTTAGGTATATTAATAATACGATCAAAAGATCAATATTTATTGGAGGTACTATATCGGTTGATGGTTAACGACTCAGAGCATCGACATGTTTCATACGGTCTCCAGGTCTATACTCGATCTTAGTATCGAACTCCTGAATTCTAAGCCACCAGCGAGCTATGCGAGGAACTAAATCTTTCTTTCAAATGGTATATCTCACGGCAGAGCAACCGATCTTACTCGCGTCTATATGAGTTTCACAAGGTAACAATGGATCATATAGAGCAATGAACCGGTCGTGAACATAAATTTTGTTTTATTTCATTAAAACTATGCTCTTGTTTCTAACCCCATGACCATTCCGAAGACTTTTTTGTCAAATCGGTTAATGGTTTTACTATAAGAGCAAATTTATTTATGTACTTTCTAAAATAACTACATAAACCTATGAATTGACGTAATTGATGTAAATTACTAGGCTTAGGAAAATTAAATACAGTGCAACCTCGATATAACGAAACCACAGTATAGTAATATATACAGTATTGTAACTCGGCCGTATATTTGAAATAAATGCCAACAGTGACAGCCGCGCACTACGTAAATAAACTGTGGCTACTACAACATATCGCAAAACACTATCACACTTCACGTATGCGAACGCCGCACAGTGGGCTGAAATTCGCGTTTCATAGACAGTCAAATTATTTTTTTCAAATGAGGCTTTTTTTTGTTTGAATGCGATTGAGAATAACTGCTATATGCCTTACACATATATATATATATATATATATATATATATATATATATATATATATATATATATATATATATGCCGCCGCAACTCGCTAATGTCTAATACGCACGAACGTTGCGCGCGCGAACGTGCGCAGCTCGTTGATGCACTATACTACGTAAACATTAACATGTTGTAAATATTTTGTATATATATCGTCATTTTTAAGAAATAAATTATTATTGTTCGCTATTCGCCTAACCGATTATTATTATTTACTATTCTTCGACTATTTGACTATTTGCTTTAAATCCTTCTGATATTAATCTCCAAGTCTTACTCTCCAAAGTGGCGACCCCGACGAAGAAACATCCCGACGAATAACTAGAAGAATCTCTGCTTGTCAAAAAAAATGGAACCAAGAACGAACGAATCAAAACAAAACCTGAAAGATGCACTGTTCCTGCAAATACGAAAACTCTCCATCGAAGTTGCCGAATTAAGAGCAAGATTATCGTACCATAACTTGACAAACCGTTCTCGAAGCCGCAACAATAATCCTCCATATAAATCAAGAGATAACACACTATCGTCAGCGTGCTATTACCACTTACGTTTCGGGGCTCAGGCAAGAAATTGCAGATCACCGTGCTCTTTCGAAAAGAAATCGGAAAACTAAAGAGAACGCTGGGAGAGCCGGAATCCGGCGCTCAAGAATATTCCTACCGCCTATTTGTCACAGACAAATAGACATGAATGTCTTTCTTGGTGGACACGGGAGCTAACATATCCTTTCTACCTGGAAAAAAATCTCACTTCACTACACCGCTGCCATTCAAACTCTACGCCGCCAACAACACCACCATCTCTACATACGGGGAAAAAACACTCGAACTCGACCTCAGTGGAAGTTTATAGTCGCTGACGTGTCAAAGCCCATACTGGGAGCCGATTTTCTGAAACATCATCAACTTACCGTGGATTTCAAAAATAAGAAGATTATCGACAACGTTACTAGTTTAACAGTCCAAGCACCCGTTCGAGCTACATCTGTACCTACAGTACGAAGCAAAGACAGCAAGAATACGTACCACAACATCCTCTCAAAATTTCCCAGTATAACAAGATTGTCTGCAATGAACATCAGTGACAGCAAGATCAACGTCCAGCACTATATCGAATCGATCGATATAGTGCTGGACGTTCACTAATCGAAAGATCGAAACAGAAGGCCCACCTGTCCATTGCCGTGCATGAACTATACCACCACATCACTGCGAGAAAGTCAAGAAAGAGTTCCAAAACATGATGGAACAAGGATTATGTTGCCCCAGCAAAAGTCCACGGGCGTCACCTCTTCACGTCGTACCAAAAAAGAATGAAGACATACGCGTCTGTGGTGACTATCGCCGTCTCAACGCTATCACCAAGGCCGATCGCTATCCAGTACCAGTACCAGGATTTCACCTACCAACTTGCTGGGAAGACCATATTTTCAACAATAGACCTCAACAGAGCGTACCAACAGCTTTGCGTCCGCGAAGAAGATATTGAGACGATTACAATAATAACGGCAATGGGACTATTCGAATTTCCGAAAATGTGACCAGGTCTAAAAAACGCAGGACAAACATTCCAGCGATTCATACACCAAGTACTAAGTTGACTGCTTTACGTATTTTCTTTTATCGATGACGTACTTGTTGCATCAGTGAACGAGAATATTGTAATATAATAGAACACCTTAGAACCGTGCTGCGAAGACTTGAGGAACATGGAATCACCATAAATCCATCGAAATGTCATTTCGGTCAATCAGAAGCTCAATTCTTAGGATACCACGTTTCCAAAGAAGGTATCAAGCCCCCAGCACAGAAGATCGACATCGTCATGAAGTATCTAAAACCTACAAACATCGAAGAGCTACGTCGTTTCCTCGGCATGTTAAATATCTATCGTGACCACATAGCTAATGCCGCATCAATCCAAGCGCCACTCAACGCATATAACCACAATGTAAAAAAGCGTGACAAGACGGTCATACAGTGGACAGAAGAGTTGACATAAGCTTTTGAAACATGCAAAACCAGCATTAGCAACGCTATTTTGCTTGCACATCCACCACATCAAGCTACATAAGCGTTCTGCGACACGTCTGACAAGACAGCTGGCACCGTCCTACAACAATATGTCAGCAAAACTTGGTAACCTCTTGGCTATTTTTCAAAAAAAAAAAAAACTCCGATGCTTAATCAAAATACTTAACATACGATAGAGAACTTCAAGCAATCTACGTGACCGTGTAAAACTTCCGCAAGATGTTCGAAGGACGACCACTCATTATATTCACCGATCACAAGCCACTTACTTTCGCAATGCACAAGGTTAATTCTTCAACAGACACACCAAGACGTACGAGAGAGTTCCTATTTATTGGCGAATTTACAACCGACATACGGCATGTGAGCGGCAAACAAAACATTGTTGCTGACGCTCTAAGTCGCATCGAAACCATCACATGTCCATCATCAATCAACTACGAAGAAACAGCAACCGCACAGTAACAAGATCCTACATTCAACAGCTACAGCTACAAGAAAACATCAACTTAAAGAAAATCACTATCCCGAATACTGATGTGGCAAGCTGTACTGTGAAACTTCATCATTGAAAATACAACCATACATACCCGAACAATGTCAACAACAAGTATTCAGAAGCGTACACAATATCAGCCACCCTGGAACGCGTATGACACGGAAGATGACGTCACTAAAATATTTCTGGCTGTCAATGAATAACGACATTTCAAAATGGACAAGAAGCTGCATTGACTGTCAAAGAAACAAGATTCAACGTCACACATACTCCGCTACATCGAAATTCCCGCCAACAGAACGCTTCCGTCATCTCCACGTCGATATCGTAGGACCTCTGCCTACGACATCTCAAGGTTACCGTTACCTTATCACGATGATCGACAGAGAAACAAAATGGCCGGAAGCAATACCCACCGACGACATAACAGCTGAGACCGTCGCCGAAGCAATCTACAAACACTGGATATAAGATTTGGATGTCCATCAACACTAACCAGCGATCAAGGTCGTCAATTCGTTAGTCCAGCTGAACTTACATACGGCTATAAACTACGTCTACCGGGTGATTTTTTTACAACTTCAATAACTACAACTACGGACGACTATACCTACATCAACAAGATAAGAACTGCAATAGAACAAAACGGACCTCATCACCATCAGCTACGACGCATCACAATAGTAAGCAGCCTATCTTTATACATAAAGATCTACGCGACTGCAGCCACGTTTTCATTAGTGTCGACGCAGTTAAGAAACCTCTACAGCCACCCTACGAAGGACAGTATCGTGTTTTAAAAAGGTCTGGTAAAGTATATTCGATACAATTACATAATCGAGAGTCTAATATATCAATAGATCGTTTTAAGCCTGCTTACCTGTTGCAAGAAAATGTACCTAATGATTCATTACAAGATAGTAATTCGCCACAGAAAACTCCCGACAAGCCGCACAGCAGCATGACGTCACAATCGAATGCCAGTAATAAGAAACTCACAACACGTGCTGGCCGTTCCGTCAAGCTACCAGTACGTTTCACTTGTACACGTAGCACTGTGGCTACCACAACATACCGAGAAACAAGAATTAGTTTTGAAAGGACTGTTTAGTGATCGAGAAATAAGATTCATTTAGTTTTGAAAAGAACTACATACTGTGACGACTTAGAAGTCCTCGATCCAGCTTGCACGTGAATCATCGCGATGGCACTCCGCCGAATGGATTAAGCACCAGAGGTCCGTTCACCGTGCCGGTCGCCGCCTACGGCCAAATGAACGGGTCGCCGCTCGGCCACGGGAATGTACACGTCCGTGAAGCTAGCCTTGACGACCCAGCCCAATCGAATGAAACTTATGTGCGGATTTAGTGCTATTTATGTGCTAATTAGTTGCTCTATTCGCGAATTTGTTGCTCATCACGGGACCGAAATATTGCTGACAAGGCTAGCTTTTTTTGGAAGCTAGCCTTGTCACCCAGCCCAATCGAATGAAACTTATGTGCGGATTTAGTGCTATTTATGTGCTAATTAGTTGCTCTATTCGCGAATTTGTTGCTCATCCCGGGACCGAAATATTGCTGACAAGGCTAGCTTTTTTTGGAAGCTAGCCTTGTCACCCAGCCCAATCGAATGAAACATATGTGCGGATTTAGTGCTATTTATGTGCTAATTAGTTGCTCTATTCGCGAATTTGTTGCTCATCCCGGGACCGAAATATTGCTGACAAGGCTAGCTTTTTTTGGAAGCTAGCCTTGTCACCCAGCGCAATCGAAAGAAACTTATGTGCGGATTTAGTGCTATTTATGTGCTAATTAGTTGCTGTATTCGCGAATTTGTTGCTCATCCCGGGACCGAAATATTGCTGACAAGGCTAACTTTTTTTGGAAGCTAGCCTTGTCACCCAGCCCAATCGAATAAAACTTATGTGCGGATTTAGTGCTATTTATGTGTTAATTAGTTGCTCTATCCGCGAATTTGTTGCTCATCCCGCGACCGAAATATTGCTGACAAGGCCAACTTTTTTTGGAAGCTAGCCTTGTCACCCAGCCCAATCGAATGAAATTTATGTGCGGATTTAGTGCTATTTATGTGCTAATTAGTTGCTCTAATCGCGAATTTGTTGCTCATCCCGGGACCGAAATATTGCTGACAAGGCCAAATTTTTTGGAAGCTAGCCTTGTCATATAATATTTTGCCATTGTAATGTCTAAAAATAATCGTTCCATTAGTTGCTAATTAGTTGCTGAAATGAAAAACTGAAATTTTTGCGAAAAAGTGCCCTTGAGAGGAAATTATAAACGCTGCAATGGTCATCTTAATAAACATATATTGTTTAAGTAACTTTAGATGTTCAAACGGTAAATAGAAATGAGTGTTTAATTATTTTTTGTAAGAATCATTTTAAAATGTTATGTACAGCTAAACAAAAGTATGCAGCATGCAACGCAGCACTTTCTAAAAAGATAAAAATGCAACGAAAAAAAAAAAATTAGTAGTTTTTGTTCTGTATTAATCATAACGGTCGTTACGGGATTATCTTGACTGAATAAAAATTTTGACTATTTTGGCAAGTTCTGATTGTCGTCGTTGTTGATTTGGAATAACTTGCTTCTCACACAAATTACGACTAAGAAGGTAAGTAGTAATTTCAGGATTCTCTGGAACATTAAGATCAGCAAATAAAAAATCTTAGGGTTTCGTCTAGCCCATTAGTCCTCAGGAATTAGTTGCTAATTAGTTGCTCCTATTATGATGTAGTCGAGTACTCGATATTGCAACTATTGTACCAAATAATCATTCTAAATGTAACTAACGCATAGAACTTATAAAAAAAATACAATTTGTTTCAGCTCCTAGATTCGTCATAAACTACTTGCTGCCGTTTTGATACTGTATCAATGAACACTCGATATTACAATAAATTAGAGTACCATGGAATCATTCCGGTAGTACCTAGAGCACGAAATTCACGAAATAATAAAATCGCACATTTTTTCCTGCTCTTATAGTTCTCAGGAATTTTTCGCTCCTGTTCTAATACAGTTAAGCACTCGATATTGCAACTAGTGTACAAATAAATCATTCTAGATGTATATAAAGTATAAAACTGATAAAATAACAAATCAATACACTTTTTTATTTTTACTTTACTAAATTTTGTAAAACTATAATTGATAAGAATTTAAAATACAACATAAAATTAGAAAATTCATATGTTTGGTTGTCAACTTAATTACGAAAACACAACTACAATATCTAGGATTGCTTTCGTTATGAAGTCATTTTTCTTACGTACATATAAGGTAAAGAGCTGGAAAAAAGAAATGTGTGATTTTATTATGCCGTGAATTTCGTGCTCTAGGTACTCCCGGAATGATTTAGTGGTATTCTAGTTGCAATATCGAGTGCTCGACTGTATTAAAACGGCAGCAACTAATTACTGAGGAATCTAGGAGCTGAAAAGAAGAGTATTACTTATATTTATTTTATAACTTCTATACATTAGATACTTTTAGAATGATTTCTTGGTACACTAGTTGCAATATCGAGTGCTTGACTGTATCCAATCAGGAGGATCTAATTAGCAACTAATTTCTGAGGAACATAGGAGCAGGAAAAAAAGTGTATTGATTTGTTATTTTATCAGTTTTATACTTTATATACATCTAGAATGATTTATTTGTACACTAGTTGCAATATCGAGTGCTTAACTGTATTAGAACAGGAGCGAAAAATTCCTGAGAACTATAAGAGCAGGAAAAAATGTGCGATTTTATTATTTCGTGAATTTCGTGCTCTAGGTACTACCGGAATGATTCCATGGTACTCTAATTTATTGTAATATCGAGTGTTCGTTGATACAGTATCAAAACGGCAGCAAGTAGTTTATGACGAATCTAGGAGCTGAAACAAATTGTATTTTTTTATAAGTTCTATGCGTTAGTTACATTTAGAATGATTATTTGGTACAATAGTTGCAATATCGAGTACTCGACTACATCATAATAGGAGCAACTAATTAGCAACTAATTCCTGAGGACTAATGGGCTAGACGAAACCCTAAGATTTTTTATTTGCTGATCTTAATGTTCCAGAGAATCCTGAAATTACTACTTACCTTCTTAGTAGTAATTTGTGTGAGAAGCAAGTTATTCCAAATCAACAACGACGACAATCAGAACTTGCCAAAATAGTCAAAATTTTTATTCAGTCAAGATAATCCCGTAACGACCGTTATGATTAATACAGAACAAAAACTACTAATTTTTTTTTTTCGTTGCATTTTTATCTTTTTAGAAAGTGCTGCGTTGCATGCTGCATACTTTTGTTTAGCTGTACATAACATTTTAAAATGATTCTTACAAAAAATAATTAAACACTCATTTCTATTTACCGTTTGAACATCTAAAGTTACTTAAACAATATATGTTTATTAAGATGACCATTGCAGCGTTTATAATTTCCTCTCAACGGCACTTTTTCGCAAAAATTTCAGTTTTTCATTTCAGCAACTAATTAGCAACTAATGGAACGATTATTTTTAGACATTACAATGGCAAAATATTATATGACAAGGCTAGCTTCCAAAAAATTTGGCCTTGTCAGCAATATTTCGGTCCCGGGATGAGCAACAAATTCGCGATTAGAGCAACTAATTAGCACATAAATAGCACTAAATCCGCACATAAATTTCATTCGATTGGGCTGGGTGACAAGGCTAGCTTCCAAAAAAAGCTAGCCTTGTCAGCAATATTTCGGTCCCGGGATGAGCAACAAATTCGCGAATAGAGCAACTAATTAGCACATAAATAGCACTAAATCCGCACATAAGTTTCATTCGATTGGGCTGGGTCGTCAAGGCTAGCTTCACGGACGTGGAATGTACGATGTATCGCAACGCGCTACCACAACTCCATGGCCCGCATGCGCACGCCCGGGAAAGAGAGATAGAGCCGAAGCACACTCTAATTATTTAATGAAAAGCTGTACATAGCTCCTTAATGTTATACATATAATTTTCTAAATATTTTTATATATACAAATACAAGTTTTTCAAAATAAATTATTCACTTCAAAACCTTCTGATCAAGAGTTTAATATTAAGACACACCTTACGCCGAGTTGCACGAAAAAAAATTAAAATTTAAGTGTTTATTAAACTAATTTAATCACAAGAATTGTGATTATCTGTTGCACAAAACGTACATCTGATTAAGTTAACAAAAAAATTTAGTTTAATTTAAGACCTATATAACGGATGATTAATTCCAACAGCTTTAAATTAATCATGAAATCAACTAATTTTAAGATTAATTGCAACTTAACTAACGGAAAATTAGCGACGGTTTCGTGCAACTCGCCGTTAGTCTCTTAAACATTTTTAACGGTCCGAACGATCGATACAATAACACATCACTAATATTTTTATTTTTATTTCATTTTAATTAATAAATTAAATAATTTTATAATGATTTATTACGTAATTAACAATTGCCAGCAAGTAATTCATTGTAAATAATATTAAAATACGTAATAGATTGATTTAATAGTAAAATTAATAAATTAAAACTAAAAATTACCAATATTTATAGATACAAAAAATTAATCAGAAACAAAATCAACTCATAAACAACAAACAAACAAACTAAATACAAATATTGATTTGCTCTTAATGAGTTTTATTAACACAATAAACGTTTAAATTAAAAGTATTTAAAATCTTTTCGAGGTTCGAAAAACATCACAGAATGGAAAAATTACGTACAGTGACATTTGAGCCTTGAGGTGTTCGTTTAATTTGACAGTGACGGCTGACATATTATTATCGGCTAATCTGTGTAGATATTGTGAACTATATAAAATCATAAACTGCGAAGTGTTTTTTCTTTTCAATATAGTTATAAAAGTCGTTTATAAAGTAACGTTATATCATTATTGTGGTGAATTAAAAGAGGTTTTATAAAAAAGTTTTACTGTTTACTCGTTTCGTGCTAAGTCTACATCGGTTCTTAGCACCGATCGCTGTTTTAAAAAGAGTAGTAAATTTTAAGTTCTTGAAGTTTCCATGGTTTTTTACGCTGGATGGATGATTTTCAACAGCCTAGCACTTCGAAGTGTGGCCAGTAAGTACCCTTTTTACCTTCAATACTCATTAATATTCGAAGTTAAAAAGTATAGACAAACATGTTCTAAGAAAACTTATAATGAAGTCAGGAAGTATATATATATATACTATGTACATGTTTTTTAATTAAAACTTTATATAGGTATATATTATAACGTTCTTAAGAAAACTATACAAATTTGAAAACAGATATTTAATAATTACTTAGTGGTAATTTGCAGAAGTATACCTCTATTACAAATTAGCAGAGTTGACATTGTAATAGATAGATTAATATTTTACTATCAAGTTTCAAGGTGAAGGGTGAATTTGCATCATTGATTATTTTGATTTGGAACATGACTGAGTATTAACTTACTTTAATAAATAAATTAGCTGAAATTGTGATAATCACAATTTCAGCTAATTTATTTATTAAATATAAGTACTACAATGTATGTCCAGTCTTGGGAACTTAGGGCTTCTATGTTGAGGATCACTAAATCAGTTTGTTTTAAACAATAGGTACATGTGCTATATAGCAAGTATGTTATGGATAGCTATTTAAATCTTAAGGGTCTGTTTCAATGGTTGCTGACAAAGCTATCTGATGTATAACAGTATTTAACAGATAAAATTTTATTATATATTTTTCGTTATCACCATCAAACTCCACTTTATTTGTCAGATATTTGTAACCTGTAATTCTAACCATACCAGTTTATTAGTTGAGGTGAAACAGGCCCTAAAGCTATGGACGAGATAAACTTTATCAGCAACTGATAAAACAGGTTTTCAGTATGATATATAAAAAGTATTATTTTTAAATCTTAAACAAAAAACCTTTAAAATAGCAGGCTTAATTACAAAAATGTATCTACCATCATACCAACTTAGAGTGATATAAAATTAACATGAAATTTAAATGAATCTAATTTTAGACTACCCCATAAAGTTAAACAAATTCTATTCTAAAATACATTATACAACAAAGTAGACAATAAAGATTTCAGATTTTTTTTTAAAAGAACACTTTTTTGATAAAAAATCAAATATTTCTAGCCACAAATCAGTTAACATTTACGTAAGAAAAGAAGGATTCTAGCTAAATACAAATTTTATTTAAGTACCATACAAAATGTAGTTAAATAAACATTTATGTTAAAAAAGTTAATACAATATGAAATCTAGATACTGCCATAAATCATGAACAAATTCTTCATAGAAATATGAAACTTTGATTAAAAGACGCAGATACAAAAATCCATCCATTTTATAATATGTAGTGATTTATATTATGTTATAAGTATTTTTAGGACAAGACTTAAATCCATTTGATCTCATGCTGTCATTTAAATCACAATAACGTTTGATAGAGTAAACCGGTTTATGTTATATAAAAACTATATAATACTTATTAATATTAAATCTGATTTTACTTAATGATTTTATCACTCAAACTTTAATTTGAATTGGATTTGATATCTTTCTATTTCTAATAGTAAAATAATTATTACCATTGGTTTAGTAGCTCCAGTGCTTACTGACTCATTTTCAGGTCTACAAAAATTAGTTCAGATACACTTTCTGATATAATCGTATTAATTGAGACTAACTGATCGAGCTCTTAGAGAGTACAAATACAAACATTTACTGCCATACCTTTATCAAACCTTCAATTAAGAAACATTTGTTACATCATAATTAAAAACGACGTCAATTAAAAACAAAAAATTCTTCGCAATTATAGCAATTATCAATAACAATGATCTGATAAGAGCAGGGGTTGAAGTTATTGACATATACGTGGTCTGTTGTGGGAGAGTAAAAATTGCGACGTAACTCGGTGAAATCATATCCCTGTAATGTAATCGATAATACATTTGCGATTACGAAATAATCAAGTCTGTTTTTTATTTTCCACTCCTGAAATGTATTATGCTCTTATCGGCAAATCATAAATATGAATAATACTGAATTTACCACAGATTACAGTTTTCTACGAATAGTCTATACAAACATTTATTATATGCGAACCCGCAACTTCTAGAACACCAGCCAGTTGCTGTGACCATTGTCAAATAATAATAAGAATAACATAATATAATTTTTTTAAAGTGGTTGTTGCATGCTATGATGACAATCTAAACATCACTTATTATTTTTTTTTTTTTTTTTTTTTTCTTTATTTATTTATAGAGGGTTTTGTCGCAAGCGACCATGCCACCCTCATAGTTCCTTGACAACATAATTTCTTAACCTCTACGACTTAGTGCTAACTTAACTAATTTATATAAGCTTTTGGCTTCCCCTGACAGTGGGAAAGCCAAAATGCTGTTACATTTACCTACATCATGAAGATCAAAATTATATTCCTCTAGGAATGTCAGCCTCTCAGCCTCAATCCGGACACACTCCATAATGATGTGATACACGTCTTCTGGGACATCACATTCAGAGCAGTTTGGTGAATTATTTTTACCCAGTAAAAAAGCGAAACTGTTAAGTGGAATGTGTCCGGATCGTAAACGCAGAGCAATCACAATATCGGACCTTGAGATAGACGCACCATCAAACCACGACAGTCGAGACAGAGAGGGTTGGATGGTTTTGTACCATATGCCCTTTGTAAGTGATCTCACGTCGAAATGTTCCTTCCACATTTCTCTACACTTTTCTTTAACTATATACAAGTGGTCGCTGTACAAGGGTAAACACGAAAACGGTATCCCATCCGTGAGAGCCTCTCTGGCGAGGCGGTCGGCCACTTCGTTCTCTGGTATGCCAACATGGGATGGTACCCATTGAATTTTCATAGAAATGTTTTTTTTCGACAGCTTACTAAGTGAACCGAGAATACTATAGGCTAACGGGGAGCCTCGAAAATTCGAGGTGCAACGAGCCAGGTGATAAATAGCACTTTTGGAGTCTGTTATAATAACGTATTTGCCCGCCGAGATGGAATCTACGTATGAGATAGCCTCTGCTATAGCTACCAACTCTGTGTACATAATAGAGATGTTACTGTCAATTTTTAGTTTCACGGAGCTGCCCGTCTGAGGGTCGTACATTGCTGCACCACAACCTCTATAATTAATATCCTTCGACCCGTCAGTATATAGTTTATAAAAATTCGAATATCTTGTTTTAATAAATTCCAAACAAACTTCGTTTAATTGCTGCGGCGCGTATAAATGTTTTGGTCCAACAACATTTGGGATATCTAACTCTATTATAGATGTAATATCCACACTGCTGACCCACGTGTCTAGCGAGTACATTTCTAGCTGATCACTAGTGTGCATGTGTATAGTATGTAAGTGTTTGTGAGCCTTAACTAATAGAGGTTCGGTTTTGTGTCTCCAGTAAGGATTTTGGCATAGATTATTTAAATCGCTTATAATATCTATAATTCCGTTATCAGAGAAAGATTTACTTTTAAGCCAATATTTGCCAGCCAGAAAGTGCCTACGAATATGTAGGGGTTGGAGATTTAATTCTGATTCCATCACGTGGATAGCGGTACTTCTAACGAATCCTCCAATGACACGCATGCATTGGTTTTGTATCCGATCCAGCTTGCCCAAATTTGTCTTGCAACTATTACCATACAAACAGCTAGCATAATCAAGTCTACTTCTCACTGTAGCTATATAAATACGTCTTAGGTGTGTTGGGTGAACGCCCCACCCCGACCCGGATAACACCTTAAACATATTCAATATATTATTACAATTGTTCTTTAACTCGTTGATATGCTTGCCCCAGCGCAAAGAACGATCTAACCAAAGACCTAAATATTTTATATTATCTACAACCTCTAAGTTCCTATCGCCTATTGATATATCTATTACTTCCCTTTTGTAACCTCTTCTAAATATACAAATTTTACTTTTAGATGGCGAAATTTCAAGTCCAATATTTGATAAAAGATTAGTTAGCATAGTCAACGCCGCTTGCAGCTGGCTTTTGCCTTCATCTAAGAAGTCGCTTATTGTATAAAGAACAAAATCATCTGCGAATTGCGAGATATGAATATTGTTGATACTTTTGCAAATGTTAGCGGTAATGATGTTAAAGAGTATGGGTGACAAAGGGTCGCCTTGAGCTAAGCCTGAACATGTCCTCCTACACATAAATTGCTTACTATCAATCTGTATTTTCAGGTATCTTTCTTTTAAAAAATTCCATAAATATCTACATAAAAACGAACTGATGCCAAGACGATGCATTGAATCAATTAGGCTTTTTAAATCCACGTTATTATACGCATTATTAATGTCGATGAAAGAAGCTATACATATTTTGTTTCTTGAAAATCCAACTTGTATTCTGGATACTAAAGACGTTAAGTTATCTAAAGTAGATCTACATCGTCTAAATCCAGTCATTTTAGTTGAAAAAAGGTTTTGTGATTCCATGTACCACTCCAATCTTTTTAATAAAATGCGAACCCGCAACTTCTAGAACACCAGCCAGTTGCTGTGACCATTGTCAAATAATAATAAGAATAACATAATATATTTTTTTTAAAGTGGTTGTTGCATGCTATGATGACAATCTAAACATCACTTATTATTTTTATTAGATTTTTATTTCTTAATATTTATTTATAATTAATCTGTGTATGTAAATGATTTGTTCTACTAATGCAGAATAATCACAATTTAAGAACAATTTATTCCATTTACTGCAACCTTTGATCTGGTCTAGATTCAAATCTACGTTAGAATTTAGTTACAAGGCAATCAGAATTGTATTATGTGATCAAGGGCCCATCTTTGGTATGAATTTCCAACACTTCTGATAAGATTAGGCAATAGCTCTGTAATCGATAACACTGTTGTTGTATTGAGGTGTTACATTTGGCCTGAGGTTGAAATGACGCCGATGCGTCGCTATAAATTGGGTGAATCTTTTTCGAAAATTGTGAATGTTGCTCACTAGAAGATACTTAAAATATTTAAGCTGGACAGTTCTCAGACCTGTTGCTTAAAATAGGAAATGGCGATTTCCCGGAACTGGATAATAATATAATGTATGAGTATATATGAGTATGTATTTACTATAGACAAAGCTTAAGGTCAACCTCTTAAGGTAGCGTATACTCCATACTTGAGGGAAAACTGCTTCTCCCACAGCCAGTTGTATGTGGCACGTTTCAGAGTAGCCTGATGATTCTAGCATCCAAAGGAAAAACAAAAAATATTGTTTATATAGAAATATCAACTGCGGAAGGTATGGTAGTTGTTTCGATTTCATTGTAAAAAGATAATACCCCCGTGTAACTTTCTCCAGATCAAAAGATGAGATTCGTGTTCATAAAATAACAAAATTTTATTTTATTTTAATGTTTATTTAAACTTTAAATCCCTACTCTATAATAAAGATTGTTATATTTTATAAATATTAAAAAATTTGAACATAATAATTTATATATTATAACAAAATTAATAACGTAAAAAAACAACTAAAAATCCTATTAGAACTTTTTTTGGATTTCTACGCGGACGTAGTCGCTTTCTAAAAGGTATTATATGTACCTATACGAGTATATGTTTGTGAAGTATGATGATTATTTATAAATAAATATTATTATTATAATATTATTATAATTTATTATATGATAATATTATAACTGAGTAGATGAGAAATAATACGTGGCTGTGTTTGTGTGTGTGTATGTGTGTGTGTGTGTGTGGGTATGTGAATGTAATCGTATCTTGAAACTTTTTTAGATTATGATAATTGTCGATGTGAAATTTTAACGAATTTTCTTGTACGGTGGAAACATATTTCAAATTAAAGCGGAATATATATGTATTCTTTACAATCTTAATAAGAAATAAAAAATACCATACCTACTTTAAAAAAAGTAAACGATAATCGATTTGATGGAGCTTACCGAGAATTTGCTTATACTCGTATTTTCTAACTTGCGTTTAATAGTCCAGTAAACAAGTTAAAAAACAGATTATATGGCATCCATTAATTACGTGAGGCGTTAAAGGTGGAGGGGGTCGAGCGAAAACTCACCTGGGGAGAGGGTTGTCTCGGCAAATATCACTTTTTTTTTTGTCATTTAAATCTTTAATACTAATCTTAAATTAAAAATATAATAGGTCATTACCTATGTAATTGCCGTTTTTGATGAAATAAGTTAACACACTGGCACCCATGGAATCAATGCATTTTTGCCAACGTAGTGGTGGGGTCGAAAAATTGCCAAAATTTTCTTACGTAATTAATAGACGCCCCCTTAGGTCTTGTTCCCGCTCCTAAAAATACGTGCGATAGCTCATCCGATTCGGAATGACGTCTAGAAAAAGGTATCTCGAGCATTTATCGAGTACATGAAAATTGCAATTGTTATTAACAAAATAAGGTGAAAAAAATAAGATATTCAGTTTTTCGTTATATTAATATTTATCCAAGAATATAATATTTAATATTTAAGAATTGTTGAAAAATAAATTAAGGATACTGTAAATTTTTTCTCCATTTTTGTTAGAATCAGACCATTTTCAAATTCGTTTTTTTTCCTATACCATTCTGTAATGTAAGTAGTATGTGTTTGTTTAATGTCAAAAATGTGTGATTGAAAGTAAAAAAATATTTATATATCAGAAATTAATGAGAAAGTAAATAAATATGTATTGAATTACGTAGATAACTTTTATTCAAAAAATTTATTATCAAGTATTTTGTTTGAACATAGATATTGGTTAAGTTATGGAGTGTTCCAAACTGAAAAAATAGGGCTCGCATACACCGTTCTTGTAGTGTTTTATTTGTACGGTCGACTTCAAGTATTTACATCTGATTTCTGCACTCTTAAGTTATAAATTTCTAACAAGGTAATCTTAGAATTCAACCGGGTCAAACGATACTTCTCAGATGGGTTTAATTTGGTGTCTTGTTTAATTTGGTTACATCTATGTTGTTAATGACCCTTCTGGTGTAGTGCGAGTAGTCGCCTCAACGCCGCGCCGGCGGGGTTCGATTCCCGCTCGGGGCAGATATTTGTATTTGTGCAAATATTTGTTTCCGCTCTGGGTGTATGCCCTTGTGAGTCTCCCCGCCGTGCCTCGGAGAGCACGTAAAGCCGTCGGTCTCAGTTGTTAACACACCTGGTAACGATTGTTACTCATAGTAGGGATATTATCCGCCAACTCGCAGTGGAGCAGCGTGGCGGATTAAGCTCCAACCCTTCTCCTACATGGAGAAAAGGCCTTTGCCCAGTAGTGGGACGTTTACAGGCTGATTCATTCATTCGTTCTTTCTATTATTCTGTTATTAATTTATCTAGGGCAGGAGTTCCCAAATTAATTTGGGCAAGAGACTCCATTTCAAAATTAACTAATACAGATTTAAAATCTTATCTTTAGTTTTTTTTTCCTAATTGTACAAAATATTTTCCAATTAAAAAATTGCGGTTGGTTAAGTAACTAAACTTCACATAATTTTCTCATAAAAATTTATCAAAATAAATAGACATCAAATTCAGTAAATATCAAGTGTAAAGTTAATAATAATTATTAATGCAACTCACGTAAAAATGCTTTAGTTTAATAAAAAATTCAGTGCGATGCACGAATCTGCTAACTTTCTACCAATCTAGCTAAATCAGTTTCAAAATTGGTGAGTTGCAGCCTTAAATTTCCGCGCTTGTTGATTTTCAAACGGTTTATTTGTTTTGTCAAAATTCAATGATGATTCAAATGTCAGTTCAATCAAATTGTAATCACACTGAACTCTTTTTCGACTAGGTATAATTATAAAAAAAGCTATAAGATATTTTTCAGCAATATTCCACAATGCAGGATACTGTTTCAATATTGCGTTGCAACCAGGGCTTTTGATGGTAATCAACTCTTCTTGCATTAGCACAATGGGTTGGGTGGTGGCTGTTTTTATTATCCATTGAAGAATTTGTAAATTTAAATTACGCAACATACGTCCCATTCTTAAAATAAATAAATAAAATAGGTAGTAGTGTAGGCGTCCGTTTCACATAATTTACTCCCGATCAATTGGATTGATTTAAGCAGTTAAACGTGTCATTTTTATGAGAAAATACACCTTGTCTAAATAAATTCATTATAAATAAGTTACTTTAAAGAGATAACTTAGAAATGCTTAAATGTTCAAACGGATATTTCAAAGTTACAAAGTTGTTTTATTTCAATTACCGATTCGATTATAAATGTTTTTTCTCGCGTTAGAAAATCTATTCAGGAAAGTACAGCTGCATCTATTAAGCGGCCCAAATAGTCAAATTCGGCCTCTTAAAAAGTGGTCCAAATTGATCACGAAATGGTCATAATTGATAAGTGATTTTTAATAATTGGTCAATACTTTGACACTAATTACAGATAGTTTAAAATTCCAAGGTCATTAATAAAAATTTGGCGGATCAAATAAATCCTACAGATTGGTTCTAAAATTATTTCAATTCATTTCAAAATAGTCACAATGGGTCAATTGATTTTAATATCTGGTTAGCAAAAAAATAAAATAAGTTGACTTTTTTAGATTTGATCACCTCAAAATACGAATTTTACATTATCAAACCAAGATCCTTGAAAATAGCGAAATACATATGATTGGTCAGAAGCTGATAATAATTGGTCAGCAATATAAAATTACATCAGAAGGAATTTAAAATTTCAAGGACGTCTGTATCATCATACCATCTCAATTCCAACGGATGACCTGTTTTTAACAGGAAAACGCATCGTTGTGGTAACTCCGCATAAGGTCAGGATGTTTCGGAAATTGGTCAGCATTGATTTGATAGAAATTTGTGTAATTGTTATTTTCAAAGTCAAAAATATTAATAAGTACCTCAAATTTAAAATTCTATAAAATTGAAAATCTGTGACAAAATAACAAAAGGCTAAAAAATAGACGATATTGATTAATATTTTTAGATAATTGGTCAACAAAATACAAATAAGTACAAGACAATTGAAATTTCAGGATCGTATAAAAAATCAAGTAAAGAAAAGTACGCAATAACACTAAGAATCGACTTAAAGGATTGGAGCAGTAGGTGTATATATAATAGATGACAGGGTTTAAAATATGTATTTTAAACCCTGTAATCTATTAAGCAACAGGTTACAGATCGCTCTTCTAGCGATAAGACATACATACATATACATACATAATAATCACGCCTCTTTCCCATAGGGGTAGGCAGAGACCACTTCTTTCCACTTGCTACGATCCTTACATACATGTTTTGCTTCGTCCACTTTCATTATTCCTTTCATACATGCTCTTCGGTTTAAGGTACTCTTGACCTGGCCTTTTTTCAAGACGTCCCTGATTTGATCCTTAAACGTCCGCCTAGGTCTACCCCTTCCCGCACTTTCATTCACACTCGCCTTATACACTTTTTTCGTCAACCGTTCTTCATTCATTCTCTCGACATGACCAAACCATCTCAGCATACCTTTCTCAATTTTTGTCACTACATCTTCTTTCAGACCACAACGTTTCCTTATCTCACTATTTCTTATCCTGTCACTCAGTTTAACTCCTATCATACTTCTTAACGCTCTCATCTCAACTGCATTTATTCTGCTTTCATGTTTCTTCTGCCATACCCAACTTTCACTTCCGTACATGAGTGTCGGCACTAACACCCCCTCATGAACAGCCAAACGAGCCTTGTTAGACACCTTCCGACTCCTCATAAAGGAGTGTAAAGCTCCATTCACCATGTTTCCTGCATTCACTCTTCTTTCAATATCACTCTCACACTTTCCATCTTTTGTAAACTTTGAACCCAGATACACAAACTCATTCACCTGTTCAATTTGTACATCTCCAATCACGATATTGCAATCTGTCACTGCCTCCTCTCTTTCAAACACCATCACTTTCGTCTTCTTTACATTCATCTTCATTCCCTTTCTAACAAAAGCTCCATTCATAGCAGTTACCATCTCCTGCAACTCCTCGGCCGAAGATGCAAGTAATACTTGGTCATCAGCATAGAGAAAACATTTGACGAGTAACTCATTCATTCTCAACCCGCCTTCATTCTCTTTTAAATCTGTCAAGCAATTGTCCATGAACAGGTTAAACAGCCACGGTGACGCTACACATCCCTGTCTAACACCTTTTTCGATATTGAACCATTCAGTGTATGCCCCGTTTATATGACATTATAACATTTTTCTTTATTTCTTACAACTATTGTTCTTTTCTTAGTAACGTGCAATAGTATTTATTATTCTTATTACATAGCAACAGAAATAAATATAAAAAACGCTACATTTCTTTTTGGTCGTGTAAAACAATGATATGCACAAAGTTTTCAGTTTTCAACTCATTGTGTAATTCGGTTTCATCTGAGGGGCAGCCTAACGAACATAATCGCTCGCTAACGAACATGACGATTTATTTCTCTACAAAAGCTTTGTTAAAGCAAAACCAGAAATCGAAAAATGATTTTCTACTTCTGTCGATTATACCGAATGATTTTAGTCTCAAGTATTAAATAATATAAAACAACACTCCTTAAAGAACTTTGCAAAAATATATTTCAATACTGTGTGTGTATTTATGTGTACCTACAGTTCAAGCATAAACTGAACTGACTTTAAATGTCCAATAATAAATCTGCCATGTCAGTGGAGTAGCCATTGCGGGTTTGTTGATAATTTCTCTACCAAGAGTAACGATCGTTATCAGGTGTTTATCATAAAAACCGGGACCGACAAATTTACGTGCTCTCCAAGGCACAGCGGGAAAATCAGTGGCGCGGTGGTGTACTCTGCCCAGCACACCCTCGAGGTGTGCCCGAGATGGGCGGCGCTGCGTCAAGGTTTGACGTCAGTCCTCGGAGGGGACTTGTTGCTCCCGAGCATCATCACCGCCATGCTTGGTGACGACGAGTCCTGGAAGGCGATAGTCTCCTTCTGCGAGACGATAATGTCCCAGAAGGAGGCCGACGAGCGGGTGAGAGAAGTGGCGGCCGACGTGGCCTCCATCTGCGGACGACGAATGTATGCGTATGTGTGCGTAGGAGGCGCTACTTAATACGCCTCGAGTAACGCCGCTGTGCCCGTGTCGTGCCTGGATGGGAACCCGTTCCTGTTAAACACGGAATCATCGAGACTGTTCAGAGGTGAGCCGGACAGTCCCCATGGAGAAGAAGTCTGGCCTTTTCGCTGAGGCCAGCCTATCGCTGGAGGGATCCTGTTGCCTACAAATCTGGGACACTCCAATTAAAGTTAAAGGCTCCCGCAGAGGTTTAGTACGGTATTGCACTCCCAAAGTGCCGAGTCCGACATAGGTCTAGGACTGTCTACCCAGGAGTTCTGGATATTAAAAAAAGAAAAAATAAATAAATAAAAGCGGCAGGAAAATCATTAATGTTTACTCTTAGACCATTCAGTTGCTCACCGAGCAAAAATCTACGATGGAATGGAAGGTGACCATCGGCGTTATTTGAACCTTCATCAGAAAAGTCCTACACTAAAACGGTAGTCAACGCCTAATATGGGTTAAAGAGTTTGTGGAATCGCATATGTTTCCATACTGATTTTCTGAGATATTAATCAAGCATCCTGGAAAAAAGAGTCCAGTGAGAAGAAAATTGAATCAAAGGAAAAGCTCAGTTAAAAAAGCCTAGAGATAGAACACAACCATTAAGAATGTTCTTAATGGTTATTTTACATTAAAAAAAGTATAAATTAATTGCAAATTTATTGTAAAATAAAAATAACACGAAGTTTTATTTTCATTTTACTTCTCCTCTTAAGTCTTTAACGTCCGTTTCGGGTTTTGATACATTACGTAAATATTTAAATCACATAATTATTGTTTCCGTTTTTTTTGTCAGTTACGAGCGCTAAGTCCACATCCGGTACACGGTACACCCAATTATGTAATACAGTTTTATAATATTGTGTATTTTGAGCTATTTAGTTTAACCATTTTTATCGGTTTGGTGAACTGATAAGTTATAAAAAATGTTATACATACACTGGAACGCAATTCCAACTTACATATATGATTTTTATCTATTTTTTAAGCAGTAGGTAATACACTGCGTCTAAGAAACACATTATTTTTTGTATTCGTATATATTTTTAATTATCGTAGGTTAATTGAACAATTTTATTAATTACAAAATGATATTTCATCATTATCATCATTATATTAGCCATTGGATGTCCAACGCTGAAAGTCCCTCCCAATCGATCTCCAGAGCAACCGCCTGGGCCGCCTTTATACGCCTTTATATATACATATAATATATAAATAAATATAAATAAATATATTTAACACAAACACACACACACGGGGTCGTCTGTTCCTAAGGTAGGCAACTTAATGCCTGTGTTTTAAGTAACAGCCGACTGATATACTTTTTTTTTTTAATAAATATACATATAAGTATACATATAAATAAACATATATTACACCCAGACTCGGGGCGGGAATCGATCCCACAACCCTTGGAGCAGAAAACAGGGTCACTGCAAACTGCGCCAACGGGTCGATCGATCAACGATATTTAGTAATGAAAAATTAATTATTATGTATGTAATTTGTTATATTTTAAACTAATCGAATGTATTTGTAATTAAATGTAAAACTCTTATTTAATTTTTCGTCATCAATAATATTTTATTATTAAAATTACTAAAAAAAACAAGCGTGAAATGTACGTATATAGTAATTAATCAAACTGTCATTACAATATAAAATATGAGCTGTCTGTCAGACACGTTCACCGGCGCGAGACTTGTAGCTTTTCTCCTTTTCGAAAATTTTCTAGTAATATTATATTTTGATTATAATTAAAAGAACAAGAGTAAGTCCAAGCGGCAACCCTATTTTTTCAATCTTTACCTTGATTAAAATTTTAATGTGAAATGTATCGGTTTTCGTGTGCTAGATAAATCTTCGATGACATCGAAGTTTCCATAAAATGGTGACAAAATATGACTGCATGAAAATCAGTGAGGCGCTCGTGTTACGTTATAAATTCAACGTATTACGTCGTTCATGTATTATGACATTAAAATAGTATGATTTATTTATGACATTCACGATTGAAATATTTATATGAAAATACAATTTTACATTTAATCTCGAAACGTCTTTGAAATCCGATGAACTAGTATCCGGTCTATTAGGTTTGCAAGTTACGAGTAGATGTCTTATGCATTAAGTTTTTCTCTTTATATGTTCTTTTTAACATTATATTAACTATTTTGATAGCAATTTTGCACAGTATTGGTTAAAAATGTATTAAAAGTTTTAATAATAAAAATTAAAAATTTCCTGCATTGAAAAATACGAATTACAAATATAATGTATTTTGATAAAATAAGATAATTAGAAGGATCTTCACTTACGGCCGATTTCAATGTACAATCTATCCGACTTTGCACACTTGAGATAGGACGTAAACTCCAAAAATTGAATCGAATTGTGTCAGAGCTCTATTGCTAGTAGGTAAGTAAAATTAGAGATAGATTCTTGACACATTTTTGCCGTCATACAACATGCTTTACAAATTACTAACTTAATTTAACGCTGTTTGAAATTGTTTTATAACGCACATGCCGGTTTACATCTCAGATATTTATTTTCACTAGATACCACATGTTTCAACCGAATTCAGGTCTGGCCCATTCGTTGACAAAGAATACATTTGTACACTCTTCTGTTAGAACAGACCTTACACCTAGAGGATAACTTTTGTTTCTTTATCAGTGTGATAAGCATTAGCTGAACCCAAAAGTCCCGGGCAAGAGGTAACACATATGGTCCTATGTTATTGTTAATGAATAAACAGTTCAGATCTTCCTGTTGGCCTTGGTGTCATTCTTACCACCTCAATAGCCATTGGATCCTCAAAATATGACATGATATTACTTAATAAAGTATTTAATCCTCATATTTTATTTATTTATTAATGTTCTAACATCTTTATATAATCACTTAGTTTATTTCGCAAGGATCTGAGCTTGTTTTTAAGATAACGAATTAAATAAATTAATCTTTTATTCAGAATTATTTATTCCAATTTATTGTATTTATGTGTTATATATAAATAATATAATTATATTGGATAATTTTTTTCTGTTTATTTTTCAAGTTTTTCTAGTTCGGCAATTCTTAATTTTGAATTACGTCTCAAGAATTTAGACAATTACGCGATATGGTCCAAACAATTTTTTTTTTCATAATATTTTGTACATAGTAGTCTATACACATGCTTCTGTGTAATGGTATAACACGGTTTCTGCTTACTGCTTCTTTTCTAGACCTCGTAGCTGTGATGTTTGTAGTTTACAAGCTGCCTTGTCTGCTACTGTCTTGTCCTTTCATCACTTTTCTGAACCGGAATGAATTCCGGGATACAAAATACAAAGTGTCCTACCTCGTAGTATAAATTCAAGTCATACCAAGTTTCATTCAAATTCATTCATTAGTTTTGACGTAATGCGCGGCCAAGATGCAGACAGACAGACAAAGATTTAAAAAAAAATTCTGTTTTGGCCTTGGCATTGATTTTAGAGGTACCTTCTAAACAAATTTTTAAAATATCCTCAATGTATCTACCATTGTACCTGTTGCAGTTTTATTATAAGCATAGATTAGCGCAAAAAATATTTTAAAAATCGATCTTTGAATATATAAAGGAAACTATTTTGCTTTATAATGGTATTATAAATATACATGTATACAGTATATTATCAAAAGTAGAAACATCTATTTTGTATCTTTTTAGAAAACAAGTTCCTGATAAATATGACACGTACTAACGTGTTTGTACCTATTTCGGTCCATAAATTTCAATTCGTGCTTATATCACTGAATTTCAAATATCAGCTTGAAGCTTAAGTACGAACCTCGTAGATATGTTTACATTCTCTACGAAATTCGAAGTTTTTTCGACGTCTGCATTTTATTTTATAAGATTTTTTTTTCAAAAATATTTTAGATTTTAGATATATCATTTTATTTTGTCGAAGTACAAAAACTGTAAAGAAAAAAATGTACATACAGTTATTTAAAAAAAACACAAGTAGATAATTTTTTCCACTCATATTTAATTATAATAAAAATTAATAAAAAAATTAAGAGAATTTTTGCATACTGGTATTTTGAAATCCAAATATATACGTGTATTTAAAAATAAAATAAAAACCATGTACAATTTTTCAATTAAAAAAAATATTTAAGGAGTTGTTCTTAACTACAGCTTCCAGCGCAAATATTGCAATTAAAAAAAAATACATGTAAATTATTGAAAACTATTGAAAATTACTAGTTTTTAAGAAATTTGAATAATCCAGTACTTTTAGAAAGCTTTCCAAAAATAATTTTGGTTATAAATTTTGTTTGAAAAATGAAAAAAGTTTTAAAAATATTGTACATATAGATATTTTAGAATCAAGTAATCTCCTACGCATCCATTTGTTGTAACTGCATTCCCAGTCGAGATATCCTTAACCAGAAATTATTTTTATCGGCTATGTGCTAACTTCAGTTACATACATTAATTTTTTTTTGTGATGTTTAGTTACATTCTTTTTGTTTTTGCGATATAGAATTTTTTCTTTAGCATTTTGAGTACATTTTAAGTGAAATAAACATGTTTGTAAATCTATTTTTGCTTACTGTTCTATTTTTGCTTGTTTATGATTTCCTAACATAGTAACATATCCTACAGTGTATATTAACGCTGTCCACCAATAAGCATTAGACAGGTCCTAATTCCTAATTCTCTATTATAAATATGAAATGTAAGATTGTTTGTTACGCTTTCACTCGAAAATTTCTTGATCGATCATCATGAAACTTTGTACACATATTCTTGGAGGTATTAGAAGTAACATCTTTTTATTAAAAAAATACACTTATCAATACACCTACGCGGGTGTCATTTGTTGATAAAAAAATCGAATAATTCCGTTTAAAAAAATTGTTATAATCTAATTTTTACATACAAAATAAAGTAAAAGAAGACTCAACAATCTTACACATAGAAGCGATGCCAAAGAAACACAGATTAGGGAAAGAAGCCATACTACGAGATCCGTTCTGGGGAAGGATCTTCAAAAATACCACGTTTGATCACGAGGTCCGTCATTATCATTTAGAGAAATCTCGCAATTTTTCGTGCTATATTCAAATATGGCGCGCAACACATAGCGATTTTTAAAGTGACAGGTGGCAAAACTATACACTACACACTGACTACCTTTTTTTTTACTTTCTGTTTGCAAAAAAAATGGTTTAAAACCATATTTATGAATTATTACGTGAAGGCTCGAAGAGGTGGGGGAGTCTTAGCAAATAGTACGAGTGGTCAACGAGTGGTTTGAGATGTAATATGCTTGCAGGTAGAACAACCGGCCGAGGCTGCGGCCCAGAGTCATGACGCGATTCGGACATAACAGGTATTTATCTTACAAAGTAATACCAATGATGTTTGATTATGTGTACATACTAACCTGAGACCGCAGCTTCACACTCGTTGAGTGAAGTATGTTTCAAGTTTTGTTTTCGTCAAATGTCTTAGATTTTTTTCATATGCCCGAACACCTAGAAAGAAGGTTGTTTTCACAAGCGCAATAAATTTATTACTCTATTACTTATATATAAAGCTGAAGAGTTTGTTACTTTGAAGGCGCTAATCTCAGGAACTACTGGCTCGAATTGAAAAATTCTTTTTGTGTTAGATAGTCACGCTACGACCAGTAGGTGCTGAGTATTCATAAGAAACGGTACATAAACGGGAAAAACATTATTTTTTTTAAAGCTTCCGTTGCATGCGCTGCGTAAATTAACATTCGAAGTTCTAAAAAAAAAAAAAAAAACCGCGACATATGCTATATCTATCTCTAAAAGTTGACTCATTATAACCGTTATTATAGGAATCAAGTTTGTTCTAAAATAATGTGTTATGCGAAGGTGGTTTTATAGACATTATATAAATCCTTATCCAAATAAATAGGTTATTCATCGCAAGTATTTCTTTTTGAACAAAATTGTCCTTAACATCATTTTATTTCAATGAATATCTTAGAAGACGTCATAGTTTTAAAATAACTCCGCAACGAAATAATGATAACAAAAAATAAAAAAGGTGATTTTATTGCATTATTATTAGCCAGGCATATGAATCCGTGCGAATTATAAATACTTCATCAACAAGGCAACTTTATGAAGATAAATTTTGTCTTTTGTAGCATTTAATTTGGACCCATAATTTAGGAGATGATGTAAAATCAAATGAAACTATGTGCGTCATTCCGCGCGCTGGTGCCAGTCGCCAGAGTTATCGTTTGCAACAATTAATAAAGTAATTGTACAAACATTTAAGCACATACGAGTAGGAATCGATTTACGTCAAGCATGCTTTTCACGCGGAAAAATATATGTTACCTAATCAAGACCAGGTTGCGGAGAAAACGAGTATTTTCTTCTCCTTGGTTGGTTAATAATGGTTTAAAATATATAAGTACGTTTTTTCTTCAAATTAACGCGGTCGAAACCGTGGTGATAGATAGATAGATAAAGAAATCCTATGAATATAACGTACAATAAAATCGTAGCGAGGCCAATATTTTTCCAAAAAAATATTTGTGACGTGTATTCATTATACTGTGGTTAATTTCAATTAGGTAAGTATAATAAAATTATAGTCTATATATTTGGTCGTAAGTTAGGCTATAAAACATCATATTACGACTCATCTCTGTACGGTCACCATTACATTGCGAGATAAGCTAGATAAGCTAGTTGTATTTAAACGATTAAAAATGTTAATTATAAAGAAAAACAGATTGAAGTCTGCGGGATCGACCCACCCGCATATTTTTATATCATTAAAAAAAAAAAAGCAAAAAACGTGCCATGTACATTACCTATGCACAGTTGTATGTATCACACGAGTTAAATACCTATGCGTTTTGTGTAAGAGGTAACAACATATTTTTAATTTTTTACGGTTCCGTACTGACTCCGCTGTCGAAATTTTCACAGATGATGTTTTCTGTTGCCGGTATATACTAACAAATAGAAAAAATAAATATTTAAGGGAGGCTCCATTAACCAAACGTGATTTTATTGCTCGTTTTTGCTCGATATTGATAACGGCAACAGGTAGACGCTTGAAATATTCACAGAATATTTAGTTATTATTTTTAATTTAAAAATAAATAATTAAATTGAAATAAAACAAATATTTAAGGGAAGCTCCCTTAAAACAGACATGAATATTTTGCCTATTTTAAAGAGGTTTAGGTTCGGTAACCCTTCGTGCGCGAGTCCGACTCGCACTTGGCGGTTTTTTTTTTCCATCGTTGCAACTGTGGACGTCCGCGTCGTCCTGTTCGAATATTGTATAAAGTACAATTTTCGCGTTTTTAGTATTTTCAATTGCCTACTCAACATTTATTCATAGCTTTGAGTTTCATTTAAAAAAAAAAAATTGATTTCTTACAGATATTTTAAATTTACAAATTAGCGCAGGTATTCTTAAGTGGTATTCCCGTTATATTTTTTATTTTTCTAAAATTAAAAAATAAAATACAAAGGACAATAGCTGGGAGGAAACCAAGTAATTACACTAGATGGCGTTGTATGTCGAGCAATAAATTGTATTTTCCTTCAATAGTGCTAATATTTTTTTTTAAATATCCTATGCAAACAGGAAAAACAAAATGGTTCAAGAATTAATATTTTTAGATAATTCTCGAATTTATGACGAAAACGGTATAAACAAAATGACGTGATTTTTTTTTTACAATTTCCACATAAATATTCCTTATACAAAAATAAAATCTAGTTATACTTTTAAAATGCCCGATTAAACATACATACATAAATAATAAATGTGACTAAGCGACGTTGCTCCTCAGTTATCCGGTCTTTCAAATTCTCCGCATAAGTAGGAAAATGGTGTATAAAAATAAGGTAAGTACCATGATCCACAATCGTGTGTTACAATAATGTCTACATTGTGTCGTGATAATTATCTTCTTTTTCGTAGAGAACCAGGTGTAGAGCAGCCGTAGGCGTTTATAACAGTTAAGGCATCAAAACAATGTAATCAGAAAAGATCTGATATGAATGTTTATTTAATGTTATTATTCTATATTTTTGATTTATTTATAATTCAACGATTTATCCTTTAAACTGTATTGTGCTAATAAAGATCCTACTGCTGGGCAAAAGCTTCTCCATAAAGCTGAAGGTAATCTGTCACGCTGTTCCACTACGAGTTGGTACATAATTTCTTTACATGGCATTTACGTTTTTAATTAAATGTCTATATCGGATATTATCGCGTTTATTTAAAACTTTAGACTTTAACAATATTAAATTATTTTCCGACATTTCGGAACCTTTACAGCGTCCATGGTCTCTTGGGACTGAGCTTGTGGGTGTCCAGAATTAATTGTTACATACCCCGCTTTTTTATACATTTTTTCTATACAAAATTGTAAATTTAATAATAAAATTGTATATTTAATAATAAAATTGTTAATAATAATTTTTATACAAAATTATTTTTAATCAATTATAAAAATAATTGATTAAAAATAGTTTTGTTTTTAATAATTCTTAAGTTATTTTAATATTCAGTTTAAAATAATTGTATTATAATTTTGACTTATTTAATAATTTGATATTAAGAAAAACTAAAGTTAACAATTTATCAGTACCAGGAAGCAATTAGAATTTTTTATAAACAAAAAGGAAATTAAACTATGTTATTATATAGAGGTATATTGTCTCAATAGCAAAACGTTTCTATCCACGGGAGGTGATTGTGAGTGACAGTTCAATAAGATACAACCTGCGTATGAAGCTTATGCTATTGGGTACCGTTGAATGAAAATTAACTACCAATTGTAATAAATAAAATACATCCTTATTGTCGACTTTCCTTTAAACAAAATTTTCACCATTAAAAATATCAAATGTTTTATTTTTAGACTAGCTCGCGAAGAAAGAAATTTCTAGAAATTTCGATGTGTAGATATCGTGCATTTTTCGTCGATAAAAGTAGCTTATGTAATTCTATGAACACTAACTACCACTATGCAATAATCATGTCGATTCTTTGCTTTGTAGAAAATAATGTTTATAATCTATGTCTATGCCAAATTTTATCCAGATCCGTTCAGCCGCTCTGGCGTGATTGTGACAGAACTTTTGCATTTGGAACAATATTAATTATTAATCTGTCTTATACTTATAGTCAGTCATGTTTTTAGGCTACAGAAGAAGCCATTTTTGTTTTAACTGGATGATCTTTTTCTCACGTTCCTGTTGTAGGTGATCCACTTTTCATCACCAGTGTTCAAATCTTTTAAAAAATGCTTAAGTTTTATTATGTTTCAATTGAATGAGTACTCGATTCATTAGGTTTGCACACGTGGGACCTAAATATTGAACTCTTTTTGTATAGCCAAACTTTTTCAAATGGGTCAAACTGTTTTATGGTCAATCCTCAGTTCCTCGGCTATATTGTTATTACTAAAATACCGATTTTGCTCCACGTTTACAAAAATGGCATTAAATTGATCCTTATGAAGGCGACCAGAGCGAGCTGCATTGTTGACATGAAAATTCCCAGACTGAAAACGCTTGAACCAACTTTGTGCTACTCTTACTGACACTGCATAGGTCATCATAAACATAACAAAAAAAAATTGCGGCTTGAGTCGCGTTTTTCCCTTTTTTGTAATATAACTTCAGAATGTATCGAATTCGTTAGATGTACTCACTTTCTTTTGACGGAAAAAAACAATTGAAAAATGGCGGGAATGTGTTTTTTCGTTTTTCTTAAAGTCTTAAATTAATGATATAAAACCAGCCAGGTATAAACAGCACAACCTTCAATTTATACATATAAACTACGAAAACGCTTTTCGACGCATCATTATTAGTTATTACATCACCCGTATCGATAAACAAAAACATGGTAACATTTGAACGAAAACGGATACATCAAAGAAAGTGTTTACTCACAAGCATAGAATTACAGATTTAAATAAAATCTGAAGGTCAAATATAGCATCAAGTCTGGAGACGTTAAACATTAACAACTAGTGGATACCCCCATTTTTGCATGGATGGATACCCATAACTTTCATTATTTTCTGATATCTCCTAACGTATTCGTTTTTATAATATAATGCGAAGGCAAATATAATTTCCATTAAAAGTGCATTTAAAATATATATTTGCTTCGTAAACAAATAATTTTTATTTCAAGGTAAAAATAGTATGAGTCAGCTTTAGGATACAGACAAAGACATGTTCCCATTTTTCTCAGGGCTTTCATGAGAAGTAATTGCCGGGCTATTTCGTCTTCTGATTTTGAGTCATAAAAAAGAACATTATTGTTTTATTATATTGAAATTAAAAGTCGTAATTTTTAAACTGTATATCACGTGACCTAAAACACGAGCCGCCATAGTGCCGTGCCGCATGTTTTCATGTTTATTTCAAGGCCCACCCGTCGGGAAACTCCATGGAGGTCACTGAGCATAATGCTGTGGTCTTCAGGAGATTCTGCCATAAGCATGATATCGTCGGCAAATCGAATGTGAGTGATGTAATCGCCGTTTATGTTGATGCCGAATCCTTTCCATTCCAGAAGCTTGAAAGCATCTTCCTATGCTGCGGTAAACAGTTTCGGAGAGATGACATCTCCCTGTCTCACACCTCGCTACATTTGAATCGCTCTCGTGCTATGCTCCCGTACTCGAACCGACATAATAGCGTTATTGTACAAGCACTACTACACTGATATACCGGTAGTCAATATGGCACCGCTAGAGAGCTGGGCTGGAGACGAATTCGAGGAATAAAAAACTCTGGCTACCACAAATAATTTCAGCATCAATGTCACGTGAAGCTAACGCTCTAATCACGAAGAATGGATATACAGGAGTGTGAACGGTAGACGTAGTTTTAAACGAATTGTCACGGTACTTATGTACACAAAAATAAACAAAGATCATAGTTCTCATTTTTGCCACTGGGTGCGCGAGTATTCGTGAGGTACCGATACTATTATTATATTACTTATTACACATATTATGTGTAATTAAATATAGGTAGTAGTTCTCTAGAACAGTTTTATTTTAGTTGCATATTTAATAAATATAATTTAATATATTAAATATTAATATTTTGGAATATGAAATAAAACAAAACGAATTCAGAAATATTAAAATACATTGTTTTTTATTTTTGTATTAATAGTAATTTTGTCTAGAATTCTCTGAATCATCTGATTTCTTGGATAGAAGTATTGATATTTCTTCTCTATAAAAGATAGAGCATGATAATTGATGCTATGCTAATTATGTGAATTGTCAGCGAGGCTTCTTATGATATTTTATAGCTGAAAAATATATGAAAATAACAATACATTTTATTATTCTAAATAATGTTATTTTGAAAAAAAAAATTTAATTTTTCACCGACTACTATTATCATACTTTATCAAATATTTAATTTAAATTACTTTATATAATATGAAATAAAAAAGTTTTAAACAAATATAGTTAATCTTAAAATGTATATAACATTACATTATATTTTTTAATATTTATTTAATAATTTAAAAATTACGTAGCTGTTATTAAACTAAAAGTTTAACCTTTAATTTAATCTCCAAGATTATTTTATGTTGGTGATGAATCAAAGTTATTAATAACAATTTACTACAAAGCTTGAAGATAAAAACAATATAAATAATTGACAAAATCTTATGGCATATTATCATGTTGACTATATGTCAAATATCTTTAAAATGGTGGTCTGGCGGGATGTTTTTGTCTCACTTTTTTTTCTCATAATTATGTTAGAGAGACGAAAATCATAATTTACATTATTTTACTATTTTAATTACGAACCAATAATCGCACATCTATGACTGGGCACAGCCAATAGAAAGGTTAAAAATGAACTATAAACTCAATTTTCAAAATTCAGAGCTGTCAATAGCAATAAGCTTTCCCGCGTAAATTACAACTTTGATCCTAGCGCACTCTAGCGGCAAAATAATTATCTACTACCTAAATTGATGCCATTTTTTTTTAACATTACGTTCGCACTCCTGTATATCCATTCTTCGTGGCTCTAATAATAAGACGGGTTCCGTTGCACAACTCAACAGTCGGGCTTAAATTTCTTCAAGAATTACAATACAACCAATTTTTAATTTTAAAATGACTGACAGCGATGCGTTCATAGAAAGTATGACGTTACTTAGCTCAATCAATTAGTTAAACAGTAAAGGCTCATTTACACACTGAGAACACTGTGTCATCACTGATATCTAAAGTATACTATAATCGGTGGTAGCTTCACTTTAAATAATCATTAAAATATTAATTTGTAAAATGATGATTCCAAAGCGATTTGTAAGCCAATTTGAATAAAACTATTTTCGATTTTGATTTTTGATTTGACTGACTCACAGGGATGCGTTCATAGAAAGTATGACGTTACTTATATGTGTGAATCTGCCTTAACGAACTCAAGATGGCGTCTGAGTGTCAATATAGCGACTGCCATTTGAACTAGAATTTAACAAAATACTCGACAATCCGAATTTTGCGGATATATGTCGACTCGATATCATTATTTTGTGAAAACTTGATGATACCGTTGTGCATTTTTGATATTTTGGAATGGTTAGGGAATATTATAAAATGGTAGCCGCTTAAACGAAATAGCAGGCGCAGGCATACATTTTCGCAGCGCGGTCGAAAGAGAGGGGCCTACCCCGCTCAGGCGGTTTACTCTCCCTCCGTCTTACGATTTTTCGATCAGGTCACGTGACCTGACGCGAGTTTATAATTTTTTACCCATCACAAAAAGTGCACAACGCCGCTAAAGAAGTTTTCACATCAAAAATCTATATATTAATACGTGAAGCAAAAACTTTTTACCCCTTTTTACGAAAATTACGAGGATGGAGAAGTATGAAATTTGGCACAGTTAAAGTTTATATGGAGAAGAATAGAATGCTAATATTTTTTATAATAATGCTTAAAAAATACATTAAACTAATTTAAAAAAAAAAAAACACTACACACACTACGACACACACACATATGTACAATGTACATATATACACAAATTTTGTTTATTGTCAAAGTCTGTTGTCAACACTGTCTTAAATACAGATCTTGCAACGAATTTTTTATCTAAATTTTTTATCACTGATCAGGTCTGTCAATGACTGCTGCATATGCCGCTCACCATGTTATGCGCAATCATATTTTTATGATGTTGACAATGTTGTCAATTATAGATTAGGTCAAATTTCGATCACTGGGTGACCACTAGTTTAAATATTTTTTTAAACAATTTAAATTAAGTATATGATTAACATGTACACTAATTGCTTTATAAATGTTGATCTTATACGAGTAATATGTGGATTCAGTAAACACTTTAATTGTGAAAGGTGACACATTATAATTTCTAAGAATAGGTATATTATTTTTAAATGTTTAAGATATATTGTATTGTGATACTTTTAAAACAATCTTGTCTGTTAGGAACAACTGAGAATGAGAGGGCTGTCAATTGCAGTAATTTATCACTCCTACCGTATTATATATCATATTCACTGGGTGCCACGGTTTAGATGAATAATCTATTCCGACCATTTTTAGTTCTAAATACACGTGCAAATATAAACTTGCGGATAGTTTGAACACATAATACTGGTGTTTAAAAAGTAAGTTTAAGTCCAAATTATTGTTTAATGAATGATCGCAAAAAAATATTTACAAATTCGAGTGTTATTCGATATTGTTATTGTTTTTATCGGCTTAGCTAGGTAGACCTTCTAGCTTTCAAATTAGAATATTTTAAATATAATTCACCGCTTATAAACAAACCACTGTTGAGCAAAGGCCTCTTTTCCATATTGAAGAAGGGTTAGAGCTCAATCCACTATGCTACTCCAGTGCGGGTTGACAGATAATATCCGTACCATGAGTAACGATCATTGTCAGATGTCTATGCTAGCAACTGGAACCGACGGCTTGACGTGCTCTCCGAGGCACGGTAGGGAAACCCACAAGGACACACCCAGACCGGAAACAAATATAAATATCTACCCCAAGCGTGAATCGAACCCGCGACCGCTGGCGTTGAGGCGACTACTCGCACCACTTCACCAAAATGGTAGTCGTCAAAATAAACAAACGAATTAAAAACCAAAAAGTTTTGGTATATATAAAAGGTTAACATTTCGTGATTATGGCAGAATCCTTGGAAGATTTCAGCATTATGCTCAGTGACCTCGATGGAGTTTCCCGACGACCGATAAAAATTATGTGGAATGCCCATGTCGTGCCCACCCCGATATTTGTTGGAAATTCTACTCTCGAAGTTGTTGACGAGTACATCTACTTAGGACAAAATTTCCAAGTTGGTAGCTCCAAATTCGAGAGGAAGATCAATCATCGTTCGGGAAGTTAAACGTCTTTTCATCCGTCATACGTCAGAACTTAAAATCGAAAGTCTTCGACCAATGTAACGCACACCAGTGATAACATACGGATCTGAGACATTATCTCTGACTATGAGCCTATTAAGCAAGTCGCACAATAAACAATCGCGGGCGATGGAGAGGGCTATGCTTGGTATTTCTCTGCGAGTTCGAATCAGAAATGATGAAATCCACAGACGAAAAAAGGTTGCCGACATAGCCCAACGGATTTGCAAGTCGAAATGGCAGAGCATATAGCTCATAGAACTGACGGCCGATGGAGCAGAAAGTTTCTCGAGTGGAGACCTTGTACAGGTAAGCCCAGCGACGGATGGCCGCGCGATGGACAGACAATTTGAGGAGAGTCACCGGAAGCTGTTGCATGGAGTTAGCTTCCAACTGGTCGCTGTGGAGGTCGATGGGTGAAGCCTACGTTCAGCAGTGAACATCCAATGGCGCATGTGATGATGATCATTATGAACAAATTTACCACTTCCGATTGTACGAGTATATGCGTGTCGTTGTTTGTATATGTAAGAATTTTTATGCGTAAGTATGAACAATATTAATAAACTGTATGTACAGATGTGAGCCTAATGCTAATAATTTTCTTAGGCTTAGTGCTAAGTTGTGATACTTCTAGTTCATTATCATTTGTTCAAAGTTCCTATCTTTAAAATGTACTTGATTTTATAACAAGATAAAAACTTATGATTCTATTTACATCGGCTTTCCTTTTTAATAGTATTTAAAAAAAATGTTTTTGGTCCTGTCTACCACTAAAATGAACGGAATCAGCCTGAAAACGTCTCACTGCTAGGTACAAGCCTCCTCTCCATATAAACATGTTTGAGCTTAATCCATCATGCTATTCCACTGCAGGTTGGCGTTTGATTTCACTACCATGAGTAACGATCGTCAGGTACCTGTTATACGATAATAATAGGGACCGAGGTTTTTATGTTCTCTCCGAGGCACGTTGGAGAGACTTACACACCTACCTACACACCGACCGACAAGAAACAAATATTTGCACAAATGCAAATATCCGGCCCGAGCGGGAATCTAACCCGCAATCGCCGGCGTTGAGGCGACTACCCACACCAGTACACTAGAACGGTTGTCAATTTACCACGTATTACAGAAAATTATTTACCAGGAAAAAAATGTAAGAAGGTAGTATCAATCAATACTAAACTTATAAGAGATTTTTGTCAGTATGTGTATAACGAAGGCTGATTTCTGAAACGACAGTAGATATTGCAAGAAACGAAAGCTGAGATAAATCCTTTAATCCTATCGTAATCCACCTATATCATGTAAGATAAACATTGTCCGTTAAATACACAAACGATTTATAAGACAAACAAAACATGCTTGTGGATTTATAAGCAAGCAGAACCATCTTTAGCTTGAAGGCATTTCGCTCCGAATTAATCGTTTTGTTTCACTTTATTGAACAGTATAAATATAAACTTCATAAGTATAATGAAATGAACTGAATCAGCCTGCAAACGTCTTAATGCTGCAGAAAATAGTTCTCTTTATATAGGAGCAGGGTTGGAGCTTAATCCACCACGCTGCTCCACTGCGGGTTAGTGTATAATTTCCTTACCATGAGTACCGATGGTTATCAGGTATCTATGATCAAAACCAGGACCGACGACTTTATGTGTTCTACGAGGCACGATGAAGAGGACACCACAAAGACATACTCCTAGATCAGAAGCAATAGTTTTCGGGTCGAGCAAAATCTCACGAAATCTCACCAAGGGGGGAGAGGGGCGTCAAAAATTCCCAAAATTGTCTCACGTAATTTATGGACGGCCCCTAAGCCGGTTTATTTAAGGGCTCGTCCAAGCTTTTGCAAGTTGTATATTGTCAACACAATCATATTCTCGAAGTGAACCAGCGTGGTAGGTTAAGCTTCCAACGCTTATCCTATATGGAGAGGAGGCCTGGCCTAACAGTGGGACGTTTACAGGCTATGACAATTCAGATTATCCATATTGAACTTGCCACACTCTGTTGAATAACTTTTACGCTGAATTTAAAATGACAGTGATATTAGATACGTTATAATAATACTGGTGAGATTCAATCAATATTTATTTTTAATACACAATTCAACTTATTTCTATAAATTTTGGACTAAATAAAGTATTCTCGTTCGTTCATCTAGTTTTATCTGATACGTAATTTCAGGTACCGGTGTAAGGTATCTCGGGAACTGATTGTAAGGTGTCGTCTAACGTCAGACATCTTATCGTTTCGCTCGGAACGAAATCATTTAGTTGGAAGTTTATTTGTGTTAGGTCACATGAGTAAAGAAACCGTACAGAGACAAGGGTTCTAAGGAGCGAGCAAAATTATATATTTTGGTAGGGTTGGCATAGGAGGATAAAATTTAATAAACAATAGTTAGTTGTTCAACAAGGTGACAAAGTTTATTGTCACCTTATTGAACAACTAACATTATTGTTGTTTTTTTTATATTTTCAAAAGTAACTTTATCAAATTTCAAGGTATTAAAAAATTCTTCTATCAAATTTGATCTTTTTTGATGATATTGCGATTTAAAAAAGAAAAAATTGATTCTTTCCTAAACATTTTTAGGAAACTTTTACACTTTTATATTAAAACACTATTAAAATTACATTAAAACACTATTTAAATTAATAAATAATATGACGTTGCTGCTGCAGCCCTTGAGTTTAAACACAGTATGGCCTATATAGGTTTCTCTCCGTATGTGACGAGGCGCGAGTGCTGACGCACACACGCGTCTCATGCTTGTAGTCGTGTACCAATCGTAGCACGCTTGTATGAAGCTTGGTCTCTGTACGGTTTCTTTACTCATGTGGTTAGGTGTCGCTATTACCACTCGACCAACGAGGCGGGTACCTACTCTTAATATTTAAGTACGTTTTTCACCTCAAATGAACGCGGGTGAAACCGCGTTACACAGCTAGAATACAACAATTTCCCTGCCATGATCGACGATCGATAACGTTCATTATCGTAACGATCGTTATCAGATTTATGTAATAACAACGGGGACCGATGGCTTACGGCGGGCGGACATACATCCGGACCACAAACAAATATTTGCACAAATACAAATCAAATCCTTTGAGGCGATTATTCGACTACATAAACGATTGTCTATGTTGCCTATGTCGAAAGTATGGATATTATGTCACAAGAAAAATTGTACTATCGTTCTAAATTTCAATACTCTGTTATAAAATTAATCAATACGTAGGTATGTTTCACCTTTAATTTAAAGGAGATGGATACGTTCCATACATTCTTGGGCCAAAATGTAATGAAATGAAAATGGTATCAATTAATGCATTCAGGCTTATAGATCCTTCGCTGAAAATTCTCTATATTTTGGCTATCTGAGAGCGGAGTTATGAAACGTTTTGTAAAAATGAGGTTATGTTACAATGTCTATTAAAAAACCCGATCACTAAGTTCTTAAAGCACTAATGTTTCTTACATTTAGTGAAGAATGTTTGAAAACTCATTACGAATATCAATAACTTGAAACACTCATAAATATTGTTCAGAATAAAAAAAAAAAACCTTTGAATTTATTTCATACTTAATTCTTCTTCTATTATTATTAAAATGTCATCTAGGAAATGTAGGTAAAAAATAAACGGCTAGTATCAATGTCAGTCAGTTGTTAGCTGTCACTAAAAATATGATTTATTTTAAATCAATACGAAATCGATATTATTTTCAAATATTAAATGATATTTTCGCTATTAATGTAACTTATTTTAAATGAACTTTATCGTTTACAACTTCAATATTGTGCATCTAAATACTTTGAGTTAATTAACTAGTAGAAACTTTTTTTTTTTTAATTCTGTAATCGATTTTAGTTGAATCGATACCCGATTAATTTGATGAAAACAATCTTTTTCATTTTTCTCCGCTCCCAGATTCAGAATTAAGTTGATTTTTTATGTTGTAAGATAAAAAAATATAACCAATTTTTTAAACCATATCTCTACTTATTACATTTTGGCCCAAAAGTCCCCATCTCCTTTCGTAGAGTAAAACTTTGTTATAAGTATAAAAATATTAAATAATAACTTATTATACGAGTATGCGTGACCGACGGTTACTGCATATTGCATTACACTTTTATTGCGTAATATTTTGTTTATCAACCACACGTGTAACCGTTAGATACTGATACAAGGATATAAGTTTCATTCGAATCCAATCCATCGCTGTTTTTATATTATGTAAAATTAATATTTTACTGATTTAACGCGCAATGGTGCACATTGTATGGTGTGTTGAAAATGTCCTAACGTTTGTCGGTCAGGTAATCAGGTTCAGAGTCATGCCGTCATTTAGTCTTCGGCTGCGCATGAGTGCAACGTGCAGCGAATTGCACTATTGTTTGTTGTTTTGTGATATCAAGAAATTTAGCTGATTTATAAACATTTTATAAATAAAGTTAATTTTCTGACACTGTGTGCGTGTGAGCGTGTGTGCGTGTCAGCGTCTGTGCCGTGTGTAGTAAGCGCCTGCGTGTGTGTGTGCGTGTGCCAGTGCGTGTGCTTCTGCGTCTGCGTCTGCGTGTACGTGTGCGTGTGCGTCTGCGCGCGCGCGTGTATGTGTGTGTCTTTTATTATTTAAAAAGTACTGTTAAGGTACTGTCACAGCTAATACATGTCGCAGAACTCAAGGCTCTTCGATGACGAAGAAGGTTTGAAGCTTAATTCGCTACGATACTCCGCTTTATACCCCATACCACTTCAAAACTCAGCGCTTCCAGGCCATTTGATACTGCGTCTGTTTGGTGTTCTATATTCAAATATTCCATATATACAATATTTGAAAAAAAGACAAGATATTTAACGCAGTAAAACTGTTTTTTTGAGTTTCATGTACAATTTATTTTACAAGGAGACGGCAAGGGTGTGGGGTCCTCAAATCAAATGGAGGTTCTGCGTGTAGTTAGCACTCAGTAAGTGTATTCATATACTCAAATCCTAGAGCGCACTACTTAGCCATTGCCGAGAAAAAAAATCTTAAAGTTTAAAAAAAAAAACATCTGTACCTATTAAAGTCTAATAAATCATTATAAACCGTTTCTTTTGAACTTTTATACATTATTGAATAGCGAATTTAATAATTAAAACTTATAAAAAAATTATTGAAGTGTTATTTTCTTTGATTTTAGTTAATTTTTTTTTACATAAAACAGTTTAACAGTTTTTACTATAACAAAATTATGGGTCTAAATGTTACTGAGCGTGATGAATTGAGAGAGTGCTTTCGTTACAACATATTTTTTTGGAAAAATTCTAGTGAAAGTGGGAACCCAGTTAGCTCATATATTTTTTAGATAACCAGGCAGGCTTTTAGAAGTTTGTTAAAAAAAACAGTAAAGTTGTTAAAAATACGATTTTACATAAAAATTTGAGAACATTCAACTATTTTAGTTAAGTTCTTACTAAAATTCAAATTAAACGTTTAAATATGGTTATATCTACAAATTATTAATAATAACAAGACATTCTTCTCGTGTTTACGGATCATGTAACTGGTTCGAAGCAGCGACAAAATCGTCAGAAAATTATATTGAGGATTGTAGGTACCCGTTTTTATTTTTATAAATAACTTAGGTATATTTGAAAATCACGAATGTCAAATAATCACGAATGTTAAATAATAGTGTCTCTCTCAAAAGCTTATTTGAAGTAACGGAATATAGTACAGTATAACAGTATAAATGATATATTTTATAGTCGATTGAATTTTTATGTTTCTTCCCTTAAAAAGCTAGCAAAAGCTAATATTATAATAACTAATTCTTCAATATAACTTATAAAGTTAAGATATGATTATTAATTGACCGCGATGCTCGGCGACGACGAGTCCTGGAAGGCGATGGTCTCCTTCTACGAGACAGTAATGTCCCAGAAGGAGGCCGACGAGTGGATTAGAGAGGAGACCGCCGACGTGGCCTCCATCCGTGGGCGACGAATGGGGGTGCGTAGGAGGCGCTACTTAATGCGCCTCCAGTAACGCCCTTGTGCCCGTGTCGGGCCGGGATGGGAACCCGGTCCTGCTAGACATGGCGTCGTCGGGACTGTTCAGAGGTTAGCCGGACAGTCCCCATGGAGGAGAAGTCTGGCCTTTTCGCCGAGGCCAGCCTGTCGCTGGAGGGATCCTGTTGCCTGCAGATCCGGGACCCTCCAATTAAAGCTTCTGAAGGCTCCCGCAGGGGTTTAGTACGGTATTGCACTCCCAAAGTGCCGAGTCCGACATAGGTCTAGGACTGCCGACCCGGGCGTCCGGGATATCATCCGTAAATGGATTCCCCTGCGTAAAAAAAAAAAGGTATGATTATTAATTACCTACAACTGGTTTTTACAATAGTAAATTGTTTTGTTTTTGTTATTTTTAGTTACTGATGGATTTATTAGGGTTCCGTAGAAAAATGGCAAAAAACGGAACCCTTATGGATTCGTCATGTCTCTCTGTCTGTCCGTCCGTATGTCACAGCCACTTTTTTCCGAAACTATAACAATTATACTGTTGAAAATTGGTAAGTAGATGTATTCTGTGAACCGCATTAAGATTTTCACACAAAAATTGAAAAAAACAATAAATTTTGGGGGTTCCCAATACTTAGAACTGAAACTCAAAAAAAATTTTTTTTTCATCAAACCCATACGTGTGGGATCTATGGATAAGTCTTCAAAAATGATATTGAGGTTTCTAATATCATTTTTTTCTAAACTGAATAGTTTGCGCGAGAGACACTTCCAAAGTGGTAAAATGTGACCCACCAGCCTCTGTAACTTCTAAAATAAGAGAATGATAAAACTAAAAAAAATATATGATGTACATTACCATGCAAACTTCCACCGAAAATTGGTTTGAACGAGATATAGTAAGTAGTTCAGTAGAGAAAACTGTTTATAGTTGAAAACTGTTTTAAAATTATTGTTGTCAAATGTTATAGTATCAGCTGTAAGTTTTCCAAAATAAATACGTACATGAAAATTTGTCTTTAAATTGTCTTGGAAAGATTTTCTTAAAATTGACTACATATTCTATTTGAAATATATACATCCAAACTAATATATATATATATATATATATATATATATATATATATATATATATATATATATACAGAAGAAATAAAAATAACGCGAGTCAATTAGTTCTAATATATATATTTTTAAGAAACCTCGCAATTAAAAAATAAAAAAATACTGTTATGATTTCACACACGATTATAACCCTTATTAACCTATTTCTGTTTTCTTGCGTGAATTTTTCGGTTGCTGATATAGCTTATCTCGTAAAGATGTTACTGATAGGTTTTATCAGCAGGATATAAAAGAGACCCTTAAGTACCTGTTTCACCTCCACTAATAAACTACAACTTTTGGATATGTCATAAACTATTATCTAATGGATACGTCAGATATATCAGAGCTTTATCAGCAACCGGTGAAACAGGCCCTAAGTATCAATATTTTTCTCATATCTTATATAATTAGGATCCTACTCCCACCTATTTACTTTAATCTGATAAGAGATTCGAATGTCTCAAAGAATCAACACGTTACATTGTTGCGTAATCGCGGCTGTTTGGAAACTTTCGGGGTGTGTGATATTTGGAGAGGCGTGTCTGTCTTGTGGGCGGTACAGACGTACTTATTTTATCGCGGCGTTTGTCTCTCTTTGTCTTGTATGGTTACACTGAAGTTTAGTTGATAAGTTATGTGTGTAAAACAAAATATCAATTTATTCCATATTTTTGAAAACAATACATCTACCTAGGACAAAATGATCAATTTGGTAGGTCCAACTTTGAGAGAGATGTCAATCGTTGAATCCTGAGTTGACGGCCGATGGAGCAGAAACGTTCTCGAGTGGAAACCACGTACCGTCAAGCGCAGCGTTGAATGTTGTTATATTATACTAACAAAATCACTATTATACTTTCCACAATTATTATACTTTCATGTTTATTATGAATCTGATAAAATAATTTATATATTGAAATAATACCAAACACACTTTTAAAGAGTTTAATGTTCAATGTTTGTAAATTTCTATCCCTATGGTTGTCTGGAAGAGATCGCTATAAAGCTATATGACCGCCAGTTGTACCGTGTTTATACTGTATACTAAACTGTATCAGCGTGTAAACAACCCACTGCTGAGCGAAGGACTCTTCTCCATATAGAATAAGGGTTGGAGTCTAATCCACCACGCTGCTCCACTGCGGGTTGGCGGATAATTTAAAGAGTACCTAGTTGTAAAAGAGTACTTGAATATATACGATTTTAAAAAAGAAACTTTGAAAGAAAAATTGTTTCTTTATTCGTTAGTTTTCTCCTTGTTGGTATGATTTGATTTTGTAAAAATGCATCGAGTGCAACTGTCAGATGGCAACGAAGAGAAACGATCATTTAACATCAATTGGCCTATTGGTCCATTGTTTTATCACTGCATACAATGTTTATCATACATTAAATTCGAGATTTTGGTTTTAGTATTCAAAGATAAATGTTAGTTTTTTTTTTAATATTTTACGATTGTAGGATTGTATGTTATGTTAGCGATCTTTAAATAAATAAATAAATAATTATTATTTTTACTACTGATTTTCGAGAAAACTAAAATTTACAACAAAACTCGTATAAATAACGTGCATCAACGACCATTGGAATACAATTGAAACTGTTCAATTTCGTGCAATGGAGAGGGCTATATATTTCTCTACGAGATCGAATTAGAAATTATGAGATCCGCAGACGAACGAAGGTTGGCCGACATAGTCCAACGAATTTGCAAGCTGAAGTGCAGTGGACAGGGCCCATAGCTCATAGAACTGACGGCCGATGGAGCAGAAAGGTTCTTGAGTGGAGGTTACGTCCCGGCAAGAGCAGTGTTGGACGGCCGTCCACAGATAGATAGACGACTTGAGGGAAAGTCGCCGGAAGCCGTTGGATGGAGGCTGCTTTGAACCAGTCGCTCTGGAACTCGATTGGGGAAGCCTACTTTCAAAAGTGGACATCTAATGGCTGATATGAAATGTACATATGAATAACACACCTATAAATAATATAAATATATAGGTATATTACACCCCGAGGGGTGGGAATGGAACCCACAACCTAGCTAAGAGCAAAAAGCAGGATCACTGCCAAATGCGCGAAAGGGCCAGCCAATATTCAAACAAAAGCTTTTATATTATAGATACGCATAATACAAAAAAAAAATGCATTTTCTGCGTGCAGTCTTAATTTATTAGCTTCGCCTAGCTGATGTCATACAATATTTCATCTCTCAATTACATCACTAATAGTATTTCACAGATTAAAGATGTTATTAATATAATCTGTATCGGGGAATAAACATTTTCCTAAATTTTCTTCAATACACGAGTTTCCGCACGAGATTTATCTTCACCGTCGAGCAGTGAAGAGTCCAGATATTAACATGCGATTTCTGGACTACCTCTTCAAGAAAAACACTACGATGATGATGTATCATGATAAACTATAGATAAATTTAAATTTAGTCTTCTGTTTTATTGTTTAAGACATTACATATAAAGTTATTAAAATTTTGAAAAACAACAAATTTGTACAAAGTACATTACGTGTTAAGCGGTGTGTTTTATGCCGTGAGTGTTTTTAATGTTTTTTTTTTTCCTCTGCACACAAAATACATTGTCAATGTAATAAGCAACGTAGACAAAGTCACGGGTATAAGATATTATTTTTGCAAACAAACTTTCACCAAGACGAAAATTAGACGATTGAATGACAATTGATTCAATCGTCAAATTTTTTGCTACTATATAAAGTATTGATAAATCTCTTCTTCACAACGTCGGAATATATCATATAGATTACTATTATTTGATTGCTACCGGATATAGCCCTCAAATGTATTAGTAATTCGATATCATATTAATAATCTATCTAAGATGTACAGTCTGGACTCAAAATTTTATATGTAAGTTTTTTTTTTGCGTGAGTGTAATGTGTGTTTAATACTATACTACATATACTAATTAAAATAAATAATAATTACCCGACTGCGACAGAAGGAGGGTTATGTTTTTCGAGTGTATGTATGTATGTATGTATGTATGTATGTATGTATGTATGTATGTATGTCCATTTCTTTGGCACGCCCTACAGCCCAAACGACTGGACGGTTTTTGACATATGAGGTGTCGTTGGATTTGTCTAAATTGTAGTAGTGACATAGGCTATATAAATTTTCAAAATGGCGCCCGCAAATGGCGGAATGAGGGGGGAGGAGTTGAATTTTTTTTTCTTACTGTAGCAATATGGGTATCAAATGAAAGCTAGTAAATTGTTTTATACTTTTTAGTTTATAATAAGAGTATTTTACGCAGTCGGGTTTTTTGATTTTTTTAATTAAGCATACTTGTTATAATAGTTGTACGGTGTGTCCGTACGAATGTGTATAAAAAAGTAATAAAACGATTTTAAATTTATTTTTCACGATAGATAATTACTAAAAGTAGTTTCGGCTATGAAATATCACACAACGACACGTAGTCATAAATGTCAACGCAAACAAAACTGCGAAAGTTGTCTAGCTATAAAAGCCGTTTTGAAGGTAAACAAATAAAAATATATACTGCTACGTTTTATGCTCGTTTAAAAGGTGAAGCATTTTTTCCATTTTTGTTTCTCCTTGAGAAGCCTAAACAATCGTGATGTTATGAGGCTTAAGCGAAAATTTTTATATTTCGTGATTCATCGGTTTTCCTATTCCTGAACTTTTATTTCTCGAAGTTTCAAAGACTTTAAATTCCTCTCGTATCTTCGTTTTAAATAAAAAAGAAAAAAATGCGTTTCTTCCGTAGAAATAATAATATCATTCGTGATTCCACCGTGTTAAAAGTGTTCAAGCGTAATGTACGACAAACTTAGATTTACAGTCGCAGCGAGATGTTCATAAGTTATTTTTCATTCTTACCTGTCGTCGTTATTTATTCTGCTATATTTTTAATCCGGCTTTTTAATTCCGGCGCCAAATTGTAAATAATGTGTACCTATAGATTTATGTAAGGAAGCCAACAAATTAAAAAAAAATATCTGAAAACATTTCCTTAGTCTTCCTTCCTACCTATACATATTACGCGTCCAATAATGTTCAGAGACAGCGCAGTCATGCATATTATGGAGAATGCAGCTCCAGCTAACTTTCGAATGACTTTTTGAAAAAAATATAAGGACAATTTTAGTAGATAGTTCTCTGATTTACAATTTTAGTCTGAGCTATTTTTATCGTAAAACTAACCGTTTGGCGAAAAAATTCAAAAAATTTTTGCGATCTTTTATCTCCCCTGTTTTGCACACACGGGATCAATGGGGACTTTTCAGGATTTCATTAGAGTGGTATCCCTTATGTGCCTGCAAATTTTTAGCTTGTGAATTTATGCAAGGGTCAATGAGTATTTTGACCGGGCTATTACACGAAGTAGGTATGGAGCCATTAGCCAAATACATTTTTAAAACTCTCCATACGCTTGGTATTAGTCAAATGTTTGTGTACAGGCTATTGATAGGTACAATGAAACCTCTGTTTGTGACAGAAAAAGATCTGGCCGTCGACGTAGTGTTCATACGAAAAAGGCGATCAAAGCAGTAAGAGAAAAAATGCGAAGAAATCCTCCGATTTTACATTCTATATTATTTTATAACCTATTTATATTTAATTTAATGATTCCTTAAAACTTTAATTTCCGTAACCAAAACTGTCCGAAACTAGCGGATAATCTGAAATAATATTATATCCGCAATCGTAACCGTATCGATATGATATGGTATCATTCATATATGAATATGTATGTATTTACACATCTAGATCCGAAATTTCATATCCATATCTTAGTATTCAGCTACGTATACAAACATACAGTTTATTGAAGGTGTGTTTATTTGTGTTCAACATCGAGACTAACGTACACTTATGTTGTTAAAAAGTAATTTTTTGACAATCATACGAAAAAGCCCGGTCTATAGAAACATATAATTTAAATTCTTATAAAGCCACAAAGGAAATTTAAATATATTTTACGTTACTATTTATTTTTTTAGTTTTTTATAAATATTGAAGTAAACACAGGCTTGAAACAACGTGTCACAGTAATTTATAGTAGGTGTATTTTGAAATAGGTAACTTTATTACTTCCATGTATAAAGTACCAGTTGGACCAGTGATTCTATAACATGAACATCCAATGTTGCTTTCCTCCAATGCTGGTTCAATTCAGACTAGAAAATTACATGTATTTTTGTAAATGCATATCTGTCACTGCCGACCCAGCCGCGTCTGGTATTACAATAATTTATTATTACAGTACATAATTATCTTTCCATACGCTAGCAGACCCGACTTCCAAATAGTAGATACGTCTATGGAACACAATCAAAAAAAAAAAAAAATTGTACTGTTTTATAATCGCTTTTTACCCGACTGCTTTTTGACAGAAGGAGGGTTATGTTTTTCGAGAGTATGTATGTATGTTTGTATGTATAATTGTTTGGCACGCTTTGCGGCCTGAACGGATCGATGGATTTTAACTTGAGAGGTGTCATTAGATTCGTATTTCCTGTGAGAGTGATAGTGGGTGTATCAAAATTAAAAAAGAAATTTCCAAATTACAAGGAGACGCAGTCGGGATTTTCAGTTTTTTAAATTATTTTTATTATTCATTTTATAAAATATTTAATTTTTCTTCAATTGCAATATTGAAAGAAATTTGCAGGAATAGGTTTGGCAAATCTGTAGCGTCAGGTGGTGAACCAGCGTAAGTGTGGACGGTCTAAAAACGAATTGTTTAGTACTTTCTTGCTTTTTAGTTCATTTGGCTTATATAACACAATGAGATTCCGTAAAACCGATATCACAGTTGCTAAGAATTTTACAGTTCTTTCGACAATCGAGGAATTAATTTCATAATAGGTATTAACACTTGAAGAATTTGATAAAAAGATAAATAAGAAAAGAGAGTCAAGTATCACGGAAACGAATTAGGTACCTATGTTATTTTGACAGTGTATCCCTTTCAGACTGCTCCGATTTTAGATTATTAGGGTAATTAAATAATACTTATATAATATTAATTAACAATTAAAAAAATTGTTGTAATTTCTAATATATTTCTCGACAAATATAAATAATGCCGATATTTATTATATTTATAATTTAATTCACGTCCACATTTGATAAGCCTTAAAAGTTACCTTTTTACGTTTTCAATTAAAAGAACAAATCGAAAGAAAATAACTCGATTATAAAGTCGATCAGAAACGTAAAGTCGAGAATTACCTACGTATAGTTGTTTATAAAATAGTTTATCGAGATCTTACATAACCCGGTACACTCATTAGTTGTTTAATAAACGGCGATTGTACACAAGTTCACACCGAAACCATAGGCAACTTCACTCCGCCTTAATTACACGTTCAAGGTTTCCTAGGCTGAGTATATTTTAAAAAATTAATACTAATTTAAATTAAAATTTTATTTTTGAAGAAAATTGAAAATTATAAACGTTAAATAAGTAAAATTTGTAGTTTCTGTAACAAGTTTTCTACCTGAAATTGGTTTATTTTGGTATTTGAGTGAGTTTAAAAAATTAAAAGTTAATTAAATGAGTTATTTATGCGTCACCATATCCTGCCACAAAGCACTGCGCTCGCCGACCCGCCCGCCAAGCGTGGCGAGTATTGCCAACCTCCCCCATAGATTATGGGGGAAGCCTAAGTTCAGCAAAGGACATACAACGGCTGATGTGGTGATGGACTTTTGCCTTCTACCCTCAAAGGCTTAAAAACATTAACATTACCAGGCTAAATCAATCAGTCAATTGATCAATTTAAGAGTATATATTTTTGCAAAATGAAAATCGAAATATGCTTTACAAGACGTATAGTTATAGCTTACTTTAAATTTGTAACCATAGTGTTAAATCATTAAAAATTGGTTGTAATTTGGACTCAAAACTTTAAAAATAATAATAATTAAAACATATAAAGAGATATTCATACTGATTTTCTATTATTATTTTTCAAAGTATATAATAATAGCATAACAATGTACCTACATAGTACACATTAGCATGAATGTAATATATATATTTTTTTGTAAAATAGAAATATAAAGTAAATAGACGATTAAGATTTAAAAATCGGCTTCGAAATTGCACAAGGGTTGTTAAGGGCAGGTCGGTCGCACTGCGCCTCGGCGCTGTCAGTTTGTTAGGAGAAGCCGTCACGCCCGGTGCGTTACGCGGCATGGCCCGCGAGTATCCGCGCGTACACGAGTACTACCTGCAGTTGCACGAGTTGCAAACACCGCAAGCCCAATACCAATACCCGTATGATATACAGTAAGTAAAACTAAACAATAGTGGTATAAAAAACAACTTTTTAATATTATTATTATTATTTGTTAAAAAAAATCGTTTTATACGAATTAAAATTACGTATTCGTATTATGAAATAACTACATTAAACAATAAAAAAAAAAAAAAAAAAAAAAAAATAAGAAAATTCCTCTATATCCAAAATTATTAAAACATGTTTTTATACGAAACAAAATTTTATAACAGTATCTTAAAATAAAATTGAAATACAGAATAAAAAATAAAAAAAAATTCTACCTGAAAAATAATTACAATATCGAATTCCCGAACTGCAGTTAAATTTTTATCGAGTTATATTTATACGTTATCGAAATATAAGTGTTGTATGTGTTTTGTGTTTTTGTTGTTACAACGCGTGGAAAACGCGATCTTTCGTGTCGTGACCTTTTCCGCAACAGGTAGGAGTGAGAATTAGACATAGACTAAAGGGAATGAAGCCTTACATTAAACTAATTCGCTAAAGCCTCTTCTAATCCACAGATACACTAACCGGCTCTGCGCGTATCTCGTTAGTGGAATATTTAAATATAAAATTAAACTTTTAAAATTACAAGTATTTTAAAATACTAAACTATAGTAAATACAAGATTTAAACTAAACAATATATATAAATATTTTTAAACGGATTTTTATCGAAGCTGTAAAGAACGATGTAGAGAAACAATCATTCTCTGTAATGAAATGTATAAATATTTTATCGTCAACAGCATGTAACTTCTATATTGACATAGGTTAGCAATTAATCAATTAAAAGTTTAATTTATTAACATTTCTTTACTGTCACCTGAGATGGTATAACAATCTGTACCAATACGTAAAGCGCAAAAGGTTTTTTTTTTAAATCAATCTTCGAAGTTAGATATGAAAAAAGTTTTCCAGAAGAATTACATGTTTATTGAGGATATTTACGGGTGCTGTATGCTATAATATATTGCGTCTCACGAGCTGAGCAGTCATATATAGTCACTGTTTTTATTTTTATTATTATGTGTTTATGTGTCTTCGTAAAAGGGGGTGTGAGAAACAGGATAACATCCTACTGAGGGCCGTTGAGGATAAGGCGTTTATTTACTTATTTAACAACATGTTTATCGCCTTCTTCCAAACAACCTATTGTATTTTAATACGGTTTTCAATACCATTACATTTTTTTTTGGAGGAGAATATTCAACGTTTCACAGTCAAGTCACCTACAATGGATTTTCAGGTGCTTTAAGGTCATATGCAGACTACACCATAAGAGGTTTGTCAAAATATTAACTATATGAAATTTTAGTTCTTCAAAAAGCCTATAGACAATTCCGCAATGCAATAAACACTTGAAATAATATATCCTACATTAATTCCACAGTAACCATTTTTATCTTTAGAAGTCTTATTACAAATCTTAGGTTAATCTGGAGCTATCTTATAATTCAGTCTCAAAATTTGTCCCAGTAAATACTTATTATAATAATTAATATATACTTATAACATTTATTGGACATTAAACCAGCCCATTAAATTGTTTAATTTAAATGAATACTGTAGATGTTGCCACAGTTACAAAATTAAGCGTAACCAAAAATATTCACAGAGAATCTGCTCGCAGTTCGCGACCTATAATTTGCAACTCAATTGTTATTGGATATACCTGTGGTCTATGCCTGTAATAAAATCATAGTGAGATCAATTCTGTAAATATGCACATTGAATATATTTGTATAAACAATAATTGCCACGAGAGATTGAAAGAATGAAACGACATTTAACACGAATACGATACGACACGGTTTAGGCTATAAAAAATATCACGCTACGCACACTCATAATCGGAGCAGGAATTATCAATATGAATGCAAGCAAAACAGCGTGAGTATATTACTTAATAGACAATCATAAATGGCTACAAATTTAAATGTCAAGACGTAACGCGTGTGGTGTCGCGAATCACTCGGTCTAGGGTTGTAAATATAGAAATGGACAAGCATTTTAATAATCAATTAAAAGTTAACTTTTTTATTTCATATTTTATTTCACAGTGAATTTCATAAAACTTGTAACTTTCCTACGTAAATTTTACGATATTTATGTGACGTCATTTTCGTTTGAAACGTTAGTGTTTTTTATATTAGCAAAAAGTTTAAAATAATTTGTATTGTTTTTAAACAAACTGGCATATAATATTACTCTTTATTTGACTGCATAAATAAATGTTTTTTACGTGTTTGCGCGTTCTATGTATCCTCGTAATTACTACATGGATAAATCAATTTCGATACCTGAATGAATTAAACCATCCTGTAAACGTTCTACTGCTGGGCGAAAGTCTACTCTCCGTATAGGAGAAGGGGAGAATTTCGGTAAGTTGTGCGTTATCCGTCATTCATCATCGTCGTCATTCACATTGCGGTACGAGTGTAAACTAGATGTACAGGTGCAATCGTTAAGTGTACGCAGTTGATTGTGCTGTAAAATATAACGAATAAAAATATATATTTTAAACTGCTTTTGAATGTGTGTCACTCGAAGAGTAAAATTATATTATTAACGTTTAAAAATAATATAAGATTATTCTAAAACTTTAATTTTAATCACTTCCATACATTTACTATCCCATACATTAGGTTGAGTCCTTAATTATTATAAAACATAATAAAACGCTACTGACACTCAATAAAACCGCTATTAATTTTATTGAATTTCTACTTTTTTTTAAAGAATTTTGAATAATATAGTAAATTTAGTTATAGTATAGTATAGTATAGTTAATATAGTATAATTTAGTAAATTTTTAAAAGAAAAAAAAAATCGGATGGTAGTTTAGTATTAACTGAAGATAAAAACGTGATGTTTTTCATTTTTATTTCTTTATCTGTCTATAACTTGGCCGCGAATTATGCCAAAAGTACTGAACGAATATAAATGAAACTAGGCACGTTTTGAGTTCATATTACGAGCAAGGACTACACTGGATAATTTTTATATAGAAATTCAGCATTCATTCATGCAATTGGGAGAAGGGATGAAAATCAAAATGTGTTTTTAATTATTATAATTCATTAACACACTGTCCGATTTTCATTCGTTATCTTTTTGTAAGAAATGAGGTATTTTAAAGATTGTCCTTGTAAATGTCGAAGTTCCTTAGATTGTTAGTTAAGAAATTACTGACTTGATAACATTCAGTTTTAGGTCCAAATAACTTTAAATCTGGAGTGTAGAGAAACCGTCTACCGTATGACGCATCTTAAGCCGGTGTACTTGCTACCTGCTTTATCCTTAAGGCTCAATGAAAGGGATGGCAATCGCGAACGAAGTCGCGGGTACAGCTAGCCTAAAATATAACTGGTACGATCAATTAAAAATTGAAAATTGTTTTATTATTATTTATATTATCACCTTTGAATTATTAAAACTATTAAAAAAAGTAATAAATATCCAACTGCTGTTCAAAGGCCCGTCTCATTAACTTGTCAGGGTTTAAAATAAAGCATGCCCCTTTAATCTAGGAAGAAAACAAGTTGCGGAGTTGAAAACTTGCTACTTTAATTTTATCCTTTCTCCGTCTTATAATATTGCCTTTAATATCTTAAAGCCTTCGCACGAACGTTATATTAGGGACAAAATTGCAAAAGACAATATTATGCTTATATAATATTGGAAATTTTATATGGTCATGTAAGAAGATGAATTATTGTTGGACTTAGCGCGCTATAAGCGTTTAGAACTTGGCTCATCCAACATAGTCTAATAATGGAAACAAATATTTAAAAAAATATATTACTACTAGTCTATCATTTGTATTTTAGTTGCTGTTTGTTGTTTCGCTTCGCGTCAGTCTATCGCAGTTCACTGCTGGACATAGGCCTCCCCAAGTTCGCGCCAAATATCCCGGTTTTCCACAATCCTCATTCATTCATTCATTAATTTGGTTTAAAGGCTTTCAATGGTGACAAAGGGGAACAGATGATTTCGCCAATGTCACGTAGAACGAAGAAAATACGAATTCCGCAATCCTCATCCAGCCTATCCGGCGACCTTGCGTAAGTCGTCGATCCAGCGGGCCGGAGGACGCCCCATACTGCGTTTGTCGAAACGCATTCTCCACTGCAGGACATGTCTTCTCCAGTGACCATCCCACTGCCACTTTAACTTGCTGATTCTATTGAGTTATTGTTTGTAGCTTAAGGTTATCTAATTCCCGATCACCTGCTAGATTCCTTCTTTCTTATTGAATCCTCCATTTACCGGGTTGGGTGTGTGCCTACGCTGCGCTTGCTGGTGTGGAGTCGCTGTTCCAGCTCAAGTAATTCTTCTACAGATATTCTCGTTTCTGATTGGGTCGCGTAATATATACGCCTAGTTAGCTGCTTAGTTCTCTTCGCCCGATGACTGATCCTGAGCTTTTTATGAAGATAATTAACGATCATGATCATGCACGAATAGAAAGTTAACGAAAATTAGGGAACAGAAATGGCGAAGGTGTGGCCACATGGCAAGAAACAAGTTTCGAAAATGGACCAATGATATCACGGATTGGTACCCAAGGGATGGAAAACGGAAAAGAGGGCGGCAACATCTCAGATGGGTAGATGACATCAAATCCTTGGCAGGGACTACATGGCAGAGAAAGGCCATAGACAGAAAAATATGGAAGGGAATGGAGGAGGCCTATGTCAGGAGACACACTGGGGATTGAGAACGGCTACCGACGACGGGTGTAGTGTATATATGAATGTTATATTGTATCCTTCAGTAAATAAAGGCTTATTATTATTATTATTATTATTATACTATGCAGTTTTTCCGCTACTGCATAGTGCAATCTTTCTGTTCGCATTCCCAGTTCTTTTCTATCACAGGCTGATTATATTTTAAAGTTTCAATGTATAATACAATCGTATTATATTTTAGAACGCTTTGTAATCTGGATGTCATGCTTCAAAAAATAATGCTAAGATATGTGTTAATATAATTGTTATGCAATTAATTGTATATTCTATCAAAATAATAACATGTTTGATATTTGGCGCTAGTAAAACTTTAAACTTGAATAAATTGAATTCTCTTTATAATCGTAAAAGAAACTTATTATCAGGATATCTCTAAGACTCGTAGCAATGTGACAATGGAACTGAAATTGTCCTGTTGTTCGTTGTTAGTTAATATCCTATGTTCCATTTTACTTCAAACATATTTTAGTTTATAAAAAAAATAATACGTATTATATATATTTAACCTAATCGGTAAACGCTGATCTTATAATTACCGTATATTTTTTTATTTATAAAGGCTTCTACCACGACTTAGAACAATTAATATGGTCAGTAATATAAATACAACCTTTTCGCCAGGTGTTAACAGGTATTGTTTATATGCTACGAGCCAGTAATAAAGCTATGTTATTGCGTCTAGGTACAAGCGGTGCACCTGCCTGTGTCATTACAAACACATTGTATTTCAATGTTCTCTGAGTTTTCGATATCAATAAATGTTAAAATGAACCGATGTACATTGTGCGTTTAATTTATTAAACGCACAATGTACATCTTTTAAAATTGGACTTCGCTGATGTTAACACGGACATAAAAGTGATTTTGTGAATCTTACTTACTTAAATTTATTGAGATGGTATATTTCCAAAAGTCATTTTTGGCTTTATCTACACAGTGCTGTTAATAAAGTTTTGACAGTTTAAAATTTACATTTTATTTTGCATTTTTTTTTTTGCTTCATATATCAAATGTGTTAAATGATGAGTTGAGTTGATTTTTCAAGAGATAAAATAAAAATAAAAAATTGAAATAAAACAAGACGTAGAAATGACATGTGATCCACAACCAACAAGCACACAAGTGATTCGAGTTACTTTTAAGTCACAGTTTACTTTAAATTCATCTCAAATTAATTTTTAGGTTTTTTTTTTTTGAATGATAGGTATACAAGGTACCGAGTAAATTGAAATATATAAAATATATGCAAAAAAGGGAAAATAAATAGATAACTAAATTACTTACATTGTTTGTGCATTAATGTGATCTTGGATGTATTTTGGCAATAATGAAGCGTTAAAAGATACCTTGCAGTTAAAATGATCAAATGTATTTTTTGAACTTCGATTGCATTACTTTTTACCCGACTGCCCGTCGCAAAGGTAATGTGTTTATCAGTATATGTATGTGCGTGCGTGCGAGCGTGCGAGCATGCGTGCATACGTGCACGTGCATACGTGCGAGATTGCGTCCGTGCGTGCGTCCATGCGTGCGTGCGTGTTGTTTTTATTTGTCTGTGTTTATATGTTTGTTCCTATGTCGCATTGTAGGAACTAAACGCGTGACCGATTATGATGATTCTTACGTCAATTGATTTGTCTTTACCTCGCAGGTGTCACTAAAGAAATGACAATAAATAAAATTCACAGCGACAATCAGACGCCATATTGTCAAAATGGAAAAAAGAAATCGGTAAACTACGTCAAGTGGGGTATCGTTGAAAGTATTATTATATTTAAAGTATTCAAAAATGATTTTTATTTTTTATTTCATAATTTTTCATTTTAAGTAATAGTTTAATATAACGATTTACAGTTGTTTAAACAACCATTCCCGTTACTTTTCATACATAAAACATGTACTTATATACTATAGCATTTCGTTATTTTATCCTTATTACGCAGAGATAGTACCAGTGGTAGCCTAGTGCTAGTGGTATGACCGCGGAATGCGAAAGCAGAGGTCGGGTTTAAATCCAAGGCACACACGCGGGACTTGGCGGCTTGGGCCTCTCGGGCTGCGATTGCGAAATTTACTGTCTTATAATCCTAATAACGAAGTCAATGAATCCTAACTGACCCGTTTAAAATTAACATTTTCCTTGAGAAGATTTGGTTGAAGAATGGGTTCCGACTGCTAATCTTTCTATTTTGCAAATAATTTATGATTTGTTTATGTATATATCGTTTATAAAACTAGTTAAATTCTGTAGTTATTCAGTATTACTTTTAACAACATTCCAAACTACTGGTCTTGTTTTTTTTCTATTTGCTTTATTTTTTATTGTATGTAATTTTTTTTTGTTATTTTTTTTTATTAATATATATATATATATATATATATATATATATATATATATATATATATATATATATATATATATATATATATATATATATATATATATATTTATATAAAATTCACAGCGACATTCAGATCTTAATGTATCTCTCTATGATCTTAATGGGCAAACTGACAGTCGGTTCACCTGGTGGCGAGTGAAAGTGACATTCATAGTCACCCGCTACACTAGAGGTGCGTTGCCGGCCTTTTAAATAAGAATGTGCTCTTTTTTTGAAGGTCTCTAAGTCGTATCGGTTCGGAAATATCGTAGGTGGCAGCTGGTTCCATATAGTGGTCGTGCGAGGCAGGAAATGCCGTAAAAATCAGATTGTTGTAGACTTCCGGACATCGAGGCGATGTAGGTGAAATTTGGAACTTTGACGCGATGTCCGATGGCGGAACTCTGCTGCAGGTATTGATCCGAACAATTCCATAGAAAACTTCCCGTGATAGTTGCGGTAAAAGATGCAGAGCGATCCGACATATCTACGCAGCGCCAAAGAATCGAGCTGATTGGAGACTTTGTCGTCGACGATTCGAGCCGCCCGGCGTTGAACGCGGTCAAATAGAACGAGCTGATATTGAGGCGCTCCAGCCCACAGGTTAGAACAGTATTCCGTATGGGACCGGATCTGCTCCTTGTACAATTGTAGGCGATGGGAAGACATGAATTTTGGCCCTCCTAAAAGGAGGATAAAAACTTCAAACCTACTATACTTAAGCCAAATTCGATTTGAAATGTTTACCAACAAACCGTTGCTTAACAACCAACCATAGGCAGATGTTAACAACCTATTGGAAAATAATTATATTGTTTATTAATACCCAAACTTGAAATAAATAAGTCAGGGAGTTAGATATGTTTATATACTATTAATAATTACCTTTTATAAAGGTAAAATTCACTTGTTGACGTTGGTATACCTAATTTTCTACTGAATGATTTCTAAATATTTTCATAAATATGTATATGCCTATATTAAAAATAGCTACACTATCCCTGAATAGCGTTCAAAATAAAAGAACATTTGTTTTAAAATGGATTAATTATGACTAAAAATCTGTGTTCAGACACTCATTCTCTTTTAATATTTATTTACTATACGTTGAATAAATATAATAATTATAATATTAATAATGATATATCTGGAGCAAATGCGGATTCTGGAGAAGAATTTAAGGAACAATTAATCAGCATACAGTTTATTTAAAAATATATACTTATATATTCAATTTGAATTATAAGAATTTTAATTTTTCACGTTAAGAATTTATAAAATAATTAATTATTAATTAACTATTAATGACACATCTGTATAAAATGCGGATTCTGGGGGAGCATTTAAGGAGCAATTAATTGGCATATAATTTATTTAAAAAAAAGAAAATGTTCTACGCGTTACTACGTTCTTCCGATCCTTTAAATCCTTAATAACTTAATACCTTTAAACTGATTTAAAAAAAAATGTTACTTATCTGCGAAACGAATACACAATAACAATTTGAATAAGTTTATATTATAAATGTGTATGTAATACTCAAGTTTTCGAAAACATAGTAATTAGACAATATCTACTATGTCCGGGATCTCCCTTTCTCTCTCTGTCACTCTCCGCCATACAATACTCGCTAACATATCAAAGGCTTTTATCAAATTCGCTTCGAGGAAAGAAAAAAGCCACTCTTATTGTAAGCTGCCAATTAATGTTTAAAGCGCACTGAAATATATATATGTACGTTATATTAGTTTATGTGATAACAAGAATTTATATATATTTTTTTATATCTAAATATTCCATTCTTGTACATCTACTAGTCTATTGTATCCTAATAAGACAGCAACGCATTTGTGCCTCTGTCGGGACGTTAGACACTCCCATCTCCCTTCTACATATTTGCTGGTTGAATGAGCTCATGTATTAATAAATAAAAAAGCTTATGAAATCTAGATTAAAAAATGGTTTTTTATTTTTATTTTTATATTTTCATATTGCGTTGAAATGGTGATGTCGCTTTAAACAGTTTAGCGATAAATGCCGGGAGAAATTAGATGATACGTAGTAGTTGATTGGATACTGGCGAAGAGAGATTTATACGATTTTACTGACGACTTAATTTTATTTTATCTATTAAGGTAAGTGACCCCTCTATCGACCAAGGCCCCCTCTATCGGGTTGTCTTAGCATTACTGAAATAATTATTGTATTGTACCTACTGTACTGTATCAGCCTGTAAACAATCCATTGCTGAGCGAAGGCCTCTTCTCCATACCTATAGAAGAAGGGTTGGAGCTCAATCCACCACGCTGCTCCACTGTGGGTTGGCGGATTATTTATTTACCATGAGTAACGATCGTTATTAGGTGTCTATAATATAGTTTAAAAAGTGTTCTCGCAAAATGAATGGATGTGCATGTTTTTGTTGTGTACAATGTTACGGAATTTTAATGGAAACATATTTTGAGCGTGCATCAATCTGACACCAACGTTTTGACTGCGATTTTCCTCGCGCTCATAAAAAATAAAAATGTGAAAAGTGTACTGCGGTCCCAGCTACGATACTGCGATACATTCCTTCATTTTGTTCATAATTTCTTTTATGACGTAAACCGTCAATTATACTTTTAAAAAAGTGCTGCAAAAAAAAAAGCACATTTAAATTAGTGCTTCATATCCTGAGACTTTCTTGCATTTTATCAAATCTTCAAATAAATTCTTTGAATTTATCTTAAAGAAAATATCGATAATCGATAGTTATACTTACAATAATTCAATCAAGCTATTCATCTTAATCTATATTTAAGTGATGTACGTTCTACTTATGCTTAGAGTCGAGAGTAGCTCAATTTTGTAAAATATTTTTAATGCAGATATTATTCTACTTTCAGCGTTACGTACAGAAAAATGTTTTAGTTATTTATATTTATAGCTATATTTATAACACTTTGCAATGCTAAGTCTAAACCTATGGAAATTGTTCGAATGACGACGTCAACTGACGTATTTTGTTTTTATATGATAACGTAATAGTGTTTATCGAGTTAACTGTGTAATTCTATAAACAACTACAAATGCACCGTGTTATACTAGAAATGACCAGCGAATGAATAATGTTGAGCACTTCTCCCATTAGGTGAAAAAATAAGAACTAAATCCGTTACACTATTTCACTCTGAAATAATTATAGGTATATTATATTTGACTTTTTCTCGTTGGCACAATGACACATTTCTTTCTATGCGCACCCAGTGTTTATCTTCGTGGGTCGTCCCACCGGTATCCATCTCTAGTCAGCGCGCGAGCTCCTAGGAATTATAAGGAATGTTGACGTAATGAGCTATTGTTTTTATTTAGTCGATATTGCGTTATCGATATTAACACATATGAAGCCTCCGCGCGAGTGTAAATTGTGAAATAATTCTATGCGGGTATATATGTAATATATGAACGTATTTAATAAACTAGCATTAAAAAAAATCTTCCAACCCTTAAATGAATTGTCTTTAAAATAAATATGTCTTTAAAATGACTGTCTTCTCATCGTTAGTGATAACAACTTGGTATAAAAGTTTTGATTGGCATTTTTTTTTAAACAAAACTTTACAAGAAAATGTAGCAATTTTCAGTTCTTATATAAATGAGCGTTTTTAAACAAGGATACAAAAATAAATAAAGGTGACGTTTTATTTACGTCTTGTTTTCGAATAGATGGGTAAGGAAAGCGAACAGATGTGACATGTTGCGACCGATATTTTACGAATTAACACGACAACGTAGGATAGCTTATAGCTATTTAGACTATTGCAAGCCTCATAAGCGAAGCTTTGAGGTGGGTTCTACTCTCACTTCAGGCAAAACGAGTGATCGAACTTAAAATGTCTCTACCTATTTATCGTATATTTCCATTGTAAAATAATGTATACACAATTATACATTATAATATTAATAATTATAAGAAAAAACACTTTTTAAAAAAAACCGTTTTAAAAAAGTTCTGTCTTTACGTCCCTGTGTCTGTATGTGCGGATCCTGTATGTGGTCACGATAGCGATCGAAAGACTAATCTAAATAAATATAATAATCTAAAAAAATATAATTATAATATCTCTAATCGAGTTCTTTTTTTTTCTTACGCTTCTGTATAGTTAGGAATAATCGTAGAACCCTATTTAATTTCACGGTTTAAATCGATGTGGTTTAATTTTTATTAATTAATGGGCACATGAGAACAAATGCATCTACGTACTTATATACACTTTTACAAATAATCAATTTTATTGTGAAAAATGGGATTATAGGCGTGCACTTTTGGACTTTCGAATCTATTTGATATTACCGCTTCGCATAGAGTCGCGTTACGTCGCGTTGTTTGATTGTACTTTGTTTTATTTGATTTGAAATGAACCTGTATATATTGTCATCGTTTGAAAGGTTACATATTTTTCTTTTATAATATGAAATGAAAACATCTTGAAAACTTAAGGAAAGAATTTTTTTTCTTAGCCCCGAAAAATTTTCTACTTTGAAAATTTTGAATATTTTCGTACGTCTTGAGGATTTTTAAGATGCATTGTTTATTTAGTGTTTCCTTAGAGATTACTTTAATGCATTAGTTTAAGGGATTCCAGTTCTGGTGAAAAATGTTTTTTACCTTGATATATTTATTGAGAAAGGTTTAACTGTAGGCTTATAAAATATCACGATTAATAGGATTGTCGCGGTTATAAACGTATTGCGGGTGTGATAATGTAAAATTAAAATTAAAAAACTGACGTAACAAACATTGAAATTGTGTCACAATGTAAACTTCAATTCACATAAAAAATTCATTCTAATGTGGAACTTCTAGCCTAAGCTTTTTTAAAGTTGGTTAAGAGCGTTGTAGTAAGCGATAGCAAAGCAATCGAACAATCTGTCTTTTAGAGTTTACTCCTTAAGAATCGATTTTCATATAAGGCCCCGTATGAAAAAAATATGAAGAGTAAAATCTACTGATCGAATGACCTAGTTACGTTTTTTGTGCGCAACCTATTTTCACTTTTCAGTCGAGAGTACTAAGACGTATAGTTTGCGCTCGAGCTCCGAGGAATCGGTGTTTGAGGAAGCGGGCGGGTGTGCGCCGCGCCCGACCGTCGCTTCATACCTCGCACTCTCCCACTACTAGTACGACCTTGACGTGAGAGCACGCTTATCGAGTCTTTACTAATTAAGAAATATTAATTAATTAATTTATTTATTTTTTACTTTATTTAATAATTATTTTTATTCATGCAATTTTCGTGTGATTTTTTTATTTTTTTAATAGTCGTATGAATAATTATTTTCTGATTCATACGATTATCGTATAAATAACGAAGCCAAATTAATAACGGACAGTTTATTGCCTCTGAATCTAAAGGACGCTATATTTTCGCGTAAAAACTGTAAAATAGGCGATAAGTGTTCTGTCATATACGAATCATTTTTGCATATTTTTTTAATTTCTAATCAGTTTACTAAAGCTCTGTAAAGCTCCTAAAAGCTTAGCCCGCTTCGAATGTTTGATCTGCTACGATGTTGATAAATTGAAATTCATATAAGTATTTGTGCATCTTTCTCAACTGGTATGCTTGTAGTTTATTCTTGCTTTAAGCCATATAAACACAGACGTCGTGAATACGAGCATCGAACGTTTGTTCGATAGTATCTACTAATTTAATTATCAACTCGACACGAATGTATTTAAAATATTAAATACTTAATACGAGTTCGCGCTGCTTTTTAGCAGCAGCTAGTTTTGATAACCGTTCTAGTGTAGTAATTAGACAAGTTATGAGTCTTCGGTCTTGGTTGTTGTCATAGACCCCTGATATGTTACTCGTATTATCCTCATTATCTGTCAACCCGCACATAATATACATTGCTATAATAAGCAACGCAGTTGCAGCCATGGTGATCAGCTACTGCACATATATGTATACATATTTATTTGATTCGACGAATGTATGAATGTTCCGTAATCGAAGTACAAGCTTAAGAGGGAAGTTTGAGGGGGTAAATTTACTGAAGTAGTAGTGGTTTTATTAAATTAATTAGTTTTATTGTATTAGCGGTGAAAACGGTATCGATTGTTAACCGAAGCCCCACACTCTAGGCCATGGTCCTTCAAATTGAATATTTCGTTTGCTATAATTAGAATCGTGAAATAAGACTATTTGTTGAACTGAATCAGTTTGTACACGTCCCACTGTCGGGCAAAGGCCTCTTATAATAGTATATAACTCTTCTCCATATAGGAAAAAGGTTGGAACGTAATCCACCACGCTGCTGCACGTTGTCGATAATTTTCCTACCATTAGTAACGATCGTTATCAGGTGTGTGATAATGTTCGGAAACGACGGCTTAACGTGTTTTTCCAGGCACGTTGAGGAAACCGACCAGAAACAAATATTTGTACAAATACAAATATCTGCTATAACAACTTTTAAACTTTCGCGTTGCATTATTATATTTAAATGTTCATACGGAGATTAACACGAAATTAACTTTACGGTAAAATATATTACCTTGAGGCCTGACGTTTCGGCTAGGTTACACTAGCCGTGGTCACAGGCAGACTGATCCAGCGATGTCACGACTCCGCCGTCGGGGTAAATGTTTCTTCATCCACCCCCAACTCGTGATTATTGTTATTTGTACCGCGACACACAACACTTATTACGTCCCTATTCTGAAAGTCAACCGGAAGGTGCCTATTCTGATATTTAACCGACTGCGAACTAAAACGAGGTTGTGTAATTTTAATCACTGGGTTCCATGTCGGGGATAGTTTGAATCATTAAAATATTCGCGTCCCGGGTAGCATTACCCGGGGACGCGCCCAGTGGGAGACCACCAACTCCCGTGGGTAACGCCGAAAGCCTGGAACAGAAGCGTGGTGGTGCTTTTCGTCAAAAAGTGCGATAACACCTCATTGAAGAACTACTGGCCCATTTCGGCTACTACTACCGGTATATCTAAGTGTTGTAATGCTTATACAATAAGGCTAGTATGTTGGTTCAAGTCCTGGAGCATAGCATGAGAGTTATTCCAATGCAGCACGGTGTGAGACAGGGAAATGTCATCTCTCCGAAACTGTTTAACGCAGCATTGGAAGACGATTTCAAGTTTTTGGTATGGAAAGGATTCGACATCAACATAAACGGCGAGTATATCACTCACCTACGATTTGCCGACGATGTCGTGCTTATGGCAGAATCTCTAGAAGACCTTAGCACCGAGCATTATGCTCGGTGACCTTGATGAAGTTTCCTGACGGATGAGCCTTAAAATGAACATGGTTTGGCGTAGGGAGAGGTTACCATTGAAAAGGAAGGATCCTTCGACCAGACAGTGTTGCGTCTGGTGGGCTACGCGCCACTTAACGCTTATTGTCGAGTTCGTGTATATATACTCAATCGCTTTGAAAACTTCGATAGCGCGATGTTGGATACGTCTGTTTCTTCTAGTTCGTATATGGCGAGATAGATGTCGCTACAATGGACAAGACAAATATCATGTCGAATGTCCATGTCGTGCCCACCCCGATATCGGTTGGAAATTCTATTCTCGAAGTTTCTGACGAGTACTGTTTCTGAGAGTCGGTATTTCTCTGCGAGATCGAATCAGAAATGATGAGATCCACCGACGAACGAAGGTCGCCGACCTAGCCCAACGGATTTGCAAGCTGAAGTGGCATTCGGCAGGGAACACAGCTCGTAGAACAGACGCACGGCTGATGGAGTAGAAAGGTTCTCGAATGGAGGCCACGTGCCGGCAAGTGCAGTATCAGACGGCCATCCGTGAGATGGACAGATGACTTGAGGAGAATCGTCGGAAGAGAGAAGTAATGGTACTAGTCTGCTTTTTTTTTCTTCTTTTTTTTTCTCGCTGGAAAATGCATTTACGCATCCCGTCACTGTAAAGTCGACGGGTATGTGGGACTCGCTGACTGTGGAGTCAGACTACCCACTAAAAAAAACCCAGAGGTGCCCTCATCGTCGTAGTGGGGCGCCTCGGGATCGTTTTCGCATCCAACCGTGATGGTATTAATCTGCCTTACTTGCCACCGTAAGGGACCTTGGTATATAACTCGATCCGACTTTGTCGTGGTCAGTACAATTAAAAGAAGTCAGCAGAAAAACCTTCGCTGCGCTGAGCTCCGTACGGCGCCTCAAGTCATTTTTCTCTCCTCCTATTAATTTTCGACTACGCAGATTTAAGCAATATTAATCTAACAAAGGACCAACTTAATAAGCTTAAGCGATTTCAAAACTGCTTGTTTGTTGTCCATGTTTCTGAATGTCGTTCCAAGCTTTTCCAATACGTTCTCGCCGAAACCTGCATATTTAATTTCTTCTGTTCTGTGCGTTATTTGACTAAAAGGCTCCGTTATATTTAAAAGATACATTTGAATTTCTCGGGGAGCATTGTTCACTAAGATCTTCAAGGAAATTAATGTTAAAATTTCCTTTTCATAAAACTCAATTTTCAGTTAGTGTTTCACCATTCAGGTAATCAAGCTATTGAATAATTTACCACTAGGTACATATAAAAGAAGCGAAATCATTCCCAACATTCAAAAAAAAATAGTTAAAAGGCATTACCTAATACTGGGAAACGAATCAAATTATATATTGTTTGTTTTTATTTAATTTTTTAATTTTTATGGCGTAATGGACTATAAATGCTATGATATACTGTTGTTATATTTATTAGATTACTAGCGGCCCGCCCCGGCTTCGCACGGGTATTTAACTAAAATTTCAAAAAATATAAATTTATATTTTTTATCACCTACACCTGCGTCAATACTGGAAAATATTTTATAACAGACGGATTGGTTGTCAAACATGTGTCAAAATAAATTTTAATTTAAATCAAAATCACTATGGAGTATTTATATCAAAATAATTTTCTCCCCCCTTTTAACATCGTTAGAGGATGAATTTCGATAAAATACGAAACACGTCTTCAACCAATTCTGTTAAAGAATATTTATGCGAAATTTGAAGTAGATTGGACCAAGGAATCATGTTGTCCCATACAAACTTTGCCCCCCCTTTTCACCCCCTTAGAGGTAGAATTTCGTAAAATCCGTTCTTAGCTGACCTCTACTCGGTAAAAGGAATATTCCTACCCAATTTCAAGTCTCTGCGCCTTATTGTTTCAGAGATATCGTGATGAGTCAATGTATACGTGGAAATCTCTTTTATATATATAGATATATAGATTATATATTATTATAATATATGTAAGTTTATTATAGTATAACCGCACCACCTACACGATCTCTCAAATAAATACTCAATCATATTTCGGGTTGTCTGGAAGTAAAGACTAACTAGCCATAAGACCGCCTCTTGTACTACACAATTTGTAAGTATCTTTAGTTTTCTGTATTATTATTATTTTGTATTTGTATATTGTTGTGTACAATAGAGTTAAAAAAAAAATCGAAGAAACTTTTTCCCCGACCGAATATATTTCAGACATACTTCAACCAACTAATTGTAAATAGATACTATGATTAATCGTCGGCCGTCCGCAAGATGGACAGACGACGGCAAAGTCGCCGGAAGCCGTTGGATGGAGGCTGCTTCGAACTGGTCGCTTTTGAGGTCGATGGGACAGGCCTACGTTCAGCAGTGGACATCCCATGGCTGTGATGATGACTATGATTAGTCTATGTAATATTAACTGAAAAACATTATATTGACTTTGTATGGATCTTCGCTAGGGCAAATGTTTGGATAGGTCATATAGATGTTTGTCATAGTCTGTCCGTTTGTGTGTTTCTTGAACACATGTTCATATGATCACATTCTATGGGACCCTTGTTGGGCTTTATGGTTTATAAAGAAAAAAAATTGATAATGATAGTTTAGCATTGTTATAATACGGAAATAATTTTACATTTCTTTTAATTCACACACATACTGAAAATATTCCTCATTGGCTACGCTAAGTTCAAACGTGTAAGAACTTGTGGTTGTAGATTTTCTAGAAAAATCTTATCCTCAAATTATTTCAACGAATAAAAGTATGTATGTATATAATATGTATTCTATGTACGTGTGTGTCTTTTGACTGTGCTGCCGTCTAGGTGCGAGTTTTATTCTTACCTTACGGGTTTTAATTACGACGTTTTTATAAGAAATTTGATTCTATCGAGCAAAATAAAAAAAAACGTGGATTTGTCCTTTTTTAATAATGTTTGATGAAATTAGATCTAAAAATACGACCCCGTAAGCCATCGATTGAATTGCGGTCGTATAGAAATTACCGTATCTTATTCTAGAAGAATCTTCTTGTTCTATTCCGTATCTCACATTTCATCGGTTCTGCCATCTGACATCGAAAAGTATCAATTCTAATTAAAATTATTCTTCCTTTTTAGAACATCCAAAAACCTGATTAACGTATTTCTATAAAAAGACTACGGAAAATAACTTATTATTTCAGTTTTACTTTTTAAACATTTTTTTTTTATTATTCTTGTACAAACCATATACCTATAATGTTAAAATAGACGCACCTAACGGAATGTGAAGTAGAAGCTAGCGTTGAAGAAATATATCACTGCTAAATCAGAAATTCGAATATATATAAAGATATATTTTTAATAAACTGCCCAATAACCTTGTGTATTTTGAAAACTTACCAATTTTTTATTTTTATTTTTATGTTTCCATATCAACATTCTTATTTCTATTGTAAGTATACGCGGTGTGTACGTCGGTCAGATTGAAAGCAGCCTTATGTCACATGCATGACCACGCTTAGCGCCATCGATTCATAATACTCTGGATAATGGCTCTGTATAGCGACATCAACGAAGCGGTGACATAGATATTTTCTTTACGCTATCCGCGCAATCAAGTTGTGGTCGTTAATTCGAAAATATTTGTCAAAGTTATATCGAGATTCTTCCGGAAATGTGACGAGATTTTTCGCTAAGTTTACATAAAGTTTGAAAGTAATCGCGATCGCAGACATATCCGTTTCTATTGTTAAGACATGACACGGAATATTTACCATGTTTGTAGTTAATTATTATGAGTTGCGAATATTTGGGCCATTTTTACAAGTCTGTTTCGGGTCACGGGTACACTCGTTGTAAGCCTTAACCTATTAGTGACCATGAAAGTTTTAAAACTTATTTATTTATTTATTTATTTAATCATAGGTTTATCACTAACATCACAGGTAATCCCAATTCGTTAGTGTACCTTATTCATTTAAATTATTTTATATTTATATAAATTTAAATACTTAAGTCAATTACAATCAATTTTCAATCTTAAGTTAATTTAAACATTCAGAAATGTTCAATAATAATAGGTAATAATAATAACAATAATAAGTATTAATTAACAATAATAAGCATTAATTAGATTAATACAAATAATGGGAAATTTAAATGTAATTAATACAATTAATGAAATCGCAATAAAGTAATAATATAATAATGTCCTACAAATACAGTCAATAATGTGTTATAAATTTTTACAATTCATGTCATAATAATTTCCAAAAATAAAATAAAAAGTACCTGGATGACCGAGCTTTGCTCGGTTAAATTATATTTAGATACATTACATACAGATGAAACATAAATAATATTTTCGATCTTACCGACATATTAGTAAAATAATAGGAACTGGTTATTTAAATAAAAAATAAAAAATAAAAAGAGCTCTTAATTAAAAAAAAGGAAAAAGATTGGTCCGTAGAAACCTGGATTCGAACCCAGGTTTTCAAATTTCGAATCCGCCCGATTCCTATCTGAGCTTATATATATATTATATCTGTTTATTTTTTTATTAACGATTTAGTTGGATTTTACTTCCTTACGTATTACTTAAAGTAATACGTAAAGGAAATAGAGTTTTTTTTTTGTGTCGGTGTTACGTAAACAAATAATAAGCAACGCCGAGCAATTGTTATGTAAGCAGGACGTATCTTTAATCGCACTTCTAACACGAACTACTCAACGTTAAACTTCGTTTGACAGTTATTAATATACATTGAACATTATCGCAACTAGCTTCTCGTCGAACAGAACTACGGTGCTGGGTATGTCTAGGTTAAAATAGATGTCGCAGAAGTCAAGTGCAAGTAGGTAAGTTTTTAAATATTTCATCTAGCGGTTGTGCGTTGTTGTTTGAGCACACGTTCCTGAAACCATCCTACGACTGGGTAAAACCTTATTCTCCCGTGAACGAGAAAGGTAGAGCTAATCCACCACGCTGCCTCACTGTGGTTTGGCGTATAGACTTAGCTACACATTCGACATAATCGTTCATTTTGATTGATTGAGGGTATTAATTGAACATAACACCGGTTACCCTTCATATGATACTCTCCATGTCTGGCTCACGCTTTTTCGGTTTTTATATACATTACACTGTATAATATATATTTCGAGACCTGTTTTTTACGTGGAAAATGCAGTTACGCATCCCGCCACCCGAAGGCGTGGGACTCGCTGACGCCCCCAAAAGCCAGAATACGTACTAAAACCCATCGGCCGTCTGTGCCGCAATGGGGAGCCACGGGATCGCATAGGCATACAACTGTGACGCCCCTATGCCGGGCCCGGCGTCCCCTCCGTATGTGATTGGAGCCGCTCGACCGGTCCACTCTGCTAATTCAGAGAAGTACCAGGAGTGGCCCAACCACCGAAGTGGAGGAAAAGAGTACCCTTGATCTCCCTCCATCTTCCCTCCACCGCTCTACTGGTCCACTCTGCGCGAGGCAGAGAAGAACAGGAGTCCCTCTTCATCTCTCCGCGCCTTCTCGGCGCCACACCTCCATCGATCGCACTTCCCGTGCTGTTACACTCCACCGCGCCTCCGCGTCCCGCCGTATATAATTGGAGCCACTCGACCGTTCCACTCAGTTTTTGAATTCAGAGAAGTACCGGAAGCAGTCCAACTACCGAAGTGGAGGGAGAGAGTACCCTCGATCTCTCTCCATCCTCCCTCCACCGCTATACCGGTCCACTCTGCGCAAGGCAGAGAAGACCAGGAGCCCCTCCGCACCTCTCCGCGCCCCCCAGTATGTAATTGGAGCCACTCACCGGTCCACTCTGCTAATTCAGAGAAGTACCGGGAGGGGCCCAACCACCGAAGTGGAGGGAAAGAGTACCCTCGATCGCTTTCGCGTCCACCGCTGCTGGTTTTGGTCCGCGGGGGTCCGACGACACCAACCACTAGTGGTGAGCGACGAGTGCTATACCTACTCCCTATCCGCCACCCGGGGACGCGCCCAGTAAGAGACCAGCAACCCGCGGGATAGTTAGAGATCCTAATTAACATCAAATAATAATCTTTACTACTTAATTAAAAATATCTTATTTGTTTAAAAAAACGTAAAGCAAAACAGTTTTATATCGTTTTCGCCACTAAAACTCGTTTGTCTAGAATAGTTCGAGATTTCCGAGAAACGTTTGTTGATTACAAAACATAATGCTTTGACGTATTATTGCATCTTGATTATTAACTGTGTTATTGTGGATTACATCATTTTTAATCACTATAAAATAATTGGTTAATATTATAAAAAATTGTTGAAACTAGACTTCTAGAAAAAAAAAAAATAGGCTGTCATAAAAAATAAAATGTTTGCAATGTGCAATGCATTGAGCATTGGTTTACCAAGTGGTTCAAAAGACAACTTGTCGGATTTTCTATTAGTAAAAATTGAGCAAGTTACATTATCATAATATTCTTAAAAATCTTGTAGTTTTTTTTTTTTATAATCGACGAACCCATTATAAAAATCGACTTTAACAATCCCCAGTTTTACCCTTAAGGATAGACTTTCTTCACAAAATTTAACAGACCGCGCCTTTTAAACCAATATCATGTACATATTTAATTAATGAATAATTATGAAAATTGGCTTACTACTCGTATGACGAAGACGTACACTGAAAAAAGTGAACTTAAATCGGGAAGTTTCGTTTTTTAAGTTTGTTAAAAATACAACCAATATACATAATAGTTTGATACAGCAATCCTTGTCTGACGAAAGCGGTGATGATGAAGGTTGGTATCTCTCTTATCTTAAAACTTAATAATTATTTGACAATAATTTATAACTCTTTGTTTTCGATTTTTTTTTATCCCATTATAAGTTGTAAGTATAAGCTTCGCCCTTCATCACATTTTCGTAAAATTAAACTAATTTCTACAATTGTCAAAATTTCATCTACTAATTTTTATTAGCGTTTACATTAAAATATTACTTAAGTGTTACCACGTTATTAATATTATGTTATATTTTATGCCGTTGTTCCGTTACGCCGAGCACACTGCGCTGTCAGTCAATGTCAAGGTTGCGCCGGAGCAGGTCTTACGTATCGCGCTCTCCGCGTATATAATTTCTTATGTTAGTCGTAAAAACTATGAAAATGATAAATGCCGTAACCGGTTTGTCGGACTAAGGTGAGATAAAAAGTTTTGTTTTTAAACAATTCAAGCTATTGTTTATTCAGAGTTTTTTCTATAGATATAGGTACAGACTACAGATGATATAACTTTACTTAACTTATTATTAAAAATACAACAGTGTAGGTATTGTATCGCTTATTAAAGTAATTTCTATCCATTATTATCAAATCTTTATTACTTCTATTATGATTCATCTGTAATTTCTTTGTTAAATGAAAATTGTTTCCATTGTTATGTATTTTGTGTTAAATCTTGTTCATCGATGAATTCCTATCATAGATTAAACGCTATATCTAATAATGAATGTTATAAACTGTTAAACATTACGCCTCGGCCTTGACTATGGAGGGTAGAGTTACCTTACGGTAAGGAACACACTCTCGTTGAACTCAAAAAGTGTCCACAAAATAGCATTAAATAAAGAGGGCCGAATGGCGCTGGCGTTTTGGAGGGTATGATCTAAACTTAACTGTTTTAAATAACTTGAGACTTAATGACTTGTTTACTGAGTGGAAGTAGTAAAATAATTTCAAGTATTCTCATAGACTAAAAAGTAGTTAGTAAATGTGTTGTAATTGAAAGTTGAACGGCTAGCTTAATTAAATAAATTATGTAACTTAAAAACGGTCCTCTGGTATAACAACGCCGTCTTTATTTATGGTTATTTAGGGGATACTTTTTGTAACACGGAGTGTGCTCCTCTACACTCTACACTCCATAGCCGTAATTCAAAATTCATGTGCAGAAATGCTAATATGACAAGTTCGAGATACAAAATGTCATAGTAAAAGTAATAGAAAGGTGATCGATCAACCTTCGTGTTTCTCCATTCTACGTGATATTGCTGAAATCATTTGTGCCTTTTCTTTGCACCAAAAATTATAAAATAAATTAAATTATTGATATATATTTTTTTAAATATGTATAATATTGTAAAATTTTAAAATAAATGATATACGAATTAAAAGAATGAATGATATAGATGTGTCGTTGTTTCCATATATACTCGGACCAAATATTATTTGTAACAAAACTTTTAGGGGTTGATGGGAGATGTTTGAAAAAATATTTTTGTGAAATTAAAATCCAAAATAGCGGTACTACAACAGCCAACATGTATTTTTCAAACGGAAACATAACTTTTTTTAGTGCCGAAGAATTTATCAGCTCAAAACTAAAAACCTTTGTTTCAACATTTTTTCGATAAAGTTCATAATTTTCAAGTGAGAACATCATTTCCAACTATTTAAGAGACATCCAGGATGTACCGCATGTTCGTGCGTACGCGGACGTGCATGTGTGTTTTTTTTTTATTTTTTTATTTTATTACCCACTTTTTTTTAGCCAGGATGTCCACTAATGGGGCACTGCGATCGTTGGATAAAGATGCCTGGGCGTCTGCTTGCTAACTCCCAGCCGACGATACTGAAGATTCGAGCAGGGCACCCGTAAACGTGAAAAAAAGCTACGTCCAGCCGTGGGACGTGTAGGAACTGTTACAGTACAATAAAGTACTACTAAATGTATATCCGAAATTATAAAACAAATGTTTGAGAATAGATATAGAGAAATAAAATGAAGATGACGGATGCCCACGTGGTTACATCAACTAATCACTCGTGGGTGCGGGTTCGATCCCCTCTCATGACAAACGTTTGTGGGCTGTAGGCCTTAGAAATGTTTGTTGTTTGTCTTATTAAGTATTTGCTTTCGGAACCGCCACAAACTACGCTCTCCTACCGGCAGCCGGTGACACTTATTTTATTTAATGCTAGACAACATTCACATAATAATGTAGGTAACCATCATATAATATCTAAAAGGTATTTTTTTCCTAGATAGCCTAGATCTTTTTAAATACTTAACCAAATTTTTTAATTGATTTACCATTTTAAAGCTTGTGTTCCCTGCTTTTGACGAAAAATATATTTAAAAAAAATATGTAAAAAATTCTATTTTTTTTTCATAAAATTAATTAATTACATTTTCTTCATTATTATTATTTTTTTTTTATTAATAACGATACGAGCGCCATTTGTTGACTGTATATTCAACTATATCTACACTACAAATAAATGAGGTGTCATTTATGAACAATTTTTGTAACATATATGACAGCAATGCCATCATAATTTACATTTTATGCGATTGTTTTTGATCTAGCACGCAAATTAATAAATATCGACTTGGATACATAATTCTATCAAGCGTCAACGTTTTGAATTACCTACTAAGAACGATCATATATATTATTTCTATAAGGTGTTTTTTACCAACTCATACATTTACTTATTTTCACATTATATTAACATTTAATATTTGACTACAATAATGTGGAAAATTTTCGCACGTGTCAGTTAGTATTTATATATTATAGTATCGAGTTTCTTAATAAGTGTTGATGTTGATGTCAATAAATTAATGATAAGCTAAAAGTTTGGTGATGCGTTGGCGAACGACGCGGCATAATAAAGATTAGCAGTAAATAACTACTACATATTACTAGGTATGTATATATATAATGATACTGAGCAGTAGATAACACTCGTCCCCAAATACCTCCGTAGTACTATTTTATTAACTTTTAACTCTTCTGGGGCACAACTCTGCAAATATTTTCTCTGTAATAGTTTCATAACGTACGATCTGTTGTCGATCATGGACATTTTAATGATCGCTTTTAATTATACAAGATACCATGTAGTACGAAATTAGTAGAATACGAAAACTGTCTAAACAAGCCATTGTTGATGTCGATTATCAAATTTTCATCGATTGTGGGTTTCAATTGCTTTTGTCGTCCCATTCAAATACATTTATACTAATTTTATTAGAAAAAAATAACAAATTGCTTTACGGTTTCTATTAACGAATAATATCAGTTTAAAATAATGTATGAGCTGGTCGTTTACACAGTCAGATTAAAAGGTTAGGCCGCAATATTTATTTATTTATTTTATTTATTTATTTATACTTTATTGTCCAACAATACAAAATGTACTATAGTTGTAACAAAAGGCGGACTTAATGCCTAGTGGCATTCTCTCCCAGTCAACCTTTAGGCCAAACAGAAAATTTTGAAGGCGGTAACAATAAAGTGGTAAACATGTATATAAATACACTACGGACACATACATATACATATATACATACATACACTCATACATACATACATACATACATACATACATACATACATACATACATACATACATACATACATACATACACATATACATATATACAAAAACATAAACACAAAGCTTAATAATATATACTTATATAAAATACAATAAAATAAAATTATAAGTAAGTTTGTAATACACATGTAGCAATATTTGCAGCAATATTTATTTTGTAATTATTAAAAACTATTTTAAAAAAAACCTGTACCCTACTACGCCTTGCGCGGAAGCGCCGTATTTATCCATCCGAGGCTCATAATTTTGTCTTCTGCTCATGACGTTGATATGTCTTTAAATTAAGAACATTTGTTTACTAGGGACCTATTATGTACCGTACCTATTACCTGGGCTATTACTATCGTATCAATTAACGTATTAGGTCGGGGATAAAGTGTCTTCGTATTTTATATACAAATTCAAGACTTTTTTATAATTTAATTACATTTAATTATATATATATATAATACTGTAGACAGTATATTTAACCGAGGTATACCTCGGTTAACCAATCTCTTCGTAGCTCGGCTGAAGATCCAAGAGCCGAACTTACCGGACATTATTCCGAAGATATCTCGGACATCAGCTTGCACGAGATTAGTATGGCTCTGGGACAGCTTAAAACAATAAGGCTCTAGGCGAGGACGGTATTCGGAGGTGGGGGGAGGACCTGGCGGGGCAGCCGTATGGCACACGCGTAACGGCTGTCATTCGCCCGGTCCTTGAGTGGTGGATGCGTCGAAAACGCAAGCCCCTCACCTTCCGTCTGACGCAGGTTCTCACCGGGCACGGTTGCTTTGGTGACTACCTGTGTCGGACGGCCCAAAGGGAGCCGACGACTGAGTGTCACAATTGTGGCGCAGCGGTGGCAGCACCCCCCATCTCGAGCTGTGCCCGAGATGGGGGGTGCTGCGTCAAGGTATGACGTCGGTCGTTGGGGGGGACTTGTCGCTCCCGAGCGTCATCACCGCGATGCTCGGCGACGACGAGTCCTGGAAGGCGATGGTCTCCTTCTGCGAGACAGTAATGTCCAAGAAGGAGGCCGACGAGCGGATGAGAGAGGAGACCGCCGACGTGGCCTCCATCCGCGGGCGACGAATGGGGGTGCGTAGGAGGCGCTACTTAATGCGCCTCCAGTAACGCCCTTGTGCCCGTGTCGGGCCGGGATGGGAACCCGGTCCTGCTAGACACGGCGTCGTCGGGACTGTTCAGAGGTTATAAATAAATATTAACCAACAATCACACCACGTTAACCTAGCCCCGTGGTAAGTTCGTAAGAACTTGTGTTACAGGTACTAGGAACGGAAATTAAGATATAAATACATATATACATAAATACACATCCATGACCCGGTGCAGACATCTATATTCGTCATACAGATTATCTGCACCTGGCGGGATTCGAACCCGCGACCGCTGCGTAGAGTGCCCAGTTGCCTGACCACTCGACCAGCCGGCCGTCGAAGCCGGTCGGTTAGCCGGACAGTCCCCATGGAGGAGAAGTCTGGCCTTTTCGCCGAGGCCAGCCTGTCGCTGAAGGGATTCTATTGCCTGCAGATTCGGGACCCTCCAATTAAAGCGGCTGAAGGCTCCCGCAGGGATTTAATATGGTATTGCACTCTCAAAGTGCCGAGTCCGACATAGGTCTAGGACTGCCGACCCGGGCGTCTTGGATACCATCCATAAATGGATCCTGCGACAAAAAAAAAAGGCGAGGACGGTATTACATCAGAGTTTATGAAAGCGGATGGAACGCCGGTACATAAAGTCATTCAGAGGCTCTTTAATGCCGTCTTGCTCGAGGGCGTAACGCCGGAAGCCTGAAGCAGAAGCCTAGTGGTGCCCTTCTTTAAAAAGGGAGATAACACCTTGTTGAAGAATTACAGACTCATTTCGCTTCTGAGCCACGTTTATAAGATGTTCTCTAGGGTCATTACGAATCGTCTGACGGGCAAGTTTAATGGCTTCTATTCTCCTGAACAAGCCGGTTTTCGAAAAGGCTATAGTACCATAGACCACAAACATACGCTGTGGCAGATTGTAGAAAAGACCGAGGAGTATAATTGCCTATTGCTAAAAGCTAAAAATTGAAGTTAATTATTTAAAAGCTAAAAATCGAAGTGAATTAGTGAAGTTTCAGCCAAAAAAGCCATAGGGGCAGAATTTCCTTTGGTCAAAATTTACCTTTTTATGACCTAAACACACAGTAATTATTTGATTTAAAATATTTTTTTTAAACTTATTTTTACTTAATATCGAAAAAGCAACCTAATTTTCAATCGAAATTTTTCACGTTAAAATATCTGCTTTTTAAAAAAAAAGTCGGTGGGTTTTTTGTTCATTGAAATCTCTACTTTCTGACGTTGGTAAAAAATATTGTTATGGTAAATTTTCATTACTATGGTAAATTTTCCCAGAAAATGCTACCAAATAAGCCCAGACCCTCCCTTTCCCCACTTCTTTATGAAATACCTTGTGATGGGCTAAATTTTCAGTAGGTCACTCAGGTATATAAGTTATCGTTAAATAGAAATAAATAATAATTTAAAGAAGATTCTACATTTTTCACCATCAAAAACTCGAGTCACATCACGAATCATCTCTCAAATAAGCCGGATTCCGCATTTCATACCTAAGACCTTTGGGGCATGGTTAGCACAACGACGTTTTCTTGCGACAAGACTGAAATTCTTACAAGAGACTTTTGTCTACTTCTGGGTAATCATCTGCTGATAACGAAAATGAATGATATGTACTACTTGGTTTTAATGAGAAATGTATATAATAAAGTCGTTTAATACTTTCTTCTTTATCTTTCCTATATTAAAAAATAAAAAACAAATTTGAACGAAAATCTAAGATTTTATATTTTTAAATTTATTTTTGCATTTGTCTTAGTTCGAACGCGAACTCGGCGTCGTCGTTTGAGCTGACAGCGGGCGCAGGCGACGCGGGCGCGCCGCCTTGCGCAGAAGCAGCCGGGGCAATGCTCGCCGTGCCGCCCCAGGCGCACCACCAAGCGCAACACAACTCGCGCAAGAGAAAGAATCATTTGTAAGTCATTAGTAGTATTAAGATATATCCCTAAGGGCCTGTTTCGCCAGTTTCCGACAAAGTTATCTGATGCACCATCAAACTCCACTTTGACAGTCAGATAATATTTCTATAATATATATATCAAAAGTTTTAGTTTACCTTCTGCTGTTAAAGTCTATCAGTATGATGAGATGAGATGAGATGAACTTTAACAGCAACCGGTGAAACAGGCCCTAAAACTCTTCTGACGTCACAGCAGAGAACAGGGCCTTACCACTGACCACAATCTTTAACAAAGTAAGCTTATTACGGTCGCGTTTTAATTCCGGCGTATTGTAATAATACTCAAATTCGTACCACGATCTGTTTTATTATCGCTGAGCGATGTGAAAGAACGAATGATTTGTCTATAACTTATTTAGAGAGACGGAAATAGCGCTATTTATTATATAGCGTTATCCCTTTCTCGCTTCGGAACAAATCTTATAACCGAATTTTAACGATTAGTCATTAGTGCCTCTTATAATCAGCGCATACGCATAACATAATCATAACCTTTAAAAAAGTTTTTATTTACCATAAACATAATTGCCTTTGTATAGTTTCAAGTGCACAAAAACAAAAATGACAACAAAAGTGAAAAATAACTTTGTAAGTTACGTGTTAAACATGCTCAATGAATCGAGAATTATTTTGTATTCGGGAACCATGGAACCAAGTTAAGATAAAGTTTATAAATAACGAGCAGTCCTGTTTTTGACTAGCGTTAATATAGCCCCCGTACATCTTAATTTTAATTACCTATAACTTATTCTGATACATAAGCAGTTTTTCTGTAGTTTCATGCATATAATATATTCCTTAAGTAATTTTTATGTAAACGATACAAACTTCTATACATCCATCACCAAGCTTTTACTTTTTATAATACTAGAAGGATAGCAGTCAGTATTAAAATTAGTACTTGTACATATATAAATGTAGTACCTGGATGACCGAGCCTTGCTCGGTTAAATTATATTGAGATACATTATATACTGATGAAACATAAATAATATTTTCGATCTTACCGACATAATAGTAAAATAATAATAGGAAGTGGTTATTTATATAAAAAATAAAAATAACTCTCAATATAATAGTTTTTCTCACAAAAGAAGAAACTTGAAAAAAAAAGGAAAAAAAAATTGGTCTGTAGATACCAGGATTATACCCGGGTTTTTTGATTTCGAATCCGCCCGATTCCAATCCGAGCTGTTATAAGATTATCAATGACAGCGAAATTTACCTTCGTATTCTAATGAAAATTTTTAATTACGTAAAAAAAGGGATAAAACGATATTTTCTAAAAATAAATCCTAGCTAGATCGATTTATCGCCCCCAAAACCCTCTGTATACTAAATTTCATAAAAATCGTAGGAGCCGTTTCCGAGATTCAGATTATAAATATATATATATATATATATATATATATATATATATATATATATATATATATACAAGAATTGCTCGTTTAAAGATATAAGATTTCTTTACATTTTTGATATTTTGTAATGTTTTGTTATTCACTTTACAGCCGTTCACCATAAATACAACTTTTTCGATATTACACTTACTTGAAATGGTAAAAATATGTTTTTATATGAAATATTCCACAAATCAATTATAAATCCGGCACACGTTAGTAACGTTTTCAAGATTGCTAAATTTTACATAAAAGTAATAATGCTAGCTGTCAAAAAAGGCATTGTGGTACCAAATAAGCGTGGATTGAATGAACAATATGAGATGACGTCACCAAAATCGCTCGGAAAGTATGATCGTTTTCATGTTTATTGTAAGATTGTTTTAAGTACGTTGTGGTATGATAATTCAATGTATGAATGTATTAATAATGCTATAAGAGATTGGGGTAAGGGCCCAGGTGCTTGAAGATGATTTACGACGGAGATACTCGCATTATTTCTTCAGATTTGTCTATGACTCTGTTCTGTATTATAAACGCGCAGTTTGTACTTACAGTGCGCACAAGGTTATATTACGTGTGACATCCATCGGTTGTTTTCTATCGTTTAAAACATTCTGAACGCTATATTTAGACGGTAAAATTATACTTTCTAATATCATTCAACAACGAAACTTTTAGAAATTTGAGCAACTGTAATATGATTTACTATGACTGATCAGTTCTCCTAGTCTTCAATTCACCGCAGTCAGAGCATTATTTTAAAATATTATACGTATATATGCATGTTCAATTCAGATGAAAAACTTGTATTAGAACGCACAGTCCATTATCCATTTTGATTATTAAGAGATGAATGAAAGAAGTGTACTGGGATGTTGGCGAGTCGATTATAATCCGTTACGGAATATTATTAAAATTTATTGTAGGTATGTGATACATTTGATGTAAATGTATCACATACCTAGTACGTCTTCTGCGATAGAATTTCCATAAGAATTTACATTGCAGTGAGCACATTTATTTTGACGTTACAGTTGTTGCTTTAAAAAGTATTCACTATGTAAGAATTGGCCTCGCTACTGGTTTGTTATGCATAAAGATTTATCTATCTATTTAGTTGCTAAAATTCTTATTCCATAATATTTATTCCTATATGTTATTTCATATGGTTATAATAGATCGGGGAAAAAGTCTTTCCGTATTTTGTATGTATAAAATTGAAGAAAAATCTCTTTGGTTATACTGTTTGTATCTGGCTGCTTTTAAAGTAAATAAATATAGGATATTAAATAACAGAAAAATAAAAAGTAATAAAACACTCTTCCGTGATTTTTCAATTGTTTTCCTTTCCTTCAAAATGAGTGAATCTAACGAGGAAAATCGATACATTTTGAAGCTTTTTTTTTTACAGAAAAGGGAAAATGTGAATCAAGCCGAGAAAAAATGTTTTTGAATTTTATGCACCTAATGCAGTGTCGGTAAAAGTAGCTCATACGGATAAACATGATGCCATTTAAAAAAAATGGATCAAGATCGGCATACTAGTAGTTACGACATAGCCGAGAAACTGAGGATTGACCACAAAATAGTTTTGATCCATTTGAAAAAGTCTGGCTAAACAAAAAAACAAAAAAAAACTCAATATTTGGGTGTTACACGAGCTTACTCACGGAAACCTAATGCATCGTGTACTTATTCGCGATTCTCTATTGAAACGTAATGAAACTGAACCATTATTCAAAAGATTGATGATGGTAGATTGGTGATGAAAAGTGGATCACTTACAACAAGAACGTGTGAAAAATAGTGTTCAAAGAGTAGTCAAGCTCCGCAGACTGTAGCGAAACCTGGATTAACATGCAATAAGGTGATATGGATCTCGGAGACGTCATTGAATATCTGTCGTCTGTGAGGCGGCTTCTGGAAGAAGGAGTTATGATGAACTCCTTCCAGAAGCCATCTCACAGGAAGTGGACTTGGATGAGCCCTGACGGTTCCACTAGGAATGAAAAATACTTCATCATGATCACCAGACGACAGATATTCAATGACGTCTCCGTGATCCATAAGGTGAAAACAGGGAGTGATCACCTATTGGTTAGAGGCACATTGAATATTAGTGTTAAATTAGAACGGTCACGCCTGATGAAGTCTACACTGAAACCATCTATCGCACATATCCAAAACCCCGAGAGCTTTCAACTCGTATTATCTAATCGTTTTGATTGTCTTGACGATTGCGTTTCTGTGGACGATATAAACAGCAGGTTGGTGAACACTATCCATACAGTCGGGAGCTAATTTAACAGACTCGATCGTAAAAGCGGACCCAAGATAAACTTTTTATGATAAAAGTACTTACAACAATAATGATTTCAGAGGCATTGTTGTACAGGAAATCGTATGTGAATATCGTATTATCTTATTATTAAATAGTAAGTTTTCTATAAAGGTAAACTGATAGGAGACCGGTCTAAATCATCTAAGTGTTGGCTATTATCTTCAAGTGCGTGGTGAATGGGAGAGGGTCTTTGCGGTTTGACTATTGTAACCGCACGTGTCAGATTTAACGAGTTAATTTATATATTTTGTATATACAAAATTCATATTTGAACAATTATTTAAACTCATGGATAGAAAAAAAAAGAAAATTATATATTGCTTATAAGTATTACAGTGTAGATATTTTTATGTAAGTTTATTGTAGTATTACTGCACCACCTACCCCATCTCTCAAATAAATACTCAAATACTCAATCCTATTTCAGATTGTCCGGAAGAAATGGCTAACTAGCCATAAGGCCTGCCCCTTGTACTACACAATTTGTATTTATCTTTGTCTGTATTATCTTCTGGTGTACAATAAATCGTAAATAAATAAATAAATGAAATATATATCTATATAAAAGCTTTAAATATAGAAAAAAAAAAAATTGGGATGCAAGTACCTAATATAATGTTTCCTCAACTTGTGCAAAAATGTTTTTTATGAATAGTAGTTTGTCACAGCGGTTAAGCAAAGTGATTTTTTTACGTGTCATATGCTTTTGTATGTTTGTGTTAATATTGTTTGCCACTGAATTATGGTAATCTTAAATTTTGTTAACGTCATAATGACAATAAAAAAATAACACAAAAGCTGAGAGCTACGAGTTCAAAAATATATATGAACTGAACTGAACTGAATCAGCCTGTAAACGTCTCACCGCTGGGGAAAAGCCTCTTCTCTGTATAGGAGAAGGGTTGAAGCTCAATTTACCACGCTGCTCCACTGTGGGTTGCCGGATAATTTTCTTACCATAAGTAACGATCGCTATCAGATGTCCATAATAACAACCGGACCTACTCTCCGAGGCACGGATGAAAGACGCACAAGGACATACACCCAGACCAGAAACAAATATTTGTAGAAATAAAAATCGAACCCGCAACCTTCGGCGTTATGGCGACTTCTCGCACCGATGAACCAGAACGGCTTTTTTATAATATATATATATATATATATATATATATATATATATATATATATATATATATATATATATATATATAGGTACAATTATAAATATGTATCATTTTTGGTAATAAAATTGAGCTACCACATTTATTTATTATATTAACTATATGTCATTGCGTTGCATTTGCACTTGCGAATTTATTATTACATCACAAATAAGTATCAGCGGTTTTGTGGGAAATCCACACTAATTATTAACAATAATTTTTTATTTACTTTTTTTAAGTAAAATATCTTCGGTCTATTTCGGGTTGTCTCGAAGAAATGGTTAACCGATAAGTAACTAGCCATAATACCTCCCCTTGTACTACACAATTTGTATAGGTATACTGTATTAAGGGGAAGTAACTGGTAAACGCCGAGAAAAGCAGGCAAATTTCGGGAATTTTTATCTTAAAAACTAATGTTTTGATTGGATTCAGGTTTTTTTTTATTTTATTTTTTTGTTGTATAATATATACATTAAGGTTTGTATGTATGTGAGGTAAACGGAACAAATTAATAAATGTAATTCTTAAAATACAGTCATTTGCAAAAAAAAACGGGCGGTTTCGATTTTCTTCCTGGCTGAAAAAAATAAAATACCAAAAAGGTTTTAATCATTTGAACATGTTACTGGCCAGTTATAAAAGTGCCATAATGTTTATAAGAGTACATTCCAAATTCAAATTTTTGACTGAGCCTGGTTTTCAAAGAAAATAACTTTTAACTACATTTTGTGGCGCGAATTCCCTATAGTTAATATCGACTCTAATTAACTTTTTGTCAATTTTTATTAAATTATCTGATGTCCTTGACATTTAAAAGTATTGTTATTGCTGTTTAGCAATCTCGAAAATGGTAGATAAAGTGATAAAAGCGAGCAAAATTATTGCGCTGCTTGAAGAAGGTTGCAGTCAATGCTTCGTGGCTCAGAGGCTAAATGTGAGTCGGTCGACAGTTCAAAGGACCTGGCAGCGCTATCAAGAGACCGGTTCCGTCAAGAGAAGGCCTGGTTCTGGTAGAAAGACATGTACCGAACCACGGGATGATCGTTTTCTAGTTAGTCAAGCGTTGAGAAATCGCAAATCTTCTTATGTGGACCTCAAGAACACCCTTCAAGAAGTAAGAAATGTGCAAATTAGTCTATGGACGGTCAGGAGGAGGCTTCTCGCTGCTAATATACACAGTCATCGCCCGGCACGCGGCCCTAAATTACTCCGTGGACACCGAGTTGCCAGGCTTAGCTTCGCTCGAAATTGTGTGTCATGGACTCATGAAGACTGGGATAGGGTATTGTTCTCCGATGAAGCCAGGATATCTCTGCATGGTGAAGACCGACGTCGGCGAGTGCTACGTAGACGAGGAGAACGCTTTGCAGAGGCATGTTTTGAAGAAATCACACCTTATGGAGGGGGCTCTGTTATGTTTTGGGCAGGAATAAATTCTATGGATCGTACGGAGTTAGTCCTCATCGAAAACGGTACACTGACTGGACACCGATACATAACGGAAGTTCTAATTCCTTATGCACAACCCGCTTTAACCGCTCTTGGCGAAAACTCAATTTTTATGGACGACAACGCTCGCGCCCACCGGTCTGGCGGTGTGGATGCGTATATGCTAGAAGTCGGAATTCGTCGTTTGGACTGGCCAGCTAGAAGTCAGGACCTCAATCCCATAGAGCATGTTTGGGACGTTCTGAAGCGACGAGTGAGATCAGTGCAGCCGGCTCCGCAGACCATCAGAGAGCTAAAGAATGTGATTACCGCGGAGTGGGAACGTATTCCCCAAGAAACCATAAAAGATATACTCACTAGCATGCCCAGACGAATGCAAGCTGTGATTTCAGCAAGAGGGGGTCACACTCAATACTAAACTTTTATCTGCTTTTAATGTATTCAAGAAAAACAAAGAAATTAACGCGTTTCATTTTTATTTAGCGAGCAGGTACAATCATAGTGTTTTGAGCTTAAACATTGTTTCTTAATAAATTAATTAAAATGTTATGATAAAACTGATGAAAACTATTCCTTCCTAATTAATTTATAAAATTCTGAGGATAACAATACCTAAAATTGTCAAACAAACTAATAGTAACTATAAAATAGTCCTTTGCTTAAGTGCCCGTTTTTTTTTGCAAAAGAGTTTACATATAATGATGACGCACTCTGCCTTTGGGCCGCTGAACGATCTTTCGGTTTATTCTCCATATAATTTTGGCAATCGCAGATTTTCAACATAAAATATTCAAAAATATTCTCCGTACTTCAAACATGAAAAAAAGGCGTTAAAATCGATTTTTCAAAAAGCGTACTTCGATGCTGTTTCGAAGTTTGTCAGAAAAAATACTCGCAAGATAGAGATTTCTTTATCTTACGGTTAATCAGCAATCCCAGGGTCATACATTGGTTCCTCCGAATTACTCGTTGCTTCGTCAGCTGAAATTCGCGATTTTCTGCGCTGAATTGTTCCTTCACGGGTCGCGTTACGGGTTTTAATTTCGGCCTTCGCAATGCGCTCCGCATTCTCGATCTTGCATTGCCTGTCACCATTTATCCCGATTTGAATTCCCAAGGTATCTATCACTTGGATATTGAATTTTGCCCCACAGTTAAAACGCATGTGGTTTTTATTTTTATTTTAGAGGGGACAAAAAGACAGTTGGTTCATCTGATGGTAAGTAAAAGCGACATTCATAGACACCCGCTACATCAGAGGATTAGTAGGTGCGTTGCCGGCCTTTAGGGAAGGGAGGGAAAAATCAATTTTTTGAAAAAATTACTCGATATCTGTCCTTAAATATCTGTATTAATATTAATATTTGTGTGTTGCGGTGTACAATAAACCGTAAATAAATAAATTAATGTCTGTATGTGGCTAAATATTACTAGTTAATTAAAATTATTTTTAAACCCTGTAACCATTGTTCAATATATCCCATATTTTACCACGTTTTAGTTCGGAGGGTTACGAGATGCCCAGCTGTGACATTCCTCTATCTGTACCACCCGGCCCCGCACCACAACCGGCGAATTCTACCAGGAAGAGGAAGATTTCCACTTAGTGAGTACATTATTATTTATATAGTTTATTGATTTGATATAGTTTAAGAGCCCACGACACTAAACCTGGTTCGATAATTAATCATGTCATTTATAGGGGAACACCAAATGAAAAAAAAAAAATTAAAAATCCGGTTTCAATTATGATAAGACTCCCAAGTTTTGTTTGTTTCTTGAAACAGGGGAATGATAGGACTATACGATAAGGCCCGATCCACATTACAGTGCTGGTCTCGGTTCGTTCTCGGTCCGATCTCAATCCGGTAAAATGTTTTGTATGACGAATCGTTGCTGGAGCGTGACTTGATCGGACCTTGACTGGCACGGATAGTATGAATACTCTCATTGTTTCTTGTGTAACAATATTTTACCGGATCGAGATCGGACCGAGAACGAACCGAGACCAGCACTGTAGTGTGGATCCGGCCTAATGCAGTGCTGCAAGCCCCCTGATTGGCCTAATCAGTGGCAGCAGCATGATAAGGGACGCATCGTATCTAGGTATATATGATCGATCTCCTCAAAACACCCAAGCTCGTTCGAAAAATCATCAATTTCTGTCTAAGAAAAACCGCTGCTGCATTTTCCAAACAGTTGAGAAAGTGGTTACTACACCGATTGAAGATCGCCGTCCGCGCATCTGTATTCGGCGCTTCAATTCTGTTTTTTCAGCATTCACCCGGGTCCTTTCGATTTGTACTGATTGAATACGCGTCCCACGGTCACATATGAATAATTTTACGTATAGTTGATTGCCTGAACAAATGATTTTGAATGATTGTGAAAGTGAAATGGTATTAAAATTTGGATGCGGACAATGAAGATGTCCGAATGAATGAAGAAGATAGATTTTTCCAATAATTTGATTATTTTCCTAATATATTTTTTGACGTGATAACGTCTAGTAAATTGATGAAAGCTACTGGGTACATTTCCAAAAAAAATGACGTCATTGTCACAATTAGTGAGCGAGAGCGCGGAACAAGCGATAGAGAGGCACGATCGGCCTAAGCCTTCGGCTCACGATCGGCGGTCGGCCTTACTTATGACGCGTCCGAGAAGAGACCGCGGCAGACGCACGCAATCTACATACGAACTGTCAACTGCTTTGTCAATAATTTATCGTTTGTAAAGTTAGTGAAAAGTTAATGTGGTTTCCATTGTTTAATACAACAACAATTGCAGCAAAAAAGGTAATTAATTCTTGCATTTAAGGAATTTGTATTGTTCTTTGATTATAAAAAAAGTAGCATCGGTCGGCGAGTGCAGTAATAATAGGTTATATTACAATTTTGACTAAAAATTTATTAGGAATCATATAATTATTACGATCGTATAAAAAGTCAACTGTTTTTATTTAGTATTCAATGAAAAAAATGATATATAAGTTGTAAATACATTGTTAATAGCACATTGTTACTTGTAATCAAACTGTATAATTTAAGTTTAAAAAAAATATATTTGATTTAATGAGTGCAAATAAATAGTCAATTATCAAAAAAAAAAAAAAAAATTAATTAACTCCTTCTTTGTATTCTACAAAATAATGATTCAGTGATAAATGCAATTTTTATCAATGGGTACGTTCGCGGGCCCTCTTCTGATTTATTTCATCACTTTTTTATCTATGCATTCCACAGACCACATGCGCGGAAATGATACTTCTTTAATCAAAAACTGAATTTAACTGCCGAACTTTAGTAAATAATTGTTTGCTGTTGTTCATAAAAGATAATAAACAAAATTATCTTTTTACATTTATTAACTACCTATTATTTTTATTTAAAACTGACAAATAAAAAACTTTTCGTCCCATTTCCCGTTTTCCCGTTTCTGCGCATGTGGTCTGTGGAATGCATAGATTAAAAAGTGATGAAATCAATTAGAAGAGGGCGCGCAAACGTACCCAATGTTGTTGTTGTTGTTGTTTTAAAATTTATCCCCAATAGGGAAAAGCAAAGAACTATAGTCTATACAGCCTAGCCCATATTAGTATTTTTTTAATGTTTTCTTATGACATTATCACGCAACTAAAATTATCGTCCGTAAACTGACTTTACAGACAACCATTTTATTTTTTATTTTACAAGTACAACAACACGACGTGTCAAGAACATGAGGTATGAAAAAACTATTAATAACAATATTAATCTTAATTAAAATTTCTTATTCTTATGAGCTAAACTATTCTATCGCTCGCCTTGAGTAATTATTTTATATTAATTAGTACGTCGTACTATTCTTATCAAGTAATTCTTATTCTTATAAACTAATTTTTATTCTTCCTGTAAAATACTTCTTCTTTCTTTTAGTAACTATTCTTGCGCTACTTGAATGTACAGAAATCGAATTCATCCTCACCGTTTTCTTCGGTTTCAACCGACATAGCCAATTTATCGTCCACAAATAGTGGCGTTGGTTGACCTGTATACTGGTACATACGCTATACTACTACACACACACTAAAGGCTAGAGGCTGCGGTTTCTCCCGCATCTCCCTGCCATACTACTCGAAATGGAGCGCTACGCAATATGGTGAAGTTGAATTCAGCCACATGCTGGTGACGTATATTGTACGTAATATTTTTTTGTTTTAGTGACGCCTTTTTTTTTCTTCAAAAAAAACCTTATTCAAACTACTCCCCAAATATAGTTTCTGGAAAAACTCAAATCTGGTAACATCCACGCGCTTCAAATTTCTAACGGAGTACATTTGTGAGGTAAACTTTCGTATGGTGTCGACTATATTTTCGTCTTTTTTTTATGTCGCTGCCAGGTTTTTTTGCATGGCAGTTTGGGGGTTTGGTGAGGGTACCATTGAAAATGGAGGATCCTCCGACCGGACGGATGTTGTGTCTGGTGGGCTACTGCCCCCTAACGGTTGTTGTCGGGTTCTTGTATATATGTTCAATCGCTTTGATAACTTTGATAGCGCGATGTAGGATACGTCAGTTCGTATGTGGCGAGATAGATGTCGCTGCAGCAGCATCGCCATTTCGTGTTCCCCCATTAATGACGTGACTAATTATACATATATCATCTGGTTGTCTTATCGTGTGCGTGTGCTACTGTGCTTGAGTTTTGTGTGTTATGGTACGAAGTAGTTGCCTTTATACCGACGGATGTGGGTTCGATTCCCGGTTGGTGCAGATATTTGTATTTGTGGAAATATTTGTTTCTGGTCTGTGTGTATGTCCTTCTGGGCCTCTCTCCACCGTGCCTCGGAGAGCACGTAAGTCGGTCCGGATTGTTATCATAGACACCTTCTAGTTATGGTATGGTATTCATGGTACGGAAATTATCCACCAACCCGCAGCGAAGAAGCGTAGTTGATTAAGCTTTTGCCCAACAGTGGCGTCTACAAGCTGAATCAATTCAGTCCAAATATTAAAAATAACTCGAATGCAAATACAAATTAGGTCCGATCGTTAATGACAGAGTCTATCAGAATCTTGCACTAAGTTAAAAATTATAAAATTTTGAATTTAATAATACTATTTAAGAAATACTAATAATAACGGTAATTTAAATTCAGGCGCCCGAAACTATATTTAATAACAATAATGAATAATATTTCGTTATACATACACACACTATACTGTGCACACAGTGTTTTGTGTGCGTTAAGCACCTACTGACACAGTATTTGGGTGTGGATCTTAAGACGTAAAGTCTAATACGTTTTAACACATAAAAATTAATGTCAATTACGTATGTCGATTTTTTGTATTTTTTTTTCTACATTTTTTATTTATTCTCATACGTATTCCAATTATTATTCCAAATAATAATAGGAATATGCTCTGACGTCGGCATGTTACTATCCCAAAAAATAAAATTCCAATTTTCCATATTTAAAAGTGCACGCAAACATATTATGCATAGTGAACTACAAATATAAAATAACAACAATTCAATAATATCATAAGACTAACTTCATCTATATACTTCAATCAATTATTTTTTTCTTTAGTACTTTTTATTAAATATTAAGTCCTTTCAGACCTATTCTGTCACAAAGCTGCCAATTTATTACCTAAGTACTGACCTGTTGCTGACGGAGCACCTGGGGCTGATATTGTGTGTTAAGGCGTTTAAAACTTACCGTCCTCTAGATACTAGTTATATATAGTACAGCAGAACATTAGATTATAAAAACACATTTATTTCCTATATGATTAAAAAATTATTAGCTATTTACATTATTCATTGTAAAAAAAATTCAAGATATAAAAGTTATATAAAAATATATGTGCGTCAAATTGAGAAGAAGCAGTTTTATCGGTTAAAGTTTTATTTTTAGATAATAGGAACTATTTTGTTTCTTCCTAAAACTACTTCATCGAAGTTTAACAGTACATCTTTGGCGATGAAAATAAAGCATGTGTAATTTATATCAATATAATGTGAAACAGTGATAAAATATTTTAATAAATTTTATATTATTGTATTGCTCAGAGGTGTACAGTGGACGATTTACTTTACGCACTCTCGTATTGCTTGGTAACCCCTTCATTTTTAATCGCAACCCTCGTACCGTGGATATTGTACGGCTTCTTATTGCAAATGGACCGACAGAAATTATAAATACACCCAAAACTAAAAAAACGTAAGAAACTTTCAAAACATTTTCTTTTATTTTTTATTTCGCTATAAAATACAATCGAGGCTGCGTTACGCTCTATTTTCAACAATTTATTTATTAACCTTGAACTTTAGATGTTCACATTGAGTTGATGACAAATATTAAAAATTAATAAAATATTATGATTTATTAATAAAGTATAGTCAAAATGTTCTAAAAAATCATTAAGAGAGCTCTTGCCACCATCGACGTTCTTGCTCTTATTGAGCCTACTGCAATTAGTCGCGATGATGGCAAGAGACTTGATGATTTAACACTGATTCCCTGGGAAAGGAGACGGGCGCTTTTCTGGGACGCAACCGTCGCGTCTATACATTAGCTCCGTCTCATGTCAGGAAGACAGCTTTAAGAGTGGGAGCCGCTGCGGAGAAAGCTGAAATGACTAAACGGCACAAATATTTGTCACTTATTCAAAGTTATGTTCTTGTGCCGCTTGCAGTCGAAACACTTGGACTTTGAAGTAGCTATGCACATACATAGGAGCTATAAACATAATTTTTTTTAAAAGAATTTACCCCACGTATCATAGCCTCCACCGGTGACAGAAGGGCTGGTGCCTTTTTTCCCCAGAGAATCGGAATTGCGATTCAACGTGGAAATGCTGCTAGTATTCTTGGCACCATTCCACGCGGACATGATTTATACCAAAACTGTCTGTAAATAATTAGTTTAAGTTTTGCATTGTAAATATGTATAAGATTGTAAAATTATGATAAAATTTAAAATACAATTTCCATTTAAATACATCTTAGCTCAATGAATCTGCTTGTGTTTTCGTTGTTTATCTCTGTTAATACACGATATTTGGATATTTTTTGCGCGCAGTTCTTTATTTTAAGTATGTCTAAATAATTTCCTTCCGATGGAACAAGGATTCATCATTACATATAATTCATATTTAGAATTTATTAATGTTACGTTTTAATGTTGGTAATTTATTAATGGTTCAGCAGAATTTCGAAATATGAAGACTTCTTTGTAAGTACACATCATTATTTCATAATTTATACAAAAATAATAGTACCGTTCACAAAATCTACACTTGTAATTACTTTCTATTACCAGATGTAATGTAGTGTTGTGTAACTTTTATTATTAAATGCAAGTGTAGTTTAGCAATGAATATAGATACATTTAAACATAAATTACTCTAAATAATGAGAAACTAATTACTAGCATACGTTCACCCATATAAATTAGAGACATAAGTGTTATAGATGCTGGATACCATCGTGCTAATGTTAACTACTATTACTACTTATATCGCACTTTTTTATGTGGAACGTAGTTTCTGTGTTTGCTAGGAGTTTTTAGTAATGTATTGTACAATTAGGAACAACACATCATACATTTACATCTTTTAATTTATTTTATTTTTAAGAAATAAAAACGAAAACAATAATACTGTGATAGAATGTTTTAGCGATCAGTCACTGCTTACATACATATATATGTATACGAGACGTCAGACTGCCGCCATGACATCTTTGAGCGTTTGGTCCGCGATAAGAAAGAGGATTAAAAAAGAAAAAAAAATATTTTATTATTTAACAATAGATTTTTTTTTAAATATATTTATAAACCAATTTTTACTTAACACATCTGATTATAGCAATAAAGTATTTTTTTTTCTTTTTAATTAGTCATAAAGCCTGTTATAGTATCATAGTTAAGTTAATAAAAATTATGTAATCATTATTTCATAATAAAATGCAACAATAATAATTAACATACTTAGTAAAAATATAAGTGTGCAGTGCTTTTACTATAACGCTAGTATGTCGGTTCGAGTACAGAAGCATAATACGAGAGCGATTCCAATGTAGCGAAATATGAGACAGGAAGCTGTCATCTCTCCGAAACTGTTTACTACAGCATTGGAAGGCGCTTTCAAGCTTCTGGAATGGAAAATATTCGGCATCAATATAAACGGCGAGTAGGTACATCAGTCACCTTCAATTTGCCGATGATATGGTGCTTATGGAAAAATCCCTGGAAGACCTCAGCATTGTACTCAGTGATCTCGATGGAGTTTCCCGACGGGTTAGCCTTAAAATGGACATGGACAAGACAAAAATCATGTCGAATGCCTATGTTGTGTCCACTTAGGACAAAAGGTCCAACTTGGTAGATTCAACTTCGAGAGAGAGGTCAACCGGCGAATCCGCATGAGATCCGCAGAGGAACGAAGGTTGCCAACATAACCCAACAGATTTGCAAGCTGAAGTGGCAGTTGGCAGAGCACATAGCTCGTAGAACTGACGGCCGATGGAGCAGAAAGGTTCTCGAGTGGAGACTACGAACCGGCAAGCGCAGCGTCGATCGGCCATCCACGAAATAAACAGATGACTCGAGGAGAGTCGCCAGAAGCCGTTGGATGGAGGATGCTTCGAATCGGTTGCTTTTGAGGTCGATGGGAGAGGCCTACGTTCAGCAGTGGACGTCTAATGATTGATATGATGGTGATGATGATGATTTTTGTTTAACTATTTGCAAGTTACGTGATAACCCCACCGGTTTCACTTCGATACCGTACCGAGCTGCGTGATCGAAGCCTAACATATCGATATAATTATAAGACATAACGTAGGCATGTCCAGAGTGTATCAACATAAACAAGTTTCAATACCATTCAAAGTGTTAAATGGGTCAGAAAGCCTTACTGTATCGGTAAAGGTTATAATTACTTTCTCAACTCCTTCGCGTCCGCTCTCGTGAGGCGTTAAGCTTCAATCAAACTACAAACTCCCTCACACGTTCACACACATTATAGAATTTTACAAGCGATCTTTACAAGTAACGAATGAAGAAAGATCAATATAATGTTAAAAAAAACCGACTACAACTCTAAAGCCCAACTCCTATATTCATAAAACGATTCGTTTTCTGATTTCTGATTCGAGATCTAATTTCAATTTGAAACGAGTTTTGACTCAAAATATTCACTATAAAAACTATTCGTTTGCTATTATATCGACACTCAGTACCTACGTATGGTATTATAGTATTAGGGCCAGTTTCACCAGTTGCTATTAAGTTCCGAATAACCTAACTAGCACTTATTTTGACAGATAATCCATACAATTTCCTGTCAAAAAAGTGTCAGTTAGGTTAGCCGAAACTTAATAGCAAGAGGTGAAACTGGGTCTTAGTATATTAAAATCGGAAAAGCGGATAATTATAATTCATAACCGGCTTGGAGCGGTTAAAAAATTTGGAACGGTTCGTTTTTTTAAAAGACCGTTTGACATTTGAAAATATTTATAGCAACCATTATGTCTGGTCCTCTCATACATTTTTACAACAATCCGTTCTAAGCAATCCTCCCAAAACGAAGCCTCTCAGCAAACGAATAGTTTTTATTTGGAATATTATGCGTCACTCGTTTCAAATTGAACGGTTCGTAAGCAAAACGAATCGTTTTCTGGATATAGGAATCGAGCTTAAATTATCACTCCCTCTCACAATTGAGGCAAAGCAGATGATACGTCATATTAAAAAAAATGTCAAGTTCTTCAAGACAGTATGCAGAAAACTTCGTGTTTAAATATTCAGGGTACACATACACCATAGGCAATTGACATGTTTTTTAATTCTAATATGGCATATAATCACATAATAATCTTACGTACATTTTTTTATTAGTTCTCTCTCTTTTTTGTTAGTTTCTCCTACCACGATACACCCGTTTGTCGTATAATATTATGCGGTACATGTATATGTAAAATTCTGAAATATCTGTCATTGAGTACAAACTTGTTAGATAAATAATGTTACACGATATTTTGTTAATATTTTATTATAAAAAAAGATTTATTGATCGACACGATCCTCGAAATTATTAGAACAATTTTTAATAGAACCTGACATCCCTAACCTATACACAAACATAAACCACCCTTGTATTAATGGCCTATACTCTGCTGTCATTAAAGGAAATTAAATTTCCTAGAAAAAAGTTTTCTTAGTAAATTAATGTAAAACAAGCCGTTTGCTTGTAATCGTGACTGAAACATTGAATTATTTTTTCAATTTTGCGTTTCGATTTCTGATTTTTGTATCTACCAGTAATATCAATATTTTTATGGTTCAAAATACTTATTTTCAAAGTAAATTTAATACTCTACTAAAATGATTCTTAAATTTTTTTTGAAATTCACTCCTTTCAAAGTTATTCGATGTTAAAGTTTCAAAATTCTTTAACTATCCTCAAGTTATATTTAGTACTAGGATATACTAGTAATATTATTTCAAAATATATTACAATGTGTTCGTTATATCATTATTTTCAGTGGTACCACAAGCAGTACTTACGAAGATGACGGCAGCGAAGACTCACGCTCTAGCCGTACTATGCCTGATAAAAAGTAAGTTATTGTCTTATAAGGCCATTAATGTACTAAAGTTTGAACATGATCAACTTGCTCATTAATTTAAAGCTTAATCAGCTTAAAGGTGCACGCGGTTTCGTGATGCATGTCTGACTATGTGGCGCTATAAACACGAATAACAAGTAATAGGTTATGCAACGCCATGGCCTCGTGAAATCAGCATTTACTACAGACGCCAAGCATCGAAGATACAAGAAACGCTGATATGATAGAAGCTATATAGATATAAGATAGGTTCGGTTTTAAACCAAGACTAAAAATCTCAGATTATTACGTTATTAAGAACCAGAAACAAAATGCGATCTTGTGATTAGTTTAAATAATGGTCACATTTTAAAAAGCAAAAAATTTGTTTCTTTCCTAGTTACGTAGTTACGTTTCACAATTAAAATATATCGTGATTTGACACAAACCTTCGTTTACGTACTTAAATTTTGACTATAATTAGTCATTTAGACTTAGGGGTTATGCTACGTGATCCCATAAGATCCATTGCAAGATAAAATAAAATGACCTTCAACCGATGATCCCGGCGAAGAACTACTTGGACATAAAGGCTGAGCCTAAGTGCCCGTACCCCGACAAATCAATCTCAACTGAAATGAATCAGCCTATAAACGTCCAACCACTAAGCAAAGGCCTTTTCTATATATTGAATAAGGGTTGGAGCTTAATCCGCCACGCTGATCCATCGCGGGCTGGCGGATATTTTCCCCTACCATGAGTAACCGAAACCAAAACTAATATTTGTACAAATAATAATCGAACCCGCGACCGTCGGTGACTTTTTGCACCACTACCCCGGAACGGTTGTCAAGACCATAGAGAAGAAAAGTTTCATAAACATTAAATTATATTCTCCTTGTTGTTAAAATGTGTTAAAAAATTGTACTAAACGTAATCGTTTAGAATTAATTTTTAATTAAGTAAACGCAAACAGTGTTCTATCGATAGATGGCTATTTAACTTATAAATTGATTCGCCACGATCAAAGCGACCTCAGAATGTGTAATCACTGGACGATACGTTTTATTAACAACAATATGATGAGACTGAAAATTACAGCTGTTCATATCCATTACATGATTAGATTAGATCCTCTGAATATTCCATTCCCATTCTATACTATTTATTCCCATTTTATACTATTTATTCTCTTGACATTTAAAACGGTATATTGCATGCATTATCGTAATGTTTTTAGATCTCTTTGTAACGCCAAACGTCACTTATCACTATTACAGAGAATAAGGTTAGTCCATTGAAATGTTACATTTTTTAGGCCTTACCTTGCGTTTTTTAGAGGACGAAATTTTATTTTTTTGATGTGTAGGGAGGCTCAGTGTAAAGCTAAAACCAAGTTTGTGGGGTCGCCACCCTTGTCCCACGGCCGCCATCTTGAAAATAGGGGTTGAAATGGTTTTTACGATATATCTCTTAAACTATTTATCTGATAAAAAAAGTTCTTGACATTTTTTGTTGCAAATTAAATTATCTACAACTTTGGTCCAGTAACTTTTTGTCGTAGAACTATAAATAAAAAAGTTATAAGCGAAAATGTTCAGAAATTCGAGAAAAATTTTTAAATATTTCGATATAACTTTTTTTTTATCATTTTACGAAAATGATATCAGACCATTTTTGTAGATCGTTTTTTGAGGAACAACTTTTTAATAAAACATTTTTTCATTAAGTCAATAGCTAAGGTTTTACAGCGCTCCGAAGTGAGTATTATTTTTCAGTAGTCTTAACTATACATATATTATACATGTGTACCTACTAACAATGTGTCATCAGTTATTGTTTTTTTTTCTTTTTTTGTTATAATTTTTTTAATTATTAATTTTGCAATTTTATTAATAATTAATTATTAATAATTATTAGCGTTTGCGCCGCACGAAAAAACACCAGTCGATACAATTACAAATCTAACTTTATTTATACTTCTTAAAACTGTATTCTCGGAAGCAGGTTTCACTGTTGACCAAGCAGAATCAGATGCAGACACTCTTATCGTTTGCTCTGCTCTTGCTGCATCTCCATTATTCAATACCGTTACTATTGTAGCTGAAGATATTGATATACTGATATTGCTCACAGCACTTGGTAGAAAACAAGCAAATGTATTTTTTTTAAAACCATCAAAAGGACGAACAGCAGAACTATTATATAGTGCTTCAGTTTTTATGTGCGGAGATGTAATTACGGATAACTTGCTGTTTCTTCATGCCTTTTCAGGATGTGACACAACTTCAGCTCCTTACAATATCGGTAAAATGAAATTTGTGAAAACCCTGGAAAAACACTTAGAGTTTGCAAGTAGAACGGCCTTGTTTCTCAACAAGAGAGTTGACCCTGCTTTGCTCACTGTAATTGGTGAACGTTTTTTTATCTCTGTATACGGTGGTAATAAAGATGATAATTTTCTTGACAACCTAACAACAATACACAATACAAACAATTCGCCAAGTCAGTGACAAAAAGTACATTTAATTTATCTTCACTTCCTCCAACACAAGACACAGCTCGCTTTCATACTTTCCGAGTCTACCATCAGGTCCAGTCGTGGCTTGGTAATAATATTGATCCTGAAGACTGGGACTGGAAAAAATGTGGAAAATTATTGATGCCAGTGCAGAACTCTAAACCTCCAGCACCCCCTGAGCTTCTAAAATTGATATTTTGCAACTGCAAAGGAAACTGTGGAGCGATGTGTGGATGTCGAAAAGCAGGGCTGAAATGTTCTGCAGTGTGCTTCCATTGTTCTGGAGAGACTTGCAGCAACGTAATGGGGCTCTCAGAATTAATAAATGAAGATGACTTTGATGATGAACCGCCGACATTAACACCCCTTCCTTCTCCAGTTCTCCCACTGATATTTAATTCATAAAGCCGATCAGATGCTGAGCCGCAGCCTGTCCATCGAAAAGACTGAGGACGGAGTAGTTGTAATATAGAAAATCACCGTGGAATTATGCCTATTGGGGATACCACGTAAAAGCAAAAACGCGCCTCCAGGCTCTACACATTGTTAGTACACACGTATAATATATGTATAGTTAAGACTACTGAAAAATAATACTCACTTCGGAGCGCTGTAAAACCTTAGCTATTGACTTAATGAAAAAATGTTTTATTAAAAAGTTGTTCCTCAAAAAACGATCTACAAAAATGGTCTGATATCATTTTCGTAAAATGATAAAAAAAAAGTTATATCGAAATATTTAAATTTTTTTCTCGAATTTCTGAACATTTTCGCTTATAACTTTTTTATTTATAGTTCTACGACAAAAAGTTACTGGACCAAAGTTGTAGATAATTTAATTTGCAACAAAAAATGTCAAGAACTTTTTTTATCAGATAAATAGTTTAAGAGATATATCGTAAAAACCATTTCAACCCCTATTTTCAAGATGGCGGCCGTGGGACAAGGGTGGCGACCCCACAAACTTGGTTTTAGCTTTACACTGAGCCTCCCTACACATCAAAAAAATAAAATTGCGTCCTCTAAAAAACGCAACCCCAAATGTAACTTTTCAATGGACTAGGTGTGAAATTGGAGAAATCTTCTGTCCATAGAAAATATTGAAAATTTTTCTACGTTGAAGACGTATAAGTCGGGCAAAAAGTCTTTTCGTATTTTGTATGTATAAAATTTAAGAGAAATCTGTTTGGTTTTACTATTTGTATCTGGCTGGTTTTAATATCAAGAAATATAGGACATTGAAAAAAAAAAATATTAAAAAGTAAAAAACACTTTCCAAATCAAAATTTGTAAATCTAACGAAGAAATTCTAAAAATTTTGAAGTTTTATTAAAAAAAAAAGGGAAAAATTATGACTCAAGCCGCAAAATAAATACTTTTGACGTTTATGGATCTATACCGTAAAGTACAAGTATGTATAAGGAAGTACTGGCAAGCACAGCGTCGGAAGACCGTCCGCGAGATAGACAGGCGACTTGAGGAGAGTCGCCGGAAGCCGTTGGATGGAGGCCGCTTCGAATCGGTCGCTCTGGAGGTTGATGGGGGAGGCCTACGTTCAGCAGTGGATATTCAATGGTTGATACGATGATGATGATTAGAACGGTATCGTTCATGAGCATACAAGCTTTTACAGCAGGGCAAAACCATCGATTCTGATCTCTACTGCCAACAGCTAATGAGACTCGAGCAAGAGAATGAGAAAAAAACGGCTGGAATTGATCACCACAAAAGGAGTGGTCATTCATCATGATAACGTCAAACAAAACTACTTGTTGCATTTTTTTTAATAAAAAAATACCAAGATTTCTACAGGAACGGGATTATGTAACTACATAAAATATGGCAACAAGTTATCGAACAAAATGACACATAATTATATTATAATTAAATGTAATTAAACTATAAAAAAAATCTTGAATTTATATATAAAATACGAAAAATCCTTTTCCCCGACCTAGCAATATAAAAATATAATATTACGTGTTATATACGATTATAATTTCGTTGAGTCTAAACTTAATATGCAGACCGATGTATTTCTGAATTGATAGAGCAAGTCAAAGTATCTAATTTACATTACTAAATTTTGTATCACACTACGGAACCAGTGTTTCTTTTATCCTAGAAATGTGTTTAATTAATTATCTATGCAACATTACAGGCAGAATCACAGCGAAATTGAGAAAAGACGACGTGATAAAATGAACACTTATATATCGGAGTTAAGCTCTATGATACCAATGTGCGGGGCGATGGCCCGAAAGCTGGACAAGCTGACGGTACTCCGAATGGCCGTTCAGCACTTAAGATCAGTGCGCGGGGCGCTTTCCGCGGGACCGCTGACGGTTAGACCGCGTCCCGCTTTCCTGTCAGAGCGGGAGTTGAACGCTCTCGTTCTCCAAGCGGCTAAGGATTGTTTCCTGATGGTCGTCGGCTGTGATCGCGGGAGACTGATGTATGTCAGCGCATCGGTCAAGAAATTGTTGCACTACGATCAGGTGAGATTAGTTTTACGCGACTAACGCCGAGTTGCACGAAACAAATTTTAAATTTAAGTGTTTATTAAACTAATTTAATCACAAGAATTGTGATTATCTGTTGTACGAAACCTACATCTGATTAAGTTAACAAAAAAATTTAGTTTAATTAAAGACCCATCTAACGGATGATTAATTCCAACAGCTTTAAATTAATCATAAGATCAACTAATTTTAAGATTAATTGCAACTTAACTAACGGAAAGTTAGCGACGGTTTCGTGCAACTCGCCGTATATACAATTAAAATGTTTCCTACAAAACATACTTAGGCGAGGATATTTTAAACGTTACAAATGGTAACGATATTGTTTTGATTCAACAAGCTGTTTGAATATACTAATGGTTTTGTGATGTTATAGGTTACAAAAAGATAAAATTATCATGCGATTGTTGCTGCTAAATTATATACTCTTGCAAAGCGATCTATGCTTTTTTTTACATGTATACATTTCAAAATTATTAAAAGTTATTATTTTTGTTTATGATGTTAACTCTCAGGTTTTTAAGTCACGTATCATACTCAATTATTAAAATAATATACGTAATATAATTGTTGCTGCATGGCGAATTAAAATTTATCACCTGTTTTTCAAGTAATTAAATTTTTAACGTGTTGTAAATGCTCCGAATTCAATATCAATTGGAATTAATAAAATATACATAGTGTTAAAGATCAAAATATGATATGCTTATTTTAAAATACGTTTAATGGTCAGATTCGATGATATATTTGGACTCACTTTATCAGCGACCATAATTTTTTTTATATGTTTCTATCTTATTTGGGTTCTGTACAATATCTCTTCTTCTACCTTTCTGTTCAATCAGCTGTCATCGCAACCATTTCCTTTCCACTTTTCAATTCTTTAATTCCATTCAATTTTTGTTTCATTTACTTATTCATTTAATTACATACCTAACATTCTTCTCCTCAGATAAATCATCGCTTCTCTTAACATGCCTATGCCAAAATAATCTTCTGCTCTTTGTTCTTTATCTTGTAGGTTCGTCACACGCTAACACCAGGCTGGGGGTTAACTGGTCTATTGCTCCCACTTCTTGCACTAGACCTCTAATATAATTATTTAGTACGAGGGTAATTTGAAAAGTTCGTAGCCTAATATAGTAAGGATGCTCCTATTTTTATGAATCATTTTGAAGCTACATTATTCTTGAGCAATTGCGTAAAATTTAATTTCTTTATTTGCATTTTTAGGGTTTCTTACACTATAATGTCGAACAAGTAGTGATAATTTTAAAAATGAATAAAATCGAACATTGTGATGTAATTAAGTACTTAATAAAAAAGGTTTAACACTAAAATAAATTTATGAGGGCATGTTATCAAATTAAGGGGAATCTGGAGCTTCGTGTGCGTGTATAAAAAAGAGAGATTTGTCTTGAGAAATAAAAATTCTTAAACCATACTATAAAAAAGTGGTTAGCAGAATTCAAAGGTGGTCAGGAAAGTGTCGAATATGACCCACGTAGCGGTCGGCCATCGACATTTACCACCAACGAAAACATTGAAAAAAAAATTGTGATTTGTTTTTATCGGACCGGAGATTCATTGTTAAGCAGATAGCTGATAACATCTCATGTGAACGAAAGCACCACATAATTACAACTGAGCTGCACTTTTGAAAGGTGTCTGCGCAGTGAGTGCCTTGGCTGCTTTCAGTTGAACAAAACGCGTTTGACTAACGATTTCTCGAGACTGTTTGGACCTGTTAAAGGATGACCCAACTCAATTTTTTGAGAGATTTGTGACTATGGATGAAACCTGGGTACACCACCGTACTTCAGAGAAAAAAATCAGTCTAATCAATGGAAAATACCAGGATCTCCAGCCCCGAAAAAAAGCCAAAGTGGTATTGTCGGCCGGTAAAATGATGGCGTTAGTAATCATGGTGGACTACTTAAACAAGGGTCAAACAATAAACTCGGTCTATTATTGTCATCTTCTGCGACGTTTACGTGAATTAATTAAAGTAAATCGTCCTGGCTTTACAAAGAAAAGTTTTGTTTCACCAGGATAATGTGCGAGTTCACACGTCAGTCAAGACTATGGCAGACATCCATCAGTGTGACTTCGAATTGTTACCCCATCTACCGTATTCTTCTGATCTCACTCCATCTATCTATCTATTCCCAAAGTTCAAAATTATTGAAGAGGTCAAATTTTTTTTACTAATTACTTCCTCATTTGTAGAAAATTTTTAAGGCTGCTGTCGATGCATATTTTAAAAGCATGGACAAAGATTTTTTTAAAGCTGGTATAGAAGCCGGTCCGGCCGATAGAAGAAGCCTATAGAACTTGGGGGAGAATATGTTACGCTACGAACTTTTCAAATACTCTTCGTATTATTTCCATTTTTGTCAAACTCGTCCCTTGTATGTTTTTTTTTTCCTAGTTGATATTTTTATTTCTATACAAAGTGTTTCTTATCTGTTACTCACTGAAAACTGTAAAAATCAAGGGAAGGATTCTTTAATAGTTGCCCTATGGCCGCACATATCAATATCAAACAATTTGTAATGAATAAATGTTTTTATTAATGTTATCAGGATATTCTGGTTGATGTATTAAGTCAATAATAATACAAGCTTTGTCTTTGTGTCTACTTATGTCACTCATCACAAGATTTGTGTAAATTTTCTTCTGATCAGTGAGACGTATTATTGTTTATTATGTTTGGACCAAGCTGTGTAATGTTTCGTTTCAGACCGAGCTCCTCGGTCAGAGTCTCTTCGACATACTGCACCCAAAGGACGTCGCTAAGGTGAAGGAGCAGCTTTCGTCCTCCGACCTCAGTCCCAGGGAGAGATTGATTGACGCTAAAAGTACGTACAAGAAATACACAAGTATAGTTTGTTTTAAAAATAATAAAGAGTAAAAATTCGTTTTTACTATCTGAAAGTAGCGAATTTATTTTAATAATCATTCATCCATTAGAAAAATAAATTACCCAGAAATAAAATAGGCTATAAAATGCAGTGGCCACGGGAGTGCTGACCGGATCCGCATGATCCATCGTGAATATTTATGCATAACGGTATAACGGTTTTAAGCAAAAATATTATCACTACGGAATAATGTTGGTTTTACTTTAATAAATAAATAAATTTTAACAAATTGAGTTCCAAGAGAATTACACAGAAAAAAAACTGATTTGGAGCCGATGGGTTTGCGAGTATATTTAACAACTCCATGCGGTTTTACCCGCTCCGAAATATAATAAATACCAACGCACCAAAGTAAATCAACTAAAATTATCGATAACAAAATAAATAAATTTACATGTCAACAATATCAAACAATCGAAAGCGTAATAATCAAAATCAGCAACTAATAATTTCCTTGAAAATATAGCACTCGCTGTTATACTTATATATTATACGATATCACTTTTTTATTCTAATATTTATTAGTATGGTCCTTATTTTTATGGCTTTTGAATGACTGCTAAGCGTCCTCGAAAAATCTGAAAAGTCTTCAGTCTTTTATTTCTATTTTTCGGCCATGTTGTTTTGCTTATTCTTTTTTTTTAAACATATTATTTATTTATCACATATAAATCTTTTTCCATAGCAATGTTACCAGTAAAAGCTGATTTGGTAGCTGGTGCGTCAAGACTATGCCCTGGGGCGCGACGTTCCTTCTTCTGCCGTATCAAATGTCGTATGAACAACGATGTCAGCAACCAGGTAACCACCACCACGTCGCCTACCAGTCAGCCAACAGGGCAGCCAAGTCAGGTGAAGGAAGAAATTGATACAAACGCTAAATTGAGGAAGAAGCAAGCTCATGAAAAGAAGTACTGCGTTGTTCAGTGTACAGGTAATTTTTTTACTGGTTTTGATGCACAAGAAATATTCCTTTCTTCCATGCACTGGGACCTTAAATACACCATACATGTAAGATATATATGTTAAAAAATTCTTTACATTTGTTCTTATGTTATATGTGACGGATTATTCACTGGTTGGTCAGTAAATTATAAGTTTACCATTGTTTGTAACATTGCTATTGCTACGTTCGTCTAAGGAGAATTAACTAATGTATTGATAAATTCGAAAAAAAAAGCAAACAAATAACAGTCTTTCCTATGTTCAGAATCGTTTTCTTGTATAGATAAAAAGTGTTAGTAATTTACTGCACAAAGTACACACAGACAATTTCGCATCAAATAAATAACTTCGTAATAAAAATATTTTCTAAAAATTTCACAAATTTTATCGATGCCTCTTTTTAGTATAATTTATATTCAGAAACAGTGATAATTTCTTATCAATCATATTGTAAAATGACTATTTAAAAGTGCTTTAAAAACTATAAAAATATAAATTAAGATTTTTTTTGTCGTAGGTATATTGCTATAACAGTAACATTAAAAAACAATTCTACGATCAAAATCAGTTCAAAAAAGGGTCATAGAAACGTGATAATACAAAGAAACTTATGTTTCTACAAAGCCTCGAAAATTCAAAAAATTCCAAAAATTTTCTCAATATTTCAATTATCTGAACAGGGTACCTCAAATCCTGGGCACCAGCGGAAATATCAGAAGCCGCTAACAGTGGGACCGACGGTAGTCCCGATGATGGGGAAACTTGTAACCTGTCTTGCCTCGTGGCTGTTGGTCGTGCGCTGACCGATTTGACGCCGCAGACGCCACCAGCGCCGTACACACGATACTTGCAGTACATATCGAGACACGCAACGGATGGGAAGTTCCTGTTCGTTGATCAGAGGTAAGGTATAATAAAATTATACTAGCTGATCCGTTGCGAAAATTTCGCACAATATTGTACTGTACTGTATCAGCCTGTAAACAACCCACTGCTGTGCGAAGACCTCTTCTCCATATAGGAGAAGGGTTGGAGCTTAATCCACCACGTCGCTCCATTGCGGGTTGGCGAATAATTTCTCTACCATGAGTAAGATCGTTATCAGGTGTCCATGATAAAAAAAACGAGACCAACGACTTTATGTGCTCTCCGAGGCACGGTGGGGAGATCCATAAGGACATACACCCAGACCGGAAACAAATATTTGTTCAAATAAAAATATCTGTCCCGAGCGGGAGTCAAATCCGCGACCGTCCGTGCGCCTTTTGAGGCGACTACTCGCACCACTACACCAGAACGGTCGTCAGTTTCGCACAATATTGTAGTCAAATATTAAATTTTAATATAATCTGAAAATAAGTAACGTATGAGTTCATGATGTTCTACAAAATCTTCGCACGCGTCAGCGATATAATACGTTTGATTGAAAATCGTTTAATAAATAAATACCGGCTTTGACAGATTTACTTAGAACAGCTTTAATATGATCATCATTGATTCTTGTATATTACATTTCCAGCAATAAATATATTTTAATATTGAATATATAAAATATATGTTTTAACATCATCGATGATGCAAGACAATGTTATTGAAATTAGAGTTACGATTTAGAGTTGATACATTGATTTTAACTAATGGAAAAAATCAATTAATTCACATTAATGAATTAATATGATCAGTAATAATTTATATCGTTCTTAGTAATTCAAAACGTTAACGCTTTATATAATCTACTATCTACATCGATATTTATTAATTTGCGCGGTATCTAATCTAGATAGATTGCCCGAGAAAAACTTTTGGATTTTTGAACAAGTATCTATAATGTCCTTCCGTTTGTCTATGGCCTCTCTGGTTTCAGCTTTGACAAGGATACTTGAACGTCTCCTTCAAAATATATTTAACATAAACAAAAGAAGTGTGGTGAAGATTATCAATGGAAATAGCACACATAAAATCAATTATTGTTAAGTTATTGGTCATAAATATTGACTTAAGTACATAGAAATGGACACAAACTAGGTTAAAAAGAGTAGAAAGGATCTAAGGATGAGAAAATGGGAATGGAAGATGATTTGTTATAATTTTCTGTACGAAACGTAGCTGTACCTCTAGTAAATATTTTTCACTGAATGTGGTAAGTGTGGTACCAGTCCATGGCGATGATCTCCTTCTGCGAGACAGTAATGTCCCAGAAGGAGGCCGACGAGCGGATGAGAGAGGAGGCCGCCGACGTGGCCTCCATCCGCGGGCGACGAATGGGGGTGCGTAGGAGGCGCTACTTAATGCGCCTCCAGTAACGCCCCTGTGCCCGTGTCGGGCCGGGATGGGAACCCGGTCCTGCTAGATACGGCGTCGTCGGGACTGTTCAGAGGTGAGCCGGACAGTCCCCATGGAGGAGAAGTCTGGCCTTTTCGCCGAGGCCAGCCTGTCGCTAGAGGGATCCTGTTGCCTGCAGATCCGGGACCCTCCAATTAAAGCGGCTGAAGGCTCCCGCAGGGGTTTAGTACGGTATTGCACTCCCAAAGTGCCGAGTCCGACATAGGTCTAGGACTGCCGACCCGGGCGTCCTGGATATCATCCGTAAATGGATTCCCCTGCGATAAAAAAAAAAAAAAAAAAAAAAAAAAAAAAAAAGTGTGGTACCAGTCCAGTCCAGACAACTGTATACTTTAGCCACTAAATTGCCATTTGTGGTAAAAAAGTAAACAAAGTCTGCGACCATTTGTGTTAGACAAGACAATATATTTTAAGGATGTGAACGTTTCTCAATAAGTTTACAATTTGGAAGTAATAGGCCTCGTTTAAAAAATGTATGGGTTTGCAAAATAATTTACATATCAATAAGACTAATTGTAAGTGTGCATTATATGTGATGTTAATTATATATTACGTGTTGAGGTAAATATGTTTTGTCCATTTAAACATCATATTGGTTATGTACAGCTTTTTGATGGAGATGAAGGTCAAATATATGTCCGAAACGTCGCAGTGAATTAACAATTGGTATTTTCATTGACATCCTATGTCCATTTTCCTGCGAACTGGATTACTATATTATGTATAAAGTTTTTGAGAGTTGGAAAGAAATTTTATATTTCGAGGTATCCAAATATGATAACAGCATTATGCAAGAAGAGAAGAGCATTGTGGTTGGTGAATAATTAGAAATAGGAAATACTTATTAATGCATGTAAAAGGAATTGAAAAAAAAAAGTAGATTAAGTTGTAAAATTAAGTTGTAGAATTAAGTGGTAGCACTAAATGTTAGAATTAAGTGGTCAATGTGGACTCATGGTTCCAGAACTAGAGATCCTAAGTATAGTTCATAGGTATTTAAATAATGATAATATATTGTCTGCTGATGTAATAATGCCTGTATAATAATATATAAAGGCAATATTAAAAAGGGTACGGGCGTCTGAAAGCTCGTAGAGGAAAAAAAAACCATATATACGCTGTTATAACAGCGTATTGTTTATATTTCAGGGTAACTTTAGCTTTGGGTTTCTTACCTCAAGAGCTGTTAGGAACAAGTCTGTACGAGTACATAAGTCCGGCGGAACTGAGTGCGGTCGCTCGCACGCACAAAGCAGCGTTGCTGAGACGTGACGCGCTTCGCACGCCGCCATACTGTTTCCGCCGGAAGGACGGCACCTACGCCCGTATCCAGACACATTTCAAACCATTCAGGTATATATATGCCATATATTTTTAATCATTATTATATTATAGTAGTTGCCTCAACGCTGCGCGCCGAAACGGTCGCGGATTCGATTCCTGCTCGGAGAAGATATTTGTATTGTACAAATATTTATTTCTGGTCTGGGTGTATGATCTTGTGGGTCTCCCAACCGTGCCTCGGAGAGCACGTAACGTTGTCGATCCCGATTGTTATAGATATCTAATAGCAATCGTTACTCATGAAACGGAAATTTGTCTACCGACCTGCAATGCAGCGAGTGTGATTAAGCTCCCTTTCTCTTCTTTCTCTTCTTCTTTCTCCTATGTGGAGTAGATTCCTTTGCCCAGCGTGAAACGTTTACAAGCCGATTCCGTTCAGTATTTAATATAACATAAAAATAAATTCCGTACAATCTATTTTATGTTTAAAATCATAAAATATATTACACACACAAAAACAACAGAACAAGTTCTATGAAATGTATGGTATATTATTTGTATCTAACTACAATAAGATCTTTATGGATTCTTGTTAGACTAATATGAACTAAAAACCCATTTCGAAATCAGTCTTCCAAGTTCTAAGGGCCTAGTTCACTGGCTGTGGATAAACTCTATGATATAAACGATAAATTATATATAGGTATATATAAGATAAATTTTCTGATATATTTTTTCTGTTTCACAATCAAAATCCATTTTATTTGTCTGATACTTCAATCATACAATTTCGCGAGTTGAAGATAGTGGTTGATCCACAAAGTTAATCGACATATCTACACAATAGTCTCTGAATAACCCCATTGCTAAACTATCCCTAGGCTGGGCAAATATCTCTACTCCTGAGACGGAAAAGAGAACCTAATCATCTTTATTGATAATAATGGATTAAACAACTTCTTTCTAGGAATCCTTGGACCAAGGACGTGGAGTGCCTGGTCGCTAACAATACGTTGGTGACGGATGATCAAGTGCAACCGCCGGTTGAGGATTGCAACGAATTCGATATATACAAACAAAGTACGTATATTTTTCTATATCTTGATGGCTGTTCAATGTTTAATTTTTTTTAAAAATGTTTTAAATGTTTATAAAAGATAGCTATAGTCACATTTGATAAAATCCTACAAAATGATTTTACAATTGACAATACATAAGTTTAAAGTTTTAATTATTTATTTATTTTTAGTTAAATTATAAGAAAAGTGACAAAAAAAAAATATCGCACCAAAGCTGGTATAAGTTCGTTAGGGGCCGTCCATAAATTACGTGAAGCGTTAGGGGGAAGGGGTTTCAGGGGATCGAGCGAAATCTCACAGAATCTCACGTGGGGAAGGTGTACTCAACAAATGTCACGTAATTTTTTATCTCATTAAAAATGTGAAATACTTTTCATGTACCAGTGATAACCCTTCTTTTTTAGGATTCCTGGGGTTGTAAACATCGGTACGGGGGCCGCGATGACCTTTTTTTATGTGCACATCTTGCACACTAATCTCACTAATACGCATTTTCAAGAATCTCACGCCAGATTAGGGTATGGGGGAGGGAGTCAAGCAAAATCTCACGAAATCCCACCAAGGGGACGGGGGGCGTCAAAAAATCGCCAAAATTGTCTCACGTAATTTATGGACGGCCCCTTATATTACTTATATTATTTTTCTCTAAAAATGTTGTATTACTTGTATGTAAAAAAGTGTTTTATACATAAAACAGATAAAAGATTCGGAGAAATCGGTATCTTCGCTGTGCAAAACAGTAAACAAGTGACAATTTAGATAACAACAGTTTAATGAATAATCGACTGCTAGTTTTTCTTGTTCAAAGTTATATTTTTAATATTCTTTACAATAATTAATTATTTGTCTTTTATATAATAATATAAAAACTCTGCACATAACGACGTAAGGTCGACCGCCATACGCTCGTTTTGTTTGCAGGCGAGCCGTGTATCGACCAACTTGATAGTGCGATTTCAGAGGCCGACGTTGAAATGCAGAGGTTGATCGACTCGCAGATCGAATCGCATAAAATCGGTTCCACTATAGCAGAGGAGGCATTGAGAAGATCGTCATCAGAATTCTCGCCAGATCTGCCGGCAGATCTTTTGCAGGATGCTGTTTTCAATCAGCAGGTAGGAAGCATGAGAAAGGGTCTAAATGAATAATGGGACTTTTTTTGGATACTTAGCAGAACATCAGTTTTGTAAGTAGAACAGAAAACCAGATAGAGATTGATTAGGCATGTTAGCAGGTAAGTTAGGGTTAGGGCGAAGTCGTCTTGCGTAACCGAGTACGCAATTATGAAAAGATCGATAGTCGATTTTTTTATATCATCGGATTATTTTTAAGGTAAAGTATGTAAAATCGGATAAATCTAATAAAGTCTTCCAGGTGGGAACGTTTGACGTTAACAACACCTCACTCGCTGACGACGACTTTCAGCTGATGTTCTTCTAATTCAGTATCTACAGCAGCTTTACTATCAGGTAATATCAACAACAAAAAACGAACAACTGTCCCAAACGTTATGAGTATAGAACGATATCAAAAATTATTCAAAAAAGTTAGACCATTTTTATCATCATAATACTTTACTGCTATTTGTACCGCAACTTTTTACCAACCCAAGTATTGACTAACTATTTTTTGTACAATTTAAGCATCCTCATCTAGAGAAAGTGGTACGAGTCAAGATAGAATATATTATGATATATAAAGGCGAAATATTACCATTTTTCAAACTGTTAATCAAACAATAAAATTTATTCGTAATTCTTTCTAGGCGTCACTAGTCGATAATTTCCTGGGCGTGGATATTTCGAACTACAACAACCAAGTGCGAAACAACGTACCTCTTAGTTCAGCTGGTGCTGAAGGATCTCCTATACCAGAGGTTAATGGTCTGTCCTCTACTAGTCCACCGTCTACCTCTCCACCACTTCCACCTCTCGGTGTCGACGGTAATGGAGAGGCGGCTATGGCTGTCATAATGAGTCTTTTAGAGGCCGATGCTGGTCTGGGCGGTCCAGTCAATTTTTCCGGCTTGCCTTGGCCTTTGCCTTAAAAGATCTGCCATGCTCACGTCAATTTTCACCATACTGAGATAATGGTGACAAGATTTTGTATTTAATAAACTTGATTTATAACTAAATATGTTTTAAAAGAGGTCTTAACTACTGAAAATATATTTCTTATTAATTTGACGAGTTTTCGAGACTGACCGCCTTGACCGATGCTGCGATGTGTAGATTACACATATCCATCTACCCTCCATCTACTTATGTTTAAATTAACTTGACTATTTAATATATAAAAAATATATTTAAAAAAGTATATTAGTTTAGTATGTACCTGTGTCATAGGCAATTGGTATTTCATCCTGTATGAAGGAACAAATATATGTTAAGATATCTTCATATCCATTTTGCACGACGCACAGTCAGTGCCACATCCGATATTGTAATATTCCATATTTAAAAAAAAAAAGATTCATAAATTACGATCTTGTATTCGATAATTATGAAAAAAATGAAGAAAATTCTTCATTTTAACTTTAAAATGTTATATTTTATCGTTAATCGTCCCATGTAGTTTATTTTAGGGCCTGTTTCACCGGTTTCTGATTAAGCTATATAACCCATAACCGTAATCCAACAAATCAAAATGTATAACATGTATTTCTTTTTCACATTCAAATTTCACTTTACTGACAGATATTTCTATTTGCAACCTATTAATTCAAAACTTGTAGTTTATTAAAGTGAAACAGGCCCCAATTGCTTGTTTTACCTCCTGCCGATAAAACCTATCAGTAACTTATGACCGAGAGAAACTTTATCAGAAACCGCTAAAACAGGCTCTCTATGTATTTCCTAAATCTTTAAAGATAAGTTATATATCGAAATAAAGGACTGTGAAATAATAATATTTTACTATATTGTACACAAATGTTTATATATCTAGACACATTATTGTCCCTACCCTAAGACTTATCGAGCTTTACGAAATGTCCAAATTTAAAATTAAAAAAGTCGTAATATTACTCGTCTTTACATTGTGTAAAAGTACATCACTAGTGTATTTTTTTATTTGTTTACTGATATTATTTTTTAAAAAAGGTAAATTTTTTGATGGAGGATCATGTGGTCTTTATTTTAAGTTTTCTAAATGGTATGCGCCAGAATTAACGAAATTATTAGTTGGAAGAAATAGGCAAATGTGAAATCGTGGGTCACAGGTATAGTCAATAATTAAACATTCTTATGGTTTAACTTTAAAATTACCGGATATCTTAGGGTACATGAAATACAATTTTTTTTTCTAGATACTACTCAATATCTAACTAGCAAATAATGCAGATATCTCATTAAAGTAAATATACATAATTGCTTACTATGCTTTATTTTGCACTATACTTTTGATATATTATGTATGTATATTTTCATTATAAAACCAACAATCCATTCATTGATAACGTCCATTTTTCATATAACTGTTCGGAATTAAGTCTTAATCGTTACAACTCTGTGATCTTGGACCACGAACGTCTCGATATAATTCTATTTATTTACAACAATATATACACATACGAAAGTATTTAGTTATAATAAAAATAAAATAAAAATTATTCAGACCAAGATTTTAGATTAATTAATTTTCAAATCGTCTTTACATTTATTATGTATACAATTAATTGTAATTGATGCTTTAAATTTTAACTTATATAATATGAAAATATTAATAAAATATTTCGGATTCGAATTCGAAAACTTGATTCAAATAATTTTTAATAATTTATATATATAATATACCTATATTAGATATAATTGACCGTTAATTTTCGTGATTATAATATAAGTTTATCATTAAAATATGATAAACTTATAGTATAATTAAATATAAGTTTTCGAATCTATAACAATATCGAATCTATAATATTTTCTAACAATAAGTTTATTTACCGTTACAAATAAAGCTTTACTTGACTTTATAGTCGCAAATAACGATGTCGCAATCACGTACAATACGAGCTATGTACTTATAGTAATTCTAAATTAAGAATTTATTGACAAAACAATCCTTAGTATATTTTCTATATTAAATTATAAATCACGAAAATTAATGGTCCTATTGGGTTAAGAGTAGAAAAATCTTCTAAGTTAAGTTTCTGTGAAGCGTCTATAATTTTATTTATTTATTACACAATATATCAATCTTTTTACAAATACTTATTAGTATATTATTATGTTATATATATTATATTATATTAAAATGGTTAAAAAATGTAGATTTAATCGTTTAAAACTTTCGACAATACTTAGTGTTATTTTTAAAATGTTGATTTTACGCAAATACGTTGTATCTTCAATGTATGTAAGTAATGTATATATGTAAGTGTTAGGAGTAAAATTCGCGCCAAAAACTTTCAGTTTCATCTGATGCAATGCTCTGTTAAAGTAGTCAATTCACTTTAAGGCAGTAATTGTAAAGGATAGCTTTATGTCAGTGTTTCCCAACCTTCTTTAGGCCATGCCCCACCTTAATATTTCTAAATTTTTTATGCCCCCAGCCCCCCATGCATAATTTTTAAGTTTTAAAATTGTTTTGTTCCCTTAAGAAATATAAATGATAACTTCTAGGAAGAAATCACTATGAAATTGTTATCAAAACATCGTAAGTAAAATTTCAAAACATATAATGAAAAAAAAAAAAAACTGAAATTTATAGACGTAAGCTGTCAAAAAGATAATAAACGGTTGGACAAGGTATAGCATTGCATTTAAATAACCCAAAGCGAAACGGTTAAAGTCATGTCGAGTCCATTTTTAAATTGCCCCCCTTAACTATCAAATTGCCCCCCAGTGGGGCGTGGGCCCCACATTGGGAAACACTGCTTTATGTAGTATCGTATTACCAAAAAAAAAAGATACGCGTAAATGGACCTTTTATTTCGATTCAGATTTAATTTTGACGTATATGACTGAAAAATATTTTTAAATCAAGATTTTAGATAAGTCATATTAGTTTATTGTTTTTGTTGTTTAAAAATAAATTTGTTTTAATTTAAAATTACTCAATATGCGTACATTAAGATTTTAATATAGACAGTTTTTGATTTTTTTAACTATAAAAAATATGAAAAATAGTTAGCTGTTATTAAATACTAAGTTTATAAATGTATAAGTACATAGTTTTGTTTAAGCTCAAACGTTTTGATTACATATACATATTCTGTTAATACGTGTATATATTAAAAGAAATGTGTAAAAATAATAAAATTATTCCGGATGCCATATCTTATGTTATTACGATTATAAGCTGTATAGAAGTCGTACTAATAACGATTTACCTCCGTACATTATGTATGGTAAATTTTTATTAGTTATATATTGACTGTTAGCTAAATTTTAAGAATAACTAAATATTACGTTTTCGATTAATTTTATTGTGCAATTGTGGGTAGATATAAATTATGTTATTTTTTCTGTATGTAATGCTACATGGATGTAGCTTTTAAGAAATTATCTTCCACTTTGCTTTTTTTTAATTAATAAATTGACGTTTTTTTTTTCTTTTTAATTTGTACGTAAAAGGTTCTATTAGCATATTAGTAAGGAGTTCGTAAAATAAGTTTGGGGAAGGTATTTTTGTATATTAAAATTCGATTTTCATTATATTTTCTTATGATTAATAAATATATTTTCTTAATTTATTTTTGTTATAGTTTAAGCATTTGTTTTGTATGTTTAATAAAAATAAATATAATAGTCGTATTTTATATTAATATAAAAAAGCAAAGTGTGAAACAGTTGTAAACTAAATAATAATGTAGCACTATGTGTTACATTAAGGCTGTTTCCCAATTTGTCGACACGGTATTTGAACGATGTCACCCGAATATTAGTATATATGTGTGATTTACAATATTCCCATTATAACTTGTTACCCAACTTTATTACTTAAAAAAAAAAAAAAAAAACATTACAAACCGTCAAAATGAGAACTATCCCCGATTGGTGAACGAAAAGCAAATTGATGGACTAGGAATTGAAATAGCTTTCGGTGCCGCGTATGACAAACGTACCGATATTGTACCGCTCTCGCAGATAAAGGAAACAGCATATCTTTCTCATACAAATCATTGAAGTCTCTGACCATCCCTTTGTATATTTAGTTGAAATATAAGGTTATTGATTAGTAATAGAATTTTAAATTTAGGGCCTATTTTACCTGTAGCTGACAAAGTTTCAAATAGTTACCTGACATATAACGTTGTTCACCTGATAAGTTTCTGAAATGATTTTTCTCTTTTACTATCAAAATCTACTTAATTAGTAATCTTTAAAACCAAAAATTGTAATTTATCTCGCACATAAGTTAGTGATAAGCTATCAGAGGCTTTATCAGCAAAAGGTGGAATAAGCCATTCATTTATAGACAAATGATGATATCATTTTCATGATCATATTTTTAGTATTATATTTTTTTTTAAATTATTAAATACCTGTTATGACATGATATGAGTTTTAATAGAAAAAAAGGTGTAAAAAGTATAATTTAATTAGCGTTTTATACGGCAGAAGCAAATTTTATCATAATAGTTGCTTTTTTTTTAAATTTACGCTTTAACAATAGACACCAGGCATAAATTTAGCTTTTTTTGTATTGTACCTATACAAATTTTGTATAGGTACATATATTTTGAAGACTGTTCATCAAATCTCAAATATAAAAATGTTGCCATGTAAGAAGTTTCATTGTTAAATTCAAGTGTATTATGTAAATGATCTATAATTTTAAACTTTTTATAAACTATTTTTAAAATTACATTGACCGAGTCATAGTAGGTATGATTTTATTTTCAATTTTTTTTTTCAAATAATACCTACGAGTCAAATTAAATACGTGTTTCACTGAAAAGCTCTTAAAATTTAATTGCTATTAAAATATTAATCATATTATTTTATGGATCATTTGGATTGTTTGCAATATTAACGTATATTAACGATATATAAATTGGGGATGGTCATAGTCATGTTATGTTGTTGTATTTGTTATATTAACAGCTGTCACAAACTATGGAAAGCCCATATCGGCAAAGGTTAGACGTATGCTAAGACATAACACAACATTGCAACATTAAACATTATATAGTATGCAGACTTATTTTGTCTGTGTCACATCTTAGTAAACGGTAGCCTTAATCGAAATTTTATTCGAAATGAAGATATATGCAAGAAGAATAATATTTTCAACATTATTAGGCTAGTATCGAGACTGCCGGTTAGTCTTGACACTAGTGTGAAAACTATAATTGACTTTAGTCGATAAATTGTATGGAGTTTATAAGAGACAAAAATGTTCTGTTTAGTTTATTTATTATATATAATAAAGTGTTTCAAAATATGTGTTTTATTTGAGTTGTGCGTTTTATTTACGACAACCCTTAATAATAAAGTAAATTATATTTAAATAAGCAATGCGAATGCGCTTTTAGTATTTTTCTTTTGAGTTACTTACTAACAGCAAACAGCGAATTTTCTTTATTTTCGTATTTCATTTATACTGTATTCTTTCAAGACATTTTACTGAAACGATAAATCAATTTAACAAGGAACATTTTCCTTAATAATACGAAACTTTTTTTATAATAATTGTGAGAAAACAAGGTTATGTGAAAGAAAAACAAATACCAAAATCAACCCTTATCTACTTTATTTTCATGATTCTAACCTAATAAAAACAAAAAGATTAACGTAGCAACGCTTTGAATAGCCATACACAATATTCCTTCAGAACTTCATTACAAAGAAAAAGATAAAATTCAATAAATTGTATCTTTATCAGTCTGTGTTGCATTATTTACATTAAATATTGTGTGAATAATTTCTCATTTCAGCGGTTACATCAAAGGCAATGTTTAGCTTAGTGACAGTTCCATAAAACATTTGTAAATACTGGTTAAAAGTTATTAATATTGAAAAATTACATATATTATCTTCTGAACAATATATACTAGTAGATATAATCGAATTTTGCTATTCCACAGTAGTAAGCAATCAAACTTCATCATATATTTTATTTAAGGTAGTAACAACAATTATATTTAAGGTAGGTAGGAGAAATACAATGATTTGTTCCTAGTCTATGCTGCGTTTACTTTTTTATTACGAGTTCTTGTTATTCCACGACGTCACCGTACTTGTTCTTAGATTGTGATTGTTGGGGAGTCGGTTGGGCTCTGCTCACCGATGGCACTGAGTTAGGTTCAATCCTGTAATTAAAACAAGTATTTGTTAGTATTGTTTGTTAATTAAACTTTATTAACTAACGATTATCGTAAAAAGCTCAAGTGGTTGCCAATCCGTTTTCGCCGGAATACAAGAATGCTGTCGCTACTTTACTGTGTACTTAAAAATCCCCGGGCTCCAGAGTATCTAAGAGAAAGGTTCATAGTACGTAAATCTGATAGGGCACTGCGCTCGAATGATACAACTACGCTGCATATACCTATCCATCATACTGCATTCTACAAATACTCTTTTACAGTGCAGTCAATAATTATGTGGAATGCCTTACCAAACAGTATTAGGGAGGCCGAAACTCTTAACACTTTTAAGAATCTAATCAAAGATTCTTACCTGAATTGCTAGACCTGGACTGTGTTGGAAAGTTTGGATACTTATTAATGTGCTATAAAAGATTAATTAAATTTATATTTTTGATAAACCATTACCTTCTTAATAATTAATATAATAGGTATATATTTATTTGTGTATTTACTATTATGATAAATCATAATGTAGTTGGTATGTATTTATTTGTGTATTTATTGATTTGTTTATTTATATGCTTATCTTATATATTATTTATTATATATGGGTGGGGCTCAAAAAAATTGTACCATAACACACTAGAAAATATAACACACAGAGACGCACGCAACACACTGGAAAAATTGTAACACACTAGAAATTAGTAAGGCCTTGATTACACTATACCTATCATAATTTATTAAAAATGTTAGGTAATTTTTTTTAATAATTTAATAAATATTTTACCTTATCCCTGGGCTTTTTTGTTTATTTCAATTTTAAGTTCATCCATACCTCAAATTAAATAAAATGCAACATGATTTATTAAAATATTTTAGTTAAAATTAGTTATACACTAAAGAAAAAATTACCATGGTAAAGATATTGTGAACCATGCTTAATATTATCCAGTGTGTTTCGTAACACACACGTAACACAACATAACACACTATACTGAACACACGAGAAGATTCTTGGCTTTACTTGATTAAAACGACCTCAAATTCAAAGATATTTCAGAAATAAAGCCATAACATACGACTTAAACAAAGATTTATTTAATCTCATAATTTTATATAACGAAAGAGAAACACGTACCTTTAAAATTCACCGTTTTATATCCAATATTTTCTATGACAAAAACGAACGCCGCACATCACGCGTCGTTTGCCGCGAAACTAAAACGCTGACATTAAAACTGACACTTCATAGATGTTAGGTTAAAGTTTAGCCTAATTATAATATGAATCATAGTGGAACTATTACAGAAACAGAAAAGTTACCGTGTAACACATTCATTGTAACACACGAGAAGATTAAAAGGGACATTTTTTCAAATTAAGTTATTTAGTTAGAAATTGTACTATTTCTCTAAAATTCATTTGAAATGCTTTAAATTAGCTCCCATACTAACAATGCTAGTAAATAAAAAGTACATTAATAGCATATTTTTTTTGTAAAAAATTAATCATTGTCCTCAGACTGCACTGGGACATTTTAGTTTTGTATGGAGAACAAAATTGCCTTAATGTTTCGTGTACCTAAATAATGTGTATTTGGGTGGTTAGATGATTATTTTTGACTCCTAACTATTATTTATGTTTTCATTATTCACCAACAAATAAAATGTCATGAAAAAAGCTTAAAAATAATACTAGAATTCAAGTATAAACGGATGACCGCAATTTATTTTTAAAAAGTAGATACAATTTTTTTGAGCCCCACCCATATATATATTTTTTTTTTTTAGATTATAGGATTCACTTTGGTTTATAATTTTTGTTGCCTTTTTACGAACCTACTCTGTGTTATTTTTTAAATCTCCTCTACCCCAAGGTTGTCTGGCAGAAATCGCTTACCTAGCGATAAGACCGCCTTTGTGCATATTATTATTGTATGTTATTTTTAAGATATAATTGTATTTTAACTTGTATGCACAATAAAGTATATTTCTTCTTCTTCTTCTTCTAACATATACTGCTGAGCGAAGGCCTTTTCTTCATATATAATAGAAGAGTTTGAGCTTAATCCACGCTGATCCACTGCGGGTTGGCAGATAATTTCCCATAATCAAGTTTTATTTATATTGTTTGTTAATTAAACTAACATATTGTACTGTACTGTATCACTTTGTAAACCACCCACTGATGAGCGAAGGCCTCTTCTCCATATAGAAGGGTAGAGCTTAATCTGTCATGCTGGTCCACTGCGGGTTGGTGGATAAATTCCCTACCATGGGGTAACGATTGTTATCAGGCGACTATGATGACAACCGGGACCGACGGCTTTATGTGCTCTCTGAGGTACGGTGGGGAGACTTACAATGACATAAACCCAGACCGGAAACAAATATCTGTCTAGAGCGGGAATCGAACCCGCGACCGCCGGCGCATAGCGATGAGGCAACTACTCGCACCACTACACCAGAACGGTCGTCTTAACTAACAGAATATATACTTTATGGCTATTTTTGCCTAATCATGTTATATTCTTTGACATTGAATTATGTACCTCGAAGAACAATCTTCCACTGGAAAATAATTACATAAGTATAATTACGAGGGCGACACTGAAAGTTCTTAGAACTGGCCACTAATAAACGATATAATAAAAAAATAAGTTTAAATTTTGAAAATGCAACTCTGCCAATATTACTATGTATGTATGTTTTTTTTTTTTTTAATACCACGACGGTGGCAATCAAACATACGGCCCGCCTGATGGTAAGCGGTTACCGTAGCCTATGGACGCCTGCAACACCAGGGGCATCACATGCGCGGTGCCGACCCTTTAAAAACCTATTTACTCCCCTCTTGAAGGACCCCATACTGTAGTCCTGTGGGAAAACTTCGGCAGGGAGTTCATTCCACAGCCGAATGGTCCGTGGGAGGAAATTCCTCTGATACCGAACTGTACGGGACCATTTGGGCTGCAATGTGTGAGCATGAATTCCCTGTCGATGGCGAGCGGTGCGATAATAAAAAGTGGCCGTTGGCACCATTTCGAACAATTCTTCGGAACACAACCCATTATACAAACGATAGAGCACGCATAGGGATGCAACATCTCTTCTAAGACTTAAGGGCTCGATATCGCTCGTCAGTATTGGATCGTCGACAATTCTCACAGCTCTCCTTTGAACCGAGTCAAGAGGGCCAAGCTGGTATGCCGGTGCTCCCGCCCAGAGATGAGAGCATTACTCCATATGGGGGCGGACTTGCGATTTATACAGAAGCAGTCTTTGCCCCGGCGTGAAGTACCGCTTCGCTCTGTTAAGCACACCGAGTTTTATAGATGCCATCTTGACCTTGTCCTCCAGGTGACATCGGAACTGGACGTCGCTGGATATGTCGACACCAAGGATGTAGTATGTATTTCATTCATTTATCATTTATTTTACGATTTTTCGGCAAATTGAAAATTGTCTGTGTCACGTCAACATGAATTTCAGTTGAGAAATTTTTCATGCAAAATTTTTTATGGTTTTCGATGTCATTTAAGTCAACGAGAAAGTTATGATAGACTTCAATTGGCCTTTCACGATGACGCTCCATCTCGTGCCACTGTTTACAACTGGCTTACTGAGTTTAAACGTGGTCGCACTAATCTCACCGATGACCTGCGTGATGAACGGCCTTCTACGGCGACGACTGAAAATAACATCGGTGTTGTATCTTGTGCGGCGTATGATAGAGACTGACAAAAGATTACTAATTACTTTTACTTAATTAATAGAAAAGAAATAATATATGTTGCTTAATGTAAGAAATGTTTAATAAAAGTCGATTTTTACACAAAAATTTGTAGTTTCAATTTGATTTTATAACAATTTCAAAGGTGCGGGATCCCGCGCGGAGTATTGAGTAATCCCGCGGAATTGAATGAGCTGCGGGATTGCAATCCCTACATCGGATGTAGCGTTGTATTGATGTAAATGAACACTATGTTGAAAAAGTATAATAAAACTAATAACTTGCTTATTTGTTCAGTTTTTATTTTCTAAGAACTTTCAGTGTCGCCCTCGTACTTAATATTCTAATATTACACACTAAAACATTTAATGTAGTCGTTAAAAGTAACTAATTTTACATGTAATGAATGTTACAAATTCTCCAAGAGAAAGTTTTTATACTTTAAGTGAAGAGTAATAAATTATTTTATTGCGACTTTACTTCTGTTGTTATCATAGACACCTAATAGCCAGGGCCGAATTTAGGGGAGAGCAAGCGGGGCAGTTGCCCCGGGCTCCCACATAAGAGGCTACCCACATCCACAAAAGAGGGGCCCCCACATCCAAAAAGAGGAACTTCCAGAATAGAGCCGACTGAGTTGGATCGGTCCGAAGTTGGGACGACCTTTTTTTAGGACTAGGAATAGGTGATGACCTTTTTTTTTTCGTCGTCATTTTCGAAGAATTCAAAATTTCAGATCAAGGGGCCTCCACTCGTCTGATACTCCGGGCCTCCTCAACTCTAAATCCGGCCCCTCTAACCCTTTTCCTATAGGAAGAAGAGGCTTTGCACAGTAGTGGAACGTTTACAGGCTGATTCAGTTCAGTTTAAAGCCGTGGGTATATTGTAATAATCTAGACTGGCTGTTTGACACAGTGTCCACAAAATAGCATTAAATAATGGGTGCGCTGGTGTAGTGGAGGATATGTTAACTGTTTTAGATGACTTGAAGTTTGCTGAGTGGAAGTAAGTATAATTTCAAGTATTCTCATAGACTAGGGCCGTGTTCCTATATATACTGGAGCACTGCAAGTTTTGGTGTCATTTCAGTACACTGCGAAGCCGTTCCTTTTTAATTTGCTATACTATGCTATACCTACTGATTACTGTTTATAACGGAAAGAAGTCCAGAATACTGGACTACTATGATCATCCTCATTTTACGACTTTTTTGTCAAATAAAAATATTCACCATGTACACGTTTTTTATTCAACAAGAAAAATTATTATTTGAATATTGTGGACATTTTTGAATAACAATATTAATTAATAATAATAACAATCATTCGCGCTGTCATATTTTCGATCACGTGACCTCATCACCTCAGTACTAAGAGCACCTTACCTCGAAAGCGTCAGTGGTCTCAGTGCAAAAATGGCGGCGATTCATGACGTCATATGACATCATATACTGCGGCAGTGTACTGGCAGTCTATAACGGAACGAATTCACTGGGGCAGTGATCTCAGCATATATTGGAACACGGACTAGGACTAGACATAGGCACAGTATAGTAATATATACAGTATTGTAACTCGGCCGTATATTTGAAATAAATGCCAACAGTGACAGCCGCGCACTACGTAAACGTGCGATAGGGCTGCCCGCCTCCAGCATTTTAATTACATTTGCCTACTTTGTGTTTCCATTTAGTTTTGTTATTGTAAATATACTCTTTTTATATAAACAAATAAAATACTTTGTGAATTGAATAGGAAGTGTTAAAAAAAAATGCGTGTTTTTTTGATTGTTAGATTTAATTAAAAAACCATGTTTATGTTTGAATAACGAATCGGTCTTATAAATTTGCACCCGAAAAATATTTGCTCCTCAACTGAGACGTACCAAATGCTTTATTATTAAAGTTTAAAGTATAAAAAATGCGTATTCTAAATTCTAATATAATGTTTAATTAAAAATACTTATCCATTAACAAGTATGCTTAATTAAATAAAATCAAAAAACCCGACTGCGTAAAATACTCTTATTATAAACTTAAAAAGAATAAAACAATTTACTAGCTTTCATTTGATACCCATATTGCTACAATAAGAAAAAAAATTCAACTCCCTCCCTCCCCTCATTCCGCCATTTGCGGGCGCCATTTTGAATATTTATATAGCCTATGTCACTACTACAATTTAGACAAATCTAACGACATCTCATATGTCAAAAACCGTCCAGCCGTTTGGGCTGTAGGGCGTGCCAAAGAAATGGACATACATACATACATACATTCATACATACATTCATACATACATACATATATACATACATACTTACATACATACATACATACATACATACATACATACATACATACATACATACATACATACATACATACATACATACATACATACATACATACATACATACATACATACATACATACATACATACATACATACATACATACATACATACATACATACATACATACGTACGTACGTACGTACGTACGTACATACATACATACATACATACATACGTACGTACGTACATACATACATACATACACTCGAAAAACATAACCCTCCTTCTGTCGCAGTCGGGTAAAAAGACACACATTATGTACCTACCTATTAGTACGTACAATTATTTTATAGTCTTACATTTCAGAGTTTCTAGGTTATCTAAAAAAAGTTATCTCTGGATGCGTTATTGGCGAATTCATGCAACCAAAACAGCACAAATAAATCCTACTCGTCATATTAAATTCGAATTGGAATTATTTTCAGTGAAAAAATCGTGTGGTTATTGTTAAAAAAAATAACACACGGTCCGTTTGTCACTGCGGCACAGTCGCGACTGTTTGCGTTCCGAGTGCATCCCGAGATCGAGGCCGTTTGTATGTAGTTGGAGTACTGTATATATTACTATACTGTGACATAGGCTAGTGAATTAAATACATTATACCTTGTACAATTTAGCTTGATCTTTTTGACAGATGTAAATTTTTTTGATTGACATAACTTTGCAATGACGAACATATTATTTTCTTAATTTAATGATTTTAAAAATTATAAAAACATTTAATAAATATCGATTACAAAAAATCATTATTAAAGATCATTTTTAAGTTATTGTTACGAACGGGGGTCCTTTTGATTGGGGTTTCTTTGGCTAGTGGTTGGGATCTCTTTAGCTGGTATAACTCTTTTTAGAAAAATAAGATTAAAAAAAATTGAATTCTAATTTGAACTACGCGTTCCATTGTTCCTTCGACTGGCCATATAAGCCGAACGTCGGGAACACTCGGGGTCAGTAGTGTGGAGTAAAGTCAAGAGGAAAGAAGAGGTTAAAGGAAGAAGTTAAGAGGAAGCAAGACTACCTGCCCGTAACATTACTATTGTTGAATTTAAGTTTTTGTTTTGAACTTTTGTTAAACATGCCTAAAAGGGCGAAAAAAACTGTACTCAACAGTGAAATGCGTGAGTTTGTAATTCGCTTACGCGATTATTTTGAGCGTGAGTCACAAAATGGGGGACCATTATTGCCATTGTCTCAAGTGCGGCAACGTGTAGCTGACGCTTTGCTGATTGCATTAGCTACTGTGACACGAATCTCTACGGAAAAATATGGTAAAGAAGGTAACGAGGAGAATAAACTGTCGTCTCCTAATAAAAAACGTAGGCGTATCCAACTTATCGTCAATCTTGACGATTTTCAATGTGCGGCCATACGGAACCACATTTATGGTTATTATTCAAGAAAAGAATTGCCCACACTTGACAAGTTGCTGGTGACACTAAGAGAAGTTCATTTATATGACGGCGGTCGAACCTCGCTGTCAAAACTACTGCGTAGAATTGGATTTCATTACCAAAAATTCAACAACCGCAGGATTCTTATGGAAAGGAATGACATTGCCCTCAAACGAGTTGATTTCTTAAGAAAAGTCAAAAATATTACCGATTGGGAAAAAGTTGTATTTTTAGATGAAACTTGGTTGAATGCCAATCACACTGTTAAAAAAACATGGAACGATGGTACTGCCCAATCGTCTACAAAAGTACCAGAAGGAAAAGGGGAGAGACTGATAATTTGCCACGTAGGTACTGCCCAAGGTTTTGTGCCAAACTGTTTACTGGCATTTAAATCCAAAAAAACGAATGAGTATCACGAAGAGATGAACTTCAAAACGTTTTCGAAATGGTTATATAAAATGATGGACAACCTGGATGGTCCTCATATAATAATAATGGATAATGCATCCTATCATTCCACGCAATTTGACAAGGCTCCGACGATGGCAAACAAAAAAGCTGATATAATAAAGTGGCTCATAAACAAGGGCGTAAATGCCGACATGACAATGCTCAAGTACGAACTGCTTGGCCTGGTGGCCACACACAAACCGAGGGAGCCAGTATATTTACTGGACGAAGCAGCAAAGCAACGCGGTCACACAGTGATCAGATTGCCGCACTATCATTGTCAATATAATGCCATAGAGCTAATATGGGCACAAATCAAAGGTCAGTAAAAAAAACTTTTTTCTTGATAAATTCTTTAACATCTATTTCATTAATAGTATTATTTTAACAATCACTTATTTCATTCACAGGAAATGTAGCACTTACTAATACATCTCCTCCCTTCACCGCAAACAAAATGCTCCGCTTATTGGAAGAAGCTTGTGGTCAAGTGACCGCTGAAAACTGGGCGAATGTAGTACGACACGTCAAAGAAGTAATATTATCGGACTGGATGCGCGACGTCCACTTCGACAATTTTATTGAACACGAAATAATAATTGAAGTTCGAGATGATGACACAAGCTCCGACGACTCTGGTGATTATTATCTTGGCTATGCTCCTCTTCCTCAATAAAAACTGTTTTAAAGATAAAACTATTTTATTTTTTAACCTTAATTTTTACATACAGGATTATTTTTGGACCTCCCGTCAAATTTAAATAGGTGGTTCAGAACATGAAACTAAACAACTTTTCCAAAGAAACATGGGACGAAAAGTGAAAAAAATTCGACCCTCCCATAGAAAACTGCTCGATCACGTGGTCGATTTCGTATGGAGGGTCTCATTTTGAGTACCAAAAATAACCCTGTAATATTAATGTAAGTTAATATAGTACTTATTATGAATATTGACCCACCGTCGCTTATCTACCCAATGTTTTATATGTCTAGTGCAATAAAGAATTTCACAAATAATACACCACATACATATATTATATATTACATATACATATATTTAAAAAACGTTAATTTTTGGACTACTAGATATTTTCTGTTTCCCATCACTAGCCCGTCTGTAAAAAATCAACCTAACTACGAAAATTTTAAAACTTTTTATTGCTTTAAAGTATAATTTAAATAGGAACACTGAAAATAATAGACGCTTGTACAATGTTACAACGGTCGAAACAAAAATCCGACCCACCGACGTAACATTGTACAAGCGTCTATTATTTTCAGTGTTCTTATTTAAATTTTACTTTTGAAGCAATAAAAAGTCGTAAAATTTTCGGATAACGCTTGAATCTTTAGGGACTTTTGTGTTATATGTATTTATTTAATATTTTTACGATTTTTAAAATAATTTAAAATTTGAAAATAATATGTTCGTCATTGCAAAGTTATGTCGAACAGAAAATTTACATGTGTCAAAAAGATCAAGCTAAATTGTACAGGGTATATGTTATCTACAAACGGTTGCTGTAGCAACGCGATCTTTATTTAAGCTTATTTCGGGGCACTTTTTGTAACACAAGAGTGTGCTTCTGTACTTCTAACCTCCATAATTTATAGCAACCATGTTGTCTGATCCTCCCATATATTTTTACTACAATTCGTTCTACGCAGCCTTCCCAAAACGAAGCCTCTCAGCAAACGAATAGTTTTTTATTTGGAACATTTTACTCAAAACTCGTTTCAAGTTAAACGATTCGTAAGCAAGCCGAATCGTTTTCTGAAAATAGGAACTGGATTTAGTTCTTATTTCATTTAAATCGATGAACTCCTGTAAAACTTATTATGATTTAAAGACGAGAAAATTTATACGCAGGCGACGCTTCGGACACAGCTAATTTTAAATCACATATATTATGTTCAGACATTTATCCTACACGATATTATAAACAAATATTTATATAAAAAGTTTTACTTGTAAGGATCTTGACGTGCGTCCGTGTACTCGTTGCGGTTTCTGCGACGTAGTTCATCGTACGACAACGTTGGTCTGGATGGTATACTATCTGGGGCCGGTATGATCGAACCTAGAACGAGAAAAACATTGTTATCCATATATGTGCCATACGCAAAATCTAAAAAAATGTATTACTTACTATCTTCTTAGTAAAAGTTAGGAAGAAACAAAAATATTATATTTAAACCCATTTTAGAAATAAATATACATACACAAACATGTATACTGATCTACATGAGCTTATAATCATACAAATTAGATTTGTTAAATTTCCATTCTTATAAACTACCTAATGAATGTTGAATGAAATTGTTTTAATATTTTATCCAAAATACCACTCACGTGTAACAGGCAAATTATCTTTAAGGGGTTATTTCAATAATATGAAGTTAAATAACTTTTCAGGTTATAAAAATAATACACATAGTACCTATTTATTAATTAAGGTTATTTGTAATTTGCATTATAACAAATTTTTCTATGAAAAAAAAAAGTTTTTTCAGATACGATTTCAGATTCAAATACATACAGAAAGGGTGTACTAAATGACTAGAATTTTAAAATATCATTTTCAACAGTACATAGTAGATATTGATGAGATAATGGAAGTATAAAGTTTAAGTTAAGTAAATTTTAGTTTAACATTTTATAATATTTAAAATTTAAATTAAAAATAAAATTATATAATCAAAAATTGGAACTAAAATGTAAAGAATTAGGATAATAAGAAAAAGAGATAAAACATAACAGAAACAAATAAATATATAGATTAATCTTTCAGTTTTTAAAGGGAAGAGAAAAACCACTGAAGTCTAAAAAAAATAAAGGTCAAATAAATAATAAAGGTCAATTAAGTTAATGACTTTCATGATTTTTAATAATAAAATAGTATATCTCACTTTGTCCAGGGTCAGACCCCGGTCTAAAGGAGTCGTCATTAAAGAGTGGTCGGTCTGTGTCCAGATCTAAAGAGCTTCCCATTCCAGCATCTGAGTAAACATCTTCAGAAGTTGCACCGAACATTGTTGGTATGTGTTTTGGTGAAATCCTTAAATATTTAGACGTGGAATTTTATTAATTTATTCAATTCAATGATTTATCAATATTTGGCGATATTTGAGAAAACATTTGTAGGGATTCAAAAGTTTTACATATTTTATTTTTATTTTTATAATAAACTCAATTTTACATAATTCTTCATACAAAATATTTTTACCACGCATGTTGAAAATTTCAAATTATATACATATATATGTATATATATATATAATAGCTGATGATAAAAAATAACTAACTTATTGTAAGTGTGTGAGGCTGTGGTATATAAGTGAAAGAGGAATGGAGCGCTGAGAACGATGACAGTCTATAAAAATATCAAAAACATCAAACATTCATTTTTTGAATTAATTGTCCTTTTATTATGTTTACACACACAAATTATGATAATTAAAAAACATAACAGTCTCTTAGTGAAATGGAAATACAATATTTTTAGTGAGTCCATCTTTAGCCAACACAAACTAAATGGCTTACCCACGCGAGAACATGCCACATATAATTTGTCCGTGTGAAAAACACGGTGTGCTCAAATCTAAGCCACAAACAGACACATCATTGCGAATGCCCATCTAATTAGAAATTGAACTAAAACTTAAAAAAAAAGTTTCAAGCTTGTTGTGTGAGAAAGACAGGAGGCCGGCTTCGTTCTCATCTCTACTCTGTGCTGTATAGAGGAAGATAATACTATAATATATAAGTACTAATATCGCTTTTAAAAAATAGGGGTTGGTGGTAGAAAGGGGAAAATTTAGGATTATATGTATTTTTTCATGCCAAATCATAATAATTTTTTGGGGTGGACCACACTTATCACATAGGGGTATAAAAATAGTTTACGTGCAATTCTCAGACGTATTGAATACACACACAAAATTTCATAAGAATCGGTCGAGAATTCAGAGGAGTGTTGTTACAAACACTGTGACACGAGATTATATATATATAAACTAAAACTTCACATAATTTACATACTAAAAGTGACAAGAATTTGAGAGCCAAATATTTTTTTTTCATAAATCAGTTTGGTCAGGAGAAACTTGATTATCATCAAAATAACTCTCGAACTTGAAACAGAGAACAACCACCTAGCAATTATATAACTACCTATATAAAAAAAAAATTATATGATCAACTAATCACTAAGGAAATTTGAAATTGTCTTTCAAACATAATGTATTAGGTAAAAAGAAATTAAAGGCTTTTGAAATTTCTTACATGGACCGTCCTTCCTTTTTCTCCCTCAACAGTTGTCCTATATAACTGTTAGGTAATGCCATGAGCTTTTCTGCACACGCCTGCTGGTAAGACAGCTTACCAAGAAAGTAACCCACAATCACAGCCAACGTCACTTTAGGAATCGCACCAAAACGAGGATTTGCTTTGAAGGTACCTAAAAAAAGTTTCGTATTATATAAAATATAGTAAACATAATAAAGTGAATAATTAATAGTTTACAGGAAGGATTTGTAAAGTTAATTTTCTGTTCGATGGCCTTTGATTGAGAATGTTCATAAGAATATAAACGGACCGAAGTAACAACCAATAAACATAAGTGAAACAATTATAATGAAAACATTTGTTAGAAAATTTTCAAGATCAGGGCAATTAAATAAACAGATTACTTTAAGAACAAAGAAGTATTGTTCTATACAGCATTAACTACATTTACCATCATATAAAACTTAAAATATGTGATATGTGAGAATGTAGCTATGGGACAGTATCCAATAATTGAATAAATTAAAAACTGGTCATTTTGTACAAGAAGACAGATTCAGTTAATTATCTATCAGATAATAAGCTTTGTGTTTTTAAAGTTTATCTTTCATATAAAATACTAATAATCAGACTATCAGCAGGAGGTTAAATAGACCTGTTATAACAGGCCCTGTTATAAGTAAACTAATAAACTACAATATATGTTTTCACAGGTGGCAACTAGAAATATTTGACGGATAGTCAATTTTGATGGTGAAGCCAAAAATACATATAAGAATCTTTTATTTAATAAAAATAAGAAAATATCTGATAAGTAAAAATTACCTCGTCAGTTGAGCTAGCATGTATATCAATGTTTAATACAAATTAAATATTTAAACACATTAGTCAGACACATAAAAATGTGTTGCATTTTAACACAAAATACCAATAAAATATACATAATTTTTTTATTAAATTAAAAAATATATACAAAAAATTTATTTATCTATAGGAATAAAGAAACTCTTGGGATCTGTAGGATCGATATTACAGAAAGCTGGTTTAAGCATGAAGGTTATAAATAGATATAAAAATATCACTTTATAACATTTAAAAATGGAGTAATCATCATAAAGGAGGATAAAATTGTATGGTTCATCAGTCACATGTATAAAGTTAGATTATTTTTTTAATATTTCAAAGCGGCAATATTTTAATGAGTTTATCTAGCAAAATTAAGCTTAAATATTGATATCCTAACCTCTCTGAACACCAAAATATGCTGTTAAGCCAAACGTAGTGCCCAGAGGCAACGAACGTTGTAGGAAGCTCTCAGCATTGCATTCCTGCAGAACTCGAAGCTCTTCCTGCGAGAACTTGTACGGCGCCTGAACAACAACACTATTAAAAAGCAATTCATATTTTCACCGGGACTCAAGAACATAACCTTACCTGAGGACTTCGCGGAACCCCGGGAGTAGCAGCCCCATCTTCATAACCGAATGCATTTGTGTCGCTCATATTCTTTCCCGATTATGGCGCTATTAGCTTTTTTCATGTGATTATACCAAATTTGAAATTATGATTTCGACGGAAAAATGACAATAGTGAATAGATAAATATTAAATATAAATATCTGACATTTGACAACTTTTTGATGTGTTTTTGATAATTTGAAATTGATACTTAATTGAAGTTGCCACCTTGAAATATGTAATTTAGGAGCGAAAATTCAAAATTATTTTACGCATAACGTATGTATTAATTTATTATAATATTGTTATTCTCAATGTATCTTGTACAAAAATTTGTTTTTAATAAAGCATTAACTTGTGTCGTTGCTCTTAACATATTTTGTTAATCAGTAAATGATTATTTTGGAAATTAAGAAGGAAAATTATAACGATAGAACCGGAAATAAGAATTTTTATTAATGTGTAAAAATACTTTAGAAACTAAATTATCTAGATTTTTTTGGATCTGTAGGTGGATTATTTTCTAAATAATACTGTCGCATAGTATTTCCGAGATGACTATTAGGCGGCAGTCGACGAAGTTTCGAATCACACTCTGGGAGGTAGGATAAGCGTCCGCAGAAATGTCCAACGAGGGCTGCTAATGTAACCTTGGGTGCTGCACCAAAATGCGGGCTTCTTCTTAGTAAACCTAGAACAAACGTTCACAGAAGTAAGAAGATCAGAATGTAAATTAATAAAAATTTAAATAAAATTATCAATATGGTATAATCTTCTTTTCTTACTTCTATGAAGTTTTTGTGCCATTTGATAGTTATAGGATTCTTACCATTCTTAACGCCGGCATAAGTGAGGGTGGCTAAGAGTGTGCTGAACGGTAGACAACGCTGATAGAAACTCTCTTTATCGCATTCTTCGAGCGCCTTCATTTCTTCTTGCGTAAACTCATAATAACGCTAAAGAAAAATTAAGTAAATCATAAATCATTATTTAAAAAAAAAAACGCTTTAGAAATTTACATAATATTGTTAAGTAAGAGATGTCAAACTACCTTCTCATATCTGTTAATTCAAAGAGACTCCCTCTTTTTTCTATTACGAACCCGTGTTTTCTATTACGAATTTACGTTGTTTAAGAGTTCGTAATTATATAGAAACAAATAGATAGTTTAAGAACATGTTATTTAATATTTTTATTTATTTTGATCGCAAATGCGAGCAATTTTGATTGCTTCTTATTTAAAGTCTTATTGTTTCCTCTACTCACTTGGTTCCGAACATTCGGTTATTGAGAGTTATTATTTTATTACTGCCGTATAAATTTTTAATGGGGACTATTATTTAGAGGGATTATATATATATATATATATATATATATATATATATATATATATATATATATATATATATATATATATATATATATATATAATTATAATATCATCTTTTCTGTTTCTTGTCGAATTATGAAATATTTATTATATATAATATATGAGATTATTTTATTTGTAACAAGTAATTAAATAAAACCAACCAGCGGATGTGTTACATTCTTTGCAGGAGGACATTTCCATTTAGGTTCAGCATCACATTTATCCTTCTCATTTTCTTTTTTATTGGCCCTAACCATTACTGTTTTGTTCACTTCATGATAATAAGTAGAAAGGGTTTCATTTTATTCTTTATAAATATAAAAATTGTACATAAACAAAATTTTTCATTCTCATAAACACACTTGTGACAAATTTGAAATATCGCGAAATATAATTTTTTAATTACGTTTTTCGTCCACTTTTTGTCTAGCCAGTTATATACCGAAAATTAGAATCCATCGTTGCTATTTCATTTTCAAAGATTAATTTTAAAAAATGACATTTTATTTATGTTCAAAGATTAAATGTCAAATTCCTAGTCACATATTATTAATTATGTCGTTAATTTCGTGTATTTTACAAAGCCGTCTGATATCAAAATAATTACGGCTATAATGAAGCGTCATTCTGTATCTCTATTGATAATTTTGGTCGCGACAGAAGCAGCTCGGTATGGTGATTATTCAGGAGCACGGATGCCTCATTACGGCATAGAATATGATAACAAAGACCCAGCACCTTTAACTGACGAATATTCAGACCATTCACCTGATGCTGCAGTTTCTTTTGATTATAAATATGAAGAAGAACCAAGAGGTGGTCACTTCTTAGTCTAAATTCTAAGTTACTTAATGTTCTTAAATTTATTTTTATCAATAAATTTAACTTTTTCAACAATTTACAGATAAAATTGACACTCAAGAACCAGATTCGTGGCATAAAACAAGTAAAAAAAGAAAAACACCGTTAAAAGCAATAGAAATGGACGAAAATGAACAAGAAATTATTCCCAAGTTGAAATCAAACTTTCGTATCCAACAACATCGAACACGCAACAAAGATTTACACAAAAAAAGTGGTAAAAGACGTTATTATTCTGACAGAAATCGTAACGGTGATGTTGACCATGTATATGATAGAAATGAATATAAATTAAATAAGGACCGATCGAGAGAAGAAGATAAAATATATTTAGATAACTTTGATTTAAGAGATACGACAAGGAAATTAGCAAGACGAAAACCTCGAGATAGAACAATAAGGCAAGAAAAATTGGATGAAATGGGTGATGATCTATTAGGTTTTAAAGAGAAAGAAAGCGATGATGACACTACAGTTATTGTATATGAGAAAGAGAGGCGTATGCAAACAACAGAAAAAATACCTCGTATATCCATCCCTGGCATTAAAGGAAATCAGACGAACAATCAAGAATATGACGAATATTATGACATGAAAAGAGTACATAATTTAAAAAATAAGCTACCACTTCTCTTTCGCCAGACTAAAGGTAATAAATATTAGTTTTCACATTAATGAATAGATTAGCTTTTTACAAAATATGATTTAGATAAGAGTTATAACGTTTCCGCTTTAAAACTTTAAAAGCATCCTAAATTTTAAAATTTTTAAGAAAACGACTTTTCAAATTATTTCCTCCGAAATTTTATAAAACTTCGTGCACTTGGTGTTTATATTCAAGAATATTGTAAATATACTTCAAGAAACCCCTAACAGTAGGTTTGTGTGCTCAGCATCAACAACTATGACGGAGTCACCGGAAATGCGTCATTTTCAAGATTTAATTTATCGACGCGCCAACATACCAGAAAAAGTCCCATCATCAACAAGTATAACACCTACCGGAAGTACAACACTGTCGACTTTAGTTTTTGCAGTAACACGAACATCAACGGTAACAGAAGCATCTACTTTGAAATCTTCCGCCGAGCTATCCTTGGCAGAGAAGTCCAGGCAGTCGATCCTTAAAAAGGCACAAAGAAAGGAGAGTTTGAAAAATGTTACTTGGACGACGAAACCACCAGTTTTAATGCATGTGACGAAAAAAATGCATACTTTGGTAATGGTTGAACCACAGAAGCATGAGCCAGAATTTCGCGCAAGAGCTGTGTTCGACGATTCGCCTGAAAGACTCGCTCGTGCAAAACGTCTGATGCGACGCAAGTTGGTGTCTGGAGCACGGTCCATTCAAGAGCTTATCGATAACTGGGATGAAATGGTTTGCGATTACATTGATGTTTCTCTTCTTGACAATGATGTGGGACATCACGTGCCTTCGCAATTTAAAATAATGTTATTAAGTGTAATACACTGTTTAATTGTTAAATGTCTTTTTTAAATAAACACTGTTGAGTTGTGTGTTATTTTGTATAAATATATTTTATTTGTATATAGTATTAGCAAATAGTGGAATTATATGTATAAACTTAATTTTAAAAGAAAATTAGTCACATAAGAGAAGTAATTCCAAAATTATATTTAAATATCATTAAATAATACATGAAAAAACTAATGCAAAAAAAAAAAACTGTTAGTATTACAAGAATTTCCAATTTTTAAAGCCATAAATTTGTCTAAATGATTTTTAGACTGAGAAGTTTATTACATTCACGACATACATTGGTCTAATTGTGATAGCTTAAAAAAGAATTTTCTAACACGAAAATTCTATAATAACGGATTATTTTCGATTCGTTTCCAATTAGAAGCGTTATACGGTAATCTGCTTCAATACTATTCTAATTACGAACTTTCGACAGTCAACGCGCAAAGTATTGTTTCGTTTTTAATTAAGTTATATCTCGCGAGCAGTTAATGGGATAGTGAGGATTATTTCCCTACCGTGAGTAACTATCGCTATCAGGTTATAATAACAACCGAGGCCGATTCTTTATGTGCTCTTCGAGGCTTGCTGGGGAGACCTACAAACACATGCATCCAGACCAGAAACAAATATTTGTACAAATACAAATAACTGCCCGCGCGGGAATCGAATCCGCGACCACCGGCGTTAAAGCGACTACTCACACCACTACACCTGAACGGTTCTAAAAGTTTTGCTTTCGCTAATACTACTGAATCGTTTGCATTAAAACTTTTTATATAAACAGTTTAGGATAAGGATGTTAATACACAAATCGTGATTAGATTCATCGTGATTAACGCGGATATAACCTTGGGGCACGTGGGGTTAAATTACACTTTCACCGTAGGGTCTATATACCTACAAATTAATAATAAGTTTACAATTCAATAAATAATGTTGTAATTATAATAATTGACATATTATAATTACAAAACAGCAATTCTCTTTAAACATACAAAATACACGCTACTATTGAAATAAATTAGATATAAGGAGGTTAACATTGACAGTTACACTAGTATATACTGCGTTACAGCTGTCAAGGCCCTAGGCATGTCCCAGATAAAGTTTATCAACAACAGAAAAAAATATGTGTAAAATTTAACATTCAAAAACAAGTAATTACATATTATGGCTTTGGCATTTTTTTTTTAATTTGACTGTGTACTGTTGACTCAGTCTAACGGATCCTTAAAATAAACGATAACTCAAAAAATTGAAAAATATTTTAATATTTTAGTTCTCTAATGAAGCGAAATAAAATCTACTAGTAGTAACCAAAACTTTTTTCTTTGGCGATTAATCTAGTCGAGTAGCGACTATCTAACTGAATTAAACACGCCTCAATACTAAAAATTTGAGATAAAGTTATTAAGTAATTATTTATTTCCCCATCACCACTCACCGGTTGCTGGTCAACAAGTTTGAACCTGTAATTAGGTAACATTAGAAAAATTCTTGTCTACAAATACATACCTAGATAGTTTGAAAATGGTCAATCATGCAAAAATGGAGATAGTTTTGCAAAAAACAAATGTTTTTATATCAAATAAATAATTTATTTTCAGTTTAGATGAAGTTTGAGTACTTTAAGATTTTTTTTGGGATAGTAAATAAAACTGTTATAACCGATAAATAGTTTGGTTGTGAAGTTACTTAAAAAAATAATAAACCATTGTAAGGTTTTTTTTTTTCAAGTTGCTTGAGTAGAAGGTATCTTGCGCCTGTACCTCATCAGATCCAAAGTTTCGGGAGAAAGTTTTTGGCGTTGAAGTATTTCATAAAAATGTTGTAGAAGGCCGAAGTATGGCTTTATTATATCCTCCTATATATATATCTTCATCGATCTTCATCCTCTTATATATATATCTCTATAACTTCATCGTCAAAGTGTAACGAGGTCGGCACTTATACCTACCAGTTTCAAGAAGTACCTGTCACTGAGTTTGAGTACTAGGTACGCTACCCGGCTCGACACACTGCTGAGTTCCACAACGTTGCTAGCAAGAATCTTGTGAACTAGAAAACCAATGCCACCTTGGGAAAGTCATCATAACACCTTCACGGAAGTACCTAGAGTAAATGGCCGGAGTCTAGGATTATAGTGTCCCCGCCCTGTCTTCGGACTTCAAATAGGCCCAGTACACTCCAATTAATATGACTTAGCTCCACTTCGAGTTCGGTGAGGTGATGGTCCAGCTGTAGAGTGCGTCCATTATAATTATGTTGCCAGTTGTATAGTTGGTTGGCAGCCTATCGTATTCGGCCCGTTGGTTCTTAGCACCCTTCGAACCATCGTTACTGCGACCGCTACCGTAGCTAGGAATAGTGAGGCTACCGGGAATTGAGGGCCAAAATAATTGGAGCAAAGTAATATGGATTTTATGCGCACAGTCACCATGCTGGACAAGTTGGTTGTCAGATGCAGGACTGGCTTGATAAATATACAATCTAAATCTATTTGCTAAAATATAACAGGCATATATAGACATAATTTTATACTTTTCTAAAATATAGAACATACTTCCTTTTCAGACATTTTTGTAGATACAGCATAAAAGACATAACTGACACACATTTATTATAACGTACATAAAGTAAACAATATTTACTATATATTATTAATAATTGTTTAATGAAATTTATTTCCACAGAAGTGGTGACTGTAACGAGCGTGGCTGAACGAGAACTAAGAGCACTTTTAGGACACCGACAGAGGAAGGAGGTATCCTCCCCCGCTGGCGCCCTTCCAACAAATTTTCCTCCCAACGCGGTGGATCCCGCCTTCGAAGACGAATGGAAAACTTTCATACAGAATAAATCCATGAGTCTTAAACAGACAACGATCGTTTCTGTAATCCTTATAATAAATTATTTATATGGCTATGGTTATTCAAAATTTATTATTTTAATTTTGAAGTATTTGTTTATTTATTTATTTCACAACCATAATTTAAATTGTATTTATAAATACAAAAGAAAATTATGTACCTTGCAGGGGCACATAGTATTTAGGTAGAGAGGAAGCGCATTGTTAGGTAAATATAATTATTTACATTACTTTTAAATTTTAATCTATATATTAATACGTGAAGCAAAAACTTTGTACCCCTTTTTATGAAAATTACGCGGACGGAGAAGTATGAAATTTAGCACAGTTAAAGTTTATATGGATAAGAAGTGCAGAATGCTAATATTTTTTATAATACATAATTTTCTAAAAAATACATTTAATTAATTTAAAAAAACACTACACACACTACGACATACACACATGTACAATGTACGTATATACTAGAATTTTGTGTATTGTCAAAGTATGTTGTCAACACGGTACTTAAATACAGGTCTCGCAACGAATTTTTTATCGATATTTTGTATGACAGATCAGGCCCAATGACTGCTGCATATGTCGCTCACCATGTTATCCGCAATCATATTTTTATGATGTTGACAATGCTGTCAATTTATTATAGATTAGGTTGAATTTAGACCACTGTGCACTGGGCGACCACTAGTATATAATTATTATAATAGTATTACTTATCGTTTATCATTAAAATATTCATCTATATCATAGTTACATTTATTAATTAATAGTTTCTTTATTTATAATCACACTCTTCTTTAACCCATTCTTTAGTTAGCTTATTATATATTTTTATGTTTAAGTTGAGCACTGGGTAATATTAATTTATTTCTATTTCGTAATGAGTATTTGTTCAGTATGTTTTCATGTGTTCCGTAAGTGTTGTATTCTCGAAAAAATTCGCATATTTTTAAAATATAAAGGCAAGTTAAGGCAGCTATTGGTTTGAGTTATATTAGCAATTTTTTTTTTTTGGAAGGTGGATAAAGTAGGAGCATTAGTGCTATTTCCCCATAGAATTACGCCTTAGTTGAGCCAAGAATGTAGGTACATAAGCATTATATAGGTTGATATTGCTATTTCTACACTTCGCTGTCCTTCCGTCTGTCCGTATGTCACCGGGCTGTATCTCATGAGCCGTGATAGTTAGACAGTTGAAAAAAAATTTTTTTTTTTACAAGAAATACTAAAAAACAGAATAAAAATATTTAAGGGGAGCCCCTTACAAGAAACGTGATTATTTTCCTCGTTTTTGCTCGATATCGATAACGGCAACAGGTAGACGCTTGAAATATTCACAGAATATTTAGTTATATGTTCACTTTAAAAATAAATCATGAAATTAAAATAAAACAAATATTTAAGGGGGGCTCCCATAAAACAAACGTGATTTTTTTGCCGTTTTTATAGATAATGGTACGAAACCCTTCGTGCGCGAGTCCGACTCGTTTGGTCGGTTTTTTAATCTCTCGTAATGCGTATGAAAAACTGGCCAACTTTGAATTTAGTTTTTGTATGTGCGTTTTCGTGACTTCATTATGAGTATATCGTACCCAAAGTGTACTAAATAACAGGACACTATTACTGAGAAGTGAGACTCCGTTGTTCCTCCTTCCGTACATCTGTCACAGGACATCATTGGAACTATAATCATTTATTACTTCAACTACTAATTATGTTATAAATAAATAAATAATGAATAATGGTAAATAATAAAATGGAGTCCACTCTCCCCACGTTGGTAACTTGTTTTATCCAAATTTTTCAGCTCATATGAATCAAGTCATATTTAGCATAAAACAAACGTGATTTTAGTTTTTATCGATACTTATAATAAAACTGTACCAGGAATTTTAATTTTACATTAAGAATATTCTATAATCTATAACAGATTATAGAATATTCTTAATGCTTAGTGTAATTTTTTTTGTTTTGTCTTTCTTCCTGTATCTTGGGCGTGCATCGGACCAATACTACCAAAATGACTTTAAACAATACTGGGGAAGATTAGAGGACTACGAGCCCTAGCAGGATACTGGGTAGTTTTTTTACCCGAAATCCGGCATGGTTTCCTTTTGGGAAGGGATGAAAATAAAAATAGATAAAAATAAATAAACGCCTCACATTCAATGGCCCACAGTAGAAACTGTACACTGTAAATTTGGGGGTCCGGAAACATACAAAATACACGAGCACAAACGCCAAGACTACGAAAAACATCTGCATGGCTTTTATTAATTAATGGCATTTATTTGTCATGTGAGGGTATCGAATCCGCAACCGCTAGTGCACCAGCCAATGTGACCACTGCACCAACGCTTTGTAGTTACGTCTAAAAACTGTACTTCGTTATAATTCATTAATGCGTAGTCCGATTTCATTTATTCTTTTACTGTTGGGGGATATTGTAAAGATGACCCCGTAAATATTTCAAGATCTTGGTTTTTTAGTACAGAATATACAGACATTATAACTCAGAAATTACAAAAATCATAGTATTAGGTCCTAATAACTTGAAACCTGGTTTGTAGAGAAACCTTTAAACGTACGGTTCATCTTAAGCTAGTGTACTACATACATACATATTATTTATACATACGATATTTACATATATAGTCTTAGTGAAAGGGATGGCAGTTATTAATAAAAATAAACGCATTAATAAATTAAAGAAGGTTTATTACTTATAGGCATCAATTTTTGCGACTCCCCATTGCACCTCGGAGAGCACATAAAGCTGTCTCTTCTCTTTCGGATACCCCATTGAAGCGACATCATTACCCTGAATATTTGTAAGGTAATCTTAGAATATTTTTTCGATCATGATCGATCGTGTCCTGATAACGGTAATTATTTGAAATTACGAAATTTTAAAAAGACATTTCGAATAACGTAATCTTATTTATAATAAATAATTTACTTAAAAGTTTGTTTTACGATCACATTGATACAAAGTAAACCTAGGTTCCTATAATCAAGAATTATTAACCCGAATCAAATTCTCGAAAACAATCATTTTGCACTGGGAATGTTACAACAAGTATACAATACACAATTGCAATAACGTATAATAATAAAGTGGTAGTGGACCCATTAGTACACTAGCCAATTATTGTTGACATCACAATGCCCTGAAAAGAAAAGTTGAGTAAATTGTACCTTGCCAATGATATTGCTGTTATGTGACATGTGTTTTGAAAAATAATTGTTTCCATTGTCATCTCGATCAATAACCTGTTAGCGATTAGTTGAGGTCAACACCCAAACAAAAGTGACTGTCAAGGGCCGGATACAAAAGGCAGTACATTTTTAATTGGTATTGTTTCAACTTGCCTGCAGGCGGCTTGAATCCTCCTTCTACTCCTAGTAAATAAAAAAAAAATAATAATAATTTATTGCTTTAAAATGTAGTACGTTACTATACAATATGTTGGGTACCCCCTTTTAACCCTTAATTACTCGCACAAAGAATATTACATTACTGCTCGCATGGGGTCACAGGTGACCCCAAATAGTATGAGTAGTTTTTAATATATTTTTAAATATGTAAGTAATTGAAACTATTTTATTATTAAAGTGCTTTGTTTATTCTATAATATCTATAAGTAATAACATGAATTACAAACTAATTATACAAAAGCAAATTAAACTAAAATAATTATCAATAATCAACAATTTGTACTTAGGTATACTGAGATCATAGTAAATACTCGTATTTTTTAGGAACTCTCCAAATCACTCTTGTTACACTGTTAACAGTATATGTCAGAATAATCATTGCACACAAATCTTGTACATTTCTTGCATTTTGTTGGTACTTTGCGATCGCATTTCCGCGGGCAGCTCTTGGCGGTTTTGCAACTCATGCACTTCCATCAGACATTTTTTTTACCTCCTTAGGAGTTGCTCTGACTTCAGGTCATCGTATTTAGTGATTATGAATAAGTTCAACAGACAATTGCAGCGAGAAATTACGCCTCACGTGAGTACGTGATTTGTCGGTATTTGCTCGATGTACAATGAGTGCGTTTATGCCTGAAACATTTATCAGATGGAAGAAAAGAGCTAACGGCCACCGTTTGGTTCGCCTCCCTACGTTGAATGTACCACACAAGTGATCATTGATGTCCACTCCTCCTTTAGTGCTGTTGTAATATGTTATTATTTCAGGTTTATGCTTGTCACTTGAGCCTGGGTCGATATGAGATACATGATGCATGAAAGATAACAACAAAACAGCTTTATTTGGTTTTGGAACTTAAAAAACCATGGTCTTTGTCTTTTGAAGACCGAAAAGGGAGCTAAATTGAGTTCTAGATTTGATCTAGATTCTAACTCTGAAAAGACAAAACTCTTAGTAAAACGGAATTTTTTGATAATTTCATTGTATTAAGCTGTAAAAAACATAATTATAACAAACATTTATTCACTGAACATACAATAATACAAATATAATTCATAATATACAAAAAAAAAATCATAAAATAAAAAACTTACCTCTTCCAAAAAAGTAACGTAATTACTCGCATGGGGTCACCGCTCAAGAGCGCAGCGACGCATCCTTCACTCCTGTGACTTGGTCACTAGTAAAATACAAACTTAGACGCGCGTTATGAAGCTAGCGAGGGCGCGGAGGGAATCGGGCCGCACCAAGTACTTCATTTTTTAATCCGAAAATGCTTTGACCCCATGCGAGTAATTAAGGGTTAAGTATGTTAATACTGTACTATTTACTATTTAATTTGAATATTTATAAGGAGACACACGATAAGCGTGGATGTGAGACGCGAGCCGGAACCAGAGAGAGCGCTTAGCCCTCTATGTCCACAGACCCGAAAAACGCCGTTTGAACGTAGATAATAAGATTAAGAGACTATCTAAATGGAGTAAATCATAAACAATAGATATATAGAGCACCTTCCCCTCAAAATATATAACATATAACATATCAAAATAATATATCAAAATATTTTGTACTAACATATATAAAATTTATAAGAAAAAATTTTTTTTTGGTTTGACAGTTCGCCCACTACGAGTGACATAATATTGATTATCTGTGCCGAGCCTATTACTATTGTCATTCTTTATATCAATATTTCCCTCCAAAATTTCATTCTCAAATGGTACATATTTATCTCTATAAAACTTATCAACATTACTGTATGACTTTCTTAAATGATAGCTATTTCGTCTAAATGGCCTCGTATTAGAGCCTCTACTAATGAGATATGACCTTGGCTCCTTACATTTTTTAACAACTACACCCTTCCTCCAGACCTTGTCCTTCTCAGTACAATAAACAATTTTATCACCAGGCTTATATCGAACCTCATTCTTTTTAGCACTCTTATCATGGTAGGCCTTAGTTACTGACTGCTTTAAAGATAATAATTTATGAATGTTTGTTACAATCCTAGGCTCAAGATAGGACATACATGATGGTACATTGGACCTAACATTCCTACTATTCAAGATTTGAGAGGGAGATACTGACAGACCTGATAAAGGACTATTATTATAACACATAAGATAATCTCTATAATCCCTGCCATCTTCAAGGGCTTTTTTTATAATATTTTTACTTATGTTTACTGCTTTCTCTGCTAAACCATTGCTGCGAGGATAATAAGGGCTACTAGTTATTAAATTTATATCTTTACATTTATAATATTCCAAGCAATCGAAAGACTTAAATGGATTATTGTCAGCAATTATTTCTACAGGATATCCAAACCTAGTAAATACTTCTTGCATACTATCAATTACAGATTTAGAATTTTTATTATTTAAAGGTCTAATTTCAAGCCAATGAGATAAATAGTCTATAATTATTAAATATGATTTACCTGCATACTCCATAATATCCATACCAACCTTGTAGTATCTATATTTAGGTATTTTATGAGGAAGCATGGGTTCGTGTACATTAGCAGATCTAAACTTTTCACAGGTGCGACACTTTGAAACAAAATTTTGAATATCATCAGATAACCCGGGCCAATAAAACAACTGCCTTGCCTTTGAAACACTTTTATTAATTCCAATGTGACCGTCATGTACAAGACCAATTACATAAGACTTAAGTTTCTGTGGAACAACAATTCTATTACAATAAAATAAAAATCCATCTTGAACATACAATTGTTCTTTTAATTTAGCATAATGTTTATATATATCTTTATTTAATTTAGAAGGCCAACCATGATAAAAGTAACTACATAATTTTGATAATACAGGATCATTATATGTTTCATTTCTGAAAATAGCTTTTCTCTCATCTGACATAGGTATATGCTTTGACACTGTATGTACTACTTGTAACATCTCATGATCATGTTCTGTATAATTTAAACAATTTCTAGATAACATATCAGCAAAATGAACTAATTTACCAGGAACATAATAAACATTTAAGTTATATATTAATAATTTTAACCTTAATCTTTTCAAACGAGGAGAACCAATTTTACTTATTTGTTTACACATTATTGAAACTATGGGTTTATGATCAGTTTGAATATCAATATGAGAGCCATATATATAGTTATGAAATTTTTTTGTACCAAAATGTATTGCTAATAATTCTTTTTCTGTTTGTCCATAATTTAGTTCAAAATTATTCATAGTCCTAGACACACAAGCTATTAATTTCAAATTGCCTAAATCATCCCGTTGAAACATACAACAACCCAAGCCATTACTCGAAGCATCACACTGTAATATTATTTTCTTATTTGGATCAAAAGGACACAATGCTGGAGCACAGCTCACCTTTTCTTTCAACTTTTCAAAGGCCCTTTCATGCACAGGTAACCACATAAATTCAACATTTTTCTTTAAAAGCTTACAAAGAGGTGACATTAATTCAGCCATTTCAGGTACATATCTCCTAACATAATTGAAAGAACCAATGATACTCATTAATTGATCTCTGTTAGTGGGTGATTTTAATTTTATTAAAGATTCTACTCTAGATTTATCAACAGACATGCCATGCTCATTGAAAATTTGACCAACATATTTTACTTCTTTTTGTTTATACTGAAATTTATTTTTATTAAACACAATACCTATCTCTTTAGCTTTATTAATTACTTCAATTAGTGCCCTATCATGATCCTCAGCAGAATTACCCATAACAAGTATGTCATCAGCCCATACTACAACATTATTAAATTTACTAAAATATGATTCTAATACATCTTGAAAGAGCTCAGGCGCATTCATGAGACCATAAGGTAATACTAGATATCTATAAACACCAAATGGAGTCGCAAAACAACACTTCCAAGATGACTCTTCGTCTAATGTTAAGTGATGAAAACCCTCTGATAAATCTAAAACTGAAAAAAACTTTTTACCTTTTAATTTAAGAGCAAGTTGATCTAAAGTAGGCAATATTTTAGGTTTTTTTATAATATATTTATTAAGATCTGAAGGATCCAAACATAATCTAACATTTTTATTTGATTTTTCAACAATAACTATTCTGTTTATACAAGAATTTTCACTAATTTTGTCCACTTTAACTATTGAATTTCTATTTTCTAACCTATCTAGCTCACACTTTAACGGGTCTAGAAGACAATTAGGTATCCTAGAGGGTGGATGACATATTTGCTGGTCAAATGGCTTAGTAACAATTGTATATTTACCCGGTAGTTTCCCTACCCCTTGAAAAACACTTTGATGTTTCAATATAAATTTATCTTTTTCTATGTCAACACTAGACTCAATACTATTCACTCTTTTAATTAAGTTTAATGAAATACAGCCTGGAAGACCTAACAAGGTAGTTTTACACTTCACAATTACAAAATTTTCAAAACTTTTAGTATTTTTAAATTTACACATTAAGTTAACCATACCTAAGGGTTCAACAACATTACCATTAAAAGATTCTAACTTTATATTTGTTTTTAACAATTTAACATTTAACTTACTATTAATCTTTTGAAATATTTCTAACGGCATAATACTCACATCGGCACCGGTATCAAGCTTACACTTAACAGGCAGAGTCTCTATTATAATGTTTTCATACCAATCACTTTTATTCACACTAGACACCACTTTAGCCATATGACAATAAAGTTCTTCATCACACTTCTCGACCCGGTTCACCTTGCAGCTCACTGCAAAGTGATTCTTAATACCACATTTGTTGCATCTCTGACCATAGGCTGGACACTTTCTGGGGCCATGGATTGTTTGACAACGCCTACACTTGAACTCCTCCTTGTTATTGGCATATCTGCTGCTTTTGTTGCTCCACCTGGTCTTGTTGTTGTTATTGCTGCTTCGGTTGGTCATGCAGCCCTGGTTGGTCTTGCTGTTGTTGCTGCCTCGGTTGTTCATGCAGCCCTGGTTGGTCTTGCTGCTCTGGCTCCGGCTGTAGTCAATATCTAGTGTGGGATTCATCTCCTTCACTTGAAGCTTGCTCTGTTCAGACGTTCTACAAAAATTTGAGGCTTTCTCCAACGTCAAGCCGTCAATACGAAGAAGACTTTCCTGTATACTTTTATCGGCGATCCCCTGTACAATTTTGTCTCTTAAAAGCTGATCTTCAATTGACTCGCCCTTACAATTCCGATAGTTACAATTTAATAATAACTGCTTACAATCTGTGAAAAAATTATCGAAGGCCTCGCCTTGTTTCTGTTTCCTTTCATTAAATTTATATCTTTCGAAAACTTCATTAACACGTGGACTCACATATTTCTCAATCGCCGCCATTACCGATTCGTAATTACTCGCTTTGTCTTCAGTTAAAGGCAAAGTTAACAAAACTCGAGCCGAATCAATGCCGATCATATTTCGTAGTAGCGCTAATTTGATTCTGTCACTACTAACGTCTTGTTTTGTTGAAATCAAATAATCTTCAAACGATGCGCGCCATAATCGCCATTCTGACGCGGCGTTGGATGCTCGCAAGTCAAAGCTAGGCGGCAATTTCACCATTAGTTTATCCATTTTGATACTTTTGAACAATTCTAATCTTCTTTAATACTTAATATTTTACTTTTAAATTCAAATACGGCTGCGCCATGTACTATTTACTATTTAATTTGAATATTTATAAGGAGACACACGATAAGCGTGGATGTGAGACGCGAGCCGGAACCAGAGAGAGCGCTTAGCCCTCTATGTCCACAGACCCGAAAAACGCCGTTTGAACGTAGATAATAAGATTAAGAGACTATCTAAATGGAGTAAATCATAAACAATAGATATATAGAGCAAATACCTGTAGTAGGGGGCCCCGCTCTTCCCTTATTCAATTAAAAAGTACTACAAAATATAAATTACCAAATAGCTATTATACTTCATATAATAATTTGCACATAATTGAATTAAAAACAAAGACAATAATAAAAGTTAAAATATTATTTTGTATAAATCGTGAGTGTTTTGTATTATAATAATATGTAGTGTGTGTGTTTGTTTGAATATCTATTATTTTTTAGCTGATTTCAAAAACACGAACCTTCTACGTTTGTATGTGTATTTTTTGGAGGTCGCTTCGAACTGGTCGCTCTGGAGGTCAATGGGGGATTCAGCAGTGGACATCCAACGACTGATATGATGATAATGATAATGACGATGATTTTTTCGTATGTTCGCCGGTATACTCGTCAAATGTTAAACGTTTTTAAAAATAAAAATTAAAACGGACACAGTTCACGGATGATTATATTGCAAATAATTTTAAGTTAGTGCGGCTGATAGTTATCCCAAAAAAAAGATAAAACTATTGACACTAAAAGTTGTAGTCTCATTTTAAAAAATTCTTCAAATCGTAATATAATATTTGTTTCTCTTTATAAATGTACGAAGTCGGGTCGTGTTCACATAATATACATTTTTATGTGTTTAAACAGGCTTTACTAAAGATGCAGTAGGTAAAATGTAAAATAAATAAGGCATAGTATGAGCGAAATAATACTTTAAATAACGTAGTAAAATACGATTAAAGTGCAAACAATTGTAACTATACAGTTCTTAAATACGAATGAGTAAAAAAATTACGTCAACATTTTCACTATTCCTTTGTCAGTTATAGTATAAAACTCACGAATTCTAATATAAACATTTATGTTACGAGTCTATCCAAGTTTAGGTACACCATATTTGATTTCTACATAGTTTCTTCAAAGGAACTTTTAAATAGTTAATTATTCGCTCGGAAGCCCTTGCTTAAGTTAAAGCTAGCGTGCAAATACCCACTTAGACGGCGTGATCTATTTCTTCGTTTCAAACAGGAACTCTACATTGCTCTATTTTATATTTCAAGTTTAAAACGGCTTTAGCTAGTTAAAACTAGGTGGCGCTAAGTTTCCCAATTGTAGTTTTTAATAGCCGCAGATATGTTCATACTATGTATATATTTGGAATTCTATGGATTCTTTCCATTTTTATTCCATAAAAAGATAATTCGCGAACATTACTAAAGGTATGAGGTGTCATTGTATATTTTGTCTCATGAAATAAATATGATTAGTAGAAATTCATGAATTTTATGTTTGAAATATTTGAGACTAAGAAATTGTCTTAAAAAAAATAATAGAACATTATTTCATAATGTTTGATGAATTTTGACTTAAATAAAAATGTCGTAAATATTTTTAAATGTAAAAACATAAAAATAAAATAATAAAATAATTGTTCCCGGCCATCTAGTGAAGCGTTAGAGTTAAGTAGGGCGTGTGAGAGATGTCGCTGGCATCGGCGGCGCAGTGACGACGGATTGATTGCGCGGCGGGAGCGGAGCGAGGCGCGGTGCGGCACAGCGAGCCGAGTACAGCGCTGAATTCAATTATTTATTCGCCGCGCGAGCCGCGGGCCGGAGGTCGCTCGTGGAGTGTGTGCGGGGCCGGCGTCTCCCCGTCTCGGTGTTGTTATCGAACCTACGGTCGGTGTTATAAGTGACTATTATGAGCGACAGGGACAGGTCGTCGCCCTCCCTCACGGACACCCCGCTGAAGACGTACATCGGCCGGCACGACGACGACTACCCCCTCATAAACGGAAACGGTGAGTGGTATCCGCGTGCCCGGCACGAGGGTCGCGCGGCGCGCTCTGGCACTAAGCACGCATCACGCGCTCGCGCCCGCAGCGGTCTTACTCGGCTCGCGCTGTCGGCACCGCAACGGGGCACTGGGTCACTGCACCCGCTCCCGCTTTCCGCTTTCAATTGAACCTCACTTTAATTTTGCACAGCCGTTTCATTTTGCCGCAGTGTATACGTCGCGGGTTCGATCGACCCGCTGAGCTCGTGCCCGAAGTTAAGGGGATTAGGTGTAATCGGTGTGTGGCGGCGATCGTCGACAATCCAGTTCCTCGATATCGCCTATATTAAGATTCCAACCTATTTTCGATTGAAGAGCGAGGCGAATCGGACCCTGTTCTGATGGACTTGATGATAAATGAGGCTGCGAGACGAAGTGAGTCGGCGCTGTGGTGCGACCGGTGCGGTCTCCAGCTGTCGCGGATCGATACCCGGTGACCTTAGGTTTTCGGGTAGAATAGTTTTTACCGGTCAAGCCGTCAAACGTCTTAGGAGCACATCGCGCAAGGAGAACGCATGGGTAGCTGCAGTGGGAGCGGTTATATTTCCACTTGAACTATTAATCCGCACTCGTCTGCGACGCACCGATTCCTCCAGTAGCGTTGGCCGTGTTACAATAGACACCATCGGCGCAGTCGGCCGCGGCCACTGGACGAGCTCGTAAATAATCCTCGGAATAGTTTCGAGTTTCGACTCGACAGGCATAGAGCTATATTTAGTTCGGCTTCCGCTACTCTTTGTGTATTTCATTGCGGTTGTGACATTCCGCGTAAGACAAGGTAAACATCGCGATAACTGCTTGACGCGACAGACACGATTTTCGATTGTTTTTACAACCTTGTGAAGTCTCGTACCGTACTGACACACATGTACACCGACAATTAAATAATCAGTTGGCTAGAAACATCTATTTTTATCAACAAAATCCTTGTTATCAGATAACGATATCTATGTGAAAATTTGGGAAAACTTATTTATGACATTCACCACATAATCTTAAATGAGCTTAATTTAAATATAACGGAATATTTTTTTTTTTTTGAAAACAATAACATAAATTAATTTCATCAAATATCAGATATAAAAAAAATTTAGGTCACTTTTCGTGCAGTAAAAAGTATTACCCACAGGGCAAGGACTAATATATTCATCTTCAGCATATGCGATAATAGTCAAGGACACTGCTCGTTTAAAAACATTACTTCATTGAGTAAGATAATGTAACACTACATATATTATAATAATTGTATACTCTCGTAATACTACCAACTATTTTTCAGAATTACAATTTTTTGTGGACAGAATTTAATGATGATTTAGACAAATTCAAGGCATTCTATTCTAAGTTACAAAAAATAAACTGTTTTACCTAATAATATTTGATTCATTTTATATTTTTAAAATAATAATGAATCATATTTAACAATTAACCAAACGGTGCTAATTTTGTTAATAAGATTGAAGTTTAACTTAAAAATGTATTTATGCGGTGACATGAAAATGTACCGTATAACTTAAGCAATAATTGTAATAATACAATTAAAATTTACATTTTAAACAAGGTGTTAACTCTGTTTCTGTTGTAGAACGTTTATGTATGTGGTTGAAGTCATATAAGTATAAAATAGAGAGACGCATATTATATATTTCCTTATCGCCGTGATATATATGATGATACCTAATGTAGGTATGTATCTACTTTTTAATTCTGTTCGACATTTTCTTTAAATACGAATCATATAAATGGGAAAAACTTAAAGTATATAATTATGTAAGTATAGGATATTAGAAAATCGGGAAACAAATTTTCTATGAGATAGAATATTAAAAGCCTTTGCTTTAACTTTATTTAAAAAGGAAAAAAATAGAAATACGAAAACATATAAAATTGTCTATATTTGAATGATTAAATGTACTATACAGTTGTCATTAATAAGTATGGCAAACATTTACTTAAATATATTGTTCCTACTATATTGAATTCACTCCCCAAAACCCTAAAAGATAAAATTAACGATAAAAATTATAAACAGAAACTCAAAAAACACTTTTTAGAGGAATATGTATAGATACCGGTTCTGCTGACTGCGTGGAAAACTAACTTTTGTTTATGGGGCACAGCACATATATATTTTAATGTATTAATAAATAAATAAATTACACAGAGAAATATTTTTATAATATAAAATCAAACGCAAATTTTATAAGCCTCATTGACAAGTTATTCAGAAAAAAAATATATAATAAATACTGATGTGTAAAAAAGGGGTAACATAATATATACAAAATGAGAAAATATTGTTTTATATACGTAAACACGAAGTGGACACATTTGAATTAACTAAATAGTTATTTCCTGACCACATTGGCATACCAACGACGATTTGTTTGAAAAAACTTTTTACTTAACACACGTTAACAGATAGTAAATCGATTTATTTGTGTTTGTTTTCAGCTTATCAACTGCGCTCATATGACAGACAATGTCCAATGTGGAAATATTTTCTTCGACATATGTTTGTTTGTTTAATGGAAGTGAGTTTAAAATTACGCACTGACCAGAGTTAAGGACATGTGAAATTCATTAAAATTTAATTATATTTTATTTATTAGAGTTTGCCTATAAAAGTGCTGAACAATCGTCATTTTACAATATTATGTTATAGTTAATAAGAAGTTAAGAAAAAGAAGGGAAGAAGAAGTACAGGTTAGAAATATAGATCCTGAAAAACTCTGACAAGACACCTAATAGAGCAATTAATCTTTAAAAAGCATTATACATTTTACATTTTAGTAAGCATTACAAAGCAGTTTAAATACCCTTAACTTTAACGCATGATAAACACACATCTCTATTACCTAAATCATATTTTAACGAATAATATAACTTCAAGACATTTTTGAAATGTATATATTTTTTATTTTAATAAGGAGAAAAACTGAATATTGCTGTCGAAAATTAAATATTTACGTGAATTGGTGACATACCAATAACATGCGATGATGATGGTTCAAAATGTCGTTACTAATAATCAGGTGATTTGGTATCACTAAAAAGATACTATTAGGTTTTAACGGTTGCGGTAATCTAATTAGTCCACTTCGGCGTCATAGTGTTATCCAAATAGTGTTATTTAATATTGTAATCACAGAGTATAGATACCAGGAGTGCGAACGTAATGTTTAAAGAACGGCATCAATTTAGTGGACAGATATTTTGCCGGTAGAGCGCGCTACGTTCCAACAAGTACTCTTTTAAATACTTACGCGGAAGTCAATAAGTCACTTTTCCTAAATTCCCACTTGCCTTTCTGCTACTAAGGCAACCATAATTAAAAATAATAATAATATTTTATATTTAATTTAATTTATTTTTACATTATTGAGACAGGTTAGCCAGTCCGTATTACGTGTAATAATAAGAATAATAGTATCGGTACCTCTTGAATACTCGCGCAGCCAGTAGCAAAAAAGATAACTATGATCTGGTTTTATTATTGTTTACATAAATAACATGAAAAATCCTATACCGTTCGCACTCCTGGTACCTATACTCCGTAATTGTAATCTTACAATTGACAAAGAATATTATCAAAACTGTAAAACATTAAGATGTCAATGCGATACAATTCCTGTAGCATACGTTGAAGTCTGTATACTGGATTATGAAACTTTGGAATACCTTGAGATCGACGCCTGTATAGACATGACCTCGACTTCTTGGGCCAGATATTAGTTATTCGAAAGTGGTCGATATTTTCCTGGGTTGGTGGGAAAAAAGCTAGAAATTCATATGCAGGCGTTCTATTACAGAAGTGCCGAATTAAAAGTCGAATTACCAATGTCTATTTTTCGTTTTTAATAATATATGTATGTTATTTTATCTGTATCTTTTAACACTTCTAATAAGATAGACAGCAGGGAATTTATATCATGACTGGAACGCTCACTTAATAAAATTGTATTTTCAAATATGCACCTTGAAATAACTGATATAAGGTTGACAATTGTTTCCAACATATAAAGTGAAAAAATCGTTCCGAGCATTTCGTTCGTAAGAAAGAGACAAAATACCAATAGTGGTATTTTGTCTCTTTCTTACTAGTTGCCTTGAATCCATGGTAGAAAGAGATGCAATCCCTCTCTTAGTAACGTTTTTTGAGTGCACGTGCGCATTTCCAGTTTGTATATAAATTCCTTGATAGAGAGTTTACTGTTCACAGATAGCATATATATTACAACATACTTAAATGTTATTTTTCAACTGATTTCAAAAGAGGATGTGCTTTCCCGACTTTACTTTTTTGTGTGTATTTTACACGGCACCTTCATCGATACTGGTTTTGTATAATTAAATATTAAATAATTCAGTATATTTTTTTTATGTTTAGGGAATACATTTTTGATTATTTATGAATAATACAGCAGAATTAATAAACATGATTTTTATTGTGAGAACAAATGGTTTTGAAATTCGTGAATAAGTCCTCAAGAGTCATTTAGTGTAGTTAAATAGGAAGAACGTCGCAAACCATCTAGATTACAGTAAATTGTTATACTAGATTATTTACCAGTTAGAACCAGAGAAACTTAGAAACGATTTGGAGAACTACATTTTTTTTGACTGGTTACAACTTGCTCAAAGAGGAACTAAGGCTTTGTAGAAAACTTTGCTCTTAAAATATTAAAGATTTAATATTGTTTATTATTATCATATGTTTATCATTATAACTAATAACTATGTCGTTAAAATAAATAGCATATTTTTTATTATTATTTAATATTAGGTTACTCGGGTGATTGTAATCACATCGATGTATGTACGTATATACGGGTACTACCACTCGTATAAGTCGTAGCACGATGTAAAATAGCCTATAACATTATTAAATACACAGACTTTTTAACATATTTTTTATATCCCCAGTTTGAGAGGTTATCGTGTTCATAAAACGAACAAACGTTTAAATTTTCTTATATTAATATAGTTTATATATATTATTTTATTTTTAGTTATTTATTTCAATAAAATGAATGGCTCCCAAAAATTATGTCAGTTTACAGACATCACTTTGTTTATTCATTTATTTATCTTTAGGAAACATACAGCATACAATCACTACATATAGATAAACGATTTTAAACAAAATTTCAAGCCAATAAAGTTTCCACTAAAAGATAATTTTAAAATTATCTTTTAATTATATACCATTGTTTACCGTACTTTTTAACAAAAGTTTAATAATCTCGACATAAAATAATTTTTTTAAACAAAATTAACCATAGTCAACTTTGATAAAATTATGGGACAACCTCTTTAGGTTAAGGCCTTTACATTTCCTGTTACCGAAACTTTTATAGACTATTAATACGTAGAGAGCCTTACAATTTAAAAAATTTCAGTATATTTATTCATCATAATTTCATATGAAAGCAATATTTTGGCTATTAACAATGAACGAACGAATAAGAAAAGAACAACTTAATAGAGAGTCGCGGGCCCAAGCCTTTGCGAGCCCTACTCATTTATTCAAATAGTTTTTTTTTTGTGTTAATTATGCAGTGTTTTAAAGTGGCTCGTTCAGACATCCAAATTTTTACGTCAGTTACGTGACGTACAAAACGTGATGTTAATGTTCTTTGGTTTTTTTGTACTAAGAATTTTCACTGCATTATACATATGTTTTTATATTTAATAAAATATTATGTACCACCGGTAGATCCTAAGATAAAACTAAAATTAAATTGATAAAATAACGTTTTAATTTCCTTTGTAATTAATTTAAAAAAGGTAACCTTCGTATGTCGTTAATTAATAAGTACTATATTGAAAATTTAAAAAAAAAAGTTACTGTTGAGTTTCTTGCCGATGCTTCTAGAGAATTAATTCCGAATTTCGAGAATTTTCCGAGCAGAAATCATTCCGAATCGGTGGTAGCTTCACATTAATTTAAATTAATGTATTAATTAACAATTATTTGGTGAAATGACGAATTCCAAAATACTTTTAATTCCTGCGTGAATAAAAAAAAAAAAACAATTATTAAAATTTAACATTTGTTGCTATTATAATGTTGAAAAAAACATTGGTCGTACAGAATTTTCAAAGGAAATTGTTGAATACAAAAGAAAGTAGTAGTAACTCAACTCAGTTCTTCGTTGCATACATGGAGTATAGATACTAAGGAGTATTATGTTCTTGTTACGAAAAGTGTCGTCGAAATTCATCAAATTAGGGTGGCGCCACATTAGCATGATGGTAAATTTTAAAGGAAGCGCCAAATTACAAATAACAAATCAGTCATAACACGGACTGAACACGCAATAAACAATATACATAAACAGCAACAAAAGACATATTGTAATATAAACATTATCAATAATAAAATAAATATTAAAAATCTAAAATAAAATACACAATATTGATTTAGTTGACTATTTCTTAAATACAGAAGTCAAAAGAAATACAATTTTTTTTTAACCCAAATCTATTCCGTTTGCGACACTAGCGCTATTTCAGTGAGTGTTCGAACAATAATTTGCTTTAAATAACCCTCCTTCTGTCGCAGTCGGGTAAAAAGTAGCCACTTTTTCAACTAATTCCCCATAGAAGATGGTTCTCCTTAGTAACTATACTCCATGGTTGCATGGTTTTTAGATGTGTATGACGTCCACATTATTTCGCCGATTTCATGTGGGATGGAGAAAACACTGTAGGGATTGTTCGGTGCGATTGAGAATCCAGTATTTGAGTGGTAATGTATACAAAAACACGCACAAATCATTTTCCATTTTCAACAATTTCATTATTTGAGTGACTGCGTCATGATTGATTTTAAGAGGCTTTGAAAGTAAAGTAAACGTACTAGATTAAAAAAAAAATTGGACAGTTCGTATGTTTGCTTAAAATCATTATTGAGAATATTGGTTCAATCTAAAATGTCGCCAAAATCTTGAAAAGCCTGTTTATTGGGGATCAGGCTATGAAAATTCACGCTATGACTCATAGGAGAGGTACAACAACATCAAATAGTAACAAAATTAAAGCGATATAGTAAAAGATATGTAACAGTAATTTTTTTTTTCGATATAAAAAATAAAAACGTTGATAAGACCTCTATTATTTAAAAATAATTTTAACCCTAGAAGCCTAATCTATTTCGGACTTACACAAAGCCTTAATATACGTACACATATAAATTACAATCTGTATGCAAAAATAGCCCTATTTTAGAAATATTATTTAGCGGAAATTGAAATTTGGCATATAAACTAAAAATAAAACAACACTTTTTTGAATTATAACTATAATCACAGTTATTTATTACAAAGAGAAAACTATATGCATAAATTGGAACAAAAAAAAATTAACTTTTTCAAAATCAACTAAAACGTAAAATTTTTCTTAGAAAATCTTTTTTTTTTTAACGCTAATTAGTTATTCTTAGAGCAAACATTAAAAATAATTAGACTTTAAAAGACAAACTAAACTTTAAGAGCAGTCTACACACTTATCAACCTTGTGCACATTTTTTGCATTTGTAACACACTGATTTTGACCTTCTTTTTTTATAGGCGCAAAAGTTGGTTTCTTCAGAGGTACTAGATTCTTGTAAAGACGAAACGTATTCAGTCACATAATTATTTTCATCTTTGCTTTGAACGTCTTCGATAATCTGGTCATCCTCAACTTCGGAATCTGAATCTTACAAAGAAGGATTATTATCCTCGTTAAAGATTGCTAGAATCTGGTCTTCATGTAATCTTTTAGACCGTGACATATTTGTACCTAAAACAAGGCCGAAAATAAACATAAAATGTACGAAAATAAACAAAATTATTAAAAAAATCAAAAAACCCGACTGCGTAAAATACTCTTGTTATAAACTAAAAAGAATAAAACAATTTACTAGCTTTCATTTGATACCCATATTGCTACAGTAAGAAAAAAAATCACCTTCCCCCCCTCATTCCGCCATTTGCAGGCGCCATTTTGAAAAATTATATAGCCTATGTCACTACTACAATTTAGACAAATCCAACGACACCTCATATGTCAAAAACCGTCCAGCCGTTTGTGCTGTAGGGCGTGCCAAAGAAATGGACATACATACATACATACATACATACATACATACATACATACATACATACATACATACATACATACATACATACATACACTCGAAAAACATAACCCTCCTTCTGTCGCAGTCGGGTAAAAATCACACAAACCTAGTTAAAAGTTACACAAAGCCTAAACATACGTCTCGCAGGCGTGCTATACTTCGATAAATCAAAAATGGGGGGGACTTACCTTAACGATACAGGCACCATCCGCTAGCTCCTGTCGGCCACAGAGTTGGCAAAAGAACACGATGCGCTAATTTTAACCGATACAAAGAGACAAACGATATTCGGTTGCGTGTACGCCTCTCAGACGTAGATTAGGCTTCTAGGGTTAATGCAGTGCCGGATTAACTACAAAGCAAACTGAGATAATTTTTTATTGATTTAATATGTAGTTTAAATCTTTGTCGTGTTCTAAAATTTTACGAATATTGCGTTATCTAAATTAGCTTGTTAAATACAAACGACCCGCCCGGCTTCGGCCAGATTAAAAGAACGGGAGGTATACTTATCAAAAAATTATATTTGTTATAAACCATGTAGTAATTAATATCTCTCAAGTCTCAATCATCATTTAAGTTTTTTTTGTCAGTTATTTCGAACGTCTTATTCTGATAACAGACTGTCAAATTGAATGACGGATTTTCATACAAATAACACTAATTATTTAAAGTAAAATAATTATTTTACAGCAAAAAAATATTTTTAGAATTTCGCGTTGACTTCGTTCAGTAAGGATATAATTATGAACTTTGTTATATTGAAATAATCGTTACGACGCGTTGGCGTATGGGTTGCAACAACTGGTTAACGTTGAAACAGGCGGTCGCGGGTTCGATCTCCGCATGTTGTCCGAACCTCCAACACATAATTCACATCCTATAGGTATATCATAAAAACGCTTCACATTTCACTTAATTTATTTATTAAACTATGTAATAAATTTATATATATATATATATATATATATATATATATATATATATATATATATATTCGACATGATACGACGGCTTACTAACACTGTTAATTTGCATAATTAATCATATGCGTTAGTTAATAACGTTATTAAAGACTCATTCACAAAAAGCGCGTTAGATAACCAAAGCACCATAATTGCTGTGGTTCTCACCATTATTGATATCTACATTACAATATAGGTAGAAATAATTTCGTGAGTTTATATGCTTGTAAAGGGTATCTTAAAAAATTCCAAATGTAAGAGGTTTATCTGTTATATTTTAAATCTTTATTGTATACATAAGACAAAAAAAAAAAAATTAAATTTAAACAGATGAATATTACGCACTCTTCCCGACACTTTAGGAAAAAGTGTCGGGAGGAGTGCGTAGACAAAACAATGCAAAGTTATACTGTATTATACTATTTAATTCATAAATAAAATACTACTATATAATAAAATATACATGCAACAAATGTTATTATATATAATATATACAGAAAATATATAATATGTAAAAACAATACACACATACAATAGATAAATATAGTACATGCTTAAGATAAAGTCAAGGAAAGATAAAATTTGTACACTAGACGACTTTTGAAAATATTAATTAATTTAGATTGATGGATATATTGGGCAGAGTTCCAAAACTTGACAACTTTAACCGTGTATGAGTTACTACATGAGATTATGATTTTTGATGCAGTAATCTATAAAATGTTTTCGAAAATCGGAAATATCAAAGTTTTAAATCTTTAATAACTGATAAATAATAACTGATAACATTTCTTTCGTAAATGTCTATTCTGATTATAAATTCAAACAGAGTAAAGATTTCCCATCGGCAATATATCAATACGACTAAAATTTTTCAAACGCATCAAACTTTTGAACAAGCTGTTCTTTAGGGGATTAACGTTCTAGTATTCTTAATTATTGATACTTCACAATAGTTGCTTTTGACAGGTTTTGTATATTAGTATTTTAATCGTTTTTCAATGATACAGTGATGGTGTCATAATTATTTTCCCATATCGAACTAGTAAAATCAAAAAATAATGGCAAAAAAATATCTATTGGAACGCGGTTAAAATAGTAGGATGAGCCTATGCGGTTGTTTCAAACAACTTCTGTAGTTCCTGAAATCAGAACTTTCACACAAAAATCCTAGACAAATTCATATCACATTTTAAGCCATCGAAATAATAAATAAACTAACCAACATACAGGAAAACATAACGCATAAAAATACTTATTTATTTTAAATCACGATTAAGTGAGCGACATCTAGCGCGTTTATCGGTGATAGCCCGGCGTTATCAGTCGTCAAATTTAATAAAAAAAAATTGTTTGCAATTGATAAAATACTTTATCAAAAGGTGATATACGGAAAAAATCTACAACTCGTGGGTAGTGCCCAAAAGTGTTTGTCACAACTAAAAACGCGTAACCTCTAGGGTTTAATGTCTCATATACTACAACCGGACGTAAATGATGTCCTAACGAAAGTGATAAGTACTAAAATTCAACGGGTGAAACTGTTAGGCACGTGTTGTATATAAATAATATGATATCCGATACGTTTTGTAAATAAAATGTGAGTAATTCGGTTAGTTGATGGCTGTTGGTTCGAAAATGGTGCTCAGTCGACAATGGAGTCACATTAAGGCGTTCGACTTGCAGGACGGTGTCAAATGACAAGCCAACAGTCATTAAACGCGTCGCATGTCACACATATGAACGTGTGTCGCAATTATTACTAATAACGACGAAAAGGATAGATTATCTACGCGTCTAACAATCTTTCTAGAAACATTATATTAATTACTTAACGAAATATTAAACTATCCACAGTAAACATACGAAAAAATTCAGTACTTCACTTTGTTTTTTTAAAGAAATTTCTTTATAAAGTTTATTCAGCAGTACATATCTTTTTCTTTTTTTTATTCAAGATTGTTTTCGATTAGTAATTTTTATTTTTAATAAGTATTCCGCCAAATTTAAATATTAGATTCTTTAACACTTACTAATTGCTCCGCTCCTATGCGTCGTAACTCATTCTTTTATAGCCTATAGCACTTCTCAACAAACATACTGACAAACACAATAACATTATTGGTGATTTCTAGAAGCATTGCATTAATTAGCTTTACTTAATTTATATATAATAGAAGATACAGGCGTCTAAGATGATATCATAACCAATGTTCGAAGATAGACAATATTACATTTCCTAATGTATCTACAATTAACTCAGAAACTCAACTGTACATTACGAATGGACACAGCGCACATGTAAGTCACATGCGTGCTTTTGTCTTTTTATTTGTGTTCTGTTTGAGACCGAGAGAAAATATTGGGAGATGATCCCCGAATAGATCAGAGGATATCTACTTTAAGGTTACTAGAGCAGACCTTTGTGTACGGTAATTACTGCACTATTTTTTATTATTTTTATTTAGACTTATTTTTTGAGTTATAATTTTATTATATGTATAGATCACCCACCATTATCGGAGAGACATTTTGGTATTCTATATTTAGGTCTATCGCAACATCTAGTCATAAAACCTTGATAAGCGTACTTATAGTACAATTTTTTATCGTTGCCAATTTTTTTAAATCAGCTTTAGCTATGTCGTTATACTTTAAATAGTGAATAATCGAGATTAAAAATAATATGCAGTAAATATGGTTAAATAACTGTTTTCATGTATACCCATATTATGGAAAAAATACGTCAAAACTGATATCTTATAATAGGTAGAAACTTTTATTTACCTTACTCTCGTCGTAAGTGACACAACGACGATTTAGCACCCAAAAATGGCACAAATTTCAGTTTTTTCCAGTATACGACTAAAATCGTACCTAAATGAAATAAAAATTAGCGCTTATAGGTGCTAAGTCTAAGTGGCTCTAAATCGGTTCTATGTAGGACTTGAGGGATCTATGTCGGCTTAAACGTCACATCGCGATACAATATAATCTATGTTGTCGCTTTAATTAATTTCACATAAAGTTTTGGTCGCTTACCCACAGATCATTGATCTATAAAAAACCACAGATAGATAGACAGCGTCGGTATTGGTTGTGTTCTGTCGCATTTCGTCGCATTGCTTCGTCATATAGGCTTTCGATGCTCATGCCAACCGGTAAGGCTATTATTGTTAAATAGTAAATTCATAGAGTTGGCCATTTTTAACGATTTTATATGATATAGATATAATTATGATGATATATACAAATAAAAAAAAAAACATTAATTAAAATACCTGAATATTTAAAATTGTTATATATTTAGTGTGCTTTATTGTTTCTGTTTATATTATTGTTATAGTTTGGTTGTTTCGTGTTTTATTGTCACATAAAACTGAAAACAAGATGTAATAACAGATTTTTTTCATTTTATTTTTTTTCAACTCCCATAAACTTATATGAGCATTTCTATTTAAAGTAATATATTATAGTAAAACCGTGAGTTTTATTAATATGATAGTCGTAACCACAGGAGTTTAAATATATATATATTCATTGCCTAGCTCTTTTCTCTCTTCTCACCACTATGTTGCTTTGGTGACTACCTGTGTCGGACGGCCCAAGAGGAGCCGCAACTGAATGTGACGATTGTGACGCGGCGATGGACTCTAGTGATTTCTTACATACCTGTCTATATAGCATGGAGTATAGAAGTAAGAGAGCACTATCTCATATGGGGGTTTGACACAAATAGTGTCCACATAATAGTATTAAATAATGGGGGCGCTGGTGTAGTGGAGAATATGATCTGAACTTAACTATTTTAGATGATTTAAAATTTGCTGAGTGGAACTAAGTACCTATAATTTAAAGTATTCTCATTGACTCGAGTAGTTAGTAAATGTGTTGTAACTGAAAGTTAAATGGCTAGCGAGTTCAATAAATTATTTAACCTAAAAATTGTCTTCTGATACAGCAACGGTATTTGAATATACAATTTTATTGTGGCCATGCTAGCTATGATATAAATTTCTTGTACGGTATACATATATATTTAGACTTTTATTGTCTACATATAGATATTAGACAACATAGTTTATGTTATCTGTGATGTCAAATGCAAAAACAGCGTATTGCTTAGCGTCTGTGGCTACTCTCACTGGTACCTGCCTCATTATAAGTAACAGCTGTAAGCATTTTAACATCTCCATCATTTTTATTTTCTTATTTCATTGAATAAATAACAATAACACGGTAGCTATAAATAGAAACGCAGGTAAAACAACGTGGGACATCTATTTAGTTCAATATACGAGTTGCGGATGCTTCCGTTTCAACCCCAATATTGGAAATGAAACGACGGTTCTCTTTGATGGCTGTCTATCGGATGTCATTTATAAATTCACCGGTATATATTAAGTGATTGAAAATTACAAAAGCTGCTTATTTTAGGTACCGTTTATTATAAATATATTAAAAGACAGTGTGTGACTTGTTCAAGACTGTATCTGTGGCATTTTTAATATATAATATTCCCTGTAAATCTGGCAAAAACAAAATATTTCGACAAAATCGACTAGTAACCTTCGATTATAGTGTGCACAAAAACAGTCTGCTTCAGTTAAGAATTTATGTATGTAGATTCGTAAATAAGAGATAAGCATTACTCTATAGGTTTTTTTTTTTACAAAATGGTTCGAATTTTTCTTATTTTAAATAAAAAGTCCTCACCTAAAGAAGTAACGTAACAAAATAAAATATAACAAACTCTTCACATTCAATATCCTCCAGTAGAATGAAACGATGAAAAGTCTCTGTTGGGAACCTGAAAACACACAACACAACCGAATAACCTAGACCACGATAAACATTTTGTATTGCCTATTCAAACACAGCCCATTAGCACAATAGCTAGTTGCTGTGACCGTGACATCACCGGACAAATCTAGTACTTTTATAAATATTTACGTCAACTTAGTTCGTCTACGTAAAAATCATTGTAGATACGTGCAAAACACAGGTTTATGTAGTGGGTGTCCCCCGTGATTTCTGCAGCGCGTTTTCAACATAAGCTGAGATGACTCAAGAGGATTTAACACGTCAAATATAAAATACATCTCATAGTCGACGGTGAAGGTTACCATGGTAAGTAAATTGTGTCACGTGAGAAGTTTTGTGACATAGCAATACACAATATATGACTTCGTCCGCCTATTCGCAAACTAGCATTTTTAATTAATGATAATAAACTTGCTTGGTTATGGGACTATTACAAACTAGTCATCTATATATTAATACGTGAAGCAAAAACTTTATACCCTATATATTTTTACGAAAACTATGCGAACGGAGAAATATGAAATTTGCCACAGTTAAAGTTTATATGGAGAAGAAGTGCAGAATGCTAGTATTTTTTATAATGATGCTCAAAAAATACATTAAATTAATTTAAAAAAACACTACACACACTACGACACACACACATATTATGTATAATATATGTATATTATATAATTATACCAATTTTGTTTATTGTAAAAGTCTGTTGTCAACACGGTCTAAATACAGGTCTTGCAACGGATTTTTTATCGAAATTTTTTATCACAGATCAGGTTCAATGATTGCTGCATATGCTCACCATGTTATGCGTAATCATATTTTTATGATGTTGACGATGCTGTCAATTATAGATTAGGTCGAATTTACGGCGACCACTAGTATTAGTAATTGTAAGACAATTCGTAGTTTCAACAAATCGTAGCTTTGCGTTTTATCGACTATAAATTTTATATTGTTATTATTGTTTTTAATGTTTATATCATATTGTATGTATATTTTATAGTCTTTTTTAACGCAGGAACGCATATACTTAGAAGATGCCTATTCACTCTTCTTTTCAAGATACAAATACTCTAAATGACAGGAAAGGGCATTCCATGTTCTAGCAATACATATTAGAAACGAGGAAGCGGAACGTTTCGTGCGTGTCCGAGATATATCAATTATGGTCTGGGTGATCCGTTAGTTTCCTGGAAGACGATGGTCTCCTTCTGCGAGACAGTAATGTCCCAGAAGGAGGCCGACGAGCGGATGAGAGAGAAGGCCGCCGACGTGGCATCCATCCGCGGGCGACGAATGGGGGTGCGTAGGAGGCGCTACTTAATGCGCCTCCAGTAACGCCCTTGTGCCCGTGTCGGGCCGGGATGGGAACCCGGTCCTGCTAGACACAGCGTCGTCGGGACTGTTCAGAGGTTAGCCGGACAGTCCCCATGGAGGAGAAGTCTGGCCTTTTCGCCGAGGCCATCCTGTCGCTGGAGGGATCCTGTTGCCTGCAGATCCGGGATCCTCCAATTATAGCGGCTGAAGGCTCCCGCAGGGGTTTAGTACGGTATTTCAATCCCAAAGTGTCCGTAAATCCGTAAAAAATCCGTAAATGGATTCCCCTGCATCACAAAAAAAGGGTGGTCCGTAAAAATGTGAAACTATTTCGAATATATCTTTAGCACACTTTCCGAAGTATATCCTGCAGAAATCCGATAGACAGACAGCAATGCGCTAATGTTCAGAACACCTAAACCTATATGTATTCTACTTCCCTACATATTTATAGTGTTGAAGTTGTCTTTAATTTTAACAATCCACACAAACGACGTGGATGTTTAATTTATATTCATTTTCAACAATTCCACGACATGAAGCCTTACACGTAACTTTTTGTAATTGGTATCCCGACGACTGACAAGTGAATTATTTTGACTGAGTCAAAATAACATCCATATTCTGAAATATTTAATTCTCAAAGGAAGTCGAATCAATTAAGTTACTGAAATAATTAGAATGACGTTTTGTAATTTATTAAAGTTTTGTATGAGAAAATCAATTACACATTACGAGTATACATTTATTATTGTATTCTTAGTAAAATATTACATATTTCCGTTTTATTTAAATAATAAAACTTGTTAATTGATTTTATATTTTATATCCTTCACCAATAAGTAGGCAATATGACGTCAAAATGAAATTTTCAAATCAAACTTGTAAATTCTGAAATTAGAGAGTTCAAACAACAAAGTCTCCGTTCTTATCTTTTATTACAAAATAACTTGTCTTGCATGAATGATTTATTATCACCTAGTTTAAACTGCTTAAACCAAACACAATTTGAGAGTATGTCATTTTATGAGATCCATTAAAATAGAAGTTTTAAAAATTGTGCCCCATATAGATTTGAAACAGGGCAAAAAAATATTACCATTTGTATGAAAATCTTTCGTTTTTAAAATGATTTAAATGCTAACTGTATTTATTTGTCTCCTAAAAAATTATTATTATTAAGTACTTAATTTTTTTAAGATCGTTAAATCGTGTCTATCTTTTTATTAAATGGTCAGCAAGGATATACCTTATACCAAAACTTATTACAATAATAAAAAGTATTTGTTTAATTTTCTTTATAACCAAAAATCCACCGCAGTTATAGCCATTGGTTTCATCAGACATACTTTTAACTTTATTGTATAATTTTCTTACAGCCCGCAACAACTGAACGGAACTCGTACTTGATATGTCGAGTTTAGTTTATTATCTTTTTTTTTTTAATCTTGGACTATTCAACGAAAAAAAAGCAAACGATTTTACTTTATATGCTTTACTATTTATTTCATGAAGAAGTTCACTCATTAAGAAGTTCCGTTGTGAATTTTCGGACTTTATAATTAGGTCCTCGCCATAGAATGAGACTCTTTGAAACAAAAATTACGAGCCAATATAACATGTGTATATTTATTATGAATGAACATTTATTTATCTCTCTTCACACACGCTCAAAAAGTCGTAAAGATGTATATCGAAATTATTATAATATTATAATTGCACTAGAAAACCCGTGAGATTACACCTGCATTTATAATCGCTGTCCCCTTTCTATGTCGTAACGTGATAAAACATTTGTTATCTTTGGAAAAGTCCATGATAAAACGGGCTTACAATTAATTGTACCTACATATTTTCTTTTAATTGACTTATATCCCAAGATTAGCATGGTCAAACAAAAGAGTTCTTTTTTTTTGTATAATTTTAATATAGGAAGTTATGGCGTTAAGTGCTAAATAAACTTTTAAATTACTAATCATGTCCTTGTGATACGATAGCCAGTATACTAACAGCATTTGCCCGTTGAATCGTATTTCTTATTTTACGTATGTGCGTTATGTATATACGTTTGTAAACATTTGATGTTATGAGACCAATTTGACAACAAGTTTTGAGAACTACCGGCGTCATTTTTCTCATTTATTTTTAATAATAAAAGAAGAACAATATTTAAAACTCATGTTTTTAGTTATGACGAGTCAACTCTCTTATACGTTTATTGATTAGATGAATGGATATCTCTTTTTTACCTCTCTCTCTCTGTTCTGCAACCTACATTGGCTGGAGAGAAAGGGAGGCCTATGCCCAGTTGTTGGTTGTTTACATTCAGTTTCAGTTCAGTCCAGTTTAGATTTTCATACAAAAATACATTCAACCTAATAAAACGTACTTTTTTCATTTCTTCTCGAAGCTAGTATTAATTGGCTTTCTTCATTTTACCGCTACAATTAATATTCTATTGATGTCACGTCGGATTGTTGAGGATATAGCAATATCATATGCGCTAATGAGTTTCGTGCTGAAGTCGAGACAAGCTAATTTCCTGCCTGAACCAAGTTCGCAAGGCTTTAATCTTATCTAAGTTATGTGTGCACACTTGCGTTTTAATACAAGTCGACCAAGACTTAATACACGTGGAATTTGTTTTTTTTTAATTTTCCCTGTTACGTACCTAAGACCTTTATCAGGCTTTAGATAATTTCCCTTATAATTTCATGAAAATTGACCCAATTTGGCTTTTAGAAAACGTAACAAACAGTTCGAATTACTTTCGTATTTGTAATATTAGTTTGAATTAGTATAAACTTGGCGTGTCTTACAATATAAGTCATATTAAACTTGGGTATCATTCTGTATGAGACATTTCACATCCAACCGCGTTATTATTTCTATATAGCCTATAAAACTTCTGGTCAATATATCTTTCATATGGTGAAATAATTGTTAAAACGGTTTAGTAATTCAAGAATTTAACGAGTACATACAGACAAATCTTTGCTTTTCATGGCACAAGGAATTTTGACGAAGACGGTGTCTTGTCTTAGCTATGAATATTCATTTCTTGCGGAAATAAAAAAAAAGAAACTCGCGAACTGGTAAATGTGTGGGACGCGCGAACTGTCAAACGCGCGAAGTTTAAGTAGTCGTTAACTTTTATTACTGGTATACAATTCGGAACAGCTATAGTGTGAGAGCGCTTTGAAACGAACGAACTGTTTTTATTTTAACGCTATTAGTGTCGATTAAATACTAATAATAATGCGTTATAGTATTATGCTAGAAATGTAATAGTGTATGGGTATATGTCTAGATATGTTTCTGACGCATCACGACAATCATACAAACACGCACACTAGTATGTAGCCGTACGTTTTCATGGCTATACCCATAAAACTAATTTAAAATAATAAAATGTAACCTTGTATTTGAGACCTTCAGTTATAAATGTTATAAAAGACGTAGTAAGTATGTTGTATTTCAGAATTTCTTATAATATAACAAGCTATACCTGCGACTTTTTGCGCGATTACATATTTAGAATATCATCTTCGTTCCCAAGGGAACCGTACTGAATTTAGGGGTAAAAAGTATTCAGTATACTAGTTCTTAGAATTGTCGTAAAACGTGAAAAATTTCATTCAAGTAATTCAGTAGTTTTGGCGTGATGCATATCCATCATACAGAGATACAGACAAAAATAAAGAAATATATAGTTTAATCTTCAGTATCGATTTCAAAATACACTCCAATTTTTTTGTCAAAATATATTAATGTACAATATTTTATTGACAATTGACAAAATTTTATATTTTATTAACAAAGTACCTACTTTATGTATAGTTTTAACCGATCATATCAGATTCTAATGGACCGATTTTAAAAATTGCTTAAAAATTTGTTTATCCGAAAAAATTGTAAAGCGTCAAGCTACAACACATTTATATAATGATTCACCTTATTTAAAAATGAAAAAATGGTAATGATGATGGTGAAAGAGTCGTTGAAATTATGGATGGAAGTATATTTTTCTGAGAAATAAACTTTTTAATGTAAAATAATTGTAATAGTTCTGAAGTGTTATTTTTAATGTAATATAAATTGTCATGTTTGTGTGCGATAGCACAATAAATGAATATTTTATTTTACCACATAAATGATAGTACTTTTATAGTGATAATTAAAGCAATTTGCGCAAAATTATTCCATAATATCAAAAATGCACAACGTTAATATTCAAGTTTTCACTTCTGCCGGTACTCCCGGAGTGCAACCCGTTGTTTTTCTTTCATATCGAACCTCGAAGCATTTCATCGTCACACTTTTATTGTATAAATTTTATTATTATTATTATTTGTAATTGGCCTTCGACCTCGAATCACGAAATCACAATTAAAAAAAAACGCGCACATATTGAAAATTGATACAAAGATTTTTGTCATACTTCCTATAAACATATAAACTACATGGAGCAATTTCAATTATTTGTCTTGAAGGTGAGAAATAACTGATTGCAGATTATTATATTTTGCGTACACATACAACATGTACTCGTATACATTGTAAGCACAACATAAATATGTTGTACAGCTACGAACTGATTTTATACTGTCAAAACTGTGTTTCGGATTTTATATACATCGAAAGATAAAAATGCAAGTAAATTAAACTTTTCATATATAGAAAGCACGTAAAAACTTTTCTACCAATAGGAAACCGTTGCTAATGTTCGTTTTATCGGAGAACGAACGAGCGGATATGATTGTCATTCATTCGGTCTTTTTGGATCGTTAGAGACACCTCCGAATTTCCCAAATGGAAATATAAAATAGAAATCTCAGCCTGAGTGCAGCATTTTACAATTAAATGATTTTTACAGAATTATTTCAGAGAGCTTTTAATTGTTTTGTAAAAACATAAACCTTAAAGTTATGTCAGTACTACTAATTCAAGAGTTTGTTAATGTTTTTGGTAGAAATCGTAAAAAAATATTATGAGATAGACTAATTCGAAAAACTTTGATTTTGTTTTCTCAATACTAGAAGATCCGCACGATTTTTCTCTTATGTATACTTATCTCTACTTCGTAGTATTTTATCGCTTATAACGTTCTCCAATAAGATACAAATGTAAAAACGTAAAAAAGGAGTAAGATTATCTATAATATAAGATAAACCATTCTACTTTATCATTTAACGGATTACTTAAGACCTTATTAATATTTAGGATTTTAAACACGTTACCAAAATTATATCGGCAACTGTCATAAACAAATACCAATCAGTTTCCGCAAATCCAAATACAAAGCTAATGGCAATTTTTATTAGGGTGGTTGCAGAAAATTCAGTTTAAAAATCCATTCATTATAATAGACTCTTTAATGGAAAAACGTTTGAGACTTCTAAATATTTCAATTTAGGTATATTTTTAAACTACTCGATAACTGAATTAACTGACTAACTGATTGAATTTATTTATTGGGAAAACATTTTTTGGTTACATTTGAATAACATAACTGATACCAATAATGTATACATATTTGATACTGTATATAAATACGTGGTTTGGCATAGTATAATTTGACGGAAATGTTTTCTTTAGGTATATGACTTTTAGTAAAAAAATTAAAAAATATTCCCGCTATTTTTAATTTGTTTTTCTGTCGGTGGAAATGAGTGAATCAGATGAAGAAATTCGATACACTCTGAAGTTTTATTACAAAAAAGGGAAAAATGCGACTCAAGCTGCGCAAAAAAATTCTGGCGTTTATGGACCTAGTGCAGTGTCATTAAGAGTAGCACAAAGTTGGTTCAAGCGTTTTTAGTCTGGGAATTTTAATGTCAAATATGAAACTCGTTCTGTTCACCCCAAGGAATTTATATACAAACTGGACTGCTCACGTGCACTCAAAAAACGTTCCTAGGGCCGGGATTGCATCTCTTTCTACCATGGATTCAAGGCAACTCTCGTAAGAAAGAGACAAAATACCGGTTGTCAACGAAATGCTCGAAACGATTTTTAACTTTACATGTTATAAGCCAATGTCGACCTTATGTCAAATACTTCAAGGTGCATATTTGAATATACAATTTTATTAAGTGAGCGTTCCAGTTATGATATAAATTCCTTGGTTCACCCTCATAAAGTTAATGTCATTTTTCAAAAAGTAGAGAATAATCGCCGTATTAGTATTTACGATGTAGCCGGGGAACTGAGGATTGACAACAAAATAATTTCGACCCATTTGAAAAAGTCTGGTTATACAAAAAGCCTCGATATATGGGTGCCACGCGAGCTCATTATAAGAAACCTAATGAATCGTGTACTCATTTCCGATTCTCTAATGAAACGTAAATAAACTGAACAATTTTTGAAAAGATTGATAACGTGATGAAAAGTGGATCACCTACAACAAGAATGTGCGAAAAATATTATGGTCAAGTTAGTCCAGCTCCACATACTGTATCGAAACGCGGATTTATAACTAATAATAAAATTAAATTCACTACAAATAAGATTGAACTATGTCCACTAAACTATTTGGTCACCAAATTAATCATCCATGAATTTCACCTCAGTAAAATTAAATATATTGATCGACTAATCAAAAAGTCAGAAAGTTGAAACGACAGAAGGGGTTTTAACTTTTATAACCGACTAATTTTTCCACTTAATAAGTTTAGCTCGTATATCGAACACGGATCACCGGGCAGTGAACGGCAGCGAAAATCAAATCAAAGAATTATCTTTGAAAGCTTTTCGGTTTACGGATATGTCCGGTTAACCAGATCAGTTTTTAATTTTAGTTCGAACACTTTTTGACTGAACTGACGGTCTCGCAGCTATATGTCGTAGCATCATTGGTTTCACTATTCATTTCCATTGCTTTATTGTAATTCATTCAGTAGAAGTTATACGGAAGTATTGGTTCAAATAAAGAAAAGTGAAATTTGCAATCAAGATTGTATTTCAAATTAACAATATATATATATATATATATATATATTATATATATAGCTAATATTGGGTACATTACTTAAGCTTGTATTGTGTTTTTTCTACCATATCGGATTTATTTCACATGTATTTTTTTACATTCGTTAAGTGTGAGAAGTCACCTTATGGCGAAATAAATATTTTCATTTAATTTTCAATAATTACTCAGTAATTTATTATACAATATTCTAACACTTCACAATCACTATATAAAGTCAATACGGAACGCGAGACAGTTCCTAGTAGTCTATCGTGCGATCGACCAAGCAATAACTCCGCTGAGATTGGCCGACTGCCACGACGTAGACTCTGTCAAGCACCAGTAGTTGTTAGCATTGGCGTTCCAATTAGTTGTGATTTTGACTCGATTTCGACACGGCCATACTGCTTACACACGTCCTCGTGTGATGGTTAACCTGCGAACAAATAGTACACAATATAATTCTGTTCCACTCGGACCCGCCTGACCATACTAATTCATAAATAGCTATTTTGTGTTACACTTAATCCAAATCTAGATAATTCAACTCGAACTGATCCAATCTTATCACGTATAATTATATTTTAGTAATACTTATTTAGCCACTTATTACGATAATGTTACAGCTTATCAATATTTTTATTACAAAAAGTAACTTTTCCTCACTGTATATCGTTTAACCTCTGTTATTATTTAGTAAATTACATATTCCACCAGCAGTAATAAAAGGTCAATTAGTATTATTGACACGACGACTACAGACGTAGATAGAAATATACTATCAATTTACAGTCGCTGAAATGACGCTGAAATGACTGAACGACACAAATATACGTCACACATATCCCAAATTATGTCTTTGTGCTGTTTGCAGTCGAAACACTTGGACCTTGGAGTAGCAAGTGGACAAGGAGTAGTAGAAGGTAACCCCATAGTGTGAGAGACTGTGGAAGAATGAAAGAAAGATAAAGTACGAGGAATGAAAATGCAAAGGGCACGATAGCGAGAACTGGTATGAATGAGTACCAGACACAGTCTCCGATCTCCATCTTCGAAGATATTTAAAAAAAGCCAAAATTGTCTGTAAATAATTAGTTTAAGTTTTGCAATGTAAATATAAATATCGTTTCGTATTCGTACTAGTGAAACTGTTATCACCAATCAATCTGAAAAGTAACAAAACTGAATGGGAGTAAAGCCGGTGAACATGTAAAAACTTTTACAGATAACATACATTGTGTAAAAAAAGTTGCCTATAATTTAATTGATGTGTACTCAACATATCACTTCTCAACATTGCGAAATTGACACCATTTTGTCTAATGAACAAAACTCTTTTCATTTTTATTATATTTGATAATTTTGAATTTAAAGTGTTGAAGCATTAATAAATTACAACTTTTCAATTTCCTGTAGTACTGTTATCACTTATCAGAAACGGCTCAGCTGATTCGTTATCTCAAGATGGCGTCTCGTTACAATATTGGAGAGCCAGTCGCGGTAGTAACTTGGGTAATGTACTAAAGTTTATCCAACTTTAAATCTTGGACGTAAATGAAATTTGTAGTCAGCACTGGACTTAATTCTTTTATAGACATTTTCCAATGTTTTTCTGTATAAATCTTTATGCTTTTACTTCTAATCACTGTGTTAATATTGTTACGTTTGTAAATTACATATTATCATTACATACTAGTCATTTTTTTATCACTTGTGTAAATACTGTATAGATTAAATGAAAGACTCGTAAAAGTATGTGTAGTGAAATAAGTCCTCCTGACGTGAGAAGAGCAATTCGAGGAGGTATTATTCATACCGAGTACGTATCTTGTGTCTGAGTCCTAATTTATACGCGAAAAAATGTCTATAAGCGATTTTTAAGTCTCAAGACTGTTATTTAAAATAAATTTATTCCTGTATATATTATACCTTGTTATTTTTTTACACTATTATCAGTATTTTGTTAAGTCTTTTTAAATCGTAACTTAGAGGGCAAGGCTTATAAGAATGATAATTGTTAGAAATCTTTTGATAAATTTATGGATTGCATTATTTAATGATAATATCAACAAAAAATCGTCCTGTTGATTCAACTTTTTTTAATATAAAGTAAAATATAATATTTACATAAATACTCCGAACTGTTTATAGTTATTCAAAAGGTCGGAATCGAAAGCCGTTATAATTAGAACTATGTACGTATATAAGTTCGCTAAATTAATATACAAATAATCTGCAGTAGACAGCGGTAATTTATTCTATGTTAACTGAAATTGAAAAACAAGTACAAAGCTCATACATATTTGTTCCTTTAATTTTCAACCTGTCCACCTCACGAGTATGTGCATAAATTGAATCTATCCATCTCAACGTGCTTTGTGTCTGCACATCACGTAAAAGCAACTGAATATTAATGATAAGGAGCCTTTCATAAAATAGCTTACATAAAAAGGGGGTGGTGGGGAGGCTTCTCGGTTGGTATGACGAAATGTGACAAAGCGGGAATTTACGTTTATTTTTGTCCTAAAAATGGCGCCGTATTGAGATTTTGTGACCTTAAATATTAAATAATTGTAATTGCGATGCAGCGTTACAGAAAAGGGGAAACATTCCAAAAAATAAAATAACATCACATTTTTCATAAACAGCCTTAAAGACGCATCTATCTAGTGATAACTTAAGTTTTATTTTAACTAATATTATACATCTCCAGTGCACTATGGGATTAAAAAATATACCAGTAGATAAAACATGTTAATTGATATCAGACGATTACAGGTTCAAGCTCGGGATAGCCGCGAGTTTTCAAGCGCTAGATAAATAGAATAATGTAATGAGGAATTGAAAGAAATTATGAGATATCCCATCTGTAGTCACGGTAGAGTAGCATCACTTATTGAGCTCGAATTAACTCTTCTTCCTACGAACGTAACAAATAAACTTTTTCTTCTTTAGGGAATGATATGATGATCTCGCAGAGAAATACCAAGCATAGCCCCCTCCGCTGCTCGCTTTTTAACTTGGAGCTTGTTAAAAAATCCGTAGGTCATCACTGGTAACACACATTAGTGGAAGTCTTTCGACTAAAGGCATTGAGTATTACGGATGAAAACACTTCTAAGTTAAAATTTCTGAAGAAAAAAATAGATTAGAAACCATTAAAATAGGAAATTATAAAAATACTGCCCTTTATACCACTCGGAAGAGTGGGTCTAATTAAATTGTACTTCAAAGGTTTGTAAATTTAATGCAACTTAATTTAAAAAAAAAACATATAAGATCAAACAAAATTAAATAATTTTACCTTAAAATTAAATTGTCCTTAAGAGCTATTTACAAGTTGTTACGATTTAGATAATATATCATTCTCACAGCATATCAGCGAGAAGTAGTTACTATAGTTACGTTTACGACCCGAATCTTATTTTTCTAATCTGTTTATCTATTATTTATCTGAGCTTTTACAAGATACCTAAAAATAAAAAAATAGTTTTTGTATTATTGATGGTAATGATGGCTCGGAGCTATAAATATAATATACATTTGTAATGATACAAATAATTAAGATGCTCTTATCATAACAGCGGCCATTTTGTATTTATATTAGTAAATGAACGAAAACATCCTCGGATGGATTATTTGTCGATACGGATTAGATCATTAGACGATAATCTAATATAAAAATACTATCAGCAACTATGGCGCAGTAATTTAGGGCAATACTACTCGATTCTGCCCGCGGGTATGTAACGCGTTTATCAATTATATACATCTATGATATAGATTAGAATTTAATCTATAATTATAATAAAATTGTAACAAGTCCAATTCTGTACATTTAATATTTACCTTTTAATATTTGAAAAAAAAAATGAAAAAAAAAGTTGAACACTATGAACATAAACGAATGAACACATCGGGATCATACTCAAAATACATACTCAAAATTTCTCTTCTAAACGCATAGAGAAAAACTTTTTTCGACAAATTTTGATAGAAGACTTTGCCGTTTTATTTAAACTCGTTATATCAGTAAATATTCGTGATGTTTCGGATTAACTTATACCCGATTCAGTTTTCACAACTGTAACGTGCTGATCTTTAACTAAGTGAAATCATAAGCAAATTCTATTCCTAAATAAGTCAGTTCTAATATCTCCATGACTGGTGTCGTTGTCAAGGCTTTTAGCTGAAAAACAGGGTACAATGATAACCAGAATTATTTTAATGCGTCGTAACGCTGACTTTATTTTTCAAGAAGAGATAAGCATAAAAAAATCTCCATTAACATTGGTAAAACAATTTGTTTTAACCCTTCGGGTACTCGACTACTGTACGGTCAAATAGTGCTGTGTCACAAAATAATAAATAACACAAACAAAATACGCTCTGACGGACAGATTGTTTAGGTATTCAACGGTTGCAATAATATATATTTCTCTGATTTTACTTATACATTAGATAGAATTTTAAATAAACATATTAAGTTTAACATTCTATTTCTAGTTGTCTAGTAGTTTGATCCTTCATTTTCACTCTCATTAACAATAATGTTGATTTATGACTACCTACAAGAAATCGTAGTGCTTTATAGCCTGTTTCCGATTATAATAACACCGGCACACAAAAAAAAAGTTGTCAGTACTTTTGACGGGACCCATATATCTCTATGTATTTCGACCCGCTGAATCCGAATTTGAGGTCAGTTTGACCCGTACACCGTCAAATTTTCGAGAAAACTTTGAAAAACCGAAAAAAAAATGACGAAAATCGGCAATTTAGGCGATTAAAATTTTTTTTTTTGATCTAAACTAAGCATGATTTTTATGTATTTTGACCCGCTTAATACTTATCTGAAGTTTATTTAGACCATTAAAAGCCATTAAAAGTTTGAGTAAATTCCAAAAAACCCTGAAAAATTGCAAAAAAAGCAAAAATTCCGGATATTGTGTTTAAAAAAAAATTATAAAATTAAATCAATCATGATTCTCATGTATTTCGATCCGTCGAATATAACTCTTGAATTTATATGCCTCAGACATCTCTAAAAATCTAATTAGATAAATGGCAAAAAACCACTGAAAATCAAAATAAATCAAGTCCGTTATGATAAAAATCAGTTTTTAAATAAAAATAAAAAATGTTTAAGATATTATCCGATCTGTGGAACATAAATTTTAAATTTTTTGACCTAAATCCTCAAATTTTTTTATTTAATTCTACTTTTTTTGATATCGTTTTCATTACACTGGTGTCTTGGTGGAATCCTCCGCCTTACTCGTCACTGTAATCACCAAGATTTTCAGGAAAATGTAGAAATTAAGAATCTAAAATGTGCAATTCAAGATTTATCAAGCAATCTTAGGTTGTAATTGAAATAAAGTTCACATGAGAATCATGATTGATTTAATTTTATAATTTTTTTTTAACACAATATCTGGAATTTTTGCTTTTTTTATTGCAATTTTTCAGGGTTTTTGGAATTTACTCAAACTTTTAATGGCTTATGGTCTAAATAAACTTCAGATAAGTATTAAGCGGGTCAAAATACATAAAAATCATGCTTAGTTTAGATCAAAAAAAAAAAAAATTGAAATCGCCTAAATTACCTATTTTCGGCATTTTTTTCGGTTTTTCAAAGTTTTCTCGAAAATTTGACGGTGTTTGGGTCAAATTGACCTCAAATTCGGATTCAACGGGTCATAATACATAGAGATATATGGGTCCCGTCAAAAGTACTGACAACTTTTTTTTTTGTGTGTGCCGGTGTAATCGATATTTTCTGAATTTACCTGAAGTACCTATAACAAAAAAGAATAAAACTCGCATCGAATTAGCATATCAAGAAAATAAACAGTGTTAAATAATCATGAATTGCATAAATAACATTGTTGCTCAAATATCTACTCTATTAATATTATTAATGCGAAAGTTTGTTTGGATGTTTGTTATTCTTTCACGCAAAAACTACTGAATGCATTTAGATGAAATTTTACATTAATATAGCTTAGACATCAAAATAATACATAGGCTACAATTTATAAAGATTTTGTGTAATTTGACCAAAATATAACAAAGTTTGAAAATTATAACGTGAAAACGCGTAAGTGAATCCTATTCAATGGCGCTTACGACCTGTCGTTTCGCGAGAGTTCACTAAAGTGTCGACTGGATGGAGTAATAAATATGACTGTGAACTCTGCGAGCGTAGAAGAACGTTTTTTGTATGAGAGTCTTTGTTACCGAGCTTTAAGAATTTGATACGGATAGTCTGAAGCCTGGGGAAGGACATAGGCAACTTTTTGTCAATACAACCACGCGGGCGCAGCCGCGGGCGGAAGCTAGTTTAGAATATAAAACTAATGACAAACTTTTTGGTGTAGTAGTGCGAAAGTTCCATTAACGCCGATGGTCGCTGGTTCGATTCGAGCTATGATATGTACTCATCATCATCATCAGCTTATTCTCGTCAGCTGCTCGACATAGGCCTCTCCAATAGCTAGTTCGCCTCTGCACTGTTTTCGGCTCTCAATTTTCAACAATTTACGGTTAACAAAAATTCGTTTCTGGTTTGGGTGTTTGTCCATGTCCTCGAGTACAAAAGGTACACAACAAGGACAAAAACCCTTGCCCTTGTACTCACAGTGTACAACTCCTCACAATAAGTCGGAGAGCACGGAGTATAAAGTATTCATTCTTCGGTATTCTTGGCCGGGATATATTAAACTCACCCGCAGTGGAACAGAGAATAAATACGTATTTCATAAGGCGAATCGTACAATCGGTCATTTATCGCAACTCGCCTCGCCGCACTGTGTCCAGTGTGTAAAGCCTCTTAGTCAGATCACTCGATACGTTATGAGTCAGGAAACTATTTGCTTCTTTTTGACGAATATTTTTGGCAAACCGCCGTCTGTAATACGTGTAAAAAATGAGTTATTAGTGTAGGAAAGGATAAAATGAAATATTATCGAGATAAAAATTTTCCATTCTTGTTTTTTTTTAAGCAACTAGTTTAGCAACATGCCAAAGACGTTATGATGAATTTTTTCCTCAACTTTATTCGAACGGGAAAACTTTGAAAGAACAGTCTAGAATTTTGAGTAATATTTTAAGATATAAAACATAAATTTATAAACAATTTGCTACCATATCCTATTGCAATGAGTACAAAGATTCATTATGAGGTACGGCTTAAGAAAAAAATCGTAAGATCCCACTTCATAGTAGGGTTAGAGGACTATGTTCAACAGTGGGATATTAATTACAGACATTGCAGTATTTTATATTTACTAAAGCCAAAGCAGTGGATCTCCCACAGAATAAATAGTTAATCATTTACTTTATCTTATAAATTCCCACATCAGCGTTTATCCTATAAAATATCGTCAATTAAAGGGTGGTGTGATGTAACATAATTTTATATACGAGTATCGGATCCATCGAACAACGGCATAATATAATCCTGAAGCTCAATTTAATGAATACATTCTCTATAAACAATGTTATATGTATTCTAATGAAAATATTTGTAATTTAATCAGTGTTTTTTTTTTTGTACCAATTAAAAAAAGACTAACTCACTAACTATAGAAATTAGAGAAAAAATTATCTTATTATAAGATAATATAATAAAATTGTCCACGTTCGTTTTCCTTATGTTGACGCGTCATTCTTTTAGTAGATCCTTACTAGTATGTGTGCATTTTCGAAACGCACATGTCAAATATCTACTTCTAATTTAATTTAAAAAAAAAAATTTTATTAAATAATTATTTATTTTATTTATTATATTATTTTTATTGTATAATTAATTCCTCTAATTTATAAATTTCTATTTAAAAAAGAACAAACAAACATCACCTGTATTTGTTAAACATACTAATATTATAAATGCGAAAGTAAGTTTGTTTGATACGCTTTCACGCGAAAACTACTTAACGGATCATCATGAAACTTAGAAGAAGAAGTAACGTAGGATACTTTTTTTCAGTCACGACAACCGACCGACCGAGCTAGTAGTAAATAAATCAGAATATTATCTATATCAGTCATGCTCGTAAGACCAGCCGTGCTCGAAAGAAACAGATTGATTTTTCGTGATACATATGCAGAGCGACGTCACGCCGTATGGCTTGCTTACAGAAATACAGACATTACACAAGCGCAATATGTGAATGTGTAGTACGTGCCAGTTTTATTTAATTTACCTATATATTCGTTTTATGTTTTACACTTCAAAGATATTTAGATGAGATTCTCAAACCAATCCACGTAACACCAGACGACCTAGATCCTACACATATAAGAAATAGTTCAATGAATGTTATCGTGTAATCCTAACTCGAGCAGGCTGTTGGATTAATCCTTAATAAATTCATATTGAATAACTTTCAAATGAAATCATATTCATAAAGCCTTAGGCTTGAAAAAGAATTGACTTTCTAATTATATAATAATTATAACTTAAGTTAATATTATTAATAATAATAACTTAAGTTTAATCTAATAATTTATATTTATCACTCCAACAAGACAACATTACACTCGACTACTACTCCATTGCCATTATTTAAAATGTTTCATCACTTGTCTTTCACTGGAGTTGTGCTGGACGTTGAATAGGTTTGATATAGCCATTTTCGAGAACTGCTATTAAATAATATACAATTTTTCGATGAAGTTTTTTCTGTGGTTTTTAGTAGGAATTAATAACAATACATAATCTTATATCTTTAAACGAGCAATTCTTATATATATATAATCAGAATCTCGGAAACAGCTCCAACGATTTTCATGACATTTTGTATGCAGGGGGTTTCGGGGGCGATAAATCGATCTAGCTAGGATTTATTTTTAGAAAATGTCGTTTTATCCCTTTTTTTACGCAATTAAAAATATCATTAGAATACGAAAGTAAATTTCACTGTCATTGATAAGCTTATAATAGCTCGGATAGGAATCGGGCGGATTCGAAATCAGAAAACCCGGGTTCGAATCCAGGTGTTTACAGACCAATTTTTTTCCTTTTTTTTCAAGTTTCTTTTTTTGTGAGAAAAACTATTATTGAGAGCTCTTTTTATTTTTTATGTAAATAACCAGTTCCTATTATTTTACTAATATGTCGGTAAGATCGAAAATATTATTTATGCTTCATCAGTATGTAATGTATCTAAATATAATTTAACCGAGCAAAGCTCGGTCATCCAGGTACTAAATATTATAAGTTAAACGATAGTTTAATTACCAGTCGTAAATTGTATCCTAAGTCAACAATTAACTAAAACTATTTAAAAGTATATAAAGCTCGTTAGCCCGTAAAGTTTATTTGCCTTCGAAAAGGAATAAGTTTGGTTAGAATATGTAAATACAGCCTAAAAACGAAAGACGACCGTTCTGGTTTAGTGGTACGAGTAGTCGCCTCAACGCTGGTAGTTGCGGGTCCGATTCCTGCTCGGGGAAGATATTAGTATTTGTGCAAATATTTGTTTGCATTCTAGGTTTTTTTTTTATGACAAATAGACAGGCATTTGACCGCTATCTCACCTGATGTTAAGTGACGATGCGGTCGAAGGTGGAGCATGCCTGCCTAATAGCAGTCTATTCACTCTGGCCTTGAAGGCACCCAGGTTGTATCGTTCGGGAAACACAGACGCGGGCAACGAGTTCCATTCCTTAGCCGTGCGCATCAAGAACGTAGTGCCAAAGCGTTTTGTGCGCGTAGGTGGCATATCAATGACATAAGGATGGAACGATCGACCGCGCCTAGTATCCGTGTCCTAGGTGTATGTATGTCTTTGTGGGATTCCCCACCGTGCCTCGGAGAGCATGTTTAGCCGTTTCCTACATTCTACATGTAGAAGCCTTTGCCCTGTAGTGTGACGTTACAGGCTGATTCAATTTATTTCAGTCAAGCACAAAACAATAACTTTTTGTAAATAAAATTTAGATATGGTATCCTTCTAGAGCCATCTACTTACCTAGGCTAGTTCGATAACTGTTCTATTATCAAAATGTATTTACAAAATTTGTAATGTCCAATACAAAGCATAAAATCAACAATTACTATACATACATCGAACAGTCACATATATAAAATATTTTTAATATTAACATAATTATGATAATATTGTTATCCACAATTATGTAACAGGTAATACCAATAAATTATGTAGTTTAGTTATATTTTTGAATTCTGAATCATTTTTACCTCTACTTTGTATATATATATATAGATTAAAACTCTAAACTAAATTAGTTTTAAAAATTCATCTATATTCGCCAGTGTATCGTAAAATTAATAAGTATATTTCATTTAGTCATTTATTAATTAAACAATATTTAATTCTATTAAGCCAAAACTTATTAATTAAATACAAGATTATGATATATATCCCCGAGCCTTCGTAGTAATACGTATTAACGTAATACATTTTTTTTAAATCACGATTTAAAAGTGCCTTTAGATTCTAATAGAATAAAGTATATATTTTGATTTTTGATTCATTCATCAACTAAAAGACTCTGTCTACAAAAATTATTTTGCGTCCTCTTGGGCTTTATTAGATTTATTATGCCACAGTAACAAGTCTTGAGCGACAATCTATTATTACTTTCGTCTGTTAAAGCGAACTGCAACAAGAACGAAACACGATATGGTAGACGAGTCCAAAATATTCAATTTAATTTGAAGCTGGAACGCTCTTTTCTAACATTTTTTCGGTTCTATATTGAGTTTACGAACGACATTTTCTTATTAATTAGACTTTACTTAAACCTACTATCATTAGAATGAAAGTATATTAAATAACCAAGAATTCCTTACATATAGTGGAAAAAATATTGTTCATGAGTATTTTAATGAATTATAGTAATTGGTACTCAGGTGATCGAGCTTTGCTGAGATGATAAAAACGGCATTTATTATCTGGTGTCATGAGTTTATGACTTCACTTATTAAAAGATATATTTACCTGACATCGATTTTTCTAACCAAAAAATTCAAAACTGATTTGAAATAATTAGAGATAAGTAGAGACTATATCTCTATGACATATATAACACACTGAGAAATATAAAGAGATAGTGCGACACTGAATGATTTTGATTTTTTACAAAACTTTAAAATTAGTGTAAGAAATCACTTCGTCACAATTATTATGATCATAAAATATGACAATAAAGCTTCAAACAGCCTTAGACTTCATAAAGGCTCGTTCAAGTTTCTTTACAAGGGCAATTATGGAGTGGTACATCAAAAGCGGTAAAGATTTTTAAATAAGCACTTATAAAAATTTAGAAGAATATATCTAAAATATTAATCTGGAGATTTTATATATTGCTATTGCCATTCATAGAATCTGTCCGGAAAGAGAATAAAATGCATCGAATTAAAGCATATGAAATTTCCACAATCGAAGTAAAGGATGTGTCTATATTTAACCTGAAGGGGCTGCAATTGATTGACTACATCCCCTATACGGCTGAGTTGAACGGGATAACTATATATACTAATTTATTTAAGTCTATTTACAATCACTTACAACTAACACATTATATCATAATAAACGAGACCTTAAAAAGTAGGATAAATTTAGTTATTAATTACAAATAAAAACATGCCTAGAAATAAACAATTTACCATAATATTATATCTAAAAAAAGCTCAAAGAATTCTATTTAGATAGATATAAAAAAGTTAAGAAGACCCTATGATAGTTTTCCCGAATGAGAATCTCATTTATTTCTCCATAATATCCTCTCTCCCACTCTCACCTTTATTCCTTAAGACAATCATTTATGTCTTATTGTCTCCTCTGCTGTTGTAAGTATGTATAGCTATCATCATGACTCGCCTGTACGTTTAACTGGCTCCTTTCATAAATTTTATAATAATTGTGAATAAAAGTAATTGTGCTTTAGTTGTGTTTAAGATTATTGTTGTCAAAGTATTCCGGTAGAAAAAAATTCAGTCTCCACTGAATACAAAGGCGAAACGATTCAAAGAGTCGAGATTTCAGTACCCACATATATTAATACAATGGACTAGAATTGCAATAGCAAACAGTACAAAAATTGCGAAGTCTTAATAGAGCTCGAGGGAATATCTGATCTGGGTTGGAGTATATAGAATCGCGCGCGTTAGTGTGTGTGTGTGTGTGTGTGTGTGTATGTGTATGAATATAACGCTTGAATATAATTTAAAAAATATATATATGTAACAATACTACATATTTAAAAAAAAAGATTGTGTCTGTGGATAGTGAAACATTATTTTGGAATTGCGTTAAGGAAATATACATATACACACATGTTTTACTTTTTTGTATGGAATAATATGTAAAAATTATAAATGATAATGTTTTCGAATTAAAAATGAAAACATTTTTTAAACTTGGGGCGGCTTATGTCCAGGATATAATAGACTGAAGTGAATAGAAGAGAACGCAAATCATGAAACGGAACACGTAAAGGTGGAGTAAAATATAAAGAATAGTTTTTTATTTCCCTTCCTCATGAAGCGCACAATAATTGTTTTGACATCGCGTATTAATAACGAACCGGCCTCCAGATCGATGTACAACGTTCAAATAACACTTTTAACGTTTACGAGAAGCTTTAACTTTTAATCACACGTAATTTATATATATATTTTCCTTAGTAAGTACATTACCTACAGTATATTATATTCCTTTGTACCAAATAAGACAACGATACAATATTTTTATTTATAATTTATATTAGTTTTTTTTTTTTTTTTATTAATATAAGTTAAACGTAACATATATTATGTCGTGGCCATATCGTAGAATTGGCCATATCATGAAATGCTCGAGAATATGTTATGTTAACATGTTAGGTTAGGTTAGGTTAGACATTCTTTAAATTATTATTATTGATCTTGCTAAGACATATTACGATGTGGTCAATGGTCAGTGAAACATTACACGAAAAACGACCAGTTTATGAAATTCTCGAGCATTTAATGATTTGGCCAATTCTAGGATATGGCCACGACATACTCGTATATATTGTCTTATCGTAAAGTACTTTTCGGCTGCTTCCGCATCTGAATTGATGGCTAGAGGAAACTTAGAAGTGTTCGAGGGACACTGATGAATGGGAACTTTTCTTATCGAAATTTCAAAACTCAAAGTTTCATTTATATAAAATTTTCGTTTTAGTAGGTATATACATTAATTGATGAAATCAAATGAAAATTAAACAAAATTACTTTATTCAAAAGATTTTAAAAGAACTGGATTCGAAATGAAGATTCTGTTGCTAGAAAGCAAAATTCCCGACGGCTACACTTATAAATCATAATTATAAAAGAAAATTGTATACTTAATTGAAAATAATATAATTCTGAGAATTTAGAAAATGGTTTTTTTAATTTATATTTATCTATTTTATTTGTATCTGTGACTCTTGCCATATTTAAAAAATATGTCCGAGTGCGTGTCGAGTCACGGAACACAATGTACGGTATTCCTTACAGATTTATTTAATAACGAAAATAAAACATCAGAGCCAATACTTTCTAATATTTGTAACGAAAAATATGTTGCTGTGCGTTAAGAAACCACCCTATTAAACCTAACAAGCCTTTCGCAGGTATAAAGGGATCCGCTTGACCCCGTTGACCTCAGGGAACATGTGCCAATACAGGTCAAATATACTAGCCTTGAGAGTCTAATTCAGATAAACAACGAAAATAAATTGTTTATATAATTATGTAAATTTCTGTTTATAGATATTATAAGGTTCAATAAGAGAGTCGATGACATTATATTAAAAAGTACTTTAACCACTATACTATGTTTTTGTGTCTGTGATTTTTTCATAATTTCGTGTATTGTAGTAGACTTAAAAGTATTTCTCTAATAAGGAAAAAAAAAACTTGATAAATAAGGAATCTGTATAGCTAATTTGATTGTTTGTATAATGTTGAATCTAATAAGGATGAATGTGTATAAGTTATAAAAAATGTTAGAGAGCACAGATTGAGCAAAATAAAATATTAAATCATACCTAATTAAATCGAAAATTTCTTTATTCGAGTAGGCTTCAAAAGCTCTTTTGAATCGTCATTTTATACTATATAAATTAATTATATTTATTGTCAAGCTACCACCGATTCGAAATGTAGATTCTGTTGAGATAATGATGATGTGTGAATCGGCAAGAAACTCAACAGTGACTCTTTTAAAAATCGTCAATAAAATGAAAGATGGCGTCACTAAAGTCACACATTTTTGTCATTTATATAAACCTGTTTCGAATAATATACTTTGGCCTTTTTAAGTAGTTTATATTAAAACTTATAAATATATATATATATATATATATATATATATATATATATATTATTATGAAGTTTATATTAAAACTTTAAATTTATTTATTGACTGATTTATTAGTTAGTGAGATTTCATTATATATGCGAATACCTTGGCCTAGAAAAGAAACGTTTTCTTTGCTTGGGCTTTGGGATATATAGGTATATATATATATATATATATATATATATATATATATATATATATATATATATTATATAGTGGTAGTGGTAGTGGTAGTGGGCTCAATTTTCCGCATTTAGACTCGCTTCTGGTCCATTATGCGTGAAAGAGGTCTGACTAATTTAGCCAGCCAAGCTCCTTCCAGAAGCTCAGAAGCCTCCTGGGGCGTTCACAGGCTTCTCGGAGTGTCCTTACTTCTTTAAGGATGTTTGCCCGGTGTGTGGCCACTCCCTCGCACTCCAGGATTACGTGGGCGGCTGTTTCTTCTGCAACTAGACATCCCCGGCAAAGGGGACTGTCCGTTGCATTCATAATGAAGAGTTGGTGGTTGAGTGCCATGTGATCGGTAATCGTACCAACAACTATTCTGATGTCTATACGGTTCAGACTGAGTAGTCGGCTCGACAGGTTTGGTGATACTTCAGTAAGTACCATTTTAGACTGTCTGCAGCCAGTTTGGTTTGCCCAACGGGCATTGTGAGCTTCACGTGTACGTTGTCTTACCCATGAGCGCAGTTGTCCAAATGGTAGCGGCAGTAAGATAGTTGGGCCAGCCACCTTTGTATTAGACATATATATATATATATATATATATATATATATATATATATATATATATATATATATATATATATATATATATATATATATATATATATATATATATATAACTGAAAATAAATCGAAAAAAAAGGTTATAAAATTAAATGAAACGATATCTATTTAGGAATATTTGTACAATTCTATCAATTTATCAAAGGAAATTACGTTCCAGCTGGACATAATTAAGTTCATCTGATTCGAATCGTTCCAAGAGATATTAAAGTTGCTTTGATGTTAAAACTCACAAGGAACTCTCGAATTGGATAGATTGGAGTTGCAGATAGATCTTGGAGGATGATATGCTTTATTTTTCATTGTACACTCTCATGAAATCGGAAAGAAAATATTTAATGGGATTTTCGATTGGATCCTCTATTACGGGCATAATGTTCTGTAATTGTGATATATGTATTTAACATATTTAAGGTGAGTAATTGCGTTAACATTTTAGTAATTCTTGGAGTCAAAAAGTTAATAAAGTTTATGATTATCTGATTTTTACATATCCACCAGTTCGCTGTGGAGCAGTGTGCTTTAAGCCTTAAGTTGACTTAAGTAACTACACTATATACGGAAAAGAGGCATTTGCCCAGCGTTGGGGTGTTTATAAGCTGATATCTAACAAACAACTTATTCTAAATTGTGCCGGATTGAAGTCAGCGTCTATTTGCAAAGGGTATAATCACCAGTATGTATCAGTGGTTTGATAACGTATGTCAAAGGCTTATGGTCGCTTCCAACTGACAATGGATTTACAAAGACACGGTCAAATGACCGATGATTTACTGCACATTACAATGTTTTACCATAGAATCAAAACATTTTATACAAGTGGGTTTTAAATGATATTTTGAATAGTCCAGTGTGTTTTATATTAAATGGGAAGCTAGCACCCACTTGGCATGTAGATTCTGCTGAGAATTGCTGTCTCAGCAAGGAACTTAATTCTTTCGATGGGTAATAAGCACGCAATTATAAACGAATATTATCGAGTTCTGTATATAATACGGCTCTAGTTTTTTCTTGCTCCCCTGTGAAATTATATTCCCCATTTCCCGCACTTAAGCATACGTTTATTTATTCATAAAAAAGGCTAAAAATGAAGTTTCAACTATTTGAAAAAAAGGTCAAAGTTTCTTTTTCACATAAAATGACGATATTAGCCAAATTTTATGTACCTCACTTCAAAATTTTTCGCTCGACGGATACGAACCTGTCAGTCCGGATATACTATTTTATAACTGAACGGAAGAGGGGGTGAGGGATAAGATAAGATAAAAGACCGTATTGCTATGGCATATTTGATGCATTTGAACCGCTGTGAGCAGCGTGGCAGATATAATTCTAACTCGACGCTTTAATAGTGGAAGAGACCTATGTTCAGTATTGGTACGTTTACAACTACCAGGTCTGTACCTGGTATTACTAATAAATCGATTTTCATCCTAGACTTTTGTCATAATTCTTAGCAACAATGATTTGAACATATAAAATTACCGTCTATTGAGAGTAGTTAAATTTGAAATTCGTAATTTTTTTTTTTTTTTTTTTTTGTTAACAGTCCAAGTCAGTTTTGTTTTTTATCATAAATAATGTTAATGTTAAAATACAAAAACATATTGCGCTATTTAAGAGATTAATTTTCCCGATTACCCGCAATAGCCGTTTTAAACAACGAACCGCGTAATTAGAGCTACATAATTGAACATTATGCAATACTCAAATATTTTTATAACAACAAAGCATCTCCATAATAAAATATTGTATTTTAAATTATGGTTTTATATACTTTATAGATATAAAAAATTGTATCCGGCCGATGTCTATGAATGCGATAAATTAAAAAACAAAAATTAGGGATTTTTATGAGAGCAATAGAAGTCAAAATGATTAATTAAAAAAGAGTTATCTGTCTCTGTGTATAACGAAGTCGTTTCGTACATACATATAATATGCAACGCAGATAAAGTTGCAGGTATCAACTAGAAGAATGATAAAATAAAATAACTGAGACATATCTAAAATTTAAACAAGGTAATAAATCGATAATATAAAACCGTGTTGACTTAATTTCGAAAGCGCGTGGCGAACTACAACCTTTCTCTTGAATAGAAGAGGCATGTTTCCAGGCAAGGTATTTGTTTGATAAAGTAGCGTGTGTAGATTTAAAAAAAATACTGGTCAGGATTTTGTATACTGGTTGGTAAATAAGTCAAGTCACTAGTTATTACGAACGCAACACAATCTATAGATCAGTAAACGAAAACGTTAATAATTTTAATAAACATACAAAACTCGATTTATTTGAAAGAAATAAAAAATTATTTGAATTGTAAATATGTATACCTAATATTGTAAAATTTCCTTAAATATATTTTTCGCTGTGAAATATAAATAAAGTTTGAAAGCGAAATATTAATATTAAAATAATTTCTCTATTTACATTAAAATACAAATTTTATCGTAAACACCACACCGCACTTTCATTCTTCAATTATCACAGACACTTAACAGTTACGATTCTATTTCAAAGCATAAACAATTAACTACTCTTAACATGTAAACATACTATTTACCACATGCGAGTTGCACGAAACCGTCGCTAACTTTCCGTTAGTTAAGTTGCAATTAATCTTAAAATTAGTTGATCTTATGATTAATTTAAAGCTGTTGGAATTAATCATCCGTTAGATAGGTCTATAATTAAACTAAATTTTTTTGTTAACTTAATCAGATGTAGGTTTCGTGTAACAGATAATCACGATTCTTGTGATTAAATTAGTTTAATAAACACTTAAAATTAAAATTGGTTTCGTGCAACTCGGAGGTAGTTACTTTTGATCTATTCATGTGGTTTACATTGCAGTTACATAAATAGAAAATAGAAAGATAAATTATGATGTAAGAATTTTTTGTAATTAAAAGACTGTTATGTACTAATGAAATTGGTTAGAAGACGGATGGAAGATCTCTCTTTTAAAAGGGACTGAAGCTTAATCACCCAGCTCCGCATTTGATTTGTGGAATTCTTGGAATGCCTGCCGAGAGAATCACATTTTCTCAAGATAGTTTTCTTCATAGAGAACAACATTGAAGGCAGTTTCTGAGAATGTAATCAATAATCATTAAATTGAATATATATTAAATAACGATTGAACAAAACTACTCGTATTATATTGTTCTCTTATATTTACGCGAATTTTATTCATTTAATTAAAAGTCTAAAAATGAATTTTATCGCGTTTATTTAAAGTTACTGTTTAACAATATTTAATTTAAATTATTTCCCGACGTCTCGGACCCTTTACAGCGTCCATGATCTCCCTGAGATCATCAAGAGGAGATCAAACTTAATGATATCCGATATTACAATATAGAGGTAAATTGATTGGGACTGTTCGCTAAAAGTTTTCTTTCGTGTCTCTATGAAAAAAAAAAAACTTTGACTAGAAACTGAGATGATTAAAATTAATATGAAGAAATACGTAAATTTCGTGAATAAATACAATTATATTAAAAAAAATCGGAAAATCGAGAATTAATAAAGGAAAAAATAACTATTATTTAGACAATTTAATAATATACTCGTAGGAATTTTAGTTTTAAATATTTCGCGTTATTATCATTTTAGATAAGAAAAAAATAGTGAACTTTTTTTATTATATAAAAAACCCTTTTATTAATAAACTACGTGTAAAAAAACTAAACTACGTGTAAAAAGGCTATTAACATGAAATAAGTAACTAGTTGATGCTATTCTGAAGATAATAAACAAAACCCTGTCTTGATACGTCTATTTTTCGATTCCGGAGCTATCGTAACCACCTCGTAAAAAAATATCCGGACGTCCATTTTAATTTTACAATTTTTAATTTGAACGGATAATCTCTGAACTAAATCGGCCTGTGAAACTCCCACTTCTGGGCAAAGGCGTCTTTTACCATATAAAAGGTTTGAAACTTGGAGCTTAATCAACCACGCTGCTCCACTGTGAGTTGGCAAAAGAGTATATCTAATCTACAACTGTTGTTGAAAATAAATTGTTCATTTTATTTTATTCGTACGATTTTAATTAAAATTTTGTCTAGAGTGCACAGTTTCACAGAGTCTGAAATTTTATTCAATTGGTGATAGGCTTAGTTTTGGGAGGGCTGCCTAGAACGAATTATAGAAAAAATGTATGGGAGAGACAGACAATATAGTTGCTATAAATATTTTCTCCTTTATAAAGTAAAACGGGTACCAAAAAATTTACTATTGTGAACTGTAATTATACGTTTTTCCGATTTATATATACTTTTACTATAAAACGATACGTAGGTACTGAGTGTCGATACAATAACAATGGAATAGTATTCTATAAGGTATAATTTGTGTCACATATAAGGGTTCGTAAGCAAAATAAATCGTTTTCCGGATGATATTTTTAAATTTTATTATTATTTAGACAACTAAAAAATACACGTGTCCATATATCCTTATAAATATTGAACAAAGTGTGAGGGGTAATTTTTATTAGCATACGATAGTAGAGTGAAATTTTATAATTATATATACAGTTGCTTAACGTTTTGTTCATAATATATCTATTTAAAATAAAATTATTTTAAAAAGTATCATAAATAACATCAGATTAGTCGTAAATAATTATTTTTTAATTTTTCGATTTAGTTTAATACTTTAATATTACATTCGAAATTGTACTCATACTACAACTGAACTTGTATTGTTACTCAGATCATGCAGGGGAGACGACGATTCATGGAATTTTCTTCTGTATTATTCAATTCGTTCGAGCCAAGTTAAAGTTTTCATAGTTACGCTTTATTTCACATTCAGGGATAATTTTGAGTTATTTATCTTCATTTCGGATTTGGAATAAAAATAATTTTATTTTTAACTGATTGTGAGCAGAAAGATTTACGAAAGAGAATGTTATTGGAATTTCGTTACCAATTTTACTGAAAATTCTCAAATGAATATTAACGTAGCACGAAATTGTTGAAAGCTTAAGAGGATTCGGCATTTTTTTTTGTTCGCTTTTTTTCGTCGTTTTAGTATGGTATTGCATCCCAAGTACTAACTCTGACATACGGTCTAGGACTGCCTATCCGTGCGTCCTTTATATCACCCGTAAATCGGTTTCCCTGCGATACAAAAAAAAGGATTGAACCCAGCCAACCGTTTTTTACCACTGTGCCAAACCGTTGTCAATGTTTCGTGTAAAAAACAAGCTTAGTCTTGCTGTTTACGTTTACAAATAAATACGTGCTGTACGTCTGCGTGTACTGAACTGTATTGAATCAGCCTTTTAACATCCCACTGCTGGATAAAGACCTCTTTTCCATACACTTAATCACTCGTCTCTACTCCGGATTGGTAGATAATTTACCTACTCTGAGTAACGATCGTTATCACTTGTCTATGACTTGACGGTTGCCAGATAATTCTAGAAATGTTGTAAGTTTTATGAATATATAACATAAAGGAAAATTGTCGGACTATTAGGTTCGATTAGTTTCTTTTATCCATTTACAGTAAAAATATAACGTAAACAAAAGAAAATAAATTTTAAAAACAAAAACAAACAAACTGAAAACTTTGAACAAGTTTTAAATGGATCTTTAAAGTTTAGTGGTTCTATGAGATGCGAGAAAAAATTGTCGGCAACTTCACCAGGAAACATTGGTGGAAAGTTAGCAACTTTACTGGTCTCAAAAAAAAGGCTTAAGTTCAAATAAAATTAAATTTTGGTCCCGTAATTGACATTATAGGGTGCACAGAATTGTCACGGTCAGAGGAAAATTGACAGCTGGGAAAAGACTTTCCATCGCATATTTGTACATCATCATTATTCCGAAGTATGTAATATTATTACGAAGACATTTAACTTTCGAGATGTTTTCCTACACGTATCTAATACTAATATCTAAATGCGATATGGATGGCGGGCTTGGAAGTGGAGATTCCCCCTAAGGGTAATTTATTCAGGCCTCCCTCCATGCATAAGAACAAATTTATTGCAAGTACTAAAGCATATTGTATTCGCACTTCTAAGTCATTTAATCGTTAATGAAGCTCTTTCACTGTAATTTATTATTTATACCACTTTTTTTTATGAGCATTGTGTGTATGATTAAGTTTCTTTTGTAGTTAATATTGAATACAAATCCTCATATAATATTGGCTGAATCAGCCTGTAAACGTCCGACTGCTAGGCTAATGCCATTTCTCCATATAAAAGAAGGGTTGCAGGTTAATCCATCACGCGTTTCAACTGCGGGTTGGCGGATTATTTCGCTGCCATGAGTAACGTGTATATGGTAATAACCAGGACCAACGGCTATACATGCTCTCCGACTCACGGTGAGCACAAATACTAATATCTGCTCCGAGCGGGAATTAAATCCGCGACAACCGGTGTTAAGGCGACTACTTGCATCACTAAACCAGAATATTTTTTTTTTTTAAATAAAAAATTGGGTGCGTTTGACCTCAATCTTGTCTGATGGTAAACAACGATGAAGTCTAAGGTGAAGAACGCGAACTCAAATAATGGCTGTTCACTCTTGCCTTAAAATCCTACTTTAAAACGAACAAATGGTTTTAAAAACCGAAAACGATATGTTTCAATGTAATTTTCAAATCGATTTGAAACAACGTTGAAAGCTATTAATATTAAATGCGTTTCAGGTTTCCGTGAATTTAATTTTAACTTTAATTAAGTCTATGGTATAAAGTACCACCGCAATATTATTTGAAATTAATATCCTACTATTAATCAAAATATGTGTCTCTACGACATAGATTAGACCCGCGGTTTTATCCGCACGAGTTCTGATCTCATGAAAAAAAAGTTTAAAGGTTTAAGTTTAACAATACAAGTTTAATCGGATTAACTTCCGAAAAGTGGACACCGGATTTCGTCATGAAATTTGGCACAGACATTACATTTGATTATATATGAGTCCCATTAAAATAATTTTTGGTGATGTGCAATATTTTTCGAAATATTTAATTTTTTGAGTAGGTACGCTACTTATGAATCACGATTTGAGAACCGCTGCTTTCAAGTGCGACTTTAGCCGAAAATTTTATTTTTTACTATCTAAGATGCTTGTTTTCACCCGCAAAATTATCAATGACTTGGATAGGTATTTTATTTTTTTAATGATAAAAATGAATTATTACGGTTTTGTTTCAATAAGTCGAAACCTTTTAAAATCTTGTTAAAACAGCATACTATTTCAAGAAGTAACATTAAGTATACCATTTTTTAATATTTTCTATTTATGAAATTTATTGTTTGTTTCCTTGCCGGGTAAAGGCCTCTTTTCTATATAGAAGAAGGAATTGAGCTTTATCCACTACGCATTACGTCCGAATTAGCGGATAACTTCTCTGCTATGAGAAACGATATCAGGTGTCTATGATAACAACTGCGACCGATGGTTTTACGTGCTCTCCAAGGCATGTTAGGGAGATCCATATAGACATATATACTGACCAGAAACATACATTTGTACAAATACAAAAATCTCCCCCGAGCGGGATTCGAACCAACGACCACCGGCGTTAAGGTGACTACTTTCATCACTACACCAGAACGGTTGTCGGTAAGCATTAGTAGCGGTACATGAACTATGAATGTTACCGCATAAAACAACCTCAAACGATAGTAATGCAATTCGTGATAGGTACTTAAAGTATTCTTTAAGTGTCACTTGATTTTAGTGTTCAATTGCATTGATCTAAAAAACCATTTATAGAATGGTTGAATTGTTCGAACCAGGAGGCACATCACTATATAAAATATTTATTATTAATTATTATAGATGGTTCTAGAACGTGGAAATTAAAAAAGTTGATTATTATTACATGGGAACAATAAAAAAGAAATGAAATAAAAAAAGAAACAAATGCTTAAATTTTACTGAAAAATATTATATTAAATTTTCCAACATTTTCACACAGAACTTATAGTATTATTGTTTATCATTAAAATGAATGTGAGCTGAATTCAAGAACAGTTTTACGGTAAAATGTGCCATTAATGTTTCTGTTATGTCTCTAACGCGTCTCCATTCGTTAGAAAAGTTTGACAAGATAACCCATCGCAATACTTTTTCTAACTTTTCGTCGACACATGGGACCGTTATTGTTGCTGTCTTAGGGTCTGTTTCACCGGTTGCTCATAACGTATATCTCACACATAAGTTGCTGATACGCTATCAGAGACTTTACAAGTGGGAGGTAAAACAGGCCCTTTTTTATTATACCGCTGGGAAATGCGTTAACATATCCCGCCGCACAAGGCGACGAGTATGTGGGACTCGCTGACGCGGCAGAACGTGCCAGAATACTTATGCGTGGGCCATGGAATAGGAGGGCCGCTGTCTTGGATATAGAGAACCTCAGGCCCGGCATCTCGATACGGTCGACCGTTATCGACGTGCTTCTGCTATGCGGGCCGCCTCTTCGAAGCTCCTCGCCCGGTGAGCAAGGTGTTGTCAGCATAACAGATGATCCTCAGCCCGGGTGGTAGAGGCACCTGCAACAGCCAGTCGAAGCCGACGTTCCACGGGGTCGATCCCAGGACGGAGCCCTGTGGAACGCCGCAGCCAACGCGACGTCGATAAAGTCGACCATCGCCCCCCTCCCAGAGGACTTAACTCTCCCGGTGGTACGCCTCCAACAGCCTCTGGAGATAGTGAGGCACTTCATGAAACTTCAGTGCCTCCACAATTGTCACAACAGGAATGCTGTTGAAGGCGTTCGTCACGTCCAGTGAGATGGCCAAGAGAACGTCTCCACTGTCCACCGAGGTAAAACAGGCCTTCAGTTATCCTGTTTCACTGACACAACTAATAAAGTACAATTTTTGATTTCGCAAGTTGCAAATAGAAATATCTAGCAGATAAAGGGGAGTTTGATAGCGAAACAAAAAAAATACATATTAAAAAATTTTATCTTTTGTATACCGTTATACGTTGGATAACTATCTGAAACTTTACCAGTAACCGGTGAAACAGACTCTAAAGAGGTTTTACTCTCAAACAAAGGAATGTTATACGAAAATATTGCGATAGTAAACTGAATTCTATTTCACTGTAACAGCTAGTCAACTATTGACGGACAAATCACTTTTTTCCTAAGATGAAGAATCGTTAGCATTTAATCCGTCACATGGCTCAAGATCAATGTTTGAATTAAAACGCACGATATATATATAATATTGTTTTGCATTGTAACATAGTCAAGGTAAAATAAATAACAACGGGATTATAAACGTCAGGGAATCACAAAATCCTCTAACGAATGCGTCGTCATATTAAAGTAATTGTTGACAATAAGTTTATAACAGATAATATTTTATTCATCGAACCGAAACGTGTACACGGTAAAAACTCGTGTAATTAAATTTAATTGGTTGATTGAAAAAGGTAACGTATTTGACAGTGTGAGTGGAAATATTATGATGTTTATAAAAAACTATACCTACAAGTTTATGATTTGAACACACACTGCGGTGTTTTAATACGGCTTTTAATTCGTAACGACGGAACGCACGGACGAAAAATCTCACGTTTGCGAAAGAATTTCTTAAAATTTTGTATCATTATGTAATATATTTTACCGTATTATTCTTAAATTGTTGGTATGTACTGTTTTTTTTTTTTGTTTTTGCTGCGTCAAAATATAAACTGCAATATGACGTCAAAGATAATTTCATCTGGTGTAAGTCAGACGCTAGTACCGCGGCATAAAAGCTCTGCTCGCGCGTCTTAAAAAAAAATTAACAAAACCCTAATTTAAGCCGTGTTTTTTGTTCACTATTTAAGGACCGTTCATATTTTTATACACATAGATGCGTGAACCATACATACATATAATAAAATCATAAGTGGTCTTGTTTAATCCGTATATAGAGTAGAATATTTTAGTAAAACAATTATTGTTACGTATTGTATTTAAGCTACTGTGTCAATAAATTTAGAATTTAAATTATATTTTGGAACTAAAAAAAATTATAATTTAAATATCTTTGCTTGTCTATTTATATGAATGAAAAAATGTCAAAAATTAGGAAATTAATTTTGTAAAAACCTTGTGTAATGGTAGCTTCAATAGCTGGTCACAACTTGGGCATACGAGATTGTTCTATTGTACTATTATTAGTTATTGAATTTATTCGTTTCATCGTTTGTTTCTTTGTTTGAATACTCTAATTTCAAGATTTACCATATAAAAAAAATACTTTGAGTTAATAAGCCATTACCGGAAAAGACTATAGGCTATAAGTGATCACGTTATGACTTATACGAGCCCAATACCAGAAACATCAAGACATCAAGACGCTCACATCTTAAATATTGCGGGAAAAATCGCTTAGTATTATATCAGTGTGAGTGTTGACTCATAATAAGTGGTCACACTAATTGTGATATAGAATTAATGTCGTAGCAAATTTTGAAGGTCGGAAGTCTATTCAGTGATAACAGAGACTTTGATAACACTACGCGACGCAGACTCTTATTAACCTAATATTTGAGTCTCTTAACCTTTGAGCTCAGTTTTGACCTATTTTATCTTAAATTATTTAGGTTACAGTTTAAAAAATATTCCTAAATTGTCGATACTAATTAAATAACTAAAGATTACTTTTATATCTTGTCTACCTGTTTAAACTTAATCCTTTACTTGCTGTAGATGTCTACCTGTTTAAACTTGCTGCTGTTAACTCTTACTTGCTGTACGGATACCTATAAGAAATCACTTTTAGTGATAAGGTCGTCTTTGCGTCATCTTTATCTTTATTATATTTAAGGCGGTCCGTGCGATTCCCTATGTTTATTGTTCTCAGTATATTAGTAGCACGTTTAAACACACAAATAACGTATTATAAAGTTTGTGTGCGCATTCAAGTGTTTTCTATTCTGTACTATTCATGTAAAGATGTGTAAATACGTTGGATGCAAAGCTTTGAAGACCATGCAATTCTAGCGTAAATTATTCCTCTAACTTGAGTTAGTAGTATTGAGTAGTACAGTTTAATCTGCTTACTAATACAGATTAGCGATGGCATTAGTCTGTTTCAAAGTTATCTCTATAAGATCACTTTGTGCAATATTTGTATATCAGTAAGAGTTAATTAAATGTAGGTTGAAAAAACTTAAAGAAAAAAACTTCAAAGACGAAAATATAATGGGCATTCATATAGACAACCTTTCCTCTATTTACCGTTTACGAGATTAATTAAAGTCCGTTGAAATTTTAATCAACATTACGAAAAATCCTTTTTTTTTTTGAAAATTTTGAGGATCAATCCGATAATCGGTTGTAAAAGTGTGAAGACAGTCACCTGATGGCGGCGGCTTTAATATTGTACTCGTATATTATGTCAGATCTAATGATTTATTGACTAAAATACTTTTCAAAACGTATAATAATTTTTTGAATAATCTTTTCATATAATATTATGATAAAATCATTAAATATATAAACATTTGTTACACACGAAACATTAGCTCAATGTTGAATATTATTATATTAAAATATTACGTTGGCTAGAGGTCAAGTTGAGCGTACCTACGCGTCATGATCAGAATGATATTTACATAAATTAAATAACGTCATTACAAAAACGTGTCTCAGCATAATATTAGCTGTCTTATTTTTATGTTACTTAATAAACGGTTTAATCTCAATAACCCCTGATAGGACGAAAATCCTGTGTGGGTTCCGGATGCGAACAGCACAAACACAAATGCCCAGATCACTATAAACGTCTGCATGACATAATATAAAAATTTACACGTACGAACTTTCACCCCCTATTTCATCCTCATACAGGTCGAATTTTCAAAAACGCTAAATCAACTTTTTTTTAAATTTCTTATGAAGTGCCTAAATATAAACTGTTTTTACCTTCGACAATGACGAACTTCCATACAAATTTTCATCCCCTATTACAACCCTTTCAATATTTTTTTTTCACGATTAAAGGTAAACCTATGTCCTTTCCTTTTCATTATCTCTGTACCAAATTTCTTCAAAATCTATTCAATGGTTTAGGCGTGAAAGCGTAACAGAGAGACAGACAGAGAGACAGAGTACGACAGCATGCATTAATTGAAACTGAATTATATTATTAGATAAATTAATATAAGTTGTTAAAAATAAATATATTTGTTTATTGTATTTATTAAAGTTGTTAAAAAGAAATATATTTATTTGACAATATATTATAATTAAACAGTTTTACAATTATTGGTATAGGTTATACTAGCGGCCCGTCCCGGCTTCGCACGGGTCTTTAACTAAAATTGTAAAAATTATACATTTATATTTTTTATCACCTACACCTGCGTCGATACTGGAAAATATTTTATAATAGACGGATTGAGAGACAGATTTATTATATCTATATACATACATACATACATACATACATACATACATACATACATACATACATACATATATATGTATATAGATAATACGGATGAAACATTTGAACTGTTTTTTATTATTAATTATTTTCTCATTGATGAATACCATATTTTAATAAGTATTATTCCCGACGAAGACAAATCCAAAAACATAAAAATCATAAAAATCGTTCCACTCGTTCTCGATATATATATATAGATTACAACTTAAATAGCTATAACCATCCAACTTTGTACAATCAACAAACAAATAACGACCAAATATTTTAAATTTTAACAACGAACAAACAATCAAGACCGTAGTACCCTAAAGTATTTAATTATATACAAAAAAGAAAAACAGATTTCTAAATACGGGCGAGTGTCATTCTTCTGGCCGAAGTTTTGGTCAGCGCGATTCAGAAAATTATATTTTGTATACTGCGCCATCTATCGTATAATTGTAGAATATCGTTTTTATATTTAGTGACATTTAACATAATTAATATTTAACTTAATAGTATATTAATTGAAAATGATGTTTATCTAAAATATTAAAACGATTTCTATTCCTATCCGACATATTTAGTAAACTTTTAAGTTAAATAATAACTTAAATATAAGTTTTGTGAGTTTTAAAGATTCCTTAGACCAGATGGCGTTGGCGGCGTAGGTACCTATTTCTATTTTCTTAAATATTTATTTTTAAATTTAATTACAATGAAACAAAAACTAAATTATACTGTGAGTTATTTCCAATTTTTATGTATTAAAGTTATTAACATTGGTTTTGTAAGAGATGGCGCTGATACAAAAAAATACGCGCTATTGAAATTTATTCTTGATGATATGTTGGGCGCTTGTGCACTACACGGAATTTTACTGCCCGGCGTCCGATTTTTTACGGTCCGACATGGCACACCATATAAATGTATAGAGCGTTTGTGCACTATCCGTAATTTTACCGTCCGACATTTTACTTTTCCCTATTCCGGACCGTTTTTTTGAGTCTTAAAAAATAAATAATAATAAAATACAAAATATTTAAGTATTATATATAAGGAAAATTTATAAATAAATTGATTGTATTTTATTAGTTAATATTTGAATAAATTAATAAACATGTACATATTTTATACGTACTTATATATATATATTTTCATAACTACGATTTGTCTATTATAATGTTATTTACCAAAACGTTCTAAATCCTAGTTTATTTACATATTTATGCACAGTTAACTCTTTATACAAATATTTTATTATTATTTACATTATAATCTTAAAGGAAATCACTTCTAAGCGCCATCTCGTTTGAGCGTGATTAGTTATTGATTCAAAACTACCGGTATCTTATTGATATACAAGATGGCGCTATACGTATCTGCAGTTTTTTTATTTTAATTAAACTATAAAATAATTGTTTAATAAATTCTATTCTATCACAGAACACTATATTAGAATAATTATGTTAAATAACTAGTCTAAAATCTCTTATCTTTTCAGTGATATAAAATTCGCAAGGTTACTACCGAACAGTAAAATTCCGTGTAGTGCACAAACGCTTATCCGTTTTTTTCATTACCAAATCGGACAGTAAAAAATCGGACGCCGGCCAGTAAAATTCCGTGTAGTGCACAAGCGCCCATAGTGTATTAATAAAACGGAGCTTTTAACAGATTTATTATTTGTATAGATATCAATCAAATTGAAAATGATACATCTACTAATTAAAAAACCAGCTATTATTAAAGAAAATGACTAATTTAAATCGAAATATATAATATTATGTCTATATATGATTACACTAGACGTTTAAAAATGAAAATTTAAAATAAATTCACATTTCTATAAAGTTTCGCAATACGTTTACAAATGGACTGAAAAAATGAATATAACGCAGTGAGTATGAATAATAAACCTAATGGATGGTACATCCTCGACCTTCACCTAGCTCGACAACGAACAAAATTACATCCTGGAATCGCGTAGGACTCGCATAGTTTATGGACACAACTTCGTTAAAAAATTCGTTCTGAATCTCGGTTTATGTTTTTTTTTTTTTAAATTGGATGTATATTTTACGTATCGTATTTTTTTTTTTTTTTTTTTATTTATAATTATGTATCGAACAAAATTATTTCCTGGAATCGCTAAGAACGAAAACTTTAGAGACAACTTGGGTAAAAAAAAAAAAGTTTTTTTGGGTAGTTTTGCATTTCCTTTAAAAACAAAATTGCTTTTAGAAGAGTATTATATATTGATTTTACTATGTGTAAAACGTACGTATATTCAGTTCATATGTGGTCGTAACAATTTTTATATGCGAGTTTGTATATCTTCGTAGTCCCTAGGCTATATCCGCGTTATGATTAACTGCACATATGATGCATAGTACAATGTATTATGGTCTATACTTTTTTATAAGACAGGCTTACTTCATTCAAAAATAATAATAATTCTAAGATAAGGGAAACTATGAGATGCGCATATTAAACATGTTTAATTAAGATATATTTAGTTTTATTAATATATACTTATACTAGCTGTCTCCCGCCCGTTAATCGCTGGGCGTATAATAAAATTGATTTTCGAAATCTGGACTTGAAACTCGATTGAAATATTTCTCCTATACGGAATGAAATTTCACATAATATGTGTAATTGACAACCGTCCTGGTTTAGTGGTGCGAATAGTCGCCTCAACGCCGGCGGTCGCGGGAAGATATTTGTATATAAATATTTGTTTCCGGTCTGGGTATATGTCCTTGTGGGTCTTCACACCGTGCCTCGGAGAGCACGTAAAGCAGAATTGATAACGATCGTTACTCATGGTAGGGAAATTATTTGCCGACTTGCAGTGAAGCAGCTTGGTGGATTAAGCTTCTATATGGAGAAGAGGCCTTTGCCCAGCTGTGGGACGTTTACAGGCTGATTCAGTTAGATAGAGATGTCCTTTCTTAAAAATTATCTTCTCACTCCCAACCACTCTTATGCAACCTGCAATAGGGTTGATTTCCGCCAAATCCCATCTTAGCCAATCTAATTATTCAAAAAAAAACCTGCCTTTGAACTCTTGGTTCAAAAGCTCCAGGTGTCTTAGGATACGTAAACTTTTAATGGCCTAATAACTTTCCTTTCACAAATATCGTAAAATGAACCACAGAAATCGACTAAAGAAATATTCCTGCAAAAGTCCGAATTTATAGAAGCTTTGGTTTTGAAGATTCTTACCAAATTTGGAGCCTATAGAAGCAATAACTCGGAAATTTAAAATTGTCATTGTTAACACCCACCCCTGCACTCTTTATTGGGGATGAGTTATCATAAAATCCGTTCATAGATAATTTCTACATCACATATAGAAGAAGCCTATAGGAGCTACAGTTTAAAAACGGGAAGTTTTCATTGTTAACGCCCCGCAACATCCCTTGTGAGTGGAATTTCGTAAAATCCATTCTTAGCTGACCTCTACTCGGCGAAAGGAATATCTTACCAAATTTCAAGTCTCTACGCCTTATGGTTCCAGAGATATCGTGATTTTATCTTCTTTATAGTTACATTGTATTACGTGGAAATTTCAACATTCTACCTATTACGTATCAGGCTGACAGATTAACTTATAGATAGATAAATATATATACATGAACAATAAGGTTCCGTGAACAACCTAATCTATACAAATAATAAATCTGTTAAAACCTTCGTTTTATTAATACACTATATATCATCAAGAATAAATTTCAATAGCGCGTTTTTTTTTTTGTATCTGCGCCATCTCTTATCGTTTTTGGTCGTGCACGTATCACGTAAACAGTACAAAACCAATGTAAATAACTTTAATACATAAAAATTATCGTTTACCCTGGTTTTTAAAAACAAGTATTGGTAGGACTCATATCACCACAGCACACCGACTGCGTTCGGGGCATTATCCATCCAAAAAATTTGCCTTTTTAATTAAAAAAATTGAATCCCCCAACTGTGAAATATGCGGCTCCATAGATGATGTACAGCACATGCTAAATGAGTGTGTCAAATACGAGACGAGAAGAGAATCTTTGATAAAACACTTTAACATAAATAAATATGATGTGGGTGGTTTTTTGTCTGCATTAGCAGAGCCTTTGTCTGATGCAGCAAAGTCGGTGGTTAATATGGTTGTACACCATCAATGATCCTTTTCTCGTTTCGTAGAAATAATAAGAATTAGGGTATGATGGGGCTGACATATCCATTAAGATAAAAGACCCTAAAAAAAAAAAAAGAAAAAAAAAAAATTATGCATAACTCACAGTATAATTTAGTTTTTGTTTCATTGTAATTAAATTTAAAAATAAATATTTAAGAAAATAGAAATAGGTACCTACGCCGCCAACGCCATCTGGTCTAAGGAATCTTAAAAACTCACAAAACTTACTTTTGAGTTATTATTTTGTTAAACTTAAAAGTTTACTAAATATGTCGGATAGGAATAGAAATCGTTTTAATATTTTAGATAAACATCATTTTCAATTAATATAAGTACTATTATGTTAAATGTCACTAAAAATAAAAACGATATGCTTCCATTATACGATAGATGGCGCATGTAGGTGATAAAAAATATAAATTTATAATTTTTAAAATTTTAGTTAAATACCCGTGCGAAGCCGGGGCGGGCCGCTAGTAATACCATAAAAACAAACTATATTTTTAGCTTTTCATAAATTATAAATGTATAAAATAATATTAAAATAGATATTAGAAGGAAAAAAGTACAACAAAGCGAAAACATGTTGACTTCAGCTGGGTGAACCCACGCTGTCGATAAGTGTGTGCAAAACTATCAATTTAATATAATAAAAACAGTGAATAACAAATTATTTTTAATCATCTATAATTTAATCTCAAGCAAGAGATTATATTATATTATGTGATATTAACAGACATAGGACAATACCATGTTACTTTTATTAGAATTATAGATGATTGATTATCTTTCAACAATTTTTTACACGTACATACCACGATATACTTTTTCTAAATGTCGATAGGACAACGCGTTGGTGTAGGAGTCACAGCAATTGACTGATGCGAATGTTGAATGTTTGAATTGTCAAGTGCGTTTGTCGCATTCTGGGCGTTTGTATGTTGTGTCTTTCCCGACCTCCGACACAGGATTCATATCCTACTGGGGGTTACCTACCGTTTAGTGTGAGGTGTTAATTTATTTATAAATAAGTAACTTTTTAGGTAGTTACTAGCATCTTAAACGCCATTTTTGTAGTTTAAAAACAAGGTCATATCATGTGGTATGATATCTATATATAAATTATAATGATGTGTGGGCTTTGTTGCGCTGTCTTTAATGCAGAACATATGACTTCATTTATAATTTTGGAGTAATGTATTTACAATTACCTCATTCAATTACCTCATTCAATTTACCTCAAACAATTACAATAATATTCAATATTAGAACTATAAAAGCTGTTAATGCTGTTAAAGCCAGAATTCGTCGATACCCCACTAGGAAGCAAAAAATCATATCGCGAGAAATGAAAATTCCCGCTAGGACTCTGTCGGGTATTATAAAACAAGACCGGAAGCTCGGTGCTTATCGTCGATATACAGGACATTTTTTTTTTACGCAGGGGAATCCATTTACGGATGATATCCAGGACGCCCGGGTCGGCAGTCCTAGACCTATGTCGGACTCGGCACTTTGGGAGTGCAATACCGTACTAAACCCCTGCGGGAGCCTTCAGCCGCTTTAATTGGAGGGTCCCGGATCTGCAGGCAACAGGATCCCTCCAGCGACAGGCTGGCCTCGGCAAAAAGGCCAGACTTCTCCTCCATGGGGACTGTCCGGCTAACCTCTGAACAGTCCCGACGACGCCGTGTCTAGCAGGACCGGGTTCCCATCCCGGCCCGACACGGGCACAAGGGCGTTACTGGAGGCGCATTAAGTAGCGCCTCCTACGCACCCCCATTCGTCGCCCACGGATGGAGGCCACGTCGGCGGCCTCCTCTCTAATCCGCTCGTCGGCCTCCTTCTGGGACATTACTGTCACGCAGAAGGAGACCATCGCCTTCCAGGACTCGTCGTCGCCGAGCATAGCGGTGATGACGCTCGGGAGCGACAAGTCCCCTCCGACGACCGACGTCAGACCTTGACGCAGCACCGCCCATCTCGGGCACACCTCGAGGGTGTGCTGGGCAGAGTCCACCGCTGCGCCACAATCATGACACTCAGTCGTCGGCTCCCTTTGGGCCGTCCGACACAGGTAGTCACCAAAGCAACCGTGCCCGGTGAAAACCTGTGTCAGACGGAAGGTGAGGGGTTTGCGTTTTCGACGCATCCACCGCTCAAGGACCAGGCGAATGGCAGCTGTTACGCGTGTGCCATATGGCTGCACCGCCAGGTCCTCCCCCCACCTCCGCATTAGCGCTTCCTGCCCTATCCGACGCACACGTAGGATCCCGTCCAACGTGGGGTTCTCACCAAGAGCCCTCCTACCCGAGACGTATGAGTAGATTTCGGCAAGAACCTCCACCACGAGCTCCCACGGGAGGTCGCCGGCGAGAGCAGTAGCTGCAGCCCACGATACCGTACGGTACCCCTGAATCACCCTCACCATATACAGGACATGCCCTAAATCAATCTTTACAATTAAAGAGAGTGGATCGATCAAAACGCCTGCTGTCGCGATATGCAAGTGAAAGGCACAGACATTTCCTCTTTACCAATGAAAAAATTTTCACGATTGAAGAATACTACCTACAATAAGCAAAATGATAAAGTGTACGCTCACAGTTCTAAAGAAGCTGCTCAAGTGGTCGGAAAGGTACAACGTGGTCATCATCCTGCGTCAGTGATGTTTTGGTGGGGCGTCACAAAACTACATTTTTGTGAAAAAACTTCAGCCAAAGTGATTCAAGATACCGTTTTGGATCATTTTGTGAAACTTCTTAGCAATACACTTTTTAAAAATATACCATGGACTTTCTAACAGGACTTTGCACCTGGTCACAAGGCACGAACTACCCAAGCCTAGCTTGAAACCAACGTTCCGGACTTTATAAGAGCTAAAGATTGACCCTCATCTAGCCCAGACCTCCAACCCTTTAGACTTCAAACTATGGTCAGTTTTAGAGGACATAGCCTGCTCTAAACGACACGGCGATATTGAGTCTCTTAAAAAATTTTTGGAGCAAGCAGTGGTGAAATTTCCCTTTGGAAACAGTGCGTAAATCCATAGATTCGTGGCCAAACAGAGTAAAGGCCTGTATAAAAGCCAAAGGTTGCCATTTCGAAGAGAACATTTTTTTATTTTTTGCTGAGACTTTAATAAATATGTAGGTATAAATTTTAATAATATTACATTACTTCATTAAAAAAATGCATTTTCATTTGTAACAGAACTTATGGCTGGACTAGGTAGTCCACGGAATACATTGTACCAAGGCTACTCCTGGCACGGTTTCAAAGGCGGTTCAATAAACCGTTATACCTTTCCGGACAACCTCTCGACTAACTTCCTTATGATTGAGGTGGTTTGTCTTCTATGTATTTCAAGAATATTGCTCTTGAGCAGGCCTAAAATAAAGTTACAAAATCTAATTAGAAATTACGTTCATACGTACATATTCAAATCAAATCTCCAAGTCCAACGTACTAAATGTTAGGCATCTAAAACATATGGAAATAGATACAGACCAGCTAGAATCTTAGTATTAATTTTCGCTAGTAGACCAGTGACGGTGACGTAACGTAAGATAATAATTGATTAACGTTTTTCTTAAATGGAACTGATATTTAAACTAATGGATTACAGGATAGAGCTTATGGAAGGTGATACTGACTGCTGACACTTGAGAAAATAAAATTTGTAGTAAATGTAATTTGACGAACCTGTTATATTTTTTTAAAAGCATTGGTGAAACCAAATTTTTCATTATGTACGAGTATTAGTGAGATTTATCTAAATTATAATTTTGTAAATATCTTGTTATACATTAATATTCTATTTCAACATGACCTTTGTTTTATAATTAGAAATTTCAATATCATATTTCGATAAACATGTGTCTAAAAAATAGATATGTAGTGAAGTACAAGTGATTTCATAAGGATTCTCTTTAGGGACGCGTAACGCCAAAAAAGTTTTAAGAATATGTAGTATATTATTTTTATCTTTTTTTATTTATTTTTCTTATTATACACGAAAATTTAGATTCCTGGCCGCCTGGGACATTAAGTATAATACTGTAGACGTCTGTCCCCGCCTACACATTTCCGTCTCTGTGCAAATCTTTCATGACAATTTTTAATGTTTTCTAACTGAATCCTATTTAAGAGGTAAGGATACCGTCTCCTCCATACAAACGTAGTCGACTGTTTCCACCCTGGATAATGACACTAGATCAAATATTTTTGTAACATAAAACCTTTAACTGCCATGACCATACCCCTACCATACTATACCCAATACCCATACCCCGATGTCTTGATTTTTTTCATATTCTTATTATCATAGGGAGTAGGAGTCTTCAAAAACTAGAAATATTGGCTAATTTTTTAACCATTTTCAAACACTCATTAAAAATAAAATAAAAATAATGCATATATACTAAAAAACGAGAACATAGGGACATTAGTTGAAGGTTTTTTTAGTTACATTAAAAAAAAATGTCATGGTTTGGGGAGGAAATAGTTGACAACTAAATGCTGTTTTGGTCAATAATTATCTACCTAAAACGATCTGAGCAGCAGTTGTCCTTTTCTTACTGTTTGTGAATAGGTCTGGGGAAGCGAGACAGGAACATTTTATTCAAATACCTATTTTTTTAAAAGTCCCTTTCTTCATAATCGAAACACCTTTCCCGAAATTACTTAAAAAGGACGAATTTTTTTGATTCAATACTTATATTTTGCTGACTAAAATAGACCTATTTTTATTTTTATTTGTATATTTCGAACTAATTGTATTAGAACTATTGTAGTAAGTAAAGTATTGTTTTTTGTTTATTTATTTGTTTTTTTTTCTCCTATACAAAAAAGTTGGCACTTGGCAGCCCGTCACGAACAAAGAGTTTTTATCTTTATTATGAAGTGTTTTGTTTTGTTGTATACATAAATCCCCCTTTTTTAAATTGAACTAGGTATGTATTTATTTTTTCTTTCTCTTTTTTTGTATTCTAGTCATTAAGTGTCTGCAATGTTTGTGATGTCCCAAATAAATATATTTTTACTTTACTTAATTCTATGACCGCAAAATATTATTGTCCAATTCAAAAGGCTCAAGGTAAAAGGCGTTCTTTTATTGTATATCCTTATAGAAATTTTGGAAATTCAGCGTTTAGACTTTATCCAGACATTGATCACATGAACTTATCGCACAGACGTCAATGTCAACACGTGTGCGTCTTTAAAGAATATTCCACGAGATAGCGTTTAGATAATAAGTTACTATCAACAGATAATAGTTAATGGGACAGTTTTGGAAGCGAATATGCCTTGAATTCTAACTTGCGCAGTGTGTTTTTGTCATCGTTCATACAACGACGATTATGAAATTTCATGATTTTCAATGTCATTTGGAAAATTACAGTTTTTGTTTCAAGGCTTTCAAGCTCAAGCTAGATGTTAAAAAATTATTATATTTAATTTTTCGTATCATTAAATTTAGATTCAGGATGATTATTTTAGTTTATCTTATCCGTAAAAAATTGTCGACACAGTTTCTATTTTCGGTTTCCACTATTGTCTTATAGAACTAAAGTACAAAATGTACAGAAGCGATATTTCTCAAATTGGTTTAATAAATATAGTTAAAATACAGTGCTGTATATTTAATATAAATATTAACGAAAAAAAAAAACCATTTATTTCAGTAAATAGGATTAATTATTTTTATTAACTTATTAAAGTTTTTAAAATAAGATTTAAAAGACAAATTACGAAGAAAAAGCTTAAAGACCAATTGCACCAGTTGCTGATAAAGTTCAGATAGTTATCTTACATATAACGGTCTTTAATCCTACAGATAAAAGATTTCATATGTTATTTTTCTGTTTCAACATTAAACTCTATTTTCTGTGTCAGTTATTTCTAATCACAATATGTAATATACAGCAATTGAAATATACAGCCTTGTTACCTGTTAACCTTGAGATTTTGTCTTTCTTAAACGAAAAGCTTTACCATCCCGAATAGTTTAGTTTGATTTGGTCTTATTTAGTTTTATTCTGAAACTTGTCAGGTAGCTTTTAAATTATAATGGCTGTACCTTTAATGATTGTAGATTCGATTTAAAGTTCGGTTGACTATACGTATAAAACTCGATCATATAAATACTTGATTTTCAGTTTTGTTGCCGACCTAACATACACATGTATACTGTCATTAACGCAATGGAGTAGGTAAGTTCAGACTTGCGCAAGTTCTGCGAATCGTATAATGAAAATCAGCGACCTATGAAATCTGTATTAGAATAACCTCAATTAATTATTTTTTTAATAGACACTGTTAGGAAAAAGTGAGATTGATTGACATTTAAGTAGTTTTAAGCATAGCAATACTGATAAATTAATTAATGAAATTTTACAATATTATACATATTTACAATTAAAAACTTAAAATAATTATTTACAAACAGTTTTGGTATAAATCATGTCCGCGTGGAATGGTGCTAAATATCCTAACAGCATTTTCCCGTTAAATCGCAATTCCGATTCTTCGGGAAAAAATGCACCAGCCCTCCTGTCACCTTAAGTCTCTGTCTCTGTCTGTCTGTATAAATTAATTGAGTTTGGACTTTCGACCTCTCTGAACAATCTTCACTGTGTCTTCTCAATCCCACGTAATATTGGCGAATTTGTGTCAACACGACTAAAAGCCACACAAAGAAGAAATTAATTGAATTGAATACTGCTAATTGCATAAATTTGCCGTGTGGTAACCAGTACAGAAGAATAGTCCAAACCCCTTTCTTGCCGAGATGTAACAATCGACTAAGGCCATAGTGGTACGAACAACTGTACACTAACCATGATTATGATATGCAGCAGCGACATAATATCCTGCCACAATACTCTGCGCTCTTCAACCTGCCTGCCAAGCAGAGCGAGTATTGCCAATCCCGCCCCCTAACCCCAACCCCCAAATGATGGGGGAGGCCTTCGCTCATCGGTGAATATCCAACGGCTGAAATGGCGATAGTAGTGGAATACTTATAAATTAACCGTTCCCCTCTGCAACTCGTTATCAATGTTTATTCTTCACGCCACGTCTAAAGGCCCATTTTATAATTTTTTTTACCCTATATCACAGACGCTTTTATAGAAATATACCAAAAAAACTATATAAATTATACGGCAAATATGTTTGTCTACCTTCGTAGACATTTCATCACTTATCTATGTTACCTTACCTTCCTTCCTCTTAGCTATCAGAAAAATCCCATATCCGTTTGGTCATTCTGAAGCCGTCGAGTGTTAGGTTTAAAATAAAGTGCTATAATATTACTTTCCGCAATCCAGTGGACTTACTTGTAGTAATAACCTCAGACGGGTGACCTATCCTTAGTCGCATTAAATGGTTGTTTATGAAGACAGATATGTATAGTGCCTCAGTTCTTTTAATTGTACAATTTATTGGACTACGTTATTAGTTTTTTTTTTTTTTTTTCATATATTTTCTAGACAAAGACGAAAACTTCGAATATTAATGACCGTGATACGTAAGGTCACATATCGCAAAAGATTGATGGGCGTTGAAATAATATTTGGGGTTCTTCTTTACTTTGGGACGCAACGGAAAATTTGTTTGACTCTGAAACCTTTAACGGTATTTTGATGATACAAAATGTTTTTTTTTAAATTTAGAATTTCTTCATGATTGTGAAATTATTAAAAAAACAAAAACAACGAATTAAGTCGGCAGCATAAGATAGATCGGTAGTTGTTATTTAAACAAAATAATGAACATTTTTTCGCTTCGACACAAGACAGTAAGTCTTCTTCTCACTTGAATTCTTTTATTCTAGGACAATATAAAATTTTTGACATATTTTACTATCTAGCTTTTGTAACCCTACATAACATACTGATCTTCATTAAGAGTCCTTATCAAATAGAGTATACTTAACAATTTATGTTAATATTATAATCCACCAATTTGTGCATTTTACCGACCTTTATCCTTTGTAGTAGTCTTTGTCCAGCAATGGGACGTATACGACCTATTAAATAAATATGGCTGAAGTGTAAAAAAAAATTTATACGTTATATAAGGACGAGAAGCAAATAACACGAGGTTAACAAATAAATGAAAACCGTAAGCCACAAATACCTTATACATATTGTATATACATATTATACTCCTTGGATACAAATATTTACGTGAACGTGGCTGCCCTATGCAGACATTCCCTTTATGGTGCATAGTAAATAGGTTAGTATATAGCAAATAGGCACGGTACGCACGGCCGCCAACATTGTTAGTGTGGTAAACTTGTGTTTAATAGCAAACAATCAATTTTGATGATGCGTTCTTTATCTAGAGTTTGTTACTGAAGTGCCTTTCTAAAATAGAATTTGAACTATAACAGACATTTATGTAAAAGCATTATTGGAGAATAAATACAAGCGTTTAAAAAATTACTATATTCTATATATTAATACGTGAAGCAAAAACTTTGTACCCCTTTTTATGAAAATTACGCGGACGGAGAAGTATGAAATTTGGCACAGTTAAAGTTTATATGAAGAAGAAGACTAAGTGCAGAATGCTAATATTTTTTATAATAATGCTCAAAAAATACATTAAATTAATTAAAAAACACTAAACACGCTACCGTACACACACATATGTACAATGTACATATATACACAAATTTTGTTTATTATCAGTCTGCTGTCAACACGGTTTTAAATACAGGTCTTGCAACGATTTTTTTATCGAACACGGTTTTAAATATAGGCCTTACAACGAATTCTTTATCACAGGTTCAATAACTGCTGCATATGCTCACCATGTTATACGCAATCATATTTTTATTATGTTGACAATGCTATTAATTATAGATTACGTCGAATTTCGACCACTGGGCGACCACTAGTTATCATTATCAGCTATTACTTTAACAGTCATGGTTTTGATACACGTGACAAATGTTTGTATAGGTTATAAAGATGTCGTGATCAGTATGACAAATGTATTATATGTGTTATTTTAGACTCCTTATATAGGATCTCATAATGACGCTGTTGAGAAAAATAATCTAATTTTACGTCTAGCGATAATTTCAAAATTCAAAGTATAAAACTTACGATGTAAAAAATAATTTACCAACCACCGTTCATCTTTATACGCCTAAATGAAACTGTCACACTAATAGATTAGAAATACGGCTATACAGCCGTATATAATAACAATAACAATAAAAAATACATTTCAGGCAGGTGATAATAAAAGCGTTATAATCTGGTGTATATTATTCACGCAGTTGCCCTAGAGACTTACTGTCGATATGTCAATACTATCTATAAAACGAACAAAGCCTTCGATAAACATTTGTATATATTGCACCGTAATATCGTACAGTGGAACCGTGATTGCCGCGGACAATAAACTACGAATATTTTATAGACATTTTAAAACAGTTACACAAACTGTTATTTAAAAAAAAATTAAAGTGTTTTTTTTTTTTATTCTAGACTGAAATGAAAATTAGATTTCAATGGTATTTAACAATTAAATAAGGATATTTATTTGTGTTTTGTTTGAGGCATTATTAATCTGTATTATGCTTTAGTAATTAAAATAGTTTTATGATAATGAGCTGAACTGAATCTGACTATAAACGTCCCACTACTGGATAAGGCTCCAATCTCCATATTTTTTTTTATGTGTTAGTTGAATAGGCAAACTGGCAGACGTGCCACCTGATGGTAAGTGGTCGACGTCGCCCATGAACATATACTAGTTTACCTGGAACTAGCCCAGCCAACTCATTTATGTGTTGCCTATCCTGAGACATATGATGTTAAGTCTCGGTGCCAGTAATTACACTGCCTGTCTTGCCCTTCTTTCCGAAACACAGCAAAGCTGTTTCACTGAAGAAATAAGCAAGATGGTGTTACCCATGCAGCCGGGAGCGCGGCACAGCGCATCCCTCCCACCGGTGGCGCATCCCTCCCACCGGTAGCGCATCCCTCCCACCGGTATAGAAGAAGGGTTGCAAATTAATCTATCACACGTTTCAACCGCGTGTTGGAATATTACTTTGCTTACTTACTAGTTTCGTGCTCTCCAAGGCACGGTGGGGAGACCCACAAGAACCCAGACCAGAAACAAATATTTTTACAAATACAAATATCTGCTTTGAGGTGACTATTCGCACCACTACACCAGAACGGTTGTCATATGTCTAATAATATTAAGTGCATAATATTTCTAGTCCCTAGTTTTTTATTTTTTATTTTTAGCTTTCTTCTCTTGTGTGAAAACCAGGTATAGGTCCGGTCCTGTATTTCGAGTATTCGAGCGCCAGTAAACCTTTCCCCGCGCAGTGAGTGGACGATGGGGTTCGAACTACAGACCATGTTATAAACCTCGCAGATGGCGAGAGCGACATCTTTGGGATTCCGATGCGTGCAAGACAACTTACATAATTATTATACTTACTATCAGATTGGGTCTGCTGTACCGTACCTCGAACAGGTTTTCCCTGTCGATGTGAAGATGTTTCTGAAGCCAAAAACAATTTTTACCATTTTTAAAGGCTTCAGACCTGGTCTATATAGAATAACACTCGTTCAACGTCTTTAACATTTATCGCGTGCTTCTATCGCAGAAAATGACCGTCGCACTAAGTGACTACGGTCTGTATCGATTCGTTGGCAATCTAGAAAATCTGTGACTTTAAAGTCACATGCCAAACTAGACCTTAGAGTCACGTGATTAGAATTGACTTTGAAGTCGTAAGAATAGATTTTAAAGTCGCAAGCCCACAATACAACGCCAGAGACGCGTACTTTGTTCCGCTTTGTTATATATGAGCCATTATCCACGGCAGTGCACGATTCACACGAATTATATAGGGTTGTGTGTGAATGTCCGTGCGTAAATATGCAAAAGTAAGTGTATATATATATATATATATATATATATATATATATATATATATATATATAATATTAGCGGCACGCCCCGGCTGCGCCCGGGGTATGTATATGTACCTAAACTTTCCTCATGAATCACTCTATCTATTGGTAAAAACCACATGAAAATCGTATTGTAGAAGTTTTTGAGTTTATCGCGAACAGACAGACAGACAGACGCGGTGGAGGACTTTGTTTTATAATATGTAGTGAGATTAATGTCAATGTCTATTCTATCCAAATAGTCAACTTTTTATTCAATCATGTACAAGGTTATGTGTACGCCTGTAAGTGTCCTACAGCTGGGACTTAAAGGTCTCCTCTCCTGTACATAATTAGAATTGAAGGTTAATCCCCCATGTGGTTGGTATTTCTCCACTATAACCCCTCCGAGGTACGTCCGGGGACAAGGAAAAACAACACGAATTATATTAGGGTATCGAACCGTACTTAAGTTAATTAATTATTAATATACGTGTGTCCATATTTATAATAAAACTGTTACAGATTCAATTCTGTAAAATAAAAATATTTAACAAAAATATTTTTTGGGGCAGGCTATGATCGATATTAAAAACATGTCTCTCCATCTACGACGCGTCACGCCAAAACTACTGAATGAGTTTCAATAAAGTTGCCACGATTTGAGTTCATACCAGGAGCTAGGATACTGCCTTTTTATCTTGAAATTCACCACGATTCTCTTGGGAGAGAGGACGATATTCAAAACGTGTACCTACTTAGTTTTAGTTCATTAAAGAATAGTGATTAAATGATCATTCCTTTTTCGTTAAAATAAAGATATATTAAAGATGGCCGCGTAAATATTTCAATGTTTCATAGTACAGACGTATAACCCTCCTCAGTATTACATCCAAATAACTTGAAACCCGGAATGTGCTGAAACCTTTGAGCGCACGGCTCATCTTAAACTGGCGTATCTACTTTATCTAATACTTGTAGTATTAATTGCAAGGGATGGCAATCATAAACGAACTCGCAAATACAGCTAGTATACAAAAATACATAAATGATTGATTTATGTATTTTTGTATGGTTGATTTCTGACTATGATTGTGCTTTTAAAAGGCCTTAAATTAAATAATCGTAAGTATTTACAAAACCGGTTTAGATATCAGTCGATATGATGAATACTATTACGGATACCCAGCATTGCCATGGTAACGTAAAATTGAGAATAATGAAATATTTATCGAGATATTGTATGATGTTATTGCGAGTTTTATATATGCCAGTAGCCAAGAATCGTGTAATATTGTATGCTTCACTACGCGAACTGAAATTAACAATCTATAAATGTGCTTAGGATTGCCATGTTTATAATTACTAATATTGCATTTTGACATATCAATATATATGCTAATTTATCTGTGGGCTCAATAGTTGTCTACATTTTTATCTGTGGTCACCTACTATTATTTAATATTTTTAATATTCTTACAAATATATATTTAAAAAAAACTAGAAATTGGTACATAAGACATTATGTTAAATAACTTAAATTTTAAAAGCGACTTTATATACTCTGTGGATATATATCATGAATGGTATGAAGAATTTTAAATCGTTCAATGATTTGAAAGCAATTTCAGTAAAAGTTTTAGTAATCAAGTAATAGAGATATGCTTTAAGCTCTGTAGCGGAAATACCCAAGGGACGTTCAGTTCATAATTATAGAAGAAATTGGAACGTATAGTCAACATACATAAAATACATGCATGTTTACATACATATATGCTTAAGTAATTATATATGTGACCATCAATATCGTGTAGTTATTAATGATGTGAGAATTTGTAATATTATTTTGTACTAGACGTATATCTCGGTATTACACGAATGGGTTTTGATTATATTAAATTGTATAATATAGTGGTTTTTTTTTAAATAATTTTAATACACCAGCTCAAAATAATTGTTGTTGTAATAATTGTTTTAAAACTTAACTTTTGAGAACACACTTCTGCATTTTAAATACGAAATTTTAGAAAAAAGTAATAGCGTAATATGGGGAATTCAAATATGTATGGGTATTCTTAACTTTCCACGCCTCATAAGCGAAGCGTTGAGGTGGGTTCTAAGACTCTCACTTCACGCAAAACGAAGCATTTTTGGAACTTATGTAAAATGTCTCTATTTATCGTATATTGCACTTTTAAAATAACGTATACACACATATTAAGAAAAAACACTAGTTTTAATACATATGATACTTTTAATGCCATTTTTGTTAAACTAATTAAAAAACTGTTTAAAAAGTTCGGTCTTGGACTTCCGTGTGTCTGTATGTGCGGATCCTGTATGTGGTCACGATAACGACCGAAAGACTTCACTAATCGAGTACTTTTTTTTTTCTTACGCTTCAGTATATTTAGGAAAAGAACCCTATTTAATTTCACGGTCTAATACGATGTAGTTTAAACGGTTTTTAACAATTTTATTGTGAAAAATGAGATTATGAGTCGTGCATTTTTATTTTTCCAAACTATTAAATAGTTTGACTTGAAGGATACTTATTTACTTTTTAACAGCAAGTACAAATAACAATACCCGTAGAAATAAAACTTTTATCTATAGATATGTATATAAAAAAATCCTATTTATTTATTTATTTTTTTTACATTTTTCACTCAACAAAGAAAACAAATACTATTTCTGCAAACATTGTCGTGAGGTGAATTTCATGACCTACATGTTATACGCTTCGCTTGCCAACTACCATGATGTTAACTCAATTTACATCGCTATGTCAATTTAAGCGACGATGGTTCCGATCACAAGATTATATGCGCTATGGAAGTCGTGATCGGAGCCGTTAAAAACAATTTGATCGGTCTGTCAAGAGGTCAGTGGATTATAATATAACATCTTAGTTTTCTTTCCTATTAGATTTTTTTATTTTATTTATGATGAATCGTGTCTGTCAATTAGTTTAAAGTGACATAATATTTAATATGTAATGAGCAAAAGAAGGTATTACCTTTTAAACGTTTCTTATAATAATTAATATTATTTTGCGATAAAATATAATAATTAATATTATTGTGCGATAGTTTTTATAAATATTCATATACACCTATTGTGTAAAATGCCATCTTGTTGCATTGGTATTGTAAGGTTTAAAGAGTTTTAAGATAACGATCAAGATTGTATGGTTAATAATATTTTAAACCTATTTATTTAATACAAGATATTTCAGATTCCATCCGTGTTATGATGCTTGTTAGATCAATAAACATAATTGTTTACAGCTTCGTTCCTCTGAGCCGTGATTGGCGCTTATAACCTACCCTAACAAACAGGATAAAACATAAATATTCTTTCAAATGAGATTTAGAAATTCTAAGATTTAAACAAACATACAAGCTCTTTAGAGTTATTGTATTAGCGTAAAAAATTAAAATCCATCTTACAAGATACCTATAATTAACATTTTTATTACAACTTCAAAAGGTTGGGGTCGATGATAATATGCTTCGTAATAAATCTTAAAATTTATCATTGTTATAAAATAATATTTACTATTGGTATATTTTAGAAAATCCTTAACCTTGTTTACCTCGTTAAATACCTACTGTTAAAGTGAGAATTTCCTCACTCCAGTCATGTAAATGACTAGATAACAACGTTAATATAAACACTTCCCCTTTATTGCGTCTGTATTTATGTCACTGAGTGAACCTAGCCCTAATGGGATTAGGATCCTTGTAGGAACACTAACGCAATTACCTGGCCTCGTTTATGAGTTATAAAACTATTGAGTTTTCATTACTGTGAAGTTAAAGCGAATCCATATTTATTATATTTTTCACAAGACGTCCTAGGTAGTTGCGTCCGCCTAACTAAAACATAAATAACTTGATTTCATGTAATGTATGGTTTTTATAGATCAATGAATGTATAGACAGTAAATTAAATTAAATTATTTTCGAAAACTACTAAATAAGAATATAAATTCGTTGATTAAAAAGTGTATAATAAAACGATTCAATAACAAGATGTGTTTTGAAAGAAGACTTAATTTTTATTCAATTGCATGCATATCGACACAATGCAATATTTCTTCAACAATAACACGCCTGGCAAGGGTAATGGCTTTGAATATCGATGTAGTCAGATGCCGAAATTTTATGGCGAATTCTTGTGTGTACGTATACGAGATTCGGTTCACGTAGCGCAACGTGATCGGTCGGGCGATCGATGCCCGCGCCGGCTGCGGCACCGCGCCGTCGCGCTCCCTGACTTGCATCGAACCGGGACCCTCGTAGCTATTCGGCTTAAATCGTTTTGTATCACCGGAGTGTCGATCTTTTTATTAGCTTTTTGTTTTGTAAATGTTTCCACTCCTATTTCGAATACAGACAATTTTTGCAGATTCGCTACGTAACGATATCGACACATATTATACAAACTATATGATACTAATGACTGACCCGTTGGCGCAGTTTGCAGTGACCCTGTTTTCTGCTCCAAAGGGTTGTGGGTTCGATTCCCGCCAAGAGTCTGGGTGTAATATATGTTTATTTATATATGTATTATTTATATGTATATCTATTTAAAAAAATGTATACATCAGTCGGCTGTTACCTAAAACACAGGCATTAAATTGCCTACCATAGGAACAGACGACCGTGTGTGTGTGTGTGTCAAACATATTTATATTTATTTATTTATATCATTGATCTCGGATAGCTTACAATGTTTGGTGAGAAATTACGGACTATTGAAAAAGACGAGTAACGAATAAAATATTATGATTTTTTTCACTTAGTCGGATAACCTCGTAACGGTTTAGATCTACTCAGACATTTCCTAAATGTTTAAAAAGCGATGTTTACCAGTATTTAACAATCGGTGGCGACGTGTTGCGACACTGCTTCGGTCGACCTCATGGCGAGCCTGTCTGCTGCCAACGCTCACATTTTTGTGACACTATCAGCATGTCACACAGTTCTTACAGTGCCAGGCATTACTAGCATAATCTCCGACGGATCGGTCGAAGATTATGCCATTTACCGAATAGATATGAAAATATTAAACGCATGTTTTCCATTCTACGTTCACTTTGTTTCATTCCGAATTTAGCGTGTTTTGGGTACTCAAAAATATATACAATTATCGAAGGAGTTACTCAGTGAAACCACCGAACTTGGCCGTCTGCCTTGGTTTATATTTAAATTACAATAAGATGTTAAGGGAAGCAAGCGTTCGGTTTCTAGTCAGCTATTAATAATAATGGTCGCCGATGAACCGGAGAGCGGTCAACGGTGACGACAATGGTACTTAGGAGGCTAAACGGAGCGATCGCGGATGTGCAAACGGAGATGAGGCGAGCGCGAATTTTTGACGCTGTCTATTTGTCGGTCAGCACGCGTCGTACTTTTGGCATCGTTGCTATGTGGAAGCTGCTCTTTGTAATGTCGTTATTTTTACCGACATATATTTTAAGGTTGTCAATGATGAACTGCTCGGCTAAATTATGATGTTTCATTTTGAAACCCATGGACGAAACGGTTTTAGAATGTGTCGCATTCAATGCGTCTGTTTTAACTGATGACGCGCCCGCCGCTCGGACCGGACCCACGCGTGGCGGCGGGATGGAGCTATTGGATACTTGATTTAATATGCATTTCCTTAGCGTTTACTGTCGCATCCGTATTCTTGTCACCAATTTATAAATAAATTGCAAGCATCCACATACCCAGACACTCTCACTTTGAAATCCTTAAGCGTTTATCGCACAAATTTGTTTACAACTACTCCTAACTTTACTATATTTGTATATCACCGAATTAAAAATTAATTGACGATTATCTTAAAGTGTATTTGATAACTTTTCCGTTTTAATCAACTTGTATCCATAAAACAAGATAAAAAAATAAATTCGAATACCCAGAGTTACTACAGGAAACTTCGGTGCCAAATCGCAGTGAAGCGAGTGATTGGCACGTCCCGGAATAAGACGGGATGCACTGCTGCCCCACGGACATTTCTAGACATTGATTAACCCAATTACATATTGCCAGCCGCCAGCAATCATTGTTCATATGTAGGGCCATGATTAATATCATACCTGTTTCAATTACAATACCGAAGCCATAACGGGGGAATTTTCAAGGTCTTACTAATACTAATAGATATTCAACAGGGTTGAAGCGTCACTTAAAGAATGACTATGTTCTTGGTCAAAATATATGAATTTCGAAGGAATGGTTTTAAATATAACATTTAGAAAAGAAAGAGATCATTTAAAATTCTGATATTAGCGTTTATTAATTGGTCATAACCAAAGCTATGTTTTTAATACAATAAATCCTGAAATATATTAATATCGAATACTAGGTTTGGCTGAACAATAAACAAAATAGTACAATTCTGTTCAATGATACACATGACGACAAAACTATTTTTGTCTGACGTTTGTTTTGGTGCCAATGACAGGTAGACGTCACAATAATCAAATTCAAGCAGTGCGACAGTCCTAAGTCTTGGCAATCAGCTGATTATTAGTTTTTTTTAATTTTTTTTTTATTAACTTAGCTTTTTTTTATTATTTTTCGTAATGAGGTCGAAATCATTTTATACCTATCTGCTTTGCGGCACAGGCTGTAACGTATGAAGTTACGGAAACCACAAGAATCGTAGATTCGATGCGTCGTCGTTATGTCTACTAGAACTATAAAAGTTGGGAGCGATTTGGGGTGGCAGAATGTGGCCCGCTTGGGACCAAAACGGACGTTTTATCTTCATATTTTTTTTTTTTACTAAATAAGGATCATATTCTCAATAATGTTTTTAGAGGATATTTAGGTATTTACCAGCCCAAACATAGATATAAATATATCGCAAAAGTTATTAACTTTATTGTTTATTGACAAATTATTGATTGTTTGAAAGAAATAAAAGACATAAGCAATTTATTGAGCAATCAAGCCGAATAATGTAACGTTATTTATTAAATACGTAAAACACTTTCACTGCTCTCCTCGTTAATACAATGTAATATTGTAATGGTAATCGAAAGGCTTAACTTAGCATTCCTCTATTTCTGGGTCAAACGTGTGGGGGTAAGGCGAACGTTCGATCAAGTTTTTACAAGTGAGGGAGGCGATTCAGCCCCCGAATCACGTGACCTGACGTCATAAGTCAACTATGCTTTATCTGAAAGTATTCTTACAATCGGCAAAATGTTCTGAAATTGTTTCGATGTAACTCATTCCGTATTTTTTTGTCACTGGATTTTTATGTTAAACCGTTATCTCGTTTTTATTTATTTTTATGAAATTTGTTAGCAGTGTAGCTATTGGATAATTTAACTTAATCTCAGTCATTGTTAGTTAATATTTTCTATTAAGTTAAGAGTTAATATTTTCCTATAATATCTTAGATATCCTTAATATTTTTAAAAGAAATACTTTTGAAATTACTCTCTCGATTTCTGGAATATTTTCTTTCAGTTTTAACTATCGTAAGTCATTGTTCATATTATTTTTCAATATAAATATTGAACTTTATTTTTATAATAATATATAAAACGTCAAAATGTTATAATAAAATTATTGTACTTAGGGTATTTAAGGGTTGTGTTATTGTAATTGATGAACCACGAAAAGGTTAATTCTATAGTGATATCTCAGCCAAGACGGAGCGAAGTTTTGGCAGCGTCATCAGTCAAATTTCTTTAGTCTCATTAAGGCTGGCCGTACACGATCAGACGTTTCTGTTGATTATTATTTTTAGATATAGCAGAACGAGGTGAGATAAGCGTTTGAAGTTTTTCTAAGGATTACAAATAGATAACTTCTTAGTATATCTGTGTCTTCTTAGTAATTCTAGTAGTTTATTACAAATTCGTTGCTCAAAGTACCCTCCGTTCAGATACAAAAAATGCCTTGCGCTCTAGAATTTTTCTATAAGAATAGTCTGATAATGTGCTACCAACCTAAACAAGATGCTAATTATCGGATTTAGCGAGCAAAGGCCTATTTACCTCGTACTCGCACCTGACGACCGGTCAAAGTAGTTATTGTTTAAAGAATTAAAATGAAAATTTAAACAAAATTTATTAATTTAAACGAGTAATCTGGACAACCTGAATTAGTTCGCCGAAATTAAAACGAAAAATGTTGTTTTTAATTTAATGAAAGAACTTTACGAAGAACTGCTAGGACGGAACAAATCGTGACAATTATTAAAGATTTTTACCTCTTCTAATACTATAGAGCACCTATATATAATTATATACTAAATAGGCACCTATATTAGGGTTCTGTAGCCAAGTGGCAAAAAACGGAATCCTTATGGATTTGTCATGTCTGTCTGTCTGTCTGTCCGTCCGTATGTCACAGACACTTTTTTTCGAAACTACCGGGTGTCCAGAAAGAATGAGTGCTATTTGTTTTCCTAATTACAAAGCGACGCGCGGGCGCAGAGGCAAGGGGTGCACATTGTCTAATAGCTCGGTTCGTGGAATTTTAAGTAGCGATGGAGTCGTATACCGGAGAACAGCGTGCGTTTTGTGTGCGAGCGTATTACCAAAACAATAATTCCATTATTACTGCACAGCGTTTGTATCGTGCTCATTATAAAATTCGAACTGCACCTCATTCAAATATCATTCGAAAATGGATAAAAATGTTTAAAACAACAGGATCGATCGTCAGAATTCAAAATATTAGTCGACCGCATAGTGTGATAACAGAAGAAACGATTGAAAGTGTCCGACAGTCAACGAGCGAAAATCCAACTCTATCTGTTCGTAAAAGAAGTCAAAAACTGAATATAAAAAAAAACGTCTTTGCATTCGATATTAAAGCGCGATTTACATCTAAAAGCGTACAAAATTCAATTAGTGCAACAATTGAAGGAGACAGACTATTTTCATAGAGTGAATTTCGTACAGGAAATATTTCAATGGTTTAATAATTTTGAGAATATTTTATTCAGCGATGAAGCGAATTTCCATTTAAATGGCAACGTCAACAAACAAATATTGCCGTTACTGGTCAAACGAAAATCCTAAACAAAAACATGAAAGACCGCTCTATAGCACTAAAATTACTGTTTGGGCCGCGATGTCTTCCAAAGGAATAATCGGCCCCTGTTTCTTTGAAGATCGAAGAGGCCGATCGCTAACTGTGAATACAGACCGTTAATGTGAGATGTTACGAAATTTTCTGGCTCCAGCTTTGGAAGAGTTTCGTGGTTTCAATTCCCGTACTTGGTTTCAACAAGACGGAGTCACGTGTCACACCTCTAATCCTTCGATTGAAGCTTTAAAAGAGTTATTCCCCAACAAATTGATCTCACGAGGAGGTGATATTAACTGGCCGCCACGCAGTCCAGACTCTTCCCTTTGGACTATTTCTTATGGGGTTATCTTAAGGAAAGGGTGTACGAAAATGAGCCAAGGACATTGACTCAATTAAAAAAAAATTGCAACAGAAATGAAATCGATATCTCAGTCGCTGTGCCTTCGCGTAATTCGGAATCTTCGCTCAAGATTGCAGGAGTGTTAGGAGCGTGACGGAAGACATATAGACAATATAATTTTTAAAAAGTGATTCTCCAATGACCCTAATTTAAAAATAAATAAATAGTTTTTACAAAAGATTTTTTATTTTTCTTTAGTTTTACTTTCAAACTGCACTGACCCTTTCTTGTATAAGAACTATAATACTATTGAAACTTGGTAAGTAGATGTATTCTGTGAACCGCATTAAGATTTTCACACAAAATTAGAAAAAAAAATTGTTTTCTAAACTGAATAGTTTGCGCGAGAGACACTTCCAAAGTGGTAAAATGTGTGTAAACCCCCCCCCCCCTTCTGTAACTTCTAAAATAAGAGAATGATAAAACTAAAAATGTTACTAAAAAAAAATAAAAATAAAACTAAATATGATGTACATTACCATACAAACTTCCACCGAAAATCGGTTTGAACGAGATCTAGTAAGTAGATTTTTTTTATTAGGTACGTCATAAATCGTAAACTGCAATTTACCTTTCATTCATTTAACTCTAATTAATATAAAACAACAAACTACAAGAACTTTATATGATGTTACTTGCTCCTACGAAACCCTTCATGGCTGAGTCCGACTCGCACTTGGCCGCTTTTTTTTCTATCAGGCCTTCAGCTGTCTATATATGAAGTTCAATATTTCTGATTAAACTTGCGGTTCAATGAGTAACAAAGATCTGTCTTCACAAATATACAACCTAGACACGGGGTAGGAGCCTGAAAAAAAGCAGAATCACTGCTAACAGAGCCAATGGGCCACTAAGTGGCCTTATACTCGTATTTATAAGAATTCTATAGGTAAATTTTGTTTATTTTGACTAAATATCAAAAAATGTAATAAGTAAAGTAAAAAAGGTCGTCCATAACTGAGTAGCTCATATAATGCTAATGCGATTCTGAATTAAATTAAATATATAAACGTAAGTATTTTTTTGTGTACCACTCGTTTCTTTTGATGGGACTTTAGGACTATCTTCTATTATATACGATTTGAATGCTATCTACACTTAAATAATAAATGTGAAAAGTGTATTCTGTCGAATTATTTTTAGGTAAACATAATATTTGGAGTCTCCCAAATTCAACCTCATTCAGAAAACGTTGCCAATATTCCAAATTTTTTCAAATTTTATTTACTTTTTTACAAAAAAAAAATATCCTGTTAATAATAATAGCTTAAACAAATACACACTGTCCATTTCTTATGTGTTTTAACACAAATTTAATCGTAAAGTATATATATATCATTTGAGAGTGATATTTCACATTTTAAATGGCCCTTAGCACGCGACATGCCTTTCAATTCTTCGTCTCGCTTTACTTCATGACAAAATCAAGTATTAATCTTTTCATGTAACTTCTTGCAAGTAGAATGTTTTTTGACAGACGAAATTGTTATCTTTTACTTTCCAGCTAAAGTCTGCCTTATTAAAATGTTACTCATAATACATGGTCATGTATTTTATAGCATTTTGTAGTCTATATAATTTACAAGGATCCAATAGCTGGGCAAATATCTCTTATCTAAGTATTGTATCATAATCCGGATTGCTGGAACAGGTCACACGAAATTTCAATCAATAATATTTTATATAATATTTTTATTGAAGAAGGAAGTCGTTTTTAAATTATAACTTTTTGCGTCTATACGAGAAAAAAAATCCAGGCAAGTGATAACGAACTTAAGAACATTATAATAGAAAGAATTTTGATATAAACGTCATATAAAAATAGACCAAAAAATTGAAAAAAAATTGTAATAATACACATAATAATCATTATTTTTTTCTGTTCCAGGTGAGCATGAAGCTAATAAGTTTTGCGGCTTTCGTAAGTATTTTATCAATACCAAATACTTTTTTGTAATTTATATATTTTCTTACAAACTTTTACTTTATTTATTTATTTAATTATCCAATAGAAAAAAAAAACAATATTTACAAATTTATAACTCTAGGTAGCAAAAAAAACCACTAAGGTTTGTACAATTATACTATTTTTTTTTAATAGTACAATATAAAATTAAAAAATGTATATAATTTTAGTTGCTAATTATTATTTAATTTTACTTCGCATCTACTTTTCTTCTCAGTTGAAATTTTTAGCGATACAGGTTAAAACGTTCCATTTTCAAGCATTTAATTCATCTCATGAAATTTAACATGAAAAATGTTATCATTTTAACTTTATCTAATATTAATACTGTTATATGTTCTAAATCGAGATGAAAAAAACTCACCAGGACTGGCTGTGTATTTGGATGCGTGATTCGGTAACGTAAAAAATAATTCAAGGTCACGTTTAAGGTTCACTTTTAACTAACTGCTGCCCGTGACAGTCCGTGTCGAATTTCGTAAACATTTTATTTATTTTTATTTTAAATAAGTTTTGTTTGTTTTCCTTTTGTTTTTATATCCCAAATCTCTAATTCTTTTTCTCAAATAAAAGTGATAATCATAATTTATCCGTAACAAAGTAATCGAAAAAATAGCATGTAAAAAATAGTTTTGGTAAAAAAGAAAAAGTGTGTAATTCGTATAAAATCCGTTATTTTGACTTTAACTCTAAATCTTTAATATATTTTTATAGATAAAATTGTTCACTACTTCCTGTTTTGTTATATTTACTCGTGAATTGAGATGATACTGTAGATGAACGCGTGAATTATAAAGTGACGGTAGTTTATGAATCTCCGTGCTAAAACCGTCGATAAATCATCATCATCATCACCATATTAGTCATTGTATGTCCATTGCTGAACGTAGACCTCGACATCCAGAGCGACCGGTTTGAAGCAGCCTCCATCCGACTTCTTCCGGTGACTTTCCTCAAGTCATCTGTCCATCTCGCTTTCTGCTCCATCGGCCATCATTTCTACGAGCTATGTGCCCAATGTCACTAAGTTTGCACATCCGTTGGGCTATTTCGACACCCTAAAATGTCGATAAATTCTGTAGAAAAATACTGAGATTACTATTCTTCTTCGTTCTCGGCGGAGAAGAAAGACATTGAGAGAACATTAACTGAACTGAATTGAATAAGCTTGTAAACATCCCACTGCCAGGCAAAAGTCGGTTGTGTTGTCGGTGTTGTAGAAAGAACATGATTGGGTAGAAATCCTAAGGCCTTTACTAATCCAGAGGGGAACAGCTTGGTTAACTGAGCCAATTATATCCTTCTATTTAATAGAAGAGACTCTAATCAAAAGTGGAATATTTATAGCCCCCATAAGTTTATTAAGTCGAAAGCTATCTTCGGAAAATAAAATTGTCTAAAATAATAGATGTCGTTGTTATTAATGTACTTCATTATATTACCCATAGGCGCCATCATCGAGCGCGGTGTGATCATATTTCCCGCGAGCTTTTAAACGTGTTTTTCAAAGGAGAAAATACGTTATTTTGATATCACAAAGGCGACAATGCTTTAATGGGTCCTTTGTAAGATAGGTATTAGAAATATAGATATTTTACTTTATTAAAAAATATATATTATAGAGAGTTAAAGAGATGATTTAACTGATTATGATGAACATGTAACGTAGTAACGTAAGAGTTTTGTTTGAATCAAACATACTTCATCCTGTCATTCCTGTGACGGTTAGGTTATGACCAAATCGCCACAGCATGGCAATGGTACGGTACAGTTGACGCGGTACGGCACATTAATATAAATCGTTAAGGGAATGTTTCATTCGCGAGTCAGCGAAATAATGATAACTACACTTACCCCACTTAAGAAATCAATGGTCAAAATGTTCAAGAATGTTCTATTAAGTTAAAAAAGACGCATAAACGTCATCTGTTGAATTCGTCTTATTGTCACGGTACGACGATTTATACGACGCGTATCACAGCTAAATTGCCGTACCGTACCATGGCAGAATATTATGTGGTTAATTTCTAATGTTTGGTTGTCTGTCTTTGTTTACCGTGCTATTGACATACTCGAAACTTTATTTTTGTTGGTAAAATAGATACCTATATCGAAAAATCATAAAAACAGAAATATCAACATTAAACTAAGCGTACAATTGTATGCAATAAAATAAAACAAATACGGCTTCGTATTTTATTTTTATGCAAAACTCATTTATATTAAAAATACATGTTTTAAAATAACAAAATATAATCATATGGAATGATTCCATCAACTCCGAGGGGATAAATGGAAAATTATTTTCATTTTTAATCTTAAAATATATTTTTATTTTATAAATGTAAAAATGTATTTTAAATACAGTTTCATAAAAAGTCTTTTAGCTTTCAGCTCTTGACAAGAAAATAATAAATCATTATGAATTATATAAAATATTATGTAATACTTAGAAAATATTATTTATGTACTTTTGTGCTTATGACAACCGTTCTAGTATAGTGGTGCGACTAGTCATTTGAACGCCGGCGGTGACGGGTTCAATTTTTGTTGGTTAAGTATTTGTTTCTAGTCTGAGTGTATGTCCTTGTGGGTCTCCCCAACGTGCCTCGTAGAGTACCTAAAGCCGTCGGTCCCGGTTGTTATCACAGAGACCTGATAACGATAGTAATGCTCATGGTGGGGAAATTATGTACTAGCCCGCAGTGGAGTAGCGATGTGGATCCACCAAACCATCTCCTATATGGAACTTGACGTTTATCTAGCAGTGGTACGTATATAAGTTGATTTAGTTCAGTTCAATACTTTTATGTATAAAATAAAATATACGATATATTTTATATGAATAGGTAAAGATATAAAATAAAAAAAAATTGTTTATCTTTTTTGTTCGTTAAAGCCTATTTATTGAGGACTCTTGTCTTACAAAACATCAAATTAAAGACTCATGAAAGCGGAACTTGTGACAATGAAAATAAAACTATGAGAACTGTTATAATTAATTCTATAGTACAACAAAAATATAATAAATCTAAAATAAACTGTTTGGAATGTTTCCAAACACTGAAGGTTTAACAATTGAGGTAACGTTGTACAAATGTCGGAAACTTACGACACATTCTCGATCTTAATAAATTAACATTTTCCAAATAGTTGTATAAAAAGTAACATAATATGTCCCGCGCGGTTTTGTCTGCATTAAATTCCAATCTTCCGATTGATCGACTAGGTAGTTTTTATTATTTTGAGAATATATAAAAATGTGACCGAATAGACTTTTAAACAACATCGTAATACTCGTAATTTTGTTCTATCCAAGCTTAAGGGACAGGTACCGACCGGTCATTTTATAGGGTAGTCACTGTTGGCCAGCACTTTCTTGGCATACTCATGAGCTTCACGTCATGGAGATGCAGATGCGGAGGTGGATGTCCAGCGTAACACGACATGACCGAATACACAACACTTTCATCCGTGGCACTCTCGGAGTCCGTGACGTAGCCTATATTCTCCAAGAGCAATGCCATGGCCATGTCACGCACCGGTTTGAGGATTATATCAGAAAAAATGTGCTTTGACAAAAAGGGGTGGGCCCTTTCTTGATCGCCCTGGGAATAAACCTCTCAGGGCGACCAAAAAAGCGTTGTCTGGACGTCGTGAAGCAGGACATGAGAATCAATGAACTAATAATGGTTGATGCTAAAAATTGGGCAAAATAGAGGAGACTCAGTCGGAAGGCAGACCTTCGCAACAGCTGAGATTAATAATATCAGACCGAAGAAGAAGAAGAATAACTTCATTATATATGATTTCCTCTCAGATATCAATTTTCAAATAGCACAATTCAACTCCATATGCGATGAACACATTTGCAAGTACGAAATGATTGTTTTTCATTTATACGAGTATACGAGTATATGATATTTTCGAAAATCAAGTTGAGGACTATTTAAAACCAACTGTACTATTAAAAATAAATAGACTAGCATATCACCTACTTATTTAAAACTAAAACGAAGTTATTCCATTATAATGGCTTTTCTTTTAATTCCATTGTGTGCCTCGGAGTGGCCTTTGTACACTTATGCAAATGTAAAGTTACAGTTAGAAAGACTTAAGAATATTCGACATAAAATATGTATTTACATTTTAAAAGGAGTGTAAAACACGTAGTTCACGATAAATCTGTCTCTTAGGATTCTTAGTCTAAGAAAATCAAAAGCCAACACGGGATGTGTTGGCTTTTGATTTTCTTTCTCCCACTTAAGTCAATTCTATTCCCCTTAATTTCTGTAGCCAGATCCTTGGGTGCTTCTAGTATTTCTGAGTGGTAGTAATCACATAACATCAGGAGAACCGATCATGTGGGTAAAAGATGAATTAGTGTTAACTAAGTGAATCCAGTACAACGCTGGTAGTATTAGGAATATCAAGAATTACATAAAGATAAAACACCTCTATGAATTAAAGTTTTCTAACATTTTTCGAATCGTACTTCCCAAAATTAAAGGAGTATTAGTAGTGCATGAGCACCACTTCGTTGCTACGGAATTTGTGTTCTATACCCTAGATTAGACATTTTAGTAAAAATTTTACAGTTTGACGATGTACTGGCGTAATGGTCACTGCCGGCTGTTGGGCAAGCGGTCGCAGTTTCAATTCAAGCAAATATTCATTCAAATATTTGTATAAGACATACAGATGTGTGTTGTTGTGTTTTACGAACCCCGGACACATGATTTCATCTTACTGGGGTCCGTTGAGGGTGAGGCACTTATTTATATTAGTTTTTTTTATTATTTATTCATGTATAAATCGTAACCAGCTAAAATGACATAATTACGTAAAATACTACGGCACGTATTCCTTTATGACAGAGGTGTTTCTACGCCTCACATACAATTTTAAAACACATTGAAACAAAGTTTCTTGTATGTTCGTTTGTATAATTATTATGAATACCACAATATCGCGTATTACGTAGAGATCAATTAGTAACCATGTTCTCTGGCAAATGAGTTAGGAATTTTTAAGTTCTATTACAATTGTACTATATTTGAGTACCAATACAGCTACAAATGATAAATAAGTATATATTTATAAAACCTCATTTTAAAACTCTTTATTAAACTTACCCCCACGAAGTAATTGAATAGTTTAGTTTACAGATAGACCGAACGACAAGGTACATAGTTTTTGAAGAATGTGAGATTAATTCTATACAGAGGAATCGCTGCTATTATTACCTACCCAACGTAGTAAAGTAATGGATTTTATGTTAAATTATTATATAATCTATATTTTATATAATTTTTTTTAACACACACACAACGTCGTCTGTTCCTAAGGTAGGCAACTTAATGCCTGTGTTTTAGGTAACAGTCGACTGATATATTTTTTTTTTAATAAATATACATATAAATAATACATATAATAAATAAACATATATTACACCCAGACTCGGGGCGGGAATCGAACCCACAACCCTTGAAGCAGAAAACAGGTTCACTGCAAACTGTGCCAACGGTCAGTCGAAGTCGAAGTCGTTTTATATAAAGATAGTCGTGAAAATGTTCGATGTTATGCGCACGATTAAATTATATTTAATATTAAAATAAAAGATATTACAGTAATCAAAAACCTACATCAATTTTAGTGTAAAATTATACTCGATAAATTTATTTTAAAACTTAAATCAATATTAATACATTTGGTTGAACGCACTGAAATAAAATTATTAAAAAAGTATTTTGCGTTAACTATAATATTTATTAATTTATTTATACCGCTAGAATTTTATTTTAAAATTGCGACTAAAATTTAAACTATTATTTAAATGCGCGTGATGCGACATAACGCGAACAATATTTCACGTAGAAAAACTATTTGATATTTTCGCCTACATTGCATGGCGTAGCTTTGTTTTATTTGTAAATCATAGGACATCGAGTGATAAAAAAGAAGCGATACCAAGAGCGACATAATATTACGAATATTAAAGAACACTGCCCAGATGAAAGTCACGACGCGATGCGAAGCGATGCAACACGTTGTGATCAATGCTGCACATAACTTTAATCAATAAGACAACGTAGGAACGCTTGTATATATATTAAGACTATTTGATGTTTTCGCATCATATACTGACATAGAAATCTTATAATTGCGAAACAGAAATACGCTATCCAAATAGCAGATACATTCTATTTTTATCTTAAACAATAAGCAGGGCGATACCGCCCTGTTCAATTCAATGCTCATACGAAGTATTGAAAATACAAGTGAATTTAGAAAAATTACAACTCAATTATATTATTTCAAGAAATCGTCTCACATACATTGGGTATAATAATTATTTGTCAACTAGTCAATTAACAAATAGACCAGTAGTAGAATAGTTAGTTATCTCTATATAAATATGTAACTTGATTCACGTCTGTTATCCTACCAAACAAAACAGCTGATGAGAAATTTTCTTTAAATTTCTTTCAGCAATCATTTTGAGCGATATTTAATATCCAAAGAAACTGACCTAAATATAAATTTAAAGAAAAATATTCGGTACAAAATCTGTTCGTACCAAGAAAAGTTTTATAAACTACCAACCAAAAATATTGTATAGGAAATAGTTGTAAATCAACCTTTTCTATCTATTTAATAACGATTCCTATGTTGAAAACCTTAAAAAATGAATATAATCATGAATCTCGCGTTTTCCTTTCTATAACAGTACACAACTTAACGACAAAAACCTACATTTTTCATTTTGTTGCCATCGTATATGACTCAAACTCTATAATGACGCCTATTAAGCCAGCTGACCACTCTCACTTTTCCGATCACGCGGTCTAGCTGTAAACACATACGTACGTATTATATATAACGCATATCCAGCGCCATAGTACCGCGGTCACGGGACTAATATTAATAGACGGAGCACGCAGCATGCTCCACCGTTCATTCAATATCCCGCAATGCGTAAAGTCAGTCTTGCCAATTTTTAATTTAAAAATATATATATATATATATATATATATATATATATATATATATATATATATATCTTTTTTTAAATGGTTTGATTTTAGAAAATCTGGTCCGCTTGTAATATTGCAAATCTTCGTGTTGAACATCTCAAAATACATAAAAATAGTCTCTGTCAATAATTTTCCTCACGTCCATCACAGGACAAAGCTCTCAACTGCGCGAAACTGCTATTTTGGGGGTGTTTTTTGAGGTTAGGGACGAACACTTGAGGTATCGGTAAAAAATACCACCAGATTCGTGTTCAGCAGCAAAAAATACATAAAAACACTATCTGTCAATAATTTTCCTCGCGTCCATCACAGGACAAAGCTCTCAAATGCGCGAAACTGCAATTTTGCGGGGGTGTTTTTTGAGGTTATTGGCGAACGCTTAAGGTATCGGTAAAATATACCGCCGAATTCGTGTTCAGCAGCAAAAAATACATGAAAATAGTCGTTGCCTGGAATTTTTCTGAGCCCCCGTGATTTCTGACAGCCTGATCATTTCGTAAAGTGGTATTTTTTTAAGGTTCGGGGACGTGCTGCTCTGTCTGTGTGGTGTCGCTCTAATGGAAAGTACATAAAAAATCCTAAATTTTCCATATTTTTAAATATTTTTAGGTCAAAAGGAATTTTGGGTATACAGGTGTTCCGGTTGACAAAGAACGTCCCATATATATATATATATATATATATATATATATATATATATATATATATATATATTCACGCAAAAACTATTGAACCGATTGCAAAAAATGCTGGAGTTCTAGAATAACCCATACTACTTTCATTCCGACGTTCCGACATAACCCGAAATTACACGACTAAAACCGCACAGCTAGTTTTATATAATATTTAAATATATTAGTTATACATCAAAATATAATTCGTGTAATGAATGATCCTCAATAACAAGATTTGTCAAATTAAGTCGAGTGATGTTAGGATGGCTTTATACGTATTTACTATTAACGAAAACAGAAAATATCTGAATAATGTCATCACAACGCAATTTATTTTTCACGTTTTCTGGACAGTTGCCAATAATGTTTTAACTGATTGATTTTACGACTCATTATCAGTATAATTATCTTGTACGGTTATTAAACGGCGCTCGGACTAACAAGCTTTTGTTAATGAGTTCAACGTTACATGTTTTGTAATTAATTATATCTATTACATCATTATATATTATTATATATCGATTCGATCGAAACTTGGACGGTTCCACAGTCTCTCCAGCGGTGCCACATTTTTTTTTCTTTTTTGACCGGGAAGCAATTGTTTTATTTTTAACCCTTTCGTACTAATTCTCGCAGGTATTCTACTCGAACTTCCATTCCAGCATATTAATTTTCTTCTTACATACATGATCTTTCACTCTTTTTCTGAAGGCATTTAGTTGTACTTAAATATAATAACTCGGGGACAATGAGGGGGAACAGATATATCTTTTTATTAAAATTAACATTTTTTCTTATTATCTAAAACTTACGTAATCTACTAACAAGCAACTCTTTATTAACTTAGGATCTACTATATACAAGAGGCAGAGAACTATACAAACTAACAGAATCTTAATTCTTACTATATTACGTGTTACATAACATTTTTAATTACATAAAATAAAATATTTTATACAATACAATTATAATTTTAATAACTATGTTCCTATTTCTATTTACCATCTTTTTTATGCTAGTTATAATCACTATAATTATCTAATAAATATTTCTTAAGCCTTATTCCTATTATTAAATATTTTGCACAATTTTTTACAGTACCGTCAGGAACACGAAAACGGAACCGAATTTAATTTTTATTTAATTTTTTTTTTGTCTTCCAAACAAATACATTTTCTCAATTTCCAATTTTTGCATACCTACAAACTTTCGCTCTTGTTCGTCCTAAGGTTGGCTGGTAGAGAATGCTTTTAGCATTAAGCCCGCCTTTTGTACAATTCAATTTTGTGTTGTGCAATAAAGTATAAATAAATAAATAAATATATAACGCGTCTCTATTCTTACTATACACAACTTCCGACAGCGAACTTAAATCCAACTTGACATTCAAAAGACCTTCGACTTTCTGCCTCTCATAACAATGGTCCGGGCAGTCCAGAAGGATATGGAAGACAGACTTCAAACACCCAGGATCGCAGACGCACGATGGACTCTCCTTGCACTTGAAATGGTGTAAGTACTCCGAGAATCGGTCAAAACCTAAGTGACAAATCTGTCCACCTTTATTTTACCGACGATCCGGTATGCGGCTGTCGCGTCAGGAAAAAAGATACTGGTGACACCGGCCCTTTCACCGGCCTGGTATCGCTGTTTCCATTCATCAAGCGATCGCACACGAATGCTTCACAAAAAAAAAAAAAAAATAGAAAGAAATTAGAAGACTTGTATAGAGTGGAGTAGTGTGTCGCATTTAGTTCCCATCCGTGTTCTTAATAGCAGTAGAAACCTTTACCTGCCACTAGATTGTTATACGCTGATTCTGTACAGATCTAAAGTAGAAAGTTTTTAAATTAATCTGTAGATACTTACTACATTTTTAGCACATTTGTACATTTTATTTCAGTTCTGACGTTAACTTCCAGTAGAGACTCTGATCTCGACATTTCGTAGCCATAAACTATTAAGGTGCATGTCTGTCGTTTCAGTTATTAACAGTCGTGGTCGTAAATCGCAGCGGTCGTAAAATGTACGCCGACCGCAACAATTTCTTTTAAAATTAAACTAATTAGTTTTTATTAATGGATTATTAATATTAACTATATTAGTTTATCTGTGTGTTTTGTATATGTGTGTGTCATTGTGTTTTGATATTTTGTTTGACATTTTTATTTAGTATTCCGGTCCTATGAATCATATTGTGACATTTTATAAAATGTCAATGACTATACGTACGTAGGTATGTATATGCCTTCCCAATGTACACGATATTTAAAGACCCATTTACATGATTGGGTCGTTGCGGCTTTTGTCAGAAGCGTCACACGAGTTGTTTGATGAAAAATTTGTTTGACAGCATGTTTGACGACAGCTTCGAAGGTATGCGTTGTTTGTCAATAAAAATCTCAGTCGAAATACAATAAGGTCATGTGACGATAACGAAATAAACCGAAATGAAAGACGGGTTTGTTAAATTTATTTCATCCACGGTTTGACGTGTAAGCCTTTGTTTGATGAAAACTCGAAGATTCGCAATCAAATTTGTCAAACAAATGTAATTGTTTGCAATGCTCTGCTTTGTAAATTTTTCTGTTTTGTTATTTTAGTATCAAACTAGTTTTATTAATACCTCTTATAATTATATCTTCCTATTGCAACTAATTTTAATACTCCTCTTTAATAAACTAAACATCAATAGAGGGTTATTTTTTTCTTAATTCCATTAATACCTATAGACAACGCGCAACATTCTAGCACTATAACCAGTACACTAATACTTCAATTCATATGTTTTAAACAGTTTTAAACCATTTGTTATGTTGTCCAAACCCTCTAGCAAAACGTCATTGATACTGACCTACTGTAATTGATTATTTGTTTCAACATTTGTGCCTATAAAAATTATTATCACACTATTTATCATCAAATTAAATATTATTATTACAATTATATATCTGTGTTAAAAATCGTCCAAATTTGTTTAACAATTTAGGTGTAAAAATTAAAAAAAGAAATCAGTTTCATAGAGTAATTGTGGTATTTACAAAATGGTTCTTCTTTCAATTCTTTTTAAATAAACTACTTTATTATTGGTCTAGAAATAGTACAGTCTTAAAAAAAAAGAAACTAACGATGAGTACCGTTTATATGTGTTATAACTCTATTGCCTTATTTTATTATGATTTTATTATCCAAATTATTTTGATTAATAATAGATACTAATAGATTAGAGTATTAATAAAAGATAGTAAACAGATCGTTAGTCTTTAGCTAAGTTATTTAGTTTCCATTGGCTTGAGTTAAAATTAATATAATAATGAAAAAAGCACTTTAAAAGTGCTATTTCTTTGCAAATCTTTTGTCAGCGACCTACTCGTCCTACTTGAATTTAAAACGAAACACGGCGCGAAGCTAAAATAATATATAGTCATTATCAATATAGTCACATGAAGTTTTAATCGCGTTATTTCGCACCACAACGCATCCTTTCGAGTCGCGTCGTATACCTTTTTTTTACGCTAGGAAATACGTTTACGTATCTCGCCACCCGAAGGTGACAGGTATGTGGGACTCGCTGACTGCGAAGCCAGAATACCCACTAAAACCCAACGGTGGCCTCATCGTCGTACTAGGACGCCACGGCATCGCTGGCGCATGCCACCGTGACGCCCCGGACGCGTCGTATACCTAGAAAAGCGGCTTGGGTCTGTACTTTGTAAATAAACCATACGTACATACTTTTCTATTTTAAGGTGATTTCCTTCAAAGTGACTTTAACCACATTAGTAGATATTTTTGAAAGACTTTTTCACTTCACTCAGTTATTAGCTTTATAGGTAAACTTTGAAAACTTAACTTTGAAAACTTTCATGAATCTTACTACTGGTCTTAATAAATTTCAATTATAACAGGAATAGAAGACTGAAGACCAGTAGTACATTTAAAGAACGATATACGAGTATATCTGAATAAATAAATATTTTTCGTAATCGTCTCGTGTAAATCATTATTTTGTATACAATGACAAGTTAGTGTTTTTTTCATGTCTTCTAAGACTTCCGTAATTCAGTCAATTTTAACTGTATATATCTTTTTTTTTGTGTAATATCGTCTTGTATATGTTATTTTACGAGGTATGTTATAGAGATAATTTTAGTAATTTAAATACATAAAATTCCTGTAACTTCATAAGTTGACAATATTCAACTCTATAGCGTGTCTTCGTTCCGACGCTCCGCTGTCGACAGGGCGGCCTTACAATAAAAATAAAACATTGAACAGTTTAAAATTAATCCTAGAGTACGTTCTGCAAGCCGTCATTTCATTTTCTGTTGCCGAGAATAAATAATGTTGTAGCTCCAGTTAAAATTTCACGACAACTCGTCGTAATGTTCCCGTTTAGTTTCTTTGTTTTTTATCCAATGTAATGTCTTGTGAAATATTAAATTTAAGTTGGTATAGTTTTTTTACCGATATAAAATGTTTGTGTGTAAATTTGAGAACAAACCCTCCAGTGACAATGCCAAATGAGCAAACCTTTGTAAAAAAAAAACCTGTATTTTTCGACACAACCAGAGCTGCGGTTGAATTGAGAAATTCAAAGTCGACTCAACACCATTCCGGCTTTCCGATTCAGTGATGACATGGGATTTATAAAATAATAGTATGGAAATTATATTCAAAATGTTTGTGCATAAATAATATTTTAAGTTTTTGAGTTTCGACTGATACACTTGGAGTCTTGTGATGACAAACAAACAGAAAGACTTTCCTCTAAACGGGAATGTAACTCAAGTGTCCTTGACGTCAATAATCGTGGCATTAAACATACAACTACTTTCCTATGTTATGTCATAATTATGATGTACCACTATCGAACCACTAGATGAAATAGGATTCGATTCTATGCAAATATTTGTTTCCAGTCCGGATGTCAGTTCTTGTGGGTCTCGCCATCGTGCTAGTCAAACTGAAGATCAAAAAACAATTTACATTGATTATTTATTAAAATGTTAAATCTATTTCAATTCATCTATTATTTGACCTTTTATGATAATAAATTCTTCATAACCTCGCTATACAATTCATATTCTGCCTTCGCAAATATGACCATGTTTCTGAATTTCGTTCTAAACTCAAGTAGCTTCCGATACGTTCTCGCCGAAACCTGCATATTTTGTCTCTCCTGTAATGTGAGTTATTTGACCTAAAGGCACCTTCATATTCGAGGGAAAAATTTGAATTTCTTGGAGATGATTTCTCTTCAAGATCTTCGAGGCGACTAATGCTAAAATTGCCTGTTCATAAAACTACATTTTTTAGTCAGTCTTTCACTGTCCAGGCAATAAAGCTATAGAATGATTTACCTTTATATATAAAAGAAGCAAAATCACTCCCAGTATTTAAAAACTCCGTTGAAAAACATTACCCAAAAGTATGGACGATTCAATTTTTTTTTTCTTTCGTTGTTATTGACAATCAATTCTATGAGATGCTTTTGGTATATTTATTAGTTTATTATGCTATGTATGTATACATGTAGTATTTAAGCATTAGTGTGTAGATATTTGTATGTAAGTTTATTATTATATAACTGCACCACCTAACCGATATCTCTTAAATAAATTACTTCAACTTATTTCGGGTTGTCTGGAAGAAATGGCTAACTAGCCATAAGACCGCCCCTTGTACTTCATATTTTGTAATTGTCATAAATTTATCTTGTTTATATATTCGTTGTGTACAAAAAGTGTAAATAAATAAATAAATAATATTTACAAAATTTGAGAACTATTCAAATAATATTGGAATTGTATATTATGACCACATCGGCATCTAGATTTTATTTGTATTTGCGACCATTATTCAACGGTTTGGAAGATGAACAAACAATCCATCCATACTTTTTATCTATGTGTAAACCACTATTACATATATATGTACCTATACAGACATTTATATTATTATAACATGAAAAAGTGTATTAAACGAACAACATAGCTGTTAAAGTTAATTGAGACAAAACGCTGATAGCATACAACCATAACCTTGGTCTCACACACCAATTTAGCAATTGACACCCATTCAGTACATTTATGTACGTACGTGTATGTACGTACGTGTATGTATGGACACGTGCGTTAAACGTACGTCATAAACACACTAATATAATAAAAATACTAATTTAGAATACTTCCTTTTACACTTTTTACAAGTGTATTAATTTATATAAAGTTTCATTTCTATTTACTATTAAAAATTATTAAGTTACGTCAAAATTTATATTTCAATTGAATTAAAAAGATCCGTTTTTGATACAAGGGGTCCCTAAGCGCAGGCAGTCCCTAGATAAGTTTTTTTTTTTGTTTAGTTTTAATTTGACTGCCAATGAAATGAATATTAAAGCCTCTTAAAGGTTTCCCAAAAATGCGCTAATTATAGACATATTACTTATAAGTGTGTATTACTATGGCTGCCGCGTCAAATTTCTATACTTTTAGACTATAAGCATTTCCATAGCGTGATATATTACAGCCTATCTACTACTACTAGCCTTATCAGCTATCCGGTGCGAAGTGGATTTATGTACAAAGAATAATGCTCAAAAAAATTAAAATCAATTTTGATGTATAATTGTATGAATCGTATCTATGTGCGTACGTACGCTGATATAAATTTGCGTCACTTGCGATTATATCGATTCATTACGTTTTTAAACGTTTTATAAGGAGATAATGGTTTTAAGCGAGTAATAGATAAATTATATCTTAATTTTATCATCTCAGAGTGGAGGGAATGGCTGAAAAAGAGCTCAGCCTGATCATGTTCCTGTAGTAGGTTCAGCTGATTCACGTCATTTTTTGCCATTAATTTATTTTAAATGTGTGTTTATTTCAAGCCAAAAACAGGACTGCTATTACCTAATTCTTGGAAGATTTGTAAGCTGACAATAACATTTGGATGAAGATGAATTCAACTTAACATTGTCCCAAAAAATATATGAATAAATCTTTGATATCAATTTTGATTAGACATCAATTAATTATATTTACCTAAATAAAAAATGTCCGAATTTTGTACAGTTTCAAACAAAAATATCTAGGACAGATCCTGGGAAACTATTTCAGCCTTAGCGAAAAGTATAAAAATTGTAACAAAGAAATAAAACTGTGCTAGATCTCTAGTCATTAATATTTAACATGTATTCATACTAAATATACATATTTGTAAATGTATATTATAAAGAAAAAAAAATGTCGTGTGTAGTACGGAGTACACGTGTCAGAAGTGAAACATCTTTGGCAAACCCAATTTAAAATTTATTAATATTAATATTAAAACATTCTATTACTTATTTACGCGTTATTTACGCGTTTACTAGGATACACGTTGCTAGGATACACGTTGCTAGGCTATACGCGACATCATACTATCTCATTCTCTCCTACACATTTTTGTATTTGTGTTTCTTACCTGTCGTTTTTTCCGTCGCATCCCGTTTCAAATCGCAACGATTCTAAAGAAGTTTCACTTCAAAAATAATAATAATTTTTGTAAATCTATAATATAAAAATTAATCGGGTTTTCCTTCCCGACGCTATAATTCCAGAACGCACGAACCGATTTCCACGGTTTTGCATTCGTTGGAAAGGTCTCGGGATCCGTGAGGTTTATAGCAAACAAAATTTAGGAAAAATTTCAACAGAAAAGCAGGAAAACAGGGAAAATCATTTTTCACAAACAGCGCCATCTCTGATACATAGCATGTACTACAAACCAATATGGTTTTGCATGTCACAAGAAATATAATTTTTCTTCGTCTTTTAATCCCCAAACATTTCGTTTCGTTACAAAAAACGAAGCCATCTGGTGGCGAAACGGAGTTCGCCGGGTTTGCTAGTTACTATAGTTACCATATATCTTACTGTATTATCATAAACTTCTTTGGTTGTAAAGGTAATATCCATCAATGATTACATTACACTGTCAAATTTTGAACTGGCTCAAAAGTCAAAACAGACATTATTTATAGAAATAACTTAATTAAATCCTTATATTTTATTCACTATTAAGGTTTTACGGTGACTTATTATACTTAGAAAATTAACTACATGTATATCCGATGTAGTGTGAATATGGCACACAATAACATAATAATAGCTATAAACAAAATGTGTTCGCCGTAAGCATTAGTTTGAGGTTATTTCATTTGAAACACAGTTGTATTTCAAACCTCTTACTTAAGTATAACAAAACGGTTAACAAAATGAATGTCTAAATTAAAACAATATCGTAACATTAATATGTAGTGTATAATATTATTGTTCAGTAATAATTTTACAGTAAGATTTTCTAGACAGAGTTATTTAGCTCTTCTCGTCGATCTATGTATTAATACGTTAAGCAAAAACTTTGTACTCCTTTTTATGAAAATTACGCGGACGGAGAAATATGAAATTTGGCACAGTTAAAGTATATACGAAGAAGTTCAGAATGCTAATATTTTTTTTTATAATAATGCTCAAAAAATACATTAAATTAATTTAAAAAAACACTACACACACTACGACACACACACACATATGTACAATTTACATATATACATAAATTTTGTTTATTGTCAAAGTCTGTTGTCAACACGGTCTTAAATACAGGTCTTGCAACGAATTTTTTATCGAAAATTTTTATAACAGATCAGGTTTAATGACTGCTGCATATGCTCACCATATTATGCGCAATCATATTTTTATGTTGTTGATAATGCTGTTGATTATAGATTAGGTCGAATTTCGACCACTGGGCGACCACTAGTGTTTATAACTTTAATATCATATAATGGATATTGTAATGATAATTATCTAATTTGTATATTAAATAGGTTAACAGATAAGTTTTTTGGCAAAAGGTACTAAGTAATCTTATCATATTTTTATGATGTTGACAATGTTGTCAATTATAGATTAGGTCGAATTTCAACCACTGGGCGACCACTAGTAATTTATAAATCTCCTACTAAGAGGTACAAAATATATAGTAGGAATTCGACTTGGTCCTCACTATTTATATATTTATATTTTTTTATATTGAAAATTGATTATAATTGACTTAAGTATTTAAATTTATATAAATATAAAATAATTTAAATGAATAAGGTACACTAACGAATTAGGATTACCTGTAATGTTAGTGCTAAACCTATGATTAAATAAATAAATAAATAAATAAATAAATTTCAATTTCAATTTCAATTTTTATGTACTACTTATTCTTATCAATTTTAATTCAAAAACTCCCTTATAAGCATCAATATATTATATACAAGTTGTACCGCAAATTTGTACATCCTTAAACATTTTGAGTTTCATTCCCTCTCCCAATGGAACTGTATTGAATTTAGGAAAAAAAGTATACATTGTCCTAGCCTATAGTATGAGACTTAAATAGTGACAAGTTTCATTCAAATTCATTCAGTATTTTCGGCATGATGCGCGGCCAAGACAGACACATACATAAAAGACATATTGAGTGCCCTCCAAAAACATATTTTTATTAATATCTTCAATGTAAAGAATTATAACTGTTACAGTTTCATTATAAGTAAAGATAATCATATATAAGTATATAATATCAGCTGTTTTTAATTTGATTATATTTGTACTAATTTTTTAATATAATGTCGACATAGTATAAAATACGAATTGCTGATTAGATTAAAATAACGACATTAAACGATGAAACTAATTTTTACAATACAGAAGTTTTATAAGCAAGTAGATAACTTAAATGAATAAGATATAAGTATATTTGGTATTGGTCGACGCAGTTGTCATGGCAACTAGCTGTTGTACCAGCGAATTTGATTGCCGCCCAGGATAAACTTTTGTATAGGCCATACGAATGTGCCACTGAACGTGTTGCCGGAAAAAGGATTATTATCCTACTGAGGTTATCATCATAATCAAATCAGCCATTGGATATATACTGCCGAACGTAGGCCTCCCCCATCGACCTCCAGAGCGACCGGTTTTAACCAGCCGCCATCCAACACTTTCCGGCGACTTTCCTTAAGTCGTCTGCTGAACATTTATGTATTTTTTGGAATTTCTGTATACCATACACCATTTACCTTAAGCAAAGTTAAGTATTTAAATATGTAAAAACCCCATATTGTTAAATCCTATTCTTTATTAAATATGGTCAACAGTATAAAAACGTAATAAAACTAAAAATAAATAAATATGTAACTTAATCATCGTGAGAGGCTGAAAGGCTTTTTCAGGCTTTTCATTTGCCTTTTGACTTTCGTTTGAAAAAAAAAGTTGATTGACGTTTGACACACTGACGTTAGTGATAGATTTTTAAACTATTTTTACGATCAACGACGATATTATGTGAAATTTATCGAATTCATTGAGGTTGATATGACATTGACGTAATAAATTTGAAAAAAAAAGATGATTATAATCATTAACAACCTTTCTAGTGCCGTAAAAGTAAAAGCCGTCGTTCGCGGATTCGATTACCTCTCGGTATAGAAATTGGAATTTATATGATTGTTTGTTTCTGGTCTGTATAGGTGTATGTAATTGTGGGTCTACCCACCATACTTCTGTTAGCACGTAAAGGCGGAGAATATGTAGCCGTCAGTCCTGCCCGGCTAGCAAGCGCGCACGACAAAATTTGTTCTACCCCTTTTCTCGTATTATCTCAGTAGCTAACATGCGTGCACGTAATTCTCTTCTCGATACGTCAATAGAAGACATAATATTAAATTTTAGATAGCTGTGGTATTTATCTCTACAGGAGACAACATGACATCGTAATTTTGTCGAATTTTGACGTGATTTTGACGTTTGAAGAAGAATACTATCGACGAGATAAATTAATTAGAATTAGTTTTCTTCGGAAGAGAATTTTGTCTCTCATAGTGCACATGTTAGGTAATCGAGAAAATACTTGATGTAGACACATTATCTCTCTCTCTCTCGTCAAGAGATATCTCGGTACGCATGCTAGCCTGGCAGGTTGTTATCATAGACACTTGATAGCAGTCGTTACTATCGGGAAAGTATCCGAATAATCGCATTGGAACAGCATGGCGTGTTAACCTCCAACCGTTCTCATATAAGGAGAGTATGCTTTAGCCAGCAGTTTTTCGTTTACAGACTGTATCAGTCCTTACATACCTATAATTATAATATTCAAAATACCCATACATACCTATAATTATTGTATTCAAAATCTATTCATTTTCATTTAAGAGATGTTCCCTTGTCGGTGGAGCTCCTTCATTTTTTTTTCTTTCTTTCCTTATAAGACACGACATATAAGGTATATGAGGTATAGGTATATGGCTCCTTTATTTGATCTATATAAGATCTTCTCGGTCTACCACATTCTCTATTTATCTCTATATTTTCTTTAATAATAGTTTTGAATCAATTGGCATGCCTTATCAAGTAGTCGAACATTCTGTATCTTTTAATATTTTATTTAATAATATTAATTTTATATAATTTTGTATTATATTTTAAATTATAAACAGTATTTATTATAAAATGAGTACTAACTCTGTACTAACACAAGAGTTCTTTAATAAAAGTCAAAGTTTTAACATTTTAATAAAACGTTATTAGGCGGATATATTCTAATTGATGTTAATGTTAATGTTAATGGTGTACTAAAATAGATGTAACAAACCTTGCTTTATGAATGGATCGATATTTAATGTTATTAATACATTTTAATTAATTAATATTTTAAATTGATATCGCCTTTGTTTGCTTAAATTGAGTTTGTTTGCCCTTAATGGTTAATAATATAATACAAATATATTTATTAATAATTTAAAAGCAAAGGAAGTGAAAGATATTAGGTTCTAATTGTTACGAAGTTCACTTCTTGTTACTCCTTCATATATACACACACACACGATCTCGGCCTTTAAGATACAAAATATCTTTAAAAACAAAACGGATAATGAATTTGACATCCATTGAATTCAGGAATTTAAAGCTTATTAAGTTCTAAGCGTAGTAAACGTTTGGCTGAAGCACGAAACTTCAAAAGCACGAAGGTTCTGAATTTGACAATTTCAATACAGATGCTTTAACCTTAACAACAAAAATAAAATATTCAATGTTATATGTTTTTTTTTTTTTTGCTTTATTTTATCGATATAAATAACACTTTTCATTGTTTTCTTAATATTGTTTTGTAGTAAAATTTACAATTTATTAACGTAATTAAAGAAATCAATTTTAAAATATTTTCATAGAACTGTTGAATAGTTTCATACTGAAATTTTTAAGTGAAAAATACCTACATGGATATAAAAAAGTTCTAAAGGAGATGGGGACTTTTGGGCCAAAATGTAATAAGTAGAGATATGGTTAAAAAAATTGGTTATATTTTTTTATCTTACAATATAAAAAATCAATTTAATTCTGAATCTGGAAGCGGAGAAAAATGAAAAAGATTGTTTTCATCAAATTAATCGGGTATCGATTCAACTAAAATCGATTACAGAATTAAAAAAAGAAAGGTTTCTACTAGTTAATTAACTCAAAGTATTTAGATGCTCAATATTGAAGTTGTAAACGATAAAGTTCATTTAAATAAAGTTACATTAATAGCGAAAATATCATTTAATATTTGAAAATAATATCGATTTCATATCGATTTAAATAAATCATATCTTTAGTGACAGCTAACAACTGACTGACATTCATACTAGCCGTTTATTTTTTACCTACATTTCCTAGATGACATTCAAATAATAATAGAAGAAGAATTAAGTATGAAATACATTTAAAGTTTTTTTTTTAATATTCTGAACGATATTTATTAGTGTTTCAAGTTATTGATATTTGTAATGAGTTTTTAAACATTCTTCACTAAATATAAGAAACTTTAGTGCCTTAAGAAGTTAGTGATCGGGTTTTTTAATAGACATTGTAACATAACCTCATTTTTACAAAATGTTTAATAACTCCGCTCTCAGATAGCCAAAATATAGAGAATTTTCAGCGAGGGATCCATAAGCCTGAATGCATTAATTGATACCATTTTCATTTCATTACATTTTGGCCCAAGAATGTATGGAATCGTATCCATCTCCTTTTTTAAGTGACTATTTTTTTTTTCAGAAATTTTGTATGGTCTAAAAACATTATCCATATATAGATTTGTACCATTATTAAATTTTTTATCTGTTAGTTTGAACACGCGTCATTGCTTAAGTACTAAGTGAAGATTAAAAAGCATAAAAGCATATTCTGAGGTAACATTTAGTCTTTACTTATATTAGAGTTATTATAATTTCAAATTTTGATTTTGAATGACGGCGACAGAGAAGAGTAGGTAAATCTATACATTTAAATGCGATGATGATGATGTTTTTGTAGTATTTAATTAATGATTTATATTCATATTTAAAACTCAGTAAACGAAAACTGACGAAAAAATAAAACGTCAAATTGTCGGATATCGATTTATTTTTACAATAGTTTTAAGTACGATACTATCAAAATAGAAAATAATATCAAATATATGAATAAAATATCGGAATAGGTGCTAATGGCGCTTTCTGAATCGCAGTGATTGTAGGTCCAGTCAGTACCTACATTCACACAACTATTTATTTATTTACCTTAGTAAAATAGTATATGAGGCGAAGTCGTGGGCACAGCTAGTATCAACTCAAATATTTGTCATTAACAACGTAAACGTAAGTTTTATTGCCGCTGACATCTTAAAATATACGTTATTATAGACTCGACAAGCCGTGACGAGTCTCAGCTGACTTTGGGCGTTGAATCCAATAACAATTCACGGAAAATAATGTCGTTAACGAATATAAATATTAAAACACAAATAGCTAACGAAAAAAATAGAAATTTTGAATAACTGACACAGTTTCCACTGAGACTATTCGGAGATTAATTTTATTTAGTACGCGTCAGCAAAGCGCATGCTACGCGATCGGCGCGAAACATTGACGCCAGCGATAACTATATTTATTGTAAATTTTGCTTAATCTTTTACAATATTCGAGATATTATAGCTTTTAGGTAGAATTTTCAAATTTTATAAATTCTATTTATTAATATTAAAATATAATTAATAAAAAAACTTCAGAAATATATTGAGTTTAATTTTTAAAATTATTACAACTAATATCGACGATCATAATAATAACTGAGTAATTATAAAATAATTGTTCTGACGTCACAAAAATACCCAATATGGCGAACAAGTTGACCGGACATTATGAACGTTAAAACGCTCGTTCAACTTTTTATACATTAATAGTAATCACTACTAATACTATTTCTACCACATATCAAAAACATTGGTCTCATTGAAAATATTATAATAATAATTTATTTTGTGCCCGAAGACAGAATTTACAACTGAACATTAGGTATATTTAATACAGACTGAATTGTTTTTGTTCTAGCATTTTGCGTTCGGGCGTCAATTTTGTATAAGTGGCCTGTGGGTGTTAGTGTGATGAGTCTTTTGAATCATGTGACTCGCTTGGCACCAACGCTTGTTCCAATATTTATTTGTACCAGAATCTACCAGTTCTTTGTAAACGGTGTTTGTTAGATTTGTTTGTGTTTAACTATATGTTAGTGTTGGACAAAAGTCTGCAAGGCTACTAACCACTTTAAGACGAAGAAGAAGAAGGGGTTCATTTGATATAATATTACAGATTACATGGATAATTGACTTAACAGTAGGTAAGTGCTGTCATAAATGCACGATGTAGAGAAGAATTACCTTATGTCCATTGTAAGATATATAGGACCTGTTTGACTGGCTGCTTATAAAGTTTCAGGTAGTTATTTGACATATAACTGTATCCAATAGATAAAAAAATGTATGCTTTTTTTCTTTTCTACCATCAAACTCTATCTGTGTATTTTTACAAGTAGGTATATTGATCGGATAACAAGTTAGAAAACTGTTTATAATGCGATATAATATACAAAGTAATGATAATAACTTATTCTTTCATATTTTTTCTTATAATTAAATAGTAATTTCAAGTGAGACTTTGTAAATGAAAGAGGATGCTCAACTGCTTTCTTAAAATGTCTTGTTTTTAAGGACGTTTTTTACCAAATATTAAATTATCACAAAATCTAAAAAGGCCGTCTATACTATAGTACATCTTTACACGTTCGTGGTTAAAAGTAACGAATCTGAATAAGGTGGACACATGGAGATAGTCTCTAGGAGAAAATAAAATGGCGAGTATAGTAATAAAAAATACTTGAAAAAAGAGAAAAATAAGGTCTTAACTACAAATCGATTTTTTAAACAAAAGAAAAGGTAATGTAGGAAAAAAAAACAAATAATAATGAAGAAGAATTTGGTGTAATGTTTCCGAAGTGACAAGTGTAATTTATGTGGTAGAGATATATGTATCGTCGATCCGCAATGGACTAGCGTGATGTAATAATCTCCAAACCTTATGCTAAAGGGAGAGAAGAGCTTTGGCCAGCGTGGGTAGTCTACAATCTATTTTAGTTTCCACCACCACCATATCGGCCGTTGGATGTCCACTGCTGAACGAAACCCTCGCCAATTATCTCTGGTGAGGTTCGCTAATACTCTATACTATTCTATGCTTGACAGGTAAAATATAGTGGCGCTTCTGCCCATCACCATCCACACCATGGTTAGTGTACAGTTGTTCGCACCACTATGGCCTTGGTCGCCATTTACGACATGTTGGCAAGAAAGAAGTCGGGACTATTCTTCTCTTCCGTTTACCACACGGCACCTTCTCTGCAGTTCACCTAAATAAAATTTATCTATTACCTAGCACTAAGTAAATTAAAAATATGTCGAACGATATTGAACGAAAATTAATCACTTGCTATAATTACTAGTTATTGTCATCGTTCCGAGCGGAAAATAGTATATTATCATTAATTGGGTTTAATTTCACGGTTCGCGGCGCAGGGAAACAAATACAGACATAATTAACTGTACACCTTCTCATATTTACCGCCACTGTATGGAAAAGTTTATAATTATATTAGTTAAATTTAGTAATATCAAGTTATACCAGCTTAGACAGGGAGAAAATCCTGTAAACCCACAAACCACATCTGAACAAACACGTTTTCGTCTAAGAGGGATGATGAGTAATCTGTCTCGTTGTTTTTTAGTCGGTTAACGGATGTCTATGTGTTCCTCTCAAAACGTGAAAAAAATATTTCAAATGTTCTTGTCTAAATATTCATCTTGTGTTTGGTGGTGAAAAAATGTAAGAGAGTTTTATTATACTTACAAACATACAAACACATATTTTAAAACACAAAAACACACCGACACAAACACACGCAGGCACCCACAACATTTCTTCTCAGAATCATTTAACATTTTAATTTTTTTTTTTTAAATAGATTTCAAACTGCCACATTGCCATGAGTATTTCTTTGATTAATTTAATTATTAATAATGTACATCACATATTTTTTTAAGTCGAAAGGTAATAATAATAACAAAATTTCAGCTTAAGGTAAAGAGATTGAGTTAAAATAATTATCTGGTGGAAGCATGGTGTGTCGCGGAATGCGAGGTGGTGTTAGGTGGTACCGGAGGGGGATAGGAGGACGATTGTTTTATTAAATTACCAGCGCATCGTTGGCGCCTTGCAGAGAGGAAAGAAGCCATGCACCTATACTCTACTTAGCTTACAAATTCCTAAATAGATTTGCTACGCTAAAGGTTCGTGATAAATTGCACTACCTGTTTCATCCGGTTTTACCCGAGATATGTTGGAATTTCATAATAAAAATAAGGTTCTCCAGCTATCTACATACTAAGTTTAATATAAAAATATTTTAGCTTTTAATTGTTAGAAATATCCATCTAAACAGCAACCAAGTTTTATATCGTTGTGTATAAACTTTATATGACTTTACAGGTTCGTTTGTAGAAGTTTCGTGAAACAAGTCGGTTTTGTTTTAAATTAAAAAAAAAATCGGGACGTTTAATCAGGAAGCGGATTTTATTATGACCGTTCGAGAACTATAATTTTTAACCACATACAAAAAAGAAATTAAGATTTTTTTTATTGTGACTCAAAATAGTTTTTAATATTTTAATAAGTATGTAATAAAAATGTTTATATCATAGCAGTGTATTAGTCGTATGTAGCAGTTATTGTAACATGGCGGAAATTTTTATCTATTTGTTTAACCGTGATTCATGGGGAAGGTTTAAGTGTATAATCTGTCAAGATTTTATGTTGATTGGTTGAAATATATTGATCATTGTTAAAATGTTGAAATAAGTCAAGTCGACTGAGAACTTTCATCGAAAACGCTGCCTCCTTGAAGATATAACAAAACAATATATGGTGGAATTATTTCTTTTTTATAAGTCTGCAGAAAAGTCCCCGATGGTTATATTTATTAAGAATTTTTATTTTTTATTTTATTTTATTTAATTTTATTAAGGACAAAAAACAATTGTACAGTAGATAAAAATTAACAAGTATTGTAACTTAAACATATGTGTTGTTGTACAATCAGCACCATTATCCTCAGATTACTATACAATCTATAGGTACTAACAAAGTAGTTTGAGCAAAAAAAGGATCAGACAAAAAAAGTTAGTTGCATATACAATAGTTTAAATAACAGAATAAAAATATAAGGGAATAACAAATTACGGTAAATCATTCATTTTAGTGTTTCAATAATTTCTTTTTTAAAGGAGGGCTAGTGATAAACGGAAAAGGTCAACTCTTGTGAATCTATCATTATATGATTGCATAAGACGCCGCAGAGGTGCACATTCACCTGCATTAGTTTTAGTAATTTCGGGCACAAATAAACGAAAATTCAAAGCGCTACACGAACGGCTAGGCCTACACGGAACCCCAAAGTTCAGTTGATTGTTTAAATCATTACTATCAATTATGTTATGACAAATTTTATATAAAAAGGTCTGGTCAAAGACTATCCTTCTTTTATTCAATGAAAGCATTCGAAACTTTGATAATAAATCATCGTAAGAAGACCTACTGTATATATAACGACACGCAGATTTATAATCAACGACACGCAGAAACTTACGCTGAAACATTTCCACGCGATCACTATATTTATCATAAAACGGATTCCAAATGACCGTAGCATACTCTAGTTGTGATTTGATAAGGGATTTAAAAAGAGTTAAATACGACGATGCAAATCTAAATGAATAGCTTACTATACCCATGATTGTGACTTCTAAAAAAATTATCACCTACAATGCGGTAATTAGAAAGCTATTTAAACGGATAAAATGTTAATCCTTATCAACTTAAATATGTTTGTTACCTTTACCTTTTATTTACATGAGTTATATCACATTAGGAGTTATATTTTTTATTTTTTCAGGCAATCCAACAGTGCTATCATAAAATACTATATTAGATTGACATCATAATTCGCACCTTTGGTGGAACAAGGGCATAATTGCAGTATTTGCAATTTTACAGGAGAGCCATTTTAAAATATTTTTCACATTCAATTTATGGTAATATTGCACTAAAGTGGTTTTTTTTTTTCAATATATAAACTATATAATATATTGTTTTTAGGCAAGTAGTTATTAAGAAAAAGGTATTTTAATGTTAAATCATTTTGGCATACTTAAACTCATTTTGGCAATTTTTGACAATTGTGCCCTTGTTCTACCGAAGGCGCGATATTATGGCCAAAAGTGGATTACAGAAATAACTTAAATATAGATCTACTGCTTGCCGTGCGCTGACCATCGGAGAAGAATAGTCTCGATCTATTTCTTACCGAGGTGTCTTAAAAGGCGACTAAGGCCATAGTGGTGCGAACAACTGTACACCAATCAGAATGGTGATGGGTAATACCGTCACCATATCCTGGCATAATACACTGCGCTCGCCAACTCGCCTGCCAAGAGTGCCGAGTATTGGCAAACGCCCCCCCCCCCCATAGAACGGCTGATTTAGAAGTTGTAGTATAGCTACTTTACATGCTTTACTATAATTACTTTAATTAACTTGTCATAATCGTAAATCGAACAAATTCGCTCGTGAGGCACTCAGTTACCCCTGCGCCAGTCCTTCGTCAATGTCCAGCCATAATTTAAATAAAAACTCCAATCATATCCATCAGACAAGCAATATAGACAGTTTATAAAGAAGGTTATTTGAAATTAAATGAAAAGAAAAAAATTATCGCCATAAATAGGATCAGTTAATTTGCTTTAGATTTTATTCCGAGATTTATTAAGATATATATAAAATTTAATGTTTTAAAGCTGTAATCGTTTTGAATATGTCCACCTTAAAACATATTTTTTTACTAGTCGCCTAGAAAACAGATAAAGAAATAAAAAATTAAGTAGTAATATGTAGTTAAAATTATAAAACAATAATTTGGTTTTCGAACGCGTTAATAACGTTGTTTCTTTAAAAAATCTTTTCAACGAAGTTTCTTGGTCATAAAAAAATCACTGTATGATTTATATAAAGCAGTAATAAAGAATTTTCATCAATCTAAAATAAAACATAAAAAAATCTTGATAATTAATGTTCATACATTATATTTTACATAGTCAGTAACCGGCGTGTTATAGGTACTTCTTCTGCTTTTATAATTAGATTGACACCCATTCTTAAGCATTACGTGTATAAATAAATATCTTTATAATATTTATCAAATTGTATTACTATTATGTACAAGCAGTATATATAAGATTTTTGAAGTATTCGAATCGAATCCGTTCAAGACAAATAAATGGTTTATGTAGACCATATGGTAGTTGTGGGCTTTTATGTTTGTGTTATGAGTATGTTTTCAGCCCCGGTTCGTCATGCTACTTTCGGCTGTTATGAAACGTTTAGTAAGGTAACTTTGAAGCGTAACTTTAATGCCCAATCAAACCACCACAACAGTGATCAAACAAAATTAAAAAGTTTCATGCAAATCCTGTTATTTGCAACGCATAACATCAGTTGTTAGTAATCTTTGGAGAATTAATGTCCATTAGTCAACGTCCATTGCTTAATGATAAGGAGATCTGAAAAGAGAAAAGAGAAAATTCTCCAATTATGAGACGGAGTTTTCCATGCATTACTATGCCTTTATATAAGTTAAAGAATTTGGTACTCTCACTTTCTTAATTTTATTTATCTTACTGTAAATAGAACTTAATTTATTTTTATCTACTCCTATGCTTTGAATCATCTATAAAAGATTCTAAAACAGTAAGCTTATTGCCAACATTAAAACACCCAATGTCATCCAAACGGATGCTATAATGTTGTACTGAATTTCATAATAACACACCTTTGTTTTTTTTTTTTGTTTTTTCGATCAAATCTGTGCAAAAACTTTACTCAACAGACAACCACATTCTTACTGATCGATGCGTGATATCTCTACGATTTTCAAAGAAAATAACATTTGAATGCATTTCAAAAATAGAACATTGTAATTCACGCGCGTTTCACTACCAGGACGCCGCGCGCCGTAAAATAAACTAACTGCTTCAGAATCTTTTATAGAGGATTCATATTATGGGTGTTGATAGTCTTGTATGCAACTGTTAATAATTAAGTATTAAAACACTCATGTGATACTATTTCGAGGCGAAGCCTCGTGTGATAAACTCACATTCGTGTTTTAATACCCCTTATTAATACAACAGTTGCATAAATAGCTAGTATATTTTCCTAACACCATTTGAATTATATAATCGCGTATTGCGTTAAATATTCAACCTTAAAAACAATAGAAATTTTGCACATTCCTTTATACACAGCTTAAATTTTGCATTGACAGATTTAAAATCTTTACTGCATACTGTGGCACGCTAGGCACGCATGACATTTCTGCTATTAACTAATCTGAGGTTACGGCTTAAGTATTTTAAAGGTGTGACAATTTAATTTGAACGTTAATCCTTTCAGAAAGAGAGTTTAATTTCCCGCATAGGCGATATTGAACTCAGAACAGTGATTATTATTTAGATCTAAAGTAAGTGCATTACTTATTTGACCCTTCACATCAATATCGTAATCTTAATTTATAGATTTAATGATAATGTCTTATAAGTATTATTTCATGGAATGATTTGCTGACTTTTTTTTCTAATGTTATCTTTTACATTAATCTATTCGAGAAATACGCCGCAGACCAACAGATATTTCTATTACACATATCTTTAGTACCTAATCTTTAATATATTTGTATGAAAAAGTCTATGAATTTTAAGAAATAAACTTTATTACAGAACAATAAAAATAAAGCAATTAAAAGCAACAATTAGTATACAATCGGGGACCTTATTGCTAATTGAGCGATCAGTTCCAGGCTATATAAAAAATAATTGTTTATGCAAAGAAGGATACGTAATATACTATGACTAAAGGAATATATAATACGACACACTGCAGAATAAAAGTCAATGAAACAATTATCAATTTACTATTGTGTTTTCAAATATGACCCAACACATTATAAAACTCAAAGACAAATGTAAATGACAAATATACCAATAGCAATTGTCATCTTCATGTGTTCTAATTGAGATAATAGTTTTATGTTTTTTAATCCTCTATATACGAAAGGCGTCATTGTTGTGTTCAAACGAGATTGTAGTGTGGTCTAGTTTTTATACTAATCCGTTTTAAGAGTTCGCTCTCCCACCACTGTTACGTCACGATACTGACCAACCGCAATATGTCTGGCCTTTCGTTTGATAACATACAACAATAAGTGCCTGTTTCACCGTTTGAACATAAAGTTTATCTAGAAAATAAGTTCCTTAGAGGTTCTTAGAGCCTTTTTCACTTCAACTTATGGATTCACAGGTTGTGGATTGAAATATATGACAGATAAAGTGGAGTTTGATGTTGGAAAAGAAAAAAATATTTCATAAATGTTTATCTGGTTGATACCGCTATACGTGAGATAGCTTTATCAGCAACCGATAACACAACAACCGATAACACAACAACAGGCCCTAAGAGACTAAACTAGAAAGAGTGGCTTAATTGTAGCAGAACGAAGTAAAATGGTAAACCTCTCACTACTGCATTAAGGATCATATACTAGAAGAATGTTTTTTTTTGGTTCTATTCTCATTTCTATTCTATGTCTCAGTATTTCTTCCCAAACATACAAGTTTCCTCATGATGTAAGATGAGTTTAAAAAAATGAATTTTAATATGTAATTGAAAATTCAAAAACGCCGACCCGGATTTTAACTCGCAACTGACCATCGTCGATTTACGCGATCTAGCCACTGGCCAAATCTTAATTTTCGATACACACCTTCATCCCTTCAGCTACAAATGAATTGGTAACTCCCCTAGAGATATAACCCAAAGCCAATCAAAGGTTCTAATTTCTGCTCGTCTACTGGCTCTTTCTATAAAAGGGATTGAACGAGAAAACAATATCGCCAACCTTGCGAAACGAAAAGAAAAAGATCTGTAAATTAGTTTTTTCAGTAGCTTTGTATATAATGAAATTTGTGTGACAACATGACTGCATACGGACGAGAGACAAGGTATATCTATCTATGGGCGTATTAAAATGAAAAGAAAAATAAACGGTTTACAAGTCTATACAGGAACTAATTTAAATTTACGCTGTGCAACTACATGCTTGGATGGAAAAAAAATTTTAATATTAGGAGTGAAACAAAAGACGGATATCAATGTAAAAATAGAAAAAAAAAAACAGTCTTAAAACGGTACGATAGGTACCAGATTTGTCAGAGGATCTAGTTTTAAGCCTTTAATAAACCTAACTGTTAACATTTAATTATGTATTCGAATAATCCCTGTTTTCCTCATATGAAATTCATAAATATCAATTTCTAAAATAACTAACGGTAGTAAAATCTGCTATTGCTTTCGAATACATAAATTTTCGAATAAGTATTTACAACAAGCGTGGGCACGAATCGACGTACGCCAAAACATGCCTTATCCTACGAAATTGCCCGCAACGATAACGCTAAATAACTGCCAAGCAATTTGCCAATTATCTTTTATGTATGACTTTGATTTATTATATTTTAATTAATTAGTTTAAATATATAATTCGTTTTGTAAATGATGTTAAATTTTATTTTTATTGAAGGATATCGTCCCTCGCATTTACCGATCACATTTGTGCAATAAGAAACACGCTTAACAGTATCACAAACGTCCAGATCACGACAAACATCGTTATGACCTATACAAATTTTTCACGTATGGGAATCGAACCCGACCGCTAGCGTGGTTGTTACGCTACTATGTGACCCACACTAATTTTTCGTCAAAAATAGTTTCAAATCTTATCAACAATAAACAAAGAATTCTTCCAACTTAACGTTACTATACATTTTAGGTATTAATAATCTATACAAATAATAAATCTGTTAAAAACCTCCGTTTTATTAATACACTATATATCATCAAGAATAAATTTCAATAGCGCGTTTTTTTTTCGTATCAGCGCCATCTCTTATCGTGTTTTTCTTTGTTCACGTATCAAGTAAAAAGTACAAAACCAATGTAAATAACTTTAATACATAAAAATTAGACATAACTCACAGTATAATTTAGTTTTTGTTTCATTGTAATTAAATTTAAAAATAAATATTTAAGAAAATAGAAATAGGTACTTACGCCGCCAACGCCATCTGGTCTAAGGAATCTTAAAAACAAACAAAACTTATTTTTGAGTTATTATTTTGCTAAACTTAAAAGTTTACTAAATATGTCGGATAGGAATAGAAATCGTTTTAATATTTTAGATAAACATCATTTTCAATTAATATAGGTACTATTATGTTAAATGTCACTAAATATAAAAACGATATTCTACTATTATACGATAGATGGCGTATGTAGGTGATAAAAAATATAAATTTATAATTTTTAAAATTTTAGTTAAATACCCGTGCGAAGCCGGGGCGGGCCGCTAGTATTAAATAATTGTTTGCTTTTATTTCTATATTTAACTTACTTTTAGGCATTTTTAAATATATTCATAAAACAAAAATAATAATATTTAAAAATATAAAAAATAGTTCTCTTTCGGTGGCAGGTTGACCGTCCGGCCCAGGCCGCCGGTAGTTAGGGCCCCAGGCTGAGGAACCTCCTCACAATGCGTGCTGTCTCAAGAAACACTGCAATTTTTTGTATTCGACCCTTGATCCAACAGTCTAGCAAGTTTTTTTATGTTGTTGGTCGAAACTCTTCGCCAATAAGCCATTGACTGACACGACAATAGGAACAATTATTGTCGAGTTCACATGGCGGTAATTTCATGGGCAAGGTCTATTACTAATTTTTTTCCGCCTTTACGAGATTCTCATCATGTAGAACTGTAATGTCAACAATAATTGCTTGGCACGTTGATCTGTCTACTACTACTAGGTATATTAGGTTTAAATCTTCCAACTTAACGTTACTATATATTGTAGGGATTAATAATATTAAATAATTGTTTGCCTTTTTTATATTTAATTTAATTTATACATATACAAAAATATACAAAATAGTTCTACTCCGGTGGCAGGTTGAGGCCCAGGCCGTACAATAAGTTAACAGCCAAGTAAGTGAGCTACGCCAATCCGATTTCGAAAATAGTTTCAATATTATAAAAAATACACAAAGAAATCTTCCAACTTAACGTTACTATACATTTTAGGGATTCATAATATTAAATAATTGTTGTTATTAATCCTCCAATTTTATCCTAAACCACGTATATTTCTACGTGTCAGTTGATATTAGAAGTAATTATGTATTAAATGCCTCAGATAATTCTCAAGTTAATTAGGAAATTACGCTGAATAATAATCTACCCAATTCGGACTTGAATAATCAAAGCCGAGTTTTTTAAAATAGTTCAGATGAGTAATATATTATTAATGTGAGTCCTTAGGGCCAGTTTTTAATTTTTTGTTTTATATATTTTACATTTTCCTATTTAATTTTTGCATTTTATTATGTAAAGTACTTAGTATTCAGTCGCATAATACAAAGAATTTTGTAACATGGTCTAAAAGTATTAGCAATTATTTATTGTTTACTCTGATATTTTACAATGATAATTCTTAAATAAAACTGCAACTTTTATAAATTGAGTTTCACAAATCCTTAAAAAAGTTGATAACAACACAAAAAAACGCTTCACACTCGACTGACTACAGTAGGTGCTATGAAAATTCTGTATTCGAGCTCCGGAAACACAAAACATACACAAACGCTGAGACCACGACAAACATCTGTATGGCTTACACAAAAATTTTTCATGAGCCTACTGCAGGCAGTGACCATCTCCCATCGACCTCCAGAGCGACCGGTTCAAAGTAGTCCGACGCTGCGCTTGCTGATACGTAGTCTCCACTCGAGAACCTTTCGGCTCCATCGGCCGTCAGTTCTACGAGCTATGTGCCCTGCCCACTGCCACTTCAGCTTGCAAATACATTGGGCTATGCCGGCAACCTTCGTTTGTCTGCGGATCTCATCATTTCTAATTCGATCTATCAGAGAAATATCGAGCATAGCCCTTTCCGTTGTACGCTTTGCGACTTCGATTTTGTTTAAAAAGCCCATAGTCAGAGACTACGTCTCAGATCCATATTTCATCACTGGTAACACACATTGGTCAAAGACTATCGACCACCCGAACGCTCTCCAACCTAGCTAGATTCGACGATTGACCTATCTCTCGAAGTTGGATCTACCAAGTTGGACATTTTGTCATAGTTTGTTTGTATCATTTGTCATTTTGTATTCGTCAACTAATTCGGTAGTACTACATGGGCAGTCGACACGATTTTTGTCTTTTCCATATTCATTTTAAGACCGACTCGTTGGGAAACTCCATCAAGGTTCATCACCTTATGCTCGGTGGAGCATAATCGTGGGTGGACCCTTTTCATTATATCCATATAATAATTATATACTGTACATTATTGCAAAGACATGACTACTATTTAATAAAACAAGTAATATAAATTTGTGCGTACTGTACGCTCCATGGAGGATTCATTGTTGCTACAGAGTGATGTAAAGCGTTTAGCGGATTGGTGCCAAATAAACGGTATGTCTTTAAACGTCAGTAAATGCAAACACATTAAATTCACTCGGAACCATAACATTTTTCGATCTGTGTACCATATTGACGGTATTGTGATACAGGAAGTAGATACAATTAGAGATCTTGGGATTATTCTTGACGCTAAACTGACTTTCCTACCACATATTGACTTTGTAGTAAAGAAATCTTCTAAATTATTGGGTTTTATTATGCGTGTTACCAAGAGAGTTTTTAAGCCGAGCACCAAGATTCTATTGTACAACAGCTTAGTACGTAGCATCTTGGAGTATGGTAGTGTAGTTTGGCGTCCCCATTACTCGACACATTCTTTAAGGATGGAGCGACTGCAGAAACGTTTTACGCGACATTTAGCATTTTCCGTTGGAACATTGAATACGTTGGAATCATATAATAGCAGATTACAGCATTTCAATATGGTTTCACTTACTGTTCGAAGAGACATGCTTGATATGATGTTCTTGTTTAAAATTTGTCGCAATGAAATCGACTGTCCTCAACTTTTGCAGTTGTTTAATTTCTACGTCCCACCTCGGTTGCCGTGTGGTGTAATTAGGCCTTTTCATGTTACGTTTAGAAGAACCGTGCTAGGGGCGAACTCCACAGTCCAATAGTAACAGTCAATATTTAATAATTGTAGTGGCTCAATTGACATTTTCAGCATGTCTAGCTTGGTTTTTAAAATGAAAATTTTGAATTATCTGTTGCAAACGGCAAATAACACACAAAAACATAGTACATGAACAAATATCTACATTATGTAAGAAGTTTTTTTTTTTAGCAAGCTGTGTTTACCTTAATATAGGTTTACAATTTTTTAATGTTATCTATATATGTATTTTAATAGTATTATCTTATTGTAAAACTGCTGGTAAACCTTAAATAAATAAAATAAAAATAAAAAAATAAATAGTGTAATATTTAGTTAGTATATATTAAGCGGTATTTCAATGATTATTAAACTCATCTGTTCACCTCATGGACAGCCGTCTGATGCTGTGCTTACCGGTATGTGGTCTCCATTCGTATATTATATATATATACGCGGGGTAAATATATATATATATATATTTACCCCGCGACTCCGTCCGCGTAGAAGTCAAAAATGGTTATAATAGAATTTTTATTTGATTTTTACGTTATTAATTTTGTTATAATATATAAATTATTATGTTAAAATATTTTAATAATTATAAAATTTAACAATCTTTATTATAATCTTTATTCTCTATTTTAGTAGGGATTTCAAGTTTAAATAAACATTAAAATAAAAATAAAAATAAAAATTGTTATATTTTATGAACACGAAGCTCGGCCTTTGATCAAGATCATGGAGATCAATGGAGAAAGTTACACGGGGGTATTATCTTTTGACAACGAAATCGAAATACTACACCATCCGCAGTATTTATTTATGAACAATATTTTTTGTTTTTCCTTCGGGTGCTAGAATCACCAGGCTACTCTGGAACATGCCACAAACAACTGGCTGTGAGAGAAGCAGCTTTCGCTCAAGTATACTCCCGCTACATTAAGAGTTTGAGCTTAAGCTTTGTTTATGGTAAATACATACTCATATACACCCATACATTATATTATTATCCAATTCCCGGAAATTGCCGTTTCCTATTTTAAGCAGCAGGTCTGAGAACTGGCCGGCAGTAACATCTCCCCTTAGATGGACTCTCATATTTATGGTAAGGCTCAGTTTCGTCACTGCAGGCCACAAATGCTTATGTAATGTACTGTATTGTATCAGCCTGTAAACAACCCACTGCTGAGTGAAGGCCTTTTTTCCATATAGAAGAAGGGTTGGAGCTTAATCCACCACGCTGCTCTACTGTGGGTTGGCGGATAATATCCCTACCATAAGTAATGATTACTATAAGGTATCCATGATAGCAAACGGGACCGACAGCTTTACGTGTTTTCCTGGGCACGGTGGGGAAACCCATAAGGACATACACCCAGACCTGAAACAAATATTGGCACTATAGTCTATTCGCGTTAAGAAAATAGTGACTCATCAAACTAAAGGCGTATTCATACTGGGGTAAAAATTAAACCATTAATATTAAAGCAAACTTTTTATGACAGTATTTTAAAATGTTAAAATTAAGTAGTTATTACATTAAAAAAATGATTAGAACCGTCAGAACCGTATTTTCAGAAACACCGCATGCACTAGCCTTTTTCACTACTATACTCTCCATAGTCACGTTTTGGTCACCACACTGTTTAAAGTACTTAAAAACATTGTAAATCACTCGTCTTTCTCCGCTATGTAATATTGATCCACTATTATTTTTAAGAATAGGTGAGGTATTCATTTTAAAAATTGGCAAAGAACACGTCCGTACTGTCTGAAGGGCTTCAACTGTTCAAAGTGAACACGACTTTTTTAATTTACTGTGATCTTATTGGTCAAGAGGCGTGGCTAAGTTGAGTGAAAACGATGAATCACTATTTTCTTAACGCGAATAGACTATAATACAAATATCTGCCCCGAGCGGGAATCGAACCCGCGACCACCGGCATTGAGGCGAGGCTTTGAGGCAACTACTCGCAGCACTACACCAGAACGGTCATCAATGTTTCGTTCGTTGTATCGTTGGTATAATTACACCACAAGTCAATACGATTTTGTCTCTTAGTTTTGAATAAACCCGCAAGTAATTATTTTTTAAATTTTAATTGACTCGGCACAGTTGGTTGTGACCCTGCTTTCTGCTCCAGGAACGCGTTTTCGATTCCTGCCTCGAGTCTGGGTGTAATATATATTTATTTCTATATGTATGTATGTATATTAATAAAAAAAAAATGTATATCAGTCGGCTGTTACCTAAAACACAGGCATTAAGTTGTCCATCTTAGGAACAGACGCTCGTGTGTGTGTGTGTGTGTGTGTGTGTGTGTGTGTGTGTGTGTGCGTGTCAAAGATATATTTATATTTAATAATAGCCCAAGACCGCTTTTATCTCCTCCTTCTTAGTTTTAGTGTAAGATAAAGTTAAATGGGTACATGATTTATAATGTTTTCTGATCTTGTTCCAACATTAGTCCGTGGTGCCAATCTGTACTAATTGGGGTGTTAATGCCGTATAATTCAAAAATGTTTCCAAGTGCACTTCGGTGTCTTTTATATGTGTATCATTGTGAACTACAGATGCCTTGCTGATGGGTCATTTAGTTTAAAACCCTTGACTTTAAACAACACCAACATTGATGTAAAAAATATTATATAAAACACTATTTTATAATAAAGCGATCACACGGTATATTTACAACTCAATTTTGTTAGGTACGTTTAATATAAAGTCTTGCCTGTTCCACCAGGAGCACCCAAAAAAATATATCACCTACATCTGCGTCAGTAATGGAAAATATTTTTTAATAGACGGATTGAGTTATCAAACATGTGTCAAAATAAAATTTAGTTGAAATCAAAAGCACTAAGGAGTATTTATATAAAAATAAATTTCTACCCCCTTTTAACCCCGTTAGGG